>OX388022.1:5824132-7074132 GCA_947578705.1 Lacanobia wlatinum | reverse complement strand
GGACTGAGAAGCACATTTCTCCATTCGCGGAGGAGGTTCTCCGTTTTTTCTTGAAGACCGGGAGGGTCGTCGTAGGTCTGCGACTGTGGAGTTTGGGAAACTTTTGAAATGATCGTTCTTGTTATTCATTTCATTAGTTACAAAAGAAAAATAGAGTCTGAACAGACCACCACAATTGGGATATAATTTCAAAACTTTTGTACACTCACGCGAACTTGCAGGATTCCAGAGTGAATGTGTGCAGTGGGACCCAGAGGAGATCTCTCCCCGAGGTACGCACTGGGGTCCTGATTGACACGGAGCATCTCGATGAGGGAACCGAGACCTTCAGGCGGTGGCTGACGTGAGTGCGACATGACTCGCACGAGCGTCTCGGTCACGTGGTATAGGTCAGATTCGCTCACGAAGATGTTGTTCCTGTCGTCGACGAGGTACAGCTGTACCAGCTGCATCGCAAACGCAACAGCCATGTAGTTGTTGCCGCCGTCCATCATGTGTGCAAGTGCCAGGTCGTACTGATGGTAGAAAATGTGTGTGAGCATTTCATAAATGAAGCGACGAAATAAATAGTATACTACATGTGCAGATTTATAGAAGATCTTACTTGTGGCAAGTTGACGAGGTGGTTCCTGATGAGCACGTCGACCGCCTCGATGTTGTAGCGCAGCTCCTCGCGGCACTCTGTGAGGCAGCACGTGATCTGCTTGGTGGTCCACACGTGACCGTAAACGCGCGCGTCCTCCAACAGCTTCAGCACACGCAGGTGCGTGTCGCGGTACCGGCCCATCATCTCCAGGTGGTCGTTGCCCATGTTGGGTTGCACGATGTGCCCGTCCAGTAGGCCCTCCACTGCCTATCACACAAATTACTATTACAACAACCGCTCACTATTGTTACACACATTCATTCGTGCTAATTTTCACAACATTTAATTTACCAGATCTTCTCAAGTCTCGCTTTTAGTTATCTGCAAGTTACAAATGAAAACTGATTCATCAGCGCTGATATTATTGGGAAGATAAAAATAATAAATAACGAAAATAATGAACAAAATAAAAATTAGGACAGTTGAAACTAAAAGAGGAAATATAAGTAAGATAAAATCTGCAACAAATATGCATCAATGAACTATTGCATCAAAAGTAATGCAATAATTGCTGACACTTCGTTGCAAATTTTTTTGTTAACCAAATCTATGTTACCTTCTGCAGTAAAGCGCATCCAGACACAAAGTCGCGGTTTCTTCTCGCGATGCAGAGGCACTCGAGCAGAGAGTGCATGTTGGCCGCCTGTACTGCGAATGCGGCGTTGTTGATGCAGTTGGCCAGGAAGAGCTCGGCGCCCGACATCAGCGCGCTCATTTCGTCCGTGCCGTACACCTGGGTCGGGTTGATGACCTGGCTGAACGTGAGTTGAGACATTTGTTCCTGTGCGGACGGCTTAGGGATGAAAAGGCCGACGTCGCGAACAGGCGTGAAGCCGGGGATATTGCACGCGAACTCTTCGTAGACAGTGATCTGCACGTCGATGGGGCCACCCACGCGCAGGCGCACGCGCTCCGGCAGGCGCTCGGTCTGGTAGGCCAGCACCATGGGGTCGAGGTAGCGCCGGCCCTCCTGGCGCGCCAGCTTGCGCAACTCGTAGTCGGCCAGCAGGCGCTTATCCAGCTCGGGCAGAGCCTTCTCCACCGCCGTTTTCTGGATGAATGCGCAGGCCAGCTCCATGTTTTCTGTAGCTAGAACAGCAGCTGCGCTTTCTATAACCTCCTTCTGAAATACCAGAAACTATTAATATGATAGTAAAATATCTTTTGATAGCCATTATAGGGAACAAATAAAAAGAAAATCATAGGGCCTAGGTTTTTTGTCAAGTCTGTCGGTAGGTCAAAGATATGTTTAAATTGTCCTTGTTACTTTTGAGAGATTGCGGTGGAGGAGGTTTCAAGAAACATTCTATAATAAAAGTTTAAAAATGTAAACATAATAAAATATGAAAAATAAGTGATAATTCATAAGATTGTCGTTGAATTTACTGAGACAAATAATCTTGTAGCCTTCTTACAGTTTCATCCAGGGCCTCTCTTCATGATGAATAGTTTGTACCTGTAAAACTTGTCCCCACCCATACGGTGACAACAACCTAACACCTACCTCCAAGACTATCATCGCTATCAAAAAGAAAATATTAATTTATCACCCCATTCAAATACAATTTTGTCCAGGCCAATAAGTTCCCTATTGTTAAACTACAATTTCGTCCAGGCCAATCTGTTCCCTAGCCATAAAATACAATTTCGTCAAGGCCAATTGTTCCCTAAGTGTTACCTAATTGCCCACTACAATAACATTAGTGTCCATAAATGTTTTAGATTGATTTGATATTGAGTATTAACATTTATGGAAGTAGTCAACAAGGGATACTTATATTTTAATTTGACTAGTATTTCATATACACATAATACATGTTGCTTAGAGAGCTCACGTCGACAACGCGTCAAGTGAGCTGACTATTCAAGATGCATTACAGGACAATCAATTCAGTTGTATTTGAAATACTAACCTGTTGGGGTGTGGAAGGCATCAGGGCTGTAGCAAAAGCGCCCTTCAGGTTGGTGCTGATGGTGCTAATGATCTGCTCGCGACACGTGATCATCGCCATGCCAGCGGTCAGGTTACGCATCATGTGATGCGCGCAGGTTCGCATTCTCACTTCATCAGGATCCAACGCGAAGTCTTTCCTTATTATTTGCTCACAAGTAGTCAAAGCATACTTGATTGATCTATCCACAACAGGGTGGATCCATTCCTGGATCGACCTCTCGATCGCGGGCTTAACAAACTGTTTCAAGTGGGGATAGTTTTGGAACAGCAGGATGTGAGGGTTGAAGCATATCTTTTGGCCAAATGCTGATGTTGAAGAGACATTGACGTCCAAGTAATTGAATCTGGGCTCGGGAAGGCCTAGTACGCCCATGAGGCCGGGGTCGCCCATGAGGCCGCTGGTGGGCGTGGGTGCCGTCACCGTCATGTCCTCCGCCGCGATCATCGGCGGCTGTGGAGGCATCATCTGCATCTGGGGAGCTTGGATGATGGCCTGGTTGACTGGTACCACTACCGCTGCCTCTTTGTTTGGTTTCGGTTGAGACAGTTGAAATTCTATCTGTCTCACTTTTTCTGGATCTTTCAGATAAATTGCCGGTTTCAGATTAGCTATGTCTAAGCCCAGATTCTTACACAGTACTTCTATTTCAAACTTCAAATTCAATTTCAGGTCTGGTTCCTGATGCAATTCAGCTAGGACATTCATCAATGCCATCGTCCATGGATTGGGTGGCTTGAAAACGATGCTTTTAGCGCATGATTCTAAAACTTTTGCGACAAATGGTACTACATACAAGAGTTCCTGTTGGCCCTTATGGTAAGCTTCGAGAACTAAAGCTTTGAGATCAATATCCACATGTAAAATGGGCTCGTTTCGGGCCAGGGTTAGCATGCCAAGCCAGTGACCGAGATTCTTCAGTAATGAACGATCAGAAAAGTTTGCTATGCCCTTATCTGAGCGCAATAATACTTTGATGTTACGGTAAGTTTCCTTTGTGACCATCTTATTGACATCGCGAATTTTAAGAACGTCAAGGAAATTAGAATATAATGCATGAAAATTAAGTTCGATGGATGCTCTCTTCATAACTAGGTATTGAGACAGCCAAGCATAATAGTCGTCTGTGATTATTTCCTTGAGCTCTTCACACTTTGTTTGTAAATTGAGTTGGCTCAGATTGTTGAAAATGAAAGCAGTCTTGTCTTGAATGGGTTCCGGAGGAGCGCTTATCTTCTCTTCCCTATCGGTGGCCGTAAGCAACGTGTCGATGTTGGTGGCGTTTGCGATCGACGGCCGGCTTCCCATTCCCCCTGTGCTGCTTGCCACTTTCGATATCACCGAAATCGCTGGAGCAACCGCCCTGAAAAAAAATAATGTTTCATTGGTGCCGAGTTTTCAATCATCAGATAAATGATGGTTAGATAATAAGTTCTGTTAAACAACCAAGTTTATTGTTTAGTCAAAAATTATCTGACGGCTGAAAAAACGACCCTCTAATTTATTGCAAAATAATAAACACTAAAAGTAATACCTATTGGTTTTACACTTGTGTGATACCATTACTACAGTCAAATTATCAGTGAGGGGCTTTGTCGCTGTTGCAACTAACCTTTTTTTTGAAGAAACTATCATTACATGAGTACATACCTATACGGTGCTGAAACAGTTACAACTGCAGTTTGGTTTAACATAGCAGCGAGACTGGTCGGCAACACGGCACCCTGCGGCTTCGAAGGTGGTTCTTGACTCTGAAGCCCGTAATCAACATACTCAATCAAATGTGGAGGAAATTCGCTAAAATGAGGTATTGCCCTTACATGTTCACAGTACTTGTGATAGTCCTTGAGGCGCGACTTGAATCGGTCCAGAGCTGCTATACCAAAATAGTACATTTTAGATCCCTCTGGCTTCCTCAAAGCGTCAAGAACGAACCTCAATGCCAAACCCAAGGACACGTAACTAGGAACTAGTCCTTTTTCAATTATGCCCCCGAAGAGTTGGGCAGTTATGTGAAGTTCCTTGTCAGGGTATTGAGGAAAGAATTTATATTCTTCGAACAGGTTACGTAACATGCACGAGAACACCTCTCGCTCCCGTTTGCTCGGCGAGTCTTGAAACTTCTTCAGCATATCAAGCACTTCATCTATCGAAAGAGTTGGATGCGGAGGGTGGTTGTAGATTCTTTGAAAATAACCATTAGCTTCATCTTCAATCTCTTTGGAGACGTTGTGCATCATCTCAGGGAAGTGAATGGGATCTGGGATGCGTGGCTTATCCATTGCCGGAGCGGGAGCCATTCTGGCCAATCCCATATTAGCGACGTTAGCATTATGTTGTAACGGCATCATAGCGAAAGGGCTATTGGGTCCGGCCCCCATCAGTCGCGACGGAGATCCAGGTGTCGTAACTAGAGGTCCCAAAGTACCAGGCATCGCAAACGCAGTGTTAGCTGGAGCGCCAAGACTCATGTTCGCAACATTCGGTGTCAGGTTTGTGATCGAGTCGACATGCGGCGGGAACAGCTGACCGCCCAGTCCAACGGGGTTGAAAGGAGTCTCCAAGACTCTGGTATGCGGGCGAGCGATACCCGCAATGCCCTGCCGCGTCTTGCTCAGTATGAGAGTCTGGCAGTTAGCAATCACGTTGCAGATCGCCTCTTGTAGCTCTTGTTGGACGTTGGGAATGCACAACTGTAAACATGCCAACATTGTAGCGATAGTCTCATGAGGTAGTTGAGCCGCTTTCGGCAACTGTTCTTCTGGTCCTTTGCCAAGAACTAACGGGCATCTCCGTTGCAAGAATTTCACCATAGAGGATACAAACGCCTCACCATGGTCCCTGATCTTATCGGTTAACCATTTGTCCAATTTTAGGTATTCTCTTCGGGACGCAAGACAAGCTAAGTCAATCACAAAGGGAAATGACTGAACATTCAATAATAATGACAACGCCTTCAAGTCCTGTGCTACATCTAAGATCCGTGAAAGTTTTGATTGATCACAATCTCCACGAATATACCAGTCTGCCATTGAGTGCATAATGACAGGCTTGATATTCGGGTTTTGGTTATGCCAAGCATGGTGTAAAATGATTCCACTATTTGGATGGTTTCCCAAAAATATTGGTATCAGTGTTGAAAATAGTTCTTGTCTGACAACATTGACAGGTGGACTAATCTGTAGTAGAGCCAGCATCAAAACGTCAGGGCAGTATTGCAGAGGAATCTTGAATAAATCTTGTACTTGCATGTAATAGCCGCGCTCTGACGCATACAGAAGCAACTCGACCAAATACAGGCACCGCCACGTTCCTACATCTTTGTTGTCGTTTTCGGGAGGGGATTTCAGTAAATCAATAGACACCGGGTGGAATGGGTGATCAGCAAAACTGAAGATGTCGGTGTACTTCAGGATGTTGGTGATGAGACTCATCTGTCCTTCTAGGTTCGTCCACCGACGACACAAGTATTCGACTGGAAATATGTTGGCAGGGTAGCCCGCACTTTGAAGGCCGAGTCGCAAAATTGTGAAAAGCAAGCTAAGACCTTGCCTGTCTGGTACGAAAAATTCGGGATGATCCAGTTGTAGAATGACCTCCTTCCAGTTAAGGTTAGAAGCTAGATCTTTCAGCGTCTGCACCAAGACTTCTGCGTTCCACGAATCGCCGTGTCCTTGTAGCATTTCCTTCTTGACTTCATGCCAGAAGTTGCCAGGTGTCTGTATCGGTGGTCCGTCTTGGACGGTCGTATGGTATCTCACCATCGTCGATATGATCTTGGCGACATCCGTAGCCGTAGGCTCCCGGGCGCCGAAGTTCAACATGTTGTTCTTGCATTCCTCAACGGATGAGGTGAAAGAATAGCCGATGTCTCGGATGATCTCAGCGAGAGAGTTATCCATCATGGCTGCAGCCATGTCGTCAGCTGTAGTCATTTCCTCGAGAGGCGTCTGTGTATCGTCGGGATACAGCAGGGGCGCGAGCACTATAGGCACTACTTCGCGAGGGAAATCGATTCGTAACTTTTTCAAAAACAAGTCTTTTGTCACTGCGGCTAAACGAAAGTTTTCATGCGCGAGATTAGTTAGAAGAGTTTGCAACACTTCAGGGCTGCATTCCTGAAGTCCGGCACGCTCCACTTGATGTCCGCGCTCTGTGGACCGAAACAACACGTTTTAGCCCCGTCGTTGTGCCACAGATGTCTAAATACTCAAATAAAACATTGTGGTTAGTGTCATTTCATTTCTCTATAGTATTGTATTCATATTATACGAAATACCGACCTGCGTCGAGGTAGCACTGTACGAGATCTAAAAATCTCTTTTTAAGATGTTGCTTGGATAAATTTACGATTTCAGATTTCGACGAATTCCTCCTCAGAACCAGCGAAAGAGCAACATCCTCAGCAGTGGTTAACTTTAACAATCTTGACAGTCGATTGAGTAAAGTATTTGATGGTTTTAAGATCTGTAAGAAATCACTGCTTTAGTAGTATTCATAGATTCATCTAAAAGCTAGTTAAAAGCACCGGAAAGAAATTATAAATTACTTCAGAGTTCCCGATACATTTCTGATTGAATTCAATATACATTATCTGGTATTAGAAACATTTAAGGGTTTATAAAACCTCATCTACACTATATCAATATAGTATGACATTGACATAGTAAAAACTCATAGTACCTACATCTGTATGGTGTGTTATGTCCTTGTGTTTATGATTATCCCCATGGCCTCCCGGCCAGCTGCAGTTAACAAAATTTATTTCACAGAACATCTCATACCAACAATTACAAAAAACTACATTATTTTGATTATAATAGCAATATGAGGGCATAGAGACGAGTAAATTATTTAAACGAAATCATATCTATGATATTTGATAAAAGCAGAGTGAAAACAAAACAGGAACAAAGTTTCAGAATGCTGTATGAGGTAAGTATAGAAAGGTATAAGAATGCTGTATGAGGTAAGTATAGAAAGGTATAAGAATGGTATGGATTTCAGGACAAACATACAATACAGGTGAAATGGGCATTGGATTATAGGTATGTTAATACTTGGAGGAGGTGTTTTATTAAGGATACTTACCTTCTGTAGAGTTCTGGTGGGTTGATCTACAGCGCGACAGATGACGGTCGACTTGGCGGGGTGGTTGAGCAAGGACGCGAGGTGCTGCGCAAGCAGCGACGCGTGGATGCTGTTGCTAGGAGTGCTGCCCGGGCGATCAGTGTCCCAGGAGTTCTTAGCTGCCTCAGTGAGCAAGCACCTCAAGAGTTGATTTTCTGCTTCCAGGCCATATAGACTAACCAGCTGCAACAAGAGAAACCATGTGTTATTGTTATTATCGAAGGAGATAAACAAATGACACAAACAACATCTTCAGCAAAATCAGAAGAAATGAAATCGCCCAGTTTAAATATTGAAACACAAAAGCAGTTTTGCATAAAACCATAACCAGATACTTAACATGCTAGCTTCTTGTTGGTTATTTACTCAGCAATGAGATTGATTGCCAAAGCTTTTCATGAAATTTAAGTGTTTCATGGTTTTAATAGTATGCACACCAGCATGCTATTTTACAAGCATGGGTCAACCCATTATCTTTTTTATCAAGATACTTTTTTTTGAGACGCTAGCTATATGATGCATAAAGCATAACTTCCAACTATCATTTCTCTCTATAATTTGACCTAGGTATTTTGACTCAAATCTGTACCATATACAGTTTTATAATTATTTTAGGTCTATACCTAAATAAAACAGGAAATTGCTCATCCTGTATCTTATTTTAATAAAATAAACAGAAGGCCAACTGCACTTAAAAAGCGTTCAAATTCAAGTCGCAATGTCATCTCGGCAACATTCAACATCAAAAACTTGGCAATATTTAGGGAGATTGGATTGTGAAAAAAAGGATTGAATGCAAACTCTCCTTAAAAATCAACAATTGTCAAGAAAACAAAATATAAGTACAACTCAAAATAACCGTAATTGAGCTGTATCTTATTTTAATACAATAAACAGAAGGCCAACTGCACTTAAAAAGCGTTCAAACTCAAGTCGCAATGTCATCTCAGCAACAATCAACATCAAAAACTTGGCAATATTTAGGGAGATTGGATTGTGAAAAGAAGGATTGAATGCAAACTCTCCTTAAAAATCAACAATTGTCAAGAAAACAAAATATAAGTACAACTCAAAATAACCATAATTGAATACCAAGTGTATTTTATTTTTAAATTTGGTTTTAGTTGGTGCCAGTTCCTAAGACTTATTCTACTCTTTCTTATTTTACACGTTCGCATGTAACAGCAAATTTCGCCACACAGATCATCTTTATAATGACAAGCCAAGCCTCAACCTTACCACAATATTTATTCTAGCCTTACTAATTTATAAATTGGTAGTACATAATATGAAATGCACAACTGGGCCCCAAGTCTGCTATTACAATAGTGTCAGAATGGTCTCATAATGATTTCATAATGGTCAATTTTGACAAGTTTGGTAATCTACTAATATTAAAGCGTCGTTATTACTTTCCAATGGTCCACCACTGACACTCCATTGAAAGAAATGGCATAAAATGGTAATCTCGTACATAATGACAAATTAATAAATAATATTTAAAAACATATATAAAAGAAATCTGGCATAACTTGTCAAAATCGACCATTATGAAATCATTATGAGACCATTCTGACACTATTGTAATAGCAGACTTGGGGCCCAGATCACTTTATTTATCTTATCTAAATCATTGACAGATTTCGACATTTAAAACGCAAGAGCAACCAAGGAAAGAGTAACAAAGCATCTGTTTAAAATTTTATAATATAATAATAAAACACTCAATTGTCAAAACATTCGCAAAACGGCGCAAGGATGCATTAAAACTTAAAGATAAAGTTTATTATCGAGTCATATGTCAAAAGATAAAGTTAATACGTCATCAGAAGTCGGAAGTCCATAATTTACTATATAAAATTCATGCAGACAATGTATGGACGCAACAATTGAATGCAGTTACATGTTTTTACCTTGATTGCGAACACGAACGTTCAGCTCAATGTGAGTACGAAAGACGTCTAATGGCACGTGATGCCGATATATCCGTAAAAGAAATCATTTTATCCACATTTCCTAAAAGGTATCATTTTATCTACGTTCCGAATAACTACAATCTACCACTTAGCTGTGAATGTCGTAAACAGGTTACAAAACACAAATTGCAAAACTATGGATCGTACCATAAGGGTTGCCATTGGGTTAAAAGTAAATTCTACCATTTTATGAACTTGATGGTAGTTTTGTTTTTCAAAGCTTACTTGTTGAGACTTTTTTATCCTTTGCACAGTTATTTATTTCCAAAACATATTTCATTACTGTAATAGTTGAATTTGGAAACTTGGGTTGGCAATGGACGTTTTACTAAGCGACTTAATGTCTTAGGCATTTTCTACCAGTCAACCTTTGGGTGATGCAGAGAATAATAGTGGTAGGTGTATACGGTAGGTGTGTATACGTATGGGCAACCACTTTAGAAGCGAGCGGTGCGCAGAGATATGATCATATTTGCGTAGATTGAAAACAAATCAAATGCAGTAATTTAGAAGGCGGTCAAGTTTGTTGAGAAGATCTGCATTCAGGTCATAATAACACACGTCGCCATAATCGATGATGGGGAAAATTAAGGTCTGCGCAAGCATTGTTTTTGTGTTCGACGGCAATAAGTTTTTCAAGAGATACAGAGCCCACAGCGTTCCCGTAACCCTCTGACAGACGCTAGCGACTTGCGCACGCCAGTTTAGGGTGCTATCAATACGCAAGCCTAAGTCCTTTACGTCAGTGCTGAATGGAACGATCGTACTATCAAACAGAACAGGTGGCAAAGTTGCAACATCCAGTTTAGCGATGCTTCGCGGACTCCCAACAATGATCGCCTGACACTTGCTAGGGTTAACTGCAACACCGAATTTACCGGACCAAGCTTTAATGGCCATTAAGTCCCTATTTATTTTGTTAACAATATCGGGTATTTCATCGAATTTCCCTTGACAGTACAACTGCAGGTCATCTGCATACAGATGATACGCACACTGAAGTTCAGAAATAATGAGATTAATAAAGAAAGAAAACAAAAGAGGAGGAAGAATACCGCCTTGAAGAACGCCAGTTTCTAAATCACACCAGTTAGTGGATGAATCCCCAACGTGAACTGGCTGCTGACGTTCCTGAAGGTAGGAAGCGAACCACTCTAGTGCAGGCGGAGAGACCATCACCTAGGACAAAATGGCTAATAAGGATGTCGTGACTGACGATATTGAGGGCATTCGAGAAATCGACCAACACTAGCACAGTGACTTTGGTGTCTTCTAGTCCTGCCCTTATATCGCCAGTCACTTTAAGGAGGGCGGAAACAGTGCTGTGCCCGGACCTGAACCCAGATTGTAAGGGGCTTATCAGTGAATTGCACTGCACAAACTTTGAGAATTGTTTGTGGACACAGGCCTCAAGCATTTTGGAAAGGAAGGGAAGGATAGAAATTGGGCAAAAGTGGGTTGGAAGAGTGGGATTGGGGACTTTAGGTAAGGGACGAACATAGGCTTTACGCCACGAGAATGGGAATTCTACGGAGTACAAGGAAAAATTGACAATATGAGTGATAGCAGGTAAGAGGTGATCCAGAATAGTTACAATCATACCACGAGTATACATATATCACATCCTATCGCATTGGATTTGAGCGACTTCTTGGACGAAAGAATCTATGTTCAGCAGCGGACACAAGTCCCGATTGTCGAACACTTGAACGTAGTCACAGGTATTCTAAATTGTTTTCCTCAAAATTCTATCTTTTATAGGTTCCTTTTTGTTACGCAAACCTTTCAATAACTTGTTCCGTACGATTTAATAGGGGAAAATAAAAGTCCCCGAGAGGGTGGGAGATGGGAGATGGGGGAAGGTACCTTTTTTCAGTTTTTGAAGTTTTTGAACCATTAAAAATATCTCTTAACTCACTTCTACGTTAATTATCTACATTAAAGGAGACGTTCAATAAATGTATGGAGTTTGGTACTAAAATAATTGAAACAGCCTTCTGAGCTATATATGCTGAAAGTGTGTATTTACTTTTATGTGTTTGGGCATTTAATGTTTTTTTTTTAAACTTATTCGATCTGATTTCCTTAATTTTCCTGTGCCGCGTCTGTCTGTCTGTGTGTTCGCGATAAACTCAAAAACTACTGCACCGATTTCCATGCTGTTTTCACCAATGGATAGAGTGGTTCTTGAGGAAGGTTTTAGTACATTATTTGTCTAGAAAAAATTGCAGCGCGGACGAAGTCACGGGCGAAGTGCTAGTTAATAAATAAGGAGTTCTATAAGAGATTTTATAAGCTCGCCTTTGCTAGGGGTTCAATGCCAAAGTCGAAGTTACGCGCCGAATCTTGTGCGACCCAAACATGGCATTAAGGCTTGTATTCATGCTAATGACCGTGTGCATATAAACGGAGCTAACTACCCCTATACGCGCCACTCTGCTAACCGCATATTTATTTTTTATAATGAAAACAATACTTTATTTAAAACTAGCTGACCCGCGCAACTTCGTCTGCGTCATAAAATGTAATTATTTACGACACCACATTAGAAACCTCAAAAATAACAGTATTTCTCCACTATTTAATGGATGTTGTTATACATATAAACCTGCCTCTTCAATCACTCTATCTATTAAAAAAAACCGCATCAAAATCCGTTGCGTAGTTTTAAAGATTTAAGCATACATAGGGATATAGGGACAGAGAAAGCGACTTTGTTTTATACTATGTAGTGAAGTAACAAAACCAAATCATTTTCGTTTGTCTTGCAAAGCAATAAAATTTTTTTTTATCCTTTTGATAAAAAATGAAGGAATAAAATGGTTTCATCTCAACGATTTGGAGGTGATTTGGTGTTTATTTTTACTAATATGTGATATCGATACACAAATTCTGGCCAAACTACGAATCATATCATGTAGATTACAAACTATTTTTTTCAGATGTAATTTCTCTGTTAGTGCCGACGAAAAGCTGCTTCATCTGCACGCTATTTTAAGCTTTTTTCGAGAGAGCAGCCTTAATTATGATAGTCGTTTACAGTTCCCGTCACGCAAGTTTACCTCCCCGAAGTACGTCGCAATCGACTGCGCAGGATGTCATTTTGACAAAAAAACATAATACAGTGCATGCGCGTGTTCGCGCAAGATGGCGGGTGTAATGGCATCTCACTCGTTCATATATGTTCGATGCATACGTGTGACCCGCTTGCTCAATGCAATACGACTGTTGATGCGAAAAGTATTACATGTTATTATTGTTTTTAATTAATTATTTTTGTTATTTCTTACTATTTCATTTGTTTTTTGTGTATTTTTGTGGTGTATGTATTTGTGGTGTTACTTTTTTATATTGTTATTGTTACTGGTAGTCATTGTTACTTATTTATAATATAATACGTTTAAACAAAAAAATATTTTAGGAACGTTACACTTGTTTACGCGTTTGCACCTGCGCGGTCGTCACTAAAAGCTAACTTCGGAGGGGTAAACAACGGTGATGCGACCTGTATTTTATAAGAGCATCATATTTTTACAGGTTTACCAGCAATCACTGCGTACGTATATTGAATGTTAATTCGACAACAGAGCACTATTCAACTAACTACTCTTCCACCATCTGTGCGATACTTCGTGTCACGGAGATGTGGCCTTAGTTTTATAATATTAACAATAACATTTATTTGGTAAAATGAAATAACGAGTTTATAAATACGAGATCAATGATGATGATGACCCCTATTATAGGAAAACCTGTATTGCAGGGGTCATCGATCCGTTCAAATTTAGTATTGATTCGAAATGAAGATAAATAAAGCGCACTTAAAAAATAAATTTTACTAGTATAAACTATGTATATTTTATGTCTTATGGGTGTTTTGAGTTTAGCACAATATTTGAAATTGCCTGGTTCCCTATGGTTTAAGTAATTCTTCCAGGTGACATTCTTTAGGGTGAGCAGATATTATTTAACCTTGTATGAATTTACATTGAGTTATATCGACGTGCGAAGGTACACTTCTCGCCAAACTTTTTGGCCGCCCTGAAGTTGGCTTTCCGATGCGCAAGGCATGGCGCGGTGCTATTTTTGTATGAGATTTACTACTGCGCAGCTATTATAGCCAACTTCAGAACGGCCAAGTAGTTTGGCGAGAACTGTAGTCACATATTCGTGAACGGACGTCGCTTGAGGTGACCAGTCGTCTTGCTGACCATGATTTGATTTTTATTGTAATTAAACATTAAAAATAGCCAGTAGGTTAAATTTAAAAAGGAAAATTGTACTACATAATTTGAGTGAGATTCCGAGTGTAATGAATTTTAAAAAAATGGGGTATATAATTGGCTACGCTCGTAATGCTTCGGTAAAGGGTTTAGGGACTTCGATCGATTTTATACACCAAAAACATTTATTAAGTAAGTTGTAGTAAACATTTAGTGCAGTTGTATGCGCTTTATTATTCATGTCGCAATTACTAGCAATTAGTATTGCTACGTCAATCTTCTACAGGACAATTTTACGGGATATTCAATAAAAAAAGCGTTTGCATAGGTATAAGACAACATTTTATATTTTAGTGATTTGGACTGTTTTTTTTTGGGAATTTGAAATCTTTGCTTTGACTATTGCAATAATTTGCAATGGATTTAGCACAGCACTGTACTACTGCCTGAATGTAGCTAATTCTAGTGGGAAATCATCACCAAGAACTGTGTTGATGAATGATAAAAAGTCAAAACGTTTATTTCAATTAGACCATTAAACGGCACTTTTGAACGTCATAATTTAAATTTAAAATAATATAGTGTCTCTAGTGTCCATTCGGAAAGGTAGATGCTTACGAAGAAGAACGGACATTGGATTGATTGGAATAAAAAAAATAAAAAAAATAAATGGGGCTAAGGGTAGCCCCATTTATTTTTTTTATTTTTCGGATCGAGCAAAAAACTAAAACGCAAACACAAACAAAAACACTTTTCAAGTCCCTACTTGAAACGTGTTTTTGTTTGTGTTTGCGTTTTTTTCTCGATCTTAATAATGGCAAAAGACAGAAACTTGAAATGCTAACGTCGGTATTGCTAAATCCGCAAAAAAGAAATATAAACAAGTATTTATTTACAAACTAAAGGAGTTACTCATATAAAAGACTATTTTTTTTTTGTTTTTTGCTCGTTTTAAACGGCATAATAGTAAATTATAATATTGGCAATGGTACGGAACCCTTTATTTTCGGTTTTTAATGCAAATAAAATATTCTTATGACCTGATAGCCTAGTCAACAAGTGCGTGTTTTTGTTCAACTTTTTTCAGCAGTCTCGGAAAAATATGAATGAGGTGTCATTCGATTCGGAATAGCACGTAATTGATTTTTGAAAAAAATAAAAATAAAGTACCACTCAAAAAAACTGCAAAAGTTTTAAAAAATTACTGAAAATAGAAAGTTTTTTTCTATCAAATATCTCAAAATCCAATTAAGATTTTTGAAATCTAAAAAGATTCGAAAAGAGGTTTTTCTTAAAACAAATTCTTCACTCCCGGAACTGCAGGAATATGTATAACTTTCCCAGAGGGGTGAAAATAGTACCGAAAACAGCTACTAGAGCTTTCGCAAGCCACGCCCGCTTTGGTCACTTTAATAATAAAATTGATTTAAACTTATTAAATATCAAAATTATGAAATGATAAAAAAAACAGGAACTTACTAGATAGATGAATGCACAACAATCCGCCGGCAGTTTTTATGCTATCGTGATTTTTCAATTAGTTATGCAACAGTTAACTACCAGTTTTGTTCTGCTTGAGCATGAAAACATTGCAAATGAGATAATGATAAGTGTTAAACTATAAATCTGAGATGTTTTTCCTTCAATGGAGCTATTCTTAAAAGGCTTGAGAATAATAATATATCCCCGAAAGAAAAACAAAAAAATATACATTTTTAAATTTTTTATTAACAATTATGTAGTTTCAAAATTAAAAAATTAAATTAATTCAAAAATTAGATTTTTTTAAATATTTTTAATGATTCGTTTTTGTTTAATCCAAAGCTGCTGAAAATTATTATTTTTTAATTTTTATCTCCTATTGTTTAAAACATTGTTATAAAGAAATTGCGTTGTTTAAAAGATAGTTTTTTTAATCCTAATATTTGATGCAAATGTTGACTGTTTAAAAAAAAGTTCCTTGAATAAAATATTTAGTGCTCTAAACGTATTTATTAATTAACAATTTTTTTGGTCCACTAACTAACTAAGGGACCATTATTTTTCTTGTCTTCAAAATAAAAAACATTGGATTTATTTAATTCTTCATTATTTATTTAATAAACCATTTCTTACAAGCAATTAAATTTTTACCTCATATTGTTTTTATTACTCTACTGAATGAAAAAAAACCAACTCATTCATATTTTTCCGAGACTGCTGAAAAAGGTTGAACAAAAAAACACTTGTTGACTAAACTATGAAATTTATTACGGTCTCAATAAAAAACTATTGTTAAATTTGACCTATATTACCGTTACGAGACCAGAGAAACTTCGGACTTAAATTAATTAAATAACGAACACAATAAGTCCCTTACCGCGAAAACAACAATTACGAAACGGGCAACAGGATTTTTTTTCCTTTGAAGTTTTTTATCAATGACGCAAAATACACCAAAATTAGGTACAATATATTTTTTTAAAAGGCGTTATTTCAATAGAATTTTGGAACAAACTAGTAGGTAAAACAATTCTGACTTACAATCAACTTTCTTTAACCGCACTAACATCTTGCCATTGTTTGCAACGACAGCAAGGCGACGACTAAACAAGTGGACTAGATTCAACAACTTGTATATGTACCTACTTAGTCATAGTACGTACTTAGTGCTTAAATTATTTATAGCAATTCTTTGTTATGCGTTCCGTAGCCATGGTATCGCTGCGACTATTCAGCGAAAATGAACTTTATATGTACTATCACTAAAGTTTCCAGATCGATAGAAAATAAATATGCATCACAGAATAACCTACAAGGTAAAAGCAATTTCCTTTCCATGGGGGAAAACTGAGCAAATACAATTTGTCAGGTGTTATTATTCCCAGTCACTTAAATCCTGACTACCTACGACAAAGTGAACTAAATTACAGAGGGAACAACAACTGCACTTATTATTAACGAGGCCTAGGTATCAACTTGAGGCTGTCGAGTATAAATTTTATGTCGGTTTGTTAACTTCAAAGAGAAATTGACCATGACTAAGACTTCTTCGTCTTTTTATTGACATACTTTGTTCGAAAATGAGCTTATAATTATAGCAGAAATAAATACTGGTCAGGTTCAGCATTATATGTAGTTTTGTATTACATCAATATCAGACAACTAGTTTCAGCAAAAATGACGTAACGAACTTGTAAGAAAGTACGTTGACCTTCCCTTAGGTACCCCAACAATAAATTATGAACCGTTTTTCATTACCAGAGAACGTAAAGGATCACGATAGAAATCGATTTAGGACAGTGTCTTTATTTCTCTTTTTAGTTACAAACATCCGTAAAAATCGGAACCCTTATAGAATAAGGGAGTACTCACACTTTTTCAGCTCTATTCAGCTTATGCCCATAGAAAACAACGATTTTGTATGGAGATGCGTCCGCATCCATTCAGCTTTCCGGAACAGCGCGGTACACGGATTGTTCTCGACTCCTTGTGTGACTGACACTGGCATAGCCACCATCAGGGATTTTAATTATGATAATAAAAAAAATGTCGCTAATTAGTCGCCAAATATCAGAATGTGTATATCACTAGTTCAAAAGTTATAAGGGTTTATACGTGGTTGACGGGGTGTTTTCTCTCTCAATAGACGCTAATTAGTCAAAAGTTTTCACCAAGTCACAGGTTTAATCGGGTCTTAGGTTAGAAGATACAATGAGTTCAATTTTTAAGGTAAGTATAGTCCAAGAGCTAGATCGAAGAAATTGCCAAGGAAAAATATTTCTCTTAATATATGAATTATACTTCTAGTTTTATCGGTCTAAAGTCCGTAGAATTGTCAGAGAGAGAAAAATTCTCAATCCTTCGATCTAGTTCTTGGACTGTACCTGTACTTGGGTCGATCCACGTCGTTTGCGTTTTAATTTTTACGTTTAATTTTATCTATTTCTTCTGCAAGAAGCCAACCAATAAAAATATCGCACATAGAAATGTCCATTTTCAGAGCACAATACTAAATGAATAAAGAACGTGACTTACGCCAGACCACCTTCAAAGTCAATTTTCTCGAAAACTACGAAGGTACCAATTTTTTGTTCGAGTACTAATAATTAGTACCAATTTAGAACTAATTATTTACCAAATATGGAAGCGATTGGCGGCGGTGGTCCTGCGGTAGTCACGGACATCTTACCGTCTTCGTCGCGTATTCAGCGCCTTTCTCATTCTTACGACGCTGTACGCGGCTGATAGAAGCAAAACTGTATAAGTGTGACCAGAATCTTTCAGCGAACCGCGAATGGAGCTGAATAAATGTGAGTAGTCCCTTACTTGGGTGTCTATCTGTCTGTCCGTCTGTCACAGCCAGTTTTCTCCGGAGCTACTGGACAGATTGAGTTGAAATTTGGTGTACATATGGACTTCTGTGACCCAAACGCGGGCGCGTTAAGTAAATAAATGATTTTTTTAGTATGGGGGTCACTTTGGGGGGTCAAGCTAGAAAATTAAGAAAAAAAGTGTTTTTTAAACTTTTTCGGTTTTAATCATATTTTTCATAATTTTAAAATAAAAACTTTCGAAGTTACCTTATCTCCGAAACTACTGAGCATAAAATTTTGAAAAAAAAAAAATGTAGTAATAGTTCTATACCTAAAGATTACAGGAAAACCTGTAAGAAGTCTGTAGTGTTAAAATAACATGTTAAAAAAATTAAATTGGTTCGCAACCCTTTGCAAGTACGACTCGCACTTGGCCAGTTTTTGATACTAGGAAAGTCAATAACTCAAAAGCAAATTTAGGCTCATTTTGCTTGTTGCAAAAGTCATTTACTTTCAAATTGTCCGAGTTGTAGCCAGATGGTTGAATTGACCATATTTTGCCATATCTAATATATAAAAATCTCATGTCACGGTGTTTGTTACCGAACTCCTCCGAAACGGCTCGACCGATTTTTATGAAATTTTGTGTGAATATTCGGTATGTATGAGAAAAGGTGGTAGGCTATTTTTTTTGCAATACATCGTTTGCCGAGTCAGCTAGTTTTGATACAAAATAAAATGGCATTTTTTTGTCATGAAATGTAACAAAGTCACTCTGTCAGTTGGCCATTCATGAAAAAGACTGACTAAATTAATAAACAACGACCGTATGACCATAATATGTACGCTCTAATGACATTTCGGCATAATTATATTAATCAAACAATTAATCTGGTTTTAGTAAATTGTTCTGATGATTAATAATTTTACTGTCTTTCTATTCATGTTATTATACATACAAATTTATATTTTCCAGTACATATTTAAAAAAAAAACATTTAAAAATATAAAAAGCAGTAGTCCGCCAGTGTCGGGAGCAGGGTCCAAAGCTACCGGTGATCTAAGGCTCCAGAGAAAGGAACCTCTTCACAATACGAGCTGTATCGAGTACTGCCCTTCTGTATCAGGCCCTTTATCGCAAACAGTTCATTATAATAATAGGGAATACGCATGCGATTTTTTTATTTGCAAAATGAAATACTTATTCAACTCTAATAAACAATTATGAAATTATTTTTTAAATACCTTAATCAGCGATGAAGTTATAAAGCTACAAAGTTTACAATTAGAAAGAGAAGTCCGATATGAATTGTGACGTCAAAGTTCTTGGCGCCTATACAGCTGCCATAGAAAACAGCGTTTTCGCGAGAGGGACAGATACATTTGTTTAAAATAATTATATCTCGTTTGTTTTTCGAGCAATTTTGATTCTATTTTCACTTTTAGTATTATATTTGTGTATATTTTTAGATAAACTGTATAGATAATAAATATTTTTTTCATGCATATTCCCTATTGTTTTTATGAACTCTTCATATTACTAGTGCTAATCATAATTGAGTTTCATAACTTTTCAAGTAATTGTTAGCAAAACTGTTGAGGTTAAATTCTTACAGAATGACTCACTAAAGGGAATTAGTCACACAATCGTGACACTTTTATATTTTTTTAAGGCTTTAACTTTCTACCTCACCACTTTATCTAACATCAATTTTTTATAACATACATTATACACCCATTTATAAATGGTAGACAAAAAATTAAATTAAATACTTCAAGTTTTTCCCTGTGTATTCCAGCTAGCTTTATTTCCTGGTAATCTGTCAGGAACATCTGTAAGGCCTGATTCGGTTACGATTTCTGTCTTCAGGTCCACAATGCCTTATGTGACCTACGTAATCACACTTATCCTCACAGATTTGATTTGACTCCAACATTGGTGGTGCCAGTCTCGGAGCATATTATCTTTTTTTAATCGGTGGCTCAGTTTGATTTACAGAATATTGCACTTCATCGCTCACTGGAAAACCTTAGGTTTGGACTTCTGAAATGTCCAAATCTGAACGCCATAGCTATGGTATTTGCATATCTCCATTGTATGTGTTTAGTTTTAAGTTTCCTTTTTGTTCATATTTTTGGTGTACAATAAAGTGTATAATAAATAAATAATACCCTAGCCTGGGGTTACCAATTAGTTTCACTTTGGGTCCATGTTTTTTAATTTTATTTCTGCCATCTGTTTCTACATTTTTATATACCAGAGCATTTCCAAGCCTAAAATGTGTGGGCTCTTTACATCATGTGTATTTATTTAAATGTATAGTTAAACTAAAAAAAAAATACACATACAGTTAGAGTAAGATCCCAGAGCGATCAAAGTCAAAGGATTTATTTCAACTAGACCAATAAAGGCACTTTTAAACGTCAAATGAAAATAAAATTTAGTGACTCTAGTCGTCCGTTGGAGAAGAACGGACAAGAAACTCTACAGTTACTCTTTTCAAAAATAAGCTTTTCAATATTTGCATACATTAATCAATTGTTTATAATATGTGAGGACGATGCTCCCAAAAAAGCACTTCTATATTACTAATAGGTACAATAAAGAAATGCCAGCAGAGGTAAAATTAATAAGTTTGCTAGTAAGGGGACATAGTACTCACATACATACAAATTTTGCAACTATTGATTTATGTGATCAGTGTGTGAGTTAAATTAAATATAAAAATCAGTAAATACACCTGTATACATAGTAAATATTAATATAATAAACACAAACATACCAACCAGTTTCACTATGTCTACTACACCCTAGATTGTCCTATGGAGCAGGACTAGCATGTTTTCAAGCATTCTTATCTGGAATATAATCATCTAATTTGTAATATGCTTGTTCACAAAGTGTCTTTTTTACACACGTTTTAAATTTTCTTTCATTTAATTCTAATATGTTAGAAGGAATTTTGTTGTAACATTTAATACAGTACCCCATGAAAGATATTCATACTTTGGATAATCTAAAAAATGGTTAATCTAGTTTATTTCTATTTATAGTATTAAAATTATGTTTATCACTAATTTTGCTAAAGAGATTTTTCCTTACATGCATAATATTTTCATAAATGAATTGTCAAGGGACTGTCATAATATTAATCTTTTTAAAGAGTTCCCTAAGAGAATCCCGGCGACGAAGATTATAAATGGCTCTAACAGCACGCTTTTGTAGAATAAATATGTATTCAATGTCAGCAGCCTGACCCCACAGCAAAATACCATACGACATAATGCTGTGAAAGTAACTAAAATAGACGAAACGCGCGGTTTCTATATCTGTTAGCTGTCTTATTTTTCTAACAGCATAAGCGGCTGAGCTTAGCCGCGCCGCAAGAGATGTTATGTGAGGTTACTATTGCAATTTCTCGTCTAAAGTGATTCCCAGGAAAACCGTCTGATCAACAAATTCGAGTTTTTTTCCATAATAGGTAAAGTAAATTTAATACATTTAGTTTTTTTTTCATTTAGCACTAAGTTGTTTGCCGTAAACCAATCTTGAACCTGATGAATAGAGTAATTGACATCATTAAGGTTTTGTGATCGTCGTTCTATCTTAAATATCAATTATGTGTCATCAGCAAATAACACCAACTTTGGTTCATTTTGAAGCAATTGGGGCAAATCGTTTATGTATACTAAAAAGAGGAATGGACATTATTTATTATTTTCCAGGTGGTTTTTATTTCGTCATCTGCTGATTTTATTTTATTACTAATAAACAGAGCTTTACCTAATTTGCATACACTTTTGAATGTTTTTGAATATTTCGCAATATACTTATGAAAGCTTATGTTATGGCCATATAGTTCGTATAGCTTTTCTCTACTTATTCGAATGCCCGGAGTCGCCCAATCACTGAATATAAACTTAGTGTAAATACTTTTAGACTTTATTGGAAAATTTTAATTAAATTGAGTGTTGAGTAATGAAAAAAAAAAAACTGTACAAAACACATTTGGGTCTTCTATGTTATTAAAACTTTGAACACGTAATTTACTGGCCAAAGTACTATTAAGTTTTTCTAAATTTGTATCTGTTATTGGTGTAAATTTAATTTGAATTTTTTGTAAAGGTTATTAAGTTTTTCTAAATTTGTATCTGTTATTGGTGTAAATTTAATTTGAATTTTTTGTAAAGGTTATTAAGTTTTTCTAAATTTGTATCTGTTATTGGTGTAAATTTATTTTGAATTTTTTGTAAAGGTATGTAGGTGCAAAACGTTATTGTTTGTCCACTGTGATCAGAGGGCAACTTATTCACAATCTCTTTATGTAAATAATCGCAATAGTGAAATATGTAGTCTATGCAAGTCGCAGGCGAAGCTGTGACTCGGTAGGTTCAATAAATACATTTGATAAATTAAATGATTTAAATAGACTCAATAATCTGATACTATTCGAGTTAGTTTCTAATAAGTTAATATTAAAGTCGCCACATATAATTATTGATTTATTGCTAGTACAAACTTTTTTAACACATCTTCCATTACAGAATCAAACACAGTAACTTGGGAGGTCTGTAGACACATACAACAACATGCTTAATATCTAACTCAACACAGGACAATTCAACGGTGTGTTCAACCGACAGCTTAACAATGTCTTTTCTTTCTTTAGATTTAATGTAACTTTTAATTAAAATTAGTGATCCTCCATGTATCATACATTGTCGGCTGAAATGGCTAGCTACACAATAATTTTCAAAATTAATGGATCCTACTTGGTGATCTTTTAACCAATATTCAATTAAGCAAACTACATCAAACTTGTCTTTTCTAAAAACATTTCTATTTCAAGTAATTTGGTAAGGCAACCTTGAATATTCAGATTAAACAATTTTAAAGTGTGTTGTCCTCCCTTAGGATTTTTACCATGAACTATATTATTACTGCCAGTAGATACCTTGTTCCTATCCACATATAATAATTGATTATTTGAAGAGGTAGCTTCTGTTGTCTTGCAGTTCAGTTTAAAGAATTATCCGGAGCAATCTCCACAGCTACAATTGAGGAGTCTAAAATGTCATTATGGGTTCCATCAGGAAGAGAATACTCTATCTGATGGGTAGAGGCCTCCGATCAGACATAACTTATTTTCACATAGATGAAACCTTAGGTTCTCAGTAGCGTCTCATGTTCTTTGAATACCTGCGTGCTTGTGGAGCTCGCTTGTGTCACCTGGGCAGGTACCAGGTAAGAAAGGTAATTAAAAATAAGAGTCACTTAACTTAAATTTACATGGCTGATTTTTAAACAACGTGTAACAGAATAAACGCAATACCTCTTAACGGGTCATTGTACTCATAATTATGAACAACTTTTACTATGGGACCAATCCCGAAATTCCATAGGGCCAAAGTAAAAGTTTTTGTACTGTTTACTTAAAGGCGGAATCGCACCGCGGCGCACAGAGAGGCTACGCATGTGCGTGAGGCTTCGCCTTGCATGAAAATGTATGAGATTGTCTCCACTGCAACCCACGGACACGCTACGCATCAATTGACGTCGTTGTTACACGCGTGGCTTGCTCGAATATGGCACTCACATAGCTCAACGCTGTCAACGCCATGCACGCTGTGCACGCGGTACACGCCTTTGTCTTTAATTAACCCACGACTATGTCAAAACGAACTCAACCCTAAGAACAAACGAAACAAATGCATGCAAATAAAATCAAAACAAAAAGATAACCAGAACCGGAAAACTGATAAAGAAAACAGAACAAGTTACACCACAGAACAAAAGTCTCCCAACACGGCTGGTCACCATGGTTATTTTAATTTTTTTGGTATGCGTCATGCTTGGCGCAAATAAACGCTTTTTCTTTCTTTCTTCTTTCTTTCCATGGGAGGACTAGACCAAAACCCTCCAACTAAACCACGTAAATCAATAATAATTGCAACACTGAACACAAGAACACTGAGAACGAAAGAAAGCCAACTTAAATTAGAAAAGAAACTCGAAAATATACATTATGACAGGATACATTAGGCATAAGTGAGATGAGAAAACTGGGTGAGAATATAGAAGAATTCGAAGACTACAAGAGAATAACAGCGGGCCGCGCAGGATTTGGATTTCTCATAAAACACTAACTGAAGAACAACATTTTGGAGTTGGAGGATAGGGATTTCCGATAGACTAGCAATATTAAACATAAGACTACCCGGCTACAAAAAAGTGTGGACCATTATCCAGGCATATGCCCCAATGGAAGAAACTAACAAGCTCAAAGAAGAAACTGATGAGTTCTACAAGTTACATGATGTCACACCACAATGGAACACACACGGATATAGTGCAATTAAGTGATATTAACATAGTTTTACTAACACAATTGTAATTGTATGTATACTTAGGTTAAGGTATTTATCTATGGGTCTTTGTTACCTGAAAATAAATGGTTTATTATTATTTATTATTATAATCATTGGCGAATTAAACGCTCAAGTCGGCAAAACAGAAGCAGGTGAGGAACATAGACTGGGGAAATACTGCTATGGAATTAGAAGTGACAATGGACACGAGACTCATAGATTTTCTACTTCAAAATAAACAACTCTGCAAAACTCAATGTACAACTAAAAGATAAGAAACAGATGGACTTGGGCTTCCCCAAGTAGACTATATAGAAATGAAATTGACTTCACCATTACAAACAAATCTCAGTACTTCAACGACACATATCATACAGAACTTAAATTTTAACATGGATCACCATATGGTGCATAGCCACATAAAGCTACATCAAACAAAACATTCTAGGAAATTAATAGAGAACACCACAACTCTGCCACCAGAAAAGTACAAGTAAATATCTGAACACTCTAACATCAAATGGCTGATCAAAATTGTTAACTCTGACACAAGTATTGGGGAAAAGGTATTCTATGTTAACTAACCAAATATTGTATTGCCCTTACAACTAACATTTTAGATCTACCACAAAGTGCAAATTTCGACGGCTCACCTCACCACATGACACTGGCAGAAAAAAAAGGGAAAAAATACAACCACTTAGGAAAAACACTGTCCCAAGCCAAGGAAACGATCACGAAGAAGAGCAGCAACAAACTGAGTGAAAAGACACTAGAGCTTCTAGAAGAAAGAAAACTATTAATTTTGCAAACAAACAAATATAAAGAAATCCGAAAGAAAATTTCAACTCTCAGCAAACTTATAAGAGAAAGTATACGAAAGGAAAAAAAAAGGCTAAAGAAACTAGAAGACACAATCCAAAGAACAGGTGGAACTAAGAAAGCTTTCAAGGAGTTAAGAGATCAAGGAAAGGAATGGATACAGAGATTTAAAAATACTAAATCTGAACCCACAACAAAATGAATAGACATCTGCAAATTGGCCACAGAATATTACAGAACTCTCTACTCAAACATAGCTCAGAAACCAGAGGAAACAATGACGCCAAACAACAACCAACAGGAAACACCCCCTATACTGCCTGCGGAAGTACGGAAGGACCATACTCTCCCAAAAGCTTAATTTTAAACATATATATGGTATTCGCAAAAGTAATTCTAGAAAGAATCACGCAAACCCTCGAAGAAAATCAGCCTGTAGAACAAGCAGGTTTCAGAAGGAACTACAGTACATACAATTGATCATATCCATACTATAAAGCAAATTCTAGAAGCGTAATGAATATCAAAAGCCAGTTTATATAGCTTTTATAGATTACACAAAGGCATTTGGACTGTCTCAATCATGAGTATATATGGCAAACTTTAAGACAGCAAGGAGTGGACTAGCTCTACATAGATATGAGACAAGAGTCCCGGCAGACAGAGAGCAATGGATGCAGTTGGAGGAGGCCTATGACATGCGACACACTGAGCTAAAAGACATTATACAAACCATAAGACCAAACAAAGAGGAACTAGCTTGGATCAAAAGGCTACATCATCATCATGTCAAAACCATATTTGCCTCTAAAATGCGCCACGTGCCTGTGCACAGCGTGCACCGCGGTGGGTTTGCGCCTTAAGGTCCACACAAAATAGGTTGGCGGTCCTCTATTTGGTGACCCCTTAGATGATGATCTTGCACTTCATGGACAATTAACTTTTTTGTTTGTTCTAGAAAGTAACTAGCTAGCCAAGGTAAGTAATAATCGTCAACATACTGTATTTCCTGCCCAATTACTATTTGGTCTTGGACCATTGACATACTGTATTTCCTTCACATCAACTATTTGGTCTGGGGCCGATTAATCATCTGTCCAAGAATACAAGGGCCAGGCAAGGGGTTACGATAAAATATTTCTGTCATCAAGAAGTCAACCTAAAGGCTTGCCGTTCAATTGTTAAATGACAATCTGTAAGTTAGTCCAAATCAAGTTATTCAATTTGTTTAATGAATTTCATGACATAGCAAGTGTAGTTGTTGTTGTTTATATGAACCCCTAAAAATAAAACTTAGAAAACAACCATAAAAAGCCAGTTTAAAAGATAAAAAGCACCAAGAAAATGATAAACAGTTGTTATTGCAGGCAGCATACAATGCACAATTCATATTATCTAATCTCTCCAGGAAAATTACAAGACAACAATCAGTTGACAGTGGTTCAGAATTAATACTTGAATGAAGTATGACTACTACAAATCAATAACCGTGTTGATTATAAGGACTAGGTTCCTATGTCTGTTAAAAAATAAAATTCTGAGGAACTTACATATTTTATTTGTGATGTAATTTTGTTCAGTGTTTAATGATAGAATAGAATGCTTATGTACACCATATAACACATATAACACACCATAGTACATGATTCGTGATACGTGGTCGCTTACAACGAGCCTCATCAGAAGGCTCAAAGTCACTCAAAGGGCAATGGAGAGGGCAATGCTTGGAGTTTCCTTGCGTGATCGAATCAGGAATGATGATATCCGCAAGAGAACCAAGGTTACCGACATAGCCCGAAGGATCACCAAACTAAAGTGGCAGTGGGCAGGGCACATTGCTTGCAGAACAGATGGTCGCTGGGGCCTAAAAGTTCTGGAGTGGCGACCGCGTACGAAGACGTAACGTTAGAAGGACTTCCACAAGGTGGACAGATGACCTGGTGAAGGTCGCGTGTAGCCGATCGATGCGAGACACACAGGACTGGTCGTTGTGGCAATGCTTGGGGGAGGCCTATGTCCAGCAGTGGACGTCTTTCGGAGAAGAACTGTGTAATTTCGTTATTTCCTAGTTATTACCTATCACTTAGTCACAAACAAATTCAATCAATCAGTCTACTACTAAAATCAATATTGGTTTTGATCTATCTTGGATAAATGTGCTATCAAGGTTATGAACGAGCTTAGATAAATATCTACCCGATTTTTTTTTAAATTATAAGTCTTGATACAGTAATAATCTAGTGTTATTATGGTAAGAATTACTTAGTTATCAAAACCTATTTAAAATTACTTAGTAATGACATACAGCACAACAGCATATTGATATCAAGTTTTGAAATAGATTATGTTAGCAACTTAAGGGTAATCCTAACATTACTATTATAAAAAAGTGGGTAGCAGACTTCAAACATGGTTGAGAAAGTGTCGAAGATGACCCACGTAGCGGTCGGCCGTCGACGAAAACATTGAAAAAACACGTTCGCGTAATGATATCTCGACTGTTTGGATCTATTTTATGATGACCCAACAGAATTTCGAGTATCGGTTTTGTCGGCTAGTAAAGACTAAGAAAAGGGTCAAACCATCAAATCTATTAATGTTATCTCCTGCGACGTTTATGTGAACTTATTTGTATTTATTTATTTATTCAGCTGAATCCGGTTTGACTGGAAGGCGACCCTAATGTAGTTACGATAATGCTAGGTAGATGATGAGTAACAAAAATTGCCTTTGAAATTCACGCGCGAGTTCACACGTCATTTAAAACTAGGGCACAAATTCATCAGTGTGGTTTTGAATTGTTACCCTATGTTCTGTATTCTCCTGACCAAGCTCCATCTGACTTTGGCTCAAAAACCACTTAGGAATTAAAAAGTTTTCTTCAACGCTTTTTTCAGGGTACAGTTGAAGATTTAAAGCTGGTAAAGAAGCCAGACCTATGGAAGAAGTTTTTAGAAATTGGGAAGAATATGTTGAAAATGTATAAATTTCAATATTCCTGGTAATAATTGCTCATTTAAATAGTTAATGGAATGGTTTTTTATCCTGATCTGATCCATGCAGCAACAAGCAATGGATCAACATTGATTTTAGCCTAGATATATGGTTATGCATGGGTACTTGTCAAATCTTGCAATATTTACTGACTAAGTAGTTTAATAGTCGTTTTTTTTTTTGTAGTTGGAATAGGAAAATCCCCAGCCTAATCCAAGCCATTTTAATAAAAAACGACAGGCAAGTGTTATCATCATATCACATCATCGCTTACCATCAGGTGAGATTGTGGTCAAATGTATGCCTATATATAGTAAAAAAAAAAAGTGTTGTGATTCATTACTTGGATTAGGCTTACTAATCAATAGGTAGAAAATAACTCAATATAAACAATTTATAATGCATTTTATTTGAAAGGTTGAGGGAAAATGAAATCCTTTGCAACTACATGCTATGCCAATTCTTTTTCTGCCGTAAACTTGAGAATTTCCTACGTAAATGTTATGTTCTACTAGATGCAGAATTATATTACAAATAAACTTTCTTCTTTTTTTTAAACATTGCCCCCCTAGGAATTTCTCTTGTATCATAGGTGCGTTCACAAATATACAAAGTACACTAACAGCCAGACCCGGAACCACTATCAGTAGATCATACTAATATTTGCACCTTATGGGAATCAAACCTGCAACATGCAACACAGCAGCCATTCGCTCAACCACTGCGCCAACTGTGTCATCAGCAACTTGCCAGAACATAAACTGGCTAAACCAATACTTGACTAATTGTTTGTAAAAATCTGATCGGAATCTGATTTTCATGACATTAGAAAGGTTTTTTTTTCATACAAATATTTTCGCAATTGAGTTTTAACACAGTATTGCTAATGCTTAAATAATGGTAAGAAATCTTTTTTATGATTTATTTTCGCAGACATGATGAAGATGAAAATGTGATGTGCCAGTTAAATATGGGTCATGGTGACAATATAGTATTATCTTCCCAGGCTGTATAGCTTAATCAGATGAGCTACAGTTCATCTGGAAGAAAGCTTTCTTAGAACTACAGTGTTCATGTTCTAAAAGAGCATCCTTCCTTGATATCTTAATTTACAGATTTGTAGATTTTACTGTATCCAACAATTAACAGTAATCGACTTTAGTAAAATTGTTAGGCGCCCAATACAAGGTAGGTTTTGCTGTGAATTTAACCACAGTCAAGGCTCTGACTGAAGGTTGCATGAAGTTGATTCGACGAAAATCTGAATATTTCATTAGTCACGAATTTTAAGTGAATGGGACTGTTTTTTTTATAAGTTTATGGAATGGGTCACATTCAGTGCTTGTCGTTTTTCGAATACCGTCTAACAGTCAATAATATTTCGACGCGTATTTGAGAAGAACGTCTTATGTCGATTGAATTCCATCACTCACCATCAATCATGATTTTTGGAATTGAATGATGTTAGCATGAGCGTATAATGGGCGACTTATTAGAATTTATAACCTGGAAAAATGAAAAAGAAAAGTAGGTAGATACATAGCAAGTAACGGTGGCGGGCTGAAGCGAACACGCACCACATCCGTAACTCATCGTATGGCGAAGACAAAAATCACGTAATAGATGATTTGGCAACCAATATCGCACATCGCAACACAATACACAAATAATTATAGTAAACTATGATAATCAAAACGAGTCAATGCTATCTTGCCAAACGATCATGACTTTCCGTATGCACAATATGGCGACAACAGAAAACAAAGAATAGCTGTAAAGTGGCAATATCTTACCTGAGACAACTCTTGATTCGTCTGCTTGAAGTTCTTCTTACTTAAATTTACAACGAGATAATTGATTTGCGATAAGCTAAACGTTAAAGGGTCCAGGTTCATAGTTCCATTAATGCAAAAACGAAAGCTTCAAACACGTTTGAAGCTTTCTCGATTTTCGACGGATTACTACGGTAAACTTGTGTTCTTTAACAGTTTTTCTGCGAACTAACAATAAGCCTAAGGCCAACATCACCAATTCTATTGTTCACTTCTTTAACATAATTTTAGCACCCTACACTGCAATTTTTAACTTGGAATATCAGCAAACGATGACGAAGGTACTCGCTCCATGCTCGCTCGCGATCGTCGCGACGCACAAGTCGACGAAATCGTTTCCCAATTTCGTAATGCCAACATAACAATCAGAACAATGTTGCTATTTTAGAACCGAAGAACTTCATAATTACCAAGAAAATGAAGAAATAATCATATTTGTTTTAACTTTTACCCGCTGCCAAATATAAAATATTGAAAATATATAAAAAGAGAAAGTTGATTATTCATGTAAGACCAATCAATAATTTCAAAGAAACATAAATAATAATAATTAAATTCACTAACCAAATAATATTTTATTTTCTGTGTACCTATAAAGCAGACCCGCGCAAAGAAGTTCGTCTGCATACAATTTTCACTTCATTGCTACGCTCCGATTGCTCGTAGCGTGATGTTATATTGCCTTTAGCCTTCCTTGATTAATGGGCTATCCAACATTTAAGGAATTTTTCAAAACGAACCAGTAGTTCCTGAGATTAGCCCGTTCAATCAAACAAACACTTCAGCTTTTTAATATTAGTATAGATTAAAGCAAGCGGGAGGAAGTCCTGTACTGAAAGATCTTCGGGAGCTCTTCAACTCTGTCCTGTTCTCTGGAGAACTCCAGAAGCGTGGCGAAAGAGTGTGGTCATTCTTTTCTTTAAAAAGGGGGATAAGACCCTTTTAAAGAATTACAGACCCATTTCGCTCCTTAGCCACGTACATAAGTGTATTTCAAGAGTCGTTGCGAACCCTCTAGCGCGAGGACTCGACGAGTTTCAGCCGGAGCAGGTCGGGTTTCGAGGAGGATACAGCACCATAATTATACCACATCCAAACAGTGCGACAAATTAATTATACAGAAGTCCGAAGAATATTATCGGCCCCTATGTCTGAGAAAGCTTTTGACTCTATCGAGACCTGTTTTGGAATGTCTGATGCCAAGTCGACTGGCGATATATCCAAGTGCTGAAATGTCTTTATGAAAACGCGACAATGGCCGTCCAAATTCTGGACCAGCGAACTAAACATATCCCACTGCGTCGAGGGGTGAGACAAGGGGACGTAATTTCCCCGAAATTGTTCTCAAACGCATTAGAGGATGTGTTGGACGCTGGTCTGTGAAGGACATCAACGGCGAGTACATCTCATACTTGAAATTTGCAGATGACATCGTAATCCTGGCTGAATCGCTCCAGGACTTGCAGCAGATGCTAAACGACCTAGTTGATTCTTTTGTACGCATTGGTCTCCGGGTGAACTTGGACAAAACCCAGGTTATGTTCAACAAACACGTTACCCCGGGACCGATTGATGACAATGGCGGTGCTCTTAAGGTTTTTCGAGAATACGTGTACCTCGGGCAAACTCTGCAGTTTGGTAAGAACAACTTTGAGAGAGAAGCTAACAGCAGAATTCACTTGAGTTGGGCAATGTTTGGGAAGTTTCGTCAAGTTTTCTCGTCACGTATTCCACAGAACCTAAAGACTAAGTTCTTCAATCAGTGCGTCCTGCCTGTTATGACTTACGGAGCCGAAACGGGAACACTCACGGTACAGCTGGTCCATAAATTCAAGGTCGCTCAGCGAGCTATGGAACGGGCCATGCTTGGGGTCTCTTTGAGAGATCGAATCCGCAACGAAGTGATCCGACAGAGAACCAAAGTGTCTCTGATCCTACTTTGAAGCTCATGAAGGAGAGGCGGTAGATGATTCTGCAGTCTTCAGAAGTTGCGTGCAGATACCGGCAGCTCAATCGACGGATTTCCAAGTCCTTGAAAAGCGACCTCCGTCGCTTTAATACTGAAAAGATTAAAGAAGCGATAGAGCGGAATAAGGGCTCCTGGGTCTTTGCTAGAGATCTGTCTATTGGGCAGAGCCAGCTCACGAAACTGAAGACCGCTGATGGCAGAACCATATCCGCCAAATCGGAGCTTCTGAGAGAGATCGAGTCGTTCTACGGACAGTTATACACGTCAATGACTAAACCCGATACGAATCTAGCTAACGACCCAAGAGCTAGATTGACCCGGCACTATACCGAGGACATCCCGGACGTCAGCCTGTATGAGATTAGGATGGCTCTGAAGCAGCTAAAAAATAACAGGGCGTCGGGTGAGGACGGAATTACGGCCGAACTCCTGAAGGCGGGTGGAAGACCGGTCCTTAAGATCCTTCAGGAACTGTTCAATTCCGTCATACTTGAAGGGAAAACGTCACAGGCATGAGGCAGAGGTGTGGGTGGTGGTACTCTTAAATTCTCTAAGAAGGGCGACAAAGCCCTGCTTAAGAACTATAGGCCCATCTCACTTCTAAGCCATGTCTACAAGCTGTTTTCCAGAGTCATCACGAACCGCCTCGCACGCAGGTTTGACGACTTCCAGCCTCCCGAACAAGCCGGGTTCCGAAAAGGCTTCAGCACCGTAGACCACATACATACGCTCCGTCAGGTTATACAGAAGACCGAAGAGTATAATCTGACCCTCTGCTTAGCGTTTGCGGCCTACGAGAAAGCCTTTGATTCGATCGAGACTTGGGATGTGCTGCAGTCTCTCCGACGGTGCCAGATCGACTATCGGTACATCGAGGTGTTGAAAGGTTTGTACAAAAACGCCACCATGTCAGTCCGACTTCAGGATCAGACCTCGAAACCTATCCTCCTGCAGCGGGGTGTGAGGCAGGGAGATGTCATTTCTCCGAAACTGTTTACAGCTGCAATGGAGGATGTCTTCAAGGTTTTGGACTGGAGAAGGCTAGGCATTAATGTCAATGGCGAGTACATCAGTCATCTTCGATTTGCCGACGATGTAGTCGTCATGGCTGAGACTACGGAGGAACTCAGTACAATGCTCGATGACCTCAGTAGAGCTTCCGAAAGGGTGGGTCTCAAAATGAACATGGACAAAACCAAGATCATGGTAAATACCCATGTAGCACCCACTCCCATCAAGATCGGAAACTCTACACTCGAAGTTGTAGACGAGTACATCTACCTAGGACAAACGGTCCAGTTAGGTAGGACCAACTTCGAGAAAGAGGTCAACCGTCGAATCCGACTCGGCAGCGTTCAGGAAGTTGCGCGGTATCTTCTAGTCCCATATACCACAGTGTCTCAAGACGAAAGTCAGTCGTGTTGACGAAAGGCAATCAGTGCGTGTTGCCAGTGATGACATACGGAACTGAAACATGGTCGCTTACAATGGGCCTCATCAAAAGGCTCAAAGTCACTTAAAGGGCAATGGAGAGAGCAATGCTTGGAGTTTCCTTGCGTGATCGAATCAGGAATGATGATATCCGCAAAAGAACCAAGGTTACCGACTTAGCCCGAAGGATCACCAAATTAAAGTGGCAATGGGCTCGACCATCTGTTCTGCGAGCAATGTGCCCTACATTGCTCGCAGAACAGATGGTCGAGCAGCGGTACGGCGACCGCGTACCGGAAGACGCAACGTTGGAAGGCCTCCCACAAGGTGGACCGATGACCTGGTGAAGGTCGCGGGTAGCCGATGGATGCGAGACGCACTGGACCGGTCGTTGTGGCGACGCTTGGGGGAGGCCTATGTCCAGCAGTGGACATCTTTTAGCTGATATGATCTTCTTATCTTGTGGGCAGTAAGGTCTAACGACCCCACATACCCTAGTGGCAGAGTTTCTAAACCACCTCAAGGGCCTCTGACATGGTTTATTTGACGATCGCCATTTGGCCCACCGGCTTATACGTGCCTTCCGAAGCACGGAATCATCTTTTTATCAGACAATCAGTTGATTCAATCCTGCAATGTCCTAGCCAAACTGGAAACAACTTTATAAAGTATGCTTCAAGTGGGAATCGATCCCACGACCACCGGGTCACAAGGCAAACGCCTAAACCACTTGACCATGGCTGATGTAATGATGATGGTGATGATTATAGCGATCTCCCAACGCGATGACGCTTGGCTTGGAAATTATTTTTTTCTATTTAAAGTTATTTTTGTTGGGAGTTTTTAAATTTTTAATTTAATTATTATTTCATGCTTTTTAAACTTAATTTTCATCTAGTTAGTAGCCCTTTCACTTGATACCCTTAATTGGAGGACTTGTGAAAAAAAAAGTAATTCGCCATTTTGTGGCGGCGGCCATCTTGGACCGATTTTCATCAAAGGTAAAACAAACTCCTGGCTAATTCACCTTTCAAACAAAAAAATCAAAATCAAAATTAGTTCAACCGTTAGGGAGCTACGATGCCACAGACAGACACACACACACACACGTAACCCCCGTCGTTTTTGCGTCGGGGGTTAAAATCATCTGGTAATTGTATTATTACTTTGCTTCCATTCCATTGATTTTTCGGTAAATAATGGTAAGGAGAACTAAAGATAAAATCATGATCAAAATCTAGTACCTATGTCATGTACATACCAGTTAAATAAATAAATATATAAAATCAAAATCAAAAGTCATGTATTCAAATTAGGCTGAGTACCAGCACTTTTTGAACGTCAACGTTTACAAATAGACAGTCCCCCAAAACGCCCGCCCGTCACCACTTCCTAGTTAGTATAGTTAGATTATTTCTTAAATTAGTCCGTTTGTTAAACTTGTAAGTTTTATTCGAACTCGACGTAGTGACGTTAGCTGCGAGCGCGCGTCGCGGGGCCTCACTGCCGCGCGATGACGTCGCCATAGTCAGAGCGTACCTACATCTCTCAATAATAATCTCGAAGATTATTATTTTTATTTTGTGGCTTTTGTGGGTAAGAAGAGAATTTGTTTGCGGCTACCTCGCGTTCTAAAAATTCAACCAATGTATTAAATAGTATAAATTCAACCAATGACCTCTTTTATCTGTTCTGTGGTATATCCGATGGTTTTTGATAATTCGAAACGATTTCGAATGTTATACAAAATTATACGTAGAAAAATCGTCATTAACGGCTGTCGACCGGCGGAACTTTTTTCGGGATGGAATTGTGAACATGTCGAAGATTTTTTTTAATGAAGGAAGAAATACAAACATAGAGCCGCTGCTGCCTTAGTACTTCAGATTCACAAGTACCAGGAGAACAAAACGATGTTAAAGTATTTTTAGGCTAGAACATTTTTTGTTTTTTTATTTAACCGTTGTACAGAAACATATGGAAGGTTTTTCGGGGCTGTAATTATGAGCGTTAAAGATTCACAAGAACCAGGATACCAGAAACATGTCGAAGTATTTCCGGCACTGGAATTGGGAGTGGTTAGGATTCAAACATACCTGGAGAACAGATTTATATCGAAGATTTTTCCGGGCTGGAATTATGAGCGCTAAAGATTCACAAGTACCAGAATACCAGAAACATGTCGAAGTAGAGTTCCGGGGCTGAAAGTACGGACAGTAAAGACTCACAAACTATCAGAATGAAGAATCATGAAGATGAATTTCCGAGAATGATTCGAGAATATGGTACAAAGAAGTTGCGCGAGTTAAGGAACCCCAATCTACCAATATTAGCTTTGTCAGCCATTAAGTATTTATTAGAAATATTATTTCCAAATATTCCATCGCTTGATCAGCACTCAGAATAATCTAAGACGTGCGTCATCTCTGATCACGTTATGCATGTACTACGTTAGCAATAAAGTTAGTAAGTATATAAGATGAATATTTTATTAGATTGGGAGATTACTGTTTAGCTGTAACTCTGTCGGCATAAAGTTATTTTTTAAATACTTCCGTTGTTGGCGCAGCCGGTAGGATCTCTGTAGTCAGTCTGCCATGTATACAATTCTACGTGGAGCAGCCGACGTCCGTGTCTACGGTTTAGCAGAGATCGCCGAACAAATAAATTCATTAAGAAGCCACTTCGAGTTACGGAAGAGGACCAGCCACAGCAGTAATCCAGGGAGCATGAAGCTGGCTGCGGAATTGTGAGTAAACTTTTTTCACCTTCCTCTCAGCTCTTTCATTGATATCCCAACCTTGTAATAAGTCTATGTGTGTGTATTATTAGGGATTGGACAACGCCGTAATAATATTTGCATAGATTTTAATTGTATTAATATTTTAGAGTAGTAATATTTTAGTAGCACATTAGTGTGTTTTTTTCCCCTTCTCTCTTTTCCTGTGTTACTTTCATAACTTTTTCATAATGGAAAACGTAACCCGTGTCCCACAGGAATTGGTTAACATCATACCAATATTCAGTGGCGACACTAGAACGTTACCCTTATATATAAAAAAATGTGAATACATACTGTCTACGTTTCAAGGGACCGTGGCCCAAACTGAATATTTATTTCATGGGTAACAAGTAGGTTATCAGGCGAAGCAGCCAGTTTAGTAGGCGAAAGAGACGCTATAGATAAGTGGGATGAACTGAAGAAGTTGTTAAACCAACACTTCGGTGATCCACGCACAGAGGATTGTTTAACAATGGAGTTAGAATCTTGTAGAATAAATAAGGGCGAAAGTTATTTAGATTTTTGTCATAGAATACAGCGGATGAGAAGAGTTTTATTCGCCAAAATATCAGAAACAATCATTGATGACTCTCTACGTAAGGCGAAGCAAATAATTTATAGTAACAGAGCGATGAATGTTTTCTTGTTTAATTTACCACCATTCCTAGTTAGATTAGTTCGGTTGCGCAACGTTACAACGCTAGAGGGTGCGTTAAAAATAGTCTTAGAAGAACAAAACTTCCAGGCAGTCTATGATTCTAAAACAAACGATAGGCGTAATCTTAGTAGAACTAACAGACCCAATTTACATCTGAACCTAATAATCAAAAGAAAGATTCGCATAGCGTATCAAGTACACATGTACCGAATAATGCAACAAACAGCACTTCTACATCGAACAATTCGTATCAGTCCAGGCATTATAAGCAACATAATAATATTCAAAGAAATCAAGATCTAGTTTTAATCGTACAATCAATAATAATTCGCCACCGCAGTCAAATAGGTCATCTTTGCCGGTTGCACAACAGAGCCAACAGTTCGCGGCACATGCACCGGGCACATCGACTTTTGCAGCGCAAGCATCTACGTCAGGTGCGAATACTGACGTCACCATGCGTACTGCGAGTTCGCGACGTGTTAATTACATAGATAACTCTAGTAATAATGAACAGAGTTCAAGTAATTCATACAACGAGGTTCAGGAATTTTCTCCTGATGATCCCAGGGCGGGAAATTTTTGCATAATGGCCTCTACCATAGAGAACGAATAAAAATAAATTGCAATAAACGCTTAAATTTACCACATATAGTTTTACCAGAATTAAAAGCAGTTTTCATGATAGATACGGGGAGTGTTAGGTCGTTTATTAGTCCTTATTTAGCGAATAAATATTTTAAAAACTATTTACAGTATGAACCCTTCGAAGTTGTTAGCACTCACGCATCGAGCGTTCATAGTGAAACGGCAGTTATTCCATTACCGGTTACCTTTGGAAGTAAAGAGTTCCATAAGTTTTATGTCTACAGCGTTGACGATAGATATGACGGATTAATAGGTAGCAATTTGCTGAAGCAATTACAGGCAAAGATTAAAATGGAAAGTCAGATATTACATTTAAAAAATACTGAGATTCCCATCGTATATACACCACCTATGCGAGAGGTATATAATCTACCATCTCGTAGTGAACTTAGAGTAAGACTCCCGGTTAATTTATTGGACGGGGAAGCTGTGCTAGATTTTAAACAGTTTACGGAAGGGATTCGAATGCCCGCCGCATTAGTTACGTGTTTTAAAGGCTATGTTGTACTAACTGTTATTCAGAATTACAGTCATCAAAATAGAATTTTAGTAGTTACGGGACCTTTTCAAGTAGATCCATACATACAGAACCCATCTGTTAGTGTTAATTTCATGGATAATAATATAGAAGTGGACAGATTGATAACAAATAATTTAGAAAAATTACAGTTAGATCATATGAACTCAGAAGAACGTAGGGTTATTGAGGGACTTTGTAGAGAATACAAAGATATATTTTATTGTGAAAATATTCCATTAACCTTCACAAATCAGGATAAACATAGAATAAGAACGAAAAATGAAGACCCAATAAACATTAAGGCACATAGGTTACCCCCTATTCAAACAAAAGAAATCAAGAATCAAGTTGAAAAATGTTAAGGGATAACATTATCCAGGAATCGCATTCTCCCTGGAGTGCTCCCGTGCATTTGGTGCCGAAAAAGTTAGACGCATCAGGCCAACAAAAATGGAGGATGGTAATTGACTATAGGCGGCTCAATGAAATTACAATTGATGACAAATATCCCTTGCCCAACATTAACGATTTATTTGACATGCTAGGTAAAAGTACCTACTTTACAACCCTCGATTTAGCTAGCGGGTACCATCAATTAGAGGTCCAGGAACAGGATAGAGCTAAAACCGCATTTAGCACACCTTCAGGTCATTACGAATTTAACAGAATGCCGTTTGGGTTAAAGACAGCACCTGCAACCTTTCAGCGAGCGATGGATAACGTCCTACGAGGCCTTCAAGGCTTACATTGCCTAGTATACCTCGATGACGTCATCATTTTTTCAAAAAGTTTGCCTGAACATGTAGAAAAACTTAGAGCAGCTAGTCTATTCTGTAAACAACTATTTCGATATCGAGCTTCACCTGAGTGACAAAACTCACAAAATGAGCTTTATTGCACACAACATAAAGGTCTTAATTTGAAACTCACCTCGGATTCGACTGTCGAGATACGAAAATGTTGTTACAGAATAGCACTACAGTTTTTGACCGCTTCCGTCAAACAAATTTGAAAGTTCAATTAGATAAGTCACATTTTCTTAGAAAGGAAGTACTTTACTTAGGGCAATAATGATAAAATAGATGCTGTTCTTAGGTATCCCATACCAGAAACGGTTACACAGATTAAAAGCTTTTTAGGACTTATCGGATATTATAGGAAATTCATCAAAGATTTTGCCAAAATAACTAGACCATTAACAGCTTGTTTAAAGAAAGTTCGCAAAATTATTGTTAATGAAGAATATAAAGAATGCTTTGAGACTTGTAAAAAGCTTTTAACAAATGCACCTTTGTTACAGTTTCCAGACTTTAGCAAAACTTTTATCCTAACCACTGATGCATCCAATTTTGCAATCGGGGCTGTATTATCACAAGGAACAATAGGCTCAGATAAGCCTGTTGCATATGCTAGTAGAACTTTGAGCGACACTGAAGTAAAATATAGCACTATCGAGAAGGAACTATTAGCCATAATATGGGCAGTTAAGCACTTTCGACCGTATCTGCATGGTAACAAATTTACCATATTTACAGACCATAGACCATTAGCATGGCTGTATTCATTGAAAGAGCCCAATAGTAAACTCACGCGATGGCGGTTAAGGTTAGAAGAGTACGATTTCGAAATAAAATATAAGAAAGGCCCTCAAAACACGAATGCAGATGCTTTATCTAGGATTAAGATTAATGCAATTGATGATGATTTAGATTCAATATTCGTAAATGTAGGGGATAGGCAAGAACGAATACAAAAAATTATAGATAACGGATTGCAAGACCTCGAAACTCCAACAGAAACGATAGAACTTTCGGATTCTGATGATGGGGTCACTGCCAATCCAGTTTCAAATAGAGTACACGAAGGCATTCCTATTTCAAACGAAGCTTTCGATACTAAACCAAGACAGATTTTAGTTCATTCATTGGTTCATTCATGGTTTAAAAATAACTTAGCCGTAAAAGATATTTCTAATAAGAAACAAAAAATTCTTGAAGTTCACTTACCGGCAAATAACGATAAATTAGTTAAAGACTTTTAAAGAGTATATAGAACCAACATATAAGTACTTTATATACTTTGAACACCCATCTTTTAGAAAAACTTTTTCAAACATGGCGATAAAGTTATTTAAAAAGGATTCTATTAAGCTAACAGAATGTACAGAAAGAGTTATAAATTTAACAGACTTTGAAGAAGATCAAAAAGAAGTTATTTTTAAATACCACGACGGGAAAACGTGTCATAGAGGTATTAAAGAAACTTTAATCAAACTTAAAAGACATTATTGGTGGGCTAATATGAAAGAGACAGTTACGGCAATCATAAACGCTTGCGAAACATGCAAACGCATGAAATACGACAGAAAGCCGATCAAACCTCACATTCAATTAACACAAACGCAGGATGGCCCTTTTTAGGAAGCTTTTATGGATTTATTACATATCGAGGGGAAATATTATTTAACTATAGTAGATGCATTTAGTAAGATAGCACAAGCCATAGAGGTACCAAATAGGAGTACACCAGAGATAGTTAGGGCATTGATTAAGTACTTTAGCATGTATGGCCTACCTAGGAAAATTAGTTGTGATTCCGGTCCAGAATTCAATAACGCTTTGGTTAAGGAAATGTTAAGCTTGTACAAAATTGGACTTCATATCGGGACTCCAAACAATCCCAGTTCAATGGCAATAGTAGAAAGGTTTCATTCTACTATTATAGAGATTTACCGTATAGCAAAATACGATAAAAGCGATTTAGATGCAGCATCTGTTATGACTTACGCCATCATGGCCTATAACAACACCATTCACTCAGTAACAGACCTTACGCCTTTTGAATTAGTATTTGGTCACACTTATTCAGATAATGTATTTAACGTGGATAGAGAAAAGAATTTAACTCAGAAACTATTGTTAGATCATAGAAAACGCCTTCAAATACTTTATGAATTCATAACAGAAAAATTAGAATCCGACAAAATTAAAGTGATAAATAAAAAATGTGGTGAAACGACACCGGTACTTGAGCCAGACGATAGTATTTATATGAAAGATACTAGGATTAGAAAAGCTAAAGAAAAACCGTGATATGAAAAAGCTAAAGTAATTGGTGAAGTTGAAAGAAATATAGTACCAGTAGAAGTAAAGAAAAGGAAAACTAGAGTAGCGTTAAAAATGTAAAACGTCCTCCACAGATCGTGCCTGGTACTTCTGGTACTAGTGGTGTCAACATTCACGCTGGACCTTCAAAACCTCGGTCAGAACCCGGGGATAGCAGCGATCAAGCGGGGAGTAGCAGTGAAGAGGAATAGTTATTGGACAATATATAAAACTGTAGATTTAGAGTCAATAGGCTTGCAAATATTCGGGATTTTAGTAATTTAAAAATAAAAATTAAGGAAAGTAGAGTTAGTAACGGAACCGTAGGAATAGAAAGTCAAATCGAAAATCTAATTAAACTAACTAAGAGTAGATTTTTTCAAATCTTACCTTTTCATTATAGGAGTAAACGAGCCTTATTCAATCCATTAGGCTCACTTGTAAAAGCTATTTCGGGAAATTTAGATGAAGATGTTGCAATTAAATATGATAGAGAAATTCAAATGATACAGAACAAAGAGCATGTAGTCGAACGTAAAGTATCATCAATGCAAAAGGCTTTTGATAAATTAGTAAATGACTCTGAAATAATAAATTCAAATATAAAAAACTTGGGTTTACATACAAATATAATGGAAAAATTAGTTAAACATGAGTTCAGGTTTAACAAACTTTTCCAAATATTGAATACTATGTATCAAATTTTAAATAACTTTCGAACTTGTTACGAAACCATACAAGAGATTGAGACGGCAATAGCCTTTAGCAAATTAAATACATTGCACCAATCCATTATAAATAGTACAGAATTATATTATACGTTAGAAGTCATTTCTAAACATGCTAGAACAATATATCCAGTAAGCAAATGTAATTTAATAAAATTAGAACGTAATATCATACTTAAATCATACATAAGTAACAACAAGTTAGTTTTTGTTTTAGAAGTCCCCCTAATAGATAACGAAACATATAATTATTACAAGGTTATACCCATCCCTATATTCCATTCTCCAAATACCTTTACTAATATACCCAAATACCCTTACCTGATGGTGAATAGGTTGAAATACATGCCCGTGGTAAGCCCATGTGCTGAGATTGAAAAGGATAAATTTCTATGCGCTGAAACTAACTTAGCCCAGTATCCAACTGTGACCTGCATTGAACAAATAATGTTGATGAAGAATAACTACAAAAACTGCATACAGAACCATATTGAAATAGAGAAAACTAAGATACAAAAAGTAACCGACAAATGGTTGGTTTACTCAGAAGAAAATCACTTCATCACCGAGAATTGCAATACAGAAATTCTGAAATACACTGTTCTTGGGACCTACATCGTGACTCCAGGCCAACAATGCGAGACACAAATAGGCGAAGTCATCGTTGCCGCTACCACAAACACTACAGTTTCTAGTCTTCAGCTACCATTGATCCAGATGCCAGAGCTACAACAGGACATCCAGAGAAGGTCAAAGAAAGTGGATCTGAGAAATGTGGACTTCAGTGATGTGAAAGAAGTGTTAGTGCAAAATTTAGTGAAATAGACGATTCGACCCAAACAGTGACAATAAAAATTAGTATATGGACCATCTTCGAGTATGTGATTATTGTAATAGCAGTAGTTATCTTTATAATGTATAAATTTCAGTTTATAAATTTTTGTCGAAATTCTCCGAAACCGACACCTTCGGATAATTTCTCTCTTGGGGAGGGAGGAATTAAGGAACCCCAATCTACCAATATTAGCTTTGTCAGCCATTAAGTATTTATTAGAAATATTATTTCCAAATAATCCATCGCTTGATCAGCACTCAGAATAATCTAGGACGTGCGCGTCATCTCTGATCACGTTATGCATGTACTACGTTAGCAATAAAGTTAGTATATAAGATGAATATTTTATTAGATTGGGAGATTACTGTTTAGCTGTAACTCTGTCGGAATAAAGTTATTTTTTAAATACTTCCGTTGTCGCTTACTTAATTCGCGCCACCTCTAAAGTCTACGCAGACGAAGTCGCGGGCGAAGTGCTAGTATGTAAAATTTTTCGAGATGTTTCGTGACGATAGCCCGCTTGTTGTCATACCGCGAAACTAAAATGTCCCACGATTGAGGGCTATCGCGTAAGAATTCGTCGCTAGAGGTGCTAGTGTAGCGTAGCGTGGGGTTTTAAATGTCAAATTTCACTGTTGGTTGGCTATTGACGCGAGTTCATTTACTTATTTGTTTTGATTTTTTGTTTATTTTTTATTATTTAATTATTTTTTAATTAATGGCATTAACAGGTAACGGAACTTTTATGTCTCCTTGTCAGTACATACACCTATGTACTCAGTCTATTTTATTATTTAAAAAAGACTTACCTACAGAACAAAAAAAAAATATATGAGTATGATCGGCCACACACACCTATCTCACAAGTCGAGAAAGATGTTACCTTGAATAGGATAGAATCCACGTAGGTCGCTATCAAATTTTCCGAGCAGATCATGTGTGTTGATCTGATAGTAGATTGGGGTTAGGGATGTTTGCTTACCAGGGAATAAATGAAGATGCAGATAATTTACTGTTAACACTGCAGCTAGCGGTTTAAGGGAAACTTTTCGCGACTACTTTACTATTTAGTTAAAAGTTCTATATTTTTTCTTGCCAATAACTACAAATTTCTATTTTTGGTCTGTTAACTATCGTACTATGTTACTTTACCGTAACGAGGCCCATAAACAGATAACTGTTTTAGTTCATTTTTAACTACAAGTTTAACTTTAACTTTTGTACATTCCTGGCTATATCTAGGTCTATTCTATGTCTGGATAGGGGTTGATGCACCTTTCTGTAAAGCCCCTGAAATTTGCATTTAACTAGCGAATCTATCTACAAGTATGAACTATTGTTTACTATTAAGGGTTGACTTCCCGAAAACCTGTGCCTTAAGGGCTGTTGGGCTATATTCTCACGGTAGGTGCATCATCCCTCCATCCAGATACACAACTTTCAAAGCCACCCCTCTAAGGGTGGAAGCACTATAAGGTCAGAAACCCGGAAGGGGAAAAATCTGTGTTTTTACATTTTTCTAAATTGTGACTTTGTGCCTTATACAACCTGTAAAAGAATAAACGCAATACCTCTTAAGGGGTCATTGAACTCATCATTATGAGCAACTTTCACTGTGGGACAAATCCCGAAATCGCGAAAAAAAAATCAGTTGTGCAGTACATTTTGTCGAGTTATGCGCACATAAATGTATGGGGGTGTCGATTTTTTTTTCACGATTTCAGTGTATATTACGTTGTGTGCCATAAAGATGTTTATATATCTAAATAGAGCACAGCGCTAGCTTTCTAGTGCTGATTATCTAAAGCCTGAATACCTAGATTTTCTGTATGTTTAGTAAAGGAAGGTGTCTGTAAATGGTGGTGTGTCTGTCCACCCTATTACCATTTTAAGTAACTATTCTGTGTCGGTAAGTGTGAAATGTTCAATACCTGTGTACCTTCTTTACCATTACCTTTTACAAATACCTTTTTAGGGGTTTGCCAGGAACGTGTAGGGGAGTGTGTAACCCTACCTATCTATTTACTGAAGGAAATTAATTTCCCCAAGAACATCTTATGTGTCTGGGGGAAAACTATAACAAAATATGAATTTAATTTGATTACAAATTGCTTTGCAAACTATAACTATCTTATCGATGCCTTAGTTCACAATTGCACTAACTACAAAATTTTCAATGTTCACTTTTTTCATGCTCTTTCGATTGCGCGTATTCCGTCTCTTTCTACCAAAAACGTGGGTCACAGTTGTATTAAAAAAAATCCAGTAATCATCCATGAATGTTGTATTATATAATGACCTTTATTTTTGTAAATCCAATCAAGATACCTATACTTTAACTGATTTTAAGTTTATTAACCGCAGAAAATTTCAAAACACAAATGTATTATGTACAATTGCAATATCTGTTCATACTTTTTAGCTGTGCTATAGGAGTATAATGTGTGTTGGTAGTAGGTACAAAAACATCAAGAAAGTTTGATGTACAAGTGTGAAAAGTACTTTTATTTGAAGGGGTTTGGCAATTTTTGAAGTGCACAAAGCATTAGATCGTTTTGAGAAATATTCCCAGTGTACATCATTGTGTAGATGTGAAATAAATATAAAAGCGGAATTAAACTAAGCCCACTTAATTCAATGTTTATTACGTACTGTGAATACTAACTCTTACTATTTTACGAAAAAGTTGGTGAGACAAAAGGTAGGTTTTTTTTGAAGTGAAAACTTCTTTAGCGGCGTTGAGCACTTTTTCTGTAATGGGTATAAAATCTTAAACTCGCGTCAGGACACGTGACATGATCGAAAAAGCGTAAAGGTGGAATCATATTATTGGACGCGTCCATAAGCCGCAGCTTATGGACGCGACTTAGAGGTATCTGGATAATGAATTTACATTGAACTGTACACACTATCGGACATCATCCGCGGACGCAACCTTGGGCTGACCTTGAGCGTTCGGACGTCCGATAGAAATCTGGCTCGCTGGATGTTTTTGTCAGTCGAAAATGTCCGCGGACAGTGTGCACGGGATGCGGGACGCGTCCGTGCGTCAGAGGGACACGGATTACGTAGGAAGTTGCACGTACATGCGAGATAAATATTATAGGTACTTAATAATGGAAGAAAAACTCATTGAATGTGTTCGCACTTTCGCAGTCAAGAATTGCTCTATAATTATAAGTGTAAAGACTAAAAACACGCTTCGTTAAAACAAACAACAAATTAAGCGTGCACACTTTCCGTTTATATATATTTACAAACTCTAAATAAAAATTTTGCATTAAAATTTTACACAATAGTTGTTTTTTTTTTATCTAATTATGATTTAAAAAAAAAAACAGCTATTGTGTAAAATTTTAATGCAAAATTTATTAGATGATTTCCTTACGCTCAAAAAATAATTATTTAACTATAGTTACAAAAAAATGTAAAACTTAAATTTGAAAAAAAAGAGAGAATTTTTGAAATAGCTGAAGTTACCGCAACGAATGCAACTTTAATTAAATTCAGTTTGAATTTGGCGCGCAAGCGCCTTTCCGTTTTCCATATTTATATCTCTTGGCACTGTATGATTCTGTGTCGAGTGACCAAAAATGTATTTATTACAAGGCAGTAGCAAATGAAGGTATATATTTTTCATGTCTAGTTAGCCGACAGAAAAATAAAACCTTTTAAAATTTTCTAAAGTAAAATCCGCTTTCTTACTGAAGAAGAATAGCACGTAAAGACATCTAGAAAGATGTCTTTACGTGTCGCTATGTCAATAACTAAAATAGATTAGCTGGATTGGGTTATTTCAGGGCCAATACTTGTAATTAAAATACATCTAAAAATATAGAGCCTCTAAAAAAATATTAACAGGCACACTTATTTACCCCCTAAATTTGGGGAGAAATCCCCTAAGTTGGGAACTCTGGCTACCTATCAGCCGATTACCGGCGCTAGAAACATATTATCGGACACGTCCACAAGCTGCAGCTTATGGACGTAACTTAGAGGTATCTGCATAATGAATGTACATTGAACTGTACACACTATCGGACAACATCCGCGGACGCAACCTTGGGCTGTCCTTGAGCGGTCAGCCGTCCGGTAGAAATCTGGTTCGCTGGACGTCCACCGACTGTACACACTGCTCAGTCGCGTCCATAAGCTGCGGCTGATGGACGCGTCCCATAATATGATTCCACCTTTAGACGGACTCGCGTCAGGGTCACGTGATGCTGATCGAAAAAAACACCGGTAGCACTCCGGGAGTGCCGGCAGAAGTGAAAACATGTAAATAATACATCCTTACTGTCGCGGTCACATCATAGACAAACCACCGACAACAAAATAAACAAAAAGACACTGACGTGTGGCCGCGACAGCGACTGTCAGTGACAGATGTCAATCTTGACACAGTTCCTGACATAAACAAAACGAACCATAAAAACAACAAAAAATAACGTTGTGTTTAATTATAAGTACAAAAATACTATCATTTATGAGGTAGAATACAATGTTTATTTATTGCGCTATCGTACACAAATATGACAATTTACATGTTATTATTCATAATATTATATCGTTATTTATTTATATATTACATTAATTTTTATCTCTTAGAAAAATCAACTTTCATCCATAATTTTGTAATTCCGTAATTTCGTATCCTTGGATACGCGTGGCACGCTGTACATAAACACAGACGGACATTCGCGCAAGCGCCCTGTGCCGCCTAAGCGGAGCAGGTACGGTAGAAAGAGTGGGAGATACTAGTTCCTCTCCCTTCCCCTCGATCTTACGCTTTTTCGCATCACGTGACCCTGACGCGAGCCGTCTTACGCTTTTTGCGATTAGGTCACGTGACCCTGACGCGAGTTTAAGATTTTATACCCATTACAGAAAAAGTGCTCAACGCCGCTAAAGAAGTTTTCACTTCAAAAGCGTAAGACGGACTCGCGTCAGGGTCACGTGATGCTGATCGAAAAAGCGTAAGATCGAGGGGAAGGGAGAGGAACTAGTATCTCCCACTCTTTCTACCGTGCCTGAGTGTGCTGCTCCGCTTAGGCGGCACAGGGCGCTTGCGCGAATGTCCGTCTGTGTTTATGTACAGCGTGCCACGCGTATCCAAGGATACGAAATTACGGAATTACGAAATTATGGATGAAAGTTGATTTTTCTAAGAGATAAAAATTAATGTAATATATAAATAAATAACGATATAATATTATGAATAATAACATGTAAATTGTCATATTTGTGTACGATAGCGCAATAAATAAACATTGTATTCTACCTCATAAATGATAGTATTTTTGTACTTATAATTAAACACAACGTTAATACTAAAGTTTTCACTTCTGCCGGTACTCCCGGAGTGCTACCGGTGTTTTTTTTTTTGTTTAATTTTGTAAAAATGTAGAATGAGTCGGAAAGGAGATATCGTCAAAAAACTGCTTTAAGACGCCATTTTTCCAATACGACGACGCGAGCGGCAAAGATACAAGGTGGGAAAGAGTACGGAGACTAGAAACATGTCAAAGGATTTCTTCGGTAGGAATTGTAAGCGCTAAAGATTCGCAAATACCAGGAGACCAGTAACATGTCGAAACTTTTTCGGGTATGGAATTTTGAGCGCTAAAGATTCACAAGTAAATAGATACCAGAAGACCAAGAAACATGACAAAATATTTCCGGGGCAGAAATTGTGAGCGCTAAAGATTTGCAAGTACCTTTTTGGAGTTGGTCAAAGTATTTTTGGGCTGGAATTGAGAGTGCTAAAGATTAAGAAGTACCAGGATATAAGAGACATGTCAAAGTATTTCCGGAACTGGAATATGAGCGCCAATGATTCAAAATGACTGGGATACCAGAAACATGTCAAAGTATTTCCGGGGCTACAATTGTAAGTTGCCAAGCTTCACAAGTACCAGAAAGAATAAGCGCAGCGGCGGCGGCGGTGGTCTGCTTGAAATTTACTGAAACGTCGGAGCAGGCGAATAATCGACTACAACAACACGCTCCCTATGTGGTGTCCCAGCGAGCCAGCTGGAACCAGCTCTAAAGTTTAAGCAGACAAAGTTGCGGGTAGAAGCTAGTTAGAAATCATTGTTACCTGAAACTGAAGACAGAATTTATTAATTTTCTTATTTGTAATGATTCAGAAACTAATTGTTTTGGGAAATAACTAAAGATTGATGTCCTTTTGTTTTTTTATTGTGAGCTTAAAAAATAATATATTTAACCAGTCTGGTAATGCTGTTAAATATTTTTGAGTTTTTCACTTAATGCCTGTCAACATAATCAATCTTAGTGCACAAATGTATTAAATAGGGGGTTTTATGTTTATTTAGCCATTTTGAAAAGGTTAGGTACGTGTGTACTAATATTGCAATATTGAGATATGACGGAGTTAAAGGACTAGTCTTATGAATAGATGCATATTTGTTTTGTTATCTTACTTGGTTTTTGTACTATTCTTGTCTAACTTTAAAAAACTTAAATGCTCTCTCCTCAAAAATGTCATTTTTGTAGTTAGTGCAATTAGCACGATAACACGTTAGTGCAATTGGCACGTGGCATCGTTATTCTTTTACATAAGCTCGTATGTATGAGAGTTATATAAAGCTATATGTGACACTTCCGTCGCGGACAGGTAGGTACGCCAAGTTACTGAAGCAAAGGTGCCCGGTGTACACTTTTGCTTCGAACGCTAATGAGAGAAACTGACTGGCTAACATGTCACCGTACTGCCGAATCAACTGGGACTAGGAACATGAAAACATGAAATATTGCACAGAGCTTCTTCTTTGTGCTGCTGGTGAGCACTAAAAAGAGGTATTTTGGAAAATCTACCTTTCTGAGGTGAAGTCGCGGGCGAAGTGCTAGTAAGTTTTAGGTGGAAGAGAACAGGCGAACAGCTAAGAGTTCGACAATTTGGCTTTTCCCTGAAATGTACACACTCTAATAAATAGCTAGGTACCTAAATGCTCAACTTGTGACAGTCTAGCTTTGTCAGTTTGAATATTGGAAAGTTGTTTTTAACACAATTACCTTTGAGGATGCTCTAAGGTAGCATGAACTGTGTCCTTGAGTATAAAGGCCAAGCCATCCATTGGACTAAGGTGTAAAGTAGAGACTTTAGATTAGGATTCACGCAGAACGCTATACGCTTATATAAGACTAAGAAAGTGTTAGGTTAGTTAGGGCGTCCTACACGCCCACGCCTTGTTTCCCCATATCTGATATCAGTTTTTGGCAATTTAATCAAAAATATTGCCTAGCAACTCTTGAATAACCAGTCATAACTAATCCCACCAAAAACATTTTCTTGTAAAGTAACGCTAATACGAGTACATATAGCTTGCACTGTCAGGCCGCGGTCACGAACTCAGCTGCGCGGCGGGCGGCGTGGGCACCAGTATTAGTGAAATTATCAGGGATATCAGAACAATTCTATGTTAGGTGAATGTTTAAAAATTAACGAGCGACGACATAACAAAACCCGTCCGTGATGGGGTGTAAAAAATTTCGAGCTCGCTTCGCTCGCTCTTACTTTCTACCCTCTCTTTTTTCTCGAGCGTTTCTGTATGTCTCAATAAAATCACTATGTTTGTGTATGAAATGATCAAAAGAAAACAAAACCTTTCCGAGTTGGGGTGCATGAATTTTCGAGCTCGCTTCGCTCGCTCATGTGTTCTGGCCCCTCTCAGTTAATGAGCTTTCTTGCAAAAACTCCATAAAGTTATTTCTATTTAAGTACGAATGATCAAAAGAATATAAAACCTATCCGAGGTGGGATGCGAAAATTTTCGAGCTCGCTTCGTTCGCTCTTATGTTCTGTCCTCTTTTACTTCTTGAGTTTACTTGCGTTACTCAACAAAGTTGGGTTTAGATAATGATGTAAACAAAATCTAAATAGTCTAGTTTTCGAGATTTTTTTTGTAAGTATGAAGTAAGAACATTCCTGAAAATAAAAACCTGCAGCGCAAATGGCACACCTTCCCCTCTCCCTTCTGAAAAATGGCTTGCGATTGCCGTCACCAGAACGAAAGGCCAACGGTGCAACTCATAATTATTTGGGAGGACCCCACAAATGAACCCCCCCCGGGTTCATTTGTGGGGTGACACCACATTATCCGCCCCGGGTGCCACCCATGCTAGCTACGCTACTGGTGGCAGCACCACTACTGTAGTTTTTTTGTGAATAAAGGAATATTTGCCAAATCTGACGTGTTGGTGATATTAATTTTAGCGTAGCTAGAGGAGGAGGCGAGGGGTGCGCCATTTGTTGACTGGTTTTTGTCATGGTTGGGCGGGTGTCACCCCGAAATGGTTGACGCAGAGAAACCAATCTGGAGTATTTTAATAAACTTACAGTCGCATTGTCACTGGTAGAGACTAGAGACCGGTGGAGACAATTTGACCGTACCAAACTTACATAATTAAAAAACAGGCAAAGTGCGTGTTGCACAATGCGAAGTGTACGGCCGAATTCTCCAAGTACATTTTATAGGTTGGTCGAATGTTACTCGTTTGATAGTTTTCCTTTTAAATTTATTATATAGGCTAGATTTTTCAATTCAAAAACAACGTTTAGCTGGCAGAGTCAAGTGCCCCCCTTGACTCTAACAAAAATTAGCACTTTAAAGCTTAATATTTCGCAAACGGATATTTGGATGGAAAAAAAATTAAACGACCTATCCAACGACACTCCACATAATGGGATAGACGGTACAAAAAAAATCATCGCCACTACACGTTTACCTACCCAACATTTTTTTTCCTTAGTGTGATTTATATGTATACCTACTCATACCCTCATACCAAATTCCAACTTTCTAATGTCTTTTGCTGCCAGCGGTTTCATACTCCCGGGCAAAAAGTAGGTGATATACTATTCTTCTATGCTTTTACGAAGAACATTTTATTTTGAGTTTATTTATGATTTTTTGGTGAGGTCTGTAACTTTTTCTACAGGTGGATACGATTTACGGTACTGTGAATGAGTTTGGTGACACAAAATTTTAGGGCTCTTTCTTCCTTTTACCATATTTCTTCTCTCACACTTCTAGGCCTCGTTATAACCAGACGAAACCACACAGAAATAGTAAATCACGTGGGATATTTCTGATTCTAACTGAAAAAATGTCTGGTTCGAAACCAATAAAAAGTGAAAAAAAAAGTTCAGCTCTTGTCAAATCTCACACGTCAAATTAACGTCAACGTCTAGACAATTAAATAAAACAAAAAGTGTTCCCGAGTCATCAGTCGGGGTTAGTTTAGATATTGTAAAATAATTTGTTATTCGCTTTCTTTGGATTTAATTTGAAAATTTATAAAACCTTTTCCTTTTCATCGATCTGTGTTTGTAAATCTAGTCCCCTAACTTTTTGCGGAAGTGTTATTGTAGTGTGGTTTTCCTTTTGATACTTGTATTTAAGCTATTTTCTCAAACTTTCGAGTTTCGTGTTGCGTCTTCATAAGTTTGAAAATAAAAATTTTATATTTCCTCAATATTAAAAGGGAGGGTCTGTTAAGAAAATAAGCATCTGTTTTAAAAATTAACCCATTATGTAACCGTCATGTAAGATGGGAGTTTGTATAGACAACATTTCAAAGCTCGAACATGTCGAATAACAAAACTGATTTATTACTTTACTCTTTCTCATCTTTGTTTCAAGCTCAGGCAGACCAAATGTGGAATTCCAATTGTTATTTTCATTGCACCAGTGCAAAGTAAACACAACACTTTCTTATATACCAGTCTTTCTATTAGTGAAAATCTAACCAAAATCCGTTGTGTTTACAAGAGGTACATCCAGACACAAAGTGGTAGAAAGAAGCAGATACATATAGTAACTTTGTTTCATATTATTCAGAGAAGAGGAGAAAGATAATTGGAATTTCAACAAGATTGTCTGCTTGACCAATCATTATGAACTTATTGATTAATTTTATTATTAATCTTCAACAGTTATATGGCGGCGATAAGATTAATTTTCCGTAATCTGGTGACCGTATCTTTCCCGGTTTTAACTGCAACAGCCATTTATCTTGACTGGAGTCATACAATAAACTGGAAATTACAACAGACAGAAAATAACTGACGATGGCTATCTTCGGCATCACATTACGTTATGCCTGGTTTTCAGTTCCGATTGGCGGCTATATGTTGGGTAAAATCTTGGATGACAAGGAAACACTGCGGATGATTAGCTTCAGGGACAAATCTCAACTCTATGGAACCAAGAAGGAAGTACCACCGTCTTGGCCTTGAAGTTATTTGGACTGTAGTAATTATGTTTCAGTTCTAATTAAATAGCCTTATTTATTGAGGTTGTTTCATTTATAAATTACTCTTCATGCTTAGCAGATATAGTAGGGGAGCCCAAGCAGGGATTTCGGGATTTACTCAAGTGCTTCAGAATAACATAGGGGGCAACCTTGCACCTTGTTAAGTACTCCCACAATACCCAAGCCCTCCACATAGGGTCAAACGTCTAGGGCAGCTGATCAGATTAGTATAAAAAAATTGATCTCTCGATTTAGTTGAGCGTGTCAGGTTGAGGTAAGGTAAGTAACATGCAGAAAAGGGAGCATTTCAATAATCTGACAATTTGAGCGTGACATAAGGAAATGGGAGAGACAAAGTTGCAAGAAAAAAACGTCACCTGGACATTCTCGAGCGAGATTATTTTTTTTTATTTTGAAGGAAATTAATCAAGGAAAAAATGTAATCTGCCGATTTGCATGACTCGCGTAGCTAAAATCATAAAGTGTGGTGCATGCAGTCTCTGAGAACTATGTTTTCACAGAACACATATTACCTAGCGGTATGTATTTCCCATCGCGCCACTCCACTCTGCCCTTCTCACTCTTTCCCTATTGTATAAAAATAATCTGGCAACATTTAATTGGAATTATAGTGGCAACATTTTAAGCAATGACAGCTGTGCGCTGATTGGCCATGTCTCTCTACAATGCCATATTCCGCTAGGTGCCTAATATGTGTTCTGTGGCCATATTGCACGAGACGAGGCTTTATAAGGGCCTGCACGTCATTTCTTGGGAACACATCAGTTGAAGCGAATAGTCATTTAGTACTCTTTAAAAGTCTAGATCCTTGCTACATAGTTACTACTTGAAATCGTAACTCTTAAAAGTTGTGAGTGCAGAACCCTAGAAGGGGTTCCTTTCTGCCTACATCTTCCTCCCTACCTCTCGAGGCTTTGTCACATTATATAAAAAAACTAAAAATGTTCAAAGTGTCAGATTAACAATACCAATCAAAATCATCGTCAGATTTTTTTGGCAAACATGACTAGAACATCAAGCTGAACCTCCTGTATAAAAATCTGACACGCTCTGACACGCTTGCTCGAGTATTGCACTATGGTGATATTTTTTTTGCATTTTAAACAAATCTTTTCGAGCTTGCGTCGCTTCCGAAACGTCAGTCTTTAGAATGGGAGCATTTTTAGATTCACTTAACACTCCCTCTAAATATCTGACGCGCTCGAAAGAATTATTTATTTCCCTAATTTCTACCCTTTTGGATAGCCAACCCCACCACGCAAGTCGGCAGATGAACATACCTTCTTTGGTATCAGATACACGTTGGGGATCTAAACTATTAATATCTGACACGCTCGAGTACACCACCACTCTGAATGGAGAAATATTACAGAACCTTTTATACTATCATCTAAACTACACAATGTTATAGGTCCCCACAACGCTCGAGTATACCCACATTTAGCATCAATGCCTCCCCTACTATTAGCAGCGATGTCCATCTTTACTGATGGAGCATGCTAAAAAATATAGTCCAAAGGTTGACCTGTCTGTTTGGACAATGGAAGTCACTGATCTTGATTTATAGGTAAGTGCTGGGGCACACAATGCGTTGCGGCGGCGGCGCGGCGCATTATGTGCCCCGCAACTTTCCCTCAGATTGTCCAACGCTGCTGGGGCGCCAGCGGCACCGCTGCGACATAAAGTTGTGGCGCCGCACCGCTCGTGTGCCCGCAGATCCGGCGAATCTTCGCGGTGCGGCGGCGCAACGCATCGTGTGCTCCGGTACCTCTGGTACTGAGGTATTCTCCGCTATAGCAGCTTGACAATATAGCAGAAAGGATGATGCCCAAGGTTCATCAATATGAATAAATATAGGATTACTAGTTGACCCGCACAACTTCGTCTGCTCCGCTCCTTTTGGTCTTAGCGTGATGATATATAGCCTAAAGGCTTCCTAACACTGAAATAATTTTTCAAATCGGACCAGCAGTTCCTGAGATTAGCGCGTTCAAGCAAACAAACAAACAAATTCTTCAGATTTATCTGGGGGTACGGCAGTGCCCCCGCCAAGTCGAGCAAAAAAGCGGCACGGCCGTAGCATCCTTTTCTCGAAGCAGTTCATGCCATTTTCGACCCCCTATATCTTCGTTGTGAATGAAACTAGAAGCCTGAATTTAACTAGTCAAATTTTCTTACTTTTGTCACTCACTGACTGACCGATCATCAAAACTCTAAGGCACTTCTAGCAGACGTAGAAGTTTCAAATTTAGAATACAATAAGTGTTTAGTGTGTCTCTCTCTTCTTCTTAGTCGTTAGCTTCACTAATGAAGGTCGTGTCTAGTCTGAGGTATTGGTCATGGTATTGGTTTTGGACATGTCGCTCGTAGAAACCCTGACAGCCTCGAGAAGCTTATGGTAGTTGGCCAAGTGGACGGGAAAAGACCACGCGGGCGCGCTCACCTATGCGTTGGGCAGACCGAGTAAAGACGCTCACTGGTCTATCAATAGCCGAAGCTTTTAAGACCGCCGAGGACAGAGAAACGTGGAAGAGCATAGTGCACCGAGTTTAGTGTGTAAATGAAGGAAAAACTAAAATATATTGCAATTTCGGTCCAGTTTTCTAGATACACCAACTGCATTAATAACTTTGTAATCCCATATAAATATTACAAAGTTTCATTTGCAGTGAATGAATCAGTGTTATTCCATTATATTCATACATATACAGGATGTATAACATAATAATGGAAGTGCCTAGATATAATTATATTCAAAGGCAAATTGTAAAATATTCAACGGAATGTCAAAGCAAGAATTGGACATGTCTTATGAAGTTGTACCAAAATCCCGCAAAGTAAACTAAAATTGCCCGAAATTGCCATGAAAGAAAGAACACTAATAATCATAACCGCGGCCGGCGGAGGTAGCTTGTCCACGCCGCGGCTTCCACGCTTCCCGTCCGTCACAGAAAGGCGGCCACATTCTTCCAGGTAACCTTTGGGTTTTACTGCGATATCGCAGCTATAGGTTTGTGTGAACCACGTTTTATTTAACTTACGACGCAAATTTAAATAATTTTTATATGTATAAATCTAACTGTATAGAAAAATAATAGATTAACATTTTATTTTTTTAATATAGATAGGCATACGTTTGACCACTATCTCACCTGGTGGTAAGCGATGATGCGTTTGCCTAGAAGCAACCTATTCACTCTTGTCTTAAAGACTACTCCCAGGTTGTAGGTATCTGGAAACACTCCTTAGCTGTACGCACTATGAATGTGTTTCCAAAACGTTTTGTGCGTGTGGGTGGGATGTCCACCATGTACCGGTGGCGCTTCGCCGTTCGTCTTATGGTCCGATGATGGAACGGGCTTGGCGGAATTAAATCATGTAATTCCGTCGCACACTCCCCAAAATGCAACCGATAGAAAACAGACAAACTTGCAACTCTGCGTCGAAACTCAAGACTGGAGCTTCGACTCGACGAGCCTGTCATTACCGATGATCCTCTTGGCTCGTTTCTCAATTGACTCAAGGGCATCAAGTTGGTATTTGGCAGATCCGTCCCAAAGACGAGAGCTGTACTCCATACACGATCGAACTTGCGCTTGATAGAGCTTGAGCAGCTGTTCCGGCGTGAAGTACCATCTCACCTTTGCTAGGACCCCCAACTTTCTGGCAGCCACTTAAGCCTTTGCCTCTATGACAGGGGTAGATGTTAACGTAACACCAAGGAGCTTAAGTCGGTCGGTTATCGGCACGGTTACACATCGAAAAGATGGAGCTGGGTGGAATTGGCTCCTTTTAGCGAAAAAAAGACACGCTTGGGTCTTAGCAGCATTGAACTTGACCAGATTGGCATCGCCCCATTCAGAGACAGCCTGTAAGGACAAGTTCAAGCGCTCAACCATAGCCTCCCGGAGACCGGATCTGCGACCCACCAGCTCGTGCGTCGGACACGTATCTCTCAGCAACAGTGCTGTCGTCTGCATACCAAAAGGTACCGGGTTTTAGCAGATCATTAATATGCAGCAGGAACAATGTTGCCGAGTGCACCAACCCCTGAGGAACTATCTAACAATCGCATTAAATGCATTACTTGTGAGAAACATTGTTTTCATGCGATGGCCAACTATTTATTTAAACCATAAAAGATTTTTAATTTTAACATTGTCACTATAAGATGTTGTTAGGTTAGCTAATTACTTAATAACTCAAGACAGAAGGACCCTTAAGTAGGGCCTGAATATATTAACAGACTTGGTATTACATGGATCTCACTTTTTACGGTAGAAGAACTGAGTTGCGAGACTTGGTTCTTTTTATACAAGTTATGTTTTTGATGGTATCATAGTAGTATGGGTAACTGAAATAAATTAAAATGGCTGAATATCTGCGAGAAAAATGTTCTAGATACTAGAAGAAGATTTAGTCAAAATAATAAAACAATATTTTAATTTATTTTATTATTTATTGTTGGTATCATTATTACATACTTCTTTTTGCCATAGAATACCACACTATAAGGAATGGAGCCCACAAACCAACACCGAAAAAGACTGAGAAGAACAAAGTCGCTACGTACCTGTAAGAAGAAAAAATAACAATAAAGTACTTTAGGTATTACTCAAATCGAATACCTAATACCTAGACTATTTTGGAAAATATCACTAATAATTTTGTACGGTCAGCAACAAAAATCGATTAACACTTAGTGCCAAGAACTCAGCGTATGGGTCGAGCAGTTTTTCGTTCGTGTGCCCACAACCCGCATCTGAGTCGTCGTTTTAAGTAGCTATATGTGACTGTTCATGCGCGGGTTGTGGGCACACGAACGAATTGTTTTTCGGCCCATGTGTTGAGTGCTTGGCATTAAAAATGTAAAAACACTTTTGCACTTGGCACTAAAAGTGTTAACGCTGTTAATGTGTGGAAATCCTCATAGATGTCCCTGGGACGGCCGCAGGGGTCTGTCAGGCTCGTTCTGACTAAAACCACACGATGTTCTGCAGCTCCCTTTGGCCGAGGCGCTAAAGTGACAGCGACGGCATTTCCATTTTGACACCCTATAAAATACACCCTAGGGTGGATACTCGGAAACGTATGTCCGAGAATCCACCTCGAGATAGCGAATACATGCGGGTCCCGTCCCTGTATACGGCCGCATAGATATGGCCGCTATTCGTCTAAAGAGGCTAAATGGAGACATGATTCTAAAACTTTTTTTACCATTTCATATAGGTAACAGCTAAATTCATATACTTTTAATTTTACTTCTGTTCCGATTTAAATTAAACTAGCGACCCGCCCGACCCACCCCGCTCGGGACCAGGGGGGCTACTCTCTAACGAAATCCGTAGTTTCGGGCTTAGTTTCGGGCGGGCATTTTCTACTTCGTATCATCTAACCACTGAGAACTAATGATAACACGATTTGACAGTTACTGTGAAATCGTGTTGTCATTCATTCTCAGTTCGGGTTCGGGACTAATCGTAAGTCTGTAGATAATACGGAGTAGAATACGCCCGCCCGCAACTAAGCCTGAAACTACGGATTTCGTTAGAGAGTAGCCCCCCAGTTTAGAATAAGAAAAGGAAGTGCGCTTAATGTAAATTTATTTCGTAAAATAAAGGCACCCCCTTTATTTTACGACACTTCCCTATTTTTTTAATGGTATTAATATAATTTTTAGTATGGGGATCACTTTTGGGGGTCAAACTAAGAAATAATAAAAAAGTTATTTGAACAATATCGTGTGACATATCAAATAAAAGGGCTTACTGTAAGGGTTTTAAATATATTTTTTTCATAATTTTAAAATAAATGGTTTTGAAGTTATTCAAGAAATTAGACGAAAAATGACCATTCCCCCCTTATCTCCGAAACTACTGAGCCGAAAATTTTGTAAAAAAAAAATGGAGGTAATGGATCTTTACCTATAGATTACAGGAAAACCTATAAGAAGTCTATAGTGTTAAAATAACGTGTTAAAAAAATTAAATTCATTCGGAACCCTTCGCACGCGAGTCCGACTCCCACTTGGCCAGTTTTTTAGTTGCTGACTGTATCTAGTTAAATCGGTACCAGTTCTTTAGGTCTTCAGTGCGTTATTAAGTACCTTCGCGGCGGGAAGCTGCGTCATATCTTTGAATCGTCGATCCCACAATCCCTTTAAACTAGGGTCTATAACCTGCGTCCTGCTCGTATTACTTACGGAGCCGAAACGTGGACGCTCACCATAGGCTTGATCCACAAATTCAAGGTTGCTCAGCGTGCAATGAAGTCATTTGCGGAGAACTAAAGTCACCAACATTGCGCGTAGTAGAATAAGCATGCTGAAGTGAAAGTGGGCCGGCCATACGGACAGACGGTCGATGGCCCAGACAGGTGTAAGAGTGGAGACCGCGTTTGGGCATACGTAGTGTGGGACGCCATGTGGCACCTTCGGATCTAACCCCCCCCCCCCCCCTGGGTTGGGTCCGAGGGTCCAAAATGAACAAAGATGCTAGGTTCTGCCCGGGCTTCACGTACAACTTTGAACGTCTATATCATAAGGAGTGCTAGCAATTTTATATTTTGGCCACATGATTATAAGAAATAGATTTCGTGTTTTCGTCATATATGCTAAAGGGGAGGTCCGGACCCTTAAACACAGGAGGTATTTAGGGGGTTATATACTTCCATGAGAACAAGAAGTTGGGCTGCCGAAGTATCTAACCGCAAATTGCAGGTAAACTAGGTAAATATAACTTAACTAGTGAGTAGTGTAATTATTGAGAAACAAAAGCTTACCGATTTAATACTCTAAACGGCAAATTATCAAACGGCTGTGGAGGTCCCCGATGATGGCACCCAAATTTTTGCACGCTTAAAGGTGTTTGTACACGACTTAACAAACTTCTTGCCCGCAATGTACCAGAAATTAGAGATCTTAAACGAATCATATCTCTGACGATTATTTTAGAGTTACTTTCGAAAATAACGATATTATTTTGCTGGGAGTTTAGTACGGAGACAAGATGTTGTAAAATATTATGTGGATGATGTGACGTTTTCACGACCGACGCTCTATTGTTTGGAAAAAATATCTATTTTGGAAAATGTTTGGCAGCCAGACTCTTTTAATAAAACAGGCAATGTAATGGGTGGTATGCACTAACATTTTCCATTTCCTTTCCTACCATCGCGGTTCTCGTTTTGAACCCCTGCTTCATGCACTAAGCTTAGTTTTAGCGGATGTCAAGGTAACGTGGTCCCCGGGTGGTGCTAATCAGGTGACAGTAACTGGTGGTAGTAGGTACTATGGGTGGTAGGCTTCGGCCGATGGCTTGTGAGTTGTGACCACCCACTGGGCAAAGACGTACCGCCAAGCACGGGCCACAAATCGCTCGTCCTTTCAATAATGAAATAGTCAGACCAGCAATTGAAAGAGTACTTTGAATTCGAATTGGCCCCTTACTTATATGGCTTTATTTAATGAAGAGAGCATACGTAAGGGGATCAAATTAAAGTTTTATGAAGCTTTTACCCCAACCTCGGAAAACGTCCCCCTCAATGCCAACACATATGTAGTGGTGGATGGGGGATACCTCCTGCTCCTGGTGATGACTGTTCATCTCGCATCGAAACTCATGTATTCAAGCGATTGTGGCAACCTACATCACATACACGATTTGCCAATATTTTGCAACGGACGGGAGCAATAATTAAAATTGTCAATTTTCGAGAAAAAATAACCATTTTTGAAGGGCTATATCTTGGTCCCTATAAGGTTCATAGAGCTGCCGCGGTTGTCCTTGAATTATTTAGAATTTAGGTTTCTATATACAAATGGTGAATGTTACTTGTTGAAAGTGCATAATATTTGACTTTTAGAGCAAAAAGTGAAAAATGACCCGGTTTATCGCGTGCTGCGTACCGAGCACAAGCTTTTCGAAGTTAAAAATTTGGATTCACATCACCCTGACGGATCTAAACAACATAATTATCAAAATGCAGAACTACATCGTGCTTAGAGACTTTAAAGTTAATTTTCACTGGGCTATTCTGTTTACTTTGCATTCACTGTCGCTTGAGCATGTAGCCCAGAGAGTCTCACTTGTTAACGCTGCCTCCTGTGAGTGATCATTATCTGAAATTACTACCTATTACTTTCAGTAGGTAGGATAAAAAAAAAAAATTATACGTGGCAAGTGAAAGTAAAATCGATACCCACAAAAACAAATGTAAATCAAAAGCACCAGTCTTAGCTGCAAAATAATGGATGGTATTGACTATGACTTCCATAAATGTGTTTGTATGTTGTTATGTCAAAGTCAAAATGACAGTTTTGGACTAACCTAAATATCTCCTCACTCTGGAACGAGAAAAAATGAATATTTTAACTACTGACGCATAATAACTTAAATTAAAAAGAAACAAATGCGACGTTTTTAAAAATGCTCGCAATTAAACGTTTGCCGGCATTATCTGCATCTAAAATACAGGCGAAACAAAACTTTCTGCTAAGAAATAGTTTTGTTGAGAGGCATACAAATAAACAGTACCAGAACAATCTTGTGAATTTGTGTAGATCCTTCTCTGTGTTACACAATTTAACGAGTAAATCAAGACACCCGGTAAGATTACGCTTTTGAAATATTTTTGTCCTGAGCTGTAGTCAAGTAAATTTCTTTTCATTCCATAAAGCTAAATAATTAAAAACCCATCAGCATTACCTAACGATGAAAATATTGTAAAGTGCTTAAATTTATTTTGATTCGTAAAGTCAAGCAGGTTTTGGCACAGTCCATAAACTTAATGCTTTCATAAATATTTTCTATTGCAATTTATCAACCATGTTGTGAAATCTTATTGCTTTATCATCATGATGAAATTTACTACAATAATCTTAGTCAGATGATGATGGCTTGGAATATTCTGCACAATGTATGACTAAATCAGAACAGTTATTGAGCCCTTAAAATATAATTTGCTCATGTGATGCAACTTTCATTTATTTTTGACATAAGGACTTCATCAGTTGTGGTCTTAGGCAACATTCTCTTAATTGGATCATTGTGTACACACCATGACAGTTTCTTGTATGAAATGTGTGAAATTAAATTAAACCCTTTTTTATTTTGTAAATGAATTGGTATTGACTATTTCCCATGCCAATCATAAAAAGTCAGGCTATTTAAGTACATCAAAAAATACCGAAAGTAGGGAAATGTCATAGAACATGCACCATGCTACTCCACAGGGAGTGGTAACTATTTCAACACAGGTTAAAATAGTTTTCATGTAGCTTTAAATTAATATCTCACAACCTGTTTCATACTGCCAACTTTAAAATTAAGTCTTTGTGTGTGTGAGAACCCCTATGTCCCACAGAGTACACAAACTGGTTGACTGTGTATCTTGATCTCACTCGAGTTGTGTCAAATTGCCATCCCATTGGTCTCTCAGAGAGCACCTGCATGGGCAAATACTATAATATCACATGCATTAAAGACTAGTCTTTGCTGAGATTGGTGGCCTTACCCAAAATTCAGTTCTATTTTTATACAATCTCTTTTTAACTGACGAAAAAACGGAGGAGGTTCTCAAGTCGACTCGTATATATACATTTTTTTTATGTATGAACATGCATAACTGTTTACAGAGTAGTCCGATTTTGATAATTCTTTTTTATTGGAAAGAGTATACCCTGATGTTGGTCTCAAAAAAATTAAAAAGAAAAATTCTAACCCGGGTAGAAAGACAGGGGATGATTGATTGTTCACTCACTGATAGTAATGTATGACCACACATAACTTTTTACAGAATAGTCCGATTTTGTTATTTCTTTGTTTATTGGATAGGGTATACCTCAAAAATGGTCCCATATAAATTTGGAAAAAAAAAATCATACCCTAAGGGTGGGAAAATAGGGGTAATTATTGTTCACTCACAGATTTTAGTAGTCACAGAGTTTTGTAGCATTTTTTGTAGGCCTACCCATGTTGGTATATAAAGCCTGTTCTTTAGGGTTCCGAACAAAAAACGGAACCATTATAGGATCACTCGGGTGTCTGTCTGTCCATCTGTCAGAGCCAGTTTTCTCCAGATCTACCAGACCGAAATTTGGTACACATATGGACTTTTGTGACCCAAACACGGACGCGTTACGTAAATCATTAAATTTTGGTATGGGGGTCACTTTTGAAGTCAAACTAAAAAATAAAAAAAGTCTTTTTGTACAATATCGTGTGACATATCAAATGAAAGGGCTTACTATAAGGGTATTAATTATATTTTTTTTCATAATTTTAAAATAAATGGTTTTGTAGTTATTCAAAAATTTGACGAAAAATGACCATTACCTTGTCTCCGAAACTGCTGAGCCTAAAATGTTGAAAAAAATGGAGATAATAGATCTTTACCTATACATTACAGGAAAACCTATAAGAAGTCTATAGTGTTAATATAACACGTTAAAAAAATGAAATTCGTTCGGAACCCTTTGCACGCGAGTCCGACTCGCACTTGGCCAGTTTTTAAGTATTTATATTATACAACAAGTAATAGTTAAAGTGGGATTATGTAACAGTTAATAGCTAAAGTAAAGTAGGTAGCTATTATAAAAGTAATCAAAAATTTATCATGTAGTAAATAGTAGATTATGGCCCCAAAAAATTATAAAATAAAAACTTTTTAACAAAAACGGCTGTCGCTCAAAACCAGCGCTGTGGCTCTGTCTCGCACACGAGTCCTAGCATTATGCTGAGCGATGGCCGTTTTGCGCGAATGTGACGCACATCTTCCCAATTGTTACAAAATTGTAATTTTTGTTTTATTTAATTTTTATTTTTTTTGAATGCGTCATGCTTGGCGCAAATAAACGCTTTTTCGCAAATAAAAACAAACTTTAATTTCGAATGTCGGTTTTGTAAAAAGGTTTACTTTTTCAGGTTTAATTTTTTTGTTAAAACGTTTTTGGAAAAACAAATGTTAATTATATTCTAAGTAGCAAAATAGTGAGTGGTAGGTTTTAAACCGGTATACTAACTAATAAAATCCTGTCCTTTTTCATTCTTCTTCTTTTTACTGTGTGGGCAGTAAGGTCTAATGACCCCACACGTGTCAGAGTTTCTAAACCGCCTCAAGGGCCTCTGACTACTGAATTGCATAATTCAATTCCACAAGACGAACGGCGATGCGCCACCGGTACATGTTGGACATCCCATTCACACGCACAAAAGAATTTGGGAACACATTCATAGTGCATACAGCTAAGGAGAGGAATTCCCTGCCAGAGTCTGTGTTTCCTGATGGCTGCAACCAAGTCAAGAGTGAATAGGTTACTTCTAGGCAAGTTTGCTTCATCTTCGACCGCATCAACGCTTACCATCAGGTGAGATTGTGGTCAAACGTATGTCTATCAACATTAAAAAAAAATACTTCTGCTTCAAGGACAGTGATTACCATCCCACTTTTTTTTTGTTAGCCCACACTTGTTCCACTGCTGGGCAAAGGCCTCACCTTTCACCTTCCAAACCTCTCTATCTTTTTACTATTGATAGGCACCCATTTGACCACTATCTCACCTGATCGTAAGCGATGACGTGGTTGAAGACAGAGCATTCTTGCCTTGACTTAAGGCTGCTCTCTCGAGAAATGCTTAAAACAGCATGCAGATGAAGCAACTTTTCGTCGGCATTTACTGAGAAATTACATCTGAAAAAAATAGGTAGCAATCTACATGAAATGGTTCGTAACTTGGTTTAGCCAGAATTTATGTATCGGTATCACATAATAAGAAAAAAAATCACCAAAACACCTCCAAATCGATGAGATGAAACCATTTTACTCACTCATTTTTTAATAAAAGTAAAAAAAAAATATCTACTGCTTTGCAATACAAACTAAAATAATTTGGTGTTGTTACTTTTTTAAAATATGAGTTACTTTTTTATAATAAATTAAAAATGCGGTTAGCGGAGTGGCGCGTAGAGGAGTAGTTAGCTCCGTTTGTATGCACAAGGTCATTGGCATGTATACAAGCCTTAAAGACTATAAGGAAACACAGACTCAATTCAAGTTTGCCCCACAAGCATGATGACATCTTCACACCACCCTACCTTATCTTACTTTATTTCCCTCCTTTAATCAGCAAATTATAATCAATCCACAGCAACTCCGTCATTTCAATGCAGAATACAAAGCAGCTTGTGCTTTGATCAAGAGGTCCAACTTGCCGAGTATAAGTACCTTCTTCAACAATGTCCGTGCATTTCATTCTACACCCAGGAATAATAATCAACAAAAGGATGGAAAGGTACTTTTCATTTAATATTTAGTACTGTAGTTACAATCAATATGGTCAGTCATTTAAAACACACTTATGAGTTGCAAGGTTGCTTGAATCACATCACAAAACATGGGCAATTTAGGGGGTTACACCCCCAATAGCATACGATAAAAACAAAAATCTTTTATTATTAATTTAAATTAGTATCATTTTAATCTTTGCACATTTTTGGATTCTCGAAATTCTCTTATGAAAGCTATAGGTACGCCCATGCTAAAAATGAATTAATCTACCTGGCCTTATGTATGTATGTAAATCGGGCTGGTTTCTGCAACTCCACGACTAAGCGCGTATTTTGCGTGCAGGTGGGACAAATGTGTCATTCGATCCACCACATCTCCCCAAGGAAGGCCAGCAACGCCTTGGTGTTACCAACTATTTCACAGTGGGTACCTGGGTTTCCGAAGTACTTAGCCCTGTAATCCGCGACTACCGGGCAGCTTAGAAGCAGTTGTGCTGCTGTCTCATTCTCCTCCATGCAGGCTCTGCATAGCGGGCTGTCAGTGACTCCTATAGCATAGAGGTGTTTATTAAAAGACCTGTGGCCAGTTGATACGACTGTGACTGTACGCAACTGTTATTTAGTTAGTCTTGTTTTGTAAATCGGCCATCTATAGAGGGAAGTGCCTCTTTGGCCTGCCTACACTCACCATGGTCAAACCATAGCTTGTGATGTTTATCTCCGGTGAGTGTCCTTACCAGATTGCGTATGTACCCGAAAGGCGGAGGCACGATGGGTTCGGGTCCCATCACTGCCATACTCGAACTCCTTCTGGCGAGTTCATCCGCTGCATCGTTGCCTCGGGATTCGCTTCTACCTGGCTTTTTCCCAACTACAAATTTTGGAGTAAGCTATCAATTTAACTGGATGCAGCCATTTTAGAGCCTGTCTGGCTTCTGCAACCACCCAGTAACTGTAACCCAATACCCAATGGCAAGATTGGTTGACTTTCATAACTACCAAGAGGCCTAAATGATTTCATAAACAGATTTTACATAAAGATTATAATTTGTTATTTTTTCCTTTTTAGGATGATAAAGATAAAAAGAAAAAGAATGAAGAAATGTCCTCTCTGATGATGAAGGCTGTCTTCTGGATGTTCACAACCTGCTTTCTGATCATCATGAGCTCACTCATAGTTCCAGGAGGAGATAGTAATCAAAATGAGGTGTGTTATGTCTTAATATTTTTTTTTCAATATCACTATCACTCCCAAAACAAAGTCCTCCCGTCTTTACGTATGTCAGGCTATCTGGGCCCCAAGTCTGCTATTACAATAGTGTCAGAATGGTCTATCATTGATTTCGTAATGGTTGATTTTGACAAGATTCTATGCCATTTCTTTCAATGGAGTGTCAGTGGTTGACCCCTGGAAAGTCATAATGGCGCTTTTATATCCAGTGGTCAACCACGGACAGACTTGGGGCCCTGTATGTTTGTATACAATAAACTCAAACATTATCTAAAGGATTCTCATACGGTTTTAACCAGTGATTCATGAGGCAGGTATAGGTGTATAATTCATTCAGATTTGTATAATTTGACTGAAATATCACGATGATAGTTGACAATCAGAAAAAAAAACATTCTGACTGGGAGCTAACATAATGTTATGCTACTCTTTCGAGGCTGGGTTGCTAGTACATAATAAAGCGGCCTATCCATTGACGCGGAGCGAGGCAGCGGCGCGGAGAAACTGAGAAATATTAACCAATGAAATTGTATAAAATGTCAGTCACTGACATTTTATGCAATTTCATTGGTTATATTGGTTGGTCCAACACTAAAATATTTTTTCAACTAGCTGACCCGCACAACTTCGTCTGCGTCACAATTTTCATTACTGCTCCGCTCCTATTGGTTTAGCGTGATGATATACAGCCTATAGCCTTCCTCGATAAATGATACACTGAAATAATTTTTCAAATCGGACGAATCTTGAGATTAGCGCGTTCAAGCAAGCAAGCAAACAAACAAACTCTTCAGCTTTATATATTAGTATAGATTTGAATCTACTGGTTATTTTAGTGTTGGATAGCCCATTTATAAAGGAAGGCTATATAACATCACGCTACAACCAATATGATCGGAGCAGTAATGATAAATGTGACGCAGACGAAGTTGCGCGGGTCAGCTAGTTGAATATAATAAGAAAAAATAGATGAGCGCTGTATTACAAAGTACAAGCTATGGATAATTTTATCTGCAACTAGCTTCTGCTGCGTGGTCCCTAGAGAACATATTCCCGGGATAAAAAGTAGCCTATGTCCTTTCTCAGGCTCTAGACTATCTTTGTAGGTACCAAATTTCATTTAAATCGGTTCAGTAGTTTTGGCGTGAAAGCGCGACAGACAGACAGAGTTACTTTCGCATTTATAATATTAGTAAGGATAAATCTTTATTATTATTATTATAATTTTGCAATAATTTGCCAACTAAAGTGAATAACTTTCTTTCAGATGATACGTTACGTGTCTTGGAACGAGTTTGTTTACTCCATGCTGTCCAAAGGTGAGGTGGAGGAGCTAATCGTCAGACCCGACCTGGAAGTGGTCACGATCATACTTCATGAAGGTGCCATTATCAAAGGAAAACGCGTAAGTGTCAATGACTGCTCACTTTATAACATTATGTGCCTATAGAGAGAATAGTACACAAGGTTGCAGGCCAGGGCCCGGGTTTTTGCAAAGACAATGGCCGCCTGCATCTTATTCGTCGATCCCTCGCCGCTGATGGCTTGACCAAATATGACGCGTCCCCAAGCCTTCTGGATCGTTCGGTACAGTCACGAGCAATAACATAGAAACGCCCTTAAAATTCAAATTCATGTAGCGACATTACATCGCAAAAATAAGTATGCTCACTGTGTCCATTAATTATGTAATCGTTAAATTGTGTTAAAATTATCTACACAATATTTTTTCAAATTTTCGTTAAAAATTTATTACCAAAAAATACTATTAACTGATAGTTATAATTATGTACACAAGGAAATTTCAGAAACATACAGTACAGTTTCGAAATTATGAAAAAATAACAAAGAAGCAGTTTCAAGCAATTTGAGGTCGGAAATAAATTTTGTTTTATATTTCAAACTTTTTAGAGAGCATAGGTATCATGAACATTGTACTATATATCGATTTAGTTTATTCATATTACTGAAAACCGCATCAAAATCGGACTAGTTTTTTTGGTTTTGCACAAACAAATATTTACTGCAGCGCCCCCTGGTGAGTTGGCACCGTAACACATACACCAATCTTAGAACATTCACCTATCACACCCGAACCCATGACTGAAAACCGCATCAAAATCGGACTAGTAGTTTTGGAGATAAATGGCAACATTGGTTTGCACAAAAAAAATCGTTACTGCAGAGTTGTCACCGTAACCCTATGCAGAGTTGTCACCGTAACACCTATCTAATAACATGCACCTATGAAACCCTAACCCATCACTAAAAACCGCATCTAAATCGGACTAGTAGTTTTGAAGATAAATGGCAACATTAGTTTGCACAGACAAATCTTTACTGCAGCGCCCTATGCAGAGTTGTCACCGTAACACCTATCTAAGAACATGCATCGATCAAACCCTAACCCATCACTGAAAACCGCTTCAAAATCGGACTAGTAGTTTTGGAGATAAATGGCAACATTGGTTTGCACAAAAAAATCTTTACTGCAGCTCCCTATGCGGAATTGTCATCGTAACACCTATCTTAGAACATGCACCTATCACACCCGAACCCATCACTGAAAACCGCGTCAAAATCGGACTAGTAGTTTTGGAGATAAATGGCAACATTGGTTTGCACAAAAAAATCGTTACTGCAGCGCCCTATGCGGAGTTCTCACCGTAACACCTAGCTAATAACATGCACCAATCAAACCCTAACCCATCACTAAAAACCGCATCAAAATCGGACTAGTAGTTTTGGAGATAAATGGCAGCATTGGTTTGCACGAACAAATCTTTACTGCAGCGCCCTATGCGGAGTTCTCATCGTAACACCTAACTAATAACATGCACCAATCAAACCCTAACCCATCACTAAAAACCGCATCAAAATCGGACTAGTAGTTTTGGAGATAAATGGCAGCATTGGTTTGCACGAACAAATCTTTACTGCAGCGCCCTATGCGGAGTTCTCACCGTAACACCTATCTAATAACATGCACCAATCAAACCCTAACCCATCACTAAAAACCGCATCTAAATCGAACTAGTAGTTTTGGAGATAAATGGCAACATTGGTTTGCACAAACAAACATCCTCTCACCCCAAACGCATATACAGTCTCCGTACCGTCGTGGGTAAAAATCATTGTTTTAAAAGAACAAGGAATGTCAATTACAGACATTGCAGATGCATTGGGAATTAAGGTGAGTTTGCAATTTATTGTTGTTTTTTTATTTTATAGGCTTTTGATTTATAAAAGTTTAAATTAATGTTATTATCTCTTTAAATTTGAATTATCATTCCGATATAAGCTATTAGGGTTCCGAATATCCGTAAAAAAATGAACTCCTATAGGATAACGGCTGTCTGTCTGTCCGTCCGTTTATCACAGCCAATTTTCTCAGAATCTACGGGACCGATTCTTTTGAAGTTTGACATAATTATGAGTTTCTGTGTGACCTGAACACAGACGCGTTACGTAAATAAATAAATTTTGAGCATGGGGTCACTTTTGGGGGGCAAACTAGTAAATAATAAGTTTTTAAAAATGTACCGTATTATATATTAATTGAAAGGGCTTAGTAAGAGGGTTTTAACTATTTTTTTTTATAATTTTAAAATAAATAATTTTGAAGTTATTTTAGAAATTACATGAAAAATTACCATTCCTCCCATTATCTCCGAAACTGCTGAGCCTAAGATTTTGAAAACAAAATGCAGGTAATCTTTACCTATAGATTACAGGAAAACCTATTAGAAGTCTATAGTGTTAAAGTAACATGTCACAAAAATGACATTCGTTCGGAACCCTTTACACGTGTGGCTGACTCGCACTTGGCCAGTTTTTTTTAAATTACTTAATAAGTAACAGTTTACTTGTTTTTTTTTTTCAGAGAAAAACCGTATATTTGTTACTCAAGCGGTGGGAAGATGAAAGTGACGTTGTTAGTTGTAAAAGCAGCGGTCGTCCACGAAAAACTTCCGCGGCTCAGGACAGGCAGATCGTTAACAGCGTGGTTTGTAATGGATTTGTGCGAATTCAGGACATATCATCTTTACATCGCGTATCATTTTCAACGATTCGTCGTTGCCTATGCACAGCTGGCATACGTCATCGAGTTCCGGCGCGAAAACCACGTTTAACTGAAAAAAATATACTGCCATCTAGAAGAAATGGCTGGATAAGTTTCGGCGTTTGGGGCTGGATGGCAGCCAGTGGACCCGGTGAATTGGCCGAGATCAGTGGTCGAATGAATAGCGAGCAATATACCAGTATTTTAGACGAAATATTACTGCCTGGGCTGGAGGTATACTTTCCCGAATTGACGCCTATTGATTTTGTGCAGAACAATTCAGGGGCCCATAATTCTCGATTCACTCAGGCCTGGTTCAATCGCAACCGAGATTTCGTGAATTTGTTGCCGTGGCCTCCTAAAAGCCCTGACCACAAACCAATCCAATTTAGACTTTGTGGTAGCTGATGGTCCCGCTACAAGAGTGGGACAGTAACCAAGCTAGAATCAGAGAATCCTTGGACAGACACGTCTACGTGATATGGAATAGTTTTAGAGACAATAATGTACGTTACAATATGGTTTCGTCAATGCGAGAAAGGTTGCAAGATGTTATAACGTTGAAGGTTCACATGATGATGTTGGAGAGATGTCATCCACCCCCAGGCCCCCGCCCTAAAGCGGTTTGAGTGGGTCGAGAAGCGGGGATAGGGCCAGCACTCAGATGGGTCACCAGCCCCCCGATACAGAACAGATACAAGTCTCTCTACCCAGTCCTATCGGCATCCGTGCTTCCTAGCCCCTGAGAGTCCTATGCCAGACGGGGGGAGCTACCGTAACCTCCGGTAGGGACCTTCTCCCTCCCCCTCAGAACTCATGCAGCATGTTGATTTAGTGAGACAATAACAAAACAGATTGAAGCAGTTGGCTTCCATTTTGGTGTCTTTCGTTTAAAATTAGACGAAGTCTTACTACCTAGTCTGGAGGTATACTTTCCCGGATTGACGCCTATTGATTTTGTGCAGGACAATTCAGGTGTCCATATTAGGGAATATGCATGAAAAAATAATATCTACACAGTTTATCTAAAAATAGACAAAAGTATAATACTAACACTGAAAATAGAATCAAAATTGCTCGAAAAATAAACGAGATATAATTGTCAGCTTTATAACTTCATCGCTAATGAAGGTATTTTAAAAATAATTTCATGATTGTTTACTAGAGCTAATAAGTATTTCATTTTGCAAATAAAAAATCGCATGCATATTCCCTATTAATCGCAACCGAGATTTCATGAATTCGTTGCTGTGGCCGCCTAAATTCTCAATTAAATAAATAAATAAATTCAATGGAGAATTTGTGGGGGCTGATGGTCCCGCTACAAGAGTGGGACAGCAACCAAGCTAGAACCAGAGAATCCTCGGACAGACACGTCTAGGAGATATGGAATAGTTTCAGAGACAATAATGCATGTTACAATATGGTTTCGTCAATGCGAGGAAGGTTGCAAGTTGTTATATATGCTGAAGGTACACATGATGAAGAAGAAACTAAGAAGAAACTAAACAATAACATTGTGTGCCCTGCGGCTGCGTCAAATAGGTTCAGCAAAATGCCAGACAACTAGGAGCTGCCTGACGCTGGTTTTCAACTGAACTGATGACCCAGTATTTCACATCGATGTTGGAGAGATGTCATTCACCCCCAGGCCCCTCGCCCTAAAGCGGTTTGGCGGTTTGAGTGGGCCGGGAAGCGGGGATAGGGCCAGCACTCAGATGGGTCACCGCCCCCTGCCCCTCTTTCCTGAAAAGACATGCACCCACATGAACAGATACAAGTTTCTCCACCCAATCCTGTCGTCATTCGTGCTTCCACAACCCCTGAGAGTCCGACGCCAGACGGAGGCAGCTACCGTAACCTCCGGTAGGGACCTTCTCCCTCCCCCTCAGAACACATGTAGCATGTAGATTTAGTGAGACAATAACAAAACAGATTGAAGCAGTTGGCTTCCATTCTGGTGTTTTTACTTTAACACTACAATACACTCCGAGATAAAATACCCTCCATTTGAGGTATTTGGGAAAAATTGTAATTTACCATCTAGTATAGCACAAAATTCATATGTTGATCCTTTATATAATCCTGATTCTTACCATCTGGAGCTAAAATAAAGACTTCAAAGAGCACAAGCTGAAGTTAGAAATAATTTATTATTCAATAAGGAATTAAGAAAAACTAACTACGATAAAAATGTAAATGGATTAAAATATAAGAATGTAGATTTAGTTTTAATTAAAAACCGAGTAGGAAAATTTATCTAGGACAATACTAAGTCATTGAAGATGTATCACCAATTATAAAAATGTTAAAAGATGACAAAAAATATGTAATTTATAAAAACAATGCAAAACTATTTGTAACTTAACGTTTTAAATATAGTGTTATGATTAAAAGTATGTTTTTAAGTTTTTATGTTATTAGCTTAGTTTAAGTTAAAAAAAAAATGCATTATGTACTCAAGTAATAATAAAAAAAAGGTGAGGTGTAGTGTGCAGCTCGCCCAACCTTATATTTGTAACTGTACACACGGCATTATTAGACGAATCGTTGAATTGAACAGTTCTCTTTTATTTTGCCTACATCACTCTAATACAAAGAACACAAGATTTTAATTAATTTAACTACCGATACCTCTTAATTAAAACTAACAATGGTTATGTGTAGCGAGAGTGAATTATACTTGATTAAATTGTGATTGAAAATCAATGAATAAATATGTATTTGATGAATAACGTTAGGTTTAAATACAACCTACGAATAGCTACGCTATAATATTTAATAGGCTTTATTATTAATAATGATTATGTTTGGTAACGAATTACATTACTGATTCTGTAAGTTCTTGTTTTATTGCAGTAACCAATCACTATTTATTTAAAAAAATAACTAATGTATTCATCGCATTGTATTTGTCGCTCAGTGAGCTATGTTCGGGGTTTCTCTCGGAATAGGGTCCGAAATAAAATAATACAGTAAAGAATAATAATATGCGATATAGCTTGGGCTATTTGCAGTGGACTGATACGTGATGATGATTGTATGCATGATGATTGTATAAATTATCTTCACTGAATTCGTCCAATTCAGAAATCATTTAGTCCAGTCATTATTAGTCAGTTATTATCGGAATTCGAGATACCCAGCTGTAAGTCTGTAAATACTTGTATATTGACACCCTAAAAGTTGTCTCAAAACCTACATATGGTAGGGTGAACGCAACTATTAAATTTCTAGGTCAAAGGTCACAAAAATAGGCTCTTTGCGCTTTTTTTGTAAATATCTCATTTCCTATGGGTTTTTTGCTATTTGTATTTATTATCAATATTGTAGAATACAAAATTCTCTACAAATTTTGTTTAATTTTTTTTTATACGCTAAACCGTTTTCGAGATAGAGGGCTGAGTTACAATATTGATAATATACAAATGTAGCGTAGCCCACCGCGGCACATGGAGAGGCTATATACGCACGTTTTTTGCAAGAATATGGTTTTGACATAGTCGTAGGTTAAAGTTCGTCTAGGTACAGCGTGTACCGCGTGCACAGCGTGCATGGCGTTGACAGCGTTGAGCTATGTGAGTGCCATATTCGAGCAAGCCACGCGTGTAACAATGACATCAATTGATGCGTAGCGTGTCCGTGGGTTGTAGTGGAGATAATCTCATACATTTTCATGCAAAGCGAAGCCTCACACGTGTGTAGCCTCTCCGTGCGCCCCGGTGGGTTTTCACCTTAACACGTATACAATTTCTAATTTCTATTACATGTATTCATTTTGTAACAATGTTATTGATATTTGTCATGCATACTTAAAAAATACATTGGAAGTGTAAACTTTTTACTGATTTTGTTTCGTTTAGATTACTGTGAAACTAATGTATACCCAGTTTTGAGATTTGTTCCGTTTTCGCCGCAGTTTTTCGCCCACTTTTGGAAAAACAAAAGAAAAATTCCTTTTTCGCCTCATTCTAAGCAAAATTCCGTTTTCGCCCACTTTTCATTTGTTTATCAAGGTACAGTCAGTCAAATGTGTTTTAAAAACTTATCACAGTCTAGTCATTGCAGGACTGCACAAAAAATGTTTATTTCTATCTTCTATATAAAAAAGGAACACTGACTGACTGACATATCAACGCATAGCCGAAACTAGTGGGACTAGTCAACAAATTTTGCACGAAGATTTCATTATGGTGAAGGTGTACACAAAGAAGAGATTTTTGGAAATTCTACTTATAAGGGGGTGAAAAGGGGGAAAATCGTTTGTACTAAACGTGCGCAGCCGGCTGCCGGCTCCATCGTCATATGTGAGGACTATGGAGCCATTTACATATTATGTGATTACTTATAGTTTTACTTGTTTGACATGAACGAGCATGGTGGTTGACAGCATGTCATACTCACTTAGATGTTTCGCTGATGGTGGCGTATGTTGGATCATTCGGTTCCCTTCAAAATGGTTGAGCTAAATATTACCGATACATGCGTCATGTTCGAGAACGGGCACCGTCAATAGAGACTGGTCATCTATTAACTGCCACTGGATTATTTTAATTTTTATATTTTAATTTCTCGTAATTAGTTTTTTTTTTCTTTGCTTTGTCCTCACATGCGGAAGCAACAAGAATATGTAACCAATATTTTGTAAAACATAACAAGATTCAAAAGAGTGTCCTGTGGAGTTTCTTGCATTTTCATCTTCATAGAGATCTACGATTTGGAACGTGTAAATAGCTTCATGTTTTTGACTGACCGACCTTGACATTTCAAAAGTGCCTGTAAATGGTTTATCTGGGTGCGCCAAAGTTCACCTAAATTTTCAACTCCGATAATTGGAAATCCGAAAATGTTCTTCCTTACATTTTTCATCCTAACAATCACAATTCCTAACTACTCTGTCTCTAATGTTCATAATTCCGAAGCATTCAACTTCATAATGTCAGTAGCAATAAACATCTATTATACTATTATTTGGTTTTCTTATATTTTCTCAACATAACCATCTTTTACACTATTATTCAAGGTCATATCTTTTTTGTTTAGATTTCTTTTTATTCTAAGGCTAAGAGTGTCTTTTGTCTCCGATTAACCGTTTGTCGTAAAAACGATGTGGAAGGGATCCATAGGTTAGGTTAGGCTAGAACTGTGACCAACTACACGCGAGCCGAGCGAGCGAAGCGAGCGGTGCCGCGGCAGCGGCCGGCGAGCGCTACCTCGAAATTGATACCCCCAAGACGACCCACCGACCTGAATTTCATTCATTTAAGACAAAAATCAGTGAAACGACCTTTAATCATTCTAAACAGTATGTTTAGGGATAAAAGCGTTATGATAAAAACAGTAGGAGTTTAAATATATTTACATTAACGATATTATTAATTACAATTTTCGGAAACATGAGTGTTATGAACATCGCCGGTAGCACTACAAATAGTATGAATGAAAGCTTTAGGATGAAAAATTTTAGGAAGAGTGATCATTCGGATTACAAATCATTAGGAAGAACATTTTCGGGTAAAAAACCTTAGGTGAGCCAATATGGACCCGGTTTATCTATACATATAATGAAATCGTTGACTAACCGTGTCTGTACATTGAATATTTTTGCATGAAAATTACATAGACAAGTCAGGAAAAAGATATAAAACATAAAAATGCAATTTTTGAATTTTTTGTCTGTTTATCTGTTTGTCCGTGCTTTTGTGGGAGCATCACGCATGAACCACAGATTGGATTCCAAATCTAACTTAAAATATTAAGTGATAACCCGAGTAACATTTAGCGTTTATTTCATCAAAATCGACTTACAAAATCAAAAAATATTGAATTTTTAAGTTTAGGACGAATCTTCCTAATGTATTCTGAAGAGTCAGATCGCCATCTATTGAGAAACCATAAAATACATGAAAGCATGAATGTTACACCAAAACACATTGATTGAGTTGTTTGTGAAACTTTTAATACGTAGCAAAATAAAAGTAAACATTTTAATGCCTTATCGTTATTTATCGTTACATACGGGCTTCTTATTTAACACTTCCGCTGCCAAATATTTTGTCAGTTTACATGGTCGATAGATGGCGTTGCACTGATGACGCGTTTTTCTGAATTGCGGTGTTAAGATTGTCCGCTGGAGAATCACCTCACATGATTTTTAAACACAGTCGTAGTTCGATTGGGATTTTGGTTCGGTCTCTGAAAGGTCTTAAACTGTTAGGGTCCAAAATTGCTTAAATCTCTGTGTTGTGCTGGTTTCGTTTAAAGTGCATTTATCGTAAAGTCTTAACCTGATTTAGTTTTGCGAAGTATTGGACGTTTCGACTTGCGGATCAGGCCTCTAGGGTTCTGTATAGTCATGTGTCGTACTTGCAAAATCGAGTACCAGGGCTATTAGAGGCTATACTGGCATATACAATAATGGCCCAGTGCAATGTGCCAGTATGTATGAGTATTAATGGGCAGTATTCAAGAAACATTGATACGTATCTACATAACATAATAACCTCTGTTTGCAGTCGGGTAATCAAAGATATTTTTCGAACTGACTGTACTTTATAAGCATTAATGTCTATACAAAACAAAATTAGGCGAAAAAGGAACAAAAAGTGGGGCGAAACAGTAATCAAATGGTCATATGAATGAAACAAATGATAAACGGGGCGAAAAAGGAATGAAAAGTGGGCAAAAATGGAAAAACAAAAATTAGGCGAACTTTATGGGGCGAATCCGGAATGAATCAGTTTTGACACAGTTTGATGGTTAGATAATTTAGAAAAAAATGTCGTACACATATTTTTTGAATGGTAGAAGTTACGATATTTTAGAAAATATATTTAATTGCTGCCCATTCTCTGGTGAGTCCCTTACTCGCTTCTTACGACACCCACGGGAAGTGATGGGGTGGTGCTATTCTTTTATCTCCGATACCATATTATCCACTTAACAGAAAAATGCAAGTTGAAATTTGACCTCGGTTGATACAGTTTTAACTGAATCATTTCGACAAAACGCATTTTGTCTAGTTAGAACTAGTTTTCAGTGATAGTCATTTCTTAGCAGCAGTTTATTCTAGTCGTGTAACAAAGACATTTAGTGAAAACTAGTTTTAACTAGAGAAAACGCGTTGTAACTAAGAACGGGTTCTAACTGTAACAAATATATATATATTATTGCTCGTGACTGTACACGCTGCCTCCATTGTGTGTGGCCATCTTGCCGGTGCTCTGCCTTGACCGCTGTTCCCTTCCACCTGGCCCAGTATTCCAGCATTTCCAGACTATGTTTACTATGAGCACATGCCATATTGCAGACACCCGCTTGTTGACGGTGAGCTCCTTCAGTATGGACTCATTCGTTCTCATGGCAGGCCATGGTATACGAAGAAGTTTCCGCTAACACCTCAAATTGAAAGCACCACCTCTTTGCGCCATAGACACAGATTGGAAAGACTTATAAATATACTAGCGGTCCCGACAGACTAGCAGTGTGATTCTGTAAACATGTCGAAGTGAAGGCTTGGGTGAAGTGATCACGAAGTGAGCTGTTAGGCCGCTGCAAACACAATCTGGCGAAATGGGGATTCATAGACCCGTCGGATACTCAATGTGAGCGCAGTGCTCCTGTTCAAAACATGAGCCACACGTTGGAGTGCCCCAAGTGCCCATACATGTACTTTGGGGGATTTAATGAAAGCCACCGACGCTGCAATTAACGTAGCCACCTATTGGGCCCAAAAAATTTTCAGAAGTTAACCATCGACTCGAAAAGAAGATGAAGTGACCTGTCATTCCATATTTATTACTAGGATTGATACTTTGACAGCTAACTTCGTGACCACTTCACCCAAGCCTTCACTTCGACTTGTTTTACAGAATCGACCGGCAGACAGAGAACACTCCGTCACCACTATAGTATTCACCCCCAGTGTAGTACATAATGTTCCCCCTTCTAGAAATGAAGTGACCCTTGCTTCTTTTATGCTCTTCACTTAGCCCCGGGATTACAATTTTGCACCTTTGCATATCCCTTTCCACGCGTAGTTCCAGGGATGCGGAATTGTTTCGAAAGAGTCACCGCGGCGCTGGAACAGACAAGGCATTAGGAGGAACACGGATGGGTTTTTAGTCACTAAGATTTTGACACTCCCTTCCGCTCCGCGCAGAGCGGAAAAAGTACAATGTTATCTTAGGGCTGAAAGTAAATGATTTAATCCCGAGACGACATTTGGCGCCCGAACGTAGCGAGGGCGCCAATAGTTCGAGGGACTAAATAAGTCTTTCACCCGAGGTAAACACTGTGCTTTTTATTACGAATAAAAGGAAAGTAAAAATAAAAACACGAATTAGCTGAAGAAAAAATCCATTTCTGAATTTGATGAACTCATCGACCTATTAATATTAATACAAATCTCTGCTATACGCAAAAAAACCGGACCAGTAGTGCTATTCTGTAACAACATTTTCGATATACCTGAGTATATGGTTTTAATTTCAACTCGATACCTCCACGCGTTCCCGAGATAAATGGTCTTGACAGACAGACGGACGGACAGCAAAGTGATCCTATAAGGGTTCTGTTTTTCCTTTTGAGGTATGGAACCCTAAAAGTATGTACAAACCTTACAATACGTGCCACGAAAGATGAGACTTGACGAGCATACTTAGTGGGAAGCTTGCGCAGGTACAGTCGTGATGAAATAGCTATCCATAATTTGTATTTCTATTCAGGGGTTTTTCGAAGACATTTAGATTAAAACTCTTAACAAATATTGTAATATTTATTACGAAATAATAAAGTTTAAGTGGTGTGTTAAGTCTCATCTTTCGTGGCGCGTATTGTACAAGTCGAAAAAACAAATGAAGATCGTAGTGCTGCTTTCCCGCCTATTTTGTTTTTTTTTTGTTTCTGTGACCGGCCAGCTATTCAGCCATTATTTTACATTTTCATCATTGAAAAAATTGTAAATATTTTGCCCATATCTAAGTTATTTTAAAGAAATAGTTGAAAGTAAATTATAATAAATTCATTTAAAAAATATAATCTTTAGTTAATACTCATGTTTACGTTATTTTAATTTTACATCGCGCTGTAATTGACTAGCTGTATAGAAAGTTGAGACATGGTTCAATAGAAATGTTCAACAAAATTTTTTTTTATAATTGTCGGCTGCCAGTTGAAAACGATTCTCCCTAGGGCTGAAAAGTAACACATTCAACCCGCTGATCAGGCAACTTCAAGCCTACTTTCCGAGTATGAGTAATGATAAATTCATTTGATGATTCCCCATCATTGTGAAGTAGTAGTGAAGTTTCAATTCGATATTGTGTTCACAGCTGGCTGGTACTGTTTTCCACGCACCAATAACCACCACCACCAATAACACACGCAACAATAATCAAGATGGTACCGAGAGTCAGTCGGATCCCATGAAAATATCCTTACTTGATAATAGTACTACATAAATAGTATTCAAAACGACTAAATAAATAATGTACAGTTTATTAATTTGTTTATGTATTCTTTTCCAGTCCAACCATCGCGTGTTTCATATGAATGTTGGTGATATCCATCGCTTCGAGGAGAAACTCCGGGATACTGAAAAGAATCTAGGTGTTAAAGAAGGTATGTTAAAAGTATTAATTAACATACGGCGACATAAGGCACTTGTCTCACCGCCGACGAGGAAGCGATTAGCTATCGACTATTTTTCGCTGAGGAAAGGGACAAAAGATATGGATCTCGTGTGAGTAAAAGAGACACATACATTGATAGTCGATAGCTGATTGTTCACACTTCCGGTGTGCCGGCTCTTACCACTAGTTGGTCGCAGCGACAAGAGCTATCAAAGATAATAATCGCTCAGCGATGCTCGCTCGGCGATGCTCGCTCGGCCAAGCTTGTTCGGCGATGCTCGCTTGGCGGTCAGAACTCACCAACCAGCGGCAATTTCTACCTTTAGTGCGGGCCGGAGCGATTGGTGCGAGCAATCGCCCGTCGCACAAAAGCACTCGCTTAAAGCTGAGCGACAAAACTATCGAAACTACTCATTCGCTGCTCGCTGCTCGCCAACTCGTTTCGAGTTTCAAGCTTTACTCGCTTCTCGCTGATCGCCGGCGCTGAGACAAGTGCCTAAGGCTAAATTGCACAAACCAGAGTTATCTGTGAGAAATGTTTTTTTATTTCACTTTATATTAGCAATTGAGTTAAAAGATAACTGATTTGCGTAAGTGGGCCTTAAAGGTGTAAATTAGTTAGACATCTGTAATTTATTTTATTCCGTACGCAAAATACGCGCTTGGACGTGGATTTGCCGACACTGGTCTAACATACAACTTACCACAAGCATAAGACATGGGCAAAATGTATCACTAAAAAGAAAAGATTGAAATGTATATTTCGATCACTGGGGATATGTATCACCCTTTTATATCTTTATATCCTTATGTATCAGTAGCTCACGCTGTTCAGCGTGCCTCTCTTAGTCGCTTCGTTCAACTTGAGAGCGATAGATAATGTCAAAGCACGACAGAACATTTTGAAATACGGAAGTGCGAAAGAGACGCTTGAATTTGACCTTACAGGTCTAAAAGCATGAGTGCATATATGTGCGCTAGACGCGGCGAATGAATGAGTTGTAAAGATACACTGATACATTCGGATGTGAACGGATACAAAGAGTGATTGATGGAAAACGGATTGATTCATAGCTTTTTTATCTATCCCTCCTGAGTTACCCATCTCTAACAAGCATCCTATGATGTTCCTTCTACTGCGACTACAAAAGCGGATGCTTTTGACTAAGAGGAGTCTTTCTGAGACTAAAAGGCTAAATCTCGCACTTGAAAGTGTTCAAATTCATGTCAATCAATGTCAAAACTTGACAAATGAGAGGTGTTTTTGACAGTTTCCGACTGTGATGCGCATGTGGACGCTCCTTGAAAATAGGCGAATTTAAAGGTATTTGACTGGATTGTTTTTATTGCATTTCTCAAAACCTGGAGAGCAGACAAGAAGCAGTTAAAAATATTTCTTAAAATACTCCAAAAATGGCGGTGTTATCAGCGTTTTAAAATCTGTGATAAACAGAGACAGCACTAATGGCGTGTGTCGTCACTCACAAGTCCCGCCATATATTTGAACTAGCTGACCCGCGCAACTTAGTCTGCGTCACAATTTTTATTACTGCTCCGCTCTTATTGGTCTTAGCGTGATGATATGTAGCCTATAGCCTTCCTTGATAAATGGGCTATCTAACACTGAAAGAATTTTTCAAATCGGACCAGTTCCTGAGATTAGCGCGTTCAAGCAAACAAACAAACTCTTCAGCTTAATATATTAGTATAGATTGAAGCCATCCAGTACAAACGTCATTTTGTGTGACAAGGCTATTCTTCATAACTTCAAAAGCGTATGTTTTCTCTGTTCGTCCACGAATTTTATTTATTTTCTCACTAATAACATCTATCAAATAAATATTCATTTATGTATATTTCTCATAGTGTCCAAAAACCCTATTGCCTCTCTGGATAAAGAACGCTCGGTGCATCCATACAGCGTGCTATTAAGTCAGTCTATTTCATTATTATATCGCCTTAATGGTAACTGCTGACGGTTAAAGTGATAGTTCATCATTTGCAGGCGTGCGCGTGATCTACGATAGGAATGGCAGCGTGGCCAGCAAGGTGATTACGACGCTGCTGATAGCGGCCATCATACTGTCCTTCCTGTACTCCACTAAGTCAATGAGAATGAACATCAATCTTGGCGGCTTTGTAAGTATTTTTATTGTCTCTAAAGCTGTGTACCCATTTGAGCAGCCTCAGGCCAAGTAGCCTCAACTTGAGGCATACTGGGGCTGCTCACCTTGAGGCAGAGGGTCGAGACACATTGCGTATCAAAGTAAGGTGACGCGATCCAGTTTAAAGCAAAAGCATGATGGCACCAGACGCGCGTTGCTGCTGCTCTAATAGTCGTTAAAACTATCATAAAAAGGGAATACAACAAAAATACATAAAAGGAAGCATCGATGGTGGATAAAAGAGTTATATTAAACTATTATTGTTATTTAACTGGTAAAATATCAATATTCAAAACATCGAAACCTTAAATATCGAATCCCCGGGATGCCTCAGGTTGAGGCACCCCGTTTCCAGTTGCGCAGCCTCGGGTCGAGGCAGCCGCTCGACCCGAGGCGAGGAAGTTTGTTTATATGTTTGAATAGTAACCGGCAAGAGTCATGAGCACAGATAAATGCAGCAGGGTGATTTTGCAATGTACGGTGGGCGAACGAAACTTGCAAGTGCAATAGTAAATGAGCATTGACTGACGAACCAATAACGTGACGCGTCAGAGCTGTCGTCGTCAAACCGACCAATGGAGAGTGTGCTCACGACTCGTGCCGGTTATTATACAAGGTAATCTCTAGAAGCAGTAGTGTATTTTCTAATTCGTTCCCCAATTACCTGTAGACATTGATATATAAAAAACCCAAGATACACACTCAGCATCTCAAAAACGTCCGCAAAAAACAAGAGCAATATGTATAATTGTGCGCTAGTTTCAAACAGTCTCGCGTCGCTCGCCATACTGCACTGCTTTGTAAAAACAACTTTAAGCGATCCGTGTAAGGTTGAATTTGCAAAAAAATTGTTTAAAGTATAACTACACACAACTCACACATGACACTTGATACATGTCAGTTTTTGACGACAGTTTCGAGTGTTGCATTTGTTCGAGACTGCATCTTGGGTTTTTTATATATCAATGCCTCTAGATTTAAATTTATTTGTTTACGTTACACATCTTTTGTTCTCCTAGGAAAGTAAATGTTACTCAGGTTTAGTTATTGTTTGTGTCTGGTACATTACTATTTTATGATGAAAGACCAAATGAATCTCTCCCAGAATACCTGTGAAATGATAGGTGAAGACCGTGTGTAAGATGCTCGTTCAATTAAAAGTACCTGAACGGCTTTGCGGTTTTTTTTTGTTTTCTTATAATGATACCTAGCTATAGTCCACGCCACGAGAATCTATAAATTTTGTAAACAAACATTCAATTGTTTCAAATGTGTTTTCCATGTGTCAGACGCGTTCCAGTACCACAAAACATTAGACGACAGCTCTTTATATCGATAAAATATAACCCTACTAAGTGAAAATGCTCGTTACTTCCGTATTACATGTATGTTACTTCGAGTTGATTGATTTTGGGATTATTTGTTGTCGCTACGTAGCTTAGTAGAAGTTCTTTGTACAAAATTTATAGCTTCTCGTGACGGGGACTATAGATCGATTTATCGCTGCCACTATGCAGGGGTTCATACTAAATTTCATGAAATCGTTGGAGCCAGATTCAGATTTTATTATACTAGTTGACCCACTCAACTTCGTCTGCTCCGCTCCTCTTGGTTTTAGCGTGATAATATATAGCCTATAGCCTTCCTCGATAAATGGGCTGTCTAGTTTCGGCTGTGCGTAGTCTGTCAGTCAGTCACGGAAGAGTTTTATACATATTGATACTAGCTTCTACCAGCGGCTTCGCCCACGTGGTCCCTAGGGAACATATTCCCGGGATAAAAAGTAGCCTATGTCCTTTCTCAGGCTCTAGACTATCTGTGTACCAAATTTCATTTAAATCGGTTCAGTAGTTTTGGCGTGAAAGCGATACAGACAGACAGAGTTACTTTCGCATTTATAATATTAGTAAGGATTGATTGATGATTTAACTTAAATTTAACTTTTAACTTATAGTTTACTCTTTCAGAATCAGCTAGGCCGTGCTAAGTTCACCCTGGTGGACTCCATGAGTGGGCAAGGCAGAGGAGTCAAGTTCGAAGACGTGGCGGGCCTCCGGGAGGCCAAGTTGGAAGTTATGGAGTTCGTTGACTACCTTAAGAGACCCGAACATTACAAGAGCTTGGGGGCTAAGGTACTGTAAAGCTGCATGAACATGGTTTAAAGGTGATTTCCACGCGCACAAAACGTTTTGGGAACACATTTATAGTGCGTGCAGCTAAGGAGTGGAATTCCCTGATAGCTACAACCTGGCTGTATTTAAGTCAAGAGTGAATGGGTTACTTCTAGGCAAGCGTGCTCCATCTTCGACCACATCATCGCTTACCATCAGGTGAGATGGTGGTCAAACGCGTGCCTATCAATATTAAAAAAAAAATCGGCTCGCATCGCATCGGAAACCTTTTGACCGCTTGGCTAAATATCAATAGCCGTGCCCCTAGCGTGCGGCTATATATCGATAAAACAATACCTACAATAAATAAGGAAGAGCAATCGTCTGTATGATTTAAAAAAATATTTAAATAATAGCCCTATTTAATAATGGTCATGTTCCACGCAGTTAATAGGACGAAAATAGAACAAAAAAATAATGCATGTTCTCTGTCGCAGAAACACGACACGAGCGGTAGGGGCACGGAAATATGTGTCGCATAAATGCGACACAAGCGGTCAAAAGGTTGATCGATACCAAATCGTGTACACAGTATTTAAAGTCTATATTACCAAGACACGCGATGCTGATGATGTGATGCTTCCGAAAGTATGCTGCGACGTGGTTCGCCTGTTATAAAATACTAGCTGACTCGGTAAACGTTGTTTTGCCAAACAAAAAAATACCCTACCACCTCATTCTCATACCTACCGAATATACACACAAAATTTCATGAAAATCGATCGAGCCGTTTCAGAGGAGTTCGGTAACAAACACCGTGACACGAGTTTTTTATATATTAGATGTGACTGGGCGCAGAAACGGATACGTTCGAAAGCGACGGTACGAAGCCGATCGTTTCGTCGACATCCTGCCGGACGCGATCGGCTGTCGCCGCATCCATTCGTATCCTTTCCGATCCGATGCGAGCCGTTTGGTGGAAATTATACTTTAAGGCCCGCAAATAAAAAGTAGAATGTTCCATTTATAATTTTTATATCCTCAGGTCCCGAAAGGTGCGCTCTTGCTCGGTCCCCCTGGCTGCGGCAAGACTTTGCTGGCGAAAGCGGTGGCGACGGAAGCGAACGTCCCGTTCTTGTCTATGAACGGGTCAGAGTTCATAGAGATGATCGGGGGCCTTGGAGCAGCCAGAGTCAGGTGATTATAACATGTTCATTATGTACTGGCTTCTGCCCACGCCTCCATCCGCGTTCAATTCGGTTTTTATTGTCGTTTATAACTAGATGAGGTCGAGTCGTCATTTACTAAAAAAAATGACTTTCAAAAAACCTAACGACTAAAAAGTTCGAAACAAGTCGCTTTTCAAGCAGTCTGATGCAGTCGGTGGCATCAGATCAGTGACTGAACTGCATCAAAGTCATTTTTTTTATTTGCCACGTTAGCGAGTTACATTTTTGGAATCGTCTCCTCGAGCCCTTTGTCTTGATATCCCACTCGATAGGTTTTGAAAATTAAAAATTTTTTGACGGCATAATATGGCGCCAAAAACGGCCATTTTAATTTTTATGTATTCAGTGTCACTTTCACAATCAAGACGATTCTAACGACACCTCTCAAGCTCTCAAGGTAAAATCCATCGAGCCGTGAGAGAGTGCCAAACAAATAAATATACTTACATACATGCACACTCTCGAAAAACATAACCCTCCTTCTGGCGCAGTCGGGTAAAAATATGCATGCAAGCATCCAAACTTTCTCTTTCATGTAACCACCAGTTCCAATTCTTCTACATAGATATCTACGCTTTGGAACATGCAACTAGCTTCATGTTTTTGACTGATCAACCTTAACAGTTCAAAAGTGCCTTTAAATGGTTTATCATTAACTAGACTATCTGTGTACCAAATTTCATTTAAATCGGTTCAGTAGTTTTGGCGTGAAAGCGCGACAGACTGACAGAGTTACTTTCGCATTTATTTTTTTTACTATATATAGGCTCGTGTTTGACCACTATCTCACCTGATGGTAAGCGATGATGTGGTCGAAGATGGAGCACGCTTGCCTAGAAGTAACTTATTTACTCTGGACTTAAATACTCTCAGGTTATATATAGCTATCAGGAAACACAGACTCCGGCAGGTAATTCCACTCCTTAGCTGCACGCACTATGAATGTGTTCCCAAAACGTTTAGTGCGCGTGGGTGGGATGTTCACCATGTACCGGTGGCGCATCGTCGTTCGTCTTGTGGTCCGATTATAATATTAGTAAGGATATATAAAATTCTTCCGTTAGGTACCGAATGAGTGACTGACAGACAACGTACAGCCGAATCTACTGGTCGTAAAGAGCTGAAATTGGGCATGTAGGTTCCTTGGTTTGTAAGGGAACACTAAAAGAGGATTTCCCGGAATTCCTACGGGAACGAGAAAAACGCGATATGCGCATACGAAAGCGCGGGCAAAAGCTAGTTTGAAATAAAAGTTTTTATTTGATTTTATGCGTTTCATACTTCCTCAACAACTTACCATACATAAAACTTTTGTTCACAACAAATCCAGAGACCTATTCAAGGAAGCGTTGTCCCGGGCCCCGTGCATCATCTATATCGACGAGATGGACGCGGTGGGGCGCGCGCGCTCCTCGGGCCCCGCCAACTTCGGGCCCGGCGGCGGGGAGGGGGAGCAGACCCTGAACCAGCTGCTGGTGGAGATGGACGGCATGAAGAGTCGCGAGGGGGTGGTTGTCTTAGCGTCTACGAATAGAGCTGATGTGCTGGATAAGGTATGTTTTTGGATTTACTTACTAAGAGCGTTTATGGATTTTCACACCACTTGCACAAAAACGTCAGATTGTATGTCATGAAAATTCAACCTAAAGTCATTATTTCCCGGCGGGTTATAATGAATTTCAGCAAAACATTATTACCCGGAGGTTAAAAATGTTATTTGAATTTGGAACTCAAGGTGGAGGCCGGCGAGAACCGCTCGCAGCCAATCACCTCTCTTCATGAATTCCGAACAATTTTCTTGCAGTGTGAAAAGTTTTTTTTTTTTCAATATGACGCCCGTGACATAAGACACCCTTGGTGCATAATCTACTATTTATGCCCGACACACACTTAACCGGTTTTTTCTCATAAATGACATAACTTAAAAGAGAATCAATAGAACTTTCTTCTCCTTAGAGATCTACTTTCTTTACTATCTTTCAGGAAGTCTGCACAGTCCAGATTGTAGTTCAAAGGAAGGAAGCTTACTAAATATAGCTTCACCCCAAAGTCTTGTAGTAATAAATATAAATAGTATATTACTGCAGCGGCCAGCAAAAGAAACATTGATGGACGAACGTGTAAATGTGCAAGCCAGTTCGAAATTTAAATAAAACCATTGATAAGTTACCTCCTTGGTCGCCATGTTTTAGAGTAAAAGATCGTTCCATTTTTAAGGTTCCGAAAAAAAAACGGAACCCTTATAGGTCACTCGCGTGTCTGTCTGTCTGTCCGTCTGTCACAGCCAGTTTTCTCCGGATCCATTGGACCGATTCTATTGAAATTTGGTACACATGTGGACTTCTGCGACCCAAACACGGACGCGTTACGTTAATTATTGAATTTTTAGTATGGGGGTCACTTTTGGGGGTCAAAATAGAAAATTAAAAAAAGTTTTTGAACAATATTGTGTGGCATATCAAATGAAACGGCTTACAATGAGAGTTTTAATTATATATCTACACTAATATTATAAAGAGGAAAGATTTGTTTGTTTGTTTGAAATGAATAAGCTCCGAAACTACTGGACCGATTGTAAAAATTCTTTCAGCAATGGATAGCTACATTATCAGGGAGTAACATAGGCATATTTTATCCCTGTACTCCCACGGGAACGGGAACTACGCGGGTGAAACCGCGTGACGTTCACTAGTTTTTCATAATTTTAAAATAAACGGTTTTGAAGTTATACAAGAAATTAGACGAAAAATGACCCCTTATCTCGGAACACTACTGAGCCTAAAAAAAATGGAGATAATAGATCTTTACCTAAAGATTACAGGAAAACCTATAAGAAGTCTAGAGTGTTAAAATAACATGTTAAAAAAATAAAATTCGTTCGGAACCCTTTGCACGCGAGTCCGATTCGCACTTGGCCAGTTTTTAAATTACACGACAGATGTGAGTTTACTATGTAATTTATTTGGCCTTTAAAGCACGACAGATATGGATTTTCATACAAATTTTGCCGGCTGCTGTTCACATGTATTTGGTCAGTACAGCAATTTCGATTTATCTCGAAGAAGGTTGTCAAAATAATGCTCCAATTTCTAAGCTTGTTTGTGAAAATGCTATTTTCGTCCCCCAGGCTCTGCTGCGTCCAGGTCGTTTCGACCGCCACATCCTGATAGACTTGCCTACACTCATCGAACGCGAAGAAATATTCAACAGGCATCTCAAAAATATTGTTCTCGAAGAACTGCCCGACTACTATGTGAAAAGGTAAGATTGGGGCCAAAAAGTTCTGGAGTGTGGTTCGCGTACCGGAAGACGCAACGTTGGAAGGCCTCCCACAAGGTGGACCGATGACCTGGTGAAGGTCGCGGGTAGCCTATGGATGCGAGATGCACAGGACCGGTCGTTGTGGCGATGCTTGGGGAGGCCTATGGAGGCGCGTGGCGACGGTCCCTAAGGAATACCCAACACTTCCCGCCATCTCCTTAGTGGTAGAGATGAGGCGTATATACTGGAACAGATCCAGGGACTAGGTATTTTAAGAGACTAGGTCGCACCTATTCCAATTATAAAATACTCGATCCACTTAGTCTCTATAAAGTCTCACTGTTCGTACGCGGCGCACGGCACGCGCGCGGCCTGCCCGATTTGAACAAAGTAGGTACCGGCGCGGCGTAGCGAGATGGCGAGTCTGCTTTGCCGCTCACATGTGTTTGCCTAAATCATTCGTGAATCGTGTCTCAGCCATTTGAATTTGAACCATATTTTCAATAGATATAAAAGCAACGCGACACGCAATCGTGTTTTGCAAGTATATATTCTGTTCTTTTTTAACTACACTATGCCGCAGTCTTTCCATCTTTGTCTGCCAATATTCGACACTAGGTAGGTACTTTACACTAGGTAGCAAATACTCGATGCGAATGAATGAAGACTTTGGACTAGGACTAGATGCAATGTGCAGTCAAGTCTCAAGTGCGGACCAGTGCGGACTCGAGCTAATGTGATCTCGGAGGACGCCCCGCCGCCCTTCTTGACGTTTTGTGGTATTCTACCTACTCGACGCCGCAATCGGATACGCGATTGTTTGGGACTTATTTTACAATAATTGGTTTTCGCAACGAATTGTTATTATGTAGTTAAAAAAATATATTTTGTATTACGATTTTAATTCATTGTTTTAAAAAAAGGCCCCCAAAGGAAGTAGTGTCGCTTGGGATCATTTAACGGACAAAGGGCAACTAAAGTATGAAGGGAAGATTACAATAAATTCATTACTACTACGTACCGGTGCGCAAAGCCCAAGTGGCAAACTTGGCCCGGTGAGCAAACTTTAAAGTATGCGTAATAGGGCAGACTAGGTGGAACAAGTATTTGGATCGAGTATTTGTACGAACTAGGACTAGGTTCATCTAGTACAAAATTTACCTAGTACGACTCATATCTACTTAGTGGACGGTAGAGTACTGCGGGTCTAAAAAGGCCACTTTAGCAGAATCATAATATTAACCACACAACAATCTGTCAAATATCATTTTCATCTTTATCGCTAACGCAGTAGGTTCAAGGTTGATTGGGACAATTTGACAGTGACGGGTAGCGTGATGTGCTTTCAGATTCTGCTAAAGTTTTTTTTTTTTGTACTTTATTAGTAAGAACAAAATTCTTAACAATTGATTACGATCTAGCCTAAAAGACTAATAAGCAATTTAACTCTAACTTAATATGTTACGTGATAGATTATGTTAAAACTAAGAATAGTGTCCATTTGCACTTTTCCGTAGCACTTTCTTAGAGTCTGATATAATTTATAAAACACTATGTTCATGTGTTATATTTATAGCACAACATTGTTACTATTATTCATTCACTTTGTACACTACACTACACTACACTAATTCAAAAGGTTTAGTTCTTTTTAGCCTACGCACTAAGTCTGTGTTGTCTAGCAGCTGAATTGCCTCAACATTCACGTGTCGATGAAGTCTGTGTTCGTGGGCTTCAGCAAATTTTTGGATAATTGTGGTGACGAATTCCATTTTAAGGTCACGGTGAAGGTCGTCATTTCTTATGTACCAGGGTGCATTGACAGCATCCCGGAGTACTTTATTTTGAAATTGTTGAATTATTTTGATGTTGCTTTGTTTAGTACAGCCCCAAAGTTGGATACCATACGTCCAAATTGGCATCAGAATATGCTTGTATATGGTTATTTTATTGTGTATTGACAGACAGGATTTCCTTCCGAGTAGCCAATACATACTTTTATAACGTATATCGAGTTCCTGTCTTTTCTTTTTGACATGAGCTTTCCAACGCAACTTGGCGTCGAGAGTTATGCCAAGGTATTTGGCTGTATTAGCATAAGGCACTAGCATGCCATTTATGTAGATTGGATGATAGTCCAAGTGTTTGTTTGTGAAGTCAATGTGAATTGATTTAGACTCATTCAGTTTGATCTTCCATTTTTGTGTCCAGTCATAAACTTTGTTCACAGCTAGTTGAACTTTTTCTACTGCTTCTCTGTGGCTTGATCCGGTAGCCATAATAGCAGTATCGTCTGCAAAGGTCGCAATGGTGTTGTTTTCCAGTTCTGGGATATCACATGTATATAACAAGTATAAAATTGGGCCTAACACACTTCCTTGGGGCACACCAGCTTTTATAGCTTTTAGCTCGGAATATGCGTCCTCCTGCCGTATTCTGAACATTCTATTAGTTATGTACGACTCTAGGATATCTGCAAATTCTGGTAGCATGCGTCTGAGCTTGAATATGAGACCTTTATGCCAAACCTTATCAAAAGCTTGCGCAACATCTAAAAACACGGTGGCGCAGACTTCCTTATGTTCAAGCGTTTTTTCGATTATGTTAGTTATTCTATGTACCTGGTCTATTGTTGAGTGTTTTTCCCTGAAGCCAAATTGATGATTTGGAATAAGGTTTTTATCTTCTATTTTAACCGTTTCAATAGCAGTTTTTCGAATAGTTTTGATAACACGGGCAACAGAGAAATAGGTCTATATGATGATGCTTCATGGGGTGGTTTCCCAGGCTTCGCAATCATAATTACTTCAGCAACCTTCCATGACTTAGGTCATTCTGCTAAAGTGGCCTTATTAGATCCCCTTCATGTATATCGTTGTGTTGCAGGCTCGCGTACCTGACGCCAGGGTTCAGCGGCGCCGACATCGCGAATGTGTGCAACGAGGCCGCACTGCACGCCGCGCGTCACAAGCAGACCATCGTGCGACACACCGACTTGGAGTACGCCGTCGAAAGAGTCGTGGGTGAGTCATCATCAGCCCTACCACACGCACGAAACGTTTTGGGAACACATTCATTGTGCGTACAGCTAAGGCTCAAGTCACACCGAGATGGCAGCGAAGCGGCGAGCAGTTTCAGTGTCATATAATTTTAAACCTTACCTTCATTATTATAACACATAGTATCGCTTGATCGCTTGAGAAACTTGAAAACGCCACGCGGAGCAGTTTCAGTGTCATATAATTTTAAACTTTATCTTCATTATTATAACACATAGTATCGCTTGATCGCTTGAGAAACTTGAAAAGACCGCTTGGCCGCCCGCGGCGCCGCGAGCCTTCCGACGACACCCGCGATAATATATATTATAGTGAAGATAAAGTTTAAAATTATATGACACTGACAATGCTCGCCGCTTCACTGCCATCTTGGTGTGACTTGACCCTAAGGAGTGGAATTACCTGCCAGAGACTGTGTTTCCTGATAGCTGCAACCTAGGAGTAGTTAAGTCAAGACTGAGGTTACTTCTAGGTAAGGGTGCTCCAACCACCGCATCATCGCTTACCATCCGGTGTGATAGTGGTCAAATGTGTGACTAAAAGTAAAAAAAAATAGCCATTTGACCTTTGTCCACCTACATCTGGGTGATTATACAGCATTATCATATCTTAGTTGTCAGTCCCTTACAAGTGCATGGGCACTTGGGGCCCTTCAACGTGTGGGTCATGTTCTGAACAGGAGCCTTCACATTGTGTAGGTATCCGACGAGTCCATGAAACCCCGTGTCACCAGTGCTTTCCATATAGGCCACAGTGCTCAAGTTCCTGTTCTTTGGAGGATTTGATGAATGCCACCGACGATGCAATTGACGTGGTTACCTACTGGCCAATTAAATCCAAGGAGTTAACCATCGAATCGAAAAGAAGAAGAAGTATTCACAGTACCAAACTGTCGAACTGTCGTCGAGGCGGAAAACGAAGTTTTTATTGTTCCGTACACGAGGGGTAACCAACGGAACCCTATTACTAGTTCTTTCCTTTCAGGTCGCATTACAAAATTCCACCCTGTATATTAAATTCCAGCTAAGGACAAAATCTAGTAAATAAATAATTGTCCGTTGCAGGTGGAACAGAGAAGCGCAGCCACGCCATGTCTCCGGCGGAGAAGCGCGTGGTGGCGTACCACGAGGCGGGGCATGCGCTCGCGGGCTGGCTGCTGGAGCACACGGACGCGCTGCTGAAGCTCACTATCGTGCCGCGCACCAACATGGCGCTGGGCTTCGCGCAGTACACCACCTCCGACCAGAAGCTCTACAACAAGGAAGAGGTGAGGGCAAACAACACACGATTTGTATGGTAGGCGACAAATAAACGTGCAATAACGGTCATTGACCCCTATACATTTATTGACTTTCTTAATATCAAAAACAGAATAAAGACATAAAACTGTCCTCAACCGACTTCTATCGTGATCCTTTACGTTCTCTAGTAATGAAAAACGGTTCACAATTTATTGTTCGGGTATCTACGAAGCGATGTTAGTTGCAAGTTTATTTGGCGCCTACTATAGTTCGACCGGGACCGCTATACCACGCCTGTGGTCTGCCAGTCCGCCTTCAACGTGAGCGGCGGTAGGTATAGTTACCGGGACCGCTGTATCGCGCCTTAAAAAAAATGCGCATACGTGAATAACGGACGATACATATAAATAATAATTTAAAAAAAAAATGCTTTGCCAAAAACTAAGTGTTACCTCACGTCTGTGCTCATCTAAAATAGAGGGTCCAATCGATTTCATACGTACAAAATAATATCTTAAACTTAATAGTAAATTTAGCTCTAAAATAATTTTTTGTATTGGCTAAAATCTCTTTTAAAATGACTCTCTATTGTTTTTGTTTTTTTTTTTCTGTTTTGTAACGGTCAAATCATATAAGAACCAGCGGGTCTAAAAATGCCACTTTAGTAGAATCAGACAGCAATTCAAACTACCCTAAACTGTCAAATTTTCCCAATCAACCTTGAACCTAATGCTTTAGTGATAAAAATGAAAATGAAATTTGTCAGATTGTTGCGTGATTAATATTAAAGTGACCTTTTTAGACCCGTAGTCCATATAAAAAGCTCCTTTGGTTCCATATAAGCTTCACTGGTTCCATATAAGCTTCACTGGTTCCATATAAACCTCCTTTGGTTCCATATATTTAAATGGAACCAAGAAGAAGTTGAGGAAGTTGTTGATTGTCCTGTGATGTTGTTGTCAGCTGTTCGACCGCATGTGCATGGCGCTGGGTGGGCGCGCCGCCGAAGCCATCACCTTCAACTCCATCACCAGCGGCGCGCAGAACGACCTCGAGAAGGTCACCAAGATCGCCTACGCTCAGGTATCACTGGAACCATACCGCCGTTCAAATAAAAAGGGGCCCGTCTGATCTTATTATTTAAGAAACAGAATATCAATGTGCGTCTACTAATAAATAAATAATAATAAGATCCATATTTGCATTCACATTAAAAATTAAAAGTAAAAACAGTAAAAAAACAAAGCTCAAGGTTCTAAAAAAAACGAACGACCGAACGAACTCCCATTTTGAAAGAATGAAAACTTGTTTGGTACATAGATACACAATACAGATACATATGTAAACAAACTTAATTTTAAATTGTGTGCACCACGTCGAATTTTGAGCTATACTGTCTAAAAGCTTAGTTTCGACGAACACAAATATGTATCATGTTTTTTTTACTCCCTATTAGATATTTTTCACGTTTGTTAAGCTTCAAATAGGGTATTTGACTAAAAAAAAAACTAATTAAAAAAATATTGGACACGTATTTTTTCTTTTTTTCACGGAATCAAAATCTGAAGTCACTTTCCGATACACTATCCTGCGTCGGTCTTGTATCCTGTAAAAAGTGTTTAAATTCTTCCGTTACTGACTGATTGAGTGACTGACAGACAACGCACAGCCGAAACTACTGGTCGTAGAAAGCAAAAAGTTCCCTACATTCCGTAGGAGCACTAAGAGAAGATTTCCCGCAATTCTTACGGGAACGGGAACCAAAGGGATATGCGCGAACAAAGTCGCGGGCGAAAGCTGGTAGAATCATATGTTTTTACGGTGGAAACATCCCTATCAGTGGGAATCATTGTGATAAATCAGTTAAGAGTCGCTTATACAACTATACATCAACGTGATCATCTACCTCCGAAAGATGCCCACTGTTGGACATAATGATGCCTCTCCTAAGTGTCGGAATACCATATCGACCGCTCTTCTTGCACTTAGCGAATTTCCACGACCTTCATCTGCCGGTCTGTGCTGTCAACATCTCATCTCGTAAAATTAGGTGTTCAAAACATAAGTGACAGTTCACTTCACATAAGCTTACAGGGAATCGTATTGCAGGTCATCGGTCTAACACCATAAATGATAAATTGTTATATAGCTACTTTTATTTTATGACTAGCTTTTGCCCGCGCCTTCGTACGCGCACATCCCTTGTTTCCGTTCCCGTAGGAATTTCAGGAAATTCTTAGTGCTCCCCTACACTCCTCAAGGAACTTACATGCCTAATTTTGGCTATCTACGACCCGCAGTTTCGGCTGTGCGTTGTCTGTCAGTCAATCGGTAACGCAGGAATTTTATAGGTATACTAGCTGACTCGGCAAACGTTGTTTTGCCATATAATAAAAAATAGCCTATCACCTATTCTCAGAACTACCAAATATTCACACAAAATTTCATGAAAATCGGTCGAACCGTTTCGGAGGAGTTCGGTAACAAACACCGTGACACGAGATTTTTATATATTAGATTAGGATAGTGCGATTGCAAATATGAAACCTATATTTTTTAATCTAACTTACTATGTGGCTGTGCTTTAGAAAAATAATAAGCTTTCAAATTCATGTTGTGCCCGAGTTCTAAATTCGCATTTAGCAAATCAATAGGTATAATAATACAGGATACGCAAATGCGCTGTGTGCGAATATAGTTTGAGCAAAATGAGCCCAGGCCCGATACCTGCGGATGCACTTTTTTCTACAAGCCAAACATTTTAACTGTGAATTACTGAAAATTGTGATGCGAATGTCAAAAACTGAATGTTTTTCATTTGTATAACTTTAGTTGCTTATTTTTGCTATAGTGCGAATTGTGTTTAAAAGCATTGCGAGTTTTTTTCCTAATTAGGAAAAATCTAGGCCGAATTGTGAGTTGCGGAATTTTGGTCCTTCGAGCCGGATACCTTCTGTACACCTTTCAATGATGATAGTTTTGAATGATACGCAAAAATACGTAATAATAAGATTTATTGATTGATAATGAAATTAATCGAATAATGAGTGCACGCGATTTGAATGATATTTGTGTACTAAAGTATAGACCACGCTTAGCAAGTAAAGTGCTGACACAATGATGTCAAATTGGTACGTGTTTACACTGTACACTTATTTCTTCCACTTTGTTTCCGACAGATCCGAGTGTATGGTATGTCGCAAAAAGTGGGGCTACTATCGTTCCCCGACCTGAAGAGTCACGGCAAGAGCCCCTTCAGCAAGATGTTGAAGAACCTCATCGATTTGGAGGCGAGGAAGCTCATCGGCGAAGCTTACTTTAGGACTGAGAAACTCCTCAGAGATAACCAGGACAAACTAGTCACGGTAAGCCACATGTTTTAATAGGGTTTGTAGGCAGTGCGCGTTTTCTACGATGCAATCAGTATCGCTAAAACAACATATTTTACGATATAGAAATAGTAATTGCTTTTTATTGTTGAAAAATTGAGATCATTTAAACGTCGAAAAGAGTGACTATAATTACTTAACGCTTGATTTTTTTGTTCTGAACATAGACAAATAAAAAATATGTGATTTATTTTTGCACTGTCTGCGTCATAACCCTGTATAGGGACCGTGCACAGCGTTGACTATGCCATCTAGTGTCACATATTCGAAGTTTTAAGGGTCAGAATACTTGACATTGACGCTTCTGTGGCCTGTGGTTCCTGCATGCTCAGTTTAGATGAACGTGCGCGAAGTAGACTGTGCCATCTAGCGTAGCTATTTCGAATTTTATACTTGAAATATACTTGACAGTGACATTTCTGTGCTGCCACCTATAGTTTCTGCACGCTCCCTATAAGTACGTTGTTTTTTAATTCGATGATAATCTTTTACAAGTGAAATATGTTCAAGACTATGAATAACTTTCAATCGGTATGCGAACAACTCTGATGTACAAAAAAACCTTTATTCCGTCATTAAGGCGCTTCCACGAGCGAGTGTTTCGCGGCGATATTATCGTTATGCCACGTCATTCTTTAACCGCTCTATGAATGACGAACGTGTCTCCACACGGCGAAGATTTTGTCGCGGCGATTCGACGAGTGACTTAATTGACGGGCAAAACAAAACTTCAACTCGCGGCGATTTACTCGCTCGTGGAGGTAGTGCCATAAGGCTGAATTTTCAATAGTTAGGTAACAGTTATGAGGCGTCCATAAATTACGTGAGGCATTTTAGGGGGGGAGGGGGTCGAGCCTAATCTCACCCAATCTCATGTGGGGGAGAGGGGGGGTCACGGCAAATTTCACGTATTTTTTTCAGAAAGCAACTGATGCAATATGTAGTATAAAATTGCGAGAAAACTGATCTTTCAACAAATCAATTAGTAAAAAATGAGATGTTTCTGAGCTGCAGAGCACCGGTGAACATTCCACAGCGCACCAGCAAAACTACAACAGTTTAACGAGTGCTGATTTTACTGAAAATCACATGGACATGTTGGTTTGAGTAATTATTCTCAAGAAGAGAACACACATGAGTCCCTGTGGACTGAATTAAAATAACCTTCTACAAATTTCAGTAAGAAAGAAGTCTTAACTAGTCTGGTTCACAGATTGGCGTGTTTACTCTAAAAACACGCATTGTTTAAAATCTCACGTGAGATTAGGACGTGGGGAGGGGGTCGAGTCAAATCTCACGACATCTCACCAAGGGGCGTGGGGGTGTCGGATAATCGCCAAAATCGCCTCACGTAATTTATGGACGCCCCCTTATCTGACAAATACTTAAATGTGGTTAGAAATATAGAGGTAAGCAGTAAAGAGAGTAAAGTCCCGCAAACCTCCATTGTAAAGGAAAGATCCTCTGACCAGACGTTGTTGTGTCCGAAGGGCAACTGCCCGATAGTTGATATTCGGACTGTTGCATATTATCTTTTTTTTATTTTTATTTTATTTCGGGATATAAAACAGTAGTACAATGCAATGTTATACATACATTGATTTTCTTAAAAAAGTACTTCTTATACTACTAACAACATTATCCACTTAAACTTGTTGTATATTATGTTCAAATCGCACGGAAAACTCTCGATACCGCGATGCAGGATTTCGTTAGTAGGTAATTTTTTCCTATTTCGTGTTGAAGTTGTAAGAGTTGTTTATATTAATGAGTAATTACATCCTCTGAAAGAATTCCTATGAATTAAGAAGGTTCATGGCGATTAGTAAAAGGAGTTGAAAATGTTTATTCGAGTAGAATTTCATTGAAAAGTGTATGTAACTAAAGATGTATCAATCCATAGGAAAGTTTGTTTCTTCCTTGAGAAAACTAGTGCGTTAATTTGGTTGGCCTAGTAAATAATCTCAACGTCTAAAATACTACTATTTTCCGCAGTTGGCTGAAGCCCTTCTGAAAAAGGAAACGTTGAACTTCCAAGATGTCGAGCGTATTCTGGGACCAACGCCGTTCCCGAAGAAGAAGTTCATTGAACCCGTCGAGTTTGAGACCAGTCTGAAGAACTTGGAGACAGCGGCGCTGCCTGACGCCTCCAACCAGCCCGTGGGGGCTCCGTCTGCGAAGCCCCCACCCGTTTAATGTACATAAAAAGTAGAGTTTTGTTATAAGTTTATTAAAAAGAAACGCTTAAATTAAATCATGTTAGTTAGATATTTGCGTTTCATTGTGAATTGTGTTGTCTTTGAAGAAGCGACTGTATATATTTTACCACGGCTAATGCTTTCATACGTTTATCAGCACGCTGCATGCGCAAGGCACATCCCTATCCTATACGAATGAGCTGAGCTGCCCACTTCGATGAGACAATCATTAACAACTTAATTATACGTAAAAAGACGTCCACTGCTGGACATAGGCCTTACCAAGCGTCGCATAATCGTCCGACGCTGTGCTTGTTAAATACGACTAAATACAAACAACAACAACAACAATTTACAGAAGATTAATTTCACCATGTTTTTGTTCTTGTTGACGCTGGCGTAATACTGAATCTAGGAACACACCCCGACGCAATCGCTGATTTCAGTTGTCAAATCTGTTTGTGAAAGCGCTTGTATCTCGAATTACCATCACAGTGATCCATGTGAGCCGCCACATGCAGCGTTTTTATGTCCTGCTTTGGAGATTATGAATTTTCATGACACAAGACATTACAAAATGTTCTGATGGACGCAGATTGCAGTAGAGAGTGATTATTTGTCACTTGATTAGCGTAGATACTTTAGTTCCGTCGTTCGTCACCACCCAGAGCAGACGTGTATCGCCTTTGTTAAAAAATATTCAAATCATTGCCCTTCAAAAATAACTCATAATGAACTTTTTTTTTTGGGACAATCCCGCCACACATTCCCAACCACTGCAACTCCTGAAAGCCAGAATCAACAGTTGCGATCACCAGAAAAACGCCGAGCCAATGAAGCCCGACGAGTCCCGGAGAAACGATTTAACTGTCTTGGATCCTGCAACGAATCTAATCATAAAGTACAGCGGAGGAGTAGGAAAAAATATATAATTTCCATTTCCCTCCTTATCAAGCAGGAGACAGAATAGAGCTAGGCCAATAGGCACCAAGGGACGTATACAACTGGCTTAAGCCCAGTTGTCAAGCACCACGGATTATATATTAATTAAAAACTAATGGATCCTAAATTGTGAGCTACTTTTGATTCCAGTAATAGGTATGGCAAAATCGCCTGAAAGCACGGAAATTTGTTCTGGTTTCTACAAGGTCCGTGTAGTAAACTACTCCAGATGTAACCTGAATACTATCTAACATAATATTGCGTTCAGTTTGCCAAAGAATACAGTCCCGTAAGATGTGATGTGCGGGTTGTTCGTATTCATAGTCGGCTATAGAACATTGACATAAAGGCGAGGCCACAAGCCTAGAGGAAAATAATTTACTCTTAAAGTTACCATGACCTGTGAGAAATTGGGCAACACAATGATGGGCAACATAATGTACTATTAACATAACTTAAGTTGTGAAATCAGTGTTTGCTAATTACATCGCTTTGTTCCTGCGCACACTCCGCGTTCTCAGTGCTTCAATTACGCGCAACGAGGACGAGGCTATGCCTATCCCGCTTGCACAGTGACTCCGCGTTCGAGCGAAACGCACTTCACCCCTGCGAAAACAGAACAGAGGCCATTTTTTGACTCTTTCGCACAGTGACCCTGCGTTCACGGAGTGAATACTTCCACGCTAAGACAACAAGGTACTCGTATATCAATAACTATCATCCTTTCGTTTGATTAGCTGCTGCTGCTATTTATTAAAAAGAAATACTAGGATGAATGTTCAAAGATCACCACCATCACGCAGCCATACCGCCACGGGTATGAGCAGCGCCACAAACACCGGTCACGGCTCGCACCCCGATTTATCAAAGTTAAGTGCGCTTGCGGCCGAGGCACAAATTATCTACCGTAAACGTAAACAGTAATTGTGAATGCGCAAGTGAAGTCATAGAAATCCGTTCGGAATTGCATCGTATCGGCTCACTGCTTGAAAAATATTTTGGTTCGAGCGAACAGATTATGAATAAAATGCAGGAAAGCATAACTGAGATTAAATCACAAATGTCGGAGCTAAAATCGTCTAGCGAACAAACTGTACACTTGATTCGCGAAAATACTACTCAGATTAATGAGATTAAATCTTCTACATCTAGCATCGCAATGGAACAAAAATCAAATTAAATTTAACTGTGATGCAATTAGAAAAGCCAATGTATCAAGGCGAACAATAGATAATTTCACTTGAAGCAGACCTTAATAACCTCAAGCTATCTACTCTCCAACCCTCTATGGCTAAATCAGACAGACAGTTATCTTCGAACGAGCAAATAATTAAGGAGATAATTGATCGTAGCAACAAGGAAAAAAATATCTTTTTGGCTGGATTGCCGGAGCTGGAGACGAAAAAGATACTTTAAATAATTATTACTTCACAAGTGTGCCAAAATCCACCAAAGCCTATCAAGATCTTCAGAATAGGAAAATACGTACCTGGAAAACACCGTCGAGTTAAGATTTGTTTTGATACTTCCATTTCCGCAAAATATTTTCTACGGAACAAAGATAAATTGGCTGAAAATGTTAAAATATACTCCGATCAAACTCCTGCACAGCAGCAATATCTAAAGAGCCTGAAAGAAGAATTAGCACGTCGTCAAAATGATGGCGAGAATGAGCTTACAATCAAATACGTTCACGGTACACTATAATAAAAAACCCTTCAAAAAAACCCGAATTAATGTGTGACACTAAGGTCGCCTATACAAATTGCAATACGTATCAATTAGTCAATGACTACCGCCATGTTAATGCCACAAAATCTCGCCCCAGGTTCTTGTACCTCAATGCTAGAAGTATTCGTAAAAGAGAACGATTTGACGAACTAAAATGCGTTTTAAGATCATTACCGAAAAAAGCACACGTCATTCTTGTAACAGAAACCTGGATTCGCTCGGAGGCCCAAGCTTTGGCACTGCAAATAGACGAATACACCCACTATTATAATTATAGAACCGACTCTACGGGGGAGGAGTTTCAGCATATGTACACTGTGATCTTAGACATAGCTTATCAGAGTCCAAGTACTCAGGGGGAAACAACTACCTATGGATAGACTCGAACGGTACGCGCTTGAAATAGGAGTCATATATTACCCTGGAAATACTGACTACAAGGAAATTCTCCAAGAGTATGATTCGCAGCTACAACAAAGGAAAAGAGCAATTGTTTTCGGAGATTTCAACGTCGATCTATTAACTAAGCAAAATAAAGAGACCAAACAATACAAAACAATAGTCAAAGAAGTTGGACACACACTGCTAAACAAAATAAGCAAAAAATATTGCACAAGAAACTCCGACTCAAGACTATCATCGATCATGATCATGTACCAATCTAAAAGACGATTACTTTCGTGTAGTAATCATTGAATCCTCTATGTCTAGAACCTAGAACTCAAAAAAACCAAAACCCCTCCGAATATGAAAACTCATTATAAAGCAATAAACTACACAAAGTTGTGTAACCTTTTTGAAAAAGCTAACTTCAATAATCCTAACAGCGATTACCTAGTGTTCGAAAATAAAATAAAATTATTTACAGAAGAACTGTGAAGACCAATATTCTCAACCCCCCACAAAAAGACTGGATTAATAAGCGCATTATCGGTGAAATCAATCAAAAGAACATACTGTGGGCAGAACTTAAAGATAATCCTAGTAACGACGCAGTAAAAACAGAATCCATTAAGAAAAGAGAATATGTAACTATAAATTATTAGAAGGAACAAAAAGTTCATACTAATATAATGAATGTAACAAATGTATTAAGAAACCCAAGAAAATGTGTAGCCTAATAAATACCTATTCAAGCAATAAAATAAAACAGATTTGTGTTTCCTCCAAAATTGATAGTAAACTTCAATAATATTACAGATCCAAATGATATTTGCCAAATATTTAACGATTTTTTTTCTGCAATTGGATCACTAGTAGCAAACGAAATTCCTCATTTATTTCATAACGTTTGTGACCGTGCTTTACCAAATCCTACTACACGAAACGCTGAGAATCGCTCTCCAGTTTTAGTCGCATGTTCTGTTAATGAAATAACAACTATTATAACTAAACGTCATTTTTCAATGTAGATTCGAAGGTACTTTAAAATTTTCTCAGACAGTGTAGCATGCATAAAAAAAACATTATTTTGCAATATTGATTTACTCTCACAAACTCAAAAACATTATTTAATTATTACTTACTTATAAAATTAACAAGTATTTATCTATTTTATTTTACCCGCGTCCGTGTTTCACTGCGGGGTGCCAACTGAAAACCAGCGCTGGGCGTCTGACGCCCAGCAAATGCTGAGATGGTAACCCTTTCGGTATGGCAACGCTCAGCACAAATTACTCTGAAAACAAAAACAAAAAAAAAAAAACAAAAGTCCCCCAGCAACACTATTTGGGCAGAAGGGTACCGCTGCTAAGCCGCATCCGCCGCCTCACTCAGGTGCTGTGTGAGCCCAGTTGTCTCCAAATCACCGCACACAAAGTGCACCTCTAATATAGGAGGTGTGCCGCCGCTGTACAGCTTTTCTCTTTATTTTCCTGTTTATTGTGTGTGATTTGAGTGAAGGAAGGAAAGGAGAAAGAAGTGAAATGAGGTTCTATGCTGCTAACCTTCAGGCACGCTCTGACAGGATGGCATCATTTGGGGTACGAGCCTGGAGACTGCGGGGACGCTCGAGCCCCCCCGGGAATGTCCATCGGGCCCTCTCGTCTGGTCGCCAACCAGCACGATGGTGCATTTCGGGGTGTTTCGACAGTTGGCGGGGCAGCCTTTTATGTGTGGCTAACACACTACTTCGGCCCCCAACTACCTGCGGTCGGCCAGTGGCGCACTTTGCCTCGGATCCCGCTACCCTCCGCGACTAGTCTCCCGATACGCCCATGTCAGCGCAAGCCTGGTTGGTCTGCCTGCATTGGAACAACTATTTCGACCCAAATCCTCTGAATTGGCTACACTGGGCATCGTACCGGAACGCAGCTAGGCCGCTTGGCGGTACGTCTTTGCCCAGTGGGTGGTCACAAGCCATCGGCCGAAGCCTACCACCAGTTAGTGTCATCTGATTAGTACCACCCGGGGACCACGTGTAGGGTATAACATTAAGTATTCTCCTACGGACGCGGGTAACTCAGCCCCCAATCATTTTGAATTACTTATACAGTTAGACAGGGTGCAGTAGGTAACTAATATTGATAATCGACTAGGTATAATCACATTAGTTTTATTTGATTTTCAAATTTTAAATATAACAACACGTGCCTACAATCATTTTAAATTATTATACAGTTAGGCAGGCTGCAGTAGGTAACTAACATAGATAATCGACTAGGTATAGTACATTATTTTTATTGGGTTTACATATTTGTAATATAACAACACGTACCTACAATCATTTTAAATTACTTATACAGTTAGACAGAGTACAATAGGTAACTATGATAGATATAATCGACTAGGTATAATCACATTATTTTTATTTGATTTACAATTTTTAAATATAACACGTGCCTAAAATAATTTTCAAGTACTTATACAGTTAGGCAGGCTACAGTAATGCTAGCAAAGGAGGAAGCCGAACGCGTGAGAGAGAGGGAAACCTCACGCCCCAGCCGCCACAACAGAAGAAGACGCCCCGGGCGTCGGGAGTCGCAGGACGATTCTCGGCCACCGTAGGCGCGGGCCTGCGGACGGCGAGCATTGGGTGGCTCGCCGTCCGATCTAAACCAGGCCCGGGTCGACGGCGCGCGGTGTTCCACGCGCGCCTCAAAGAGCTGTCAGCATAGAAGACGGGGCCCGCTAGGGCCAGTGCCTGCCGGGGTTGCGGAATCTGTTCGAAAGAGTAACCGCTGCCCTGGAAAACAAAGGGCATTGGGAGGAGCACGGATGGGTTTTAGTCAGTAAGAGTCTGACACTCGCTTCCGCTTCACCCAGAGCGGGAGGAGTCATTTGATGATTTCCCATCCTTAAAAAAAAACAGGCTGCAGTAGGTAACTAACATAGATAATCGACTAGGTATAATCACATAATTTTTTTTGGGTTTACATATTTGGAATATAACAACACGTACATACAATCATTTTAAATTACTTATGCAGTTAGACAGGCTGCAGTAGGTAACTATCATAGATAATCGACTAGGTATAATCACATTATTTTTATTGGGTTTACATATTTGGAATATAACAACACGTACATACAATCATTTTAAATTACTTATGCAGTTAGACAGGCTGCAGTAGGTAACTATCATAGATAATCGACTAGGTATAATCACATTATTTTTTCAGTTGATTCAGTTGGGTTCAGTAGTTTTTATTTTATGAGCATATTTGCTTATTTCAATTTGTGCGTAGACGAAGACGTCGTACAAGTATCACCACTTAAAAGTGAAAAATAAAAAGCTTTTTACAACAAAAAAACATAACCGACTTCCAAACAAAACAATACAAAGTATAAAATAACTTTAATTTCGGAAGACGGTGTTAAAAAAACAAAGAAACAAAACCAAAAACACCGACTTCCGAAATAAAGGTTGTTTTATGCTTTGTAGTGTTTTGTTTTTAAGCAAACGTTCCTTGCACAGGTAGATACGTACACACAACACAACTGCTCCGTTTCGTACTTCGAGCGAGACACAATCAAGAAGCCCGCGTGCGCCGACGCACCGCTGCGCGAGCGCCCCGCACCCCTCTTCACTACCTCGACCGATCGTTGCTAAGCGACGGCAATGCTGTACTTAAGAATTATTGAGATTGTAAAAACTTTGGTATTAGGCCGAATTTCCATTGGCTTATTGGAAAATCTATTAAAACACAGTGCCTCATACTAATAAACGTATTAAAATAACCTGAGCAAAATGAAATCAGCGAACTATCCTAAAAAATATAATGAACTTTCGAAAATTTGTTGGATTATAAAATCATATGACTAATAAAGGTATGAAAATGGACGGAGAAATTTTTCACATTACGTAATTAAGCAAAAATAAAAAAAAAACAAAGTTTAAATAGGAAAATCTTTTGGATAACTTAACAAAGCTATGTATTTAAGGATATAAAAACATATTAAAAAAATAAAAAATAGCAGAGCAATTTTTCAGCGGTAGTTATAGTGCAAAATGTTAAAAGTTAAATTTGAGGTATCTCCGAAATCGAAAAAATGTTGGATACCTTTACATAATTATTCTAACTAATACATTCGAACGTATACAGAAGGTATTTCAGTCAGAGGATTTTTTCCCAGTGAATTATAAGCAATTTTCATTTTTAGGCAAAAATACCTAACTTCTCGTAACAAAATTTGTTGGATTATCGTACATCTGTAATCTGCCTACCTTACTTTATCATAATACCAAGTCTCACAGGCAGAGGAATTTTTCGGGTTACATATGCCCCGTTGATTGGACCAAAAGACAGAATACACTCTGTAAAGATTGGCGCCTGCGTGGTTCGGCACTTATCTTAGGGTTGGTTGTTATGGTTTGGTGGTTGGTGTACGATCACCGATTTAATGATACGAACTAATATGGTTTTAAGCTATATTGGATAATACAGTTTATGATAATAATAAAATGGCAAATCTAAGCTAAATTAGCACTAAGAAGGTTTGATTTGAGTAGCGCGATTGGTAGTCGAACACGTACTAGCTGGTATAGGTTGCGATACATGCATTTAAGGAAATGCACGCAGCAATGTGCTGAGCTGTTCGGTTGCAAATATTGTACCGAACACACTCACAGATACAAAAAAATATAAACAAGCCAATTTATCAACTTAGCCATCTCAGTCCACAACTGAACATAGGCTTTCCCATTCTTTGTTACAGCATCTGCCCTACGCCATCTGCGTCTACAGGTTCCTCAGTCCACATAGCTGGGAGCTCATACATACGGTCTCTACTCTAGGAACCGTCTTCTCCATCGGTAATGGATCCACCGAAAAACATGGTTGGCTTACAGTATCTTGAGCTTGCTAATCCTACTCAAGCTATGTACCTACGTAAAAGCAGTGCAGTTAAGGCTTGTATACATGCCAATGACCTTGTGCATATAAACGGAGCTAACTACTCCTCTACGCGCCACTCCGCTACCCGCATTTTTAATTTATTAAAAAAAACACTTATAAAGAGTTGAAAAAGTAACAATACCAAACTATTTTCCTTTGTATCGCAAAACAGTAGATATTGTTTAGACTTTTGTTAAAAAATTAAGGAGTAAAACGGTTTCATCTCAACGATTTAGAGGTGATTTGGTGATTTTTTTCTTATTATATGATCCTCCTCCTTGCGTCGTATTCCTCAGTGCTGAGGGTCGAGACCTCCCTTCTGTTTCATTTTCACACGTATGATGTTTCTCCACCTGTTTCTGTCCCTGGCGGTGTGGAGGGCGTTGTGAATCTGGTCAGACCAACGTATTGGACTGCGTCCACGAGGTCTTTTTCCATCTACTTTGCCGGTTACGATGAGCTTCTCGAGGTTGTCACCTTCTTTCCTCGCAATATGATACCGATACATAAATTCTGGCTAAATCAAATTACGTATCATATCATGTAGATTACTACCTATTTTTTCAGATGTAATTTCTCTGTAAATGCCGACGAAAATTTGCTTCATCTGCACGCCGTTTTTAAGCATTTCTCGAGAGAGCAGCCTTAAAAGCAATCTAGAGCTTACAAAAAGTAATTGTCATCATATCAGCTGAAAGACATCCACTGCTGGACATAGGCCTCTCCCAAGTGTCGCCACAACGACACCGCTCTGGGCGGAGCCCGTATCAAACTCTTTTTCATTTCGTATAAAAATATATAGGTACCAGATTTTGGTTTATAGCATTATTGCACAGGTTAAAAATCTATTCTAGCGGGACCTTAATTTATACTGATACTTCTTAGACATAGCAAGGATCTTACTATTACAGCTTTGGAGTAAATTTTGTCTACTGACAACTTTCCAGCCAGATTCTCTAGCATGCTTAGTAACATAATTCACAAACGTATTTTTAATGTGGTTATCAAACACAGGTCGATTCCGCCTACTTCGACCACTTAAGGTACATTTTTGCAGAGCTTTTTTCGAAAAGATTATAGGTAGGAGAAGTCTTCCAAATATTTTCATATCGGTTTGGAGCCGGTTGCATTCATTTAGTTCAGCTTCAGAGACATAGATTCCAGAATGAGGCATGAGTTCTGTTAGACCTGACCCTGGCCCTTGATGTTTAAGCATCCAGTTAGATGACGATGTTGCAGAGTTTGATGATTGAGAAGATGGCTCCTTTTGAGAACATGATTCTTTTGGTGTTTCAGAAGATGATTCTGGTCTTTTAAATGGAAAATTGGAAATAGCTTTTTTCAAATTTAAATTCAACTCCTGGTATATGGTACTCAACCCGTTTTGTACCTCTAACATAGTGTTGTAAATTTCTTCTATTTTTTCTTCGGTTAAAGGAAATGGTGGAGCATTTACACCTGGTACTGAAAAAGACAAATTAAATAAATTAGTTTTATTCTAAAAAAGCAATTTGCGAGATAAGAAGAAAACCAGCCAAGTGCGATTCTGACTCTCACACGAAGAGTTCAGGTATCATAAACCAAAATAATCACGTTTCCTGTATGGGAGCCCCCTTTAATTTAAAATTTAACTTAATTTTTATTATTTATTATTATAGCGGCTATAGAAATACTCTTTGAAAATTCCAACTGTCTACTTATTATGGTTCTTGAGATACAGCTCGCTGATTGACAGAAAGACGGATGGATGGTTGGACGGATGGACGGACAGCGGAGGCTTAATAATAGGTTTCCATTGGTTACCCTTTGGGTACGGAAACCAACAAAACACGGATGTTTCATACGTTTTATACCCGCACGTATAAATTAAATCGCAGGTGTGTAATGTATTAGGTACCTATGATTACAATGTAAAAAATAACTTACTTGATACGCTCATCCTGTTATTCAGCTATTCTTCAGCAGTTGTAAGTAAATTATTTATATCGTTTTTTGTGGTAAATTCTATTGTTTCATAATAAGAATCTGTAAAAACGCAATTAAACATACTCTTCAGTTAAACAGGTTAAATAAAAACTGGCCACGTTCGAGGTTTTGGGTACGGAACCCTAAAAACACCTCTTTTATAGTGTTTGTTTAGATAAGGGGTACTTTGATATCAGACAACTGGCTCAACAATGTCAAACAATTGAAAGATTTAAGTTCAAGGAGCTTGTGAAATTAAATTGTTTATTTATCTTGTTGTGTATTATACTTGTCATAACCAAAATGTCAAATGGGAAGATTTTGAGGGTGCAGAATTCATTTTACATACATATGTTGAAACATATCTCTCATACATAACAGATGGAGTCCAATAGTTCTGGAGCCTGCGTGGATGCCTGGTGACCGCGTACCGCAAGATGCAGCATTGGAAAGTCTCCCACAAGGTCGATTGATGACCTGGTTAGGGTCACAGGTAACTGATGGAAGCCAGATGCACAGAACCGGTTGTTGTGGAGACACCTGGGGAGGCCTGTCCAATATTGGACGTCTTTCGGCTGATATGATGAAACATAAATATTACTGCTGTCTATTTAATCAAATGCATTATAAGTATAACAGTCTGACCAAGTTCAACCTGATTTGATCCAACTTGTTTATTAAAATGTTTATTTTCTTTAGTCTGAGTTACATATTTTGAAACATGGTATACAGAATTGTAATTAAAAGTAGATAGTGTTATAGCCTAGCCATTGTCATTTAGGTCTACCTAATTCTTGTAAATTATTAAATAAAAAATATTATGGTTGTAGAACTTCATCCTACCTATTTTTTATTTTATTTGTGATGGGTTTGCTCTTGACTCTAGTCTAGGTCAGAGATGATCTATCTTGAATAGATACAATGGTACAGTAAAATAGATTCAAAGTACTAATTTGTTTTATTATAAGTACCTAGTATAGTTATGTTTACCTTTTACAATCTTTATCCCATAGATTCCTTAGAAAACTTTTCAAAGTACAACAATATACCGACAGCTAAATAACTTGAAGAATAACCCCAACAAAAATTATTATATATTGTACTAATTTATACTTTTGATATTTGTAAATTACTGTCACTGTTGCACTTGTGAGCCAAGTTTTTGTCAGCTCTCAAAATACACTTGTTTACATGATTCTTACTCTTGTCATGTTTGTTTGCACTAATCAATACTTTCCCTAGTTTGACATTTACAAACACAGAACACATATTACCTAGCGGTCACAACCATAGACATATAAAAAGTATCTCTATGGTTGCAACACATTAGTTCACATGACAGATCTACATAAAAGTGAACTGTGGCGCTACTTGTCAAGGAATATGTCAAAAGGCTATCAAACCCAGCATTTTAACGTTAGTTCTATATTTCGCCACGTTCTTTTTATACGTGTCGCTCTGTAGTACTTACTAAAGGTTTATTACCCAAGGTTTGTAGACAATAGGAGGAGCGGTAAAGTGTCGTGGAAGGCTCACATTGAACACATAAAGAGTAAACTGTCGGCACTCTCCGGGTCACTGCGTAATATAGTTCGTTGTATTCCACCAAAATTGCGGTATACCTACTATTTACAACTCCCTAGTAAAGCCGCATCTACTTAATTTGATCGAAATTTGGGGCAGTGCTGTAAAAACAAAACTGTCCAAGTCACCCAAAATAAACTCATAAAATACTTTTTGGCTATCCATTTCTAACATCAACCAGTAAAATTTATCAAGAAACAACTATATATTTACAACACACGTATTTTCATCAGAAACATTCTCAACAAAAGCGTTCACTCATTATAAACAAGTTAGTCACCGCAGCACACGGCGAGCAAGCTTGCTAGTTTTACCCAAAACAAGAATTAACTATGGCAAAAATGCTAACTTTTGAAGAAGCACAACTCTATAATAAGATACCGTCCTGTTTAAGATACCTACACTCATTAAATGCATTCAAATCTCAACTTAGCCAGCACATAATTGCGGATCAAACACTTCTAGAGAAATGATTGCATTGAATGGGTATTAACATGTAATACTAGCTGATGACGAACCGTTTGTAAAATATTTATGTATGTTTTTTAGTATTGTTCTCGAGTAAGTGACTAATGTCTTTATTGAGAATAAAGTTTCTTTAAACCGAGATATTCGCTTTAACTCGAGTTCGTCCAATTGGATGTGTCTAATCGTAATGTGTGCAATATGGTGTGGAGTTAAGGGTCAATATGCAATGTACAGTTTTAGATTGACGCTTTTATTCCAAGATCACAGAGATTAATATTTTTTGAGTAACATAATGTATGTAGTGAGTAGTGTTTGCAGGGCCGTCTTTTGACTATCAGAGGCCCTGGGCACAGGAAAAGGGGCCCCTATGACTTCGACAGAGGACTATTTCACAAAAACAGGCAAAGAAAAAAACGGCGTATTTTTTGTTAGTTTCTACACATATTACATAACTCAAGAAAGAAGGTTTGCACCCGTCCGAATCGGGAGTTAAGTTATTTAAACCTAGCAGACAAACTATGCAAATTTCAGCCTTGTTATTAGGATCTCACTTGACGGAGCAATCAGCTCTAACTATAATGACTAATTAGGCGTTAAATTTTTAGTTAATGGGAAAATAAGTCTGGCGACACTCGGATTTTGGGATAAATATATATATATATATATGAATGGTTATTAATTTCTGACTATCACCTAAATCAAAACGGTTTTTACGTAGTTAACGCCACTTGCACAGAGATAAGCAAACCATCTAGTTAGCCGATATTCGTTAGTTTGGGCTAACTAATTAACTTATTAATTGAGAGGCTTGTTTTGTAGCACAGCGCTATGTTAAGTGCAGGCTAGTTAATCCGGGTTTACTATTTGGTTAGTCTCAGTGACACGCCATAAAAATACAAGTCTATGATTTTCTAACATTTTGCTATTATTTATCACCAATAATTGGTTAACAAGATTTTGTAACAAAGAAAATGCTTACTAATTTTGAAATACTTATCTACTCTTAGGTATTACAAAACCATATTTATTTTGTTTTGATCAGGTCTAGTTTTTGTGTTACTATGAACATCATTTTTCATTTACGTACCTTGTTATTTCAGATTTAAGTTAGCTGAGTTTTTTTGTTCTTAAATAGTGTCGACAAAGTGTTCAAACTATTCTGACAAGTTCCGTTACATTACTGGTTTTTTTTTAACTCAAAATATAAATTTTATTTGCATTATCAGTTAAAATAAGATAAAGATAGTTGAGTATTTGTCTTTGAGTTACTCCGTGCAGTGTATCTCGCACTGGCACAGTCAATCGTAGGCTGCTGTATCATGGCATGGGGAGGTGCATGTAAAACCTATATGATACATCTCGAGAGAGCTCAAAGATCTCTGTTAAAAGTCATGACCTTTAAACCCTACCGGTACCCAACAAAAAACCTATATGAAAACTGTCAAGTACTTACAGTGAGACAATTATACCTACAAAATCTGACACTGAAACAACATGAAATTACACCAGTAAATTACGCAAACAAACATAAAAGAACCATCGGTAATATATGTCACACAATCAAATGTAACATCGCATCCGCTCGACGGCAACACCTATACCTAGCTATTCATATATATAACAAACTAAACCAAATTCTCAACTTCAACCCACTAACTACAATCACAACTAAAAAGGAAATGAAGATGAAACTAAACACAGGCGAAACTCGTTCGTTGACTTTTTGTCAAGGTCGGGTGTCACCCCTTAACGGGCGACGTAATGAAACCCGTCCGTGGTAGGGTGTAAAAAATTTCGAGCACGCTTCGCTCGCTCTTTTTTTTGCACTCTCTTTTTTCTCGAGCTTTCTGTATGTCTCAATAAAATCACTATGATTATGTATGAAATGATCAAAAGAAAATAAAACCTGTCCGAGTTAGGGTGCATGAATATTCGAGCTCGCTTCGCTTGCTCTTGTGTTCTGACCTCTCTCAGTTAATGAGCTTTCTTGCATCACTCCATAAAATTATTTCTATTTAAGTATGAATGCGCCCTATGCGCTCTCTGTGAAGGTGAACACCCTGCAAATTATAAAGGCTGTGCTGTATACAGGGAGATCCTCGCTAGAAGAATGCTACAGAGGACAACTCACAAAAACACCACCAGACTCGAAAAGCACCACGGAAGCAAAACCCGCCAACCCTGGAGGAAGTAGACCAAATGACACCTATGCTGAGAGATTGAAGAAGAACACAAACGAACTGAATCCTGAAGTAAAACCATATAATAAATTAGAAGAACTCATATTAAAACAATCAGAAAAAATTGATCTTATCCTACAACAAATGAGCACTCTCTTGAGTCTCATAACAACACTGCTAGACAAAATCCCAAAATGACTTCTCTCAGGATAGCCACGTGGAACATTAATGGCTTAACACCAAATAAGTCCAAGCTAGAGGTGCTAATTGCAAGTAATAAACTTGATGTTGTGCTCATATCTGAAGCACACTGTACAGAAAAAAACAACATAAAAATTAAGGGCTGCTACACCTACATTACTTGTCACCCTTATGGCACTGGCCACGCTGGAACTGCTATAGCCATTAAAGCGAACATTAAGCACTATGCCATGCCCGAATATAAAACAAGCTATATCCAGGCAACGTCTGTTGTAGTTGAGAGTAAGGATGGACCCCTCAACATATCTGCGGTATATTGCCCACCGAAGCATAGAATAGATAGTGCAAAGTACTCCGAGTTCTTCCACACACTGGGAAGCAGATTCATTGCTGGTGGCGACTGGAATGCCAAGCACTCGTACTGGGGCTCCAGGCTAATAACAACAAGAGGTAGACAGCTTAAGGGATGCATTGACGGAAATAACCTTGACTCAATCTCATCCGGTGAACCGACATACTGGCCTACAGACCCAAAGAAAAAGCCTGACCTGCTAGACTTTTTTATCACCAGAGGACTCTCGAGACACTATCTCAAAGCCGAGCCCTGTTATGATAGTAACTCTGATCACTCCCCTGTAATTCTAACCGTAAGCACGACAATAATTTGCTACGAAGAACCCGAGACATTGTCCAACAAATTTACAGACTGGGAAGGATTTAGGGAATACATAGAGGAAACTATACAACTACATGTATCCCTAAAAACATCAGATGAGATAGAAGATGCCACAAGCTACATTACTAGCCTAATACAGAATGCATGCTGGATGAACACTTCAATCAAAAAGAAAAGGGCTACTACTGGAAACATTCCTCTCGATATAAAAAATAAAGTTCTGGAAAAAAGAAGGCTTAGAAGGGTCTGGCATCAATCTAGACATAAATCTGATAAGACCGCTTTAAACAAAGCCGTAAGTGAATTGAAAGAAATGCTGGATAGTATAAATAATGCAACGCTACAAAGTAAACTGCAAAATCTGACCGCTACCGCATCATCTCAGTACGCGCTCTGGAAAGTCACAAAAACTTTTAAAAGACCACAACCATTTAAGTCTGCAATAAGAAACAATAGCGGAGGTTGGGCTAGGACTGGAAAAGAAAAGGCAGAAACATTCGCAAAACATCTAGCTAACGTATTTAAACCAAACGATAGTGAATGCGAAGAATTCGAGAGGGAAGTAGATAACCAACTAAAGCAAGACCTTCAATTATCACTTCCACCAAAGCCAGTAACAGTGCGCGAGCTTACATGGGCCTTGAAAAGAATGAAGAACAACAAAGCCCCTGGCTTTGACCTAATCACTAAAGAGGTTCTTATGCAACTTCCTAGAAAAGCTTTAGTATTCATTACAACACTCTTTAATGGTGTCCTCAGGGTCCAACACTTCCCAACTATGTGGAAAGTATCCATCATCTCCATGATACATAAGCCAGGAAAACATCCAGATCATGCTACATCATACAGGCCGATAAGTCTTCTACCTGTCCTGTCTAAAGTGTTTGAAAGGATTCTCCTGAACAGAATACTGCCGCTATTGGATGAAAATGAAGCCATCCCCAAACACCAATTTGGGTTCAGAAAACACCACTCGACCATCGAGCAGGTTCTCCGAGTTTGTGACAAAATACGGCACTCCCTTGAAGCCAAAGAGTACTGCTCTGCTGTGTTTCTTGATATCCAGCAGGCATTTGACAAAGTATGGCATAAAGGCCTACTCTCCAAAATAAAAACTTTGCTACCACATACCTACTATACTTTGATGAATTCTTACTTGTCAAATCGCATGTTTCAAGTACGAGAAAGTGGTGATGCATCAGAAATCTATAAGATCTCGGCCGGTGTGCCCCAAGGCTCCGTTCTTGGCCCAATCCTGTACTCCTTGTACACTGCAGACCTCCCTCAGTCAACACAAGTAATGAACGCTACATTTGCTGATGACACTGCACTATTAGCAAGCAGTTCAGATCCACAAACTGCTTCAAATATTTTACAAGAAAGCCTCAACAAAGTAGGTGACTGGCTGCAGAAGTGGCGCATCAAAGCAAGTGCTTCTAAATCGACCCACATAACATTCACGCTTAGAAAAGGAAACTGTTCACCCGTGCAACTGGGAAACAATACCCTGCCCCAAAGTGACTCTGTCAAGTACCTTGGAATACACCTAGACAGAAGGCTGACATGGAAAAATCATGTCAAAACAAAGCGTGATGAAACAAACATACGGTTCCGGACCATGTATTGGCTGATGGCACGCAACTCTAAACTTTCGGTGGACAACAAGCTCCTAATCTATAAAATGATCCTCAAACCTGTGTGGATGTACGGGATCCAACTCTGGGGAAGCGCTTGTAACTCCAGTCTAAATATTATACAGAGACTGCAGAATGGCATACTTCGTACCTTGTCGAATGCTCCATGGTTTCTCACTAACTCTGAAATCCATGAAGCTCTGGAAATTAAAACAGTAAAGGAAGAGATCCAACAGTCCTCCACTAACTACAAAAATCGGCTCGACAACCACCCGAATGACTTGGCTGCCGAATTAACAAAAATCAGCTACAGGAAACGCCTTAAACGCCATGATATCCAGACTCTACATGCTCGATGTTAAATAGGAGTGTCTCCTGCTGGGGAGACCCCTCACAATGCTTCAACCGCCCAACAAATCTGCTTATAGTCCTGGGACTGATTGTAGATGCAGACGCACAAAAAAAAAAAAAAATTAAGTATGAATGATCAAAAGAATATAAAACCTATCCGAGGTGGGATGCGAAAATTTTCGAGCTCGCTTGTCTCGCTCTTGTGTCCTGCCCTCTTTTAGTTCTTGAGTTTACTTGCGTTACACAACAAAGTTGGGTTTAGATAATGATGGAAACAAAATCAAAATAATCTTACTTTTGACATTTTGTTTTTAAGTATGATGTAAGAACATTCCTGAAAATAAAAACCTGCATCGCAAATGGCTTCACCACCAAAAATGGCTTGCGATTGCCGTCACCAGAAAGAAAGGCCAAAGGTGCAACTCATAATTATTTGGGGGGGGGGGGTTCATTTGTGGGGTGACACCACATTATCCGCCCCGGGTATCACCCTTGCTATCTACGCTACTGGCTTAAATAATAGTAATTTCAGTTCTATGATACTGAACCAATGTTCCCAACATAACCAGATAATTTTTTCAACAAAATAATACTCACAAAAACTTTTTTTTTTGTTGACCAATGAATGTTCAAAAGGCATAATTAAAAATTTATCACCATTTCATAAAATCTGTCGAAGACCTAGTTCTGCACCATCGGGGATCTTTATGACTGTCTGATATGAAGCAGCTACCGCATTTTTGTGACTCGGTTTATAGTATGGCAGGCTTAAGACGACTCTTGAACACCAATTACATCCACAAGTAATAAGCTGCGCGTTGCATAGAATCTCAAATGGCAAAATACTTGATGTATAGGAGACTAGCGGTCGTCACGCGGTTTCACCCGCGTATTTCCCGTGGGAGTACGGGGATAAAATATAGCCCATGTTACTTGCTGATAATGTGCCCAGCTATCCATTGCCGAAATAATTTTACAAAACGGTTCAGTAGTTTTTGAGTTTATTCGTTACGTACAAAAACACAAATCTTTATTCTTCATAGATTAGCACAGACTAGTATAGATATCCGTAACAATAAAGAAGGTACTATTTAGCATTTAGTCAACGTATTTTTATGCATTACATATACTAATCTATACTAATATATAAAGCCGAAGAGTTTGTTTGTTTGCTTGAACGCGCTAATCTCAGAAACTACTGGTCCGATTAAAAAAATTCTTTCAGTGTTAGATAGCCCATTTATCGAGGAAGGCTATGTATATCATCATGCTAAGACCAACAGGAGTGGAGCAGTAATGCAGACGAAATTGCGCGGGTTAGCTAGTGAATAAAATAAATTGTACCTACGTTGGAAATGTACACTGGAAAATATTACACATCTTCAGTAATATTTGAAAGGTAACATTACAAATATACTAAGACTACTCTAATACGAAGTATACACTAATGTACCTACTACTCTATACCATACGATGATGGAGATCAGAAAGGTGGATAGTGATTTCTTAGTTGGCTACTAGTATAACCATCGTGTTTGGGCTTCCTGGAATCCTTTTAGATGAGCAATAGTCATTGGTGTTGGTAACGAGGAGCTGATGATGGAGACCAGAAAGGTGGATAGTGGATCTCTTAGTAGACTGCTAGTATACCTAACCGTTGTGTTTGGGCTCATTTGAATCCTTCTGATGAGCACTATAATATATTGTTGGTCACAAGGTTCTGATGATGGAAAGCCGAACGGTGGATAGTCGAACTCGTAGTTGGCTGCTAGTATAGCCATCGTCTTTGGCTCACATAAATCCTTCTGATGAGCACTATTTATATTGTTGATCACAAGGATCTGATGACGGAAACCAGAATGGTAGATACTGGAACTCTTAGTTGGCTGCTAGTATAGCCATCGTGTTTGGGTTCATTTGAATCCTTCTGATGAGCACTATTTATATTGTTGGTCACAAGGATCTGATGACGGAAACCAGAATGGTAGATACTGGAACTCTTAGTTGGCTGCTAGTATAGCCATCGTTTTTGGCTCACATAAATGATGTGATGATGGAGACCAGAAAGGTGGATAGCGGAACTCTTAGTTGGCTGCTAGAATAGTCATCGTGTTTGGGTTCATTTGAATCCATCTGATGAAGGCTAGTCATTGGTGTTGGTAACAAGGATCTGATGATGGAGACCAGAAAGGTGGATAGTGGAACTCTTGGAAACAAGACGAGTATAAGAGTAGTCAACAAAGAGAGCCATTACTACTGCACCTTTATCGTTACCATTAGCAGATCGTTGTTACCAGCTACAATGAATGGTAAGTATCCATCAGCACGATTCAAGTAAGCGCCGAAACCACAGACATACCAATTGTAAGAGTGGTATTCTATTTTTTGTATAAAAAAATACTTAAGCTCACATACAATGCGTTAGCCTTCGAAATCATAGTTTCCTGCTATACCTACTTTAAGTAACAAAATTACTTCTATATGTCTCAATTCTGTCGGACTCTGAGTCAGAACTGGCGACAAACACGTTTGACCGTTTTCCACCTTTCTGCTCTTCATCATCAAGCCTTTGTTATCAAGTAAACATAACCCATCGGGACGATTCAAATGAGCTAAACCACGACAGGCATACTTGTAAGAATCGAAGAAAAATAACTTTTCGATTCTTCGTCTGAAGACATATTCAAGGTAACATATTTAGGCGTTAGGTATCGAAATCGTAAAAATCTTCAGATGACGAAAAATACAAGTCTCGATTCTGTCGGTCTCTGGGACAGGAAAGGCCATTCTTCTTTGTAATGTTTTTGTTTAGCCTTGGACGAGACCGTTAGCCCAGTGCTAAGCGGAGCAGCGCAAGTGTGGATCTCTTAGTTGACTGCTAGTATAAACGTCGTGTTTGGGCTCATTTGAATCCTTCTGATGAGCACTATTTATATTGTTGGTCACAAGGATCTGATGATGGAAAGCAAAAAGGTGGATAGTGGAACTCGTAGTTGGCTGCCAGTATATGAGCACTAGAAAAAATAATTCAATAGGTCTCAATTCGCGCAAGTGTGCCTTACAGAATCAATTTGTTACGTTCTGACTGCTGGCACACAACACTCAGCTAAAGAAACATGTCTTTCATCCTGTTATAAGCAAGGGTTAGAAAATAAAATAACGATTACATTCAATTTTTACACATTTATTTTACTATAACATCGATCCTTGACAATAGTCGGTCGAGAAAATAGATCTCGATACAAGATAATAGTACCGTAGTTACGTTAGAAAATACTAAGGGTAAGAATCTAAATTGTGTTTTAAAATGTTGCAGTCTTCTAACTTACAGATAGATTTAACTTTACCAAAATAATAACTTGTAAATTTGAAAAGAAAAATCGACATTCTTTGAAGGACATTAGCTTTCTTGAAAAATAAAAACAACAAAAAAATGAATGAAAAAGGAAAAGAAAAACTAAACCAATGAAAAAAAAACATTTATTTCGAAAACAAATAATTATTAAGTACAACATCAATTTTTTTAAAAAAAACTTCACATTTTTACATAATGAGTTGTTAGATCAATATTATGTTGCATACTCGACCGTAATACATATTATTATTATATTGTGCATCTATGTGACATAAGAAAATTATTAGATTTAATTCATTGATGTAAAAAGCCCTCATTTTTACATTCAGAACATAAAAAATGTCCGCGACATAAATATGCACTCATTTCTATTTTCGATGTTGCTCAAAAATCTGCTACATGATGTTAGTGATGTTGGAATTTCTTTCATGTTTTGTTAATAAAAAACAAATTATGAAAGTATGTCTTGGGTTTTTTTACATGAATGACTAAATTCTTATTTTTGTGTTAGTACAAGATTAATTAATGAAATTTGAGCTACATTTTAAATTGCCTCTCAATGCTTATAAAACTATTTGAGAATAGTGAACTACACAACGGGTTTGAAACAAACTACTGATTATTGTTGTGGCTGTATTTCTCTGGGGAACGTTTACATTATTTGTTCCATTCTGGCTTGCTGGATTCTAATTTATTGGGTGACAATTCTGTCTTGAAAATGTACAAAGATTATATTCTGCAGATCTCAGAAACCAAAAAGCGGTATCTAACTCAATGAAACTGAATTTTGACTTAAAAAATTTACGTCATCTGAATGCCATGTACCTATTTAAAACGAGCTTCAGCTCACGGCCCACGCAGAATGTTAATAAAGTATCTTTAGTCCTCCAGTTTCTAGGATATATCTATGACAAATTTCATAAACAACTGTTAGCGGCTTATGCTACGGCCACAGTATGCTATGGCAATAATTATGACCATAATTACGGTAGTGTGGCCGAAGCATTAGGCGTCCAAACACAATAAACAAACAAAGTTACCCATTTATATTACGAGTAGTAAGTACCTGAAGTGTTTTTATTTTCAATCCTTACTATCCTTACTAATATTATAAATGCGAGTTATTCTGTCTGTCTGTCTGTCGCGCTTTCACGCCAAAACTACTGAACCGATTTAAACGAAATTTGGTACACGGATAGTCTAGAGCCTGAGAAAGGACATAGGCTACTTTTTATCCCGGGAATATGTTCCCTATGGACCACGCGGGCGAAGCCGCTGGCAGAAGCTAGTGTTCCAATAAAGTTACGCGTGTTTCAACTGGTCTACCTGACGCGAAAGTTTCATGCATTCTGATGCAAAAACAACTGTATTTTCGAAAATTTTGAAATACCGCTTTTTTGATTCCGAGGGTAGATAGTTGTTGACCGATGTAACCCAATAAAACTAGCTATATGAACAGCACAAAACAATTCAATGTTTTTAAATGACCGCAGAATACAAGTATAGGGTCCGGATCGATTACATGAACAGTTGAACACATTAAGCAGTATACATTTGAATTTCTTCTATTAAGAATCTACTAACATTTGTAGAAATATTTTGAGTTTTATGTAATACTGTATTGTAAGCAGACATATAGGTATATTAAAGATTTTCAGATATATTTGATTCAACTACTACTGTTCAGAATAAAATATTTTTTGGTATTTTTTTTCGCACGTTTAATTATTTTTTTTTGTATTTTTGTGACATTTTAATAATCTCATTAGCTATACAAGTGTTGGACCATGGGTGTGTGTGTGTTTGCGTCTGAAATATCTGTCAGCTATAAACATATGTATAGATTACCATACTTTAAAATTACTAAATTCAGTTGTTTACAGTTGCCCCACAGAATGCAGAGCTACTAAATACTTTTCATTGAATAGCATTTACTATGCGCTAGTTATCAGAATTGATTTACTGTTTTTAAACTGTTTACGCGATATCGAAGACTCTAGTTACAAACAGTAGATTACTTGAAAGTTTGTGGTTATATATTTTTTAAAACATGGTGTTTTTCTATTTAATTACATCAGTTAATTTAAAACATTATAACTAAGAACTTCTGACATACTTATGTAAATTATTATCTAACATCGAAATTGTACATGTAACAGCAGATAGGGTCATACTAAGTGTGAGGTAGGCCCGTGGCTCTACGTGCGATCGGGACACGCTGATCATGGATAGGGAAACAATCTATTTAAACTGTTACTGAAACTACTATATTTCGAAAACACATTTAAAACATCAATTTATTTATGTAATTTTATAAGAGCAAACATATTATATAATGAATATTGAGCCCGATGTCACAAGTAGACTTGTAGAAGACTAGTGACAAGTGAATGTCCCACGACTGCTAGCTAGCAGAGTTTCGGGAGTGATTACTTAGTTTATAGTATTGTGCAATTAAAGTTCGAAGGAAAAGTCCCTTCGGGATAATACTACAGGATTTTTTGAGCTTTTTTTTCAATCTATTTCTTACAACATTAAGGTACCACAGAAGTATACACCCCGCCGTTGATACGTTTGGCACATGCTAATCAGTATCGACCAGATATTGTGGAGCTACTGAACTTAGTAAAAGTGCAACTTTTTTTTACTTGTGCAACTGTTTCTTTTCTATATTGTCAATACAGATATAACAGCTGTGCACGCGTTTTCTTTTTATTTACTAACTTTGTGTTGCATAATATTTTGCATAATTATAACTTCCACGGACTTGTACTTATCTATGTGGCTACTACTTCATTATTCAAGATTATTGCGACAAACGTATCGCAAGGGGCAAGGTAGTCAACTGTTGAACAAAATACATAAGATCGACTCAATTACTAACGCTAACACCTTAACAACTAACAATTACGTTGATTTGACGAACATTGAGTCTACATGTATATTTGTAGAAAACCAGAATATATAATATAATCGCTGTCTTCTTGATAAAATGCGTCTCGTTCGAAATGTCCTGTCATTTCAAAGACACGCGGTCGTCCATCATGTCTCAATGTAGAGATACAAGTTCATTCGACAAACCCTGGCACATCCACACAGTTCATGTTAAACTAATAACAATTCGTCAAGAAACCTACTCGGGACACAATCACAAAATAAATTAACACATTTAGTGAAACACACTGATTGTTTAAAATTAAAAGAGGACATTCGACTATTGTGCTTCTGGACACTAGAGGTCGCCATAATATGACATGAAGCCTAAGTTGTGAAACATTCCCGATTCAGCCCTCGTAGTGATCGTCTTGTTTTGCTGTCGCTCACCATCATGATGCTTAGTCTAACTTATCATCTTTACACATTTAAGAGTACTAAATAATTCTAAAGACACCGAGAGGTGAATTTAGAAAAAGTATACAAAAATATTCTTCATGAGCTACGCTCAGAATTCGTCAAAATGTCAAATCGACAAAAGTCGCATTTGATTTAGTCTTGTTACTACATAGTCCTGCTACCGTAACACTAGAATACTTTCATACCGTATCTCCTCTACGATTGTGTGTTTACTATCGTTCAGCGAGCCAGCGCTAACTAGTATACTTTGAAGTAAGAGGCGACTGAGCTGCAACAGTGACTATGGACCTTTAAAAAATAACATATTTTTCCATATTTTTGTATGAAACATTTTGCACGATGGAGTAAAATTGACACCGCCGCCCAGTTTTTAATTCCTTCCCTTGTTGCCATTTAAAAGTACTAGAGTATCTGTATTTATATGATTGCTGTTCTCTGCTTTAAAATTTTGAGGACACTAAATTTTCGCTGCGAAAACGGCAGTATCAGCAAAAAGAACATAGTAAGTTTTTTTTAAGTTAGTTGTTGATCAAAGACTGAAAAAAAAAGCGAAAGTGAACTGAAAATTGAAATTAGATAAATTAACTATAAAACAATGAATAAAAAAATAATCAAAAATATTATGGTAGGTACACAAAATAATTTTACCATTGGCGATGGAAAAGTTGCCGAATATTGAATGTGGTGCAATAGATATCCCCAATCAACTTGAGATTCCCCGCACATTGACAACGCTGCTTATTTGTCTTGATCTGATTGAGTGTCAGGCGCATATACGTTGTTCTTAATTCGGGGAGCGATCGGTAGTAGTCAGCCGGATTTATGCACAGATACAACATGAACGACTCGTTGTGCCGTTTATTTTTACAAGTTCCGGTTATTCGAGTGAAGCCGGTTTCTTGAAAAGATGGCTTCTATGTCAATCAGATTTGCAAGCTCAGCCATCGCTTGTATCGATTACTAACGTTATAATTTAAAAAAAACTTGCTTTTAGCAACTTGACCTCTAGTGTGCCCACAAGCATTACCGGGCCTGCCGCGGTACGGGCACGTTTACGTGCCAGCAGATAAAATAAATTCATATGAATTCATCAAATAAATATTAGTTGTGTCTTGAATCTTTTGTAATTTACGAAGTTATACTACCTATTACAGGCCCGTATTGTGACAAAAATGGCACGGATTACTGTGCCAATATCAGACGTGGACAACCATGAAAGATCTTTGGAACAAATAAATCTAACATTTTTAAAATAAAAAAACATTTTTAAAAAACGTTTCTATAAATAATTCCGATAAAATGTAGCCTAAATCTGACATAATAATAATTAGAAACATAATATACAAATAATCGTTTCAACGAAAATAATGAATACTTTAGTAATTTTTTCACGAATTGTCCATCGCGCCGCGTGTCCGTTGACCGCGTGCCTGTTCTCATCATGAGCTTACAACCTTAAATATCATCAATCATTTGATTATTAATAAATTCATTTAAGTTACACAATTATTCTACACATCGGAAATATTTTACAAAAGATCGGGCTCTGCTATATTGATATTATTATGAGATTTTATAATAAAAATGTAAGTTCTGAACACAACACTAATCGTCGAACCTCGCTAAATTTGCAACTTGTTCAATACATTTTATATTACATGTATACAAGTGGGCTAAATGTGCAGCGCCCTCGTGAGAGCGACTAACAGTTGCGCTACTACGTCGTATCTTTAATACTGCATTGTTATAACCATACTCCTCATGAACATCCTCATGTGTGGCACTCAAAAAGAGCGTCTACCTCTTTCGTCACTCCTTAAACACTAGTAAGTACTTAAATTCTATGACTAAATAACTTTCAACTAATAATAAAAGTTACTGAATATGAGACTCAATCCCTTAAACGTGTAAGAATAACCAAAACACTGCAAAATAGGATAATCATATTTTTTTGGTATAACGATAATGTACTTTTTAAAAAATAGGCGAAACAAAAAATTCTGTTGAAACTTACAACAAATTTGTGATTGGTTAACCTATGAGACAGAATATTGAAAGCAAATTAATTGACTAACTAAACTTACATAAAACAAAAACCATTGTGTGGAAATTATATTTGTACTGCGGTTTTTGAAAAATTATAATAAAGATGGAAAGCATTATTTGAAAACATGAACGTCCTAGTTCCAATATTCGCTTTCCAAAATGCTCATTAAAGAATACCATTGTATCTTATTATACCATTGGATCATTGTACCAATCTATCTCCATCTTTTCGGGAGCATACTATTCTGAACCCTAAGAACGCATTTGAGCTATGCGACATAAACCATCGTTCTAGTGAGTACTGTGTCCTTCCGCTATCGCTGCGCATATGTGCTATGTATTTATTTATCTATAAACAATATACAGAGAAAAGAGCACAAATGTATGTATGTTCGTAACATTCATAGCGCAATCAAACGAGAAAAAATTCTCACTGTCACTTACAAATATCAAGATTATTGACAGCCTTGACTTTAAGCCTATTTTCGTTCAGTTTAATTTTATGACATTTATTCTCTACTAATAGCATTATTGTGTACTGTTTCACTATTCACTGCGCACAATCCGTAGGTTGTATTTATATCATCATTATAATACATCATCATTTTTGTCAAGTAAATATTAAGCGCAATAAAGTGGGAAACTAGGAAGGTTTTTTACAAATTATCTGACTACCTACCTACACAAAAATCTATTTGTTTATCTATTTCTAATAATGTACATCGTAATACATATAACGTAGTCAACATCTACTATTTATTACATATAAGCGTCCATGTATGGCTAAAAAAATCTCCTTACACATTTTTCACTTTTAAACTAAACGATCTGGTTCAAAAGAGGGAGTGGAGATCGACAGATAACTCATGACCGTCTTGTATATGAACAAACATTTTTTAAAGTACATTCCACTTCAGTTTTAAAAGTATTTGAACACCACCATATAAAAAAGTCACTTCATTTCACTTTACTTCGGTCAAACGAGTATGTCATCGAAAGGGATAGTGATATATTTACAATGACCGTCCTGCATAAGAACAAACAGTTTAACAAGGACATTCCACTTCAGTTTTAAAAGTATTTGAACACCATCATATGAAAACGTCATTTCATTTCACTTTACTTCGGTCACAGGAGTATTTCATAGACAGTATTAGTGATAGAACTATTTATAATGACCGTCCTGCATAAGACCAAATAGTTTTATAAGTACATTCCACTTCAGTTTTAAAAGTATTTGAACACCATCACATGAAAACGTCAATTCACTTTACTTCGGTCAAACGAGTTTATTATAAATTCCTATCTACTAATACTAATCGTTAGTGATAGATCTATTTGCGATAGCCGTCCTGCATAGGAACAGTTTTACAAGTACATTCCACTTCAGTTTTAAAAGTATTTGAGTACCATCATTTGAAAACTTCATATCACTTCACTTCGGCGAAACGCGTCGAGTTAGATCTATTTACTAGCTTACAAGGGAGGGGGATCGGATTCAAGAGATCGTTTAGATAGAGGACGCGCGATGTCGGTTAACGAACGGCAGATTGATCAGCAAGTTGGGGTCATCATCATCGTCCAGCTCTCCGTTAGCATCGTCGGAGCTGTCCAGCACTAAGTTCTCGTGGAACTGGCTGGTATAGTCCTCGTCGATAGAACTCTCTTCGTCTAAATCTTCTTCGTCAGCGTCATAGTTATTGTAAGAGAGTTCTGAATCTTCGTCGTCTAATGAATCGTATTGAGCCTCCCCGGGCTCAAGCAAATATTATGTGTCGTCACCGGAGTTAGCGGGTTGATATACCTGGAAAATGTTATATTTGTGATCTTAATTCAGTTCATAGACTATACAGATATAATTTCAAGAAAGTTGTTGTAGAACTATGTCACACAGGTTAACAGCGCGAACAAATATTTGTTAGGATTAAAACACCGCAACAATAGCCTATTGTTGCGGTGTTTTACGGCGATCACCTATTGTCAATAGGAGATCGTGGTGTTTTCATAATGCTCTTAATTCTGAACAGTGACGGATTTCCCCGCAGGCTGAGTAGGCAGCCTTGGGCGGGAAATTGTAGGGACGATAAATATGGCGAAAGTATTTCTTTTTTGCCATCCGTAATACTGTTTTCTGATATCTTGCAGAAAGTCGATTGCAGAAGGGTGAATTGTACCTAGAGGTAAGGGCAGCAAAAATAAAATAGCTTGCTAATAGTAAAATGTGAAAATGCGCCACACCATTCCCTCGCGCTGAAGTGAATGCGATATTTTATAATGAACAACATCAAAAGCGCGAAAATAATTCCACTGATTTCAAATTCAAAACTGTGATTGCAAAATAAATAATACAATTTTAACTTTATTCAAACAAAATATAACTTTAAACGAAACCTATTCCTGTGCTAATGTGATAAAGACATGCAAAAGAAAAATAAAAAAAGCCGCTAAGCTATCGAGCACCTGTCATCACCTCAACGGGCAGTGAGCTTCTGCGTGGGAACTGAAGAGTTCGCTCCTGAACTGAGGTAGCTTTGGCGAGCCATTGTTGGCAAGTGAGGGTGAGGCTGGGCTTGCGGCGGCCGCCGTTGACGCTGTGGCGCAGCGAACCCAGCGAGGCCAGGCCGCGCAGCTCGGAAGCCGCCACGGGCGACGGCGCCGAGCCGCGCCGTCTGCTCCACGACTCCTTGCTGAATGTGCGCCGCAGGAACTGCGGGACCACTGCTGGCGCCTCGCGGAGCTTCTTCTCTCTGGGAGCTACAACATGTATTTTTGTGTATTAGTAATTTAATATACTTGAAATTTTAATTTTGTGATTAGTATCTAATATGATATTCGCACAACTCACGTAATGCTAAAACTTCAGCGGGCATCGACTTCCTCCTGCGCTGCAGCAGCGGGTCTGACTCCAGCTCTAGCTCTAACGGCAACCTGGTCAAGTTGTCGCGCAGCTGACTGCCCACTGAGCTTGTATCCCGGCGAGGCGACTTCGCGACGGACTTTTCTTTCTCCTTAGGACGCGATGGTTCTGTTACTTCTACACTTGTATCCGACGTGCCTTCTGAATCAGTCTTCTTAAGTTCTTGCACGACTAAAAACCTATGCTTCGTATCATTTTTACTTGTGCTTGGGATCGGTCCTAAGAAATCTGGCCTGAACCTTGATAAGAGATCTTCATCATCTGTGCGCCGAGACGTGGACGCGGTCTCCAAAGGTGGAAAGGTTTGTTGCCTGACCAATTTGTTCAGGTTACCGCCTTCTTTGAGCACAGTGTTGAGGCGTACGGCTTGCGCGGGAGTCGTGATGGAGGCAATGGTGGAGTCAGGCAAAAGTACTTCCGAGTTGAGCGGCCTGTCGGGCTCCTGTGAGTGCGAGCAGTGGCCGCGCACGCTGAGCTGCGAGTGCAGCGAGGGCTGGCTGCTGCCGGGGCTGGGCTGTTGGCGCGCGCGCGCGTCTGCCAGGGACGCCGCGCGGCTGCGCTCCCGGTGGCGGAACCGGACGTCTTGGAATACGTTGAGAGGCACGGAGAACCGTCGCAGCTGATCTCTGAACAGCTTCTTCTTGGGCGGCGGGTTGAGCGAGCCCCTACGCGGCGGCAAGAGTAGCTTCTGACTCTCGGACTTGCGGCTGTCATCGTCGTTATCGTCGTCCAAGTTGTCCGCATCGGATGTCTCAGTCTTAGTCTCCTCATTAGCTTCCTCATTCATTAAAGTTTCCCATCGGTTTTGGTTGTACACAAGATTATAGAGCATCTGAGTGGACAGATCGTTCTGTAAGAACCTATGCCATTCGCGTATCAGCGGTGTCACCACAAATTTGAAGAAACCTGTAATTATGAAATTATGATTGTAGATGACAAAATGTGTATTTTCATAGTATTTATTTCGCTAATTATGTTTACCTGTCTGTATCTTCGGGATGGAGGTAGTGTGTCGGTCGCAGAGCGCGGTGACAGGCAAGTTGAGCCGGCGCTCGTAGTCACCCTGCCGGAAGAACTCCTCGCACACTTTGAGGCTCCACTTCCTGCTTATCTCCCAAGGGCGGCAGGGGTTCGAAATGTCAGCGCATTTCAGAGCAATCTGGAGCACTAAGTGGCGATGCTCACTCTTTGTCATGTCCAGGGTGTCCTGGTCGAGATGATTCTGTGAACAATAAAAATAAAATTTTAAGTGACTAAACTTTTTGATTAAAAATTCTATGTAATGGATTTGAAAAATATTTGATAGTGAATGCAGTGATTCTTACACAGACAGAAGTGGCGCTATATACAGTGGGCAGTACTAGCTAAACCTAATAAAGAGATCCAGCAGAGTTAATCAACTGCTAACAATCAACTCGGAAAACAATCTCCTTTGAAATATACTACATTCCAAATAAACTGAAGACTAAACAGAGCTTGTTTTTAATCAGCAGTGAAGAGGCGCAAGGTAATATAGTTTACAGAGTAAAAGAGAAGTTTATGCTCAGTAGAGACCGTAGTCGAGCTATGGATGATGACGATGATGGTTCATAAACAGGGCCGTCTTTAAGCTATTGGAGGCCCTGGGCACAGCGGGCACATTAGGATAATGGGACCCCAATGACTGGACTATTTTGCTAAAACGTCGACTATAGATGTTTATTGAAGAGCTACTTTCTACTTTTGAGATACTACGGGGCTCCAATCGATCGCGGGGCCCTGGGCTCGTGCCCAGAGTGCCCAGTGGAGAAGAGGGGCCTGTTCATAAAGGACTACCGAGGTAGCGGAATTGTTCGAAAAAGTTACCGCGGCCCAGGAACGCAAACGGAACACGTCTGGAACACGGGCGGATTTTAGTCGGTAAGAGTCTGACACTCCCTCAAGTCATCAGATTCCTATCCACTAAAAAAGAGTTCGTAAAGAAAATAACTCGATGGTTCCAAAATATGAGGTAAAACTTTCATTTAAATACAGCAGTGAATATTTTCAAGCGCTGTGTGCACATTCACACTGCTGAACTGAATCGCAGTTTACATTATTTACGATATACAAATGAGACCCTTTAATTACGACTACAGTGGCGACCATAAACATAATTGAGTAGCATAAGGCACTTGTCTCACCGGCGGCGATTAGCGAGAAGCGAGTAAAGCTTGAAACTCGAAACAAGATGGCGAGGAGCGAGCAGCGAGTGAGTAGTTTCGATAGTTTTGTCGCTCGGCTTTAAGCGAGTGCTTTTGTGCGACGGGCGATTACTCGCCCCATTCGCTCCGGCCCGCACTATAAGTAGAAATTACCGCTGGTTGGTGAGTTCTGACCGCCACGTCAAGTGAGCATCGCCGAGCGAATATCGCTGAGCGAGTATTATCTTTGATAGCTCTTCATCATTTTGTAACTTAGCCGTTTACTGTACATGCGGTGTTAGCCTATAAGTGATTGTTACACTTGTAAATGTATCTCTATCAATTGTAATGTATTTTTTAAGGTGTTAACAATTGTTGGCTAACCTAATAACTAAATAAATAAATAGCTCTTGTCGCTGCGACCAACTAGTGGCTTACCACCTGTTGGTGTGAAAAGCCAGCTATCGAATAAATGTATATGTGTGTCTCTTTTACTCACACGAGATCTATATATTTTGCCCCTTTCCTCAGCGAGAAAATAGTCGATAACTAATCGCTTCCTCGTCGGCGGTGAGACAAGTGCCTTATAATGCCGAAATATTAGCATAGTGTTTATTTTCATTTTAGTTGGGACGGCATCAGATAATTATTTAAGGCATCATTCAGAAATAGTCCGATGTTTATTGGTGCGAATATTACTCAATCATACGGCTGGATAGATTTAGATATTAATTGGACCGACACAAGTTAAAATATCGTCATGGTACTTTATAAAATAAATATTTTCTTGTTGAAAATCGTCGGGATACGTTTTAGCTTTTATTTGTGGCAAGCTGACCCGACAGACATTGCAATGTTCCGTCATTAAAGAAACATCCTATTAAAAATACTTCCAGTTTTCCTGATTATTAATAATAATAATAAATTCATTTATTCAGGTAATTACAACCCATTACAACACAAAAATCATAAAATCACAAATCAAAATAAGAACAATAAATTAAAATCCCATCAAAAGCGAGGGCAGCCTATTGCGGGCAGCTTTTTATTTATTTCCCTAAAACTGTACTCCGACTTCGTGTTCGAATATTAAAAAAACCGGTCAAGTGCGAGTCGGACTCGCACACGAAGGGGTCCGTACTATAAACCTTAATTTTTATTATTTGTTGTTATAGCGGCAATAGAAACACACAATCTGTAAAAATGTCAACAGTCTACCTACTACGGTTTTTTGAGATACAGCTTGCTGACAGACAGACGGACGGACGGAAGGACGGACGGACAGCGGAGGCTTAGTAACAACACAAGGAACAGCTAAATCGGTCCAGCAGTTCTCAAGCGAAAAACGATTATAAATGGACAGAATTGTACTAGTAGCAACATAATCCATCAGGAAGTAAGCGACGAAACAGACAGTGGAAAACCGCAACTATGTTATATTTAGAGATCTTGAAGGATAAGCAACACTCGTGTATAAACACGGTTTTTAAGGCCAATGTCTTTGTCATAAGTCCCATAACATAGTTGCTCATACCACCTGAGGTCGCGGTATTTCCGCTGCACTAAGGGCCACGTTCTATTCCCGTTACAGCAGCATTAAGTATGCAGCGTCGTAGATTGTCATACTCGTACTAATGCGTATTGGCACCAAACGCGTGTTTATATCTATAACTATGTCAGTACACAATACTCGTACATAATATTTAGTAGACTGCAAGCATCTGGAAGGCGTTACGATCGAGGTGGGTGTTATAACCATAACTAATGATCTTTACGAGGCGACAAAACACACTTGACAAAAATTAGGGTTCCTAATGTTATAGTGGTAGCAGGTGTCAATAGTAACGTTAGGACCGGACAGCTTCAGTTTGCAAGTATTATAGACGTATAGATATGGAGTTTTACCGATACTAAATCACAAATCCGAAAAAAGAAACAAAGTGAAAATGAACTTGCAATGTAAAGAAAAATAGCTTTTTTCTTTACATTGCTTTGGTCGAGACCAGCCCGCTTACCATGATGTGATGAATCTGTTGTGAAAAAGAAATAGTGTTATTCGTCTTGTATAGCTCCATCTCCCTCTCACAACAGTCATGATGGCGTTGGCACGTCATTCTCTACCCCTGTGGTGACGAGTTAACACTGACAGCCTGTGACGCAGACCTACCACTATTTTAGAAAAAGACAACAACTGGACGCTCGATCACTTTGTCTCTCTCACACTTTCTGACCGTTTTCACTCGACAGCCAGACAAGTGATGCTAGCTTAGATCTCTATGTCTATGGCAAGTATGCTGAAACTGTGACATGTTTAGAGCGTGTGGCCGGCAGCATTGGGCACATGGCTGTCGATGAACTAATTTTAAATGCAGTCAATGAGTATGATCTAGAATGAGTAAGCACGCCGTGTCGGATTTAGAAATAAACCGGTGATGTCTTTAAATACAGGTTTTTTTGTGTTTTTTTCTTCTTAGTTTACCGACCATGGTATATCAAACCGTATAAGGTAGATACTAGCTTTTCTCGCGGCTTTACTCAGTTGGAATGTTTCGTAAGACGGCACACTTTCAGGGATAAAAAGAAAGTGGAGCTTTCCATCAGTGACATTCTGTCGTCACGAAGACTATGTGACAACGAATGCATGGGATGCAAACGCTATCGAAACGTCAAATGATCGATAAGCCTTATATTTTAGTATTCCGCAAATCGCCATCGCTAATAGAATAGCACTACGTCTAGAGCCTAAGGACCTGTGGCATAGATTAAGCAACCAAGCAACTCGCCTTATGATGCGTTTCTAAGCCATCAGTATGATAACAGCAGCTTGAGCGCCTTATCAATATGTTGGAGGCGTCCGCAACGGCGCCGGAGCAGCGCGTTGCGAAACGCTTGCAAAATTGTTGTTATCGTAGTTTAACGACATGCGAATGAAACTCTCACGGCCCGACCCGCTTGGAGACAGATCTTATGCCTCGGCCAGTTTTAAGATTGACTAAAGGTGAGTCTTTTCATGTGATCAATGTGTTTTGAACAATGGTCAAATAAAATACGATGACTTTTAAACTATTAGTAAATAACAAACAATTGATCGCAAAACGCATACTTAACAATATTCACAAACAAGGATTTGGATATATGTCAGAGACTGAAGTCGAATCGAAAAATAAATGAAGCCGAAAAAGAAATGGATAACTGCTCTCGAGAAGACTTATGAAATGACCTATTATAAATTTGAGACATGTCTATGTGTTAAACTTATATACAATACACTACGTTCTTCAAATGCAGCAAGGTATATCCTAAGCAACTTAGTTCCATATACCTATACCTTGAAATCTCTTTCCCGATATGACATTCAAATGCACAGGCACATCTTCTCCACAATAAGACAGGCCAGGGGCAGGTGAATCAAATCAAGTAATGGCATTTGGGTTCAAAGGAATGTACGTCCCAGAGATGTAGTGATCCGCCAACGAGAGCCAGTGCGTGGGATCATCGTACGTTACCCACTTTTGTTTAAGCATCACCTGAGTCACCAAATAATTGTAGTTCAGAAGTCTTAGTTGGTAAATTAAGTCAGTCTTGCCGAGCCTTCTCCCAACTGTGTTGAAGTCGGTACCTGTATGGAGCTACTGTATATCTGAGGGTCTAATAAGGTCACTTTAGCAGAATCAGAAAGCACATCACGCTATCCGTCACTGCAAAATTTTCCCAATTAACTTTGAACCTAATGTGTTAGCGATAAAGATGAAAATGAAATTTGACAGATTGTTGTGTGGTTTATGATTCTAATATGATTCTACTAAAGTGGCCTTTTTAGACCCGCTGACCTACATGGGTCCTCATTTGGTAAGACAGCATGTCAGACTGTCGGGGCTTCTGAAAAAAAAAAGGAAACTTGACACACGGGATTTTCCATTGGAAAAAATGACGCACCATATTTCAGGATGAATGATCAAATAATCTTCTTTAGTGTTCGCGGTTTAGGCTGCGCGGTATCTGTCAATGAATTTTGTGATTTTTGATAATTCCATTAGAGAGTCAATTGCCCCTGTGTTCAAACGTCATTCTTAAGAAAAAAAAAAAGTAATTATCCATACCTTAGCCAGTGAACCTACGGTACTTGTTATTTCCGTGTGTGTAAAGTATCGTTGCGTAACGCATTTAAATATATTTTACTACGAGCCGTACTGACCGGAGTACGTGAGCATGACGTGCGAGCGGCGAGGCGCTATGCCGCGCATCCGATATAGCAGACACACGCGTTTTATTAATTAAATCATTATTGCTTAGCGATAGAGCTACGAGATTTGATTCTTATTTTTTATTATCAGTGAGTATAGTATGAAAAGTAAGGAATCAAAAAGTGTGAAGACTGTTTTGGGTGTGTAATGTTTGGTATAATAACAAATGCTCTAATTTTACTTGAAATAACGTTCATATAATATAATTTTCATATGCTATAACATCAAATAACCCAAATTCATATGACCTAATGTTTTATATCATATAATTTTCCTTTAATATAATAACATTTAGTATAACATTCATTTTATATAATTTTCAATATGTATCGCGCGTCTTTTTATATAACGTTCGTAATTTTCATGTTTAATGGTCACAGTTCTAACCTAACTCAAATGGCACCTAACCGAACCTTAAAATATTCTATGCATGGTCGAGGGTGGGCTTGGTCGACGGAGGTCGCAGGGCTTCTACTTCTGGGAGGTTTATAAAAAAATAACCACAAAGAGGATGGCGGGGTCTATATGGCCGGGGGCGATATATGGCCGAATCGGGGTGCCCTAAAGTCCAGATTGCATAGTTTCTCCTGGTAACAATAGTTTTCTAAATTATACAAAAAGTTACTTAGAGATTATAATTATATTTATAATCTCTAAGTAACTTTTTGTATAATTTTATTATTTATTTATTAAACTAAATGAATATTATGTCAAATGTGCATTATAGGAAATGTTCATTACATCATAAGAAATTAGGTAAAATGAAATTATATCAACAATTTACTATCTCAACTGATCGTTATATTAAACAAAAATATATTAACTGAAATTAGGTCAAGTGAACGTTAGATTTTTTGTTATTATATCAACAGTTACACACCCGACTATTTTTTAATCTTTGATCCTTTGAATTTCAAGTTTGTTTTATTGTACACCGCTGGACAGGTATCCTCAAGGAATCATACTTTGACGGAAGAAAAATTGCACCCGGCTCATATGCAAGTCTGTTGCATTTAACCGTTTAGGTCTACTAAACATAATATTTAATGAAAGGGCTGATCATGGCAGAACTAAAGAACAAGAGCACTGTAGGTGCCGTATCCGTATTGCATTTTCATGCAATGTCCTCCGGTTTGTTAACAAAAGCAATTTGTAAGACTTTGTATGGATCCACGAATATGCGTAATCGGTTACCTATGAAAAGCACAAATTCTTTCAATGTAATTTTGCAAAACTACGAATACGCGAAATCGGTAACCTTTGAAAAGTAGAAATTCTTTTAATGTTATTTCCTGTTGCCAGCTAGCTTTCTTCCGGAAGCAATCTTTTAGATTTTAAACTTTCCCAGGTTTTCTACGAAAAAAGTTACATTAAAGTCAAAGAAATTCATTTCCCGAAAGTTCAAATATCGTTCCGATCTGTGCTTCCGATAACTCATTAATTTATGGTTTCCGAGACTTGATAGAAACTAGTAACCGTACAAAATTCCTTCCTGCGCGCGTTACTGATGAGTTGTGTCACGTTTGTTGCAAAAAGGCATACACCGAGTGTTAATCTGATAGATACGATCTGAATAATTAATACAATCAAAAACATAACTTGTAAAAAAAGCCAAGTCTTGCGTCATGCTTGGCGCAAAAAAAAAAAACGCTTTTTCTTTCTTTTTATTTTTTTCTTTAGAATTATTTTTTTTACAAGTCTTTACGGTAGAAGAACTGAGGTTCTTCTAAAGTAAAAAGTTGTGAGATCCATGTAATACCAAGTCGGTTAATTTATTCAGTCCCTACTTAAGGGTCCTTCTGTCTTAAGATATTACGTAATTAGCTAACCTAACAACATCTTAGGCTAAGTTCATATGACCGCGCAAGATCACGCTATAAAGTGTTTAACGTCTACGTTACCGCGCGATACCAAGCGGTTTAAGTTCTGCAAACCTCTATCGACTCGTTCAGTTGAACCCCGCGGTTTGTGAACTGTCCCACGCGGTCATGTGAACTTAGCCTTATAGTGACCATATCAATATTAAAAATCTTTTATGTTTAAAATAAATAGATTGACTTGGCAATCGCACTAAAAAATCTAATTTAATATAATATGTTTTCATGCGATGGCCAAGTCAATTTATTTATATAAAACATAAAAGATTTTTAATATTGATATGGTCACTATTTTCGTTATTACTTCTCTCATATTGGTGGTGGCATGATGTTATACCTTTAAGCCTTCCGCGATACATGGGCTATGTATTCAACACTATAATATTTTTAATTCGAACCAGTAGTTCCTGAGATTAGCACGTTCAAGCAAACAAACAAACTATTCATTTTTCACTTTGATAGGCGGTGTGGCGTTTTTCATAAATACTAAATGAATGATTGACAAATTGACACGGAATTGAGTTCTGTGCATTGAATAATATGTTATTCAATTCGTATCAAGTAATATATTTTAATAATGATGAGAACAATGGCGTCATAGTTGAAAGTTCCATTTGTTTATTAAAATTTGTCCTCGCTGTATAAGTGAACCAGGATGACCACAGCTTACCATCGAAGATTTTTATTTGTTTTTTCATCACGGTTTATATTCTTTTTTTTATTTGTGGGGTTTTCTCATGGGTTTGGTCTTGACTCTAGTCTAGGTCAGAGATAACAGAGACAAAGTCTACGATGGAGCGAGCTATTGTATATCAGTGGCGTGCCTAGGGTTTCAAAATAAGGCAAGCCCAATAAAATTTTAACCGATTTCAAAAAAAGAAAGTTCAGTTTTCGACTGAGTATGTAGGTACCTTCGTATGTATCATTGCAATTTTCTCATAAACTGATATAGATGTCTCAATTCGTTGTTTACCAAAATTACCGAAAGAAACCATTGCACACAGGTGTTTATGGGAATTTGCGTGCCTTTTAATGGCGCCAGATATGTTATTTAAATCATTATAACCAGATGTATTCCAAACGGAATCTTCATTCGAAAAAAATATGCAGCAATACAACTTATTAGTATGCGAACAGCCAACAATCCAACTAGTTTTATACACTGATCTATTAAATTTTCGTTTATGCGATTTACTAGTCTGAGAAAAACACAGATTAGGCGTCGGTTTTAATGAAGAAATTAACTGTTTTTTCTGAGCAAAGTTTAAAGATTTTACCTTATCTTCGCCAATCAAAACTTGAACGCATTTTAAATCCTCACAAGGTACAATTACCTCCATTGTTGTAGGTAAGTCACCAAAACAATTGTATCACTGAGAAAATCTAAGAAAACACACAAAAAACTTTGACAACATAACTTTTCAACTCTCAAGCAAATAAAACTGAAGTGAGTTGCACTCGGGTGTCAAGAACTACTTACGCAGAAATGCAGTGTTGTCATTTAGGCAAAAAAAGTCGTCAGGTATATGAAAAATCTAGCTAGATGTCGCAAATTTTTTATTTTTAAGATATGGAAGAGCGGGGCTTCCCAACACAGGCATTACTTGCTTAAAGGGAAGCTCCAAACACTAAACACATACTGTATACTTATGAAGCAATAAAATATTTTGTATTTTTGTATTTGTATTGCTTGAATATTTAATTTCGTTATTTTAAAAAGTCGCTAGTTTTTACTGTTGCTAAATCTTAAAAAAAGTCCCCAAACTCGTTAAAAATCTCCAAGATCTCACAACGTCGCTAAAACGGCAACACTGCAGAGTTGGCAAGGTGACAAGGTCACGCATTCGCGTGCAACTTCATACGCATGCACGGCTTAATCGTACATACTGATCGATTTGTAGACGCACAAGGTTTAGAACTCGTTATACGGCACATCGCTATAAGTGCGAAACTGACGGAGATAGTATTTGAAAGCCCGGTAAAAGCCGGTACGTGTAAGCGAGATAGCTATATGTAGATGCTGCAAAAGCGAAACTCTGCGCGCGAACAATCGCGATGTGTAGTTATGTAGTAATGTGGCATAGGTAATACTTTGTGTTATTTTGATAAGAATTAAGCGCGCGAACTTTTAAATAGTTCGGGTTTGATATTGATTTTCTATCGAGCATTTTAGTAAGGCTTTTGGGCTTATATGAAGGTACCGCCACTGTTGTATATTCTAGAAGTAACATACAGTATACAAGGGCGGCGAGTCGTCCAGCAGAATCAAAAGCACACAACGCTAAACAAACAGCGTGTCCGCGAGTCCAAAGGACTACAATATTATATCAGAGGGATTATTAAAGGGTATTTTTTTTCCTCCTCCCGCTCTGGGCGGAGCGGAAGTGAGAGTCAGACTCTTACTGACTGAAATCCACCCGTGTTCCACTCAATGCACTTTGCGTTCCAGGGTCGCGGTAATTCTTTCGAACAAATTCCGCAACCCTGGCGCCCATTAAAGGGTGCTAGCGAGCGTTATTAGTAAGTTGCCGCCAGTTGCAAACGCAAGGGTAACCCTCCATAATACCGAGTGTAGTAAACACTTGCAAACATTAAACAGATCTTAAGAGGAGACTCGGGTCGGTAACTCTTGGGCCTTTCTCCATACAAACGCATTCCGCTGTTTTCTTCGTGGATAATGCTGCTAGAGCAATGATTTTTTTCCAGAAAATCTAGATCGCGTTAATACGTGTCGTGTTTTTCCAAAGCATAATTACTTAAAGAATGACAATCCAATAACCTGTCAAAACAGCCCGTTTTTACAGCCACGGTCAGACGACTGTCAGACAAATTGGATAAGTTTTTAACAAAAGAGAAAATAATAGAAGCATATAGAGTATAGAGTCTTCCTCTAAATTTTGATATATGATTTTTATAAATCAGTCCAGTTTTGAAGAAGGAAATAGCGGAATACAAAACGTCTTTTGGTCAAGGTTTTATAGGTAAAAATCAGCTTGAGCTGCAGTTGTCGCTTTCGCACTTTACTTGATAGGGCACAGTGCGACGCATCGGCAATAGTTTCTTCAAATACATATTTTTCAAATTCCTCGGGACTAGAGTCCCCTCTTAAACGACAATTTTGAGTCGTGTGGAGATGGCTTATGTCAGAAACATATTAAATAAAAGAGAGTAGAAACGAAATAATCTCTTAAGTGGGTGATAGACGTACGAGCAAGTACGCGTACTTATGGCTCGATGACCTTTTTCGCTCGTGTGTCACCTGTCTCGTGTGTACGCGTCCTTAAAAACAAGACGCGTAGAGAAAAAGGTCGTCGATACGTCTATCACCCACTACAAATAACAAAAAAAAAAAATTGAATTGAAATGCTATCATATTACGATCGATACGAGGTACAAGTTCGTAGCCGACTGCAGGCAGCAGCAGCAGGCGACCTGTCGCCGCGCAGCACTGGTTTCTTTGTATTTCCATGAAATAGCGGCAGACGTGTCGCTAGCTACGAAATGGCTACGAACTTGTAAGCAAACATAGCGAGCGTACTACGACGACAACAGTTATTGTTAAAGATAACGACCCTGGCGTGTCGATCTGCTCCAGAAAAAGGAATCTATCAGAGTTAACGATCACCATAAGTCTAAATGGTTTGGGGATGATCACGTTGTCAAGTAATTGTCTTTCTTACAAACTAGTGTAACCGGTACGGCGCGACAGTTTACGGTTTAAAAACACACTGGATACGATTCTTGTTCAAATAGTATCCAATGTGTTTTCAGTAAATAAACAAGTATTTGTTCTCTATCTCGGTTTTCTTATCCAACAATAGTTACCCATGTATTCTATTAATAATTACCCAGGTATTCTATTTACAACGCTGGAGCTTTCTCGGGGTGCAAATTGTAACTGTACCTTGAAAAGCAAGCTACCTCATTCAATAAGCGGATACCGGGTTCCTCAAATATATGTTGTTTATTAATTATTTCATATTCGGAAACAATGAACCAGAAATGGTCTTTATGAATCGGGTGTACGAAACCGTTGTATGGTTTCAAAAATAGCTTTGACGAGGAAAATGATATAATTGTTTGCGTACCAACAAATGAACATTTTGATGTTTGAGGATTAAAACAACAATAGCCCTGCGAGTCGGTTCACCGGAGTTAAACTTAATTGACATAATTTTATTACAATCTATACTAATATATAAAGCTGAAGAGTTTGTTTGTTTGTTTGCTTGAACGCGCTAATCTCAGGAACTACTGATCCGATTTGAAAAAATCTTTCAGTGTTAGATAGCCCATTTGTCGAGGAAGGCTATAGGGAATGGGAAATTCCTACGGAAACGAGATAAAAACGGGATATGCGCGTACGAAGTCGCGGGCAAAAGCTAGTTATCTAATAAACAGGTTCAATGCTATGTTTTTTAAGAGTAGAAAAAAAAATATTTTCATATTGATGACAAGCGTCTCGATATGATTTTCCGTTGGAAAAAAATCATGTTGTTAGACCAACCGGCTAAGGCTGTGCGTTGGTAGATTGATATTTAGGTAATATTATGGAAAAAGTGTTCGGCAGTGGACGGCAATTGGCTTATATGATGATGGAAAAAGAAATAAAATAGACCTGTTACAATAATTTTCCGTTCAGCGTTTTAAAAACTTACAAAATCGCAGGTGTACGATCATCTCTGTCTATCTTGGGGTCATAGTTGGAACATTGATGACGGAACACTGATGTCACAAAATGTGTCTTAGCTAATGACGGATGATCATTATCCGGCTAGCATAGCCCTTCAGCACATAATCCATTAAGAGGGGACTCTAGTCGGTAAGTCTTGGGCCTTTTTCCATACAAACGCATTCTGCTGTTTTCTTCGTGGATGATGCTGCTAGAGCAATGTTTTTTTCCAAAAAATCTATACCTATCGAATTAATACGTGCCTCTATAATTTTCTTTTTTCCAAAACATAATTACTTAAAGAATTATGAAAAACCCGAAAAAACAGTGCGTTTTTACCGTCATATTCAGACTACTATCAGACAAATTTGATAAGTTTTTAACAAAATAGAAAATAATACAAGCATAGATATAGTCTTCTTCTAAACTTTGATATATAATCATATAATTTGATGAAAAAAAAGCGGAATACAAAACGTCTTTTGGTCAAGGTTTTTATAAGTAAAATCAGCCTCTGCTGCAGTTGTCGCTTTCGCACTTTACTTGATAGGGCGCAGAGCAATCCCTCGGGACTAGAGTTCCCTCTTAAGCATTGGACTAGTCAGTGAAACCCGATAACTCGGCGAATATCTACTTTATCTATTAGCCTCAATGTCGACTCGGATAGCAAACGTAATTACGAATGCAGGGGTCGACAAAAGTTTATTGTTCAAAAGTACCGATTTTACTGATACACTAATCTGAAAATACTGATTGTTATTGACTATCTCCTATCTCCAAACTATCTGAACCGAATGAAAAAATTTAGGTGTTATGTTAATAAATTATTAGTAAACCGACATTGTTAAAACAAAGCTTTCATTTTAACACGATGCGACGATTTTAAAAAGACGTGTAAGCAATTTGAATTACGTCCATTTTTACGGTGAACCTATACGACATGTATTCTTCTATTTGTTCTGTGTTAAAAGCATTAAAAGAAACATAGTTTATAAGTAATGTCTAGTTACAGATTATAAAAAGAAACATTTGGAAAGAAACACTAGGTTCTCATTCATTCATAACTTTTGAAAGCACGGACGGCGAAACATATCCAGATTTATCATGAATTTTGAATGGATTAGAGTACCTAGCGCTGTCGCATCAATCATGAGTCTCCAGCGGAGTTGTAAATAGAAATAACAATATTCAGACTGTTTTTTTTTGCTAGAATTGTGATTACAAAAAACACAAAATACAGTCTACAGTTTAGGGTGAAGTAAGCTGTCAATAAAATTGATGCTAGGGACTGACAGATCACTTCACCTAAGTGTTCTAAACCGAATTCAAGAGTTGTTAGTGTCAAATATTCTACCAACCATCAGACAGATCTTTTGTTTGAGTAGAACTCAAATAAACAAATGGATATACACCAAACATAGCTGCTTGAATAGGTTTCAGTAACAAAATTGGATGAAAGCCGTCCTTCAGCAGGGTAATGATGACGGGCGCGTATCGACAGCTGCACTAATCACAGATACTGAATGGACACTGAGAGCCTGTGTTCATTACTGTTTCAATCCGGTTTTCCGGCGGAACACTAATTGGAACTTGTTGTCCATATTTATGTATTGTATCGAACTCTACACTCCAGCGGACTTAGCAGCTTTTATTTCTACAAAATTAGAAACGACTAAAGAAGTCTGATCCCTAGTCAAAAGTAGATGAAATAATTAACCATATTCAAGAACATTTAATCGATATTGCTTACCGCACTGGGACCCGATTTTTCAATACTTAGATAAAACTTATTCTTCGAATATCGTATTAAACAACTATTTCAAAAATGTGTTCTCATTGTCCGTCTTTTGTTATTTTACAGGTGACATTTTTATATTATTGTGTAATACTTTATTAGACGGATAAGTTTTATCCAAGGATTGAAAATCAGCCCTTATTGAGTCAATGTATGTATCTTACCCCGGCGTTGGATTTTTAATATTTTCCCACACGAAAACTGGCCCACGTTTGCCTACTTGCATCAACATGTACAATTCCTTGCTAGGTTGTTAGGGCTGACCTACACTGTAAACGTATTTCCCTTTTAAATTTTAGATACCCTCGGAAAGATACAAGATGTCATGTAAAAGCGAACAGCGAATATAAAAATCACTTCAGTAGAATCATATTAGGATCATAATATTAATCATACAAAAATCTATCCAATTATTTTCATCTTTATCGCTAGAGTTTTAGGTTCAAGATTGATTGGGAAAATTTGACAGTGACAGATTGTTTTATGATAAAATATTATGATTCTACTAAAGTGGCCTTTTAAGACCCCCTGAGTGCCAATTCTATAAATTTTTAGGGTTCCGAACAAAAAACGGAACCCTTATAGGATCACTCGGGTGTCTATCTGCCTGTCCGTTTGTCACAGCCAGTTTTCTCCGAATCCACTGGACCGATTCTGTTGAAATTTGGTACATATATGGACTTCTGTGACCCAAACACGGACGTGTTACGTAAATTTTTAGTATGGACGTCACTTTTTGGGAATCAAATTAGAAAACTAAAAACGAAGTTTTTTGAACCATATCGTGTGACATATCAAATGAAAGGGTTTATTTACTGTGAGGATTTTAATTATATTTTTGTCATAATTTTAAAATAAATAGTTTTGAAGTTATTCAAGAAATTAGACGAAAAATGACTATTCCCCTTATCTCAGACACTACTGAGCCTAAAATTTTGAAAAAAAAAATTGAGATAATAGATCTTTACTTATAGATTACAGGAAGAAGTTACTATAAGAAGTCTATAGTGTTAAAATAACATGTTAAAAATAAAATTTGTTCGGAACCCTTTGCACGCGAGTCCGACTCACTCTTGACTGGTTTTTTTTTAATTTCGTTCGCATTCGCATGTTAGTCTGTCATATCTGTCAAAAATGGACGAAAATTAATGCTTTTTTGACAGTTTGCGAATGATTTGCAAATTCGAACGTAGCTTAAAAACTGGCCAAGTGCGAGTCGGACTCGCGTGCAAAGGGTTCCGAACGAATTTTATTTATTTTTACATGTTATTTTAACACTACATACTTCTAATAGGTTTTCCTGTAATCTTTAGGTAAAGATCTATTATCTCCATTTTTTTTTCAAAATTTTAGGCTCAGTAGTTTTGGAGATAAGGGGGGGGGGAATGGTCATTGTTCGTCTTATTTCTTGAATAACTTCTAAATCATTTATTTTAAAATTATGAAAAAAATATAATTTAAACCCTCACAGTAAGCCCTTTCATTTGATATGGCACACGATATTGTTCAAAAACGTTTTTTTTAATTTTCTCTTTTGATCCCCAAAAGTGACCCCCATACTAAAAATTTAATAATTTCGTAATGCGTTCGTGTTTGGGTCACAGAAGTCCATATGTGTACCAAATTTCAACAGAATCGGTCCAGTGCATCCGGAGAAAACTGGCTGTGACAGACGGACGGACAGACAGACAGACACCCGAGTGATCCTATAAGGGTTCCTTTTTTTTTCGGAACCCTAAAAACTAGTAGAATTGGCTCGTGGATCGCGTTCGAAACGACGAAAAGCTCTACGTATGAGAACTTCATAAACAAAAACTAAACATCATTATGTTACAAACATGTTACCAATAAATGGGGCAACAAAACAAGTAGTAGTAAACATCAGCAGTTTCCTTAAACGTTATCATGTATATTAAATCTGACGATTCCATAATATAGTTATTTGCAACAGGTGCAGTTAACATGTTTTATTCAGGACTATTGTTATATCTAATAATGTACATCAATATCTACACTAATATACATATAAAGCTGAAGAGTTTGTTTGTTTGGTTGAACGCGCTAATCTCAGGAACTGCTGGTCCAATTTGAAAAATTCTTTCTGTGTTAGATAGCCCATTTATCGAGGAAGGCTATATGGGAGGATATATCATTACGCTAAGACCAATAGGACTGGAGCAGACGAAGTTGCGCGGGTCAAAAGTAACTCTGTCTGTCTGTCTGTCGCGCTTTCACGCCAAAACTATTGAACCGATTTAAATGAAATTTGGTACACAGATAGTCTAGAGTCTGAGAAAGGGCAAGGGCTACTTTTTATCCCGGGAGTATGTTCCCTAGGGACCACGCGGGCGTAGCCGCTGGGAGAAGCATGTATATATATATAAATACTATTTGACCTGCGCAACTTCGTCTGCTCTGCTCCTATTGGTCTTAGTGACTCGTGATGCTATATAGCCTATAGCCTTTCTCGATAAATCTATGAAAGAATTTTTCAAATCGGACCTGTAGTTCCTGAGATTAGCGCATTCAAACAAACAAACTCTTCAGCTTTATATATTAGTGTAGATATATATAAATGAATCTCTTTTTCCCTTGGTTACGGCATCACGCGTGAACGGCTGGACCGATTTAACTAATTCTATTTTTGTTGTTTGTTATTGTCAGGAAAAGGTTCTTATGAAAGAGAAAAATAAGAAAGTTGCGGGGTAGGTAGGTAAAGTAGGGTAGGTAGTTAGGGTAGGTAAGTAGGTTGCCAGTTGCCGGGAGCGAAGCCGCGGGGGACAGCTACTTTCAGCTTTTTAGAAAATTTAAAGCTGTTAACGAAGTAAATACTTAGAACGAATGCTATGAAGTAAGAAATGTAATATTCTATTCAGGACGTGACATCTCTTTCAAAGTAATTACAGTAGCAGATAAAAACTAGGTTGGTTTAGAAAATAAACAAGAAAGTTTTCTTTTGTTTTGGCAAGCAAGTACTTATATTTCGGGTTACCTGTGAGCACCCGGTCGCAATAGCCGTCGCGACGCAACAACAATTGAATAATTTATTGTAAAAAAAATCGGCGGCCGCCATGTTTTTTGGTTGATCGGGGGCCATAGGTTATTAAACACTACATTTAAAAAAAAAAAATAAGTTTAAACCACGTGATTTGGTATGGCATGTGGGATGCCATTATGCGTCAATTTCAGTTGACGTCCAATGACACGCACGTGTGCCAATGAAAAATCACAGGTTAAAATTTAAACCCGAGCCGAGTTTAACACCTCAGCGCTGCACTGGAAAGCTTTTCAATTCAATTCAAATATTTTATTATTTCAGATGATAACAATCCATATAACGTTAGTAGAAGTATGACTTAGTCTAATGTTAGTAACAAAATGAACAAGCTGTGAACTGGTATGTTAAAGGCCTTTATCAAAACGAAAGCCTCAGTAGACTAGAAAAATGTAATAATGTATTAGAAAACTGAAGAGGTCGATTAGACTTAGTTGACACTTGATAGCGACATATGACCATGTCCTCATTACACTTAACTAAACGCCGAGATAACGTGGGACACTGCAGGTGCACCAAGTTTAGTAGCACACGACCTACCTTACTGAATTGCTGGTATACTCGCTATAAAGCCCTGGGCAGGGTGAAGAGCTTACGCGGTTTCTAAATTGGACGCGGAGTAATAAAGATCGAGAAACTCCCCACTCCTCCATACTGGTTGTCGTTGGCGCCTAGTGCGAAGTGACGGAGCGTAATCGCTTGTGAGCGATCTTCTATCGAAACATGCGTTGCTCTACGCCATAACTAATCGCGTCCGCTACCGCGCAAGCAGTCGTTGCACGTGACGTCTGAACAAAGCCTTACGTGTAATCAAAGTACCTATTACACATTCATGTGACGGACAGTCACATTGCAGTCCGATCGGCCTATAATAACCCGCCTTGACACACCTAAACGTACATCAAAGGACAAGTAATTGCCGAGGTGGAACACGAGGTGTGATATTTATTAGTTTTTTGTATGGAAGAAACCCTGGAACAGGCGTCATTATGTCTAGGTACAACAGCTCTAGTCAACGGTTTTTTTATTTTTAATAGGCTTACGTTTGACCACTATCTCACCTGATGGTAAGCGATGATGTGGTCGAAGACGGAGCACGTTTGCCTAGAAGTAACCTATTCACTCTTGTCTTAAAGACTCCCAAGAGTTGTTTACTTTCACAAGGAATTAAACATTTTAAAGCACTATTAAATATTTTTTCATCAATAGAACAATCAGTATTCTAGATCCACAACGTTACTTAATTACAAATTAAAAAAAAAACATAGATCAAGTTTTATCTTTGAGATGGACCAACTTTTATACCTATGCTTTTCTCCGTCGTCTTAACTTAGCCCATTTTGAAATAACATCTAACTTTTTTTCTGGGCAACGGCAGTGCCCCGCCATGACAAGTCTGAGTAAGCGGCGCACTACCTATCTTTTCTCGAAGCCATTCGTCGTATTTTCTTCGTAGTTTCAGTTTAAATTATACTAACTACACAGGAAGTACACTACAGAGCCCAAATTCTCATAATAAGATGTAGTTGGGGGAGTTATCAAACAATTCAGTTTAATTTGTCTAGGTATGACTGTATTAGATTTATCCATTACCTGAAATACGAGTCGATATTGGTGATGATCATCAAAACTTCTAGGGTACTTCCTAAAGTACTACAAACCAATATTTCCACGAAAAATAAAAACCCTTAACGGCCAACCCATACTTTGTACTATGATGAAGTTTGCAAAGTTATGTCTTAGGTTCAGAAAAGCTTTTAACAGTGAAAGCGTTAAAATTCAATTACAATGTTCATAAGAGCAAATATACAATGCACAGAATTAGATTAACGAAAAAGTGCATTCAACTGTATGCAAGTCAAACCGTGTTTAGAACCATGATGTAATTTAAGTAAAGATTTTTCCAGAAAAGTAAAGTTAAAACCATAACCAAGATTTAGAGAAAACCCAGTAAAAATGAGTCTAATGCTCTATCAAGTAGCTAGGGCAGCCTAATATATCTGGTATATTTGATAAATAAAACAATGTTCTAAGCGGCCATCATATCCGAGACAACGGAGTTTTCAACAGGATATTAAATTGCAAGGCTTGTGGCGATGGCGCCTCAGACAGATGTGTATTTAATGCGAGTGGGGTGCTTGAAGTTTGTGGGGGACACTCGGGAGCGTTCTCTAACTATAGGTCCGTTATCCTATAGATAGTACGGAAGGCTACGACGGATATCACCGAGAATTTCATGGCAAAACCTACTGACCAACAGAACCACCTACCAAGAGGATCCGTTTAAAATTTATGGTCCGTACATGACTTGCTAAACATGGAACCCAATCCCATAATGTTATCAAATCCACAAGGGACGATCATTCTTCGATCAAACGAGGACTAGCATACATAGGTACCTCACGCCGTCCCTTGGCATCGCAAAATTCAGAATTTATTTCCAGATTCTGATATCACAAATGTTAGTGGACGCGTGTTCAGACTAATTGTCTACTTCAAACACGACCGACAGTATATAATTTTCTTACTTAATTACCTGTGTTTACTTAATAAACCTATATCTTCGAACTACCAAATGTAGAGATAACAACGTTAATCCCTAATAATCGCATTACGAAATGGATTAAACCAATGCGCCGGCTCAGCAATGCCGCCACAAGAAAAACCAACGGAGCAAATCAACATCGTAACAAAAAAAGAACCGCGACGCCATCTATCCAACTAGCAGCGAACTACAACGTCGAAATTCTGCATCGCGCAAGCTGAGTTTACCGTGCGATTTGAACATATACATCAGCCCGAATATCAACTATCGGGCAGTTGCCCGCCAGCCACAACAACCGTCTGGTCGGAGGATCCTCCCTTTTCAACGCAGGTTTGCAGGACTTTACTCTGTACCGCATCCCTCCAAAGGTGTATTCTACTTGTACACTAATTTACAATTAGGCCGATTAAGCTTGTGCTTCAAATAGTACAAATGGAATATCATATTTCGCAGGAATCTAATTCAGAATACAGTGGAAGTAAAATTTGAGTAGCAATAACTATGAATGGACTAGCCGCGCGTTTGATAAAATATTCAAACTATGTCGAGCAAGATTCACTTTTATCGACTACTGGCCAGTTTCTAAGGTATTTTATCGGTCGTTTATCTGTCTGTTAACCACTAACCAACCAATTACCGACTTCCGAAATTAAGGTTATTTTATTCTTTGTAGTGTTTTGTTTGGAAGTCAGTTATATTTTTTTGTATTTTTTAGTTTTAAGTGGTGATACTTGGATGACGTCTTCGTCAACGCAGAAATTGAAATAAGCAAAAATGCTCATAAAATAAAAACTACTGAACCAAACCGAATCAAATTTTTATGGGATCAAATGGCAAGTATACTGCATCGAACTAAAAAAAAAAATTCTTTGGAAGTCGGTTAAAAATAGTGTTAAAGGACAGATAAACGACCATAAAAACCACAGAAACCAGGCATTAGCATGCAAAGAAAATTTTAAAAGTGATAAGATTATTGACGGATATTTTTTAGGTTTGACATGACTTTTCTCGTCATCCTTACTAACATTATAAATGCGAGAGTAACTCTGTCTGTCTGTCGCGCTTTCACGCCAAAACTACTGAACCGATTTAAATGAAATTTGGTACAGAGATAGTTTAGAGCCTGAGAAAGGACATAGGCTGCATTTTAACCTGGGAGTATGTACCCTAGGGACCACGCGGGCGATGCCGGTGGCAGAAGCTAGTTTGAAATACATCTAGTCGGTTATTTATCCATTTATAGGTAACATCAAAGACAGCTCAGTAATGCGGGTCGCTCTCCCGATTCAAACGTAACAAATGATTTTGAAAGGTAACATGAGATAAAGGTAAAACGAATTGTAGTTACTATTTGAGATTTGTTTGTTGCCAAGTAAGGATATTAGGTACTTGGAGGACAAAGGAAAACGGACCACATCTGTAGATACAGTTATTGATGACAGTGTCGTATCCACGCCCTCCCAGCGATAGTGCTAATATTAGTTTGGTAGACATGTCACCTAAATAAAATATTCGTAGAAGAGAAACAAGGAGGCGTTTTTATCGCTAGGGCAACAGATGCCGTTTAAGGGTGCGAGGCACCGGAGCGGAGAAACGGAGAAATATTAACCAATCATGTCAGTCAAAATGTCAGTGACTCACGTGGTGCGGAGATTGTATACGATTACATTGGTTAAAATTTCTTCGTTTCTCCGCTCCGCTGTGATGGACAAGCACCCAAATCTCCATTAAAATGAGGTAGGTGACAGGTCTCAAGGAAACAATAACTATAAAAATTATATAATCTTTAAGTAAAACACTTTTATAAATATTACTTTTATAAAGATACTATCGAATGCACCGTGGTTCGGAGAATTTAACAACAGTGCATTACAAATTGCCATTTCCTGTTTCTATCTAATTTTTAAAAGCGATGCTAAACTTACGTCATGCACACAAGGGTATTAGGATCAGGATTTGGAAGGTTTTAAGTTTTGTAGAATAATGGCGGGGTCGTGGTGTTTTTCGTCGTGGGTCAAATAGTAACTTTCTATAAATAGCGTTGGGCGCCGCTGCTGCAATCAATGTAAGTGGCGTCCAAGGTCTGCTGCGGATGGGCTCATATCAAGATGACAAAGGCGTCAATTGTAATAGTAGGGTATGTCCGGGATCTATGGCCCATCAGGATAGACGCCTCAGTAAAATTGTGTGAAACGTAAGACGCGTGGACGAAATAATTCCTAATACGAACGCGCCTCACACTCCAAGGCGCCGACCCCACTGCAAGCGGTCTAGCGGTCAGAGTTCCGAGTTCTACGTTCCGCGTTCACTGTAATCTATGCGGTGCATTGATATATAATGCTGCCTCCACACGCTTGGCAAACAGTGGCAAACAGCGAACACCAAACAACAAACACGAACGTGTGGATAGGTGTTTGCCGTTTGCGTATGTGTTCGGGAAGTGTTTGGCAGTGATCGGCATCGGTGTCGGTTTTTGTGCACAAATCAAAGGGTGTTCGTCAAACGTGTTTGCGATGTATCCACACGCTTGTTCAGTTCTATTCTGCCGTCATAAGAAAAAGGACGTATCTACATAAAACGAAGTAACCGATTTCCGACTTTTACAAAATAACTTAAGGTCGGATATCGATTACGTTGTTTTGTATAGATACGTCATTTTTTCACATTTCACGTTCGCCAAGCATGTGGATGCCGTGTTTGTGTTGGGTGTTTGTGCTCGGTGTTCGGGACGTGTTCGGTGTTTGTCCTGTTTGTGGCAAACACCAAGCGTGTGGAGGCAGCATAAAAAAATGCGGTGGCTTAAAATCTTACACACACAAAAGCAGTTAGACCGCGACGGTCACAGTGAACGCGCGTTCCGTAGGAGTTATATTTTTTTGCAAAAGCAGGCAGGTCACGTCATGTCCGATGAGATCGAAAAGTTTATTTAATTAGTGAGAGAATGATGAAGTTTGGTTTTCAGTCAAAAGAGCGTGTGACGTGTTATCACTGCTTAAGATTACTAAACTCCAGATTTTTAGACCGCTCGCAATGTGCGCAAATGTGAACGCGGAACGCAGAACTCGGAACTCTGACCGATAGACCGCGTGCAGTGGGGTCGGCGCCTAATGTCTCCTTCGTCATGCCACTACAGCCAGGGGTGGGCAACTTGATTAGACCCATGATTTACTTTTTACTGACGAAACCCTATGCGGTCTACTAATTTCATAGATACTTCTTAAAATAACAATTGTAACAGTAGGTAAAGTTCAGTATACAATCATATAGTATTTTTTATTTTATTAACATAACCTATTTAGTATTTACATAGTTACGCAGTCTGTTATTCGTACCTATTTATATTTTTTGCCTTGCCGTGACCGACCAGTCGATCGCTATCGTCATTATCATCATTGCAGCGGAAGGACGTCAAGGGTTACAACAACAACCCGTCCTGTGCGTCCCGCAAAGCCAATAGATGCGGGACCGTCACGTAATGTAATAAAAAATAATCTGTTTATATATTGAAAAAGTCTACAAAAAGCAGTACTTAAATAAACGCCAGAAGCTACTTTTGAAAGCTAAGCACATTATTTTTATGTTAAAAGGTATGAGTAAAATAAAAATAGTTGTACATATACCACAGTTTCACCCTAATTGTACACGCAGCGATGCACGTCCATGAGACGTAATGATACTGTTGTTGACTGTATCCTACGATATAGGGACAGCACGCCGATCTTTGAAAGTTTCAAATATTTATTGACTAAGGGCGACATTTTTGTCCATAGTTAACTCAACCAATGGCTTAAATTGTGGTTAAACGGCCAAGGAGACATTGAAGATGCAATAATTGGAACATGTTAGGTCCGTTCAAACATTTTTCCGAAACTTAAGAGGAAATGCTGGCGGCGAGACTTTGTATGTAAAAAGTCATAATTCGAGGTTTGGCTCTCGACTGTTTTCTCCTCCAATATTGGATCGATTTAAGAGATATTTCACAAACTGAATAAGAAGAATATATACTGTGTCTCTATGTTTATCTTCTTTTTCGTCTAAGTCTCGCCGCCAGCATTTCCTCTTAATATTAGAGTAGGTGTCACATCAAAATACTTCGATTTTTAACCCCATCGAAGTTTGAGAGCCATCAAAGTAACAGACAATAACACTGAAAGCTCTAAATCTACCTCGTTTCGTTCAGTCCTTCCAAAGGTTGTCTGTGCGATACTGTCCTGTGTGGTAGTATTGTATTGTTTGTCCAGTGCTTATTATAAAGTGTACAATCTATACGCGCTAATCTCAGAAACCACTGGTTCCAATTGAAAATTTATTTTAGTGTTGGATAATCCATTTATCGTGGAAAGCCTTATAACATCACGATATGTGACGCATACGAAATGGGCGCGTCAGCTAATAAAGAATATATATAATAAGTAAGCAACTATTGTCTTACGAAACAAAATCGTTTTTCGGCTATTTCTACGTTTTCCATCGTGCCGATTATTCTCGCTTTTTCTTGGGGCATTCTTCCTCCCTCCTCTGAAGACGAAAGGCATGATTCCGCCTTAGGTAGGTATATGCTTGTAACAGAAGTGTGTTCACTGTCATAGTGCATCGTGAGCGGCTCGAAAGAAAGCAGTTAGCACTCTTGCTTTAATCCCTACTAGTCCGTGCATTACTAACGCCAGGATTTAACGTAACATATGGCTGTTATGCAGTGTGCAAATCATTTACGAAGAATAAGGTAAGAAGTAGAACATAAGGAAGTGTATGAAAACGCATACTAACTACATAAAAATGTTAATTTATTGTTAGACATAACACAACAGCTTAAACTGATGGGTTTAAAATAATGTCATTTAGCAGAATAATCTCATAGAACGTAGGTGAGTTTTTTGATAATTCATTCATAATTGTCATTTTACTCGATCGGAAATCTTAAATCTTATACGACTTCGTCATACATTTTGCATAATATTTATTCCATTCTTTACTTCCACGTTACAAATTTATTCAATTCAAAATATTGATTTACGAGAATCATGCCTTTCGTCTTCACAGGACGGAGGAAGAATGCCCCAAGAAAAAGCAAGAAATAATCGGCACGATGGAAAACGTGGAAATAGCCGAAAAATCTAACGGAAATTAGAAATGAAACGGAAGAGAAACATAGAATATAAAAACGAGGCAAGTAAAATAAAACCGTTTTAAAATAGACTAGAACAAGACTAGTTCGGAAGCACGTGGAAATGCGTTTAAACAGCATTTGAGTCATTGATGTGCTGAATATCTCCAGTAACACGGTCACACGCTGCAAACAACTGTTTCGGGGTCGCGCTCTCCTAAGAGAAACTATATTTTTGTAAGCACTTGATACTTTGTTGCTCTTCGGTTTGAGTGCGTCTGACTTGGATTTTAGTATCTTTATTCGTAACTAATTAAACTTGATAAATAATCGTTTCTTATGTATGTGTGTCAACAGCCATTATGGGACAATTTTAGCCTACTTCTACTATTTTTATAGGATAGAAAATGCAAGTACTACGTTTTGCTTTTTAGTGGCAAACGTGATGATTTTTAACCAAGAAATGGGCTAAATTTTAACATTTAGCCCATTTTTGGAAACAAATTCTACAAGTTAATATATATATTATAAAACGACACCAGTCTTGCCAAGAACTACCGTGTTACACAGTTAATGGGTTGTGGAAGTCTGGTACGCAGCCGCTCCACGTAAATTACTAGTATTCAGCTGAATCCGGTCCGGAAAAGGCTAGGCAGATGAAAACGACTCAGTGGTAGTATTAGTACCACTTTTACTATAGAAGACCTCACCGGCTCACCGGTATTTTTTCGTCACCAAAAGACGATGTTTAATCAACTGTAAGTGCAAATAAAAATAATACTTGCTCCCAAGTTTTTAAAAGCATTAAAAGCCTGGGAACCTGGGAATCTTTAAGTCAAGAGTGAATAGGTTACTTCTAGGCAAGCGTGCTCCATCTTCGACCACATCATGGCTTACCATCAGGTGAGATACCTATTGGTCAAACGCGTGCCTAGAAATTGTAAAAATAGTCTAAATATTAATGTCATGTTACTGTCCAGTATTATTTAGCTTTGTTAAGAGATCATTTCCAACTATTTCAGGTTGTAACCATTATATTGAGTCTACTAGTTAACTCGTACGTTGTTGAGAATGGGTTATGTATAAAGAGGCGTCGGTTGGATGTGATCTAGAAAGTATTTCGTCTGAAATAATGATGGTGATGTTGGGAATGGATGCGAGCAGCGACAAGCGGCCCAGTCCATGAGGTAACGCTTAGGCGAGGTCTTGTCTAGCAGTGGACATCTATCCGATGACATTTAGCTTAGACATTACAGACTTACGAGTACTTTTAGGGTTTCGAACAAAAAACGGAACCCTTATAGGATCACTCGGGTGTCTGTCTGTCTGTCACAGCCAGTTTTCTTCGGATCCACTGGACCGATTCTGTTGAAATTTGGTACACATATGGACTTCTGTGACCCAAACACGGACGAGTTACGTACATGTTAATTATTAAATTTTTAGTATGGGGTCACTTTTGGGGGTCAAATTAGAAAATTTCAAAAATGTTTTTCCAACAATATCGTGTGACATATCAAATGAAAGGGCTTACTGTTAGGATTTTAAATATAAATTTCATAATTTTAAAATAAACGGTTTTGATGTTATTCAAGAAATTTGACGAAAAACGACCATTCTCCCCTTATCTCCGAAACTACTGAGCTAAAAATTTTGAAAAAAAATGGAAATAATAGATCTTTATTTAAAGATTACAGGAAAACCTATTAGAAGTCTGTAGTGTTAAAATAACATGTTAGAAAAATTAAATTCGTTCGGAACCCTTTGCACGCGAGTCCGACTCGCACTTAGCCAGTTTTTTCTGTCTATTTCCTCCAGATCTGTTGCAAACTTGCCTTGGAAACCCAGACAGTTCCAGTTTAGGTCACCGTGATATATGGGCTTTAAAGCTCCCCCTATCGTCACGAGCGCACATTAGCCGGGTTTATTGCCAACGTATGGAATCCCTCGACTTGTTTATACTTGTAGTTTTACTGTCCCTGAGTGAAATAGTTTAAAGATTCAGTCGTTACAGCTATTTGTAATCGTAGCAGGTTAACGAGATATTTATCATTTTATTTATGTTAAACGTTACTCTAGCACCGAGTTTAATCACATTTCGTTCGTTATAGAATACTAGCTTCTACCAGCAGCTTCGCCCGCGTGGTCCCTAGGGAACATATTTCCGGGATAAATAGTAGCCTATGTCCTTTCTCAGGTTCTAGACTGTGTACCAAATTTTATTTAAATCGGTTCAGTAGTTTTGGCGTGAAAGCGCGACACACAGACAGACAGAGTTACTTTCGCATTTAAAATCATCAAAATCAAAAGTCATTTATTCAAATTAGAGTGAGTACCAGCACTTTTTGAACATCAACGTTTACAAATAGACAGTCCCCCAAAACGCCCGCCCGTCACCACTTCCTAGTGTTTTAGCTGTGGAGAAGAAGTGGCCAACAAACTCCCCAGCAACACATCTGTCTGTTGAGTTAGAAGAACTCGCATTCAAACAATAGTATGCAAAGCTTTATAACAAAGAAAATAATAGACGTAACACGTACAACCTAAAAACTAAATCATTTGCCAATTGTAGCAATTGTAAGCTATTTATAATATTAGTATGGATTAGTATAAGGATGATGTGTTTTGTGCACAGCAGTGCTATTCTGTAAGAACATTTTTGTGTCTCGACAGCGGAATCCGAGGTGAGTATCATATTCGTATAAACATAAGACCTTTATGTTGTGTGTAATAAAGCTCACTTTGTGAGTTTTGTCACTCAGGTGAAGCTCGATATCGAAATAGTTATTTACAGAATAGACTAGCTGGACGTTATTTTGCAGTGTGGTATTTTGAAATAATAAACAAATTACTCCTAATATACCAGGAAAATAACTGTATTTTCCTGGTATATTAGAAGTAATTTGCAATTTCACAGGACAGGTACTGACCTGCTTTATGAAATTGCAAAGCATCATCTGCGTAGCCTTTTCCCTACTATATGTATTGTGGTTGGCTTCCAGTCAAACCGGATTTAGCTGAACACCAGTATTTTACGTGGAGCGGCTGCCTACCAGACCTTCACAACCCGTTGACTGGGTAACACGGTACTTCATGGCAAGACTGGAGTCAGATTTTCTGTCTATCCGTAACGAATGCCAAAGATCTACAAATGACAGCTGGGACCAACGGCTTAACGTGCTTTCCGAGGCACAGAGGAACCTCGGCACCTATGTTAAGATGGTCACCAACCAACCTTGGCAAGCGTTAATAAACCTTGAAGATCGACCCGTGGAGCTGTAGCAAGAAATAGTCAGCCGTCTTATCAATTAGTTGTGTTATTCGGTTAGACTTTTAATAAAGTTCCACATTATAAGGAGTACGACATTCTTCGTTTTTCATCATCTGCCTAGCTTTTTCCTAACTACATTAGGGTCGGCTCCCAGTCAAACCGGATTCAGCTAAATACAATAACGCGTTCAGGATGTTGATGGGGTTGCCACGCTTTTGTAGCGCCGGTATGTTTGCAGACGATCAAATGGATGGCTTTGAGGTTGTACATCGCAAAAGAATCGCGTAATTAATTAATAAAGCAAATACACAATTAAAGATAACAATAACTGGCAATCACAAATCTTCAATTCTGTGTAAATACATCACTTATAGGTATGCACAGCATTCTCAAAGAAAGATTTATAATTAACTAGTGGACGTCACGCGGTTTCACCCGCGTAATTCCCGTTCCCGTGGGAGTACGGGGATAAAATATAGCCTATGTTACTCCCTGATAATGTAGCTATCCATTGCTGAAAGAATTTTTCAAATCGGTCTAGTAGTTTCGGAGCCTATTCATTTCAAACAAACAAACAAATCTTTCCTCTTTATATATAGTGTAGATTTAAAGTAATTGTATGAATAATTAAATTAAATCATTCCATTATAAAATAATTAGTAAAAATATAGGTACCTACATGATTATTATAAAAATAAAAAAAAGGAAATAGAAAAATCAATGCATTTGGATTGTATACTTAATAATATTCGAATGTCAAAAACAAAACAGCAAAAATTAAACAAAATTAAACAGGGAATAAAAAAAAAAGTGAAACGAGGACTTATTAACTAATTTTATGAATTATTATTCAATTAAAAATAATCAAATTACATTAAATTGTAAATTAAAAAAAATATATACTATGTTTGAGATAAAAAAGCGTAGGCAGCCCCAACAGCTACCTGCAGCTCATTGTAGGGAGAATGGATGTGAAATCTTCCTTCATGTAGCATTGGACGAAACTTATGGACACCGAGACAAGTTCTGTATCACGTAGACATAATATGGATATCAAAGTTATATGGTTTCATCCCATCTCAACCCGGAAAAAAAATTACCTAGACAGCTTACCCGCAGGCGCTGATTGGTAATTTATTCTATTTTGAAAAATTTAAGTTAGTACATGGTTATTTCAATGTAAGCAATTTATTTACAAAGGTATATAATACCCTATGTCATCGCGTTTGGTATTGTGTTTAAATAATGCTTAACAATTAGTTTTGTTACAACTAAGTTCCGAAAAATAGTGCTGACTCCACAGTCAGCACTATTTTTAATAATATCCATACTTACCTACTTCTTAGTCCACACTAAGAAGTAGGTAAGTATGGATATTATACACGAATTCGAGGGCTGGAATTATTTTTGTGCCGGCGTCAGATCTCTACTATCCCTATTTATGTGATAGAGTAACCTCCACAGGTCAAAAGATTTATATACAGAACATTAAATATACTATACACAATTGAAGACGTTGACCCGCCCGTGGCTATTTTCAATCATAACATCCTTATAAGAATCAACAACCATGTCGAAGAGCCAGTATGCGTCCGTAATTCGTATCTAATACAAAATATTTCTTTTTATTGGGCTAATAGGAAAACTTCAAAGTAGTCAAGAGGTAAAGACTCGTGTTATATGGAAAATAGCTCGACAAATACATATTTTCTGTCCCAATTTAAGTATTGTACAATTCTTTCTAATGTAAAACATTTTTCCTGTCATTCCAGATACGTGAGCGCGCGCGGCAGTCGGCACGGACATGAGAATCTTTAAGCCCCACTAGAAAATTCAAAGCATTCATATAATTGAACGTATCTTCGAGGACACGAACAATAATACGTAATATTACCTGATACGGGTCTTGATGAGGTCGTGGAATTGGAGTATATTAGAGTAGTACTTATCAAAGAAATCCTGGAAAACGATACGAGAAAAATATTATGTACAACAATTTTCTCGTATCGTTTTCCAGTGTTTTGCAAAACAATTTAGCTCTAGAGCGCAATCATTAAATGTTTCTTGGATTTATGTTCTACTGAAACGATTCTTTTTAATATTTTTAGTTCTCTAACAAGAGTTGAAATTGTGGAGCTCTATAATGAAATCGTTACTGAGAAGTCCTGATTGTTTCATACGAACGAGAAACATAAGCTGCTGCGTAGTGCTGCAAAATATAATAACGATGAAATACTTACTTTCCAATTTCTTTCGTAGAGATTTAAGTTATGTAAGGTTCAGTTTACTCTATAATGAAAATATTAATTAACTAGTGGACGTCACGCGGTTTCACCCGCGTAGTTCCCGTTCCCGTGGGAGTACGGGGATAATATATAGCCTATGTTACTCCCTGATTATGTAGCTATCCAATGCTAAAAAAAAATTCAAATCGGTCCAGTAGTTTCGGAGCCTATTCAATTCAAACAAACAAACAAACAAACAAATCTTTCTTCTTTATAATATTAGTGTAGATTAACATTAATTTTGATACAACTATCAAGTTTGTGAATTACCGTTTCGATTCGATATAGGTGCATGTTTTCTTGTATGATATTTTCATAACATCCCATTTACATGACTTAGACTGAAATAAAATGTTATAAATAAATAATCTTTATTTGTATCAATCGTTTGAAGTTTTGAGTGACATTATTATGTTTAGTGCTAATAATATATGGATTGAGGTGCCACTTCAGATTTTAAAAGGAATCTCACTTTCGTATTTAGTAGGAAAGCAAATAATTTTGTAGGCTAAACTCTGAAATTTGTAGTAAAATATGTCCAACTAGCTCTCTGCCAGCGGCTTCGCCCGCGTGGTCCCTAGGGAACATACTCCCGGGATAAAAAGTAGCCTATGTCCTTTCTTAGGCTCTAGACTGTGTACCAAATTTCATTTAAATCGTTTCAGTAGTTGCATGACAGACAGACAGACAGAGTTACTTTCGCATTTATAATATTAGTAAGGAAGTTATATCAATGTAAAAGTGGCTCCTCAATCTAAACATCTGAATTGAGGAGCCACCCGGAACACGGAAAGCATTAATTGAATATTTTTGAAATTTTTATATCATTTAGTAGTTTATCAATTTGACTGTGATTTTTCGTGATATGACCAACTTTGGCTTTCGGATTCTCAGAAACTGAAATATTTAGACAACTTTGGCTTATTGGGTAGTTGAGAATAGTTTTTAGTATTGTAGATAGCGCCCTCACATTTCGCGTTTTTCTCCATTGATATATAAAAAACCCAAGATGCACAGTCTCGAATAAATGCAACACTCAAAACTGTTGTCAAAAACTGACATGTATCAAGTGTCATGTGTGAGTTGTGTGTAGTTATGCTATAAACATTTTTTTTGTAAATTCAACCTTACACGGATCGCTTTAAGTTGTTTTTACAAAGCAGTGCAGTATGGCGAGCGATGCGAGATTGTTTGAAACTAGCGCACAATTTTAAATTGTGCGCTTGTTTTATGCGGACGTTTTTGAGAAGCTGAGTGTGTATATATCAATGTTTTTCTCTTATCCATTTAAAAAGCCAAAATTCCGAAGTAAGTTTGTCATGAAAAGCGCGACGGATTAAACTACTGTACTAACCAAATGAAATGAAAAATATATCATAATATTCCTTATATAGTGGTTTCGGTCATAACGGCCTCAGAAATTTCAAATGAGAATGGAATGTCCGTAAAGAAAATCCCATTCAAATCCATAGAAACTACTTAAAACGCTCAGAATTAACTGTAAATTTCTCCTTAATACATTAATATTATTACGTAAAATTTATGCCAAAATAAACCATAGTTCATAAGAAATGAAAATGTAATAAATATTCATAAAATAAATTAAAATAAACATAATTGCAACTGCCTAATTTCTACATAATGCGATGAGTCAGCAGTTGTGTGAGTGAACGCAATTCTTTAATAGGGCTCTTATCAATAACATCACTCGCTATGCATCCTTGCTCATCACTAGTGAAAAGCAGCCTTACCCTCCATTTGAGTCACTTGCAGAGTTATAAACTCTCGATACAATTTAAATCTGTCGATGAGAACAACCCTGGAAACTTTAAAACGAGCGACCTCAATCGTCAGAAAATGTGTCAGTTGCAAATTGCAATTTTACTGAAACTTGGACCAAACAAAGTTTTGTTTAGAATCTATTCTCGCGAATAGTTTTCTTATGTTCTACTAGTGGACGTCACGCGGTTTCACCCGCGTAGTTCCCGTTCCCGTGGGAGCACGGGGATAATATATAGCCTATGTTATTCCCTGACAATGTAGCTATCCAATGCTAAAAGAATTTTTCGGTCCAGTAGTTTCGGAGCCTATTCAATTCAAACAAACAAACAAACAAATCTTTCCTCTTTATAATATTAGTGTAGACTAGCTGTCCCCCGCGGCTTCGCTCCCGTCAACTGCCAACTTTCTTTTTTTTTTTCTTTCATGAGAAACTCCTGACCATAACAAACACAAAAAAAAACTTTTTACAAAAAAAATATAACTGACTTTCAAATAAGACACTACAAAGTATAAAATAATCTTAATTTTGGAAGTCGGTGTTTTTGATTTTGGTTTTTTGTTTTGTAACACGGACTTCCGAAATTAAGGTTATTTTATGCTTTGTAGTGTCTTATTTGGAAGTCTGTTATATTTTTATTTTGTAAAAAGTTTATAATTTTTCACTTTTAAGTGGTGATACTTGGACGACGTCTTCGTATACGCAGAAATTGAAATAAGCAAAAATGCTCATAAAATAATAATAAAAAAAAACTACTGCACAATACTGAATCAAATTTTTACGGGACCAAATGACAAGTACACCGCATCGAACAAGAATCACAGAAATCAGATCAGACACCTTGGAGTAATCGGTGTACATACATAAAAAAATACCCGCCGAATTGAGAACCTCCTCCTTTTTTGGAAGTCGGTAAAAAAAAAAGAATTAGCGAAATCGGTCCAGCTGTCCACGCGGGATCCGTGATGAAGGAAAATAGGGATTCATTTTTACATAAATAGATAAAGATAGTTGTTTGAGTATTCTTGTCTTGAAAGAGCATTGACGACAGTATTACACAAACATACACTCATGCTTGTGTTCCATGTCGAAGGGCAGAAAACATAGAAGGCCATCGTTGAACAAATGAATGAAAATCCATAATAACTTTGCAATTAAATGTCGTGTTAACTCGAACGTCGAGTTAAATTACTAGATGTGTCAAGTTCAGCTTCCATAGTTATTGATGAGGGCCCGGAACGCCGGGAAACTTCTCTCAGAAACGAGCTCTTCCAATGTTTAGACACTTCAATTGCATTAGCTTCCAAACTGACGCGAACATTGACGTACAAGTAGTTTAATATCTATGTTGGCCTTTGTGTAAAATAAATGACAGAAGCCGTGTGCAGGGGCTAGCCGCCTTTTTAAAAAAATTGACCGGTGACAAGTCACAAAAATCTGACATTTTGTATTGTCACAACAAAGCTATTCGGTATACAGGCAAAAATATTTTTTTTTTCACAGCACTGCCAAATTTTATTTCTAATGTGTGCATTATATTTTTTTAAGCTTTGACTGGTCAATGCTTTTGCTTTGAATGGGTCAGTATCATCATCATATCAGCCGAAAGACGTCCACTGCTGGACATACTTACAAGTGTGTTGTACAATAATTGTCTACTTAGCACACTCACAACTTTGTTTAAAAGTAGTTGCAAGTTAGCTGCCTGCATACCCAATAGCTTTGTTGACTGTACGTTTACTTCATACATTCTGTTTTATTAAACAACACCTGTCGCGAAATTGTGACAATTATGTCAGTTTTTGATTTATTTGTCGCATCAGAAAAAAAAAACACCTTTTTTCTCTTGGTATCGCATTTATCTACTACTATTTGTCTCTACTCCAGTCAGAAGTAGACTGGTAGATTACGTCTAAGATATTATCCTCTGTATGGTTGTGTACATAAAGTATTAAAATAAATAAATAAACTTTCGTGGAAACCTTAATTCTCTTTTTACCCCGACGATATTGAAGAAAATCATGTACATTTCAAAGTTATCCTGTACGTCTACCACGAGTTTTATCAATCTATACTCGCTAGCGACTGTAGTTAAAAATGGTTAGTAATTTATTTGTTAAGTTGCAAGTAAAATATAAGTTAACAACTAAATTAGGAACTTGTTTTTAAGTTTTCATTATTTTTTTAACTACAGTCGCTAGCGAGTATAGATTGATAAAACTCATAGTAGATTTACTGTATGTACCTAGTCTGTCTGTGTAGTCTGTGGGAAAGGTCATTTTTTGTTTCTTGTAACTTCAAAACCAATATTTTTTTTATGAAAAAAAAAAATATTTTAAACCTTCACTAAGCCCTTTCATTTGATATGTCACACGATATTTAGAAAAAACCTTTTTTTTTAATTTTCTTGTTTGACCCCATACAAAAAATTTTACAATTTACGTAACTTGTTCGTGTTTGGGTCACAGAAGTCCATATGCGTACCAAAGTTCAACAGAATTGGTCTAGCGTATCCGGAGAAAACTGGCTGTGACAGACGGATAGACAGACACCCGAGTGATCCTATAAGGATTCGGTTTTTTTTTCGGAACCCTAAAAAAGTATTGCGTCTCTGTTGTAAAATCATAACACAAAATAATTCCTTATTTCCCTAAATATGGCTGTGTTGTGACGCTACATTGGCATTGTATCAACAACTAATGCAGGAAACTTGCAGCCTACGTACATGCATTTATGCCGATCTGGTCTCAAGTGGTGCTTTGGCGCTGTGACCGTGTAAGCTATATCGATCACGAGTAAAATTTGATTTGTGTATGCATATCATTACTGGGTACAGACAGTAATATCGTAGCGAAATGATGCGATTCCTGCATCGATTGGAATCAAAAGACTGCCTGATTGTTGGTGAGCAAGCGCGTTTGCTGATCAGCGGGCAGAGTCAGAAAGCAAATCACGCTACCTGTCACTGTCAAATTTTCCCAATCAACCTTGAACCTTACGCGTCAGCGATAAAGATGAAAATGAAATTTGACAGACTGTTGAATGATTAATACTAGAAATCAAATATGATTCTGCTAAAGTGGCTTTTTTAGCCCTCCCAGGGGATTTCTGGATGGAAAAAATCCCTTGCTGATGGGATATTGGGTAAAAAACCCCCTTTCTCGTTTCGAGTCGATGATTAACTCCTTAGATTTTGTAGGCCCAGTAGTTGATTACGTTTATTGCAGCCAGCAAATGCAAACAGCTTAAAACATTCCCTAGTCACAACTAGTTAGCCAGCGTTTTTTACCCCTTCCTATCTTGTATGTAATTAGATTTCTAAAACAAAACTTGCATAATATAGTTACACTATAGATATCTACTTCTCTGCTTAACTTCGGAGTTCACCACAGCGAATGCCTATTCACCGAAAGTCAATCATGGAGCGTGCAATACCTTTTAACGGAATGGTCAAAGCTAAGCCCTTTGCCAAATGCCGACTAATGGACAAGCCATTCAGCTGCTAATAGCAATTATGTGTGGTCTGCACTAATGTCCCGCTGGCTGCTACTGTCAGAGTGTTGAGCTTTCGGAGACAGGGTTGCGCTTGGTTGAGCTAATTTGGTGATGTTTTCGAGCTTGGTAATGCTGTTACGCTCTGTTCATAAAAGCCATTGCAAGTCTTCGTTCCGCTCCCTGCTGGGGAGAGACCTTTTATGCAATGCATGTTTCTGGGTATCTTATACAGGTCTCCCGAGATCTTTGTCACAAGTTTAGATGCCTGGTAAACGCATTTAAACTTGAACGATTGCTGTTTCTTTTTCTTGTGGGAAGTCACCGCTAACTGTTCTTATCAGGCCTAAAAAGGGCGATGATCTTGGTATAACATAATTATGCTAATGGGTAGGGTGTCAATTTTTAACCGACTTCCATAAAAGGAGGAGGTTCTCAATTTGGTGGGTATCTTTTTTTATGTATGTACTCCGATTACTTCGAGGTTTCTGATCCGATTTCTGTGATTATTTATTATTTGATTCAGTGGTTTTTATTTTATGAGCATTATTGCTTATGTTAATTTCTGCGTTGATGAGTACGTCGTCCAAGTATCACCACTTAAAAGTGAAAAATAAAAAACTTTTTATAAAAAAATATATCCGACTTCCAAACAATACACAACAAAGAATAAAGTTAACTTAATTTCGGAAGTCGGTGTTAAGAAACAAAAGCAAAAACTTCCGAAATTAAGTTTATTTTATTCTTTGTTGTGTTTTGTTTGGAAGTCGGTCATATTTTTTTGTAAAAAGTTTTTACTGAATCGTTTATGTAATATTTTATTTTTCCATTACTATGTGTTTGTGGCTGTTGTGTCGAGTAAATGTTTTGCATTATATTTGGTTAATTATATTCTGTGTGAGTGACACAAGCGCTCCGGTCCATTTTCATAGACCACACACCACAAGCTGAACGTTTCCATTAGCAACAATAACCTAAAACCGCGTTGCCGATGTAATCCTGTTACCGTAAATGTACAATACAAGATACATACATGTAGCATATTATCGCATTAATTTGTGCATACCCACGGAATTGATGACCGCCAGTCTATCAGCATCGTATGTAGCAATAACCACAATAACAACGCTATGTATTCATATAACTGATGATTCGCCACATTATGAAACGCTGTGACATTTTCCCGAAATGGAAGCTAATATTTCGCATAATAAAAATAGTGTCGAGTGGTTAATGACGCGGGATAGAATTCTATTTTCCGTGTGTGATTTGTTGTGTGTCATATATCTTTTTCGTTAGACATATTTGTGTCCAGCCATCGCCTGTCACAATTAGCATTAGTTGTGACCGATGAGGTGTAGCGCTCAAAATCAGCTGTCACGCACCGAATGAATGGAAAACGGTTACAATGATGCGCTTTCATACATGTTTACAATGTTGTCAGCATACTGGGCATGATGCCTAATGAGCAGAGCTTCATTTTCAGTGACCAATTCGTTACAGCTCTTGCACATTTTATTCGAGGAACCCCATAAAAACCGGCAACAATAGCCAGATCACGTGTAAGTCCTAATTACCGCCGTCCGCGAGAGCAGGTTGTGTGCTCAGAATAAAGTTGTCCCGCGGAACTTTTCCCCGCCTTTCAGAAAAACGTTTCCGGGTCTCACCGCACTATATTCTAGAGGGGCATTGTACCCGCTAAACCGGGATATGACAGACGACGACTCCACTTTTATTATTCGTATTCGATAGTCTTCCTCTTCGCGCGATAAATGTAATAAATATTATGTGTGTACGTGACCTGACTGAAACAATGCTGGCTCGTACGCTTATTAACACAATCGTAACCTCACATCAGAGCATATTGTCGGCTGTAGACGTTATATCTTCTTATAATCATATTAATTTAAACGAGGATTAAATAAAACAGATAACTTGTGAAGAAAACGTTTGTTTATCTGTTCAAAAGAATAACGATCGCTGAATAAGTTACTTTGATTCAGATGTCGTGATCTTTAAATGCACGGTTTCACTAATAAAACCTTATTGGTGTGCCACATAATACAACCTGTAACATAATAAACTCAATATCTCTTAAGGGGTCATTGAACTCAATATTATGAACAAATTTCACTATGGGACCAAAACAGAAATCGTGAAAAAAAAAATCGACTCCCCCATACATTTATGTGCGCATAACTTGACAAAATATACTGAACAGCTGATTTTTTTTTCGCCGTTTCGAGGTTAATTCCATAGCAAAAGTTGTTAAATATTAACAATCTCTCTAAAAATCGCTTTCTATAAATAGTGAACAGGTGTCTCTCTGGCTAATAAATCGTAAAGTCTGTGCCGATAATCCTTAAGGGCGTAAATAAAGTACGATTAACGTCACTGCACTCTAAAAAGCATTCATTTGGCACAAGTGGTACATAAATAGTGAGAACATGGATTAAAATTACTTACGCCGCAAGTAGATAGGTATGTAACCTCGAGCGAGACCCTTCGTGTTCGAATACAGATAACAAGCCTTCACGGCCCTGTGCTCGACGACGCCTCAGAAAAGTATTTCATGTTAGTATATTGTAATATGGCATTTAGTAGAGCTGGTGTCGAGCCCGCACTAACAAGACAGCCTCGAGTAAAAGAAAAAGAACAATACACGAGAGACGGCAGAGAGGACTGAATTGCATTTTCTATTTTATGAAAACACTTATTAAAACTAACGTCAGTGGGCACAGTCCACGGAACATTCTTAGAAAAGCCGGCCAAGTGCGAGTCGGTCTCGTACACAAAGGGTTCCGTACCACAAACCGAAAAAATAAAGATTCTTGTAAGGGGGCCGGCTCATTTAGATATTAGTTTAGTGTATTTTTACTATAACGGCAATAGATACACACTCTGTCATTACGACCCGCTGGCAGACATACGGAAGGACGAATGGGCGGACAGCCGTAGTTTAGCAACAGGGTTCCGTTGGTTACTCTTCGGGTGCGGAACTCTAAAAAGCTCATTCTTTCTATTGTTACATTTATGATGTCGAGATCTGGAAAGAATTGTTGAGATAATTGAATCTCACCTTTAGTGGAGCTCAGCACGGTTCACTGTCAAATATAGAATCCACTGCAGTAGCTTAGCAGTTTCATTTGAAAATTAATTTATAAAATGTTGCAGAAACTACTCAAGATGACGCAAGATACCATTACAAAGCTTTGTACAATTTTAAATACAAAGGCATTAAATTTTCTTGTTTTGTAGCATCAAGTTTTTCTTACAGGTTGACTTTCAAGAAATATTTTTATTGTTCGATGTGCACTGTTTTTTAATTTAGAAGAAAGCTTTCGACGTCTTTAATACCACTCCTGTACAAATATATGTATTTATGTATGCATGTATTATTGTATATTTACAGGAGTGTTTAAGATGTCGATTAGAATTTGCAGGTGTGACGTTCGTAGATACCCGAATCGTTCACGTTGATTCGTAGTGAAAGTTCTCTGCCTCCTGGGAATAAGGAGGGAACATCTCGTCGACCTAGTGACACGTTGACAACTTTTTTTTAAAGATTTGAAATCTTACGATCTGGGCGGAGCGAAAGGGAGTATCAGACTCTAACTTACTGACTTCTGCTTATCGTGTGGGCAGTAAGGTCTAGCGACCCCACACACCCTAGTGTCAGAGTTTCAAGGGCCTCTGACATGGTTTATTTGACGACCGCCATTTGGCGACCGGGACCACCGGCTTATACGTGCCTTCCGAAGCATGGAATCATCTTTTTATCAGACAATCAGGTGATTCAAGCCTGCAATGTACTAGCCAAACTGGAAAACAACTTTACAAAGTATGTTTCTTCCCGTGGGAATCGAACCCACGACCACCGTGTCACAAGGCAGACGCCTAAACCACTCGACCACGGAGGCAGTTACTTACTGACTAAAGCCCATCCGTGTTCCTACTAATGCCCTTTGCGTTGCAGGGCCGCGGTGACTCTTTCGAACAAATTCGTTTACCCTGGAAGGCACTGGCCCTAGCAGGCCCCGTCTGCTACACAGACATCTATTGAGGCGCGCGTAGTACACAACGCACCGTCGAGTAGAATACGCCTGCCCGCAACTAAGCCCGAAACTACGGATTTCGTTAGAGAGTAGCCCCCCTGATTCTGATCGGACGGCGAGCCACCCAACGCCGTCCGCAGGCCCGACATGTTGACAGTTTACGAGTTACTTAATACCTGGGTAACTTTTAACCGAATGCAGTTGCAAAGCAATGAAGGTGGATGCTTGCGGATTTTGCGTTTGTTTTCATAAACAATGCTCGTTTCCTAAGAGTGAGTGTAAAGAAGGATCTAAATTCACCTACGTCCTACAGCAAAGAGAAGTATCTCAACAAAATGACAAAATTAACTCCATCCTTGCAGTCTAACATATAAAAAATTGCTATGAAAATTCGTTTAGGGGCAGTCATATCTACAATTAATACAACCTGTAACAGAATAAACACAATACCTCTTAAGGGGTCATTATAGTCGATTTTTTTTTGAAATCGCAAAAAAAAATCGACTCCCCCATACATTTCTGTGCTCATAACTCGACAAAATGTACTGAACAGCTTATTTTTTTTATCGCGATTTCGGGATAGGTTCCATAGCAAGTCTTTCATAATGATGAGTACAATGACCCCTTAAGTTATATTGCGTTTATTCTGTGACACGTTGTATAGATGTATCACAATATTTAGAAATACTTGGCTATTACGACTTGTTCCGACCGCCATTCTTCGTTCGGAAACAAGCCATCTTTTTATACTCAACTAGCGGACCCGCGCAACTTGCGTCACAATTTTCTTTACTGCTCCGCTCCTTATGGTCTTAGCGTGATGATATATAGCCTATAGCCTTCCTCGATAAATGGGCTATCTAACACTGAAAGAATTTTTCAAATCGGACCAGTAGTTCCTGAGATTAGCGCGTTCAAGCAAACAAACAAACTCTCCAGCTTTATATATTAGTATAGATTTTATATTTTTTTGGAGATACTCTTTTTGATGTAGGACGTGGGTTGGTTTTGTATAGGTCGTGATGCTTCTTCTTTGACGGGTAGTAATTGCTATATTATCATCGCCACATGACAACTATAACCAGTTCGAGTACCTTGTACTCTCATCGAATACGAATCACTACCCGACTCGGCACAGAAGCGCGAAGACAAACGCATGACGTCACTTTTATGGAGAAAACTAAAAATATACGCACTATGAATACGTTCGTGGAACGGAATTAGGTTGGTCGGTAAGTCGTTTCATACCAAACGAGTTATGGTGACCCAGTGGCGTCTATCTTAAATAGATTAGCGGGTGGATTGAGATCGTGCAAACAAACACTGACTTCTTGAGATCTGATTAGGATTATGTATCCAGCGTCGCTGTAGGAGGGTCATCGACCTACATTCGATTGTTGACGATAAGAAGGAAATACGATACAGATTCTAGAATAGTATCAACAGTACTTCGTTGAGCGTGACACTTAGCAAAGACGCTGAAGAAAGATTTATTTTAGGAATTACGCCCAACAGTGCTAAATAAAATCCAAACCAATACTTTGCAAAATAATTTCGCTCGTTTTGGCTATCCGATGTAGTTGATAATGTCTCATTATTGTCATATAGTTAAGTATATTAGGACTACTTTGAATCAAAAGATATTGTTTTGGTTACTTCAACCCCAAGTTTTCCAAAAAAAATCTGCGGGGCGCTCTGTCTAGCGTAGTCTGATAGTTAAAAAATTTTAACAAAAAAAGAACTTCCGAAAAAACTGTAAACAAAAATAACTTTAATTTCGGAAGTTTTTTTTTGTCTCTTCGTATTTTAACACCGAATTCCGAAATTAAAGTTATTTCTTTATGTTAAAAGTTTTATTATTTTTTGCTTTTCAGTTTTTTCGGAAAAAGTTTTATTTTATATTTTTTTTTGGCTATAATCAACTAATTACTACACGCTTAATTTTTGATTACTTTTAATATAGCTACCTACCTTTAGCTATTAACTGTTATATTATCCTACTTTAACTCTTACTTGTTCAATAATATTAATACAGGCTTCTTATACCAACACGGGTACGAAAATGCTACACAACTCTGCACTAAAATCTGTGAGTAAACAATAAAACATCCCTATTTTCCCACCCTTAGGGTAGGATCTTTTTACAAATTTATATGGGACCAATTTCGAGGTATACCCAACAAATAAAAAAAGAATTATCAAAAACGGATTACTCTGTACAAAGTTATGCGTGGTCACACAATATATAAAGCGCATCTGGAAGTAGTTAGTACTTCCAGACGCGGTTTATTCATTTTTTCGCTACAATTAGAAATGTAACATCTAGTAGGTAATCATGATAACATATTTAAGTAGAGACTGTATCTATAGGAGATGACCAACAAATATATGTTATTTGTAGCCATAAGTAAAACATACCACTGCCAAGCGATTTCGCGCACAACTGCCATCGTTCGCAGGGAAATCGGATGTGACAGCTCGTTTGCAGCTATTATAACACCGCCATGTACTGCGCGGGCGCCGCTAAAGGCGATCACTCGATCAGTCAATGGAAAGCACGTCATAATTACATGTTACCAGTTAGTTCCCTGTGTGGTCTTGTTAGAACAAGTTAGGCCAATAGTTTTCTAATCTATACTACTATTAGTTGATCTAGCAACCGTTGTTTTGTCATATACATAAAAAAACATAGCCAAATATACACAAAAAAAATCATAAAAATCGGTCAAGCCGTTTCGGAGGAGTTCGATAACAAACACTGTGACGAGATTTTTATATATTAGAACATTATAAAGCGGAAGAGTTAATTTTTTTGGTTGAACGCGCAAATCTCTGGAACTACCAGTCGGATTGGGAGATGGTGGGGGAAGCACAAAGAGAGGAAACAAAACTGGCTAAGTGCGAGTCGGACTCGCGTGCAAAGGGTTCCGAACCAGTTTCATTTTTTATATGTTATTTTAACACTACAGACTTCTTATAGGTTTTTCTGTAATGTTTAGGTATAGAACTATTATCTGTATTTTTGTCATTTTTAGTGTAAATGAAAAAAATATAATTAAAATCCTCCAAGTAAGCCCTTTTATTTGATATGTCACACGATAGTTTGAAAACTTTTTTTTAATTTTCTAGTTTGACCCCCATACTTAAAATGTATTTATTTACGCAACGCGTCCGCGTTTGGAATACAAAATTCCATATGTATACCAAATTTCAACAGAGTCGGTCCAGTAGATCCGGAGAAAACTGGCTGTGACAGACGGACAGACAGACAGACACGCGGGTGATCCTATAAGGGTTCCGTTTTTTACATATGTTCGGAACCCTAAAAACGTGAAAAGCGCGTAAGAAGTAGCGGGCGAAAGCTAATTAAATATTATAAACCTGAAGAGTTTGGTTGAAAGCGCTAATCTCTACTGGTTCTGATCGAAAAATTCTTTTAGTGTTGGATAGCCCATTTATTACCGAGAAAGGATATAAGGCTGCATTCTCCTCAAAGCACTTACCATCATAAGCATTGGTCTGTGGTAGGTTTAATTAAATTGATTGCTTTCCTTATTAAAGTGGATCGAAAATGTATGATGAAACTGGAATCTTTCAGGCGTGAAAGTAATTATGAAAACGAACAAATTTTACTATGGTTTCAATTATGAAATATGAAAATCTGTTTGTTTATCACAACATAATGTAAGGAGCGGTTGATTTTTTCTCGATTTCAGGGCTAGACGGATGGATTAATTTCGAAAAAAAAAACAAGTTTAAATGTGTAGAAGAAATGACAGAACAAGGAAATCCCTCCTTAAATGGGCGTAGACTTTTCACTACAATTTCCACACGAAACAGGAGAAACCATTAATAAATCCGATTAATGTGGATCAAACGGTTGACCTCAGTCTGCAAACACTGATTACTCGTTTCATAGCACAAGGGAATCCTACGAGACTGCATAATATACGTGGTCCTTTTAGACTTAAGACTTACTAGAGCGCTCGGTGCAGTCCCCTGTGAAATCAGTGTCCAAGCTTTTACACAGCGTACCAATAAACAGGTTAAATCCAGCTTAACTGGATTCATTCTGCCCCTGCAAGTAGCAGCGATTAAAGTCAGTTGCAGTTGTCTTGAGATGGCCACAGCCAATTGAATACTGAGATAAATCCTATTGGCTTAAGTAATCTGGTGGAATTAATTTAATACTTCATGAGTTTTCTGGATAACTGTACTGTAAGGAAAATGTTAAGGATTATGGAGGATTTTAAGGTGTATTAGGATTTATGTAGTACCTAAGTGAATAGAGATATTTTGTAATGGTTTCACTATACTAACCAGATTTTTAAAAAATTTAAATACTCGATGGTTAGGTAGCCAATAAGAGGTCTTCACTTCAGTAATCAAATATTGGGAGTATAGCGGGAGTAATTATTCAATTCGCCCCGAGGCAGGTTATAAAGTACCTCCTTTCCTAAATTAGGTATCAATTCGATATAAAGGGGCGCTCCTATTAATTATCACTTCTTATTCAACACATGATCTGTTCAATAAGACACTAATAGTTAAAGTTTCAACAGTTTACAATATGGTGTTTTGTGTCTTAAAAAATATTAATCAGTTTTGTGCAGGAGTTTATTTCTTTAAACGTCACTCATGTTCGCCGTATGGTGTCGGCCGGTTCGCAGTATGGTGTCGGCCGGTCCCGTATGGTACCGTAAAAGAATAATACCATCCCATAACTTCCCGTGGGTGTCGTAAGAGGCGACTAAGGGACTCACCAGGGAATGGGCAGCAGCATTCTCTGTAAAATGCAACACCAAACACTGCGATCGCCAACCCGCTTGCTAAGCGTGGCGATTATGACAAACCCTTTTTGGGGGAGGCATAGGCATAACAGCTGACAGACGTCCACTGCTGGACATAGGTCCAGCAGTGGACGTCTGTCAGCTGTTATGACGATGATGATTTCGAGATCAAAGTTATTTTTTGAAACAATCCAAACACGCTCTTTAGGTACGCTACGTTACCATCTAAGAGTGCATTTCTGAATTCGACACATTTCACAAAAATCCTTTGAAAGCTTTGCGAAATGGAACGCAAAAAACCTTTCGAAGGCCGGCCGTGTTGCGTTTGATGTTTCAAACGTAAGCCAATCAGAAGCCTTTGCCTGCTGTCAATATCTTGACCTACCAAAACATGATACATGTTTCCGTTGAAAATGAAAACAGAAACTGGAGCTTGTTAATTTAAGCTCGGGAATGAAAAGCATTCATAACAGCTACAAACAGAAGTTGTGGGAGCTGAAAAGCTTGTGTGGTTGACTACTAGTCATAATTTCATTTGAAATGCAGTCTTCTCTCACTCACTGTAGTACACACACTCCAATTAATTTACCTCGCAAAGTCTGAAGGGCTTAACTGTGCTGCTCTAATTAAGCTTTACAAAACAGTTGCTAGAAATTCTTAATTTAATAAAATGTTCTTTCGACGTACGGACATAAGCTTTTCTTCGAACATGGCGAGTATTTTAATTTTGAATATAAGTACTAACTGTCTGAACTGAAGGACTTAATCTTATATATAAAAATGGATTCCTATTCCCTAAAACTCTAGAACAGCTGGACCGATTTGAATAATTCTTTCTTTGTTTGGTTCGCCAGAATACAGGGAAGGTTTAAAGGTAAGAAAAAATGGGTTTGTAGATAGGTAGGTAGGTAGGGTAGGTAAGTAGGTAGGGTAGGTAGGAAGGTAGGGTAGGTAGGAAGGTAGGGTAGGTAGGTAGATAGGGTAGGTAGGTAGCCGGTTGACGGGAGCGAAGTCACGGGTACAGCTAGTGAACAACTAAAACAAACTCCTGACTGCTTCGACGTGAAATTCTTTGAACTCAAGATAACTTTAATAGCACGCAAGACAATTATAAGACCCATTTGGTCCCAATTGGGGCGTACGGTCCTTGGGAGGTTAACCGTATAAGCACTAGAACCCTCAAAAAATTTTCAAAATTGTCTTTATAGACCTCTGTCAACAGAGCACTAGAGTGCGCGCGCGATAAGTCCGCGCGCGGTTAAAATCGGAACTAAGCGTGTTAATTTTATATATTTACTGCTGAATCGGCAAACGTTGTTTTGCAAAAAAAATAGCCTACCATCTATTCTCATACCTACCGAACATACACACAAAATTTCATGAAAATCGGTCGAGCCGTTTCGGAGGAGTTCGGTAACAAACACCGTGACACGAGATTTTTATATATTAGAAGATAAAATTAACACGCTAATTAATCACATACATTTACAAAATAGTACCTTGGTAGTGAATTCCTTCAATTACCATTTGAGTAACATAATATTGTTTTTAAATAAATAACGAAAATATATTTAATTAGGCCTGCAATTAGAAGAAAGTAGCGCCACTATCCGCGTGCATGGTTATCGTGCGCGCACTCTAGTAAACAAATTAATGAAAAAAGAGGCACAGTATATATCCTTCTTATCTATACTAATATATAAAGCTGAAGAGTTTGTTTGCTTGCTTGAACGAGCTAATTTTAGGAACTACTGGTCAGATTTGAAAAATTCTTTCAATGTTGGATAGCCTATTTATCGAGGAAGGCTATAAGGCTATATAGCATCACGGTAGAACCAAAAGGAGCGGAGCAGTAATGAAAATTGTGACACAGACGAAGTTGCGCGGGTAAGCTAGTTCAGTATATAAAATATCTTTTAAATCGATCCAATATTGGCGGAGGAAACAGGCGAGAGCCAAACCTCGAATTATGACTTTTCACTCAAGTCTCTCCGCCCGCAATTCCTCTTAACTCTATGGTAGGTATGTATCTGCACAAAGAGCCAAAGCCCATAGATATCTACAAAGCTAATGAGCTTAATTAGTTAAGCTTCGCCTGCACTTTGATGGCTTATATGTGTATCTACGTGCGACGTGCATCTCACAGAACCCACCTACCAAGGATCTAGACACGCGGTAGCGTGTCCAGCCAACAGTTCAAAGAAAAAGGAACTGGCGACGCAGCAGCCGTGTGTAATATTACACGTACCATTTCGAGCTACTTTTAACCTCTTCGCAACTCCAAACCTATACCTACAAACATGAAAACTGTCGAATCTTGAACCTTCATTTACCTTATTTCAGGATTATCTACAGAACTTGGCACTCATTTAGATCTCAATTCTTTTTTCGTTGAAGTTGACGATCACCGATATTATTAACATTGAACTTTAGCTCCCGTTTTCACATTTATGTATTTGATGGGATAAATAATTAATTTAATTAGCAGGTATTATTAGATCAGGACGCATACGGAGTGGTGCCAAACAGGATCGATAATAGGTACTAAAGAGCATTGCCAGTACATAGCCATGGTCTGGTTCACAGTTGCTATATGGTATTTCATGCTATAGTTTGCGCCACGTTTGAGAACTTTATGTAACGTAAAGCTACGTTGCGTGCGCTTTGGGGAAGCTGTACCGGAATATAGTTAGAATATAAGAATCAGTTTCAGATGAAGTGACCGATGCAAATATTGTTACGTGCCTTATGTTCGTTTTCAATGACATTAAGAGAAGATTTGAATTTTACTCCAGACAAGGACATCTGTTTCACAAGAAATCATAATTTTAAGAGTAGTCTGGCGGTGTTATCGTTCACCGTTATTTCTGCCAGACCTTTTGATGAAAAAAAAAAAAGATTTTGATTTATTCATTAAACCTTTCTAAGGGCCGATTTTTCAATAGTCAGATAAATGATATCAGAGGAACAAAAATGGCGGTTTGACAGCTTTTGCATTGAAAATGTGTCAAACAGCCATATTTATTTTTCAGTTAAAATCATCAGACTATTGAAAAATCAGCCCTTAGCTGATTTGGCATTAAAGATTTAGATACGTTTTAGTATAAGCTGAACGTTAAGCACACGTGAGATAAAGTGTAGAGTAGCCCCTGTCCAATGGACTCTCGGGACTATTTACAGCCATAAAAGACTGGGTTTTTGACTTGGGTTTTATTCTCAATTTTGTGGTTTGACAGTTTAAGAGGTTACTTTAACCTTTTAAGCCTGGATAAGTCTTTGGGGAGACGCGTTTAGCTCTCGAATAAATCCGCACGATTTTTATGAGTATCGCTCAGAATTATGTGGTATGTAGATAAAGGATGCGAGAGAATAGGACCGACTGATGCGGCGACGCTTGGAGCAGTGGATATGGCTCAGCTGAAATAATGGTGTAGCTAATTAATTATGCACACAATCCATAACTGATTTAACTTATGAAAAACTAGGTACTTACACATGTTCAAAAAACATTATTCCTTTCATATGTATAAAGTTTTTAATAAAATAACAGGGTGTGACATAAATCCTTGCGCTCTCTCAACAAGATCAACTTTTCATTACTTTACAGGTCAACCAGCGAAAGCTCCACAAAGGCTTTTCACGCGGAAAAGTATTAATCTAATTAAAATATAGGCATGAGCTTTTGACTGCAGGCGACCACTGTAAAACATTGCATAAAAATATTTGAATATGAAAGTCCCTTTTAAATAAAAAAAATCAATTACTTTTTTACTACTTTTTTTTTTTTGAAGAATTGACACTAAGTTTAAAGCAACTTTAAAGCAACGCTGTTTTATATGGCAGCTGTATAGGCGTTATGGACTTTGACGTCAAAGTTCATATCTGACTTCTTTATCTTTGAAGCTTTATAACTTCATCGCTGATGAAGGTATTTAAAAATAATTTTATGATTGTTTACTAGAGCTAATAAGTATTTCATTTTGCAAATAAGAAAATCGCATGCAATTCCTATTGGTATTCGATAATAACGGCTGGTATTAATAACGATCCGTCAGTTTATTGGATCCGACATTCCTTTCCTGTACAAATGCGGATCAAACAATGATAAAACAACATTGAGATTTAGCATCGATGCTAAATGCGATTTCCAATAATTAATACTTCGAAGTTATGCAGTTAATTATTATATTTGTGTCAAGTATTTGTGCGTGTAATTCATTCAAGAGAGAGCTAAAAAAATTGCTGATTAGTAAGGGGTACTAGGTGAAGATCGCGGGTAGCCGATGGATGCGAGACGCACAGGACCGGACGTTGTGGCGACGCTTGGGGTAGGCCTATGTCCAGCAGTGGACGTCTTTCGGCTGATATGATGATGATGATGATAATGAAGGGGTACTATAATATTACGGAGTTTTTAAATGACAAATTTTGATAATTTAATATGTATTTTATTTTTATTAGATTTATTGTTTTAATTATTTTTGTATTGACTGTTACTATGTATTTGAATTAATTTTGACATGAGTATAATATTGACGAATTTTAATGTATTTTGACATGAGAGATAGTAATTTCATTATTAATTTATAATGTATTTTTGCAAGATAAAATAGATTTGAATTATATTAATTATTAAAAATTATAGATATGCATATTGTAGGCCCTGTGGGTATGTTACAGCGATTTACATATTATTTTGATAAGAATTGCTTTTAAACCTGTGACAAACAGTACATTATTTTGTTTTTGATTTGTATGAATGTTAACGTATTGTTTGAGCGCGACCCGAAATGTTCGTTCAAAATCAAACCGTATATTTCAAATAAACCATTTACAGGCACTTTTGAATTGTTAGGGTCGGTCGCTCCAAAAAGATGAAGCTATTTGCACGTTCCAAAGCGTAGATCTCTATGGAGAAGAACGTGCAAGAAAGTCCACGGACACTCTTTTAAACCATGTGATGTATTACAAAATCCTGTTAACATTATCTGTATAGTGTAGTTCTGATGTCTGGCTCCGAACAATGAGCCTATGCATCAAATTATGTACTTCAACGACTAACGTGATTAATTAGTTAAGCCGATAAATCATCGAACTGATGCTAATTCGTAGCGAATGTTAGCTCTCCGATATGGACGATGCATCAATAAAGGCTTTCAGGATATTATTGATCGACTTCAATGGCTGATTTAGCTGTTAATGTACATAATGAAACTTTTGCCACATAGAAAGTCAAAAGGCTATCTATACAAGGAATACTGTATATATGTATTTTTATCGGTTTGTTCCTAGTAAGAAAAAGGATAGATTTTTTTTCTGCAGAGACAAAACGCACATTGTACCTTTTAAATTCCCAACCTTTATTTATTTTTCTAAACTTTGTGTACAGTAGTGGTACATGGGCGGCTTAATGCAACAAGGCATTCTCTACCAGTCAACCTTTGGGTTAAAAAGACTACACTGTGGTAGGCGTACAACAAAAACAAAATGGAATCTTTTGGGGAACATTATACAAATAATATATTTAATACTAATAAAATACATATATGTATAAGCTAAAATAATAAACTAATAAATATGATGTTTTATAATAATCCTTCTGATCAAGAGAACTCACAATAATCATGACGAAGACAAAACTAAGAAAGACAGGCTTTTAAGAAGTGTTTTCGGACTTTACGCTTAAAAGAAAATGACCACCAATATGATTTTTTTATTGCTAGCAGGGATCAGAAATCTACACTAATATTATAAAGAGGAAAGATTTGTTTGTTTGTTTGTTTGAATTGAATAGGCTCCGAAACTACTGGATCGATTTGAAAAATTCTTTTAGCATTGGATAGCTACATTATCAGGGAGTAACATAGGCTATATATTATCCCCGTATTCCCACGGGAACGGGAACTACGCGGGTGAAACCGCGTGACGTCCACTAGTCAAGAATAAAATTTTATTGTGTCATATACGTAGATATCCAAACTTGTAGCAAAGCTTCTTTGTAATCAAAAGTAAAGAACATTGTCATAGAAAACACAACATTTCTGATAGAAACTTAAAATCAGTTTGCATCAATATTATTTTTGAGGTAAAAAGATTGTCATTTTTGCCCTCCGGATCACCCGTGGTCCGCAGACCACATGCTGGGAACCACTGCTTTATACCAACAAAAACAAAAAATGTATTATTTACATCTGAGAATGACATAAAATGGTCACACCACAAACCACAAAAGAACGATGTAAAAGTCATCCGTACGACCGTACGACCACACATGCCTACAATGCATCCATTCAATAGATTGCTTTGTACACGAATGGACAGTAATAAAGAGCACTTTCAGTACAAAAGCGACATCCATATTTGTTCGAACCACTCTAATTTAAGCCATACAAAAAACAAATATAATCCCATAGATGGAAAATCCGACAATAGTAAAGCACAAAGCTCAAAAACGCGAACGGATGTATATTCCCTGAATGGAGAAAAAAAAATCGAATGAACATTGTGCATTTTATCAAAGGATTTTTTAGCATGAAACCCACATGAAATAATCCGAATAAGAAGATTAAAAATATGATGACGTTCATACAGAATAATTAGTTAGACACGGTTACATTATTATAGCTGACGGCTTAGGGGATTCTTTACAAAGGACACATACAGCAGTACTGAAGAAAATTTCATAGTCTCCTCGATTTTCATTTAAAAATGTAATGATGCCCTTGCATAATTAACATTTCTAAGTATTACAAGTTTATGTGTCACTGACTGACTTCTTCACAATTCAAAAGTGCCTGTAATTATAAAATATGATATGCTTAACCTTTTTTCGCTTCCAATTGAATACTGCCACAAAATTCACTACTTATGCACCAAGCAGGCTGTGGACTAAGTGTTTTCTCGACAAGAAGGAGTACAAAAATCGTAACAACAAGATTTGAGCAGGCATTGAAAAACTTGTGGAAGAAGACTCGAAGAAAACGTCGAATATTTTAACGTTTTTACGTTGTTGTGAAGTTCCCATTTGCGTAAGTTAGCAAGTATCACTAACAACTGACTAAAATCTCACAAAAATCATGCGATCACATCATCGGTTTATCGGTTTTTTGCTTTTATTTCTGTTCATTTTGTCTATGTTGCTGTGAGTTTGTGTCTATGCTGAATAAATGTTTTCTATTCTATTCTTTATATTCTATTCTATACAGAAAAACAAAATCAACGAAGTATTGAAGATAGGGCGGGAAGCTTACCTTGGTTTAGGAGTTTTAGAACATTATGTGATTCCATATGCTCCTTTAAAACTACTTTTCACTGTATTATATGCATCATTTTATCATACTTTTTAAATGGCTGCGATTACAGAGTCGTAATTATTTATAGAAGCATTGAATCGAACTTGTTTTCGACTTCATAGCAAACGGTTCCAAATGCAGACATATTTCACAGATTATAAATCTTTGAATGTCTTAGTGTCTCGAAATAGCAAACGGTCGGAGATCACAGTGGAAATCTTTGGTATCAGCTACTTGCACAAACACTCGGATGTGTCCAGAAATGGTTGCAATTCTGCTGCCAAGTTGTTAAGAGGAACGTCCGACGATGCGACGTTTGAATTTAGTTACGGGATAAATGTGACAGCCACGACGATGCAAAATGAGAACCATACTGAGTGGCTGGTCCTGATTTATGGAAAGTCTATCACACATATTTATGATAGACTTTCCTTTGTTTTGCTATAGGTACCGGAAAAGTTTAGAATTCTTGGAAGCTATTTATAAAAAAAAATAATTAAAAAGCTGCAGTTTTAACTGCTTTACAAACGAGCCTTTGCCTGACTGCACCAAAGAAGGAAAGGTACTTAAAATGTTGAATCATGCTCTTTGGATTCTTTCAAGCTGTCATGTTGAAAGCAAATTATTAAAAAACTAGCTTCTGCCAGCGGCTTCGCCCGCTTGGTCCCTAGGGAACATACTCCCGGGATAAAAGTAGCATATGTCCTTTCTCAGGCTCTAGACTATCTGTGTACCAAATTTCATTTAAATCGACGGACAGACAGAGTTACTTTCGCATTTAAAATATTAGTAAGGATTAGGACCTAAGCAAATGAATATAATGATGTCTCGTATAATTATGTATTCCTGTTTTATACGGTGAAACTATGATTCAATGTTCAAAAGGTTGTTCAAAAACGTTTTAAATAAATCAAAAATTGTTATCTTAGCTCAAAGACATTAGGTATCTCTAGAAATTTGTGTGTTATTGGCACAAACTCAATTAATTTAGCAATCTATTTTATTAAAATAGATTGCGTTTACTAAATTAAATTTACGACTTTCAGATTGCACGGGTACCTACCTACCTACAATTTCATTAGCACGTTTCAGAAATGAAAGTTATTTAAGATAATTGTACTAGCCATTTTTTTATATGTCAAGCTAGATTTTATTCATTATTTCCCCCAAATAAAAAGCAAACTTATACACATGAACTTATAGTACGAAGTTCCCTGTTTGGACACAGGAAACGTATATTCACCGGTGTCAACTTCTGCCGGGGTACCACAGGGTAGCGTTTTATGCCCTTTACTTTTCGTCTATAATAAATCACACGCAAACTGATTGACAACGGTCAGAGACTTGGAGCTATTTTATTGAGGCATCAGCAATAGAAAGTGTTTCTAGAAACAGGGCTTTATGAACAATCTATACTAATATAATTATAAAGCAGAAGGGTTTGTTTGCTTGCTTGCTTGCTTGAACGCGCTAATCTCAGGAATTACTGGTCCGATTTGAAAAATTATTTCAGTGTTAGATAGACCATTTATCGAAGAAGGCTATAGGCTATATATCATCACGTTAAGACCAATAGGAGCGGAGCAGACGAAGTTGCGCGGGTCAGCTAGTAAAAAATAAAAATAAACATAAACAAAGAAGTGAAGGATATAGTTCTATTTCAGTGCATAATACCTGATATTATTAGTTTCTGCTGTTGCGTTACCATCGAGAAAAATGTGTTTATTCAAAGAAAAATATGGAAAAACAACGTAATTGTCGTTTTAAGCGCAGGTGTGTCTTTCTTAGGGAATGAATAAACGTAGCAATCAGCAGGGAAATAAAATTTATTATGAGTTAACAAAATAAATAGTTTAAAATGTCTGCATTGCAGTCAATGCTCGTGATTTACATTCTAGTGCAGGCAAATCACGCCGAAATTAAGCTGAATAATTTAGAAGATATCACAGAATTAAATTTACGCGCGACTGCAAATATCATCACCGCGGTGCCATTTGTTTCGCTGATAGCTAAACATAAATGGCACCGCGGTGTAACAGTTGGTCACTTTAAGGACGCTATTACAAAATCAAGCGCGTGGCGCGGACTATAGCCACAGATCGCATTCCCGATATTTATAGTGATTGTAGCGCTGTATACAACAATTGTTTAAAAATATTATTTTACATTTAAATAGACAATTTTTTAAACTTTAGTTATTACTTACTTTTTGTTTGAATTTGGATTATATACTTTCATAGAAAAAAATAATAATTTCGGGCTAAAAATTATCAAGTAACTCTCTGATTTACGGAATCATTGAACAAAACACTCCAAATTAGAAGATACAGTTGCACCATAAACGTTTTTATTAATGATTAAATTATTATATCGTCGATGTAACAAAGCATCAAAAGATGCCTAAAGTTAAATTTTATGAAACATCCTTTGCAGAAGCAAGGTTTTTACTGGGTAACACGATGCTTCTTGGTAAGACTGGCTGTCATAACTGAAATCTGAATCTAAATTCTCAGAAGACAGGGTTCTGACTATCAAAGATCCGCAATATTGACAGCCATAAAGATATTCAACATTTGCACTCATTGGGCCTTGCATCACTGCTCCTAAATAGAATCCTTTATTCTGAAGAGACCACTAATGGCAGACCTCTGTTGAGCGTCAATCCGTATGTCATTATTAATTACATCAGCTATTCTGGATTCACAAAATGTGATGCAGTTGTATTTCTAACTTGTACGCTCTCAATACGGCCATTGTTACAGAACTATTTCTGCTTAGTAAGCTCGAAATTGTAGTTAGGGAACTAAAACAAACTATATGCTCGAAACTACTAGTCTGTCGAAGTTCAGCTGAACTGCTGCCGCAGGTTATTATATCAGTACAGCTAGTTACAGTCTGCGAAGGTTATTTCAATTATCTGTATTAGAATACAGGCTCAGTGAGCAAGTATTATTTAAGCGGCAAAGTAAAGTTCCAGTAAAGTAATATAATGACCGATTTTAACCACTTTTTTAAGGTCGGGAAATCATCAAATTACTCCTGCTCTGGGCGGAGCGAAAGAATTCACACAGACACATGCAACACGGTCAACTTAGTGGTAGTGATAGTCTCTCGATTGATAAATAAAATAACATGTGATTCATCTGCGAAACTAAAAAAAAAGGGCCCGAGACAGAAGTTTTCCGAGCACCACGCAGAAAGCACAGGTTTTCGAAGTTGGTGTACAAAATTGGGTGTACGCTAATGGAATCGATCCTAATAACATCCTAAAAAATCAGGACAGTGCAATTTATTGCAACCTAAGAAATGACTGGCCTATAATTCAAATCGAGGCAAATATACCCCTGTCCCCCCCCTAAATTTGGGGGAGGCCTATGTCCAGCAGTGGATGTCTTTCGGCTGATGATGATGATACCCCTGGGACAACTATCCTGGCTATCCTGGGACAGCTACCCCTTTTAATCCGCATCAAATCAGAATTTTTATCAGAACTCAGATGATTTTGTGTGAGTCCTCAGACGTTAAAAAAAAAACTGGCCAAGTGCGAGTCGGACTCGCGTGCAAAGGGTTCCGAACGAATTTAGTTTTTTTTAACATGTTATTTTAACACTACAGACTTCTAATAGGTTTTCCTGTAATCTTTAGGTTAAGATCCATTTCCATTTTCCATTTTTTTTTTTAAATTTAGGCACAGTAGTTTCGGAGATAAGGGGGGGGGGAAATGGTCATTTTTCGTCTAATTTCTTGAATAACTTCAAAACCATTTATTTTAAAATTATGAAAAAAATATAATTAAAACCCTCACAGTAAGCCCTTTCATTTGAAATGTCACACAATATTGTTCAAAAATATTTTTTTTTACTTTTCTAGTTTGACCCCCAAAAGTGACTCCCATAATAAAAAAAAATATAATTTACGTAACGCGTCCGTGTTTGGGTCATACAAGTCCATATGTGTACTAAATTTCAACAGAATCGGTTCAGTGGATCCGGAGAAAACTGGCTGTGACAGACGGACAGACAGACAGACACCCGAGTGATCCTATAAGGGTTCCTTTTTTTTCGGAACCCTAAAAATGGGTAGCGAATGTGTTCATTAATGGAGAATAACTTATTATACATTTCACTGGGATAGGGTCGCTTTATTGGTTAAGAATTCAAGTGATTATTTATCGATAGGTGTTAAAAGTTATGAACTTTTTCTTGGACAGGCCATAGTCGATCAATAGATTTATGTTCGATTAAGTTAAAACCTCTATTTCTGAAATGATTCTTGCCTGAAAACCTGTCACTGGTATTAAAACAGGTTTAGACACTTAGGCAGGTTTATTCACTCAAAGCAGAAACCCTTCCAACGAGTGCAGTGCCTACCATTCAATACAATTTGTATTTGTTTGAAAAGTACACGTCACAAAACTAAATAACGGACACCGCAGATTTGGAAGTTCGAGTTCCGCGGAAAAGTAACTTACTCCGGCAGACCAAGTAATTCGTTCAGTTAGTTTAGCTTAGCTCGTTTCGCTGGAAAATGTTTCCAACTTACTGCAAACTTTATAAACCGCTTAGTTTTCATAGTTTGCGGTCTGCACACAAGCTTGAAAAAATACCTGCGAGTTAAGCTTAAAATTTATTTTAGCTTTAGTCTGCAACAGACTTTAGGGTGCTTTTCTACTAAATATGTGCGATGCGAGGTAGCCAAAACACTGGTATTCAGCTGAATCCGGTTTGACTGGAAGCCGACCCCATTATAGTTGGGAAAAAGGCTAGGCAGATGATGATGTGCGAGGTAGCCAAGCGGTGAGCGAGGGAAAACCATTCATTGGCATCATTTCATTTTCCTAGTCATACTGGCTCTGTCGCAAAATGACCACTTCTCAAAATTACTACAGGTAGCAAAATGTCCCTTTCTCAGAATGTTCTTTTCGCGAAATGTCTCTTTCGCAGACAGTTCTTTTCGCGAAACGGGACATTTCGCAAATGCGAGTTTTCGAAAAATGTATCTTTCACAAAATGTCTCCTTCCTCTCCTCTTCCTCAAACAAGCATTCATTCCTTACGTCAGCAAAATAAACTAATCAAGAGCTAGTCGGTTTGCAACACAGTGGGGTACTGTGTTAATGTTTAATCAGTAAAACGGGTAGGTGTATGCACATAGAACTAAAATAAATAATAGAAATCGAAGTTTGTCAGATTTAGTTTCTTACGTAATCAAGCCATTTATTTTTTGTGTTTTGTATTTAGGCTAAGTTTAATTTGTTGATTGTTTATTTGTGTAAATTGATATTTTGAATCTGACAATCTTCGATTTCTTCGATCTGAGAAACTCACTATGGAGGTGGTGTTTGATGTTACTTTTTACGATAACTGCAGACCCTCCGTGTGACGTGGTATCAGGATGATTGGTACAATAAACACAATAGTTATCGATCTTAAAAACCCTGCGGTCAATGAGGTGGGTTTCAGATATCAAAGCAATGTCGGCTTTATTTTCTTTTAACAATATTTCCAGTTCTGGTATATTTGGCGTAAGACCATTGATATTCCAGGTAGCAATGCGTAACGACATCATTGCGGAAGCCTGCTGATGAGTGTCATGATGAGGTTTATCATTGAGCTGAACTGTGATATGAGTTGGTCGATTCTGTCAGTCTGTTTTTTTAGAAGTTTTTCTAAACTAAATTTATTTTCATGTTCGAGTTCTATTTTTGTCAAATGTGTTCTTTGTGACTCATGGTCAACGTGGTTTTTGGTATATGTTCTCTGTGACCCTGTGAGGTCAACTTGGTCTCTCCCATAAGATCGCTTTGGTTCTGAGATGTCAGAGTTATCTCTTGAGTATGTTTTTTGTGTCTCTTTAAGTTCTACTAAAGTTTTTGTGGATTTTTTGACAGCTTCACTGTACAGTCCCAAGTTTCCTTCTCCGCCTTGCTATATATCTATCATAATATAGAACGAGTATCTTCATCGACATGTTTAGAGACAACTGAATCCCACAAAGTACAAAGACGAGGAAAAACACATATGTCAACAAAAGCAAAGATGTAATTACTTAAGAGGCACTAAGACCTAGTAGTAAGTAAGACATAGTTTAATAAACTTAGTCGCAACTTCAACTTAAACTCATCGTCAAACTATCGCGGGTTTTATATGGCTTGCTATTTGTTTTACCGTGTTATACTACTTGAAACTTTTAGTGTGTACTAATTAATTAAGTGCTGATTGCGTTGCGGTTTTTTACTGAGTGGCGCAATTTGTAATGAAGTATTTGCACCGCAGCTAATGGACGTTATTAATGCTCTTAAGTAAAGCTCTTCACTAAAGGTTATTATGGCCACATTTATTTATTTTCATCATCATTAAAATCTATACTAATATTATAAAGCCGAAGAGTTTGTTTGTTTGTTTTACTAACATAAGGATACAGATGGATCGTTGAGTTTCTAAGTTTCATTTAATTTATCAAGTTTGTTAGAGAGATTTCATCCTTATAGTTGACCCTAACGATCGATGCAATAAATGTACAGGGTGTAATTTGTAAAGATTTTAGTCGGTTCGATTCCCGGAATTTTCGAAAACATTTGAATGCAGTTTTCTTTCTTTTCAAAACTAAAGGAATGTTTTCTTTGAGTAAAATTTTCTATATACAGTATAAATAGAACTTTCCCTTCAGGTGGCATTACAAAATTCCACTCTGTAGAGTACCTAACGAAGGTACATTTTTTCATGAATATTATCTTGTCTTGACAACAGATTCGAAAACAACTTTCAGGAAAACATTTACTATTGTCGCGTTTGATCATATGGAATTAAGTACCGTCGTCATTGGCAACTTGTATTCACAAGTAGGCATCTATGTTACTGTAAAAGCTCGAACTACGGTCAAACCAACTCTGCTGTCATACTGAAACAATTTCTAACTGTCATGAATGTCATAATCGCTACTTTTGGACTTCGAAAAATTTTAGAATATACTCCAGAGAGCTCAGAGACACGGTAAGGGTGATTTTATACCAAAGATGTGCGAGGGATGCGAGTGAGGAATATGAGCGCTGCTACGCATCCTTGCACGGCCTAGCAACCTGGCACATTTCTGACAGAAACTCATCCTAATGTTGAAAAATAATCATGTCTTATGCCTCAAAATTGGAACCAATTGATGAGTAATGATATAATGACTAAGACCTGAGTTAATCATAGAATTAAAACATTCTAAGTCAAAGAAAGGGTTAAGAGGGTTTTCGTATTCCGGCAAACGTTAGGCTTTACCGTTAGTTCAGGCTTCGACAGTACCATCTACATTTCGGACGTGGAATTACCAAAAGATCTCATTAAGGTAACATTTTAAAAGGATCCTTCTGTGTTTACGTCGGCTCAACATCGTTTTAATAGGACCGAGCTACCTTTCGTGGAACCAGAGCTTATGTTATCGTAATTTTTTCGGCAAGGTCGGTTCCTATGTTAAGTTTCTGTATCTAAGGGACTCTTGTGTTGCTAACCTACTTGCTCATGTTTAATGTTACTAAAGCTGCCTTAAAATAACTTCGTTTTTGTTAGGTACTCGTTTTGGTCTCCCGAGGGTTCCGTTTTTCCAATATGGTGACATTTTAAGAACTAGTTTCTTTAAGTTGGTAAAACAAAAGTTTTTGCCCCGTGTTGTAATTTCTTACTTGGTTTACAATAAAAATTGACTAAAGTTAAACAGCATTTTATAAAGGTTTTCATAAATTAACAAAATATACATTTTATGATATATGAAGGCTATGGAAATAGACTGTATGTGTTAGTGGATGGTGGAAATAAAGCTAAAGCTCAATAAGATAAAAGGATTTGGTGGTAAATTGATGAAAAATATTACATTTATTGGAAAACTAAACCTTTGGACAGCTATAACAAGAAAGAATAAAAAAGAAAAGAATAACAGGCAAATAAAAAAATATTAATTATTCTAAAAAGTCACTGCAAACCAAGGATTTCGTAACAATCTGTGTTCAACTTCTAACATATTTTTTCATTTAAAAACTTTCGAAAAACTTTAGTTAAAAAAATTGACTAAGGAATCACTTTGTACTCTGTGTAGATGCTTTTGAAAGTTATGTAAGTATACTTATAAAAACAATGCTTTGTACAAATTTCAAAACAGTTTCTGTGTTGTAGCGGAGACAATGCAGCATTTTAAAAACTGCTGCTATAACTTTAAGCATTTATAAATAAAATTAACAAAAGACAAACTTTAAGTCCCGTGTCCAACTTCTGTTAATATTTTCACAAACAGATGAAACTTTTTATTAGTTTATATAATATGAAAAAGTAACATTCCGTTTTCTCGTAGAATTTGATAAAATGCAGAAAAGTATTCATAACTGCTTTGTTTTAAGAGGTCATTCATATTTTTAAAACTTTTTACCCTTTGTTTCGATGACAAGCTTTACATTTGAAACAGACTAACTTCAACATTTTTATTTAATTGTTTTTTTTTCACTTAATTTCGGTTCTTAAAATCAAGGGTTGGAAATTAAACCGGGTTTTAATAACAAGACGGTCGTTATTCTCGTTGCAGTGATGATGATAATGGCTACCGATGTTACGTCAATCATGGTAATTAAGCAAAGTCGGAGTTCTGCTTCGCAATCAATACACGAACCGCAAGCCAGAACGAATCGGGTATAGACTAGATAACCCATCTTAGTTTGTGAATTGACCAATGATTGTGTAGCCAACAGTGGCTTAATTGTGCTTAATATGTACCTACCATACACGCTATGACAGGATATTGCTAACAACTCTGCCTCGGTATCAATACACGAACTGCAAGGGAGAACGAATCGGATATAGACTAGATTTCCCATCTTAGGTTGTAAACCTATGATTGTGTAGCCAACAGTGGCTTAATTGTGCTTCATATATGTACTACCATACACGCTATGACAGGAAATTGCTAAGAGCTCTGCCTCGCAATCAATACACGAACCTTAAGCGAGAACAAATCGGATATAGACCAGAAAACCAATTTTAAGATTTCAATTGACCTATTATAGTGTAGCAAACAGTGGCTTAATAGGGGATACCGTTTTTGTACTCACCAGTTGGCGCCACTGTCGAGTAAAGTTCTAAATCATAGCATTAAAGTTGTTATCACGCGCATGTGGACAAAGTCAGAAGGAAAATAAAATAATCAAAACAAATAAGTAAATAAACTCGCGTCAATAGCTGACCAACAGTTTAATTTGACATTGAAACCCTCACGCTACCCTAGCGCCTCTAGCGGCGATTTCAAACGCGATAGCCCTCAATGTGTTTCATGTGTACCTACCATACACGCTATGAAAGAAAATTGCTAAGAGTGGCATTACCATTGGGTTAAATCAGAGGACATGGAACTGATTGCGTTTCTGACATCTACGCCCCAGTAATGCTACGGCCACACTACCGTGAATATGGCAATAATGATGGCCATAATTGGTGATGTTCTAGTTGGTTTTGTTTCAATTTTGGCCATAACTGGTGATGTTCCAGTTGGTTTTGTTTCAATTATGGCCATAATTATTGCCATATTACGGTAGTGTGGCCATAGCATAACTGGATAACACGGTACGCAAGGCTATTGCCAAGTGCTTTGGTTTCTGACAACTGTCAAAGACGTACAAGCGACAGCCCGAACCAACAACTTGACGTCTTTGTAGAGCAACGACGAAGTTCAGGGTCCTAGGCAAGCGTAGCTTAACTTCAACTAAAATCGTCGACTTAAGCGGCTGTTGTGATTTAGCCATGAGTTTCTGGCAAGGAAATCTTGTCTCAACCCAAATTAAAGGTATCGTCTTAACATATTCCCGGTAAAAAAGTTCCCATAAAATCATATTTCAATCACGGGAAAAGATATTACTCTGACCGTCGTAGATTGTACCTATGCATTTACATTAAAGTTATATTTAAGAGAGGGACAAAATATAGCTTAACTACAACATTTACCGTTTTAGAAGTGCTGAAGATGTCGTTTCACGAGGCTAACCTCGTGCTAAGTAGTAGTAAAGTGAGTGAGCCTATTTGGCACATTCAGGAAAGCTCACTGATCACCTATGCTTTTCCCTTCAGACATAGAAGTTACCTCTTCAAACAAATGTTCGGTTTCTTCAATGAAGGAACTGTTTAAACATAGCCTAGTTACTTTCGCGTAAACGATGCCAAAATGGTAATTAGATAGGCGCGAAATTCAATTAATGTTGTACGATGTACAAACGGTCACACTCCAGCACATCATGATGAATGAAACAGCTCGGCACTCTGTATCTACGACCACCACATACTAAACCCATTACGAACACCAAATAACGCTGCAAAATTCACGTCGGAGCAAAATACAGATAAAAAATTCAGTATAGGTACAGCTGCTGCCCTCCAATAACTATTGAAACACGAAATGGAATGGGAATCACAAAAATACAGGTTTTTGATTGCAAAAGTTTTGTAACGAATGTAATGAATAGATTGGACGGATTCGGATTCGGTGTCCAATTAAGGCTGCCCGCCTACGTCCGATAATCGGTGACCGATTTTTTGTAGAAGAAAAATGGAACATACTGATTGCAATATCGTAACGCACACGTCCTACAAAAAAATTGCTAGTTTTTACCTAGCCAGGAAAAATCGCCCGATCGTCGGTGCTACAAAAAGCCTGACGTGGGCGTGTGTGTCGAGCAACAGAAAAGACTTAGGGCGGATTTCATCAATTAAACTGAACGCGATCTGCATATAAACCACGTTTACGAGCTGCCAGTTTCATTTTTTTTCTGTGAAATATTGACACTGACATCTTAAACGTAGTTTAGATGCACTATAGTCCGTGATATATAAAAAAACCCAAGATGCACAGTCTCGAACAAATGCAACACTCGAAACTATCGTCAAAAACTGACATGTATCAAGTGTCATGTGGGAGTTGTGTGTAGTTATACTATAAACAATTTTGTTTGCAAATTCAACCTTACACGGATCGCTTTAAGTTGATTTTACAAAGCTGTGCAATATGGCGAGCGATGCGAGACTGTTTCAAACTTGCGCATAATTATACATATTGCGTTTATTTTTTGCGGACGTTTTTGAGATGCTGACTGTGTATCTTGGGGTTTTTATATATCAATGACTATCGTCTGTTTTTTAATTCCGGAGACTAAATTGACAAGTACATATATGTCAAAACTTACTTAAATGCTATTGTAATCTATGTCAGTTTGCTATTTGCACTTGTCAATTTAGTCTCCGAGATTAAAAAACAGACTACAATCGCGTTCAGTTCCATTGGTGAAATCCGCTCTTACGGCCCATTCACAACTTCGGTCTTAGCGGCGAGCGGCGCGGCAGGCGGCGCGGCGGCGGCAAGCGGTGCGTTTTACACGCCACGTACCCTCAGTAGCGGCTAGCGGCAGCGGGCGAGGTGGACGTATTTAGGTAGTCGGAACGTGCTCAAAATTATGGCGTTATCAAAATTATCCCTTCTGTGTTTAGAAAGCAGTATATTTTTAAAACAAGATATTCTTAATATGAGAGAAGGAGTGCACGAACTGAATAAAGATCGATATTTAAATGGCGAATTTCGTGACCTATACGAAGATTACAGCAAATATCCGGACAAGTTTTATGAGTACACAAGAATGAGTGTGGAAAGATTATATTCTGCAGCACATAGACGTATATTTAAAACAGCACATCAGATCCAAAAGAGTCTAAATATTTTTTTATATGAGTTCGCCGCCGAGTCCGTCACACCTACACCGCTATCCGCGCCGCTCTGTTTCGTGGCGTCGCGTTCATTCGCTCGTACTTTTGATGCGCCGCTGCAGCGATTCGCTCCGACAAAACCGCGCGCGTTTTCGCTATGAGCGGCGACTCGTGGCGTGCTTCAAACATTTTCATACATTTGTTCTTATCGCTCGCCGCCCCGCACGCCGCCGCCGCTCACCGCGGTAAGGTCGTGAATGGGCCGTTAGGCTGCCAAGTCTTTTCTGTTGCTCGACACACACGCTTGTAAAACTTCTACTCATTGTAAAAAGAGTACTCGTTCAATCGGCATTGTTTTCTTGTTGGAATGTGTTCGAATGTAGATATGTTTTAGTATTTTATGTGAATGCAAATTATCTCTCCTTTCTATTAATGAAAACCATATCAAAATCCAAAGACTTAGATACAAATTTCTCTCTTCCTGTTGCAGGAAAGGACCTACAAATTTTATAGAATAAACCTACATTCCAATTTTCAGCTTTCTAGACTTTTTTTACTATTAAAAGGTATAGGTAGGCACGCGACTTCAGCAGTTTCGACTGTGGGTTGATAGCCAGTCAAGCCAAAGCTTTTTTAAATATCGATTATTCTTTTTCATACTGAGATTAAACTCTGCTATGAACCAACCCCACTAAAGTATGGATACCGATAGCTAACGGCGATGCACCACCGGTACATGGTGGACATCCCACCCACACGCACAAAACGTTTTGGGAACACATTCATTGTGGGTACAGCTAAGGAGTGGAGTTCCCTGCTAGAGTCTGTGTTTCCTGATAGCTATATCCTGGCAGTCTTTAAGTCAAGAGTGAATAGGTTACTTCTAGGCAAGCGTGCTCCATCTTCGACATCATCATCGCTTGCCATCAGGAGAGATAGTGGTCAAACGCATGCCTATCAAAAGTAAAAAGAAGCCGTTAAAAAAATGATCTTAGTATAATTCAAAATTAATTATATTGTCGACCTCAGACCGAACCCACGCGAACGCCAGCAAGCTATACTTGATTATGTTCTTGATTTAGATAAATTTATTTATATTTTTATTTAGGCATACATTCTACTGGTTATGTCGCCGAAAAGGGTCAGGTGCGTAGTACTCGCCTCGCCGCGTGTATTTTCAGTTGTACAAGCGTGGACACGAAAACAAGTATCTAAGGATAGAGCAGGTGCAAAAGGTTCTGAACCAATAATATTTCTTATTTACAACTAACTTTAGAATTATTGATAGATCTGACATTAAGTCCTTTAATTATGTATGTTACTAATGGTAATTATTTTAAATTAATTATATACGCACAGTCTAACCAAACGAATGCAGATATAATCTTCTATTTCAGAGAATGATGGTCTTTGGAGCCTGTTTTCAGTGCAATATAAAAAAAAATCTTCAAGACGAAGTGTGGAGAAACGAAGCTCAACGTTTTTTGTTTTTCAATGAATAAAATCTTATTTATAATACCTTTTTATCTTTTTCGTGATTCCCATTAAGATTACAAACACCACAACTAACCTTGAAATGTGTCAGGTACTCTTGTTGACGGGTGATGTCGGTGGCCAGGATCAGCGAGCTGATCTGGTTCTCCAGCGTCGCTCGTAGACCTGGTACGGGCGGCAGGTGGTCCAGGATGCCGCTTTCCACCAAGCAGCTCATGGCTGAACGCCAGTGGTGGTTCTCGAGGACCGATGTGTTCTGTACGGACAAAAGGAATTTAGGTTAGTACCTTCTTATTTTAATCCTGTGGTGTGCTGACTTAAAAAGCCTGAAAGGAGACATTTCTTTTTCTGTCAGTACTAACGTCACCGCGTTTACTCGATAGCTTTAATCGATACATCTATGATCAAATTATTCGTACTAACACTTGACCAGGTAGTTTCTTCAGTCCCCCCCCCCTCGGACACAAACAATGTAAAAACTATTTTTTTTATTGTAAGTAAATTGGTTACCAATATTACAGCCTTATAACGCTTTTACTGTTTACATATATTAGTTATAGAGTCTGTCCAGTAAGTTTAGAATCTATTTAAACAGTTTTTCCAGCCGAAACTATAAAGGTTCGAAAACGACGAAACGCTTCTGGAAAATTTGCCGGAGGCCCCAGATTTTTAGTTCGACTTCAGAATTTTATCAATTATCACCTGCGACCCATGTTATGTCAATGTCTATTCACTGTTATCCAAACAAAAAAGTATTATTTTATATTTATACGCCCCCTTTTGTTCGGTACGCAAGGATGGGCTATTGAGGACACGTATCAAAACCAAGTCGAGCCTTTGACAGAACGTGGAAGGATTAGCTCCCGGTACAATTCTCTTCGTTGGTTACTATATAAAAGAGAAATTTGGTAAAAAGCCGGTAAATGGCCATCAATATCTCTCGCTGTATAGAAATAGAGATGTTAGAATAGAACAGAATTCTCCTTATAACGTACACCGTATACGTTACAGAAAAGATACATTAAGAAAACATTAAATAGAGTGACACAATGGGCAGCCTTATCGCCTTTTAAAAACGATCTTTTCAAGACAAACTTTGGATGGATTTAAAGAAAATAGGAAAGACAGTACCGTAGGTAGTCTTTATACACCATAATTACACAACAGATAAATATATACTAAAATAATTAAGAAACAATAGCAGAGTATCCAAGTAAAAACGATTTATGAGCGAGACTATCCTTTTAAAAGTGGACAAAGATTGAGCACGCCTCACCGACACGGGCAAGGAATTCCATAACCGCACGCTTGAACCTTAACAGATTTGTCGTAGAAGCCAGTGGAATGCATCTCTAGTCTCAAGTTTTCCGATGACCTCAGAAATGTACCTATTAGGCATGTGTCATGAAGGACCTTGAAAAGTTACAGAAGACTTTTTGACAACCACAAACATGACTTCTTCATTATAATTTAACAGGTTCTGTTAGGTTGCCTGTCCATTGACGCGGAGCGAGGCAGTGGCGCGGAGAAACGGAGTAATTTAACCAATAGAATTGTGACGCAGAGCGGAGATTTTATGCAATTACATTGGTTGATATTTCTCCGCTCCAGTGGCCGGTCAGCCTTAACGAATGCAACTCAAGCTATTAAATTTACCTGAAATTCATAGAATTTCACGTCGAAGCAGCCAGGAGTTTGTTTTAGTTGTTCATTAAGTCCTTCAGTTCAGACAGTTAGTACTTGCATTCAAAATTTAAATACTCGCAATGTTCGGAGAAAAGCTTAAGTCTGTACGTCGAAAGAACATTATATTACATTAAGAATTTCTAGCAACTGTTTTGTAAAGTTTCATCAGAACAGCACAGTTAAGTCCATAAGGCTTTGCGAGGTAAATTAATTAGAGTGTATGCAGAGAAGACTGCGTTTCAAATGAAATTATGACTAGTAGTCAACCACACAAGCTTTTCAGCTCCCACAAATTCTGTTTGTAGCTGTTATGAAAGCTTTTCATTCCGGAGTTTAAATTAACAAACTCCAGTTTCTGATTACTTTTTCAACGGTAACATGTATCATGCCGCGGTAGGTCAGGATATTGACAGCAGTCAAAAGCTTCTGATTGGCTTACGTTTGAAACATCAAACGCAACACGGCCGGCCTTCGAAAGGTTTTTTGCGTTCCATTTCGCAAAGCTTTCAAAGGATTTTTATGAAATGTGTCGAATTCAGAAATGCACTCTTTGATAGTAACGTAGCGTACCTAAAGAGCGATTTATACTTTTTAAGGTATTATAATCTGGCGAAACTTTAACTGTTAGAAACAATTTGAAAGGATCATTTATAAAATAGAAAAAGTGATCATTAATAGGAAAATAATTCCCCTATATTTTGAATAGATACCTTAATTAAGAACGCGTACAAAGGTTTGCCAAACGAATTTAGTTGTTGTTTTTGATGAATGTTTGTGGCATTTCAACACTACCTATTTTTCCTGTAATCTATTTATAATTTACCTTAAAATCCTCAATAATCCTTAACGCTTTCGTAACAGTTACCCAGAAAACTTAAGAAGTTTTAAATTAATTGCACGAGATAACTTAAGCCATTAGAATTTATTTCAGTATTCAATTGACCGTGACCATCTCAAGACAATCGCAACTGACTTCAATCTCTGTTAGTCTCGAATGCAACTCGAAGGGTGCAAAATGAATCGAGGAAAGCTGGATTTAACCTGTTTATTGGTACGCTGTGTAAAAGCTTGGACACTGATTTCACAGGGGACTGCACCGAGCGCTCTAGTAAGTAGTCGTTCCCTACATTTTGTGATAAGCAAATAGCTTTTCATAATTGAAACCGCAGTAAAGTTAATTAATTTCACGTCTGAAAGATTCCAGTTTCGTCAGACATTTTAGATGCACTTCATAAAGGAAAGCAATTAATTTAGTTAAAGCTGCCACATACCAATGCTTGTGTTGGTTAGTGCTTTGAGGCAGCGGGAGAATGCACACAAAATGAAATTACTAAGCAAACGAGTAACACTGAAGTGTTATTTAGTTTCGTCAGAACCGAAATAAATGAACCTTTTGTTGATAGGTTGGTATAGTATTTGCCAATAGGCTCTATTATTAAAAAAAAATAATGCCGTCTTCAAAATTAAAAACAAAGTACCTACCTACTATATAAAAAACTTTGATTTCGGAAATTGGTAAAAGGAAGAAATAAAAGCAGAATCTTCGACTTGGTCGGTTGTATTATTTTACACGACTGCCTAAAATAAAAAAAGGAGTATTATGTTTTTAGGGTTCATGTATGTATGTATGTTCGTGAGTTTTTGTAGTTTTTTTTTACTTTTTAGTGTTGTTTTTTTTCGGTCAGTAAGTGTAGCAAGTCTAGCACAGGATTAAAGGGTGCCTGTCCATGAAACGGAGAAATATTAACCAATCATGTCAGTCAAAATGTCAGTGACTCACGTGGTGCGGAGATTTTATGCAAATCCATTGGTTAAAATTGATCCGTTTCTCCGCTCCGCTGCCTCGCTCCGCTGTGATGGACAGGGACCCTTTGGCAGGATATTTTTTATCTTATCACTTCATTAACGCGCCATAATTTTCATTATTTTACGGCATACACGTGCGAAGGCGCTGCCGCGCTGGTGAGCTAAAAGCTGGTGTAGGTACACCACAAAGACGTAATATCGCAAACACTTAATTATTCTTTTGAAATCTGTACACGTGTTTAGTTAATTTTAATGAAGCTTCACAGTAAGCTCATTAGCATCATTATGTTCTGCTTAACGGTTCCGCGACATCTATTTATATGTAAAACTGTTTTTCAATGTTCTTGTTTTTGTTATCATTTAACTTATGTGGCTGCATGCATGGGCGACAAAAAGGCTTACAAAAGTTACTTAGATGGTTTTTCTACTATTAATAGATTATTTACTGTAAATACGCTTTTAGTACAAACGATTTCAAAGTGTTATTTTTCGTCTGGTTTGATAAATATATTGCTGTATTTTTATTGTAATCCTAAAAGTTCTGATTTATTGACTTAATTTTATAAAGACGCATTATCGAATTTCGTGAGTTTGATCTTTGTAATTATGTAAAAGGTAAGCTTTGGAATCACTGAGTTTATTTGAATTATGTATTATTTTACCATTTGAAAGGAATATTATTCCAGATTGATATAATAATATTATGTCAATAAACACATCCACCTATTATGATTAATGAGGGGATGTTATACATTATGTTAATATATAATAACACGTTCGATGCGACCTGCCACTGTAGCGTCGCGAAGTCTAAAAGAACTCGTTATTACCTTCTAATGCTAGACGAGATTCTTTAGTTGTCGTACGGACTGTTATCTTAAAATCAAATTATTATGTACGTATCGGTGGATGATAGGTATGTTTTTATGTATGTGAGCTCGCCCCACGATCAATGATTAAATAGAAACAATGACAATTCGCGAGACCTTTAGGATCTCGTAATGCACTGAAAGTAAGAAGAAAACTTTTTACAAAAAAATTATAACAAAATTCCAAAAATAACGTTACAAAGTATAAAATAACCTTAATTTCGGAAGTCGGTGTTTTTGGTTTTGTATCTTCGTTTTTTAACACAGACTTCCGTTATTTTATACTTTGTAGTGTTATTTTTGGAAGTCGGTTATATTTTTTTTGTAAAAAGTTTTTTATTTTTCACTTTTAAGTGGTGATACTTGGACGACGTGTTCATCTACGCAGAAATTGAAATAAGCAAAAATGCTCATAAAATAAAAACTACTGAACTAAACTGAATAATTTTTTTACGGGACCAAATGGCAAGTACTTAAAAAGAATCACACAAATCGGATGATAAACCTCGGAATAATCAGTGTACATACATTAAAAAAAAAAGCCGCCGAATTGAGAACCTCCTCCTTTTTTGATTATAGATTTCGTTATTAAATTAGTTTGACATGAACGAGCGTGGCAGTTGAGAGCTTGTCATGCTCACACAAATGTTTTGCTGATGGTGGCGCGTGTTTTGGATCATTTGATTCCCTTCAAATTGGTTGAGTTAGATGGTGCTGATGCACGCGTCATGTTCGTGAAAGGGCGCCGTCAGTTGAGACTGGTCATCTCTTACCTGCCACGGGCTTATTTTAATTTGTACCTGCATTTTGAATTGTTTATATATTTTCTTGTTCTTTGCATTGTCCTCACATATAGAAGCAATCAAAGATAATGTTAACAAGATTTTTGTAATACATCACATGGTTTAAAAGAGTGTCCGTGGAGTTTCTTGTACGTTCTTCTCCATAGAGATCTACGCTTTGGAACGTGCAAATAGCTTCATGTTTTTGAGTGACCGACTTTGACAATTCAAAAGCCTGTAAATGGTTTATTTGAAATATACGATTTGATTTGATTTTTGGAAGTCAGTTAAAAATTACGAGACGTTTGCGCGTAACGCACATGTGTGTAAATCTATAAAAACAATAGTGATGGGATGCGGCCAAAAATGCATTATCGAGAAAGAATAAATGGACCATTAATTATATACTGATACATATACAAATCACAAGTTTTGTGATCTTGTTAGTCCGTAAGTCTAGAAAATGTAGACTATTTTAAATGTACGAGACGGCAATAACTCTAGTGAATCACCGGAAATGTTGCTGCATGTACTAGATAAATAAGGATAGTTTGATAAATCGCAGTTACTAACACTTTTGTTTTGCAGACTTGGAGGTGGTTATATTCACACAAATCTTTCCTCGGTATTTTTACTCACGACTGCAAGCAAAAGCAGTCGCACTCTTCAAAAGTTGACACAACACTACTTGATTTATGAACAAGCTTCGTACGAGATTCCATGAGTCTCGTGTCGCACTAAAGGCAATTGTTTACTATTTAGTCGCTACGATACCTATAAGATCTCGTACGTTATCATGGACTAGCTCACCCGCGCAACTTCGTCTGCGTCAAAATTTTCATTACTGCTGCGCTCCTATTGGTCTTAGCGTGATGATATATAGCCTATAGCCTTCCTCGATAAATGGGCTATCTAACACTGAAAAAATTTTTCAAATCTGACCAGTAGTTCCTGAGATTAACGCGTTCAAGCAAACAAACAAACTCTTCAGCTTTATATATTAAGTATAGATAAAAATACTACATTTAGGGTACTTATGAATGGTGGGCTAAGAGATCTCACTTTAACTCAAAAAAATAACCTACAGAAAATTCATTCGCCGGAACTGGTAGGACATACAATTTCACTTCTGCATTGAATCGAAAACTGACGAATGTGTCAAAAGCTCAACGTTTGGAAAAAGTTTAGTGTTTTGAGCGCACTGCCTGCGCTGCGTATTAAGTTCAAGTTACCAATATAATGTATAGTGGAATATTATGAAGCATTTTATCAATTTACTGAAAAATGAGTTCGAGTTATTATAATTGAAAACAACCAAGTACTGCAACAAATCATACATACCATACTTCTGTAACAATATCAATATATGTGATTTGTTACAGAAGTACGTTAGCTAGTAATATAATCAAATAAAAAAGTCAAAGTAAAAGGTTAGCTAGCCGAATATTTCGTGTCGTTTTTAGGGTACCGAAAAAAAAAACAACCCTTATAGGATCACTCGGGTGTCTGTCTGTCTGTCCGTCTGTCACAGCAAATTTTCTCCGGATCCACTGGACCGATTCTGTTGAAATTTGGTACACATATGGACTTTTGTGACCCAAACACGGACGTGTTACGTAAATGATTAAATTTTTAGTATGGAGGTCACTTTTGGGGGTCAAACGAGAAAATTAAAAAAAAAAAAACTTGACAATATCGTGTGACATATCAAATGAAAGGGCTTACTGTAAGAGTTTTAATCATATTTTCCATAATTTTTAAATAAATGGTTTTGAAGTTATTCAAGAAATGACACGAAAAATGACCATTCCCCCCTTATCTCCGAAACTAATGAGCCTAAAATTTTGAAAAAAAAAAAATGGAGATAATAGATCTTTACCTTAAGATTACGGGAAAACCTATTAGAAGTCTGTAGTGTTAAAATCAAATGTTGAAAAAAATAAATTCGTTCGGAACCCTTTGCACGCGAGTTGGACTCGCACTTGGCCAGTTTTTAAAATGTGTTTAGACCCATTATGTTTTCAAAAATAAAGTCAAAGTAAACATTAATATTTTTCCGCAGACTCAAACTATAATTAGGCTACCTTTTTTCTCAAAACCTGGATTTTTTTAATTGTTTCCAAATGACAAACTTCGCCTTAATTAAACTCTACTGACAGAATACTAAAAAAACACGGAACCAACACTCGTCCAATCTTTCAACATGAACTATACATTCGTATAAATCTGAATTCCTGCAATCACAAGAAATACGAATACCTACAACGTTTATCCCGAAAAGCTGCGGACGTAACGGTCGGCGATTCGTTCCGCCGCGGAATACCGGATATAAAATATCCGGTTTTGCACCTCAGTCAGAAGTATATAATAATTTTGTTCTTTGGCTGCTGGAACAGATAGATGTGGTGCCGCGTATTTCTGTTAGAGGCAAGGGCTGGTGACAAGCTATTTTTGAAGGGAACGTAAAATCTTTATACCTTAGTTACAAAATTGGAAATCATGTAAATGAAAAAAGACAGAGGTTTTCAGAGGAAAACCCCCTTACGATGTCGAGTTATCTAGTCTTTAAAATTGAAACGTAAGAGCTCCTATTCTACTTTTTTCATACGGAACCCTAAAAAGCACAATTCGATTTTTGATTATTTACAACAACGGAACAGTTCCTATGGTCCTTTTCATATTTTTAAATTCAAGACAATCTATTTCTACTTCAAAGTAGCTTCATCTTAATTTAACGTAAGTTTAAACCTAACATAAGGTTCCTAAACACCTATCGCTTTTCTATAGATTCACCCCTTATTAACAGAATTACTTACTATCAGTTGGAAGATAATTCTAAAGTATATACATATACTCGTAACTTTTATTAGCAACTGGTTGACCCGCGCAACTTCGTCTGCTCCGCTCCTATTGTTCTTAGCGTGATGGTATATAGCCTACAACCGTCCTCGATAAATGGGCTGTCTAACGCTGAAAGATTTTTTCAAATCGGACCAGTAGTTCCTGAGATTAGCGCGGTCAAGCAAACAAACTCTTCATGTTTATATATTAGTATAGATAGATATATAGCTATATTTCATGGAAAAATACATAAATACTACATAACACTTCAAAGAAAATAGAATAACGACATACACCGTGGAAACTGCAAACGAACTTAGTCAAACAGACGGAAGCCTCTTCAACTTCTAACTCAAACTCCTCAATTCCTCCTCAATTTCCTCGCTGAGATAATGTAATCAAGATACCACAGATGTGCCTAAAGCTCCACGATTGCTTTTGTTATGGCAATAATTGTTACTGTGACTCAGCTTCACAGCCTAGCTCATCGACAGTGTTGGCTGCCTGTCGGTCTTCTATAGATTGTACTTTGGTGAGTGTGCGCAGGAACTACACGACCTGATCCCACCATTGCCCTTTTTCTACCGGAATACCAGACGAACTGCATGGTACGACCCGTACTTGGTCAATATCCCGACTAGTCGTACCCAGCGCTTCTCCTCCACATTTATTATGCGCACAGCTGTGTGGAACTCTTTACCAATGCCTGTGTTCCCGTCCACATATATCTCGTCTGCCTTCAAAGCAAGAGTGAACAGGCATCTTCTGGGCACGCTCGCTCCAGAATAGACCTTATCCATCGCTTTCCATCAGGCGTGATCGTGGCCAAGAGCAAGCGCATTCCTCAATAAAAAAATCTTTTTACAAAACACAACAAAGTATAAAATAACCTTAATTTTGGAAGTTTTGGTTTTATTTCTTTGTTTTTTAACACCGACGTAGTAATCGGTGTACATACATAAAAAAAATACCCAACGAATTGAGAACCTCCTCCATTTTTGGGAAGTCGGTTAAAAAAATAAAAATAAAAATTTGGCAATAATTGCAGCCGACAGCGACGGTAATTTAATCGCCCTGCATGCACCGTCGGCTTGGTTAAACAAGGTATATTATTTACTAGTTGACCCGCGCAACTTCGTCTGCTCCGTTCCTATTGGTCTTAGCGTGATAGATGATATAGCCTATAGCCTTTCTCGATAAATGGGCTATGTAACAATGAAATAATTTTTCAAATCGGACCAGTAGTTCTTGAGATTAGCGCATTTAAGCAAACAAACAAACTCTTCAGCGTTATATATTACTAGCTGACCCGCGCAACTTCGTCTACGTCACAATTTTCATTACTGCTCCGCTCCTATTGGTCTTAGCGTGATAATATATAGCCTATAGCCTTCCTCGATAAATGGGCTATCTAACACCGAAAGAATTTTTCAAATCGGACCAGTAGGTCCTGAGATTAGCGCGTTCAAGCAAACAAACTCTTCAGCTTTATATATTAGTATAGAAGTATAGATAAATAAGCCCGTAGTGTCCCACTGCAGGACCAACGCCTTCCTTCCTTCTTTCCACTTTAATCTATCATGAGCAATCTGAGTCCAATCCTTTAGGTAGGAGGTCCAGCTCAAACAAGGTGTTATGCACGAAAATTGCACCTGATTGATATTGTTGTAGTTAAGTTACAAGGTTTATGTGTATTAAACCAGTGTTACCAAACATATTTTGTTGTCTGGATTTGCTTCTGGCTTCAGACTTTCATAGCTGGATTTATTTCTTGATTACACACAAAACGCGCCTGCGCAGTGTAGGCGTATTCTCAACACAAATAAAACTACACGAGAAACGAGATGCAGAGGGAGTAGAGCTCCAAACAATACAAAAAAACGTGAGCTTCACGGGGAGTCTAACAATCTACCGCCGATGCACGGCTGCCACAGCGAAATGTGATATTTGGGTAACTTGATAAATAAAAACGGAAGAGTGCGCGTGGATCGGGATACACAAACGGCCAGTTTTTTATACTTAGTTAACTCAACCTATGGTTAAAATTGTGATAAAAAAATTCGTTAAAAGGCGTTTTTAACCATCTTTAAAAAACGAGGAAGTTATCAATTCAGATGAATTTGTATTTTTTTTAATGTATTTTCGGACAAAACTCCGTCACATACAGACATTTTGTATTTTGTTCGAAATAGGCTTATTCCGAAATAATCCCATTTAAATTTAGTTAAGATCTGATGACTTGGGGGATACCAGCACTAAAATGTGTAAAATAAAATCTTTTTTACAAAAATATACAACCGACTTTCAAACGTAAACCACGACAAAGTAAAAATAACTTTAATTTTGGAAGTCGGTGTCATTTCGATCAAATATTAGTTCTTAATTAATAGTTATTTATTTGACCACTGGTCAAGCTAAATACAGGTCGAAAAACGCACATTAACGAAATTTAGGTGCCCATTATTTTTAACCATTGGTGGTTTTTGGCCATTGGTTGGGTTGGTTTTAACGGGCAAGACTTGCGGGAGGAAGGGTGCGTAGTTTATTTTCTCAAATACGATACCATACTCCCAGAGACAGAACTGAAAAGCCTTTGGGCACCTGTCACGCATTAAAATGAAGTTGGTGGCTCGTGCCTTCTCGTCCAGACCCATAGCGGTAGTAGTAACAGCCGGAACATTTCCGGACTCGACTCCTCCATACATTTATGTGCGCATAACTCAACCAAATGAACTGAACAGCTGATTTTTTTTTTCGCGATTTCTGTATTGGTCCCTTAGTAAAAGTTGTTCATAATGATGAGTACAATGCAATACCTCTTAAGGGGTTAAGAGGTATTGCGTTTATTCTGTTACACGCTGTATACTTGTTATGTTGTTTGTATATTTATTATATTTTACCCTTATGACTTTATTTTTCTGTTTATTTGTCCCGTTTAATTACTTTTTATGCTGCTCCGATCGACGTCATACTCAACGCCGGCTGTCGCTGAAAACCAGCGCTGTGGCTCTGTCTCGCACACGGGTCCTAGCATCATGCTGAGCGATGGCCGTTTTGCGCGAATGTGACGCATATCTTCCCAACTGTTATAAAATTGTAATTTTGTTTTTTTTTTTTTTTTTTTTTTTGGTATGCGTCATGCTTGGCGCAAAGAAACGCTTTTTCTTTCTTTCTTCTTCTATTACGTTACACGATTACGAGAGTAGTATTATAAACGCTCTCAAAGCGTTTTTCTTATGTTTGGAAGTGCATTAGCTTCGCCTAGGAAACCCTTAAATTTAGATACAGTAATACCACTGGCGGTACCTTCATATAAGCCCAAAAGCCTAACTAAAATGCTCGATAGAGAATCAATATCAAACCCGAACTATTTAAAAGTTCGCGCGCTTAATTCTTATCAAAATAACACTATCTACCTATGCCACATTACTACATAACTACACATCGCGATTGTTCGCGCGCAGAGTTTCGCATTTGCAGCATCTACATATAGCTACCTCGCTTACACGTACCGGCTTTTACCGGGCTTTCAAATACTATCTCCGTCACTTTCGCACTTATAGCAATGTGCCGTATAACGAGTTCTAAACCTTGTGCGTCTACAAATCGATCAGTATGGACGATTAAGCCGTGCATGCGTATGAAGTTGCACGCGTATGCGTGACCTTGTCACCTTGCTAACTCTGCAGTGTTGCCGTTTTAGCGACGTTGTGAGATCTTGGAGATTTTTAACGAGTTTGGAGACTTTTTTTAAGATTTAGCAACAATAAAAACTAGCGACTTTTTAGAATAACGAAATTAAATATTCAAGCAATATCTGCCAAATTTGCGACATCTAGCTAGATTTTTCATATACCTGGCGACTTTTTTTGCCTAAATGACAACACTGCAACTCTGCGTAAGTAGTTCTCGACACCCGAGTGCAACTCACTTCAGTTTCATTTGCTTGAGAGTTGAAAAGTTATGTTGTTAAAGTTTTTTGTATTTTCTCAGATTTTCTCAGTGATACAATTGTTTTGGGGACTTACCTACAACAATGAAGGTAATTGTACCTTGTGAGGATTTAAAATGCGTTCAAGTTTTTATTGGCTAAGATAAGGTAAAATCTTTAAACTTTGCTCAGAAAAAACAGTTAATTTCTTCATTAAAACCGACGCCTAATCTGTGTTTTTCTCAGACTAGTAAATCGCATAAACGAAAATTTAATAGATCAGTGTATAAAACTAGTTGGATTGTTGGCTGTTCACACACTAATAAGTTGTATTGCTGGTGCTGCATATTTTTTTCGAATGAAGATTCCGTTTGGAATACATCTGGTAATAATGATTTAAATAACATATCTGGCGCCATTAGAAGGCACGCAAATTCCCATAAACACCTGTGTGCAATGGTTTCTTTCGGTAATTTTGGTAAACAACGAATTGAGACATCTATATCAGTTTATGAGAAAATTGCGATAATACATACGAAGGTACCTACATACTCAGTCAAAAACTGAACTTTCTTTTTTTGAAATCGGTTAAAAATTTATTGGGCTTGCCTTATTTTGAAACACTAGGCACGCCACTGAGTAATACGGATTAAACAAATGTATATTCCGGAATATCTAATCTAATATCTATATGTACCTATATTCTAGCAAATAACTATAATGTAATTTCATTTCATATCGTACGGCATTAATCAGACTGATGGGGAACTAGAAGTAAAACATTATTATGAACCGCGCTATGTTTGAAGTTCGCTTACGTGCACTTAGATAGTTTTAAAGCTATTGTAGAACTCTGCTTTGTGAGGCTGTACAATATTACTGTTAATGTCCAAAACTGGTAAATTTTGAGATGCATCAATGTAGGTCGATAGTCATCAATGAGGATTTAAAAAAAATACATGATTGAAACTAAAAACTTGTCTTTTATCTAGTTTTTGAGAATTGTAGTCTGACAGTATGTGACTCACCAGTATAGGTTATACACTGCACTTGAGACATATTTTTTTAAGTGTGCCTTCAGGGTTAAATCCGAAACTATAAGGAATATCGAAAAAACACTGAAAAGAGTCTCGAGCCCGATTTCGATGAAAACTAAAACTGCATCATTGGTTTTTTGTGAAAATCGTTGTTCTTACCCAGGAATGGAACCGGTTGATTTTGAAAAAAAAAAACTTGAGAGGTGTCTAGGGACACCCGGATGGAACGAAGTTGAAAGAAGAAGTAATTAGTGAAGGAATTGTAATATTTTTTTTAAGTTATAATAATATTTTTTTATTATTATTAACAATTATAATCTACACTAATATTATAAAGAGGAAAGTTTTGTTTGTTTGTTTGAAACGAATAGGCTCCGAAACTACTGGACCGATTTAAAAAATTCTTTCAGCAATGGATAGCTACATTATCAGGGAGTAACATAGGCTATATTTTATCCCCGTGCTCCCACGGGAACGGGAGCGACGCGGGTGAAACCGCGTGACGTCCACTGGTGTAATTTAACTTAATCAGTAGGCTCAATTTTAGACCCAACCCACTCTACCTACCCTACCCACCGTACCTACCCTGCCTACCCTGCCTATTCTGTCTAACCTGCCTATTCTGCCTACCTTACAAATATAATGTAAACAGAAATAGAAAGACGAAACGAAAATAACTGGCTTGCTTTCTATGAAAGAGAGAGAGAAAGACAGACAGAGATACACGCGCACGTCCCACGGCTTACAACTATAGCAAAAAGTGTCGTTACAACTTTTCGTGAGAATTTTTTCCGTCTAGCCCCCTTTCACAACGCGCGATAAGGAACTTCGTTCCAAAAAACATCCTGTATTATTACACCATCCGAAAGTGTAGCTTATAAGGATCAAATTCTGGGAAGTACTGTTACATGGCAAACTAAAGGAAAGAGCTCATTTTTAACAAAAACCTTTTTTTTTAATGTCAAAGAAAAACATATGACGCAATTTTTTCAAAATCAATTATGCAGTTTTAATTTTCATCAACATGAGGCTCGCGAATCTACCACTGCATCATAGGATAAAAAAAAAATCAGTTACGGTTTAGATCTTTAATTAGTTTATGCTGTACTGATACGAACCATATTTTTAAATATTGAAACATCTCTGAATATCTTGTCTTTGCTTTGAAGCTCTCACGACGGCTTAGTCAAAGGAACCAAGCAATATCTTTATAGCAACGACTATCCAAGGTTATACAAATGTCCTTTGAGCTGCAGCTGTCGCTAACCACACAAGAATCCCACTATATGCATGTATGTTCTATAGAGGAAACTAGTCGATATTTCCCCTTCTCTGTGAGGGACTCTGCTAAGATGGACAGTGAGGCTTTGAACTATACGGCTCAGAGTACTCGAAACTGCTATGTATTCGTCCAACTTCAGCAACTCGTCACGGTATCGAAACACGCACACAGAAGCTACGGTGCAATAGAGATAGGTCGTATCGTGAACGAAACGAAACCGTCCATTTCCGTTCATCGACGCGTCGATCAACTAGTTGAATTTTTGGACTAGTCCACAACGTAAACTTTGTTAACTTTGCGACGATGCGGCGACGAGACGCGCGACGTCTACGTTGGACGGCTCGACGATTCAACATAGTTTGTAGGTGGACTAGCGTAGCGTCACGTAGATTTTATTAAAAAAAAATGATGTGTATGCTCAGAATAATTAACTTATTTTGTAGATAGGAAAGAAAATAAGTTAAAAATAAGGTATACAGTTAGTATTTGAACTTCCCTTCTTCTTAAAACACTGCATTTTTACTCCAAAATGGCATTGGGCCCATAGAAATATCAACTCTTTGGAGCTAGTACCTGTGGAATAGTACCTTAGCTTAAAATAAAACATTCAAAAACATACCTTATACAAAGCGGCCAGGTGGTTGGACGTCGCAATAAGGAACGGCTGGTTCACTCCGGGATGGTCCAGGTCATGAGCGATGGCGGCTAGCAGCGACGCCAGTATCTCCAGCGGAGTCAAGTGATCGCGAATCTAATGGACAGAGATATTGATGTAGATAAGTATTAAAAGTTAAAACTAATGTTTTTGTCAGCTACCTGTATTTTTAAAATAGTTTGATGGACATGACAGAACTTTTTAACTAGAAATATTGATGTTGATATATATACTAGTAGACCCGCGCAACTTCGTCTGCGTCACAATTTTCATTACTGCTCGGCTCTCCTATTAGTCTTAGCGTGATGATATATTCAAATCGGACCAGTAGTTCCTGAGATTAGCGCGTTCAGGCAAACAAACAAACAAACAAACTCTTCAGCTTTATATATTAGTATAGATGTAACTATTGAAAGCTAAAACAAGTTTTTTGTCGACTGCCTGTGTTTTTAATATGGATTGATGGATGTGATAGTACTTTTAACTAACACTACTAGTCACTACTCTATATTCGGATTGATGGATTCTATTCGGATTGATACATCAAAAGATTTATAGATGACAGTGAATGACAAACATTCGCAATTTTCCTTTTAAATGTTTTGAAATGGAAATGGCGAATGCGTGTCACGATAATTGTGAAGTTCTGTTATGGTACGAAATAAAATACTCGATGTACTTATTTTCGTAGACTGAACAAGCTTTCCTGAAAGCCCTAACAAATCATTCATACTATGTCTGATCCGGCAACGCGTCGGATCGGATGTCTTTTTTATTTTATTTTCGATCTCTTTATTTTGCTCTATGTACTTTAGATCAGGTGGGTTAATGCCCCCGCATCAATCGATACCGACGAGACAGAGCGTAGTCTGCAGCCACGCCATGTGATGTGCAAACAACCATCAAAACACATGTAGACAATCTATAATAGAATTTGGAATCGAATTTTGAAAATGCACTTTAAGCGCACGTTTTAAGGTTTATTTTTCGCCAAAATAGACTAGATTTCAGTCAGATGGCGGGATTAAACCTGTGTGGCGCTTTTACGGTTTAGTTAGATTTTGTATTTTCGCTAGACATTATAAGACAACAGGCTCTTGATTCAGGCTACGTAGTTTAGTAGATAATGACTTTTTCGCTTTACTAAACTCAAATAAATAAGAGCTGCCTATTTAATTTGGTAATACTCATATTCAGACGACAGTAACTTTCACCTTCCTTACCAAATTACATTTTCAGGCGAATCACATGCAAATTAATATTCTACTACAAACATTTGTTACAGATATGTTAAAATATAGTCCAACATGACTTGGTTCAAGCAGAAAATCAATTGACTAAACGTTTGTTCGCGAAAGAGGAAAATTCTGTTAGGCGTCAAAAAATACCGAAAAACAGCGTCATTACAAAACAAAAGAATTCCGGTCGGATCTCTACAAAGGCCAGTCCTTTGGCTCGAGAGTTTTGCTCGCGCAGGGCTCTCGACTCCTACATTCGCGACTAGAGCACGTCAAAAAAAAAAACATCAATTAGGAAACCCGAATATTTTGAGCTCAGCAAAAAAAATGTCTATTATTAAATTAGAATCCAGCCACTAACAAACGGAACAGTCCCCATCTAGCCTATGACGTCGGAGAAGTCGATATATGAATGAAAATTAAATTTCGTACGACCCAAATACTTTGTAGACCGTTGTACTATAATTGAGATGAAGGACAGGCGCCTGGACAATGCAATAAAGCGAGAGACACACTGGTCCCACGTACGTTACGGATGCAACGCATTTGTCAAAATCGACCATTATGAAATCATTATGAGACCATTCTGACACTATTGTAATAGCAGACTTGGGGCCCTGGACTCTTGATTTTATATGAAAAACTATGCAATAGAAACACACTTGTCGTAGGTATGCAACGCAATCACATGCCTCACACGCAACGTCGACCTGCGATGTCCAGATCGGCATGGGAAGGTGGAGGGGATATTTGTCAGCTATCCCACGCGTGTGGCAGTGTGCTTCTTGAACTTAGCATCATAAACAGACAAATATTCCTATGGTGCCCGTGTTTTGCTGTCATAATGGTAAAAATTGGGGAGATGAACAGCTAATCGAACTAGCATTAATCTATGGTATTCTCCAACTTTTTAATTATCTCATGAAACCAATATCTTCTGTTTACAACTTTAGTTTTTGTGACACGGAAATATTCATATAAAAATAGTAAAATCAATAAATCATCCTCAAACTCGCTATCAGACTCAGATTACAACAGCGTCTAAAGCCAATTTACATTGCGTACGGGACAAGTGCGCGCACCAATTCTCCCACGTTGCATCGCATACGTTACTTACGTGAGACCAGTGTGTCTCTCGCTTAAAGTCATACAAGCCGGCGACAAGAGCAGGTCAGGCTATTACATAATTATATACAACGCAATAAATGCTCGATTCCTGTGCACGGATGCACTTCGCTGCGCAATATTTGATTGACAGATACTCTTACCTCAACAATCATTATTGTTCCCAATTAGCTGATTGTAAATCACTGGTTCTCATGTTATCACTGTTTCCAGGTCACTAAGCATTATACAAGCGGCATTGGGTATGTTGATTCAATATTGGAAACTGTAGGTATAGTAACTACTGTTTTGTTGAACCATTTCGAGTTGGTTAACTTTGTCTTTAAACGCTTGAGCGCATTGAGTGCTCAGAGAGGGCTCTTGAGGGTACTTCAACGGTCGATCTGCTTTCACTCAACATTGCATTCAAAGTACTCTTTAAAATCTTTATGAAAATATATCCGTTACAAGTAGAGCTTTCATTCGAATAAAACGTAAAATTAGACAGAGATGAGGAAAATTGTGTAACAAGTGGGATTCACTAACCTGTGATATTGGTTGATAACATTAAGAAGAGACATGGTCGGAGAGACTTTGTATGCAAAAAGTCATAATTCGAGGTTTGGCTCTCGACTGTATTGGACCGATTTATTTCATAAACTGAATAAGAATGATATATACTGTGTCCGTATGTTTTCCTTTTTGATGATATATTAACCACTAGCTTCTGCCAGCGGCTTCGCCCGCGTGATCCCCAGGGAATATATTCCCAGGATGAAAAGTAGCCTATGTCCTTTCTCAAGCTCTAGACTATCTGTGTACCAAATTTCATTTCAATCGGTTCAGTAGTTTTGGCGTGAAAGCGCGACAGACAGACAGAGTTACTTTTGTATTTATAATATTAGTAAGGAAGTAAGGATAGTAAGGATATAAGCACTAGAAAAATGCTCAAAATTGTCCGATAAATCGCTGTCAACTGAGTCCTAGTGTACAAAGGGCATAGAACCATTGTGACTGCCGGGCGCAGCCAATTTTTTTTTTCTCAAAGTTGAGGCGCACGATGTAACATGCATATATGGGTAGAGGACACATCAACAAAGTAAAAATGTTAGGAACTAAAGTGTCACGTTGCCGAGATATTTCGAGGGAAAATCACCATGTGACATCATCATTATCATTAAAAATGACTACATTATGTGCTTACACGCATTAGATTTAATTAAAATAATAGTTCCCAGCTTGATTTAATCATTTTTAGGAAGAAAGTAAAAAAAAAAACACGTGAAAACCACTTTACTAAGAACTTCGCAAAAGAATAGTGTTTAATATATAAAAACTGGCCAAGTGCGAGTCGGACTCGCGTGCAAAGGGTTCCGAACGAATTTAATTTTTTTAACATGTTATATTAACACTACAGACTTCTAATAAGTTTTCCTGTAATCTTTAGGTAAAGATCTATTATCTCCATTTTTTTCAAAATTTTAGGCTCAGTAGTTTCGGAGATAAGGGGGGGGAATGGTCATTTTTCGTCTAATTTCTTGAATAACTTCTAAATCATTTATTTTAAAATTATGAAAAAAAATATAATTAAAATCCTCACAGTAAGCCCTTTCATTTGATATGTCACACGATATTGTTCAAAAAACTTTTTTTTTAATTTTCTTGTTTGACCCCCAAAAGTGACACCCATACTAAAAATTTAATAATTTTCGTAACGCATCCGTGTTTGGGTCATAAAAGTCCATAAGTGTACAAAATTTCAACAGAATCGGTCCAGTGGATCCGGAGAAAACTGGCTGTGACAGACGGACAGACAGACAGACAGACAAACAGACAGACACCCGAGTGATCCTATAAGGGTTCCTTTTTTTTTCGGAACCCTAAAAATGGTTAAATCAGGCCTAGAAATATTATTAGAATACAATCTTCTGTACATGAGCGCGTGATAAGTTATTTTTTAAGAATTGGTTCTCATAATTATGGCGAGTTTACCTTCTAATATCTCGGCAACGTGACACTTTAGGCCACCATGTTGTGAACATTTGTTGCGCGCCGCAATTTTGAAAACGAAAAAATTAAAATGGCGACGGAAAGCTATACCCGCTCCCATAGAAAAAAGTTCGAATCCCTTTGGCAACTACCCTTACTAATATTATAAATGCGAAAGTTGCTCTGTCTGTCAGTCTGTCGCGCTTTCACGCCAAAACTATTGAACCGATTTAAATAGAATTTGGTACACAGATAGTCTAGAGCCTGAGAAAGGACATAGGCAACTTTTTAATGCGAAAAAATGGTTGTAAGGGGTTGAAAGGGGCGCATGAAAAGTTGTATTTCATACATATCGTCATTTTTAGAGTTAGAAGCTTGAAACTTTATTTTTAGGCTGTTGATTCGATATAAATAAATATGACATTCAAAGTTTGTAAAAGTTTTACCCTCAAGGGTGTAAAATAACAATAGGAAATAGGGGATGAAAGTTTGTATCGAAATATGTAGGGTTTATGTGAATGCAAATAGCTCATTAATGTATTTATACGTATGTGTTTTATTTGTAAAATAATTAGCCTTAATAATTAAAAATGCTACCCAAAGACACTTTTCCACGCGGTTGTTGTCGCGGGTACATCTAGTTAATAATAAAATAAAAACATAGGGATACAGTATACATCCTTCTTATTCATTTTGTGAAATATATTTTAAATCGGTTCAATAGAGAAAACAGGCGCGAGCCAAACCTCGAATTATGACTTATTACAACAAAGTTTATCCGCCCGCGTATCCTCTTAAGCTCTTCATGGATTTGTTATAAGCTACGAATTTTGGACTTAAAGAAGAAATAGATATCCTAAAAAGTATTCAAAAGTGAAAATTTTCCAATCAGGTAACTACAGGTTATGATTAAACCCATTTTAAACACATACACGAAACCGATAATCCACAGAATTGTTGTTTCGAAGTAATTATTTCACCGGATTCAAGGAAAAGTTAATATATATTTAGCGTATTTAAACGAACAAATCGGTAAACCAAAGCCCGAAATTCATGTTAATCATATTAAATCGGATTACCGAAACAAAAATAATGCGGTTGCACCAAAACTGTGGTCTTGTTAATTATGTACACATGATTGGTTAAAACAAACGGATTATATTTAACGTTCAATCTCTTAGTAATATTTTCCAATTAATTAGTTGTTTTTAATTACGGCCCGGGAGTAGGTACCTACCTGCCTACCACATTTTGTGAATATCATAATTAAATTCGTCACATTATTTTTGTAAAATTTAAAGTGCCACTGAAAACCACAAAGCTTTTAATATACTCCGTACCGTTACCACGATTTTATAGTGCACTAAGTGGCAAGCTTGCGTCAAACATAGCCAGTGCCTGTTATGTCATTTATGCACAAAAAAGGATACTTATCAATAGTCTAGTCAATAACTACTTAATTCTCCAAGTATAATGTCAAAAGTATCATTTAATAGTAAACATGTCGCCGCAATCAGCGGTAGCTGCAGAGATCGAATACATTAATTGCTGATCTGATAAATCTGACACGTTAATTATAAAAACGATCAAAAGGCTCGCCAGCCAAGTCGCGAATCGATACCTTGTGTTCACAATGTATTTAGTGAAGAGGAAAATTAAAACTGGCCAGAAAACGTTTAGTTTCGTACACCTACAAGTTTTCTCCCACCTCGATTACAGTTTTCAGCAGTATTTGCTTTGAAACCTCTTGAACTTGAGGGAACTTTCAAGTTTACACTCACAACCAGTTCTTTAAAGTTGTTTTCCTCGTGATTTTATAAGTCTTCTCACACAAACAACTTTCCTTAAAATAGTTTATGAATAACTTTCCCTACTAAAACGTTGGATACTGTTGAGGAAACCTACCTACAGAAACCGTATCCCTAATTCCATTCGATAACTGTGAGAAGTCAGTTAGCCAACCGGCCACGTTATCAGTACGGAAACTGGGTTTCCGCAGTCAGGTGGATGCTGCCCATCCGTCTGTACGTCCGTACCTGAATCGGTGCTGGATCAAACAGCGTCTAGCTTTGACCTGCTTCGTCGCCACTGACCGTACGCCCTAATTTAACGAAGGGCAAATCTGTGACTGTCCAATTCTACCATTTCGATGAAATCGATGAATTATGCAAGGCCAAAATATCTAAGTCTATGTTTTATATTGATTTCCTTAAGTAAAATAAATAAATAATAAGGTTATTACCAGAGGCGGCGCAAGGCGTGGGCGACGTGGCCACCGCCTACGGCCTCGCGGTCCGAAGCGCCTCGCAGCTTTGGTCATTAAAAAAAATCCAATTTATCCGTGTCTATTTCCAAATTTTTGAGTTCGCTTTGCTTGCTCTAGCTACCTATTTGAATTCTTTTTATTGTTAAGGTTTACTTCAGTAAGTTTTGTCAAAATATGATTTACTCGTATAAGCTCACTACGCTCGCTCTTAGATACGTATGCCTATCTATAGAAAAGAAAAGGATCAGATTCTTTTAGTTTAGTTATTTCTTGAATTTTCCCATATTCGCCCAATATTTACTATTTTTGCACAAATATCAAAAGAAAATCAATACTACTCGTGGCGGGGTGCGATTGAGTCCACCGCGTCTGACCCTCAATCGTAGAATCAAATCACTGAAAACATAAAAAAATCACTCTATTTTTAGGAAGTACAGAGCCTTGAAAAATGCCAATCTTGCCCACATCAAATTTTAGTCTTGCCCCGTCCCTGGTTATTACCGTTTCCATTTAACTTGACGTAGGTACCTACATTTGTCGTAGAAAGTTAAAAACTCTTTAACAACTTATTTCAAAAGTTCTTGTAGTTGCATTCATGTAAAGCTGCTTTAGTTCAAAGGTTTTGAATTGCAACATGAAATGAAAAGCTCTTCGTGCGTATTATTTTCAGGTGCACAACTTGTTGTAGTTGAAAAGTTTCGTCGTTTACTACGTTATTACTTTACTACTTAACGAGATTGAATTCCGGGAACATTTATGTAGTTTCAAACATTATAATAGTTTCTTAATTATCATTTTAATGAGAGTACATTTACTGACACAATATTAAACTAGCGGACGTCACGCGGCTTCACCCGGGTAGTTCCCGTTCCCGTGAGAGTACGGGGATAAAATATAACCTATGTTACTCGCTGATAATGTAGCTATCCATTGCTGAAAGATTTTTTTAAATCGGTCCAATGGTTTTTAAGTTTATTCGTTACATACTATAATACAAATCTTTCTTCTTTATATTATTAATATAGATAATGTTTCTCATAATTTTATGCAATTGACAATTCAATGAGTCTTTAGAATGTCCTATCGATTTGTAAAAATGTGAATTAAAACACATCGAAAATAACATTTTGCTGAACTGTTATTATTTATTACGTTAAACGTTTACATAATTGCGAGCGAATACTCAGCACAATATTAAATTTTCAATAATTGATTTCGCTGAAAATCTGTTGAATTTCGAGTGGCGCTGGGTTCGGCATTCCGTGGACAGTCATTCATCAATACATAATTATTAATCGAATACTATTCAAAATGATAGCTTTGTCTACTGACGAATATGAACAGTAATATGCAATTTTAGTAACGTGACAGAGAAACAATTTTAAAATTAACAATTTTACTTTTAAACATAGTTGTAGTTGAATACGAATATGTAAAGCGAATGTTTCAGCCCAAAACTCCTTTGAAACAATATAGAGTAGGTACGTAATCTGATAATGTTAACGCGACGTACTGGACATCTTTCACGCGACTTTGACCGTACTTCATTACTTTATTATTTAACCAGATTTAAGAGCATTGAAAATTCTTTAAGCCTTTAATACGAGAACTTGCAATTTACAAGTATGTAACTAAACTGTTTCGAGGTTGAAAAAGAGAAAATGGAAATCATTAAACATTTCAAAGGATTTTGTCTATACTTCTATACTAATATTATAAAGAGGAAAGATTTGTTTGTTTGAATTGAATAGGCTCCGAAACTACTGGACCGATTTGAAAAACTCTAGTAGCATTGGATAGCTACATTATCAGGGAGTAACATAGGCTATATATTATCCCCGTACTCCCACGGGAACGGGAACTACGCGGGTGACGTCCACTAGTATTTTATATTTGTATTTATTCAAGTTCAGGAACTACGAGCAGCAATCCCTTTAAGCTTTTGAACGCCATTGTCATACGACTATATGTGACCAAAATACTTACTATGGGTACTTTGTGTTAATTACTATGCATTTGGCCAAAGCTCCGTCAACCGAATTTTACCGCTCCGTTTATTTCGTTCGTGTGTACACTGCCTATCCGACCACTCATCATTGATGTTTGACGGTAGTCCGTATCCATCGCAATTAATTAAATGTGAGCTTAATCCATATAGGCTTATCGAAATATGTACTTATTATGGAACAACCAATTAGATAGGTACTTTACATATACTTGAAACAGTCTATGGTAGCACAAATATAATTCCCATGCCAATTATTAAGGTCGTTCCGCCAACTTGTATTTCTTCTAACTTCCAATGTGAGGAACCCCAGTCACAAACAAAATCCTAATATATAAAATCCTTCCGTTACTGGTGATGACTGAATATCTGACCAGACAGCGCAGAGCCGAAAGTACTCAAATCAAATCGTATATTTCAAATAAACCATTTACAGGCACTTTTGAATTGTCAAAGTCGGTCAGTCAAAAACATGAAGCTATTTGCACGTTCCAAAGCGTAGATCTCTATGGAGAAGAACGTGCGAGAAACTCCACGGACACTCTTTTAAACCATGTGATGTGTTACAAAAATCTTGTTATAGAAAGTTTTTTTTTTTTATTTGTGATGGGTTTGCTCTTGACTCTAGTCTAGGTCAGAGATGACAGAGACAAAGTCTACGATGGAGCGAGCTTACCCAGAAGGAGCCTGTTCACTCTAACTTTGAAGAGATTAGGGTTGTAAGCGATTGGAAACACAGACGCAGGCAGAGAATTCCACTCCTTTGCTGTGCGCATTATAAAAGACGTTTGGAAACGCTTAGTGCGAATTGGTGGAATAGTAACAAGGTAGGGATGGTAAGATGCAGTGCGTTCGGATGTCCGATGGTAGAACGGGGCCGGTGGAATGAGGTCGTGGAGTTCTTGGGCACACTCACCGAAGTACAATCTGTAGAAGACCGACAAGCAGGCAACCTTACGACGATGAGCCAAGCTATGTAGCTTGGAATCCACCAGTTTTTCGTCACCGATGAGCCTCTTAGCTCTGCGTTCTACCGAGTCAAGCGCGGCAAGCTGATACTTAGCTGAGCCATCCCAAAGGTGGCTACAATACTCCATGCAGGATCGGACTTGCGCTTTATATAGAGTTAAAAGCTGTCCAGGCTTGAAGTATCGCTTCACCCTATTTAGGATGCCCAGCTTTTTGGCAGCAGTTTGGGCTTTGTACTCGATGGTGGCGCCGAAGTTGAGACTAGATGTCAACTCCATGCCTAGGAGCTCGAGCCGATCAGTCACAGGAACAGATGCACCCCGAAAAGTAGGAGTTTGGTCAAAACGACTCCTTTTTGCGGTAAAAAGACACGCCTGTGTTTTGGTGGCGTTAAAAGTGACCACATTGTCATCACCCCACTGGGAGACAAGGCTTAAGGTCGAATTTGTCCGCTCTACCATGGCCTCTCTCAAGGAACGAAAGTACGAAAGAACGAAGTAGGTAGTAGAAAGTTGTAATTTGGCATGTTCCTAGGCCCCTTGGGGAGTTTAGGAGAGCACTAAGAGAGGATTTCTCGAAGAACGGGATTTGCGCGTACGAAGCCGCTGGCATATACATTAATTATTTTCGCAGCTATAATTTGTTAAGCATTTTCACAAAACTGTGGTGTATAGAAGAAAAAGAGCTAAGTTAAAATGAGAGCCAATTGAACTGTCGTCCAATCTCCATGAATTTAGTATGAGGATCGACTATTCTAGTTTCGGCGGACGCTTGCGGGCGTCCGCCGAAACTAGAATAGACAATATTGAATTTATGATGAAGTTACCCGAGGTGATTGGAAATTCAACCTGTCTCAAACTAGACTATTTGTAACACAATTTCAACCCTCTAATTCGAGCTCAACTGACGCTGGCAAAATGTAATAATATTCTGGACATTTGATCCTCGTCGAGGATGCACACGGTCTACATAGTGTACAAAACAGATACCACATGGAGAACGGAAAGGCTTTGAGATTTAAGAGGAAATGCTGGCGGACAGAATTTGTATGTACTTTTTTCATACAAAGTCTCTCCGCCAGCTTTTCCTCTTAACAGTCAGGTACCTACAGACGACGTCTTTGATGAAATTCTTAAGAGTTCTATGTTACTCGCGTACCTACGTGTGCGTAGTGCGCTCTAGGTCCACTAGACGGTTGCGTTGCGGCACGAATTCCTCGAAAACTTCCTATTTTAGATTGATTCTACATGCATGCACACATAAAGGATTTTCTTACTAAAACTATTTACATATTTAATTCTCGTTACCTCGCCGCGTGATGAGATGAGAACTTCATATAAGTTCTATCTCACTCAGACAAACATTAACAATAATGAATACAACGTGAAGAAAGTTTCAGTAAAGAGAAAACCGCATTATAATCTTCAATGTTTTCACATATTCCAATTTAACGTGTGAGGAAAACCCTACACTAACCATTGAATAAAGATTCCAGTAGGATTACCCAAGAAAACCTTTACATATTTAGCTTATTTTGGGTACATAGATAACCTTTCGTTTACGTGTTACAGTGGCATGGATGGCATGCATAAATCCAGATGACACTTCGGCGTGCCGATAACGTATTGAATTTCATATATATGTCGTCGCCACCAGTGTGTGTGTACTGATGTTTCGACGCAAATACATTGGCGTTTCGAAATTATTCAATTGACATCTGTTTCTTGTGCCAGCAATAGGTACTTTATAAAGAAACATGACTGCGTTGCTATAGAATAAAGAAGCCATTATGTTTATTCTTCGAAACATTACCGATTTTCGCCGAAAATACCTCAAAGCACCCACTAGTTTGAATAAATTGCAAAGGGCGGGCGAAGTGAGTTTCTTTCATGTGACAACACAATTAACAAAGCTTCTTTATTCAACGCGTATTGTTATTCTGGCGCCAACACTGTTTCTGTTTTGGCTACTGTTTGTTTGATTTTCACCAAAAATAAATTGTGATGCGTATTTTGTGCAACAAATTGTGCGAAAGTATACAGTTTGTTGGGTTTTATAAATAAACCAGAGTGACTGAACTCTCCCTTGAAAGTACCGTCTTTTGTGTAAAACTTTATGTTTTAACAAAGAGCATTAAATAGAAAGATTGACAAAGTTTTGTGAATAGTGGTATCAGACATCAGTTTAACATTTTCATCGTGTGGATGACGCGACTGATTTGAAGCTTCGGCTTGTAATATTAGATTACATTATAAGAACTTTTAGAAATCATTCAGACGACCAAAACTAGGACAATGGTAAAAATAATAATAAGATAACGTGTTAGATACTTAAAAATCCAAAATACGAAAATACACTAAAAATGTTGGCAATTTATTTATTTTAGATCAATAAAATCACTTCGTTCGCCTCACTGCCTCCGTGGTCGAGTGGTTTAGGAGTTTGCCTTGTGACCCGGTGGTCGTGGGTTAGATTCCCACGGGAAGAGCATACTTTGTAAAGTTGTTTTCCAGTTTGGCTAGGACATTGCAGGCTTGAATTACCTGATTGTCTGATAAAAAGATGATTCCGTGCTTCGGAAGGCACGTACAAGCCGGTGGACCCGGCAGCCAAATGGCGGTCGTCAAATAAACCATGTCAGAGGCTCTTGAGGCGGTTTAGAAACTCTGACACTAGGGTGTGTGGGGTCGTTTGACCTTGCTGCCCACACGATAAGAAGAAGACTTCGTTCGCCAACGTATTTTTTTGTTTGGATATCTTTGGACAAATAACACTCCAGTACGTCTAACGTACTGAACGCTGTGTTCAAATTTGTCCATCTATTATAATGGGACATTATATATTAGTTTTGAAGTCCGACGTAACGAAGTCGCGGTAAGCAGCAGCATGTTATCAGAAACAAGCTATATTGTGGCAGTTCGCAAACAGGCCGAAGGCCATCCCTTGTGATGGAAGGTTTTCTCCTACAGCTACACACACAATACCGAGAATAGGGTATTTTACTGGAAAATCGGTTAAGCGGCGGCGAGTTGGAATCGCAGAAATCAAGTAGATTGCACTTTATTAGAACCTTGTTCAGGTATTTCCAATACCTGTTGCGTAAAATTGTATCAGAGTACTGAAAGTGTCTGGTTATCTTGAAAAAGTTATAGAAAATATCACACGAGCCTTCTCAGTATTAATATGATGACATTTAGGTAAGGTGAGACACTTAATAACTTGAAAGTTCTACGAATGGGATTTCATGAGCATTTAAAGAGAATTCTCTAAAATACAATACAAGACAATCCTATAAAATAATATATATAAACGGTTCCATTATTTTGATATGCTTTGTATACCTAAAATAATTCTTTTTAGTACCTAAATGTGACTTATTAGTAGATTTTGTTAAGAAGTCCATGGTAAGGAGCACAGTCCGACTGTCCCTACGGTTTGCGTGGTGGATCCCGATTTCTTACAAATAGAAAACCCGTGTGCCTAGTGGGGAACGTTAAGGTGGCACCAGTTGCGGGCTCGAACTCACCCGTGGGCGTGGCCTAAAAGCACGCTGTCTCACCTGGCATCGTGCTCGACAGGGATAGTATCAGTGATGAGCAGTTAAGACGCTAGTTTTCACGCACGTCTAGTTGATGGTGAAATAAACAAAATTTTCAGTTGTGAAATTGTACTTACGCGTTCCTGCTGCAGGAAGCAATGCATTGCCTGTGTGACGTCAGCAGCATGGATCGAGTTGTGGTAAGGATTGGAGCTGTGGTATCCTTCCTCGATGAGGCTGAAGAGCTTCCAGGCCTTGGTCACGTCCAGTTGGAAGTGTGCCAGCAAGCCGTACATTTGGAACAAGTGCACGCAAAGCACGGGCAGGCATCTCCCTGTGGAAGAGTGAGGAATTAGTATTTTGTCGACCACAGCAGGGGCGTAAGACTGAAATTAATTCTGCAGATACAGAAAGAAAGATAGATGGACCAATTAAGTGCTAGCAACGTTACAATAACAAGCCAGCTCAGTTAAATGACTGCTTTCATTGTTTGCGACAGTAGTACCTACATATAATATTTCTGGTTGATCTTGATTGTCACCCGAGTGAAGTCTGAAGTAATGGTAAGTTTAGTTTTAGTCGCTAAGGTAGTTAACAGTTTGAACCATTTAATTATGATTTCATGGAGTGGAAAATTAATTGTATCTAGAGGTATATAAAGGTGAATTTTTAAATAGTGCGTGGATGGCCAACTCTGAAACTATGAGGATATCGAAAAAAATCCATGATGCAGTTTTAGTTTTTATCAACATCGAACCCGACAATTTACAACTGCATCATTGGATTCTTGAAAAATACCAGTTACGGTTTAGGTAGATAGGTTTAGTCAGAAATAAAAAAAAAAAATTGTTAAAAATGTTAGCTTTCCTTTAGTTTGCCATGTATTATTACTTCCCAGAATTTGATCCTTAATTCGGACACTTTCGGATGCTGTTATAATAAAGAGTGTTCTTTTTTTCTAAATCAGTCGGTTCGAAGCCAGGCAAAAAAAAACTTGAGAGGTGTCAAGGGACACCCGGATGGAACGAAGTTCCTTTCGATTAATTTGTGAAGGAATTGTAAAAAAAAGAAGCAGAGATATGGTTTAATATAACGTTTGTAATTTATATATAACTAGCTGACCCGCGCGGCTTCGATCCCGTCAACTGGCTACCCTACCCTAACCTGCCTATCCTGCCTACCCAGCCTACCCTGCCTACCTTACAAATATAATGTAAACAGAAATAGAAAGACGAAACGAAAATAACTGGCTTGCTTTGTATGAGAGAGAGAGATAGACAGACAGAGAAACACGCGCACGCCGCACGGCTTACAACTGTAGCAAAAAGTGTCGTTACAACTTTTCGTATGAATTTTTTTCCGTCTAGCCCCCTTTCACAACGCGCGATAAGGAACTTCGTTCCAAAAAACGATTTTACAAAAATCCAAAGATGCAGTTTTACTTTCTGGAGACTCCGTTCAGTGTTTTTTGCTTATCCTCAGTTTCAGATTTGCCCAACCGCGCACACTTTAAAAAATTAACTCTATATGCCTACGTCATGAGAGTTGGTGATATTGGCAAAGATAGTATTCCCACTTAACTATAAGCGAGAACTGCACTTAATTTGCTCAGTATATCTTTTCCTAACATAAAGCATACTACTTTCCCAGTACAAAGCCTAAAAATAGTGAACATCGGACAAACTTCAGGCTTCTGTTTAAATATGCCCAAAGCTGTGGTCAAAGTTTAAATGAACGTTAACGGGAACACGCCGCGGTTCGTGTAGTCTCGCCTTGATAAATGAAAACTGAACCGCGAACCAACTTACTTGAATCGAAAATATAGCGATCCATACTTTTAATATTTGTTCAGGCTGGCAACTCTGTAAAACTAAACTTCACGATTTTGAGCAAAAGTTTTAACTGGAGTTCTGAAATTTAGTCAATTAAGCTTTCGTTTTCATGCATAGTGCTTTTTGTAATACCTAGTTGAAGCTTAAACATTTTGCGGATGTCGAAAAGTTAGCTCCGAGCGCTTCTGATTGAAAAATTAAAAATTTAGAACTATTTTTACACAAGTTTGAAGCTTACATAAAAAAGAAAGAAATGCACGTACAAAATTCAGTGAAACTAGTTAAACATTCACATATTTCTGTACAATATGGTATGAAAGTTTGTAACGGGTTGGAAAGTAATTTTCTTTCGTCGTTGCCAGTGAAAGAGCCATAGTCAACAGGTTGAGAACTTGATAAGTGTGAGCTAAACGCTTGATAGTACTCAATAACTGTAACTAACAGGATGGTACTTGACTCTTGTTCAGTTATATGCCGGCAACAAATATTTTATAACGAGAGAAAAGATTAATGAAATAGGGTCGGTGAGTGTGTTTTGCTGCAGAATAACTTGCTGTTCTTGTCGCTAGCGCGGCAAAATAAGCTTAATCTATTTGAGAGACAGAACTTGACAATTCAAAAGTGCCTGTAACTGGTCTATTTGTAATAAAGAATTTTTCTTAGGGAGATAAGATGATTTTCTTTCAATTATTTTTTTTTAAAGGCTTATTTCAGTATCTAGTTCAGTTAAATGATTACTAAGTATTGCCTTCTTGAGTTTATAAAGGTTTGTAACTACCTACAAATTCAACTTAAGAAGGCTATAGTACGTAGACATGTAACTACATGTCAACCTCAATTCTATTACGAATTTATGTTAGAACAAACACTTGATTTTGTGAGCTTTCAGACCGACTTTCGACCAATAGAAAATCAACAAGTGGCTACTCAGACCAATTCACATTATTCTTGAACGTTCCACATAGCTAAACCTACTTAGTAATGCTTGTATAATGTCGATGTTTTAGCGCCTAATCGCCACTAAAAAAGAATTTGTGCGTTTGTTGGTATCAACTGATTGGATTTAACTGCCTCCGTGGTCGAGTGGTTTAGGAGTTAGTCTTGTGACCCGGTGGTCATGGGTTCGATTCCCACGGGAAGATCATACTTTGTAAAGTTGTTTTCCATTTGGCTAGGACATTGCAGGCTTGAATCACCTGATTGTCTGATAAAAAGATGATTCCGTGCTTCGGAAGGCACGTATAAGCCGGTGGTCCCGGCCGCCAAATGGCGGTCGTTAAATAAACCATGTCAGATACTCTTGAGGCGGTTTAGAAACTCTGACACTAGGGTGTGTGGGGTCGTTAGACCTTACTGCTCACACGATAAGAGAACTGATGGGATCAATAAATATCTGACTAGTACAATAGACCTGGACTGGGGGTGCTTTTGGCTAAATAATAACAGTCACACGGGCCGATTGTCCAGGAACACTTGCTTAGTTCGGTCAGTTGATGGGTGACTACCAAACACATACGAGATCCCTCCGTGCCTCGTCAAGAAGTCCAACTTTTGGTTATCCTCGTTTGCAATGGCGTTTGGTTTGGCTTCATTTACCTAGCCTCGCCCAGCGCAAGCGATTCTACTGGTTCTTAACAAACATATTCCTCGATACGCATCCTCGCTCATCTCTGAGAGAAACGCAGCTTTAGGCTGTCATCTACACTAATATTATAAAGAAGAAAGATATGTTTGTTTGTTTGAATTGAATAGGCTCCGAAACTGCTGGACCGATTTGAAAAATTATTTTAGCATTGGATAGCTACATTATCAGGGAGTAACATAGGCTATATATTATCCACGTACTCCCACGGGAACGGGAACTACGCGGGTGAAACTGCGTGACGTCTACTAGTTTGAAATACTTTGACAGTCGTCAAGGGAAGTGAGAAGCTGTAGACGACAGTCTTATCTAATTGTATCTTTCTGAACAACAAGGTATTGGTAATTGGTAGGTAGGGATTTTGCAGGTCTGATAGGCAGTCACCTGCATCGGGTTTATACTGGAAGCCGCGACCACAAAATATTTCCTTGCTTAGCTGACAATACCGCTCAAGTCATTTTGAATAATTTTACCGTATAGCAAAAAAACTGAAAAGTTTATTGTAACAAATGTACCTGGGCGCTGTGTTTGTGTGTGTTTGGACTAGGTTTGGTCGACCGCCCAGTGTAATACTGTGACATTAATTAAAAAGTAGAAACGCAAAAATTGACTTGAGCGGTATTGTGAGCTAAGCGACGATTTGAGAAAAGGCTAGACAGAGCACAGACAGAACTTTTAAGGAAAAAAAAAGATAGGTTAACAATCCAAGCGATTGTGACAAAACAAAATGGAGTAGATTAGTATGTAACTAGCTAGAGGACAACATAATAACACTTACGAAGTCACAACCTCAATACATATGGTACAATAGGACGTAAAATTACAGTTCTGTACAATAGTTTTTAAGAGTTTTGCGAGCAGACGAGCTACATTATGTGACGCTACGTCTGGTGATAGTAATAGGAAATCGGAAGTTCTGGAATATACCGTTTTTTTTACGTTACTGTATCGTCAGAATGTTTTCCAAGCGAAGTTAGTATGGTCCCTTATTTTTATGACCTTATATTACAGCTATTATTAGGTAGACCGTATTCTGCTCCTAATTTAAACCACTATTTATAAGAATCTTTTGCCGAAACTTAATATACAGTGTTTTACAAGTAAGAATTTTTTCATACATTATTGTTAAAGGACCGTGTTTGACTACTATCTCATCACCTGATGAAAGCGATGATGTGGTCGAAGATGGACCACGTTTGCCTAGAAGTAACCTATTCACTCATGACTTAGAGAAGCCTAGGTTGTAGCTATTCGGAAACACAGACAGGACAAGACAGGAGTCTGTGTTGTGTTGTGTTGTGAGTCACAAGTCACAATGAAAGTATTCCCAAAACGTGTGTATGGGTGAGAATCTGGCGATAAGTCGCATTTTGCCGTGCACACCACGCTAAGTTAGCGACGTAAAACATTAAAATTCTACATAGTACGCGTATATTTATATTGTTTTTTTTTTTATGTGTGTTCGCGGATAACTTCGTCGTTTATGAACCGATTTCGATGAATCTTTTTTTATATGAAAGGGTATGCTGCCGAGGTGGTCCCATTGCCACCACGTCAGGATCTGATGATGGAAACTCTGAGAAATCGAGGGCAACTCTCGAAAATTGTAGGCACGGTATCTGGCAAAAACTTGATATTCGTGTGTATACCGGGTGATACTACAAAACAATGAAGGTTTGAATCAGACCAGATGATGGAAACGACAGAGAGTCAAGTGAACTCCACATCGGTATGTAGGAATAGGAACTAGCAAGTGTTTGGGCTGGTTTCATTCGTATTGACAAGACCTTTACACCGAAAGCACTAAGTAAGTTTTATTAAATAGGCCCCAGTTCATAACATAACATCACGCCGGTACGCTGTGAATGGGTACGCAGGTACCACTAAAAAGTGAAAAATAATAAACTTTTTTTACAAGAAACATAAATAAAAAGTTTTTTATAGTAGATTCCACGGCTAGGATAGATAGTCACAGAGTGTCCATGAACACAGCCAGGCGGGCCGGAGAGGCAACCGTCAGGCATATGTCGCAATGTCGCAAACACGCCCGTCGACCGTCGCTTACCTATGAGTACATGTTAATTTGAAACAGGCGTGCACAATTATTATGCAAACACTGCTTAGAGAATATTGTGTGTTTGTGCCCGTACAGACAATAGTTGTACAATGTTCAGTCATTCGTAATTACTGAGCCATCTATTTTAAGAAGTTAATTTTAAGTACGTTAATTCTTGTTTTAAAAGGAGACTGTCTCATAGCAACTTTTAAGAAAAACTACTTGAAAATTGCAGTTTTCTATTATTCTTTCAGATCAGACAAAGAAGTAAAACTAAATGATAACGGATAGAAAATGTACATTGTACAAGAATTTCAAAGTCCAATCGATTTTATACCATTGTGGGTTAATAGTACCTATGCCCCGGGGATTACATCTAACGATGTCCCATCGTTTCATGTACGACAGGGAATCTATCTGAAAACCGATATCTAAACTAATATTGTGAAGAGGTATGAGTGATTGTTTTGATTTAGGAGATAGTCTAAGAGCCTATGCACACGGCGTATCTTCAACGCGCCGACGACGCACGTTTTACGAACGGGCCTTACGGCGCTGTAGATGACCAAAAAGCAGTGCTGTTTGCGTCTTAATAACAGTTAGCACGCGTCATCTGAACATCGTCGGCGCATTAAAAGAACGCCATGTGCAAAGGCCCTGAGGTAACATGGAACGAATGAAGAAATTTTTGATGATCATCACTTATTGAATGTCATGAATAAATGTCATAGGCATGTCGGATATGCCAAGGAAGCGCAGCCGAAGGAAATAACTAGTCTTCAATAACTAATAAGTTTTGCTGCTAGAAAACACGGCACACCCTTGAGGGAAAACAAGCCTTCACCTTTGGACACCCGCTACCCCCAGCATGTCATAAAAATGGATGCAGTGGCTAAAAATGCTCCTCCTTGATCGAATAGCGGATTGATTCAAATTCAAGTACCTAGTGTTCCAAATGTCAGCTATGAACTATTCAGCAGTTGAGTTTCAGTACGTCTACCATGAGTTTTATCAATCTATTCTCGCTAGCGACTGTAGTTAAAAAGATGTATGAAAACTTTAAAAAAACAAATTTCTAACTATTTTTTTTTATTGGTGATGGGTTTGCTCTTGACTCTAGTCTAGGTCAGAGATGACAGAGACAAAGTCTACGATGGAACGAGCTTACCCAGAAGGAGCCTGTTCACTCTAACTTTGAAGAGATTAGGGTTGTAAGCGTTTGGAAACACAGACGCAGGCAGAGAGTTCCACTCCTTTGCTGTGCGCATTAAAAAAGACGTTTGGAAACGCTTAGTGCGAGTTGGTAGAATAGCAACAAGGTAGAAATGGTAAGATGCAGTGCGTCTGGATGTCCGATGATAGAAGGGGGCCGGTGGGATGAGGTCGTGAAGTTAATGGGCATACTCACCGAAGTACAATCTGCAGAAGACCGACAAACAGTCAACCTTACGGCGATGAGCCAAGCTATGTAGCTTGGCATCCACTAGTTTTTTAGTTGTTAACTTAAGTTTTCCTTGCAACTTGCTTGCTTGTTAGTTAACAATTTAAACAAATAAATCAGAAACTTGTTTTTTTAAAGTTTTTATACAATTTTTTTACCTACAGTCGCTAGCGAGTATAGATTGATATATCTCTTGGTAGTCGTACTGAGCTCTTTTTAGGCTGAAGTCAGTTTGGAATTAAAATGTATATTATCCGGTAGTTACACACTTCTAATATATAAAGGTTGTTAACGAACAGCTGAATCCGGTTTGACTGAAAGCCGACCCCAATATACTTGGGAAAAGGCTAGGCAAATGAAGTTAACGAATAAAAGGAAACTCAATGACTTCACAATTTCAAATGAGGCTTTCAGTATATGACAACTATCTTTTATTTTATTTTTTTAAATAAACGTTACGCACCCACGATACAGGAGAAATTCCTAGTGTGGGGGACACTAGGAATTTCTCCTGTATCGTGGGTGCGTTCACAAACATACAAAATTACATACACAAACAGCCAGACCCGGAACAACTATCTGTAGGCCATAGAAATATTTGTTTCGCGCGGGAATCGAACCCGCGACACGCAGCCCAGCCGATCGCTCAACCACTGCGCCAACCGTGTCGTCAAAAGTATCATAAATGTTAGCTTATACTAAGAAAAATAATAATTTTGTTCGTTTCTCCACATTTGCGGTAAATTATTATATAAATGATCTCATTTTGTATGGACGAAAAACCTGGAAATCAATGTCTATCACAACGATACCAGTACCAATGAATGTGTTAAAATAAGTTATTCCGGTTATTGTCCTTTATGTAATACATAAATTTAGGTTTTATGAGCCTTGTCTCTATAAGTTTATAATTTAGTGTTGTACGTTTTTAAATTTCCTTGATACATATAACTCGATCATCATTTGCCCTTTTCCCAACTATATTGGGGTCGGCTCCCAGTCAAATCGGATTCAGCTGAATACCAGTATTTTACGTGGAGCGGCTGCCTACCAGACCTCCACAACCCATTAACTGGGTAACACGGTACTTCTTGGCAAGACTGGAGCCAGATTTACTGGCTTCTGACAATCCGTAACGACTGCGAAAGATCTACAAATGACTGCCGGGACCGACGGTTTAACGTGCTTTATTAACCACGAGCTCCTGATACATATAACTCGATACTATTAATTTTTTTTAGGGTTCCGAAGAAAAAACAGAACCATTATAGGATCACTCGGGTGTTTGTCTGTCCGTCTGTCACAGCCAGTTTTCACCGGATCCACTGGATCAACTCTGTTGAAATTTGGTACACATATGGACCTTTGTGACCCAAACACGCACGTGTTATGTAAATTATTAAATTTTTAGTGTGGGGGTCACTTTTGGGGTCAAAAAAGAAAATGAAAAAAGAAGTTTTTAGAAACAATAACGTGTGACATATCAAAAGAAAGCGTTAACTGTGAGGATTTTAATCGTATTTTTTTCATAATTTTAAAATAACTGGTTTTGAAGTTATTCAAAAAATAAGGCGAAAAATGACCATTCGCCCCCCTTTTCTCCGAAACTACTGAGCCTAAAATTTTGAAAAAAAAAATGGTAATATATCTTTACCTGATTACAGGAAAGTCTATAAGAAGTCTATAGTGCAAAAATAACATGTTAAAAAAAATTCGTTCGGAACCCTTTGCACGCGAGTCCGACTCGCACTTGGCCAGTTTTTTTTTTTTAGGAATGGGCTAACTCTTGACCCCGATCACTCCTGATAGAAAGCAATGGATGAGGTCAATGATGGAGAGCGAGCGTGCCCAGAAGATGCTTGTTCAATCTTACTTTGAAGACAGGCGGGTTTTCTCGAGATCGGTCTTTTGTATAACCTGCATATTCGATTCAACGAAACATCATGAAATAAGCGAAACACTCGTACAAATCCGACTACACCATAATTGTCTAAATTGATGTTTAGTTTCGGAGCTAAAATGGAACAGATGAACTATATACACGCATAGACTACTAAACTCATAAATTTACCAGTAGTCAGGTAGAATTAATGATTGTCGATCAAAGTTCTATCTACCATGTAATGCTCTTATCTGCAAAGAATTTACTGCTACGGAGCTCCAATTGTTTTTCAATTACGGATCAATTAGTTATTAATAGCCAAATGTTGGCTGTGTCCTGCGTTCTAATTGGCAAATAGACGATTCACTAAAGATGATTTGCGATTATAAATCAAAATCAATATTTGGGCACCGACGCGCGACGCACTCGTATTCGTACAAACATAACTGTCGATGAAATATGCTTGAATTGCGAAAGCTCGGAATCGCAGTCTGGTATCACCACGGCACTGTTGACGAGTCAGTATAGGGCTGCATGTAGCGCGATTCGTAATGTTTGATACTTTAACACAAGCTGGTTCTAAAATTTCGATTAATTTTAGAAAGTGTAACTAGAGAGCGATATCAAAATCAAAAGTCGTTTATTCAAATTAGTCTGAGAGCCAGCACTTTTTAATCGTCAAGTTTTACAAAAGACAGTCCCCCAAAACGCCCGCCCGTCACCACTTCCTAGTGTTTTAGCTGTGGAGAAGGAGTGGCCAACAAACTCTCCAGCAACACTTCTGTCTGTTACGTTTTAAGAACTTCAATCTATATAAAAGTATGCTAAGTAATTAATACATGACACGAAATTTACTTGTTAGCTAGCACACTATGATGCTGATAATGATAGAAATGTATATATATAAATACACAATATTTTATGAATACATATAAGAATACAATATTAGTACTTATTACATTTTTTTAATTATTTCCTGCCGATCTATTCTATAAACACCTCACCGTGACAACTTGGGTGAGGCAAGCTTGATGTGAACTCTCATTCCACTTATATTATGTACTAGCTTTTGCCCACGACTTCGTTCGCACATATCCCGTTTTTTCCCGGTCCCGTAGGAATAACGGGAAATCCTAGTGCTCCTTTACACTCCCCAAGGAACCTACATGCCAAATTTCAGCTTTCTACGGCCAGTAGTTTCGGCTGTGCGTTGTCTTTCAGTCACTCGGCAACGGAAAAGTTTTATATATATTGATTAGATGGATTCACAGCCCACTTTATGTTTAATACACTTAAATTATCTTGGTGAAAGTTTTACGGAATAGCACTACAGTTGTTGTATAGATCGCATAAACTAAGCTTCTTCACGATCTTTTAATTTCTCTCTGAATTAAGCTTTATTGCTTACCTACTAATATTTTTTTTTACAAGTTTACATGAAAACATCAAAGTGTATCGAGCGTAGTGTACTATCTGGTTGGTGTAGTTTTAAGCGCATGGATTTCAGTAGCTTTTATTCTCCTCTCCTATATGAACATACCAGACATGTACTATTGATTGTTTGGATTTCCCGGCCACTCGCCTCTGTCGAGTATCAGAGTAGTAATGACGCACCTACCGTCGAGTTTTCAAATTGATGGCAAGCTTTCTATGTAGGTAGGTATCTATGTATGTGCCAAATAATAAATACAATTAGGTACACTTCAGCTTACAAGCACCCAGTCTACACTGAGTTACTTTTAATGTAAGGACTTGAGCAGAAATTGCTTTACAAAATGAGAGCTCTTTAAATTTTACGTGTTTTGCTCTTTTTGTATTAGCACTTCAACTATAATTAGGTATTCAAGTCAAGATTAACAAAATTAGATTGAAAAGTTAAGACAAGCTGATTTTAGCGGTCAACAATCAGCACACACTCATCGTATTTTGGCTCTTTCACTGCTCTTATAATACACAAAAACTATTTTAAATACATTAACAATACAAATAAAATAAGATACATTACCTCCAGAAACTGTCTCAAGCGTGAAAGCATTAAACTTCCACTGTACTGATTGGTCCAGGATACACTGTAACAATAGCAGAAAACTTTATATCACCCACAAAATCGCTTCTCTAAAAGTCGCGTCGTACTCGCAGCTCAGTCGCCAGTCGCAATGCACTTTAGAAATGTCGTCAAAAAATCGCAGGCGCTGTATTAAGTCAACGACCTCGTCGCAAGATGGATGTAAACTTGGATTAATAATGATCCACGTTTGTTCCGCGGATTCTTGGCCCATCGTCAATGCCCATTGCATCAAGGAGGAATTTTATTACTTGTCAACGTCACACGCATACAGATGTACCTAGTAGTCACACACGGAGTGCATCACTTCCTCGTGCAAATAACATCAAACAGACATAAATTTAACGATAATAGTAGTTGTTTACGAGGCCAGACTTGGTTTAATTTCACCCAGTAAACAAGTAACTCATTATGTGACCGCCAGGTCTATTAATATTCGCTATATACGTGACGTCACCGCTTAAAGCGCAGAATCTTATGAAACAACAATTTACTTCGCAATGAAAATGCAAGGCGTATTCAATTTGAATATGTGCGCGAGCGTCTATGTTTGCAAACACAGTTTTATTAGAATTAAATTATTTCCACTGATTGTGTTACATGTTAACAAATGTAGGCAGCAACAGTTACAATTATAATTTATTATTGCTTATGAGATGAGTGGCGACATTCTACCATTCCGTAAATGGCGCTGTTGCCATCTACGAAGGCTAAAAATAAAATCAAGAACGATAAAGTCGCACCAAACAGGGCGTCAACTAGCATCGGGGTTGGACGGCGCTCTGTAGAAATTAAAGCATCGACATACGTACGTTTTTATTCTCATTGCGACGTCCTTGCTCCGACTACTTTAAACGCAGAGCGACGTCCAACAATATGTCACAAGTACATACATACAAATAGTGCGTGAGGACGAAACTTGAATACACAAACGACATTTGAATTTGCGGCGGAGCTAGAAACAATACGTGGCGCTGTGGCGAAGGACTGCGGAATGACCATGATGGGAGAAACAATGAGTGACGCCGCCGCGTTAAACATGGCCATTATGGCGCAGATTAACTATGCGTCGCGTCGTGTCACGACGACGCATACTTCACTCTGTCGCAACACTTTGGGAGAGTCGAGCGAGTAGTGGACGTCGCACTCCGCACGCTGCGCGTATGCAATCGCAGCTTTGGATTCCCACGCGAGGCATGAACTTTTTATCGAGATCGTTTAAAGCTATGCGTGATAACTATAACTGGACGTACACAACACTCATGTTTTATGCACTTCTTGGTATGCGAACAGCGACCGATACCTTCCCAGGCATGTGAGCACAGTCCGCAGTCGCCCGCGCAGGCCGCGCGGCGCGTCGTGTGTGCAGGTACTCACCTGCACCTGGCCCATCATCAGGTCGTCCAGCAGTGCCTGGTTGCTGTATAAACAACGCGTGAGAAGACGCTTTTTTCGTCGCTTATGCATGGTTAGGAAGCGGCCGCCCGCCGACACCTTCATTTTCATTTCGAAATGCTCCGGATCCCTCTCTTCCATGGAATCCGTCTGAACTTCCGAATCTGTAAACAATACGAGCGTAAGTATAATGCAATAGCGCACCTCAAGATTCTTGTGAGGTTGAGGCAATCGGTGAGGCTTTAAATTTTTCGGAAAAGTAAACAGAAGACGACAGCGCAGTATGGATGACCCGAACGGCCGAGGAGGTGCACGACAATGAATAATGATATCGACACGAATGTATATCAGGCAACATAGCAGTTATCAAACACATTGTTTACAAAAGCATTGATAAAAATCCAGTAAAAGCGTTTACGAAGCGCTCTAAATAGTGTAACGTTTCTGAGTACAATGCCAATCGATTACAGAATCCTGTGTCCACTCGTTATGGGGAAAAGCATTTTTTTTATCACACGACACCGGTTTGTGGCTGTGCGAGCATGTTTGTAACTGGATCATTTTAATTTAGGTAGCGCAAAGCAAGGAAAGCCTGCTATCGCTTCTCGTTTTTCATAGTTTATTACTGAAGAGTAAAATCAGCAAGCATTCAAAACGTGAACACTCATTTTGAACTATGGTTATGGCGCCAAGAGACTGCAACGACATATACCGACGTGTATTAACGAACGCGTAAAACATACACGTGTTTTTTCCGGACTAGTACGAAAAACCCAAAGCCATATTTCCCCTCGTGCAACTGAAGTAAAAATGAAAATCAGTGAAAAATTACGCTGTTGTGAAACTAATGAAGACACGATTTTTATAACTAACGGAGCGTACATAATCAACATGATAGTGCTCGTTAAAAAATACTAAAAAACCTCTGATCGATTCTTTTGTCTAACCGATCAAACAACTAATGGACGCCTGACGGCCAGCACTATAAAGGAACACAGAAGTGAACTGGAGCGCGCATACACCCAGGAGAGCCGCCGACAGACGCTTGATTATCCGCTAATGCTTCTACTTTGTCAGCCTGCTAAAAGCTATTAAAAGTTTGTTTGCTTCAACATAAAAGAACGGATAAAAAACAACTTGGTTTTACAAGAGTTGACCAGCCGCATCAACGATATGCGGAAAATGGATATAGGAAAATTACAAACATGCATCGTGTAATACAGGATGAATTTTTAGTGTGCCTTCATGGCCACATTCGAAACTATGAGGAATACGAAAAACTGAATGGAGTCTCGAGCCCGATTTTGATGAAAACTAAAACTGCATCATTTGATTTTTGAAAAATCGTAATTCTTACCCAGGAATCGAGCCGGTTGATTGTGGTAAAAAAACACGGCAGACTAAAGAAATCTCTCATTTTTAACAAATTCAAGGTCATGGTACATTATAACGACACTACAACGGTACAGCAGCGTCGCGTCTTCCGCGAGGTGCAAGCTCGCAGTACGCTATAATCACGCGGTCGGCTCGCTTACAGTGCGCTGACTGCCCGCCGTTGGCTTTTTCATATTGACATTATACAATATATTTTACGACACACGATTTAATGCTCTAATTTGAATGACAAGTAAATTGCAGGGTTGGAGCGGTGCCGTTGCGGTGTCGGTATAGTGTGCCATGACCTTTAGTCACTTAATCACTCAGTAAAATTAGAATCTGAATAAGGTTTTGGCAAAAAGCTGATCTGCTTTTTAAGGATTGCGTCTTCTGCCCGTTTATTACTTGTGTGTTTAGAGCTATTTGACCATATACATAATATGTTCAATGAGAACACACGATTCTAGAGTTCCAAAGTTATGAAAACTAAAAGAAAATGTGGCTTGAAAAGATGCATTATACGAATTCTAAGCCGCTTCTAATTATCAGTCAGAAAGTGCTGATTGAGTACCGACCCTCTGAAGCACTTTAGATGACACTGCTGTTTCATATTGAAACAATGGGGGCGAGGAAGGCAGCTCTTATGATACGTGTTCAATTAATCAGTCTTCGAAAACTTTCAACATTCCCAATAATGTGGTTTTACCATTTACAGGCACTTTTGAATTGTCAAGATTTCAAAAGAGAATTCTACTAATTTAAAAAAAAACTAGTATTATACAGTATACATAAGCTTCTAGCACATGCCTGAGATAAACTGAATGTTTTTCTGTTCAAATATACTTTAGTAAGAAACATAGTATCTCATACAAGTGTTCCCCGCAAAATGTTGTGATGATTGAGTTCAAATATTCAAATAGCAGGTATTTACTGCAAAGCTGTAGCAAGCGATTTAAGATAAAATCTCCGTACAGGTTAGTAATCACTTTCAAATTGGTTTTTTATAACACAAGATAATCATTTTACTCAAAAATAGATAAGTACATAGGTACCTAATTCTTGAAGTAAGATATAATTTTCAGATCTCATTTTTTTAAGCTACTAAACTATTTCTACGAATTTACGATCGCCATCAAAGTTTTACACTTGAAGATTTTCTTTTGAATTATTTGTGACTTGTACGATGCAGAGCAGTCAGGTGCAGTCATTCTCCTTCAACTGCTCACAATGACGCGTCATACGATAAGCAGATTCTCATGCCGTTTGCACACTGCCGCCGCATCACAACGGTAACCAAACAAAATGTATCGCATTTCGCGGCGATAAACGGCAGAGCGTTAATCGCCATAGTTCTATATCTCTGCCTATTACCCCCCTCACCACCCCCTAATCTTGTGACGTAATTTAATTAATACCCCTTTTTCGTCGTAGTTATTTTTATAAATAAAGTTCGCCCGATAACGTAAAACCACGTTCTAATGTTTGGTGGCGAGACTAAATAGTTACAAAACGCGGTATTGATACAGTGCGCGTTGATAAAGTTCGCGACGCATTATCTGTTGCGATAATACCGTAATACGAATACAATAGCCGTGCTGTACAATATTTTCGGTGTTAGCGACATAATCGGACTGTGTGTACTATCGATTAGTCTGCTAAAGTGCTCAACATTGAAGGCGAAATATCTGGAAACTATTTTTATTATTTCGCGACTACCTAACTCTTCTATTTTATTTGAACATTCCTATGCATCAAATTCAAGTTTGAAACGGAAAACGAAATGTCAGCTAGCTGCCAAGATTCTTATCATTTAACGCTTGCTGCATAATAGGAAAAAACAGGCGACGAATATTTAAAGCGCCAATAAGATTAGCTATTTGGCAAAAGTAACCTGCATAGGAACGAAATTAATATAAAATACCTTCTCTGGTTCAAGTAGCGTCAATCCCCTTTTAAAGAAAAGATCTTTTAACGTAAACGCTAAACTTAAGTTCATATTACGTCAAGAACTACTTCTCGCTGCTTATTCTCTTCCTATTTATCTTTTTCTAGCTAATATTTACGGACATAAAAGAAAACAGCATCAAATACGACAAGAATTTCTTTCCTTTGTCCTTTGATCCCGTCATCCAAGCTTTATTGCACTAGAAATTCTCAAACTCCATTAAATGGGTTGCAAATTGCAAAAGACTTTGCTTACAATCAATGCACTTTGCCAGCCGTGAGAAACCAGATATAATAATGCAGCCAAGGATCGTGTTTCATACGCTTTTCTTACCTTTTATCTCGTTGCTCTGTGAAATACGAGGAATATTCTAGAGAAATGCTTTCAATAGTGATCAGCTGATCTATTCTGACATCTCACTGTGTACACTTGGGTGGAGTGAACGTGAAATGAACTGTCATTGCTTCCGCTTATATGGATTTTCAGCACACTTCGTGATCACTTCACCCAAGCGTTCACTTCGACATGTTTACAGAAGCGCACTGCTGTATTGCGAATTGCGGTGACGCTAAGAGTGATGTTTTACCTATGTCAATCCTATTGTCTCTTTACAATCCCGTGGTTTCTCACAATTTGCTCGAGTTTTCTTTCTGTCCGAGCAAATGTTGGGACTTGCAGGTTTCTCATCTGATATTTTGAAACACAACAGCTGCTAAGCCACCTAGGTCACGTCCATGAGCCTTATGATTTATCGTTTTGTGTGGTGTCACTGGAAGTAAACGCCAAATAATCACGTCTCTGTCTTCTTAAGGCTTATATACACGTCAATGACCTTGTGCATATAAACGGAGCTAACTACTCCTCTACGCGCCACTCTGCTACCCGCATTTTTTATTTATTATAAAAAAATAACACATATTTTAAAAAAGTAATAAGACCAAATTATTTTTGTTTGTATTGCAAAGCAGTAGATATTTGTTTTTTAACTTTTGGTAATAAATTAAGGAGTAAAATGGTTTCAACTCAACGATTTCGTGGTGATTTTTTTTCTTATAATGTGATACCGATACATAAATTCTAGCTAAACCAAATTACCTATCATATCATGTAGATTACTAACAAATTTTTTTCAGATGTAATTTCTCAGTAGCTGCTGACGAAAAATTACTTCATCTGCACGCTGTTTTTAAGCATTTCTCGAGAGAGCAGCCTTAACCACTTTGATAGAAATCACGTAGACTTTACGGGCACTTTTTACGTGTATCTTCTCCTCAAAAGTAACTAGTAGGTACAACTCTTGCTTTGCGATAATAAATGCCGAGGTCAATATAAAAAGTGACACCAAGCGTGTAGAAAAGTAACCATATATGGGTTACTTATCTGAGGAACTGTTTGTATTTGAAAATAAATAAGTAAAAACAACACAAAAGTAATTATGTAAAACCCATTTTAAAACCGTATGTTAATCTAGCCGTACGTGATGTTTTCAGTTTTCCGCAGACTAGTGCTAGTTTAGTGCTAGTCCTTTGTTTTCTAACATACTCGGATCTATTGCACAAGCTGCTGCTTAAAATGCACCACCAGATTTGACCTCACCCCTTTTAAAAGGCGGAGTTTTTCCAGAATTTATTTTATTGAAACTTCTAATAAACGCATTGTTCTTCGTATTCGTTTGTAAAGGGAAATCGAGAGAAATGTGAAGATATGGCCAGCGAGGGATTGCGATAATACAGACGCAGATGCTCTGTTCTCTTTGCGCTTGAGACAACGCTGTTATGCTATAAAGTATTGTCTAGAGATAATATAAACTCGGCAATCTTTTGTTAAGGTCACGTTGTGATACTAAAGACGTACTTCATATGTATGTGATATGTGACTAATGTTATATTATAATATGTAGTAGTACGTACAAGAGCAAGGCAGCTGCCCTGATCTGTGCTATTTTTTACAGCGATCGCTAAAATATTAGGACGCTGTAATGTAACCAACTTGATATAAGAGCAATGTATTTAGATATTTAAGAAGAGAAAAGCGTGTTGTCTATAAACTCAGTTTTCGAGTGAACACGATCGAACGGAATCGAAGACGGTCTGCAAGTGTAATACAGCCGAGGTCCCAGACTGACGGCTGACTACGTTTCCTACTTAACTTCAGTGCCACTTATGCTATGTCTAGCTTTTGAAACTGCCTGAAAAGACGATATTCTGAGACCTCTTTCAGAAGCATCTAGTGCATGTTTTGAATACTGAATCTTGAAAGTTTTTAATCAAATTGGTGCATCGTCGACGTCAGTAAAGGCATCTCCTGTAAAGCTACATCATATCAGATTCCTACGGATTCCTTCTGAGAAGGTATTTTTAATACCGTCAAGGAAATTGGCTTTCGAATAAGTTGACTTTAATATAAAAGTATTGGAATAACTAGAATACTGAAGCAGGTTTAACTTTTGAATAGAGATTGGCATTTTTCCCTTCTTTCAGACCGTTACTTATCATCACCTGTCGAAAAATACGAAGATAAAACGTGTTTTCATACCTAAGTGTTCGTTGTGAAGCAAAATCTTGTTGAAAAGGTTCCTAACATTTTTTAAGCAATAGTAAGTATCGAACTAACGGTGTCCGGAACTAGGCCAGGTTTTTGACACCGTACCTTAGGTATGTATTCGTCGTAGCAATTTTCAAGACCTGCCGCCTAATTGCGTAGTACACAAATTCATGCGATCGATCGCATATTCTTACATTTTGTCAACAGTACTGATTGCGCGTTTTACGTTGTTGAAGAGAAATTTTAACATAATAGGCAATGGATTTGGAATGCTTGTCGATTGTGAAAGAATATGCGATTTTGTATATGTATAACGCAATTGGGGTGCTGGTCAAATTTAACCCGTTTCGAGGAAGCCAATTAAAATATTGTGTCACCGATCTGGAATCTTGGTGATGTAAATTGGTCAAATTAAGTTCGATATGGGTATGTAAAGAAACCTTACGGAGACTAGACTTCCGGTACATAAAGATCTATGTATGTAGTTACCTATATGGGTACTTACCTTAACTATAGAATGTTATGAAAAACGAGTAGACCAATTTAATTGCGTCTTATGCTTCAGCTAAGAACCTCAAAACCGGGTGTTTCCTTGTCATGGTACTCAGGTTTTATTGTATTTTCGACTACTTCTTAAACTAAAAAGCAAAAAAAAAACACGGTACTAAAACTACTTAAAACTCAAATCATCTACATACACAAACAAAACACGCTACTTTCTTCGGAATATCTACTACAGCGTATTGATTTGCAGCTTTGCCACACGGTTTGAGCATTAACACTCTACCAGGTTTTCAAATGCTAAGTTTAGAATCGAGTGTAATAATTGAATGCCTTATACAACCTGGCTGGCACAGCTACATATTCGGTTTACGCAAATCAAAACATGCATGGTTTTCAGAAGCCTGAACTTCGTGGAAACCGGTGTAAAAAATAACTACATAAGATACATTAGTGAGTAACATTCATATTTATCCAGGAGTTACTCACGTAGATAATATAGCCGGGATCCCTTTGTGTACCTCAACCACGAAAGCCTTCGTGATGAGAATCTAGAGGACGAGCTTGGGGAAGACAGCCAGGACGACCGCCGAGAAGACCATGGCGAGGTCGTCGGAGTAGTCCGCGGAGTAGACTCGGGAGAACTGTCGGCTGACGAGCTCGGGGACATTCTGCGGGACGTCTGCGGTGAAGTCTGTGAGTGTGTCTGGGATAGCCCAAATGGTCCCGGAGTGGCCACCCGCGTGGACGCACGCCATTTTGGTTTTCTCTTCTGGCACGCTTTCCGAGACGTCGACGGGGACGTCTGTCGGGAAGTTCGATATGACGTCTTAAGGGATGTTTGTCGGGAAGGTCGCGGTGACCTTTGCGAGGAAGCTTGTCCCGAAGCGCTTGGGGACGTCATATCGGACGCCCGTCGGGACGGTCGCGGTGACTTTGGCGACGCGGCTCGTCGGGATGTCCGCGGAGACGTCATCGGGGACGTCTGTCGGGATGGTCCCGGTGACTTTTGCAAAGATGCTCGCCGTGATGACGGCGGAGACGTCGACCGCGACGTCTTCAGTGAGGCATGTCGGGATGGCCGAGGGGACGTCCTCGGGGACGCCCGTCGGGATGGTCGCGGCGAAGTTCGCGGCGAAGTTTGCGGGGACGCATGCCGGGACGTCCGCGGGGTGCCCCTCGGGCTTGATTGTGGGCTTACCCGCGGAGTCTCGCGGCATCTTCGGCATAGACCTATAACAATAATGATCGGTATAAAATTGGGAGTCCTTGCACTTAGAGATAAGTGGCGTCAACTGGCATCACTAAACGTTGCATTGTTATTTAATATAGTTACTTAAAACTTAATTGCGCTGGCACAGGCCATCATGTATCATGTTAATCGAATCACTCGAGTTGTTTGTAACGACTTGTAATGTCAGTGATTTTTCTTCGACGGCAAATTTTCTCTTCTTTTTAGAGAAACACCTATTAAAATATCTTGAAATATTAAATAACAATGCCTTCTAAAATTAGATGGTGTTCAAGACTTCAAATATAAAATATCCATCGTAAATTAGAAACGCAAACCGTACAAACAGCAGCGCCTACGACAAGTTCTGTAACGTTTGGATTTATTTTAATTTTTAAGATATTGCTACAATTAAATTTATTTAGATATGAACTAGGTACAGCATTAAAGTACTATATATATACACTTAAAATAAAATATCCCAACTAAGATAAGGCGTCAAAAAATTCGTCCGCATCGCTGTCCACTGGAAGTGAGCCCAAAAGACTGGCGGCATTGCCACGTTGTATGGCAATGCTTATCCTCTGTCCGAGGTAAAAGCCAGCCCTTGAATTTATTTGAATAGGTAAGGGGGGTTGGGCAAGGTTACATCTTCCGTATTTTTTGATGACCATATTTTCTGTTAGAGCTTTCCATAGTTATAGTATAACAGGTTATGACTTTAAAATATTACCGGCGAGCTTAAACTCGTTACTTCAATGAACGCCTCAACGATTCAATTTTGATTAAATTCGCCAGAAGCATGGTATAAAAAGTTTATTCTATTACCGACTGCCACAGAAGGTATTGATGACATTTTTCCATTCCACAGGCCTGTCGCTTCGTTACTTCTTATGATTAACGGTCTATCAAAGTTCCTATTCATTTTTTATTTATTTCACTGACTGTTCTTTATGCAAATCAGTGTCTTACATTTACCCCTAACTGTCCCTGCCGGAGTCTGTGTTTCCTGAGAGCTACAACCTGGGATTCTTTAAGTCAAGAGTGAATAGGTTACTTCTAAGCAAGCGTGCTCCATCTTCGACCACATCGTCGCTTACCATCAGATGAGATAGTGGTCAAACGCGTGCCTATCAATAGTAAAAAAAAACTTGATAAATTATATTTAAACTAAATGCTGGTATGTATCTACAAATAAAAATGGAAATAGAATAGAATATTGGAAACTTCGTCTCTGTTTACAAGTTTTGCACAAATAACTACAGACCATGCCAATATCGACAGTTCCAAGCTTTGATTGGACAGTTACTAATAACCGAGGCAGAGTAATATTCCAATTAACACGATCGATGAGGTATCGCTAACGTGAAGATATTCTAGTTTCATGGTAGTTATTCCCTACAAAGTTGTCTGGTTCAGACGTTAATCTATATCTATACTTCTATACTAATAATATATAAAGCTGAAGACTTTGTATGTTTGTTTGTTTGCTTGAACGCACTAATCTCAGGAACAACTGGTCCGATTTGAAAAATTATTTCAGTGTTAGAAAGCCCATTTATCGAGGAAGGCTACATGCTAAGCCACGCTAAGACGCTAAGACCAATAGGAGCGGAGCAGACGAAGTTGCGCGGGTTAACTAGTTTGACAATACACAGACAACTATAAACGATTACTATTCGTGAGATAAGTAAACAATAAGCTGCACTTGCATAAATGTGTGCTCGTGACATCTCGTCTCCCTATTGAATGAAGTTTACATAATTAAACAAGGACGCTGCTAGATAGTTACGTAAGGCTGTGTCAATATTTTACCGGTATTAAATATTCTTGTATGGTAAATATACTGCATTTTCAAGTTCTTTCTTCAAACATTACAAGCTGTTGGAGCAATGATAATGTAACTATTTGGACCCAGTCAGTAGCCCAGTGGAAATTATTATTAAAATAAGAATTAGTATTGCCATTCAACGTGGCAATGCTGCCAGTCTTCTGGGCACGTTTCCGGATGACGGCGATGCGGAGGAATTCTTCGACGCCTGAGTGTACTTGTTTTTGTATATTCATATGTATATAGTTAGGATTTATTGCTTATTTAATATTACTTTTTAGCTTGAATAAATACTATTTATTTATTAAAATCGCAAAGCAAGATTCAGCTTTCACTTTTAAGATTCTTTGTATGGAAAGAAAGATGGTGAAAAATTTGGGCTTAAATTGTTCAAAAGTCTTTATATAAAAACTGAATGTTGTTTTGTCGAAAATGCATAGTTTTTGACTTTTAGAGCAAAAAGTGAAAAAGTTCCAAAACTTCGCAGTTTTCATCGCGTCGTGCGCAGCGAGCACAAGTTTTTCGAAGTTGCAAATTTGGATTCACACTATTCTAACTGGTCCATAACACATACCAAAAAAACAGAACTACATCCAGCTTTTCGATTTTAGCCTTTTTTGTGTCGATTTCTAATGGGCTACAGAATCAATTAACGACCTTAATCAACGGACAATAGCAAAATTTACTTATTATTAAAGTAGTTCAGCTTGAAACAGGATAAAAAAAAATGTGAAGTAAATTTATTTTTTAAATTGCAACAGCGGAGGAATATTGTATGAATTTTGAAATATGACAAGGTGCTTTGTGTTTTGCGGTAAGTTCGGGTTCAAAAAAGTTTTATTAAGTTTGTGAGCGATCTCAATGATTGTTATTCAACTTTGCATTCAAATTTACTTCTTGTTCAAGTTTCAGCTCTGTTATAGTGGTCTGAACTGTTTTATGCATACAAATTGAAGCCTAACTTTAGTGCTTGGCACAAAGGTAACAATTTTATAAATGAGAGATGACACTTTCAGAATCAAAACAATGGTAACGATGGCAACAACATTAGCTTTAGACGATTTACTACTTTATATTTATCATTCGCTAATAAACAAACTTCTTTGTAAAATGTTGCTATCCCGACATTTTATGAAAGCTCCACCAACTAAAGATTTCAAAGAAATATTTCCATTTATAGTTCGTCGTAAGAGTATTAAGACTTCAAAGCGAAATAACTAGCAGGGCTTCAAATGAAATCGTGGAATGTAATACCTCTGAACATGGAGTCAGAAAAGAACGACCCCGCAAGTCATGAAATCAAAACGCGCGTGCTTCTTGCCCTATTTTATTACATTTATTATGACTGCTTTGCCGTATGGTGTCGGCCGGTGCCGTATGGTGCCGTAAAAGAATAATACCATCCCATCACTTCCCGTGGATGTCGTAAGAGGCGACTAAGGGACTCACCAGAGAATGGGCAGCAGCGTTCTCTGTAAAAGGCAATAGCATACACTGCGATCGCCAACCCGCCTGCCAAGCGTGGCGATTATGGCAAACCCTACCCCCCCTTTTGGGGGAGGCCTATGTCCAGCAGTGGACGTCTTTCAGTTGTTATGATGATGATGATGATTAAACTTTCATACTTCTGAGCAAATTATATCACAAAAATACTAACATCAAAGACCAGCACTTAAAGTAAAAGGTAAATAAAGTATCAAGAAATTCAAGCTCGATTTGAAACTAAAAGTTTGCTGTATTATTCAGAGCTTATGCGCACTTCGTCCCATTCGCAGTTGGTCCCACTCGCGGTTGGTCCCATTCGCAGTTCGTCCCATGCAAGTAGTTTGTAAAGGAAGAGGTAGGTTTATGGACAAAGTGGGTACGATTTCTACCTTCTTTGGTCCAACCAAAATGGGAGCAACCACGAATGGGAGCATCTGCGAATGGGACTAATCATGAATGGGGCTAACCGTGAATGGGACTAACCCTGAATGGGACTAACCGTGAATGGGACTAACCGTGAATGGGACTAACCGTGAATGGGACTAACCGTGAATGGGACCAACTGCGAATCGGACGAAGTGCGCATAACCCTTATTCAGGCTTATTGTCGACATTTCTAGCGTACACTTCCAGTAAATATCTGATCATTGTGGAACTACACATAGTAACCGACGTTAATCGATCGGATTTTACGTTAAAGATAAACAAAACACAGAATTTTAATATAATGAAAAGCTCGGAAGTAGGAATCAAAAATGTTTTACATCGCGTCTCGGCCTATCTGTTACTATCTATATTTTACTTCTCTCTTTTATTTACCGATATTGAATTGAAAACAAACGTCAGTCGCGTTAATTGCTTTTTTAGAAGAAATATTTGTTTTTATTGTCAGTCTCGTTCGTTCTTTGTTGATGTGTGGTCGATTAATATCTATTGTAGGTTGGCATATAACTATGCGATTTCTTACACATTTCAAACATAAATCTTTTTCGTAGTTACGTCCTGGGCGTCAATCCCGCTACCACATGCAGGCTGGCAAAATTTTCTTCACATTAACAAATCTCATAATCGTTTGGGTTGATACCTACCGACCGTTTTTTGATATCGGAGGGAAACTTTCAAAGGCGCTTAGACTATTGTAGAAAAGGTCTGGGACTGCGGGATTTTTACCTCGCTTATACCACCCCGGTGATCACCATCAGCACATGGAAGGGGCCCCTATACCTCTGAAAAGACCACTCCAGATCCCCCTCTGTGCAACGCTTGTGAGAGCACATCCCTGAAGAAACTTTAAAGGGGTCTCATCCGAGTCTAGTTGTCATCATCATCACCACTCCGCAAAAGCGAAGTGGATTTTCCCAGAAAATCTAACCGTTTTTGACGCTAAGAAGGATCTTTACTAATGTAGCCATTTTCTAGCGATGAAATTGTTGTCTGTCTACTAATCATTTAATTCATGATGTTTTATGTGTCGTGTATACCATACAGAAAGTTCGCAACCGAGTTGATAGGTTTGAGAACCCCTCAAAGCTCTGAAGTATGACCCAAACCATTGTTCAAAACATATTTAAACTGAGAGTAGATCCCTCGATCGCCGGAACGACGAAGTCCAGTTTTGGTTTGAGAAGAAAATCAATATTTTCTTTGCAATGCTGATGGAAATTACAACGAAACCGTCTCGGTGAGGAAAGACACAGATTCCCAAAAGAGCCTGCCTTGTAGTCTTCAAAGTCGCTTTAGCGCAACATATGCGACTATGAAACTGTAAGAAGCGGTTAGTAGTGACACAAAAATGAGAACACGTTAAAACCCACACCGACAATACAGAGAAATGTTCACGTAGCTTAGCTGCAATTGCTTCCAAGAGCTTATGTTTCTCAGCAACAGAATGTCAAAGCGGCACATAGATGAGTTATTTAGTAAGCGGATTGGATAGCGTATACATACATTGTATGGGAATCCAAACTATTTGCGCTAGAATCAACCTCGGGTGCTAGGGATCGCTGGCCAGCTGGTGGATATTGACAATGGCACAAAATAAATGCAGTTTCCAATTTTCTATACTCATTTGGATTTTTCAGTGCAGCCGTAATGGAAAAATTAAAAGAAAAACACAATAATCATTCGCATATGACCCATGTGTCCTTAATACGCACGTATAATCAAGAAGTCCTATATTTTTAGCTAATGACCTACCCAAGTGGCACCACGTGTCGTGATATCATATTAAAAATATCTCTCTAATCAAATTATCGTTAATTGGCGAACAATCTTGCGATAATTTCGTGTTGATTTGATAAAAATTATGTTTATATAGCGGATTTAGTTATTTTACATGATCAAGAGTGATTTGATTAAAAATGATGGAGCGAAAAGTAACGTTCGGACTTGTAAGCTTTTTTTCTGAAAACGTTTGACTGAAAAGGTCAATTAGAGGTAGTGATAAACGCTATTAACTATTCAATACCCTGAAGAGAATGAATGTCACCAGCATATCTAGGAATGCCTGTGTGATGTGGTTAATGGATACGCAGTCTTTGAAACGCGAGACGTGTCCTCATCTAAGCCCCCGAGTAATAAATATTGAAGTGCATTCGCAATGTACGTGCTACCTTTGAGAGCTAGGGATTCGCTTAATGATTTTCTAGAATATAGAATGAGTCAAGATGTCTGCATACACGTGATGATGTATGGATTTCTTAAGCTAAGAATTAGTTTTCCGTAGAATACTGAAGAACTTAGTCTTTCGAATGTTACAGAGACTGGCAGTAGGTCTAAAAATTTAAACAGGTTTTGAATCATTTGTCCAATATGCCTAATCATGGTTTCTTTACGATAGAACAAGTGCATTCAAAACTCTTCTCCAGAGGAATTAATCGTAAACAGCAGCGCAGTAAATATTAATCGGTTGGTATCGAGATGGCATCAATTTCCACAATGTAAATAATTCGATTCATTTCCAATTCATACATTCAGTTTCCCTTTGAGTCAGTGCGGCGATCAAAGCTTTTATACAACTTCTGACATACTCGAGCTCGGCCGGTACTAACGATCCAATTAATTACGAGAAGATCAGTGCCGATGGGAGATTTTAATAAGCATCGACGTATCTAGTATACCTTTGAGGACGATGGCAGAAATGTGCGGTGGAAATTTTTCGTCCGTAATTTAATGATTACTTGAAGTGGGAAAGTGCTGAAGTTTATTTTTTTCACCCCAGGTTTTTTCGAGATTGTATATTACATGACGTGTGAACAGACTACGGTCTATATATGAATTTTACCTTCAGTTTTTTGTGATCTCTACTCACTAGACAGAGACAGAATTTTACTTTTCGTCTACCTTCTCTACGAATACTTAATATTATAATTCTTCATGTTTCTCAAACAATAATTTTCTGGTTCCCACTTTATAGCTACTATATTCGTTATTGAAATCTAGATTCCAAGCTAAGGTACTCAAATGATCGTTCCGTACTTATTAAATTCAATTTAAGATGGCTAGCTAATATGATTTCGCGGCGCCGCAAAATTATATTATTGCGAGAACGCGCCACGCTTGGTTTGTTCGCCTGTCAAAAGCTATTTGGTTATAGAGTAATTGAATTATAACCTTAAAGAATTGAATTATTACATCAGAGAGGAAATTTTACTATTTTTCAAGCAACCATCGCATTCGCGTCTTTGTCGCAATATGTCAGAAAACCTAGTTTTTAAAAACATTGCTTAAAAATTAGTAGTTTTGGCACTGATATGCACTTCAGTAACAAACAGTACCTACTGCAAATGTACATAATTTAAGCGTATGTACGTCAAAGGGAAACAAAACGATATCCGAACAAAGCTATATAACTGTCAACGCTGACCCGCTACGGATTTGTCACAAACAATAAATTATAAGCGGTCGTGTATTCGTGTTGTAATGCTTTCGGGTGTCTTCGTCAGCGCTGCATGTATTACGAGATATTTGAGATTGAACAAAACTCGTGATTGAGTGTGTGAGTGAACAAAGCTAGAATTAATACCGAAACCGGACAGTTTTCATTACAATTTTACACTAATTTAGGAATCGATTTTTGACAAAACAAAGTTTTCGTCATTTGATTTTCAGCTTTATCTGTTGCTAGTTGAGTTTAAATCCCATAAGGATTGGTTTGCTGTAAAATTCTAGTTTGCGCTTTAAATTTTCCGACTGAACTAAAAGCTCAACGTTGACCATTGCTCTGAAAGCTTTTCTGCGTAGTCAGGTTGAGGAGAATTCATTTAATTTTCTAGTTACGTAGCTTTTTCAAAAAATAAACGTTGAAAGTAAATATTTAGGTTTCGTATTCGCTCTAACCAGTCGAGGCTTCGTTACTTTATCCCCTGTGTGCTACCAGAGCTTCTTTGTACAACTACTTGCATTTGCTTTGAACTAACTTACTTACGTTTTAAAAGGATAAAACAATGACAATGCTTATTTAAAAAAACAAGGAGTGTTCGTTTGACAAAAAAAGCTTTTGAGCGAACTAATAATAAAACTAGAGATGCGACGAATATTTGGCAACTATTCGGTATTCGGCTGAATATTGCGTACCATTCGGTCGAATACCGAATATCAAATTATGAACAAAAAAACTATTTAAATCACAAAATTATTATAAAAAAGAACAGTATATTATACTGTTTTTTTTTTATTTAGTTTAATTTTTAACACTTAAAATCTATCAGTGGTTAGTTATGTCTTAAAGAGTGTTTTTTTATTTTTTGTTTTTTGTGAGTTGTGAAACATTCTACTCGCAAATGAAATAAATACGCCCACAGCGCTGGCGGCAGAGTTACCGCACTGCGCACGCAATTCACCCTTCACACCCACGAAATGTACTAAGTGACGCCGAATATTCGTCGCCGGTCGAGAGCCTAGCCGAATATTCGGTATTCGGTTAAAACACTATTTGTGGCATCTCTAATAAAACCACATGCTGGACAGATGCTTTAAAAAATAAGTCCTGTGATGTATTTTTTGCTCTTTATTCAGACTGAATATTTTCTTGTTTTGTGAGAGCGTTTTACAAGCATGTCTAAAGATTTACTCCGCACAACTGATAGGCCGTAACGTAAAGTTTATCTACTGATATACTTGAAAACATTGAATTCCTCATCATCAACATATCCAAAGTGATAGTAGCCAATCTTTGTGCTCGATCAGTTGGAAACGCAGAGTTTGCATACTCCAGTCAAGGATTATTTCAACATGGCTAAAAATAAGCCGGTGATGATGAAAAATATAATATTTTTGTAGTCGAGCAGTATTGATAGATGTCGCGACGGGCGGCCGTACGACCGAGTCGCGTGCGTGTGTACTGAAATAGTTCCTCCAGCATATTTCATTGAGTCGCCCACGTTATTATGTTTATTTCTACTTTCAAGTCACATGTTGCGCTAATAAATGTGTTCCTGAGTTTCGATAAATGTTTGGCATCGCACGCGATTTTGGGGTCCCTTTCGTTGGTTTAGATAAGTAATCAAGTAGGGTGGGTGGAAATCGTTACTTCATTTTCTGAAAGTTTAGGATAACCTTTAAAGCCAATCACGTAAAGTGGTTTGTTGTAACAGTTACAAAAGTGACTCATTTCAGCTTACCTTTCTAAACATGGCAATTAATAATGTCTTTAATTATCGTCTCTTTATTCAGTCAGAATGTAAACAAACAACAATTTTAAAAATAATGGTCATGGAGATTAAAAATTCAAATATTCATTTGACAACAATTTTAAAAATAATGGTCATTGAGATTCAAAATTCAAAGATACATTTGACAAAATTTAAAAAAAAAAATGGTCATGGAGATTCTAAATTCAAAGATTCATTTGACAACAATTTAAAAATAATGGTCATAGAGATTCTAAATTCAAAGATTCATTTGACAACAATTTTAAAAATAATGGTCATGGTGTGTCAATTAAGAAACTTATACGATAATTACTGACTGTTGACTAGCAGAGAATGCTTCGTACCACGCGAACCATACGTTTCACCATTGTACGTAGGTCCGTTAGTGGATTTTGTTCGTAAATTCTCGCTCCGCTAAATAAGCATCACTTCATAAAAGTTAAGAATATATTCCACCGGGAAGTAATGCATTTACGATGTTATGTGTTAGAAAAAACGTCGAAAGAAATGGCACGTGTAACGAACTGTTTTGGCAGAAGTTTGGATATGTGACACTAAGAAATCAAATATTTTTATTTAGCAAGACATTGAGAAAAATTAAACTGGCTGATGACTACGTACGTGTACCAGGAGTTTTACCAATCTATACTCGCTAGCGACTGTAGTTAAAAAATATGTAAAAACTTTAAAAAAACGCGTTTCTTAATTTTTTTTAGGTGCTAACTAAAGTTTTACTGGCAACTTGCTTGCTTGTTAGTTAACAACTTAAACAAATAAATTAGAAACTTGTTTTTTAACAGTTTTCATACATTTTTTTTAATTACAGTCGCTAGCGAGTATCTATACTAATATATAAAGCTGAAGAGTTTGTTTGTTTGCTTGAACGTTCTAATCTCAGGAACTACTGGTCCGATTTGAAAAATTCTTTCGGTGTTAGAAAGCCCATTTATCGAGGAAGGCTATAGGCTATATATCATCACGCTAAGACCAACAGGAGCGGAGCAGTAATGAAAATTGTGACGCAGACGAAGTTGCGCGGGTCAGCTAGTAGATTGATAAAACTCATGGTAGACGTACTGAAGTAAGGAGACAAGTTTCAACGTGCAGCATCATTATCATTTCAATTGGAACAGGTCTTCTACTGGAGTCAAGTTTCCCTCAGGATACGTGGCGGGAGATGGGTTTGTTAAGAGGAAATGCTGGCGGCGAGACTTTGTATGTGAAAAGTCATAATTCCAGGTTTGGCTCTCGACTGTTTTCTCCTCCAATATTGGACCGATAAAAGAGATATTTCACAAACAGAATAAAAAGGACGTACCTACACTGTCTCTATGTTTTCCTTTTTTTAATTGTTGCCAAATTTGTACACTAGGGCTCTGTTAACAGCGATTTATCGGAAAATTTTGAGCATTTTGTGAGAGTTCTAGTGCTTATATGGTTAAAAACTGGCCAAGTGCGAGTCGGACTCGCGTGCAAAGGGTTCCGAACGAATTTAATTTTTTCAACATGTTATTTTAACACTACAGACTTCTAATAGGTTTTCCTGTAATCTTTAGGTAAAGATCTATTATCTCAATTATTTTCAAAATTTTAGGCGCTGTAGTATCAGAGATAAATGGGGGGGAATGGTCATTTTTCGTCTAATTTCTTGAATAACTTTAAAATCATTTATTTTAAAATTATGAAAAAAAATATAATTAAGACCCACACAGTAAGCCCTTTCATTTGATATGTCACACGATATTGTTCAAAAAACTTTATTTTTTTATTTTCTTGTTTGACCCCCAAAAGTGACCCCATACTACAAATTTAATGATTTACGTAACGCGTCCGTGTTTGAGTCACAGAAGTCCATATGTGTACCAAATTTCAACAGAATCGGTCCAGTGGATCCGAAGAAAACTGGCTGTGACAATCGGACAGACAGACAGACAGACAGACAGCCGAGTGATCCTTTAAGGGTTCCGTTTTTTTTTCGGAACCCTAATAATCATCGAAAAGGAAAACATAGGGACACAGTATATATCCTTCTTATTAAGTTTGTGAAATATCTCTTAAATCGGTCCAACATTGGAGGAGAAAACAGTCGAGAACCAAATCTCGAATTATGACTAACATACAAAGTTCCGCCGCCAACATTTCCTCTTAAGAACCAATAGAATCGATTGGGTTGAGCGAGGCTAGGTAAATGAAGCGATCCTATTGGTTCTTAACAAACACATCACTCGCTAAGCATCCTCGCACATGTCTAGTTGACACGCACCCTTAAGGCGACAACACACGCCAGCGACCTTGAGGGAAACAATATGCGCACTCGTATAACACCCGCGCGACCCAAAATTCAGTAGTTTTTTTGTACTTACCTTATTATTCTAAGTCTTTAAAAAAGTTGCCGTATATCAAAATGTAGATAATTAAATTGTCTTTGAGATAGTGTAAATTCCATTAAAATACGCCCCGCGGTTTTGGTCCGATTGACGTTATATGTCCGTGTTAGACATAACTTTACAAATTAATTACACTATGTTGAACGGATAAACTAAAAATTTTCATATTTCAAATTGTTAAGAAAATAGTCTAATGTAACATAATTTTTTTCCAAAAAATTACGACTAGCCGTTTAGACGTGATTCTTATTTTAAAATCAGTTACTCTCAGGTATCACCACCATAACTTAAGCTAGTCTACATCGACCGTTTTGATGTTTCTCGCATTCAGCGGTAAATTGTCAAAATAAGATGCTTTTGTTTTTCACTGACAAATACCTAAGACTGATTGTAAATGTTATGTTCAAGGATCCACTAGTGGCAAAAGTATTTATGACTATTACTATACCTATTAATAGACGAATATTAATAATTTCTAACAAGGTCTGACGCAAAAACGATTCCTTATAAAAATACTTTACGTAGGTCAAAGTCAGGTTGCCGTGGCCACAACAGCCTATTTGAATAGCCAACTACGTAGAAAAACTTTCAGTTACAGTTATCAAGTTCACCGCAATGTAATCATTTTATTATAAGCGATTATAATTGCACGGTTGCGAATGCTGCCGAATCGTGGGCGTGGCGTAAACTCCGTCATAATATAAAATACACACATCACAAACTATAAATATAATTACATATTATTTTGTCGCGTCTCTAACTGTATTTTTCGTATGTGAATCACCTGTTTATTTATATTCGAATATCCTTGCTTTGCCTGTATAAGTGTACACATGTATTTTTGTTTAGTTTTCAGGAAAAAGTTAAGTTTTAGAATAGGTTTTTGTTTCAAAGGTCGGTATCGGTAATTTTGGTAAAAGGAGAATTTGTAGTAAACTTGTAAGTGAGGTGAGTGGTCAGTGTTTCGTGAAGTATTTTTTTAATTAAGTCAAATAAATATTATACTTTCGGTCACTATTTTATTTATATTGTAGGATTCGTATTTATCTGGGGCTTGCAATGCACACCTAAAAGGAAGCATCAGTCTTTTATGTAGATAACCTTCAAAACAGCGGGACTAAAAAGGCCACTTTAATAGAATCAGAAAGCACATCACGCTACCCATCACTGTCAAATTTTCCCAATCAACCTTGAACCTAATGCTTTAGCGATAAAGATGAAAATAAAATTTGACAGATTTATTGTTGTATGATTAATATTATGATCCTAACATGATTCTTCTAAAGTGGCTTTTTTAAGCAAACTCACCGCTGGCGATCAGCGAGCAGCGAGTGAAAAGTTTCGATAGTTTTGACGCTCGGCTTTTAGCGAGTGCTTTTGTGCGACGGGTTTTTACTCGCAATACTCGCTCCGGCCCGCACTATAGGTAGAAATTACCGCTGTTGGGTGAATTCCGACCGCCAAACCAGCATCACCAAGCTAGTGTCGTTGAACGAGTACAATCTTTGATAGCTCTTGTCGCTGCTCAACTAGAGGTAAGAGCCGGTCGCCGGCAGTGTGAACAGCCAGCTATCGACTATGAATGTATGTGCCTCTTTTACTCACACGAGACCTATATCTTTTGTCCCTTTCCTCAGCGAGCAAATGGTCGATAGCTACTCGCTTCCTCGCCGGCGGTGAGACAAGACCCGCGGAACAGAGTTCCAATTCTACTAATTTTTAAGCCACTTTCACATTCGCATGACAGTCGCAATCTGTCAAAAAACTAGGGAAGTTGAGGCTTTCTTGACAGTTTGCGACTGAGATGCGAATGCGACATTTAAAAAAAACTGGCCAAGTGCGAGTCGGACTCGCGTGCAAAAGGGTTCAGAACGAATTTAATTTTTTTAAACATGTTATTTTAACACTATAAACTTCTTACAGGTTTTCCTGTAATCGGTAAAGATCAATTTTTGAAATCCATTGGAAAAAATTGATTTAAAAAAATTGATCCATTTTGAATCCATTTTTTTGGATAAAATTGATTTAAAAAAATTGATCCATTTTTTTCAAAATTCTAGGTTAAGTAGTTTCGGAGATGAGGGGGGAATGGTAATTTTTCGTCTAATTTCTTGAATAACTTCAAAACTATTTATTTTAAAATTATGAAAAAAATATAATTAAAACACTCTTTCATTTGACATGTCACACGATATTGTTCAAAAACTTTTTTTTTAAATTTTCTTGTTTGACCCCCAAAAGTGACCACAATACTAAAAATTATATAATTTACGTATCGCGTCCGTGTTTGTGTCACAGAAACCCATATGTGTACCAAATTTCAACAGAATCGGTCCAGTGGATCCGGAGAAAACTGGCTGTGACAGACGGACGGACAGACCGACAGACAGACACCCGAGTGATCCTATAAGGGTTCCGCTTTTTTTCGGAACCCTTAAAAATAGAATTGGCACTCAGGTTACAATGTAGAATCACAACACTCGAGTTTTATCGCCTTTTCATATACAATACGGAATTCTTGAATGACTTAACTAACTTCAACCAATGTGAATTTTAATCAAACTGCACAATCTAACAGTAGTCGTTATCGGATCGAGAAATAATTGAATTAGGTAACGATATCCATGAAAAATAATAGCACTCGCGATGTTATCTGTTCCAATACATAACTCAAGAAAATATGGTTTTATTGCTTCTAGTTATTCAGGAAGACAACTAAAACAGGTTGGAAACCAAACAATTACCGAGATACAAAGAGTTATATATAGGTTGCTCATTGGTGGGATTTCGTAAAAACCGGCTAAGTGCGAGTCGGACTCGCTCACGAAGGGTACCGTACCATAAACCTTAACTTTTATTATTTGTTGTTACAGCGGCAATAGAAATATACAATCTGTGAAAATTTCAACTCTCTACCTATTACGGTTCTTGAGATACAGCCCGCTGATAGACGGACGGACGAACAGCGGAGGCTTAGTAATAGAGTTCCGTTGGTTACTCTTTGGTTACGGAACCCTAAAAAGGAAAACAACTGTTTTAAAATTAATTCATTGGTATCAATCGCTAAAATCGTCATTGTCTTGCCCTTATCTCAATTTATTTTCGGTCTGTGTGTAAATACGTACATTGACTCGAAAATTGGTTTAAACTATTTAGAAGTAAGCAGTTGGTTAACATCGAAGTGAACTATGTACATATTATTACGTTATCTAAAAGTTAATGCAAGTATACATATCTAAAAGTACCGATAAATACCGATGAAGCGCGGAACGCGGACGAAATCGCTAGTATTTCATTAAAAAAATGCAATGGATTACCTACGGATTTTCATAGTGAGTTGGAAGTGATTTTATAAAATTGATAGCTTTCGTTGTAAATCGGGTCTATTGTTTGAATCCTGTGCATTTTATCAAATTAGGGAGAGGGAGAATTAAAAAAAAAAAACGGATAAATGCGAGTCAGACTCGCCCACCGAGGGAGTTCCGTACTAATTTGTAGGTAACTTCAAATAAAGACTATATTTTTATGATTTAATTACAAATGCATAGTTATCAGATTTTTCTATATACTTGTAGTATAAGACGATATTACTTGCCAAATTTTATAGTTCTACATCAACGGAAAATACCTTGTAAATTTTGATTCCCTTGAGAGTGTCGAAATACACGTTTTTTGCGTCATAAACGGCCGTATCTTTTTTAACTTAGAAGTTTGATTTTTTTCACAGTTTCAAGGGACTGTAGACCTGTAGACATGTGTTTAATTTCAACTCAATACTTCCACGTGTTCCCGAGATAAAGGGTCTTGTCAGACAGATGGACGGACGGACAACAAAGTGCTGGTTCCGTTTTTTCCTTTGGAGGTACGGAAGGAACCCTAAAAACCAATTCAATTTGCTAACAGTTGCTCAACTGATGAAGTATACCGAGAGTATTTCAGTGTGATGCTGATGTGTGTACCTACAGATGGTTTTAATTACTGTTGAAAGCTCAATCAGTGTGGACCAAAGAGTGGGTCGGGGAAAATACACATTCGACCCGCAAACTCGGTTGCGTTCGGCAAACATCGGCCAATTGCGTTCATTGTATCAACGTAACTAGGTACCTCAGTTTTGCATACAGGTGCAGCACATGCGTCTATGGACCTTTGGTCTAATTTTGTTTTTTTAGGAAGCGGTATAAATTATCTGTGAAAGTCCCAAGTACTGCGGGTCTAAAAAGGCTACTTTAGCAGAATCATAACATTAACCACACAACAATCTGTCAAATTTAATTTTCATCTTTATCTCTAACACATTAGGTTCAAGGTTGATTGGGAAAATTTGACAGTGACGGGTAGCGTGATGTGCTTTCTGATTCTGCTAAAGTGGACTTAAGTTATTACTGAAGAAGAGACTCTTCTTCTAAACTAATATTATAAAGAGGAAAGATTTGTTTGTTTGTTTGTTTGAAATGAATAGGCTCCGAAACTACTGAACCGATTCGAAAAATTCTTTCAGCAATTGATAGCTACATTATCAGGGAGTAACATAGGCTATATTTTATCCCCGTACTCCCACGGGAACGGGAACTACGCGGGTGAAACCGCGTGACGTCTGCTAGTCAGTAATAACTTCATAATAAAAGTCACTTCCTCGAAGGATTTGACAGTCGTGACCCTATAGTACAGGTGTACTATAGGGTAAATACAGGTGTGTATTTCGCAAGCTATGATTAAGTCCAGGGTAACTGTACTCATCTGCGTACCCCGTCAGAGCGCACTTACCGGCGTGATGATATGTTATGAAATAGTGTTATAAGCAAACAGACATGCGATTTCAGCAATCCCGGGATAGTGAAGAGTTCTCGGCAAAAAACCGGACCACCTCGGGAAAGTACTCTTTCACAAAGACATTGCCGAACAAAATACAAAAAAAAACGTATGTTAGTCGAATTTGGAAATTTTGTTGTTTTTTTTTTTGTCTGGAAGAGATCGCGGAATGCGATGAGGCCGCCCATTGTATGTGTTTAGTTTGAAGTTTCCTTTTTGTTCATATTTTTGGTGTACAATAGTGTATATATCTATCTGTTCGTTAGTCTCGCTAAAACTCGAGAACGGCTGGACCGATTTTAATAATTCTTTTTTTTTGTTGGCTTCGCCAAAATACAGGGAAGGTTTAAAAGCAAAAAAAAAATGGGTAGGTAGATAGGGTAGGTAGGTAGGTAGGTAGGGTAGGTAGGTAGGTAGGTAGGGTAGGCAGGTAGGTAGGGTAGCTAGGTAGGTAGGGTAGGTAGGTAGGTAGGGTAGGTAGGTAGGGGTAGCGAGGAGGCATGGGAAGCGGTCACCTCCTTCTGCGAAGCAGTAATGCTAGCAAAGGAGGAGGCCGAACGCGTGAGAGAGAGGGAAACCTCACGCCCCAGCCGCCGCAACAGGAGAAGACGCCCCGGGCGTCGGGAGTCGCAGGGCGATTCCCGGCCACCGTAGGCACGGGCCTGCGGACGGCGAGCATTGGGTGGCTCGCCGTCCGATCAGAACCAAGCCCGGGTCGACGGCGCGCTGTGTTCCACGCGCGCCTTAAAGAGCTGTCAGCGTAGAAGACGGGGCCCGCTAGGGCCAGCGCCTGCCGGTGTCGCGGAATCTGTTCGAAAGAGTCGCCGCGGCCCTGGTACACAAAGGGCATTGGGAGGAACACGGATGGGTTTTAGTCAGTAAGAGTCTGACACTCCCTTCTGCTTCACCCAGAGCGGGAGGAGTCATTTGATGATTTCCCATCCTTAAAAAAAAAAAAAAAAAAAAGGTAGGTAGGGTAGGTAGGTAGGTAGGGTAGGAGTAAGGTAGGAGTAGGGTAGGAGTAGGGTAGGAGTTATATTATAGATGAAAATTGTGACGCAGACGAAGTTGCGCGAGTCAACTAGTAATAAATAAATTTTAATCGATATTCGTGAGAGCGAAATGTCATGTGTCTTACGGGAAAATAAACAAAAAATATTATGTTTTTGTGATGAATTGTTTTAGTGTTTTTACAAACAATTAGAACAGAAAGGAGGCGTAGACCGCTACACCTCCTACTTTCTAGAAGTATGTTTAAAATAAGAATTATTTAAGTCTCACATTAATGTCAAGACTCTATGTCGAAGACATACAACTAATAATTCGATTAATTGGTTATATCAATTCATCACTGTTTGAATGGCGAAATATCAATTAAGTAGATTGACTAAATATTTATCTTTTCCATTACTACGCACATAGATGCTTTGTTTTTTTTTATCATTATTAATAGGTTAGCTTTATTTGCTTTGATGTACTTATGTGTAAATACATTTTAGTGGATTCTTTACATACTTCATTAATCTATATACAAAATTCAATGCCACTTTTCGTTGTAATTTTATAACTCAAGAACGGGCTCACCTATCCAAACCAAATGTTTAGGCTTTGTTCGGACTATTTAGTAGATGGTTTATGTGAAGTTAGGGTAGGGTAAGTAGGTAGGGTAGGGTAGGGTAGGGTAGGGTAGGTAGGGTAAGTAAGTAGGGTAGCCAGTTGACGGGAGCGAAGCCGCGCGAATACTAGCTGACCCAGCTAGTATTAATACAACAAATGTTTTTAAACCTTATTTTACGTATTCGACCCAGTTTTTGTGGGAAAATTCTGAAACGAAAACCGGGCTGAAGTGCTCCCTCAGCCGACTCGCTCTTCACCGCTTTTTTTTCCTATTTTACTTCATCCACCTTTCTTGTTCACAACGAATGGTCATCACTTCAATATCATGATAATCTAATTAGGCTCGGCTTACATGCCTTTGTTTCTTTTTAAAGTCTGAGACCTATGAAACAAAACGTAACCTATCTACATGGTTTTAAAGGCTAATTAGTTTTATACATTACCCACTCATTAGGGTTCGCTTGTCCGGCAATCGGCTCGCAAGTAGATAATTTAGTAGCTAGGTTTATATAGTGTTTGAAAATTTAAAATCTGAGTTGAACATTAAAAGTCCGTTCTTGTAATGATAATTTCATTAACCCTTGTCATGACTTATTATCCTCATCTTTGTTAATTAACTACGAATATTCCAGGGATTTACTAATCGGAAGAACGAAGCATTTTCATTTACGTCTCAAAGTCTCAATTAAGGGCCCGAAAGCTAAGAATGATTCTTCTTCACAGCGTTTAGTTCATTTAATACGACATACGCCTGCGACCTTGATAACAAAACGCTAACTCGTTACACACCCGCGCGACCCTAAGTTCAGTGCGTCTACCATGAGTCTTATCAATCTATACTCGCTAGCGACTGTAGTTAAAAAAATGTATGAAAACTTAAAAAAAAAACATGTTTCTAATTTATTTGTTTAGTTAGTAACTAACAAGCAAGTAAGTTGAAAGTAAAACTTTAGTTCGCAACTAAACAAATAAATTAGAAACTTGTCTTTTAAAAGTTTTAATTTTTTTTTTAACTACAGTCGCTAGCGAGTTTAGATTGATAAAACTCATGGTAGACGCACAGTAGATTTTTTTTTGTGATTTCCTTATTACTCTATGACTTTAAAAAAAATAGCCGTATAACAAAATGTAGATAGTTAAATTTTCTTTGAGATAGTGCAAATTCCATTAAAATACGCCCGGTGGTTTTGATTCGATTTTCGTTTTTATGTCGGTGTTAGACATAACTTTACAAATTAATTACAATATGCTGAACGAAAAAAAACTCAAAATTTTCATATATCAAATTACTAAGAACACAGTCCAAAGTTACATATATTTTTTTCAAAAAATTTCGTCTATCCGTTTAGACGTGATTCTCATTTTAAAATCAGCTACTGAGGGTATCTGCGCCTTAATAAAAGAAGTGCTATTATCGCCAAGCTGCAATATCGGTGATATAATTCAGCTAGGCTTGATTCAAGCTTATTTTACCAGGAACGTTTATTTGGCTCCCCGACACCAGTTATAATGAATTGAGCTTAAAGTTTTGCACTAGTTTTGAAGTTTGAACCAATCATGAAAAGCTCTTTGGCAAGATTAAATACAAGTAAATAACTCGGAAGCCTCTTGCAGTATTTAAGTCTGATGCTCCAGATTCTAGGATTAAAACTTGATGCAGCTACTTCCAAGGTTTTAAGGCTTTAATTAGTTATTTATCATCTTTTGGTTCCATCAAAGCCAATTCTTAGATTTGTTTAAAATGTTTCGTACAATAAACTTGTTCAATTATTTCGGAAAATGGCACGTATGTTATGTATTTTGATATTAATAAGAATGTTAATGAAAATGCATAGCGTCAACCTGCACCCCGAAAACGGCACAGTTTGGACATCAAGTCGGTACATTGCTGGCCAGCTTACCTGGATCATTGGACACCTTCTGATGAAATCATTTTCCAAATATTTATTTCTAATGAGTTTACATTCATCACCAGAATCTCTTAACATAATTTCGAGTAGGTAGGTCTGTACACATACATAGGCATGGGATTTTGTGCTTGAGTAGTTACATTTAACTAAACATTTCTGGGTTAAACTACTGATATTTTGTAACAGTTTAAATATTTTTCACATCTGAGACACGGGGATGACCCCATCTCGAGAGCATCTGACTCACAGCATTGTGTAATTTGAAAGTAAGCACATAAACACCTTATCATGACTATCTTATCTTAATATAACCCACTTGTTAGAAATCTCATCTTTATCTTGATACATTCTAGGCACTGATTTGCTATGACATTTTGATGGTAACGAGTTTGCCTAAGATATTATCTTTAGCGTTTTATGGTGACGCTCAAACCGATAAATATGAAGTTCTTTTAATGAAAGTGTACGCGTGTGCCTTAAGATCGGCAATCGGGCGTCAAAGGGCGGTAAAACGATCTCCGGCCACTATAAGGAGGGGCCTGCGGGCGGCTAACTTGGGGCCGAGTAGTCGCCGGACCAGCCAGGCTTAAAAGACGTGGTGCGCAGTTCCATGCATGCCATTATAAGAGCACCTGCGGTCGTTGAATCGGCCACACTAAAACCTCGTATTCATGGTAAACATTTGTTTAGCAACAGTTGATCAACATTGTCGATGAGCGGCGAGAATCTTACTGGAAACTTTGTTTAAATCAATATAGGTTGTCGACACGCCAGTCTGCGTTAACATGTTGCCCGAGGAAGTAGTTCTATTAATTGCATTATTTTATCTTTGCTCCACACACCGTGTTTATAAACGGTCGCAAACATGTCCGCACACGTCAACAATCTATACTTCCATACTTATATTATAAAGAGTTAAAGTTTGTGAGTTTGTAAGGTTGTAGGGGGTAATCTCTGGATCTACTGAACCGACTTTGAAAATTCTTTTACTAACAGAAAGCCACGTAATTTGTGAGTGTCATAGGCTATATTTTAACCCGAAAAATACCGCCCAACGAAGTGGGCACGGGTCAGCAAGTTGTTGATATACAGATGTTGTCGCTCGTCGAGCGAGAACTTTTCAACACGCCGCACAGTGTGTTATTTTGCCTTAGTTGCGGACATGCTCGTTTTATGTGTTTTTTGGAAAGCTGACAATCTAACTAAACTCTTATTAAAACTCCGCCGGCTCTAACTAATATAGTTTAAGAGAAATTAATAAAATCGAGAAAAATGCTTAGAAACCATAGAAACACAATATCTCGTTTTTGGATCCAAATTTTACACTAAATGTTTTTATGCGTGATAGGAATTCACTATAGGAACCATTTTTTTCTTGAAAAGTTTAAAAATCTTGCTCACACAGGTCAGAATATTTTTTTTTCTATGATTTTGTCAATATTTTTTTTCCCGCGAATCTCTTCATGGTCGCGTTTTTTTTAATACTTAAATGTTGATCGCTATAATAACTATTGCCACAAAAAAAATCAGTTCCGACAAAGTGAAGATTTAGGAAATATTGAATTTTAAAATTTTGTGCTAGGGTTGTCAACCAAACATGTGTGCAACATACAATACTTCGTACATGCAAACATTACTCATAGTGATTAATATTTTTGACTCAGGTTTTATTTAGCAATTGCCGGTTTAAATTGTGACGTGCATAGTTTACGTAGTTTAAGTTTATATGGAGAAATAGTGCAGAAAGTTGAAGTCAATATTAAAAATATATTAATCGTTGAATTCGATCACTACTTTTGTTTTGTGATCTATCTTGGATGAAGGATATTATGTGGGATTGGGAAGGGGTCCGCCCTCGTTTGGCAAGCTAAAACCCAATTCCTATACATAATATCTGGAGAAGCGGAGGTGAGGTGTCATGGAGCCGTCAAAGACCCATGGCACTGTTTTGCCTCAGCAGGCGCTGACCCGTCCTGCTGGGGGATGTCCGTCTGGGCCCCGACCAGAGGATTTAATGCAAGGGGGGCATGAAGGAGCCAACCTTCATGCTGGTCAGCGAGTGGCAACTATTACCGACGACCTTAGCCTGAATATGGATCCGAATAAACTTACAAAACTGAAGATTTATAATGTTCTGGTTGAAAAGGCCCAACAATATGGGTCAAAACAAAGACCGGGTGACCTTGAAACCAACGAACGGACAATGATTATTTTAAATGCATTGTATCCAACAGGTATTCCTAGCAATCTAGATGTACAAAATAAAGGTCTTAAAGAATTTATTTCTAAATTTATTTGAAACGATTTAGTAAAAAGAATGAGAAATGGCTTGCTACAATTTTTTATGTAAAAATACCAACCAGAATAGAACAAAGAACTATAGAATTAAATAAAAATATTGATTGTTTAAGACCTCAAGAACCAGAACCATCAGGTATGGGTTCTGTAAGCGATATGCTGCTTACAGAACCGATACCTGAAACTTCATATGAAGCTCCATCAACTTCAAATATATTTAGTAATCGCCAAGACGAATCGGTACCCGTAACATCTAATGAAACTCCATCTGCTTCGAATGAAAAGAGCTCCCGTCAAATGCGTCGTGTTCGAAAGAGTTTCGAAGAGTCGCTTCAAGATCAGCCGCAGTCAAAAATAATTAAAATGATGTCGAAAATAGTAACTGACGAAATCGGCGGGGAAACACTTAACAAAAGCTCTGCTCAAGGATTAGAGTTCATAATCAATGAGTGTCTGAAAAGTCCAAGTCGTCCTAAAAAAATTGCGACAGCCATTAAAGCTAAAACCGAACCCAAACCCTATACCCCTGATGAAGCCCTTTCTTTCGTAAGTGATAGAAAACTAACTGTAGAAGATTACACTATCATACAGAAAGATTTGAAAGACAGAGGATTTTTAGCTTATCCTCCATATTATAAATAACAAATAGCAAAAAATGTTATCCTGAAGAAGAAATAGTTGTTACTGAAAGGGAAGCAAGTGTCTCACTTCACAGTTTATTACTACACACATTCCGCCGAATCTTAAAATTATGTACGGAAAAAAAATCACAATATTGCAAACAAAATCAGAAAAACGTAGTATTGTACATTTGAGGGTTCTTGGGGATTCGATGGCAGTACGGGACAGTCTTTTTATAAACAAAAGTCTTTAGATAGTGATAACGAAAATAAAAATTGTTTATTTACAACAACGTATATCCCTTTACGATTAAAAACGAATGACGGCTTTGTGTTGTGGTCTAACCCAACAACAACAACTTCACAATTACGTTGCGCTTGTTGTGGAGCTACAGCAACTGAGTTTAATAAGTTAGATGTTGTCACGAACAAACCCGTAAATCCAGAAGCTTTACGTTATGGATTAAGTCCCTTACATGCCTGGATAAGAACTTTTGAGTTTTTACTGCACTTGGGGTACAAAAACGACCCAGCAGTTATGAAGTGGAGGGTTACTAAAAAATCACCGGAAGCCACAATTGTAGAGGAGCGGAAAAAAAATATACAGACTGAAATAAGAGACAAAATGTCACTTTTGGTTCGTCCAAATTCGGGACTCTCAGATCAACATCGGAAAACTTTTGCAGATATCTTAGGTGTAGAGACGTGGCTGGTGGATGACCTGCATACTATCTTAGTAGTGCTGTCGAGTGGTTTAATAAAAGATTCTGTAAAATTTGACGACTTTTGTAAATCTCTAGCTGCGAATTATGTGGAAAAATACAATTGGTTTTATATGTCCGTCACAATGCACAAAATAGTAATGCATGGCCGGCAAATTATAGACGTCAGCACGTTACCCATAGGTATGTTATCAGAGCAAGCAGGTGAGTCAAGAAATAAATACTGGCGTTAAGATCGACAACACCATACCCGGAAATTAGACAGAAAAACCACAATTTTAGATTTATTTCACCGTGCATTAGAGTCATCCGATCCTTATATATCCTCAATAACATATAATACACGTCATAGACATAAAAAATCATTGCCATTACCAAAATCAGCGCTTCAGCTCTTAAGCGTAACAACAGACAATGTTCACTACAGCCAACTAGATTCTGTAGGGCTTGAAGCAAATTATATCACGCTGACGACTGACGAAATTCTTATTCAATCCGATGGCGACGATATGTCATAAGCATGTAGTATTGGCTAGCAGAATGATTTAGTCGATTGAACTAATCAATTTAAATATTAACTATAACTACTTTGTGACAACCCTATTTCCATAGAAATTTTAAAAATACTTAGAAACGCAATATCTCTGAGATCTCGCTAGATACATATTTAGAATTTTCTCAAGTTGAAGGTACTATACGTAAATATATTATGCAATAAAAAAAAACGCGACCCGTAAATAGCTAATTTTATATATATTTTTTTCGTTTATTAACAAAATATTTATTAATTCTCGTTCCTGTGATGTTAGAGACTTGAAATTTTTACACAGTATATATTTCAAACCAACAATTAACTTGTATTTTACAAGAGACTGACATTTGCTTTATTCAAGAAATACAGACAAAAAACTTTTTCAAGAAGGTCAGTGACCTTTCACTAAAATATTTATATCTCCTAAATGAAGTGAAATATCAAAACGGGTATTTTTTGGAATGCTTTATTAAGGTGTAATCTATAAAGATAAAAAATAAAACTGGCATGTCCGCAACTAAGGCAAAATAACACACTGTGCGCCGTTATCAACTCTTGCAACACGCAGTGTTGCCAGCAACTCCGTAACACGTTTATTCAACTTTGTTGCTAAGCAAATGTTTACAATGAATACGAGGCTTAAGAGGTGGAGCCCGCTAGCAATGGCGGGCTGATACCAGTAAGGAGTGCGCGTGAATTTCATTGTATCCCGGGCCCTCGACTCATGGTAACGGTAGGAACTGTAGGGTTTTAGTCGGTAAGAGTCCAAAGTAACAGTCCGTCTCCCCAGACGAAGTGTATCTGTCACCGGATAATTGCAAACTCCATAAAATTGTAATAAATCTTTTTTAGATTATATTTTCTCGATATATTGTGATCATATAATTTGGAATACAATAAATCCCATCCAAATTCAATGGTTTTCAATGTATACGTGCCTTATTGAGAAAAAATAGTTTACAATTTCACGCGATTTTTGACCATCTTACTATGTCTGCTATTTTCTGGTGAGAATATCCCCACAAAACCGGTCAAGAGCGAGTCGGACACGCGTGCAAAGGGTTCCTAAGGAATTTTTTTTTTTCATGTTATTTTAACACTATAAACTTCTTATAGACTTTCCTGTAATCTATAGGTAAAGATCTATTATTTCCATATTTTTTTCCAAAATTTTAGGCTCAGTAGTTTCGGAGATAAGGGCCCCCCCTTATCTCCGAAATTACTATATGGTGGTATGGTAATTTTTCATTTAATTTCTAGAATAACTTCAAAACCATATATTTTAAAATTTAGAAAAAATATAATTAAAACCTTCACAGTAAGCCCTTTCATTTAATATGTCACACGATATTGTTCAAAAAACTTTTTTTTTTAATTTTCTAGTTTGACGGAACTGACCCCCATACTTACTAAAAAAAAATAGTTAACGTAACACGTCCGTGTTTGGGTCACAGAAGTCCATATTTGTACCAAATTTCAACAAAATCGGTTCAGTGGATCCGGAGAAAACTGGCTATGACAGACGGACAGACAGACAGACACCCGAGTAATCCTATAAGGGTTCCGTTTTTTGTACGGAACGCTAAAAAAAATGTAGAACGGATTCATAATATTCCTAGCACTCAATATGCGGAAGACGCACTATCGGAAAGCCTCCCACAAGGTGATTGACGCAGCTGTGGACATCTGTCGGGTGGAAATGATGAAGGTCACAACATTCATGCATCATGTCAAAAACTACTACTAAAAAAAAACCTTTACTTTAGCTCCGTCTAACACATGGATCCATATGCACACAGTATATTCAATTTGAACATTTGAATCAACACTCCAATAAAATGGCTATTGAACTTCGGTACCTAAGTGGTCCAACTAAAATAAATCTTTCTACACGTGACCGTACCCAAAATACATTACCAATACATCAACAGCGTGTATATAAGAAGTACTTACGTTGACGTTAAGGTTTTCCCATCCTAGAATTATCCTTAAAAACGTGAGGTCATGGCCTCAAGCTAACACAAAGTTGAATAAAAATCTGTATTTATTTGTCATTCGTTCTTTTCCTTCCTGACGAAACAAAATATATGAAAATCCTTCCGTAACCTAATTGTTAAAAGATTTATATGCTGGGGCGGTACTTGTTAGAACGACGAGTCCACAACCGCTGGGCAAAGGAAACAATTATCCACTGCGGAATATCAATGGCTCACGCTTCGGATTGAGTTAAAAAGAATTTAATTAGAGGTGTCTGCGTTTTTATCGCCTTATTCCACGACTAATTAATGTTCCCGGCTGAAAATATTCTTTAACGTATTTAAATGTTCACTTGTCCAGTCAGATTAATTGTCACATGCGCCAATTAGCGGTGTTACAACCATTTCATACGAATGAGTATAGCAGTACCAACGAAGCGTTATCAAAAAAAAAATGTTAAGCAAATATATTTCCTTGATTTTGAGCTATCTAGTAGACGAGACAGTGCCTTTCCCTTAGTGTAAATTTTCTAAACAAAGCATCAGTATTAATAACAACGCTTTTAGTAATAACATTGAGGATATCTCTATGTGATAGGGATAAATTAAATTAAAACATGTGACGTTACATGCTCAATGTCAACATAGCATAATCTAATGTATTAATAAGCTGACTACAATTATTGTTATTAATAACGTAGTTATAATTGTGTGATACTGGAATACCTATCTATTTAATGTATTCAGCTTTTGTATGGTTTTTAGAGCTGGTGGTTGAGTAGTTATCCGATAATTAAGACCCAACACTGCAGTCTTTGAAACGTCGATCCCACAATCCCTTAAGACCAGGGTATATAACCAGTGCGTCCTACCCTCAATTACTTACTGAGCCGAAACGTGGACACTAACCATAGGCCCAGTCCACAAATTCAAGGTTGCTCAGCATGCAATGGAGAGAGCAATGCTCGGGGTTTCTCTGGTGGATAGAATTCGCAACGAAGTCATTCGCCAGAGAACTAAAGTCACCGACATTGCGCGTAGAATCAGCATGCTGAAGTGGAAGTGGGCCAGGCATGTCTGCAGACGGACAGACGGTCAATGGAGCAAACATGTGTTAGAGGGGAGACCGCGTATGGGCAAACGTAGTGTGGGGCGCCCTGCGGCACGATGGATCGATGATTTAAAGAAGGTGGCTGGCAGCGTATGGATGCGGACTGCTCAAGACCGGAACGGTTGGCGCTCTTTGACGAGGCTGACGATCAGCAGTGGACGGTTATTGGCAGAAATGATAATGATGACTGCAGTTCTAGTTTTCATCAAAATCGGGCTTGGGACTCCTTTGAATTATTTTAGCTATTCCTCATAGTTTGGGTTATGGCAATCCACGCCCACTTGAATAACCATAATGAAGCTACAGATATTTATTTAATTCTTTAATGATAGAAGATCCTCATTTTACCTCTTCTATTCCGAAAGGTGCTTGAACGACCTAATTCATCGACATTCTTATGCCCTTGCATCACAAGTATTATTCTCCCACACTTGTCTATAAATCGTCAAGGAGCTCGTGGCTAAATAATAACAGCCGCACGGGTTGATCTTTAAGGTTAAGCAGCCCTTGCCAAGGTAATTCTGTGGATGGGTTAACACCCTAACATACCCAGTTTCCCGCGTACCTCGGAAAATACGTTTAGCCATTGCTCCCGGGTGTCGTGCAGTCGTTACGGATTGTCAGAAGCCAGTAAATCTGACTCCAGTTTTACCAAGAACCACCTTGTTACCCAGTTAATGGGTTGTGGAGGTCTGGTAGGCAGCCGCACCATGTAAAATACTGGTATTCAGCTGAATCCGATTTGACTGGAAACCGACCCCAATATAGTTGTTAAAAGGCTAAGCAGATGGTGACTTGTCCATAAATCGTCGTATGGTCTTAGAAGTCCTTTTCATTATCCTGATCAATTCAATCGACCGGCTTTCTGTCTGACCGGCCGGATATAGCTGAGTACCAGTATTGGGGTTCCGAACATCCGTAACAAATGCAACCCTTATAGGATCACTCGGGTGTCTGTCTGTCTGTATGTCCGTCTGTCACAGCCAGTTTTCTCCGGATCAACTGGACCGATTCTGTTGAAATTTGGTACACATATGGACTTTTGTGTCCAAAATACGAAGCGTTGCGTAAATAAATCAATTTTGAGTCACTTTTGGGGGTCAAACAAGAAAATTTCAAAACGTTTTTCAAACTGTTTCGCGTGACATATATAATGAAAACCTTTTTATTTGATAAAAGGGTTTTTATTATATTTTTTGACCGTATTATTAACATATAACATAGTCAACAGAGCCCTAGTGTACAAATTTGGCAACTACATTGTATTAATAAAAAAGGGAAACATAGGGACACAGTTTATATTCTTCTTATTCAGTTTGTGAAATATCTCTTAAATCAGTCCAATATTGGAGGAGAAAACAGTCGAAAGCCAAACCTCGAATTATGACTTTTTACATACAAAGTCTCTCCACCCATGTCTTCTCTAAACGCAGCTATACTCAACCTGCGACCCGCGGGCCGCATGAGGCCCGACAAGCTGTTCCGTGTGGCCCTGTAGCCTAGCACATTATTGATGCTATATTTAGTCAGAGTATCAATGTGTATGTATATAATACTGTACTGATCTACTCCTTGACGACGTGCTGAGACTATTCCTCGCCCACTATCAACGTCTATGCCATATTAATTAATTAATTTAATTTAATTTATTTATAAAATTTCGGACAACAATTTAGCACATTTTGTCAGTAAAATATACATATATCTTATGACTAGTGTTACTAGTAAACAAACAAGGACAAAAAAAACAAACCACAAAATAGGTGTCTAAGGCAGGATGTGCAGAGAACGATAGAGTGAGGAATAAGCTACCTGACCATTCTCCCCACATAGTGCCGCAGAAAAGGTGAGTAAGGACTATCCACAACTGTTTTCAGGATTGATTGAGATGCGACGTTTGCGATTAAAATGGTATTTTTGTCACAAATTCAAAAGTCCATTCATGTATACTATGTACTATTAAAATATGTTGAATTTTATTTTACTGTAGGTTATTGCGGCCCATCACGACAATAGTAGAAGCGCAATGTGGCCCAGAGAGAGAAAAAAGGTTGAGTACGGCTGGCTTAACGTGTTTGTTGAGGCGGAGGAATCTCGGTGTGTTAAGATTCACCCGTTCACGGACCGACCTCGCCAAGCGTTGCTTACCCTAGAATATTGACACGTAAGGCTGTTATTATTTAGCCTGATCGAATTATTAAAGCAAATTCTAACTCGAATATTCACTGGCTTAATTTCTCCGTCAAATGCACCGACGAGCTTAATAGCCTTTAGACATAGTTGGCTAAGATCAATTTATCGGCTAGATAGCTTTTATGATGGGCTAATACAACTTGGCCTAACTAGTGGGACGACACAGCTGTCTAGGTTGCTACAATGCTACTTGAAATTCATATTGGTCTTTTGTGTCGAAAATAAACGATGGATGAATTTGTATTGAATGTTATTTGGCAATTTTTATGCAGAAAAGTACTCTCTCTTTGTCTAGCATTATAGCAGTGTCGGGGTCGACTCTCCTCATTATGAAGTCAAAAAGTAATAAAATATTGTATCATTAACGATACGTGCAGTGGCGTAGCTAGAATGGGTGACACCCGGGCGGGTGCCTCGCTATGCTACTGGATAGGTGTAAATTAATTATAAAATACAGTGCGATAAGTATGTGCAAATGAGACTTTAAGACGCGTATTTGATTCATAGCTATTTATAAACTTAACTCTTAACCTTTGAGCACAGAAGTGCACCTAAATATGTAAGTATTTACTTATGAGAGTAACTACCAGTCACAGCTGACAGTATTTCCTCGTAAAATGTTGGTCAACCGTTATAGCCTAATTAATAATTTGAATTTGGGAAGTGAGGCCTTGTCGGATATTCAGCAAACTGCCGCGTTTTAATGACACTAACGTATTATTAATTAGCATAGGTATACAAAATATAGAACACATAAGCATTCGTAGTTTGTTTTTGTGTCTATAATTCTGCTAACAGCTAAGGAAAATCGACTGTATGCCCATTGCTCAGTTTCAAAGCAGTTTGATCTGGTTAGTCAAACACCACATCAAACAATATCCCACCAAAATCAGTTCAAGTAAATTGGATGCTAAGATTCACTATGTTTTATTATAACGCTTACACGTTTAAAAAAGTTACTTCATTTCAAGTCGAGGCAAGCCCCTTAACTCTATAAAACCTTTCAGTCAGTCATAACAGCCGGAAGACGTCCACTGCTGGACATAGGCCTCTCACAAAGGCCCCCCCCCCCTTTGTGAGAGGCCTATGTTCAGCAGGTTACCATAATCGCCACGCTTGGCAGGCGGGTTGGCGATCGCAGCGTATGGTGTTGCGTTTTACAGAGAATTGCCCATTCTCTGGTGAGTCCCTGAGTCGCCTCTTACGACACCCACGGGAAGTGATGGGATGGTATTATTCTTTTACGGCACCATACGGCACCGGCCGACACCATGCGGCCTTTAAAACCTTTAACAGGTTAAAAAAGAATTTGGGATCTCAAGTGTTATTCCGAAACGCTTCGTTGATAGTAGTTTCATTCAGAAACTATCGACGAAGCTTTTTGGAAAAGTTAGGTCGTGCTCTGCTTTCCTTGCCTCGTCTTAACGGTGTTATTACCGAGCCCCCAGATACTGGAGTCCACGGTTGGCCTTAAAACCGTTCCAATTAAAGCAGATATACTCTTGAGAAAATAATAGAGAAATATGAATAGATAATGAATAAAAAATATGGATGGTTTGAAAGAAGTCACTATTGAGATGGAGAGAAAAGAATAACTGTAGAGCTGCAACAAAAAAAAAAATGGGTCAATGATGATTCAATCTCTTGATATCATACTGGATAAGACTTTATTAATTAATGCAATTTGCGTATCAGCGGCACTGCGTATCAGCGAGACCGCGAAGCAGTGTTAGGCAAAGAAACAAGAAAATAACACGGCTATCGGAGCTCTTAACCATAAATAATGTGTACCATAACTAGAACTAGGTACTTAGTTTAACGCAAAATAATTAATTCACAGCCTTGCAACAAATGTGCGTACATGACGATAATGTCTAACACTGTTTACATGTATATGAAACTTTAGTTAGTACCTAGGTCTATTGAAGACAATACCGCTTGTCGAATACCCTTTTCCGAGGCAATATTATCTCGGTAAACCTTCAGTTTACTCATAGAATTTATATTTATATCCACTAAAAGCTGCTCCATGATCGTAAAACGATATAATGGATACTTGATATTGATTGATTCACCAACAAACGCGGAGATCTTTAACGTTTATTAACAATCGATGAATTATTGCCCAATTAGTCCCCAACTCGATACAGTGAAGATTTAATCCGTCGCTACCATTTTTTCCTGCTATCTCTACATGGCGCTATCACACTAAATCGTAACAAGTGTTACAACTCATAGACTTAGTAAAGCAAGGCTGATTTGTATCGATAAATGTTACTGATAGCGATTGTTATCAACCAGCTGATACGTAATCGGTGCACACTACTTTTAGGATTCCATATTTTGTTGATTCTGTACGTAAATATCGACCAAGTCATTTTAGGGTTCGGTGGTAGAGAATGCTTCCGGGGCTTTATAGTTGTATAGTGCGATTGTGTAGATAAAACATCTGTTTGCCTGTCCATCATGTCTGTCAATGGACTGAAATAACTGTGGATCGTGTGATTGGCAGAATCGGAGTCTAGGACATGTTTGCAACTCAAAATTAGGATGTTGATCTGAGTGTTGGTGAGATCACAACCATAGGAAACATAACCAATTGAGCTGATGTAGATACCAGTCTAACTCTCTAGGGTTATATCTATATTAGCAGTTATTCAGTACACTAGTAGGCATGATTCGCACTTGGCCCCAACAGAGATTTTATTTTATTGTTATTTTATCTTAATACACGTGCTTATAAAAGATAGATACCTTGAAAATGATACGGAACAGTCGCTACGGACTAGCAGGCTTATAACATAATACTTAAACAGGCAATTTTACGAACGTTACGCTAAAACCGTGTAACAATTTTTTGTTCGTATCTCTTATCATTTGATGGGTGTTATCATTAAGATTGTTGAACGAAATTCATAGTGGCGTAGCAAACAATTGATGGGCCATTCAGTAATGTGAATGAAAATACACTTAGATCGTTCATAGAGCGTGATTTGATTTGTTGAAGTAATGCCAGTTATGGAATGGCTGAAGTTAAATCGCATTTAAAATCTACCGTCGTCTGCAAGATGGTTATTGAGTTTGAATAATATAACGACTGTATAGGCACAGACAGGAACTGAATAATAAAATTTGTTTTGTAGTGACTGCAACGCTGGCCAGGCCTGCTAAATATAGCCACTGCGATGAATGAAACTGTAAAAGCTATGTGATCAGCATATCTGCTGTCAAATCGTGTTAGCGGACATGTTTTTGCGGAAATACCAACAACCCATCACTTCAAGAGATACTCGACAAAAGATTAATTGAAGTGTCTTATAAAACCGGTAAAAGTTTAGCGAGATAATAGCTAAATATATTGACATTTTCTTACCCATCGAGAATGACGAGAATGTTAGAGGACACAGGTATTTACACGTCTGATGAACGCAAAGAGACGGTAATAACTTTTTATAAATTTAACAAGCGAAGAGAGGTAAGTCTCCCGATCGTAAACGGTGGCACAAGAACGTGCAGCGAGGTGTCTTAATTGGATGTAGCGAAGTTAAGCGACCATAGGTAGTTATTACGTTTACCAGGAGCACAGGAACTTAGTAGATACGACATAACTTAGTCATTCTTAAAGGTAGAATTAAGAGAAAATACTGATATCGTAACGGGTAGAACGTGGATGTGGCTGGCACAAAGGCAAGGAGCTTGGCACAAGAAAAAAGAGGCCTATCATTCAATAGTGAGTGAGGATGCTGGGAAGGTTAAACGCTTAAAGAGTAGAAGATATTTCTGAACGAGAAAACTGAGCTATGCTCGATGAAGGCAAGATAATACATAGTTGCGGCGCCGCTCGCATAGGCTTGTTTTGAATACCAATCTCGTGTCATCGATAATAATAATACATATCGAGTCACGATAAACTGATTAGTTGATTATACACATTATAGCGATTAAATATTTCTTCCGGTCGTAAAAGTATCGTAGTAATACAGGTATACAGGTAAACCAAGGAGTATGAAACAAAGTGGTTAACCTTATAAGGTAAGTAAAAGATAAAACTATAATTTATAGGACGAGGTCATGCTTGGAGCAAGCGATTAGTAAGTAAATATAGCGGATTTTACAAAGTACGTCGCCTCAAATGGCTTTAAATACTAGGTCATAACGAACACCGATTACGAGTAAGGTGTGATCTGTTCAACAGTAATTAAAGTGGATTGGCTCCATGGATACTTTATTTAAACAGAATAAATTTCTGTTCACTGTAAGGACATGACAGGTATTTAAGTTTTCTACCGTAATGAAGAATAAATGTGACTTTACCTCTACTAAACTATACCAGGTTCGCAAATTTAGAAAAGGACTGTTGAAATGTAATCGATTGCAAGAAGGCTTAGCTACGCCTGTGTACTTTAGGGCTAACGAGTCAGTATTACTCTGATGTCATATAGAGCAATAGGATTCGATCCAATCTTATCAATAATTCGGCTAATTAGAGAGAACTACGAGCCAGTTGGATAGACTGAAAAGAATTTCAGGGTAATAGTTTAAAAACTTTTTGCTAAACCCTGTATTCTCAAAGTAAAATAAGACTCAGCTTTCATTAATTCCGTCAGGACAGAATTCGTAGAACAAACATGTAAACGGAGAGCGAATTGTAGAATCGAAGGATTGGATTCCAATTCATCTCAGAGTGAAAAAGTACTACCTGGGAAAAATATTTCCCCGTTGGCAAGGTTTTGAGTAACACTTCCTACACAAGAATTCACAAGGCAAAATAGCTAGACGCAATCCTGTCCTATCTTTGAAGTAGGAACCTTGTAACATCAAAGTAAGTAAAAATACAACTAGGAATCGAGAATCAGGAATGATGATATCCGCAAGAGAACCAAGGTTACCGATATAGCCCGAAGGATCGCCAAACTGAAGTGACAAAGGGCAGAGCACATTGCTTGCAGAACAGATGGTCGATGGGGCCGAAAAATCTGCAGTGGCGACCGCGTACCGGAAGACGCAACGTTTGAAGGCCTCCCACAAGGTGGACCGATGATCTGGTGAGGGTCGTGGGTAGCCGAAGGATGCGAAACGCACAGGACCGGTTGTTGTGGCGACTCTTGGGGGAGGCCTATGTCTAGCAGTGGACGTCTTTCGGCTGATATGATGATGATGACCACTTGGAATAGATACGAATATTCAAATTAATTTTCCAGCAGCAATTAGGGCACTTTTGGCGTAATTTATAACCTGTGAGTAGTAATGAGAAACTCATGTCGCGACCTTCTAAGAGCAGGTCACTGATAAGCGCTTGTCGAGAGTCAATTATTATTAATATAGTCGGGGTGAGTTGTGCTCAGCCATTTAAACGGTGATTATCTTGAGTCGCGGCACATAAAAATACTGATGACGTCTTGTATCTGTATTATAGATTAAGCAACAAACTGATTATAACTGTAGCTAGTGACAGTTGCCGGTCAAGTGTGGATTAGACTGTTGCAGTATGGTAAGTGATGAAAATTGGGCAACGTTTTCTTGTTTTTAGGATTCCGTAGCCAACGAGGAACCCTTATAGTTACGCCATGTCCGTTTGTTTGTCCGCGGTTTAGCTCAGCGACGCTTAGCGTGGTTTAGCACTAGAAACATGGAATTTGGTATGGGTATACTGTATCTTTTACACGTGAAGTGGCAATGAATTTCTTTTTTCGTCTAACCCATTTGAATAGGTCGTTAAAAAATATTGAGGGTGTGCGAAAACCGTTTGTCCATCCAAGGATCCGTTTGCGAAATATTATAGCTTTGAAGTGCTGATTTTTTTTTACAGTCAAGTGTGTCCTCCCCCCCTTCTGCCAGCTAAACGGTTGTTTTCGGAGACGTGAAAATATTCATGGTAATCCTTACAATAATATAAATGCGAAAGTAACTCTGTTTGTCTGTCTGTCGCGCTTTCACGCCAAAACTGAACCGATTTAAACGATAATTTTAAATGAAATTTGGTACACAGATAGTCTAGAGCCTGAGAAAGGACCGTTAATGCCGTATGGTGTCGGCCAGTGCCGTATGGTGCCGTAAAACAATAATACCATCCCATCACTTCCCGTGGGTGTCATAAGAGGCAACTAAGGGACTCGCCAGAGAATTGGCAGCAGCGTTCTCTGTAAAACTCAACACCATACACTGTGATCGCCAACCCACCTGCCAAGCGTGGCGATTATGGCAAACCCCCCCTTTTGGGGGAGGCCTATGTCCAGCAGTGGACGTCTTTTGGCTGTTATGAAGAGAAAGGATATAGGCTACTTTTTATCCCGGGAGTATTTTCCCTAGGGACCACGCGGGCGAAGCCGCTGGCAGAAGCTAGTTTTATTTATGTATGTAGCTTTGAAGTAATACTAATCAACGGACACGCACAGGACCGTTACCAATACTAATTAACAGTTGCAATATTAACTGTAACTAAGGGTAGTTACAGTTAATATTGCAACCGTCGTTGATTAGGATTACACATGTTACAGGTTGTTGACAGGTAAATATTTAATTAATTTGCTAAATAGGGATTTTGCAAATTAATTAAACATTTACCTGTGCTGGTAATATGTGCTTTGTACCTTGATAGGTACCTAATAGGTATTGTACCTAGTAGGTGCATCGTCCTCAAAATCATTACATAGTATAAAACAAAGTCGCTTGTTCCGTCTTTACGCTTATATCTTCAAAACTACGCAACAGATTTTAATGCGGTTTTCATCAATACAAGTGATTCAAGAGGAAGGTTTATAATTATGTACCTTTAACTATGTACCTTTAACTTGTCAAGAAAATCCTACGAGAAAGGGAAAAATGGGATGGCGCGTACGAAGTCGCGAACAAAAGCTAGTAATTAATAATTTTTTACCAACCAAGCTTCTGCCAGCGGCTTCGCCCGCATGATCCCCAGGAAACAAATTCCCGGGATGAAAAGTAGCCTATACCCTTTCTCAGGCTCTAGACAATCTGTGTACCAAATTTCATTTAAATCGGTTGAGTAGTTTTCGCGTGAAAGCGCGACAGACAGAGTTACTTTCGCATTTATAATATTAAAATATATTATTATATTTTTATATAATAAATAATTATAAAATCTATACTAATATATAAAGCTGAAGAGTTTGTTTGTTTGCTTGAACGCGCTAATCTCAGGAACTACTGGTCCGATTTGAAAAATTCTTTCAGAATTAGATAGCCCATTTATCGAGGAAGGCTATAGGCTATATATCATCACGCTAAGACTAATAGGCGCGGAGCAGTAATGAAAATTGTGACGCAGACGAAGTTGCGCGGGTCAACTAGTATTATATAACTATAATATTATATTATAAAACTTTTATTTCATAGTAACTATGTAATTTCTTGTGCGTTCTTGTTTATAACAAAATAACCTTACTGCAAATGGACAACTAGTCACTTTATTTTTTGATTTTCAAAGTGCGTTTTAGTGGTCAAAATCAAATAAATATTTTGATCAATATTGCGAAGCTTGGATAGGCCAGATCCAGCAATGGACATCTATTTCTGTTGAAATTATGATGTTAAACATATCGATATTATTAGCTTACTACCCTAAGTATTGATCATTCAATGCCAATTAATTATATTAAAAGTCTTGACCGTTGGCCGGCCAAGACAAAGCTTAACACTCATCGCAATTGTCTGGTGATGACAAACAAAACGTTTTCAGTGTAAACAAGTCGACATCGTGCCTGAGCACTGTTCTTTTGTCTTCAATATTGTAAACAAATGCGGGATCCAAGCTTTTATTACAAGATGCTGATAAATTAATGTCGAATTTAAGATAGTTTGATAACAAACACCTTTATTGGGGTTCTGAACATCTGTAAAAAACGGAACTCTTATAGGATCACTCGGGTGTCTGCCTATCTATCCGTCTGTCACAGCTTATTTTCTCCAAACTATTAGACTGAACCTGTTGAAATTTGGTACACATTTGAACTTTTGTGACCCAAACACGGATGCGTTACATAAATAAATACATTTTAAGTAGGGGGGTTTTAACTTTTGGGGACAAACTAGAAAATATAAAAAGAAAGTTTTTCAAACTGTACCGTGTGAGTGTGTGACATATCAAATGAAAGGGCGATTTGTGAAGGTTCTAATTATAGAAAAAAAATCTTAATTTTAAAATAAATAGTTTTCAAGTTATTCAAGAAATCAGACGAAAAGTGAGCGCCCGCCCCCTCCCCTTATCTCCGAAATTACTGAGCCTAAAATTTTGAAATAAAAACAGATAATTATAGTTATTTATCTATAGATTACAGAAAAACCTACAAGACGTCAATAATGTTAAAACAACATGTTACAAAACAATGAAATTCGTTCGGAAATTCGGAACCCTTTGCACGGGAGTTCAACTCTTAGGTCCATTATCAAATGTCTTCTCCTGCTGAGCGGAGTGGGTGTCAGGCTCTTGCTGATACACTTTAAGTGCCAAGTGCAAAAGTGTTTTTACATTTTTAGTGCCAAGCACTCAACACATGGGCCGAACAACAGTTGTTCGTGTGCCCACAACCCGCCCATGAATACAAGTCACAAATAGCTACTTAAAACGATGACGACGACTCAGATGCGGGTTGTGGGCACACGAACGAATCACTACTCGACCCATACGCTGAGTTCTTGGCACTAAAAGTGTTAAAACCCACCCGTGTTCCTTCCTTTGCGTTCCAGAGAAGCGGTGACTCTTTCGAACAAACCCGCACGCAACCGTGATAGACAGAGCAAGCTACCTTATATCAATCAATCTATCAAAACGTTTATTTCGGACACTAAACATCCAAACTTAAAAATTATATCAAAATTAAAACAAAACTTTACTAATATATAAATCTGAAGAGTTTGTTTGTTTGCTTGCTTGCTTGAACGCGCTAATCTCAGAAACTAATGGTCCGATTTGAAATCACGAAATCACGCTAAGACCAATAGGAGCGGAGCAGTCATGAAAATTGTGACGCAGACGAAGTTGCGCGGGTCAGCTAGTTATAATTAAATTAAATTCATATTTAAAAATTAAATCAATATTCAAATTAAATTAAAAACCCCAAACAAAAAAAAATAAACAAAATAATCAACGAACCCTACCAAGTTACCAAGCGCCCGACCTCGAGTACACAAGTGCGTGTGCATCCAGTGCCCAGCAATTGGATTGTCCAGTTTGTCCCGTAATGTCCTCAGGATGATGTTGGTACTCCCTACTCCCCCTCAACCTACTCATTACAGACGCGGTTCTCTTAATTCTTAATTCTTTAATGTACACCATAACAACTTATAATAATTTACATGATTAAAAACGTTCATGTACAAAGGCGAGCTTATGTTCTCTTGCGAATAATAGCACAGAAATCGTTAGTTTGCATACACGCAAACATTCCAGACGCACTACAGTATCCAGGGTGTCCCAACAGCACCCTAAAAGCATTATTATACTGCACACGTAGAGCGTTGTTGGTCCGCTGCGTATATTTCACCCACAGGCTGTACGTGTAAAAGTTAGAGGATAGACAATACGCTTTAAAAAGCGTAATCTACACATCATCCGTAAAAGGAGGGAGGGAGGGGGAGACGGTATCCATAGGCACCAGTATTAGCTATTTCTCGAAGCAGTACACATACAGCAGTATATTGCAGTGTAAAGGACGAGGGTAGCCAATACGGCGGAAAGGTTTAGCACAACTGTGGCTTCGAGAAACGTTGAAGCTATTTGTTATAAAAAGCAAATTGAAGCAAGTAATTTGTGGGTTAGTCAAGCAACGGCAGTTCGCGATCGAAACTTTACAAATTATACTTATTTAACAGCTCATTCAAGTGTTTCTGATACGGCTGAACTCTTATCACTATGTCAGTCTGTCTGGCTTTTTCCTATGTTGGAGCTTCCAGTTCTACCCGATGTAGTTGCGGATAGCGTTACGTATGAAAAGGATGGTATTGTATAACACAATACAATACCATGCTTTTATACGTAACGCTATCTATCCGCTACAGCAAATAAATTACACCACCGCACTATTAAGGCGCAGATACCTCTAAGTAGCTGATTTTAAAATGAGAATCACGTCTAAACTGCTAGTCGTATTTATATCTTAGTATTTACATATATTGTTTCCAAAAAAATACAAAAAAAATTATGTATATATACATATATTATATAGAGCTTTTCATGATTGGTTCATACTTCAAAATTACTGCAAAACTTTAAGCTCAATTCATTATAACTGGTGTCGGGGAGCCAGATTAACTTTCCTGGTAAAATAAGCTTGAATGGAGCCGAGCTGAATTATATCACCGATATTGCAGCTTGCGGATAATAGAACTTCTTTAATTAAGGCGCAGATACCGCTCAGTAGCTGATTTGAAAATGAGAATCACGTCTAAACGTCCAGTCGGATTTTTTTTAAAACAAATTTGTTTTCAGATTTTAGATTGGACTATGTTCTTAATAATTTGATATATGAAAATTTTGAGTTTTATTCGTTCAACATAGTGTAATTAATTTGTAAAGTTATGTCTAACACGGACATACAAATGACAGTCTGACCAAAACTGCCGAGCGTATTTTAATTGAATTTGCTCTATCTCAAAGACAATTTAATCATCCCCATATGATATACGGCATTTTTTTTAAAGTCATAGAATAATAAGGAAACTACAAATAACTACAAAATTTTGGGTCGCGTGGCTGTGAAGAGTGCGTTTTGATCGTCAAGGTCGCTTGCGTGTGTCTTAATAATTCTCTGCAGTTTCCCCTACAAACAATTTCATACGATTCGTTATGAACCCTACTCACCCCGACTTACGATAACAAGACATAAATATGTAGGTGATAGTTTAAACATAAAATTAACATAGCAACTTGATAAACTAATAGATAGCTACCGGAAAACATCCTGCACTGTTTTATACTGATAATAATTTCCTGCATCGCCACGTCACAGTCAGTATGTGTCGAGTTCCTTCGAGACTGGAAATATCGACGTTTTGAAAACCAAGGATAATTGGCACACGAACTTGCCAATCAGTGTTTTGACTGCGAGCTAAATGCCCAATTAAGAAGACCCATCCAGCAGTAGACAAAGTAAGAACATACGACTCTTGACGACGGATGTACTTGCGAGTCGAGTCGTGTCGTGCATGGCCATCTTTACATACCTCCGTGATACATTGGATAATTAGTGTTTCTACAGACGTCACCAATTGCTCTGTTAGAAAACTAGTACCATTTATCTAAATTCAATGCATTCAAGCATATTTATTGTACGGAATAATATACTAAATCGTAATAGACTGGTACCCATTAGGAAAAATGTTAAGTTTGCTGAACAGTACTCGTTAAGTATGTGTTTAGTTTAAAATCTAAAAGACTAGTAATTTGGCATGTGCAGACAGCTAGACAAGCGCGCAAATATTTTGCTTAATTGACTTGTTTAATTCATCGCTTAACATTTCTCAAATACCTCGAAAGAGTCTGTCGTATTTGCTAAGCACACTACTAACTACTAAATTATGGAATGCACGTAGAGAAATAACTTTAATTTTCTATGAGTAAAATTGTAGGATGTTTTCGTAAATGCCTAGCCTTTTAGCTCAAATGCGCCTGCAACATTAACACCGAAAACGTTTCTAGGACGCTTTAATATAACTAATGTACTTAGTGACCGGTCGGAGTTAACTGATTAACGTCATTTAGGAGAACCGTCATTAGTAATATCTGCTAAATGCATCAAGAGGATAACCGCATCATTCGTTTAGCAGATTTGTGCCGAATTTGTGCTCCTGAATGTTCATGACCTTTTCGGTATTGGAATTTAATAATAATAATAAGGGCCTGATACAGGAGGCAGTACTCCTCGATACGGCTCGTATTGTGAGCAGGTTCCTTTCTCTGGAGCCCTAACCACCGGTAGCTTGGACTCTGCTGCCGACACCGGCGGACTACTATTTTTAAATGTATTTTTGAATATGTTTTTTAAGATATATTTAAAAATCTAATATTTATGTCCAGAAAAATAAATAAACGAAATAATAATAATAAATTAAGTATATTGACTTGGCTCGCGAGGTTGTCGACATGTGGGATGTGGATTCCGCAATCATTGTACCGATAGTCGTGTCGGCCAATGGCTTAATAGCCACAAGCCTCGACCAACACCTCAGGAGGCTCTCATTGGGCAGCTGGATCAAGGCTTGATTCAGAAAGTGGTACTTCTGGACACGACTCGCATTGTCAGGAGGTTCCTCTCTCTGGAGCCCTGACCGCCGATAGCTTGGACCCTGTTCCCGATACCGGTGGGCTACTATTTTTATATTTTTAAATGTTTTTTTTTAATATTTAAAAATGTAAATAATAAGAATGTGAAATAAATAAAGGAGATAATAAAATTTATTTCAGACTTAGTCCATAATGTTTGTTAGTAACAATATCTTAGCCTACTGTTAGTAAGTACAAATAGTAAGGCGCTTGCTCTCGCGTGTAGGCCTAGCCAGTGCGCCATCAGTACCGAGTCCCATCGGCCGGTGCACGCAGCGTACTCCCATTCTCAAGAATAATCAAAATCTAGTAGTCTCAGTACCATTTCAATGATAAAACAAACATGTCAAAAATATAGACACAAAAGAGGTGTGTAGTTTTGATAGAAATAAACTGAGATTGACCTTAAAAATAATGATCTCATTAGTTTTAGCTTGTATTTTTATAGAAAGAATGTGAAATCAGTGTGACGAATTATCCGTATAACGTGACATACGGTGCTGCGTACATACCGGAAAATCTCATAAATACGCATATTTTTACACTATTATTTTCTGTCAAAACCTTCAAGAAATTCCCAGTATTACTAAACCCAACCTAAGAAGATAATTTAATAGCCGCTTTTCCTTACCGTTACCCATCTGGGCGATCTAATATATCTTTTTTAAATATTTATTCACAGATATTACACAGATCAATAAACAAATTATACGGTCAATCGAATTGAACCAAGCATGACCCAACGCAACGATATTTCATTTAGAATTATGACGCAAAGCTCACTTCAGTTGTATGCACTTACGATCTTATGAAAATAACAGAAATTAATAACGTTAATGGTCGAACCGAGTCAAAGGTGTATAAGTGTGCTCTCTGGCAATGCATCAGATGCAAATAGAAAACATCAGTCATCTGCAAGCCAATTTTGTGCATTATTTGTAAACTGTGGGCTGTTTCGTCAGTAGCAACATGTTAACGCGTTACTAAGATGGATTAGCAATCAAAATAAGGATGTTTGTGGTTTAATGAATGATTTGTTAATACGCAAACATCTGACATTCTCAGTGTAGTTACCTATATAACTAATTACCGTCAGACAGGTAAATTAAATGTATAATACGTTGTTTGGATCGAGATAATAAGGTAGAGACCGCAAATAAGTATCTCCAACATTATTTTTGCGTTTCCAAACATCCACAATAAAGAATTATTATTCTTGTACTTATAAACAATAATTGAGATGACAAAGCTATGATAGACGCCTAGACCAAGAACTATGGCTGGTATTTCATATGAAAGCCTAGTAAGAATATTGAGTCATCCCGACGGTTGGTAGCGATTGAGCGTGGTGGTATGAATAGCCCATTAAGTGGGGTGGTCGACGTTTTGTGCTGAAGCGAGCAGGGAGCGCCGACACTTTGGATATCGCACTATCATATACGCTTTTAACGTAAAACCAGCAGGAAGTTGTGTCAGAGAAGAATGTATGTATGTTAGTTAAATACACGTAATTTTAATAATTTCACGAAAATATGGTCACGCTAAGGGATTCCAAAAACCTAACTACTATTTATAAATGCGAGTTTGGTTGGATGGGTGGATGTTTGGCACCGACATAGATTATAATCATGAATAGCCCATAGGCGATAGCGATGCGCTGCCACCGTGCGCCGGGTACGCGCCAGCCCCAATAGCATCCTGAGAGCTATAGCGGACAGGTGGGACAGCCCCATACTGGGGCATTGGATAGGCCTACATGTGACTGTGTTGTAGGTAATTATGATAGTTATGTTAAAGTTAGATAGAATGTAAGTACTAACACTAGTTTCTAAGTTTTTGAATAGTAACCAAAAAATGGACTCTGTCTGAAATATAAGATTTATTTTTTTATTTATAGGCATTTTATCCCGTGAGTATCTCGAGAGTTCTCTTGGAAACATTTCCGGAATTCACGGGGCCACTGGTAAAATCTAGTTTTCAATCATTAGTTTGATATCACGTAAATATGGTCCCACTTAGGCTTTCAAAATATTATTTAAATACGCATTATGATTAGCAACATAGCATTTAAGTGTCGTAAATCCTAGAATGAATCATTCCTAGGACTTCCCTCGTATCAGACCGAACTGTTTTCGATACATGACAATAAATTAATCCACCAGCCAGCGAAATTGGTAGCGGGCTTGACAGTCCAAAACCTAAAAAGTTATTTGTTCAAGCTTAGGATCTTTAATTGTTATGCTATTTAGATGCTAAGAAAGATACTTACTAGTCTCCTCCTGTGCATCATCTGAGAAGTCTGAGGATTTGTCTTCAATTTTCTGAAAAGAAAAAAGAAAAGCGTGTTACTAGTGATTCTAGTTTAAAATTCGAAAACACTACTTAAAAGCCTGTCATTCTTAGTTAGGTTTAAAATTATAATTAACAAACAAATATGAATAAAACATCATATTTGTTTGTTAATTATTATTTTTTTATCACATGTATTTAATAAGTATTATATTTTATTAATAATTATTATAAAACATCATATTTGTTTTTTTATTATTATCTATACTATTAAATATTAATACTTATTAAATACATATGATATAAAAATAATAATAAACAAATATTTATCATAATATTTTTTTTATTTATAATAATTATTATAAAACATCTTATTTGTTTGTTTATTATTATTATTTAATAAGTATTATATATATATATTATATTTTGTATATTTTTGTTCTGAAACTAAATTCTGTTTTAAATAATATGTATTATTGTACATCTACCACAGTGTATTCTTTTTAACCCAAAGGTTGACTGGTCGAGAATGCCTTGTTGCATTTAAGTCCACCTATGTACCACTACTGTACATGAAGTTTAAATAAATATTATAAATGCGTAAGTTTGTGAGGATGGATGGATGGATGATGGTTACTCTAACGCCTGAAAGGATCTTCATGAAATTTGGCACAGAGGTAGATTAAAGTCTATGGAATAGCTAGTAATTAAATAAATAAGGTAATCATGGTACTTAAAGACTTGCACGTTAACTACGAAACACAGTTCAATTTGAAGGAGGACTGATCTATCGCTTCATAGCTTCATAAATGTTTGAAAAATTTGTCCGATCGACAAAGTAATTCAGGCAGTGACTATTTCAAAAGGAAGGTGTTCCGCAATAAACTCGCCAGTTCACATAGATTGATGTAGAAAGAAGCATTTCTTGAAAGGCGTATCCCGTGCGTAATTACAAAATGAGCATAATTAAATATGTCGGTTCATTTTGACCCAAACCCATGACACCGCCGGGTTAAATCACGTGCGGGCGTAAGCCAAGACGCCATAGCGATTACTTTACACTGTGCAGAATATTCTAAACCCCAAAACAGGCGTTAGATATATAATAGTTCCGAATAAATTACCATTTAATGAGAATCTGCTTTGTTTATTATTATATCGGTACGGAATGGCTACAAGCCTTGACTGAGTTGAAAATTGTGTATATTTTAAATGTAACGTTAGATATAGTTAGGCATGGATATGCAGAACACTGGATGTAAACGTCACAATTCCATTCTAAAACTCTATATTTGGAATATACCGCTGAACCGCGCAAACAATTCAATGGAATTAGAGACTGATACACGTGGCGCGAGTTGCATATTCACTATTGGTCCTTTTTTGGAGGTAAAAAACCGTCTTTTCGTATTGGTTCTGACGTGGTTAATATCCAGTCAGGGGGCTTACTCTCTAAGCCCGAAGTCCGTAGTTCCAGCCTTAGTTACGGGCGTTTTCTACTCCGGATTTTCACCTTTAATTTTATTTTTATTATTTTAGTAGCTGACTCGCGCGGCTTCGCTCCCGTCAGCTGGCTACCCTACCAAGCCTACCCTACCCTACACTACCTACCTACCTACCGTATCTACCTACCTACACTACCTACCTACCTACCCATTTTTTTTGCTTTTAAACCGTCCCTGTATTCTGGCGAACCAAACATAAAAAGAATTATTAAAATCGGTCCAGCCGTTCTCGAGTTTTACCGAGACTAACGAACAGCAATTCATTTTTATATATATAGATCACCAAACCAGAATGAACAAAAATATTTGTTAGGTACTGTCAAATCGTGTTGTCATTCATTCTTGGTTCTGGTTCGGGCATATTCGTAAGTCCGTAGGTGATACGGAGTAAAATACGCACGCAACTAAGCCCGAAACTACAGACTTCAGGCTTAGAGCCCCCCAGATCCGAATGACCAACGAAAGTATCAATTAAGTAACGACTCTCGAGATCACTGAAGTTTATAGTAAACATCCAAACCTATATATTTTATTTCTATAACTAACTGACCCGTGTCCAGTTCGTTGGGCGGTATTTTTCGGGTTAGTATATGCCTATGACACTCACAAATAACGTGACTTTCTATTGGTATAAAAATTTTCAATATCGGTTCAGAAGATCCAAAGATTACCCCCTACAACCTCACAAACTTCACCTCTTTATAATATTAATAAAGAAGCATTGACATAATAAAAAACCCATTGAAGTATAGATTATTAAACTCGTAAAAATATTTTCCGTTCCAAGCAAGATTCTATCATTTTACAGCTGATAGAGTTCCGCAGCAATCACGAGAGCTGTAAAAGGCTCTAGGCGTCGGGAAAAGTTAGATTAAATAATCATAGCTGCGACTTTTGCAAATTACATCGCGTTTTATTTACCGATTGGAAGTTTTTGGTGTGCATTACTTGGTGTGCAATGTTGTGCTTTAGAGAGGTGAGGCGATGAGTCCACCTGGACCCACTCAATTAATTAATTAATCATAATATTATTACTAACATTAGTTTTTAATAAATATGAGTCCTGACCTATCTGAAATAAATTATTTATTATTATTATAACAAATAATTAGTTCAACATGAGGAGCAATTTGTTCACTTATAGCATAATTTGTTCAAATTGTTGTTTAAAAGTTATGTGACAAAAACAGATTTTGCTGGAGTAACGTTTGAAACGTTACCCTAGCAAAATCGTTTTCAATATTCGTTTCCGGCTGGAACTAAATACATGAATAGATAGCTTTTGTTGCGTAGTAAATGTTTATAAATAGCAAAATTTGTGCGTGTTATGGGTTTTTAATTTATGCAAGATTTTACTGCGGTAACGTTTTAGGATTTCCCAGATCTCGAAAACGGCTCAACGCGGAAGAAAAAAATACCAATAAGAGACCTTAATTTGTTCAAAAATTAGTTTTTGATTTGGCTAACGTAAACCAATGTAATTAAATAGTTTAAAATATCTGAAAAAAGCGTATTTGCAAGTAAACCAATACACTTATAGCAAAATAATGTCGGGAAGTTTAAGTTTTGTAACTTTACACGATATGAAAATAAAAACAAATTTGAATAATTTCAGACTAGGTAGTCGTACTTTAGCGATCGAATATGCAGTTCCCACAACATTAAGAAGCATACTTTGAACAAATTCAAATGATTCATGAACATTCGTTCCTGTTAATTTCAGCTTTCAATTACGGTTTTAATGAAAGTTTTATCAAAAACAAGAATATGTTGTGGGTGGGGTCAATCGGACTGGAGGAATTTGCTGGATGCGAGAACCACAGGACCAGTAGTATTGATGATGTTTCAGGGAGCCCTGAGTTCGGCTAAATGATGATAATGGTAGTAATTTTAGGAGCATACATAAAAAAAAGAGTTTAAATAACATATCGAAAAATCGTTTAAAAAGCACTCACAAAGCGCTATAATTATCGATAGTAACGAAAAAACCGGTCAAGTGAGAGTCGGACTCGCACACTAAGGGTTCCTTACCACTAACCTTAATTTTTATTATTTGTTGATATAGCGGCAATAGAAATACACAATTTGTGAAATTTTGAACTGTCTACCTGTTACGGTTCTTGAGACAGGCCGCTGACAGACGGACGGATGGACGGACAGCGGAGGCTTAGTAATAGGATTCCGTTGGTTATCCTTTGGGTACGAAAAACGGACGCTTAAGGTGTTTAGTAGACACAATAACCTTGAGCATCCAGGCGGAGCTCACACACACATTCATATCTGCGCCGCATACACAAACATTTCCGTACCGCACGCGCTACCTCAAAACTGAAGAAAATTTTAAGTCTCTTTCATAGTTTAGCTCGGCTAAATAATTTTTCAGCAATTTTATTAACTCAATAACTTCCGAAAGGGTTTACATATTTTCACCAATTGATGGAGTGATTCATGAGGAAGTTTTAGGGTTATAATTCATTATGTTTTCATAACGGTTTTTTTTTGTATAAACTGGAAAAATGAGGGTGATTGTGGACACATGTCTCGTAACAAGAATTACAGATGTAAAACCTTATATTTAACTACGGAACCCTAAAAAATACCTATGAAATTCCTTCCGTGTGTTAAATCCCTTTGCATGCGCTGCGAAAACTATTGATGATATAACAAAATAATAAACTCGAATTTTAGAGGCCAACAAATCTACAAACAACGGTTGTCACTATTTTTTTATATTTAATAATTAATATATGTATTATTAGTTCGCCACTGAGGATACCAGACTACAAGTTAACACTGAAACGATGCTCTCACTTCATGTGAAACTTCAATCGCCCGTTTGATAAATATGGTAAAAAAAAAAAATCTGATGGCTTTTTAAGAATTTTCCACTTCGCTGTCTTTGGAGGCTGATTTCACCTAAAGTAGCCCTATAAAAGTACTATATTTTTAATGACTATGAAAGTTGAAAGTACCCACACTACTACAGCATTCTCGAGGTCTACTTAGGAACCATGAAGTCACCTGTTTTTTCTGATTTTTTATTTAAAGTTGAAAATTTAAGTCACGCAATTTTTTCAATTTAGACATTTTCACAACTTTCAGCATAGTTACGAAGCTGACAATTTCATTCATAAAAGTACAACTCATGAAGATTCGGTTGAATTAAGAAATTTCGTCTTCTACCTTTACTTTTAGACTTTTTTAAGTTCACAAATTCAGAAAAAAATCCGTAGCTCGATAACTATGACAAGTCGCGGAACATGCATGATAAGAGGGACCTAAATATTTTTGGACGTCAATGTTCTGGCCGCCCTGTATACGACAAAGTAGACCACGGTATTCGCACTTGGTATCATCAGTTTTTATCAAAATCTAATATTTAAAATTCTCGTGTCACGGTGTTTGTTACCGAACTGCTCCGAAACGGCTTGAGCGATTTTCATGAAATTTTGTGTGTATATTCAGTAGGTATGAGAATAGGTGGTAGGCTATTTTTTTTTATTTGGCAAAACAACGTTTGCCCTTTCAGCTGGTAAATCATAATAATTTTAAAACGACAAAAAAACGGACGAGGATTTTTTTCTATATGAGCACGCGTAACTTTTTACAGAGTAGTCTGATTTTGATAATTCTTTTTTTTATTGGAAAGGGTATACCTCGAAGCTGGACCCATATTTGAAAAAAAATCCTACTCTAGGGGTGGGAAAATAGGGGTGATTTATTGTTCACTCACAGATTTTAATGCTGAGTTGTGTAGCATTTTTTGTAGGCCTACCCATGTTGGGATATAAAGGCTGTTTTTTTTTAAGTATTTATATTATACAAGAAATAATAGTTAAAGTGGGATTATATAACAGTTTATAGCTAAAGTAAGGGAGGTAGCTATTTTAAAAGTAATCAAAAATTAAGCTGGTAGTTATTAGTAGACTATAGCCACAAAAAATATAAAATAAAAACTTTTTAACAAAAAAATTAAACCTCCGAAAAAATATAAAATTGTAAAAAACATAAAATAAAAACTTTTTAACGAAAAAAATAAACCTCCGAAAAAACTGAAAAGCAAAAAATAGTAAACCTTTTTACTAAAAATACAACCGACTTTTAAACAAAGAAAAACACTACAAAATATAAAATAACTTTAATTTCGGAAGAAACAATCTAAAACACCGACTTCCGAAATTTTCGGTTGTATTTTTAGTAAAAAGGTTTACTATTTTTTGCTTTTCAGTTTTTTCGGAGGTTTATTTTTTTCGTTAAAAAGTTTTTATTTTATATTTTTTACAATTTAGCCAAACGGTCCGCCACAGTTTTCATAGTCCGACGGAATAATGAAAATAAATGTTTGTTTACGAACTTATATTGATTTTTTATTTTTCTTTAATATTGGTAGGTTTGTTGGGAATATTTTGATAAAAGTTGTTGTATAAAACTGTGTACAATGCGCCCAAGCAAATTGGCTCCTTTGCAACGAGCTAGTCTATGAACGCACACTAATCCAAAAGTTCGTAAAAAGTTGCACTAACACATTCATGTGCGCGTAGTCGGTCCATCGCGCGAGCGGAGCAGCCCCGAACGACGCGACCTCCCTGTACCAGTGCTAACACACGACTGCCGCGGGGCGGGGGCGCCTGCCGCCTAGACGATTTCGCCCGCACAGAGACCACCGCTGAGCTTTAAAAATATGGGAGTCTCAATATTGAACACATTTTTTGCAAAATATTAATTGATTTTCATAAGCAATGTTCATTTTATAACACACTTTACCACCAATTTTTCCGTGTAAAAATATTTTTAAACTTCAAAGACGTTTGAAAGGAAAAGGCAAAATAAGCGAAAAAATAGCGTGTTGTTAAATAGGTTTTACGGCAAAACTGTATATCATACGAAAAAAACAAATGTTCATATTGTTGTCCATGAATCTACCATAAACATATTTTTTTTTGCCAATCTTCCGACCCAGCCGTTAATGGGGAATATGCTTAGAAAGTAACCTTTTGACGGCTCTAAAGCAGAGGTATGGCCTTAATGGCACGATTACTTTAATAACGCTGTCTAGGATCTCAGCGTCAGTCCACTTAGAACTAGAACCCCGCTGGTCCTCCGTCAATTCCCCCCTCCCCCTACCTCTCTCCTCCCTTTACTGATAGTACCTATGAACTTACAAACAATTTTGTAACCCTTTAAATATCCGCTTCCCTTGTCAGGTATAATCACAGAGGAAGGTGCAATGTCCACTGATGCTTTTGATTATTCTGGAATTGTCTTCTCAGCTCCAACTGCTATCTAGTCGTCGATGCTAGATAGCAGTTGGAGCTGAGAAGACAATTCCAGAATAATTTCATCCAAATACTTGCAATACACCAGCACAAGACCAGCTTATTTAACGGAAAGGAATATTCATCCTGCCCTAATCTAATTTTTGTAGCTAATGAGAAACCGGACCGGAACCGAATCACCAAATATTAATGATCCAGTTTATGTATTCTGACACCTGCCACCATTAAATAAAAAATTAACACTGACGCATTCGTGTATGACAAACTCGCGGCCGTTCGAAAATATTCAGATGTTAGAATTAAAATAAGCCGAAAGCCAAACGATTTAGAATCGCAATATTCATTTATCAAAATTATTTTTAGACGGCATTAGTTGTGCGTAGGTTTAAATCACAGACGACGAACTGAATATTAATAAATAGAAAATATCTGCTGTTTACAAGACGTCAGCTTTAGGTACTCCATAGCGGCAATCATTCTCAAAAATAAACGTATAGGTGTTAGCTTAGCTGTGATACACGTGTCAAAATTTTATCTTGACTATTAATTTAGGATGCCTTACGTCGGCACATTGTCGTGGTAAAATGGTGGATAATTCATGCACTGTACACTAGACAGTATCTGATAAACGTGGAGACATACAGTCTCCTGCTTGCGATAAGAGAACAAGGCGGCTTTTGTGTGAGCGATGCAGACGCACTGATAAATTATTTAAAACGGATGAATAGATAATAAGAGTGTTGCTAATCTCTAGGCTGGTAGGAAAACAAACTTCTGAAATCTTTCAGCTGGTATTATTTGGCGTCTGAAGTACCATCAATCATGCACTTCTAGAGCAACTTTCGGTACTAGCTTTCGGGTCTTTAATTTCCAATTCTATACGCAAAGAATATCGAGTACGGAACAGTTCAATAAATTTATTCCATTTCCTTTCAACTCCAATGCCTTGGATAGGCGACAGTACCTATCTGTAGACTGGAGTTAAGCTTATATAATTACTAGCTGACCCGTGCCCACTTGGTTGGGCGGTATTTTTCGTATTTTTCTAATAAAATGTATCCTATGTTACTTCTAATACCTCCAAGAATATTTGTACAAAGTTTCATGATGATCGGTGAAGTAGTTTTCGCGTGAAAGCGTAACAAACAAACTTACATTCACATTTATAACATAAGTAGGGATATCTATCTTAAAGCGCCGACTAACACCTAAAGACGTATTTGAAAACAATTGGCTTTCTTGGTGGGTATAACTCGAAAATATCTTCTTTAAGCTTAAAGGCCTGTTCAGACCTACGCGTAAATCGCTGTCCAGAGATGTAGCGATAAATTTCGCTCGGTTTCCCGCAGATCCCGCCGGTTTTTGAGTTCCACGGCTAAAGTGAAATGGGCGAACCACCCAGGTAGACGGTCAAACTCAAAGTCAAAGAGTAGAGAGAGTAGAGTATCTTTTCACTTTGCGAAATATTATCCGCCACGGCGCGGCGGGCGGCGCGGGGTCAGCGGTAAATACATCACCATACCGCTTAAATCTTGTGGCCAAACGGGCGCGCCAAAATAGTTTTGCAAGGAAGTTTCGCTTCCCATAGCGGTAGCGATTTATATCGAGGGCTTTCACTACCGCTTCGGATAGCAGTCAAGTTTCAGTCCTTCGATCAAGAATTGATCGAAGTTTCAGTCCGTCGCAGATAAGAAAACAAACCAAAAAGTTCAAATCAATCAGAACTGAGATAGTGGTCAAACGCGTGCCTATCAATAGTAAAAAAAAAAAAAACTGTCATACAAGACGCTCTGAAAACTTTTCTCATATTAACTTCATTAGAGTAACAAAATTAATGAGTTTGCACTGTTTGTTGCACTAGCTGCCCTCAACTCACCATGTCGAACTACCACCCTAAACAAACTATCCATTCCAAAGCAACGTCATTCACTGTGGTTTATGGTTTCCTTAAACGTTCGAATCAAGGTAGGTAGGTCCCCAGATTGATATAGGTAGGTAAATAACATTTTCATTATTATTGTTCGTTAGTCACCGCGGTCACGTTTTGAGAAAAATACGAAAAGTTTGTTGCGTCTGCGACAGCGATGTTGCAAATCAGCTTACTTTGCAAATTGAAAATTATTTTTAAACTTGTGGTTTTAGGCACCTACTACTTAAAACCACAAATAGACCTACATTTTGAAGAAGTGTGCACCAGTCAACTATAATATAGGTAACCTTAGGTTTTCAAATTAATAGACTTCATTTTTATTCTTTTAAAAACAATTGATATGTTTTATAAAATCATGGACTCCATGTTCTGCCGTAACATCAAACGCAATGCAACTTTATGTATTCTTCCTTGTTTAAAATGGTGTAGGTAAAAGATGATAATGTACTTAAAGTATCGTTATGTTTTTTCTACATATATCAGGATACCCGGGACGTAGACGGACCGTAGTCGGTCACTACGTGGTATGGGCACGTCGCGGGCACATACTAATTCATATAAAATGTTCGCACCGATATTTTTTGAGCTTCTGACGGACCACGGTCCGTCCATGTCTCGGGCACGGCACAATAACGGCCCGGACAAGTGTGAATTAACCTTTATGAAGTCTCTAACGCGGGATTCATAATACAAAGTTGTAAAAAGTTAAACAAGGAGAATGTTTAGAATTTATCAATAGTCGTACAGTTAGGTACCCTACGCCATAGGTGCGGTTTCCCTATATGTATAAACAATGCTGGTCATTAGGTATGTTTTATTTTTGGAGTGTTCCTATTACTATGTTTAGGTTATTTTACGTCATGAATGTTATTTAGGTAGCTATATTAAATCAACGTTGGTGTTTTCACATACAAAAGCGTTCTGCACAGTCGGAATTTATACAAGTAGAGAAGACAGCTTAAGGTTTGATTCGCGAAAGATGTTTTATTCCCGTGCTAGCTGAAGGTTTGAAAATAATAATTATTTTAGTGCTGGATAGCCCGTTTATCGAGGAAGGCTATATATATGCTATATAACACCACGCTACAGACGAATACGACCAAAAGGAGCGCATCATTAATGAACAATGTGACGCAGATGAAATTGAGCGGGTCAGCTAGTTAGGCATAAACAAAGTACGGTATAAAACCTAAATGTCTAAACTCAATTTAAAAGACAATCAAAAATTTTACATGAGATTAAAACACACAGCTATTACAGTTGAAGCCAGTCATTTTGTATCGGTTCTCCAACTTTTAATAGTTATTAAACTACTTCATAACTACTCACAAACTATTTTCCCACATAGCCTCCCCCTTTCCTAGTTTCCTTTAGTTCGTTACAAATTCCGATGTCGTGATTACTTTCCGTTTTTCATTAACAGCTTTTCAGCTTGTTGTTGTTCCAGTAAGTGGAGCGAGGAGAGTAACAACTCAAAAGCTTACTTCATTGGCGACAATCTACATCTACACTAATATTATAAAGAAGAAAGATTTGTTTGTTTAAATTGAATAGGCTCCGAAACTACTGGACCGATTTGAAAAATTCTTTTCGCATTAGATAGGTAGCTACATTATCAGGGAGTAACATAGGCTATATATTACACCCGTACTCCCACGGGAACGGGAACTAAGCGGGTGAAACCGCGTCACGTCCACTAGTAGTAATATAAAACTGGAGTGCCAGTTCTACTTATTTTCAAACTAGCTGACCCGCGCAACTTCGTCTGCGCCAACACCGAAAGAATTTTTCAAATCGGACCAGTAGTTCCTGAGATTAGCGCGTTCAAGCAAACAAACAAACTCTTCAGCTTTATATATTAGTATAGATTACGTTCGCATTCGCATCTCACAAAATGTAGGTATAAAAATGAAGCTTTTTCGAACGTTACTGAGGAAACGCGGGCGGGGAGACTTTGTACGTAAATACGTACAAATCATCTCCGCCCGCATACGTTTTTGATGATATATTAACTGTAAAAGCACTAGAACCCTCAAAAAATGCTCAAAATTGTCCGATAAACCGCTGTCAATAGAGCCCTAGTGTACAAATTGTGGCAAATATTAATAAAAAAAAAGAAAACATTGGGACACAGTATATATCCTTCTTATTCAGTTTATGAAATATCTTTTGAATCGGTTTAATATTGGAGGAGGTAACAGGCGAGAACCAAACCTCGAATTATGACGGACTATAACAATTCCAGCAATTTTGATTTAAAAGCCAAACTGTTTTACTGATTTTGATGAAATTTAAATGGGACCAATCGGAAAGTATTACCTTTCACACGAAAAAGAGAATTTATCAAATCGGTACATAAATGACGGAATTATGAGGTAAGACACATAAAAAATATACACTCAATTGAGAACCTCCTCCTTTTTTTGAAGTCGATTACAAAGCTAAGCTAATTAACTCGAAAAATCAAAAACTAAACCAAATGTTCCTTTACACACGTTGCAAGGTACAATACAAATGTATCGACAAAATGAAATCAGTGTAACCTCCACACCCTGTAATCTAAAGGAGCCTCGTGTTCTACACGACAGCGGAAATGAAGTTGGCTTGCACCACGTCGAGATACGAACTGGTACGAGAAACTTGGTAGACGAGGCGTACGAGGCGGACGAGGCAGCTCACAGACCCGGGCTGCACCTATTGAAGCCTCGGGAGTCGGAAATAGGCGACACGACGTGGCAGCATTCATTTTATTGCGATAAGTTCTATTTCTCTCACTCACTAAGATGGAAATGGTTTCGACGTTTTAGTCTTATTGTGTGGGGAAATATTATTATATACCTATGATACTAGCTGACGTCAGCTTCAAAGGACAAAGACATTCATACTCAGTTCCTCCCTCAAAGTTGAAATTACCATAACTATTTTCTTAGGGGATACTCATCTATATATGTAAAAATGAATTGCTGTTCGTTAGTCGCGCTAAAACTCGAGAACGGCTGGACTGATTTTAATCATTCTTTTTTTGTTGGATTCGCCAAAATACAGGGAAGGTTTAAAAGCAAAAAGAAATGGGTAGGTAGATAGGGTAGGTAGGTAGGGTAGGTAGGTAGGTAGGTAAGTAGGGTAGGTAGGTAGGGTAGGTAGGGTAGGAGTAGGGTAGGAGTAGGGTAGGAGTAGGGTTGGAGTAGGGTAGGAGTTATATTATATTGTGACGCAGACGAAGTTGCGCGGGTCAGCTAGTTCCAAATAGTTTTGGCTGTACGATGATAGTCAGTCAGGACAAAGGATATTTTTTTAAATACTGACATAGCTGTAGCAGAGATTAAAATCTATACTTCAATATTTAAAGCTGAAGAGTTTGTTTGCTTGAACGCGCTAATCTCAGGAACTACTGGTCCGATTTGAAAAATTCTTTCAGTGTTAGGTAGCCCATTTATCGAGGAAATATAGGCTATATATCATCACGCTAAGACCGATAGAAGCGGAGCCGTAATGAAAATTGTGACACAGACGAAGTTGCGCGTGTCAGCTAGTCTACACTAATATTATAAAGAGGAAAGATTTGTTTGTTTGAAATGAATAGGCTCCGAAACCACTGGACCGATTTGAAAAATTCTTTCAGCAATGGATAGCTATATTATCAGGGAGTAACATAGGCTATATTTTATCCCCGTGCTCCCACGGGAACGGGAACTACGCGGATAAAACCGCGTGACGTCCACTAGTTTCATATATATTTACTAGCTGTTGCCCGCGACTTCGTACGCGCATATCCCGTTTTTTCCCGTATCCCGTTTTTTCCCGTTACAAAAAACTATCCTATCTCTCAAGTTGGATCGAACTGCACATGGTGTGCAAATTTTATTATAATCGGTTAAATGGTTTAGGAGTCCATTGAAGACAAACATTGTGACACGAGATTTATATATATTAAGATAGATCCGTCGGGGTTGTAGTTTGGATCTCACAGTAAAACTGCAGAAAATTATAAAAAAAAAAACAAAAAATACAAGAAAAAAGCAAAAAAAAGTTAATAATGTTGGTGATGATTTATGAAGATTGTTATGAATTGAATGAATTTTACTATCCATGTAAAAAAATCAGCCAGACCTGAAGATTTAATCAGCTGCACTTCACAAATAACATTGAGAGGTTTTACTCCAGTCACCATAAGGTTACTCGAATTGCATCGGCAAAGTGTATAAATAAAACGAATAAAATGTGCTGACCTCCGGAACCAAGCACCACTAACGATATGAAATGATATGAAAAATTCCGAACCCATTTTCAAAGGATGTTCCAACCTTGGTACCTGTAATGTTGAATTTCAAGATACTACAGAGAGGTACCAATTTGAGAGTGGTCATTTGAAAAGGAGGTGGAGTATTGAATGAGGAATATACGATGATTTATTTGCAAAACTTTTTACAAAAAAATATAACCGACTTCCAAACAAAACACTACAAAATATAAAATAACCTTAATTTCGGAAGTCGGTGTTTTTGGTTTTGTTTCTTTTTTTTTTAAACTACTTCCGCAATAGGGAATATGCATGCAATTTTTTTATTTGCGAAGTAAAATACTTATTAACTCTAATAAACAATTATGAAATTATATTTTAAATACCTTCATCAGCGATGAAGTTATAAAGCTTCAAAGTTTACAATTAGAAAGAGAAGTCCGATATGAATTGTGACGTCAAAGTTCTTGGCGCCTATACAGCTGCCATAGAAAACAGCGTTTTCGCGAGAGGGACAGATACATTTGTTTAAAATAATTATATCTCGTTTGTTTTTCGAGCAATTTTGATTCTATTTTCACTGTTAGTATTATATTTGTGTATAATTTTAGATAAACTGTATAGATACTAAATATTTTTTTCGTGCATATTCCTTATTAAGGTTATTTTATATTTTGTAGTGTTTTGTTTGAAAGTCGGTTGTATTTTTAGTAAAAAGTTTTTTTTTTTCACTTTTAAGCGGTAATACTTGGACTTGGCCACTACAACATTTTAATGATTACATGGAGATAATGTTTAGTAAAAATATTAAAATAGCTACAATATTGTGGCAGACTGGTGCCTAAGCTAGGGTAATAACCTGTTTGGAACCCTAAAAAGATTAAAAGACACATGAAGATGGTTTAACTTTATTTAACTACCTAAACTATTTTATTTAACTACCTTTTCTAGTATAGGGTACAGTTGTATAAAAATCATGGCAAAGTAACTGCATTAATAAAGGACTTTTATCGCTGACTGTACGCAATGTGACTGCAGTCACAACATGTCTAGCATGACTGCTGACAACCGCATTTTATAACAATCACAATACCGCACCGATAAAACGTTGGACGTGGTCAAGTGCAACCATCAGACTAATTCTTTGAACTCTACAATTATATTGCAAAATTATTAGTTATAGCCACCATTTATTGGTTATGTACAACACAACACACAACTAAAAGTAAAAACCGGCCAAGTGTGAGCCTGACTCGCACACGAAGGGTTCCGCACCATTAACCTTTATTTTCATTATTTGTTGTTATAGCGGCAACAGAAATACACAATCTGTGAAAATTTCAACTGTTTACCTATTACGGTACTTGAGATACAGCCCGCTGACAGACTTAAGCTCATTTCAGACTACGCTATACTATTCTGCTATATAGTACAGCATTTCAAGCAAGTCAGTATTATATTATAGCTAAGTGTGAACGTGTTCTAAATAAATGTATGGTGAGGGATATTGTAAAGCATTATATTATAGCGTAGTCTAAAATGCGCTAGACGGACGGATGGGCGGACGGACGGACAGCGGAGGCTTCGTAATAGGGTTCCGTTGGTTACCCTTTGCGTACGGAACCCTAAAAACAAGGTATATTTAATTTTTTTTTGGTATTTAACAGAAGTCTATTTTATTATTGATATGCTCACGTTTGCCACTGGTAAACGATGACATGGCCGACTGTGTGGTGCAAACTAACTTAAAAGTAAACTACGTATTCACTACTAGCTTCTGCCAGCGGCTTCGCCCGCGTGGTGTCTAGGGAACATACTCCCGAGATAAAAAGTAGCCTATGTCCTTTCTCAGGCTTTAGACTATCTCTGTACCAAATTTTATTTAAATCGTTTCAGTAGTTTTGGCGTGAAAGCCCGACAGACAGACAGACAGACAGAGTAACTTTCGCATTTATTATATTAAGTAAGGATTGTCTTGACCCCAGATTATCAGGATACAGATTCAGGCAGGGAAATCTAAACCTTACACCCCAATTGGAGCCAAATGTATTTGGCTATCGCGTTTGCATCCACCGCTAGAGGCGCTAGTGTAGCGTGAGGTCGTCGTAATGTCAAAATTCACTGTTGGTTGGCTTTTGACTAGAGTTTATTCACTTATTTGTTTCGATTTTTGTGAATATTTTACTAAAACAGCCTGACTATAGGGACCGTGCACAGCGTTGGCTATGCCATCTAGTGTCGCATATTCGAAGTTTTAAGGGTCAGAATACTTGACATTGACGCTTCTGTGCTGCCACCTGTGGTTCCTGCATGCTCAGTTTAGGGGAACATTCGTGAAGAACACTGTGCCATCTAGCGTAGCTATTTCGAACTTTATACTTGAAACAAACTTGACAGTGACATTTCTGTGCTGCCACCTATAGTTTCTGCACGCTCCACGTTTTTACCGACCACAGCATTGAACTTTTTTTTTTTTTGGAAATATGTATATATCTCCTTTTTTGGTGAGTCTACGTTACACTGCGACACTATTTATGTTGTATTAAATCGGACGTTTACGGCAACATACATATTTTTTCTTCTTTGTTTACATGCGCGTAATAACAACTTTAATGCCATGATTAAGGACCATACTCGACAGTGGCGCCAACTGGTGAGTACAAAAACGGTAGCCCTCATTGTCTTGCGTGCTCGGTGCCTCACGGGTTAAAGTTATGTTGCATCAGTACAAGCGCCTCGTAGATTATAATGATTATTTTTCTTGAGCTCCCAAATTGTTTACTAACATTGATATACAAAAAACCCAAGATACACACTCAGCATCTCAAAAACGTCCGCAAAAAACAAGCGCATAATGTGTAATTGTGCGCTAGTTTCAAACAGTCTCGCATCGCTCGCCATACTGCACTGCTTTGTAAAAACAACTTTAAGCGATCCGTGTAAGGTTGAATTTGCAAAAAAAAATTGCGCATCACTCGCCATACTGCACTGCTTTGTAAAAACAACTTTAAGCGATCCGTGTATTGAATTTGCAAAAAAAAAATGTTTATTGTATAACTACACACAACTCACACATGACACTTGATACATGTCAGTTTTTGACGACAGTTTCGAGTGTTGCATTTGTTACAAGGTACATAGTCATGTTACTTTAAGAACAGGATTCTCTTGCATTCACTGAGTCAATTCCTACCGAGTAATTTAGATACTCTATCTTTTCATAACAACTAAAGGGGTATTTTTTTCATGTTATAATATCGCGTTTGAATCGAAGCTCAACTTTTATAACGCGAGCACTTGCGCAATTCATGCGCCGCTGTCAATTAGATGGTGTAGCGAACTTTAAATCAAAACCATACTATGTTTGTTCAGCGAAAACAATTCAGTAATAAATATGGCTTACATGGCGATAATGTTATGTTGAGGTAGGTTTCTGATGACTGATTTACACAGAGAGACGACGTTAGTAGGACGCCTAGTAGTACAGGTTTACTCAAGTGAAGAAAGGCACGTATACCACACATGTTCTGAGCCTAGTCTTCGTTAATGATTGGTACTTTCGAAAGTGATATTCCCATAATTTGGTCGTGCCTTACTGCGGGTCTAAAAAGGCCACTTTAGCAGCAGTGTACGACTAAACGCCGACAGACTGAACACCGACAAGACTTTACTTCGACGGGACTCTTCACCGACAGGCCACTTTGCCGACAGGACTCTTCGCCGACAGGGCTCATCAGCGACGCAACTTATCTTCGATAATCAGATTTGGAAATCGATTATGCTTTTCTTGTAACTATACAATTCATAAAAAATAAAGATCTTGCATTGTTTATGTATCGGTATCAAGTGTACTACGTGAGCTCGACAAATGGATGTGCGATTAACGCTTATGCGACAAAACTGTACTGCGACTCACCATAGTTCGAATGCACGCTTGTGCGACACACTGAAGATCGACAACACCCCGACTCAGAGTACCCCGACTCGGATAGGTTAGGTTATTGCGTCGCTGATGAGCCCTGTCGGCGAGGAGTCCTGTCGGCGAAGTGTCTTGTCGGCGAAGAGTCGCGTCGAAGTAGTCTTGTCGGTGTTCAGTCTGTCAGCGTAGTGTCTGTCAGCGTTTAGTCCTACACTCCTTTAGCAGAATTAGAAAGCACATCACGCTACCCGTCACTGTCAAATTTTCCCAATCAAACTTGAACTTAATACGTTAGCGATAAAGATGAAAATGGAATTTGACAGATTGTTGCGTGATTAATATTATGATTCTCCTAAAGCGACCTTTTTAGCCCCCCTGGTTTAAAGACACCAACGTTCAGTATCACGGGTCTTTAGTAACCTGCACGTGCGTGTGGTAAGTTTCTCTTATTTATACCCGGTTTCTGAGGTACTTTTATAGGACGTTTATGTGTCCGTCAACGCTATTTGTCATAACCCCATTGGTTGTTTAGTGGTTAACGGACTGATAAACGACTGATAAAGTACCTCAGCAACCGGGCATAACTGTTCATGATTTCTCATAGAAAAAATCTTGTGATATAAGTGATGTGTTATCTATACTAATATATGAAGCTGAAGAGTTTGTTCGTTTGCTTGAACGCGCTAATCTCAGGAACTAGTGGTCCGATTTGAAAAAATTCTTCAGTGTTAGATAGCCCTTTTATTGAGGAAGGCTTATAGTCTATATATCGTCACGCTAAGACCAACAGGAGCGGAGCAGTAATGAAAATTGTGACGCCGGCGAAGTTGCGCGGGTCAGCTAGTGATGAATACAGGGATGCAGCGTTAATAGTGTGGTATCAGAAACAAAGGGACGCAATCAATAAATTAATTAGGAATCTACATATAAATTAGTCTTGAAGACGTTTCAGATATTCCCATTTATTGTTTTATTAGATGTCTAGGGAGTTGAACCCATGCATATTAATGACTATGCCATTTGTTATAGACGACGGTATCGACTTTGGTGTTTTCCACATTAGGCTGGACTTTTCAAAACCAAATAGACCAAAGAAAAAAAATTTGGCCGCTAAATGGAATTTATTTGGCTATGTATTCTTTTTTTTGTGGGGAAATCCTTAGAGCAAGTGTTCCTAAGCTTTTTATAGTGTGACTCCCTTTAAATGTGTTTTTGTTTTGAAAAAGAAGATACTTGTGATAGCTCCATTTGGGAAAACTAGTAGGTAAGTACATTCAATGAGACGGTTGAATTTGTGTTTTTTTTTCGATTAAGTGTTACTGAAAAATATTGATAAAATTGTGTGCTAAATGATAAAATTGTGTGTTAAGGTCGATAAGTGTTCGACCAATGTCAATTTATTGCAAACTCGGCTTAAGATCAGATCTTCGACAGATTTTGTATGCAGAAAGGCTTTCAAAATTGGACATTCCCAATTCATTTGCCAATTGCAGCATTCGTGTTTCATTTCCATGGCGATTTGCAACGCCTCTGGGAAAGCACCGTGACATATGGGGGCGTCGCGACGCAGTTTGTGAACCCCTGCCTCAGAGGATACTTTCCAGCTACTCTATCCTTTCGTACAATAATTAAATACTGTTCTGGACTGGTCATTGTCAAGTTGTTTTAAGTAGATATGATAACTTCTCTGTATTTCTCTTCTTTCTTTAGCCGATTCTCTTCGAGAATTTTGCAAGCTATGAGAGTGGCATGTTTGTCAGATAGTTATGCCATAATACAGCCTTAATTAAATGATATGACTTGGCCGTATTTTCCGACGGGTAACTCAGCATGGCGGTCTTTAGATATTATAATAATATGTGACATTTCCTTTGTGTTACGCCAAACAACGCTAAAGCCATCATTATAAGAAGATTTCGTCATAGTAATGTAAAACCATAAGCAGAAATAACCATACGGCTGAACGTGAAGTAATCAATACGTTTTAAGTTTAGCAAAATTGCTTGATGACCTGTACCAAGCTTATCGATTTCATGTCCACATATTAACGAAGCCAATCCAGTTTTTAGAATAGGTATGGCAGTATGCAATGAAAATAATACCTAATGCTCCAGTAATACGATCGAAAAACCGTAAAATAAATAATTGTCGATCACAATCACGCTTACGCCAATCAACGAGTTGATAAATCTATACTAATATATAAAGCTGAAGAGTTTGTTTGTTTGTTTGAACGCGCTAATCTCAGGAACTACTAGTCCGATTTGAAAAATTCTTTCAGTGTTAGATAGCCCATTTAACGAGGAAGGCTATAGGCGTATATATATATATATATATATATCATCACGCTGAGACTAATAGGAGCGGAGCAGTTATGAAAATTGTGACGCAGACTAAGTTGCGCGGTTCAGCTAGTCAGTAAAATATAAGTTGTTAAATCAGTGTAAGTGGCATTTCTTAAATCCAAGGGGCTAAGAAAATATAACACACGTTTCACAGTCTCACTTGGGGGGCTAAAAAGCCCACTTTAGCAGAATTAGAAAATACATCACGCTACCTGTCACTGTCAAATTTTCCTTCATCAACCTTGAACCTAATGTGTTAGCGATAAAGATGAAAATTAAATTTGACAGATTGTTGTATGATTAATATTATGATTCTCCTAAAGTGGCCTTTTTACCCCCCCTGATAGAAAGGGATGATGTGGGCAACGAAGAATCACGCTTGCCTAGAAGTTTAGTAACCTATTCACTACCGACAGTCAATTGTGTTCGCTATCTTAAAAATTTTACTGCTAACATAGTAATGTCATGCCCCAATCCTCCGAAAGGTTATGTAGGCTGCATTATCTAAGCGACCGGGTTCACATATATACAAAATAGCAACATATTTTAGATGTCCTATACTTATCCAATGATGCGGCGTTAATAATTTATCTTTTTAGTTTTGTTTTGAGCATTGTTCTTTTTATTTATATATTTGATATTTCCTGGTTTATGTTTTAGCGTTATAATATATAATACCTCGATACTGCAACTTCTTTTTGATTGTTAAGCGGGGAAGAAATCAATACGGCTGAGGAACTACGCAAGCAGGTTTATCAATAACCGACTCCTATAGAAACTGCATCCGGAATAAACCGTGTTCTGGAAGTGTATGTTACTGAACATTAAACTTCTGGCGTTTTAATGTAGATGTGGGCTCGGTTCCACAAATATCATCAATATTTTTCCGGGTTTGGGTTAATTAAAACTGGATTTAACTTCATCACCTGCCAACCCTTCTCTCATTGTTTTGCTGTGGGCTTGCAGAATACGACGGTGCGGTAAATAAATCACACGAAATGCTTGCCATTTGATCTTGAGCTCGCCAAATTCCAAGGATGAAGTAAATTTTTGGGTTGGTGATTACTGACAACGGTTGTCAAAGTTATTTTTGAACACCGGGAGTAAAACGTGCGTATAAGCACAAGCAAACTAATAAGAGCTGACTGGTTAACGCAGCTAAACTATGAATGAAACCTACGAACAGTGTTTCAGAAAAATAAAAACCAGAAATACTTGTTTCACGCTTTCATCAGGTTAACTGCTTGTGACCTATAACCACGTTATTAATATCTCAAGTCGATCTTAGTGACGTAGGAGTATTGAATGACTCCCTTGGAGCTTATAATCAGATCTTGACAAAAATTCATCTGACGAATGGACTCGATCACAGGCGTGCAGCTGCTAAAGTCTGATACAATTTACCTAGCAGCAGCACGGTTTAATTTCTATTGTTTGAAAACACTTCCGCGAAACGGAACTGTTTATAGAGATTTGTTTTGTTTGAATACTAATAATATGGAGTAGTTTTGATTACTTGTAGAAGATTTGCGTTTCATCGTCGTCATCGCTGACTACCCCTCTACGCGCCACTCCGTTACCCACATTTTTATTTTTTTATGATGAAAATAATGCATGTTTTTAAAAAGTAACACAACCATTGCAAAGCAGTAAATATTATTTTTACACTCTTTTGATAAAAATGAAGGAGTAAAATGGTTTCATCTCCAGGATTTGGAGGTGATTTGCTGGTTTTTTTTTTACATGATATGATTCGGAACCAAATTACGAATCATATCATGTAGATTACTTTTTTTTTTCAGATGTAAATTCTCTGTTAGTGCCGCCGAAAAGCTGCTTCATCTGCTTATTTCGAGAGAGCAGCCTTAACGAAGACGTTCCATGTCCACATAGGTAGGTAAGGTTGTTTCTGTCTGCGTCGCGGATGTGAAAGTGATAAGGCAAATCCATTTCTAAATTGCGAAACGATTGGTAGTAGCTAGAATCTAATACCAGACTTGCCAAGAAGTGCCGAGTTACCCGGTTTCTGGGTTGTGGAGGTAAACTTCTGGTATTCAGCTGAATCAGGTTTGACTGGTAGACAACCCCAATATACCTAGTTGGAAAAAAGCTAGGTAGATGATTATAAGCTTGTGTCCAAGTTGTGTCAATGGGTTCTCAAGTTATTGATTCGCAAGTATTAGGTCTCGGTAATGGGTTTAGGCGGACGCGAAAATGTAGAGGTGTACGCGGTCGCAACATTTATTCATCACGGACGTCGCGTGGTTGTATTGCCGCATATTCGCCCCATATATTCGCGTCCTTAGGGTTCATACTAACTGCACAGGTAAGTACCTAGTTCATTTATTATCCCGACGCCCTTGTTTGGCTATTCGTTTGAATATAATTCCGCTGCGTGCAGATAATGTGACGTTTGAGGAAGTTGGATGATACTTTTGGCTTACGTCATCAGTAAACGTTTAAATAATGAATTTCGGAATTCTACAATTTGATTTTTCCACGCTATTGTGTAAGATGTTTGTCTCCTCGACTCGACTGCTATACCGTCTCATAACTAAATAGCAAGGAAACCCGCGAGTATATCTTGTACTCCTCGCTACCTTATTACTTTGTATGTTTACATTAACATCTATCATGGAGAGACTCAGTCATTCCCATTTTTTACAATAGATGCTAGCCACAAATTAGTTAACCTCATAAGTATTTTCCTTCATATGCAAACTGAGTAAGTAATTGCTTTTATGTAATTATGAATGATTCTATTATTTATACTGGCTGGAGTGAATTACTGCTTTTGTAGAATGTAATCTTGTAAGTACTATACTTTAGTAAAACATTGACGTCATGCGGTCGACTAAAATTTGACGTAGGCGCACGCAGCCGCTAAGGGGGGAAGGGGGGAGAGGTTACACTAGAAGCAGTTATGCGCGTAGTAACAGTGTAGTAAATAACATAAACATACTGATGCTACTAAAATATTGGTCATATTTTAAATAATATTACTAGTTACTTTGACCAAGGATATGACCTAAAATTGAATATCTCCACAGCTTATAGCTCTACTCTGTATACCGCCCATTCCAGCAATGATACAAAGATTACACATGAGAGATCAAATTTCATAATCTGTTTAATAGTACCTAACTAGTTTGAAAGAGTACCTAACTAGTTTGAAAGAAAATAAGGGATATATCCCTCAGACATGGCATGTAGCCATAATCAGAGACACCAAAGGGCAGATATTAAAATGTTTTTCAATCAGATAAAAAAGAACTTTCCTCACTAGATCTCCCTTTCCCTTAGGTCATCAAAGTTTCATAGATATAACAAGTTTGACAATCACTAAGCCTGTTGATGATCATCAATCATCAGCCTAAGTAGGTCAGCATTTCTAAGACCTGCAACATGCTGTTTTTAATATTTTTATCAATGTACCAAGTTCTTGATGTGTGTTTTTCATATGTTGAAAAACACACATCAAGAACTCGGTATAAGTCCAAAATAAAAAGGGGTTTATATTATACACCCACATAAAAATAGTTTTTTTTTTAATTTACTGTTTTTCTGCTTTTTGTTTGGTATTCGAGATTGCATCAAAGATTTGATGACAAGATTGATCATAAATATCAGACATGACAGTTTATTTATTCCATGAGTTATTTTATGTATTTTGACTATTTCAATCAAATTCCAATAAAATTCTTATTGGATTGTTTCATTTTGACATAATACTAATTTGTAACTATTATTTCATTATTAGTTTGCAGTTTTACTTATGATGATACATCATTACTTATGAAAATCAATGTCACCGCACTAGGTCTGCGCGTATAAACTCCAGAAATACATTTTCTAATAAACTTGTTTACGCAGAGTTATGTTTAGCGTTAATGTGTAATGTCAAATAGTAAAACTGAGCCAAGTAATTGTTACCAGATTGTTGCTAACCCTCACATGTACAATATTTCAATTGTAGCTCACGGTTATTATACATTTTAACATTATTTTATGTGTCCTGGCAGAATAGCAGGCAACCAAGGCCACTTTGCGGTTCTATTTTCAAATAGTGTTTTACTTTTAATTTTCTTAAACTGTGCTTGTAAATATTTTAATGATTTAAAGAAGGTTAGTTATTTGGATGCCCCAATGGGTGTGGGAAAATAGTAAGATCCAAAGAATTTGTTTCCGATTACAAAAACCAGAAATAAGTAGCAGCATGCAAATGTTTTTATAATTTATAGTTTTTTTTTTTTAAGTTTATGGAATAGATTAAAACAACTTTTATTCAAGTTGAGGCAAATAGCAACCATTTTAAGTTCAGTACTGTCTGATTCATGTTAAATATAAGGATTTGGTTAGAGTTTTGCCTAGTGGGGTTATTAATTATTGCATTTTAAGTTAAATATGTTCCATACTACATTAAACTACATCATATTTGGTCAATTCTGTTTGATTTTGTATATATTAATTGTTTATATGTTCAGGATTTGAACATTATGTGTTACATTTTCCAAATAGGAACAACAGATATGTTTTTAATTCATTAAAATGTAAGGGTTTCTACAGGTTCTGACAATGGTAAATAATGTTATTTACAAACTTAATTGTGACATTACTCAAATATGTAACAACCTATTTTGAACATAAAATGAGAATGGTTATAGAGTAACTAATTATAAAATTTTCATTCCAATTATGGAAAAGTAATAAAAAGTATTTATATACAAAAGACGCAGAGTACTCATAAGGCTAACAGTTCAACAATTAGCAGTGACTAAACATAAAGAGAAACTCCACTTTCACTACACATGAAGCATAGACAACATATTTACTTATGAATCAACACTACTAAACAACACTTCTTGCTCACAACAAAAATTGCATGCAGACAGATAGGATTCTTTTCTTTTTTTAAATGCACTTGCTCATCAAAATATTTACTTTGATAAAAATACACATGTTTAATTAGCATACTACGGCTGTATGCTCGTAAATATCATAAGACACATTAATTAAAGACAAGTAAACATGTTGATGGCCAGCAGTGCACGACACGTTCACACATCGAAATAAACAATAATATGAATGAACAAAACCTGCTCAGTACTACTAAAGCGATGTTTAAATGCGGTTCAAGCTAATTAAAATGTTTACCAATGTGTCCTGGTCTCCAATCTCACGGTAGTAAGATTCACTGCTACCACGCCTGCTTCCAACGCACATTGCCCGACGAAGAACTCCAGAAACCATTTGACAGAAACCACATCGTTGCATATTATTATTACCAATCCTTAATAAGTTAACTATGCACGGGGTTTAAAGTCTCTCCGTTGAAAAATACCGAGATCGTAGCGACAAGAGATTTATCTCAAACACTTCAAGAACTTGAAATTAAGGTACGTTTTTGAAAATAATAAATAATGTCAGTGTTTATGTGTCAAGATGTTAGGAAGACAGAGGATTTCTAATGTTTATGTCGAATATTTAGTTGGAATTTATTGTATTTGCGGTAGGACACGCGATCGCGATAAGAGTTGATTACAGTGCTGGCGAACGACTACGAAGTCGGACAGGGCGCGCGGCAGGCCGCCAGCCAAGTGCTGACAACTTAACGGACAAGCAGCGAATGAATCCAAATGAACGCGCGGTCACTCCTCGCTCACTCACTCTCTCGTTCGCTCTTGCGCTCTGGTTTTGCCGCCCGCCTACAAGCAAACCAGCGTAACCGGAGCTTTGTCCTTTGAGAGAAACGGTAGGAATACGCGATGCACTAGAACGAGATAGCCAAATGCAAGTGGTGTTTCCAACTACATTGCGAATTTTGATTGGTTCATCAAGCTTCCTTGCAACGGCATAATAATATTATATTGGAACGGCTATGTTGTTTTACCGGATACGTCTAAGTATAACAAAAGTTACATTTAGCCCTTCTTTTTAGGGTTCCGTACCAAAATGGTAAAAAGGAACCCTTATGGTGTGACTAACACTATAAGTCCGTCTATCACAGCTGGATATCTCAAGAACTACTAATGCCATCAACTTGAAATTTGGAATAGTTTTACAGTTCCCGTCACGCAACTTTACCTCCCCGAAGTACGTCGCAATCGCAATCGAGTGCGCAGAATGTCAATATGACAAAAAACATATTACAGCGCATGCGCGGGCACGTCGCGCATGCGCGTGTTTGCGCAAGATGGCGGGTGTAATGGCATCTCACTCGCTCGTATACGTTCGATGCATACATGTGACCCGCTTGCTCAATGCACTACGACTGTTGATGCGAAAAGTGTTCCACGTTGTTATTGTTTTTAATTAATTATTTTAGTTATTTTTACTATTTGATTTGTTGTTTGTGTGTTTTTGTGGTGTATATATTTATAGTGTTACTTTTTGAAATTGTTATTGTTACTGGTAGTCTTTGTTACTTAAAATATTCTAGGAACGTAACACTTGTTTACGCGATTGCACCTGCGCGGTTGTCACTAAAACCTAACTTCGGAGGGGTAAACAACGGTGATGCGAACTGCAGATGACATTTATTCAACTATTTTGCAAATAAGAAAGGAATAAAAATGTTTATATTTTTTTGCAATAGCGACTGAAAGGGGTTCTTAAATCGAAGTGGAGCATGTGGGCTATCATATGAAAGAACGCCATTTGCACATTCTCAAACATTTTTTATTGTTTTTTAGGCTGCTTGGTTTTCGACTTTTGACGAAAAATGTAAAAAAAATACCATTCCGGCGGATTATCCTTAAGGCAAACTAGGCACGTGCCTAAGGGCGTTAGATTACAAAGGGGCGCACGAGTTTTTAGCTTACCTCGCTTGCTTTTTCACCATTGTTACTCAGGTTTCTAGGCATAGGTTGACAAAGAAACTACTTTAAAAGTATGGATGGTTAAGAGAAAACCTAATCTGATTCAAGGCGGACCGCAAAAATTTACGAGCACGCTTCGCTCGCTCTCGCATCTGTAATTTTATAAAATTTTGTAGTCTTCACGAATAAGTCGATAAACTCAATCCTGTTTCTATGCGAACGGTCACAAAACCTTAGCTATACCTACGAGATCCTAAAAATTTCGTGCTCGCTGTACACTCGATAATTAAATCAATCAATATATAATAACACAAATATCGGCTCACTAGTTCATGCACGCGTCTTCACTCCCTGACTGCTGTCACACGACTGGCCGACTGGCTTCCACCTTACTGAGCCCCCCGCGCGTTCATAACCGGAGATGACAGAAATAATTTCATACAGCCAATACTAATAGACTATAGTAATATGTTAATTCTTTATTTAAACATTGTTTATGTATGTACGTAGGTATACACTACATCCCTCCCTTATATTTTTTTTATAAAGGAGTAAGTTATTTAACTTTCAAATCAACTTTTATATTTAAATTATAAACCTTTATTATACATTTTTATTATGCACGTATAAGTAATTTTATCCACTAGGTAGTTTTATTATTTACTAGTTGACCCGCGCAACTTCGTCTACTCTGCTCCTATTGGTCTTAGCCTGATGATATATAGACTTCCTCGATAAATGGGCTATCAAGCACTGAAAGAATTTTTCAAATCGGTCCAGTAGTTCCTGAGATTAGCGTGTTCAAGCAAACAAACAAACTCTTTAGCTTTATGTATTAGTATAGGTTACATATTTGAATAATCCAACCTTTCATAATATTTAATGTTACTTTTGAATATTGGTAATTTTCGTTACCTCATTTATATCCTCGTCCGCCCCAATCCAATCAGGGCTACTAGCATCTGAAACTTTCTACTTGCCTTCGATCTTCTTTATATGTACCATATGTCATCTTATGTAATTTCCTGTTTTATCATTTCGGAACTCGACACATCCATTTTATTCGACATAACTGTCTGATAGTTGCTTCATAGTTTAAAACGTTGGTTTTAAACTATGAAGCAACTATCAGACATAGTAGACTTGTGAATACACTGTAGGCATATAAACTAACTTTAAAGTCGCATTTCTGAGCCCATTTACCTTACCTACATATTCTCTTCCGTTTTTGCCTTTTATCTCTCGAAATTCAAATTCAAAAACTTTACTTCGAGTGAAGACTCATATAGGGTCAGCAACATAATCCTTAAAACTAAGCGTCAACAGGTAATAATACATGTAACCGACAGCAGCGAATCACACACGGACAGTCCACTGTATCAGCAATTCTAAATGACGTTGTCAGCTGTGATAGTGACTAGATTTCCTAATCTACTAAATATATCCTTCAGTTAGCCAATTATTTCAACATTTTACCGTACGGCATATATTCACCTCCTTACAGCTACTATAGTAGTCTATCACAACATGAATATAATACCTAATGGGCGACGGCCCCATCAATCCGACTGCTATATCAATCCAATGCAACGTAGGCATCTCCCGTGTCTGTAACGGATCGGTGGATTAGGTGCACCAGTGAAGGTACAGCCATTACGCGCCTTACAGTAGTTTCCGTGGCTCCGTCAAATTTGGACTCTTAACTTCTGATCTTAGTCTACCCCTCAGTTAAAATACTGTTTGTTTGCATCTTACTCGCATAGGACACTACTGAAATTGTACATTTGTGTGTATTAAGAAAAAGTAGTATATAAGTTGTAACATTTTGAAAGCAAATCAAATTTGAATTTTATATTCTTGTCTCATTACCCCTCACTGTGACCAAGACACCTTTAGCCATCTCTGATCAGTCTCGTGAGTTTGCGTGACTGGCAGTGAGTATACCCTTCCCGAGCCTGGAAATCCTGCCCACTATCCGTCTCTAACCTTAGGTCGCATGGTGCAGACATCCCGAACCTATATATTTATTTATCACGTATTAGGTATATATGGTAGGTTAGGGCTGTAGGGCTTATAGGGCTTATAGGTCTTAGGGTCTTAGGGACTGTTAGGCTGTTGGGTCTGAATAGGCCCTCTAACTTTTCATATATTTTCATGTACCGTCACACCTTTAACATTACTGCGGTCTCACGTGACGTATGTTAGGGTGGGGTTACAATCCCAAATCCCGTTAGAAAAGGCCTCTTTAACCTTATGCATTTAGAATGCTTTACCACACTGACACTGTGAATAATAATTGGTCTTCGAATATCGTCGATGGATTTGACGTCAATTCGCAAGAATTTCGTTTTCTTCGATTTCGTTTTAGGACTGAAAATATGTCTAACAGTTAATGGTCGGTAACCAACTCAAACTTCTTACCATAAAGAAAATTATTAAAATATATAAAGTTTGGAAATACGAATGAGGAATCTATTTGCCAACAAGATTTATAATCAGTAAACCTGCAATAGTAGCCTGCTGACATATAGGTACATACTTTCTACCCAAAAGTAATCCACTAACGATTCCAAGAAATGGCATTCTGATTTTTCCCAGCACCTTCATTATTTGCATAAAAATTTCCTATATATATATATATATAAATATCAATATATATATAAATTTTGTAATTTATTGGATTTATATAATCAATGGATAATTAATAATATGTGTAAAATTCAATTTAATGTGAAATTCTTCGACGCCTGAGTGTATTTGTTTTTGTATATTCATATGTATATAGTTAGGATTTATTGCTTATTTAATATTACTTTTTAGCATTTCTTGAATAACTTCAAAACTATTTATTTTAAAATTATTTAATGTGATAGAATATAATTTGATTTTTGATTTCATGACAAGTTTTGTGGATTGGGAAAGGAAAAGATGTTGTGGGTGTTGACTGATTTCTATGGGTTTATAATACCCTGAAATTAACGAATTTTATTTCATTTTATTTTTATATTTACGAACCATTTTTATATTGACCAAAACTGTTTCTCTGTTTTTGTGCGTTTTGTCACTTTTTCCAACGTCTTGAACATTTAGTATTTCCATGTTTTATGAGTATGTTTTAGTTGTTACCAGTCTACTAACACCTTTATATCTAATCCGCGTATGTGCGGCGCGTAACTGTCTCGTCACCGTTTACATTGAATACAGATGTAGATTTAATTTGAACCTCTTCATTATCTATCACATTGTTATTCCTTTTAAATCTTTTAATACTATCGTCATTGCCAAGTTCGCGTTGGTTGAAAGTCTCTACACAGTTTTCTTTGCAATGTCACACATCTCAAACTAGATTTATTTCAAGCAGGATATTTCTCATTTTGCCTATTATGCTTAGTTCTCCAAAAAACACACCTAGAACCAAGAACAACCAAGATACCAAGACCAAGAATAATTTCCTTTTCTTTGCTTTATAATCTAAACTCTGTAAATCTCTATCATCATCATCTATATTAGGTTAAAAATAATTTATTTTATCTTCTAAAATATTGCCTCTAACTGTACTATTCAGATCAAAATATAATTATTTCCGGTCGTTATTAGAGCTATTCAAAATAATGAGGATTATTTTATACTGTTAAACTTTTTAGATCATTCGGTTCAACTGCCCAGAACCAGAGCTCTCCGAAATCAACAAAAGTCGTTTATACTGTCCAGCTCAGGGCTCTCCTGAAATGAACACAATTTAATGATGCCCGGACGAGGGCCCTCCATACAATAATTTACACGCAATTTAATGCTGCCCGGACAAGGGCCTTCCATATAATAATATATGCAATTTATTGCTGCCCGCAATTTAAAGCCATGTAGGTATGCCCGCAATTTAATGCCATATCGGTAAACCTCCGCAATTTAATGTCATGAAGGTATGTCCGCAATTTAATGCCATACCGGTAAACCTCGCAATTTAATGTCATGTAGGTATGTAAGAAAAACTGTTGCTGTTTTCACTAAAACGTCTAAGTCGGAACATGACCTTGTGGCAACCTTGCCATGCCAAATCTCATTCTAAAGCTCGCACTGAATAAAATGTTGAAACAATTACCGCCAATGGGAAACTCTTTAAGTACTTTCTTTAAACTAAGTGTGTCAAAATTACACTGCGCTATCAATCCAAACACTGAATTGATATGAAAAACTTTAAAGCTTTGAAAGTCACAGTCACAATAATAGTGATCAATGAGTATTCCATTCAGATTTGAATGCTTTTAACCCCATACATATTTACATGATATTCTGCCACTGCAGCAGCAACGCAGTTTTGCTTGCCGACCTTTGAACGACATTTGACTCTACATTTGACTCTACATTTGGTCGATAAAATTCTCCTCTTTATTAAAGAACTAGTTGACCCGCGCAACTTCGTCTGCTCCGCTCCTATTGATCTTAGCGTAATGATATATAGCCTATAGCCGGATTTTTCGGATCACTTTCGCAATCAAATGGTCTAAGTTCGGATGTGCGGATGACGCATGAGTCATAAGACTTAATTAATTTACGTGGCCTTTAACTGAACCTTTATGAAAACCATGATTCTCTCAATATAAACTGTGCAAGTTTACAATTAGCCATTTGCCTAGCCTTTTCCCAACTGTATTTGGGTAGGCTTCCAGTCAAACTGCTTCTTCATTCAGCTGAATACCAGTATTTTACGTGGAGCGGCTGCCTACCAGACCTCCACAACCCATTAACTGGGAAGCACGGTACTTCTTGCCAAAGATCTACAAATGACAGCCGGAACCAACAGCTTAACGTGGTTTCCGAGGCACAGAGGAAACTGTGATTAACCTTGAAGAAGATCCGAGCGGCTGCTATTCTTTAGCCACGAGCTCGTCTTTACATAATTTCTTATACGATTATACGATACCTATTACTCACAACTAATACAAATATTTTTGTATGTACCTACTAAAAGTTTTTTTTCAATGTATGTAGGTATCCTCCAAATGCATTTAAGTGAATAATAATCCTAATTCATATCAAAACTTAAAGCTCTCAAACAAAATGTGAAAAGAATGAATTGCCACAAAAAGTTTTAAAATGATCTAAGCTGATATTCTATTTTTTTTTTAAATCTGCCACTCTATTTTTTTCGTGATAACGTCCCACAAACCGACGAACACCGACCACACCAACAAAAACGTGTAACGGTCATGTTCCGCACGTTAAATTGTCCTCCCATGACGCCAACACGCAAAACCATCGTCCGCAAACCGACTTTACAGACCACCAATTTTTTTTTGGCGACTTTCCCCAAACAATGATTTCATTGTGGTTTATTACAAATCACACTTTATTTTCCTTAGCAAAATGAAAATCATTTTGTACCTTTATTCCCCAAATCGTAGGTATTGAAAAACACTCACAGTTAAGCCTCATCGCCTATGTGGTGTACTGATGTACACTAGATAATTAAATATATATATTAACACAAATATCGGCTCACTAGTTCATGCACGCGTCTTCACTCCCTGACAGCTGTCATACGACTGGCTCCCCACGTCACTGAGCCCCCCGCGCGTGCATAACCGGAGACGACAGAAATACATTCATACAGCCAATACTAATAGACTATATTGATAATTAGTAATAATAAATACAAGTAATATCATCATCATCATCATAATATCAGCCGAAAGACGTCCACTGCTGGACATAGGCCTCCCCCAAGCGTCGCCACAACGACCGGTCCTGTGCGTCTCGCATCCATCGGCTACCCGCGACCTTCACCAGGTCATCGGTCCACCTTGTGGGAGGCCTTCCAATGTTACGTCTTCCGGTACGCGGTCGCCACTCCAGAACTTGGCCTCATCGACCATCTGTTCTGCGAGCAATGTGCCCTGCCCATTGCCACTTTAGTTTGGCGATCCTTCGGGCTATGTCGGTAACCTTGGTTCTCTTGCGGATATCATCATTCCTGATTCGATCACGCAAGGAAAGTCCAAGCATTGCCCTCTCCATTGCCCTTTGAGTGACTTTGAGCCTTCTGATGAGGCCCATTGTAAGCGACCACGTTTCAGTTCCGTATGTCATCACTGACAACACGCACTGATCATAGACTTTCGTCTTGAGACACTGTGGTATGTGGGACGAGAAGATACCGCGCAGCTTCCCGAACGCTGCCCAGCCGAGTCGGATTCGACGGTTGACCTCTTTCTCGAAGTAATCCCTACCTAACTGGACCGTTTGTCCTAGGAAGACGTACTCGTCTACAACTTCGAGTGTAGAGTTTCCGATCTTGATGGGAGTGGATGCTACATGGGTATTTATCATGATCTTGGTTTTGTCCATGTTCATTTTGAGACCCACTCTTTCAGAAGCTCTACTGAGGTCATCGAGCATTGTACTCAGGTCCTCCGTAGTCTCAGCCATTACGACTATATCGTCGGCAAATCGAAGGTGACTGATGTACCCGCCATTGACATTAATGCCTAGCCTTCTCCAGTTTAAAACCTTGAAGAAATTCTCCATTGCGGCTGTAAACAGTTTCGGAGAAATGACGTCTCCCTGCCTCACACCCCGCTGCAGGAGGATAGGTTTCGAGGTCTGATACTGAAGTCGGAACGACATGGTGGCGTTTTTGTACAAACCTTTCAACACCTCGATGTACCGATAGTCGATCTGGCACCGTTGGAGAGACTGCAGCACAGCCCAAGTCTCGATCGAATCAAAGGCTTTCTCGTAGTCCACAAACGCTAAAGAGAGGCAGATTATACTCTTCGGTCTTTTGTATAACCTAACGGAGCGTATGTATATGATCTACGGTGCTGAAGCCTTTTCGGAACTCGGCTTGTTCGGGAGGCTGGAAGTCGTTAAACCTGCGTGCGAGACGGTTTGTGATGACTCTGGAAAACAGCTTGTAGACATGGCTTAGAAGTGAGATGGGCCTATAGTTCTTAAGCAGGGCATTGTCACCCTTCTTAAAAGAGAGTACCACCACACCTCTACTCCATGCCTGTGGCGTTTTACCTTCAAGTATGACGAAATTAAACAGTCCCTGAAGGGCCTTTAGGACCGGTCTTCCACCCGCCTTCAGGAGTTCGGCCGTAAATCCGTCCTCACCTGACGCCTTGTTGTTTTAAGCTGCTTCAGAGCCATCCTAATCTCATACAGGCTGACGTCTGGGATGTCCTCGGTATAGTGCCGGGTCAATCTAGCTCTTGGGTCGTTAGCTAGATTCGTATCGGGTTTAGTCATTGACGTGTATAACTGTCCGTAGAAACACGTAATATATTAATTCTTTATTTATTTATTGTTTAGCTATGTACGCATACACAACATTCGCTATAATTTTCTTTCGTATACATTGTCACGTCGCATTTTATTTTCAATAACTCCTTTCCCCTCTCCACACATATATCCCCAAACTCCCCTTCTGAGCGAAATTCTGGATGCGCGCCAGCTCGTGACTACTTTAGGGGCGCTGATGAGGTGCTTGCCTAGGGCGCTGGCAACATGTAATCCGCCCCTGCAGACGCAGTCAGACAATTTCACTCCTTTGCTGTGCGCATTATAAAAGACGTTTTTACATTTTAGGCGATCAACCAAACATATTCGTATATTTCGTTTAGTTGTCACATCGCTTCAGTAGTAAAATAAGCGACGAAATGCAATAAAACAACATTATTAACGCCATCTAACCCCAAATAGATGCTACTAACGGTCTCGTAATACTCCTCTGCAGCGATAGATGGCTCTGTAAAATGACTATGTTTGCAGTCACTGTGGGCTATTCCATTTTAGTTCTCGTATTTCCCATGAGATGTGCATAATGTTAAATCATGAAGTTAGTGTATTGTAGTGATAACAACAAATAAGCAATACACTGTTAAAACGAAAGACAGTAAACAACAATAACTGGTGCAGGCATTTCAAAAGTGCATAATAATTGAGTCAAAATATAGATTTTATCTATTTTTGACCCAATCTCCATGTACTTTTTTGTAGATTACAAACTAATCTTATTGCTGTTGCTTATTCTCACTTCTTATTTATACCTAAATAATTGCGATTACCTACTTATTGGGTTTTGTGAGGTCCACATTGAATAGGTTTCTGAATTAAGTAATTTTTAGAGCTAAGAACGACTCAAACACGGCATTATTGCCAAGTTTGTCTAGTTTTCAGACAAGGGTAGAGTTTTACAAATATTCAACTTAAAATCCTTATGTCAGAAACCTATAATACAATAAGAAATCAAAATGTGAAAACTTTATTGTTAATACATAATTGCAAAAAAGCTGAATTTTCAAATATGCCAACATATTTTATTTAATAATCGTATAAAAATAAGATAATCTTAACAACACAAAGAATAAAACTAGAAATCTATAAAAAAACTGCGTTGTTTTATTTAATAATCATATAAAAATAAGATAATATTAACAACATAAAAAATAATATTAATAAAACTAGAAATCTTTAATATTCGATTTATGACATTTGCTTTACAATTCCATACGAACAATGTCAATAAAACTGAAATATCCAAACGTTATGTCAACGTTCTAATAATTTTGTATCAATCTGTGAATGTAATTATAAAAAAGGAAAAAAGATATATATATTATTTTATTTATGAAACATCACATTGTAAATTATATAATTTTTACTTGTCACACTGTCTAAAGCATTTTATTTTATTTAGTAGCAACACTGTGCCAGTAAACTTCATAAACGTTCCATGCCTAACAAGCCGTAACTTGAAGCATGCGATAAAATTTATCAGCTTTTGTTGTTATAATAATTCTAAATTGTAAACATTAATAAAGTATTTATTAAAGCGTAAATATTGTTTAAAAATAACGCAGATTTTTTGTAGATTCTAGTTCTATTAATTATACTATCTTTATATCTACCTGGTCTACGATTATACCTAAGCATTTAATAAAACAATTCAGATCTAGATAAATCTATTTTTTGCTGTCAGGTCATTATTAGACATTTTAATCAAATTTATCTACTTAGTCGACTTAATACTAAAATTATCTTCGTTCAGTTTTTCGTTGCCTACCATAATATACTGGGCATTCTATATTCTTGCTAACGATACGACGAGTTAGAATATTGGTAGATTTAAAAACTTAGGAAGCCGCTACGGTGGGACTTTATGCAAAATAGTGGTGCATGGGCGGACTTAATGCAGGCATTCTCTACCCAGCCACTATTTTTTTAACCCAATCGTTGACCACCTTCTGGTTTAAAAAGAGTACACTGATTATGTTTTCGATTCGATATCAAAGTTTGACCATAGGATCTATAGAGATCGACTTTGTTGGTTGATCATTGTTGAAACCGTTTACCTTGAAGGCATTTAGCTTTCAAGGTATAGCGTACATTGGTAACCAACGGTGAGTAAATACAGACGGTTATTGTATCTCAGAGAACGGAGTAGACTCGTCGGCAATCGAAAACGAGTAGAGTTGTTAGTACCTATTCTTAATGTTCGTGTTCGCAAAATGTGCGCTGAACACCAGTTATGGCTGTCATGTCTGCACCTGTATGGTCAAAATAGGCTAGTTGAGTAGGTTATTTAAAAATATTTTAAAAACATGTTTAGGTATGTCATGTAGAATTTGGCAAATTGAATTTATTGATTTTACTCAAACTTAAGGAGCTAGTGGTAAATAATAACAGTCGCACGAGTCGATCTTCAAGGTTAAGCAACGCTGGTCGAGGTCAGACTGTGGATGGGTGACCGGCTTATCATAATGAGACTCCTCCGTGCCTCGAAAAGCACGTTAAGCCATTGGTCCCGGCTGGCATTTGTAGATTTTTGGCAGTCGTTAGGGATTCTCCGAAGTCAGAAAATCTGACACCAGTCTTGCCAATAAGTACCGTGCTACCCAGTTATTAGGTTGTCATGGTCAGATAGGCTTCGCTTCACGTACAATAGTGATAATGAGCTGAATCCGATTTGACTGGAAGCCGACCCTAAAGTGGGTGATATATGTATGAACACAGGTACAGTACGCGGTTTTTAAGATCGCGTACTTACTCGGCTCAATGTCGGGGACACACGTGAAAGCTTGTTGAATACTCTGGTACCAGGGGGACCGCGATGTCGTCAATGGAGTAAACTTTTGTTATTCAGGAATATTATTTTATTATAGCCAGACAGGATACTTGTATGAGAGAAGCAATTTCACAATGAATAGCAGTTGACTTTAGTGCTGAACCTGTTACAATCGTGTTTCTGAAACAATCAAGAATTCTGTTTATAATTAGTGTGAATAGCTTCGATAATCATTAATTTTTGCAACACAATAGCATTCGACGTGTCACAAAACAAACGTGCGAGCCGAGGCGAGGTACGAGCAAAATTTCAAACTTGTTGGATCGCCAACGAACTTACTCGTCGAGCCATAAGCACGCGTACTTACGGTCGTCGAGGTCGTCGAGCCACAAGTACGCGTACTTGTTCACACGTCTATTGGGAAAAGGATGACATGAAACCTTAAGACATACTTACATCAAATTATTGTTATTCACCTTCAGTTCCTATAACTCAGGCTTTATGAGTTCATAAATTACAACTCTGGACCGAATTCATTCCTCCCCCATGTATTTTGTCAGACTTGTGTCACAGAATATTATTTAGTTCGAAACTAAGATTTCAAGTACCTAGGTACTTACTTATCCTTTATTTTTTGGTCGGGAAATCATCAAATGACTCATTCCGCTCTGGGCAGAGCGGTTGTCAGACTCTTTGTAGAATTACAATTGTATTGACTAAAACCCATCCGTGTCCCTCCATGCCTTTTGCGTTCCAGGGCTGCGGTGACTCATTCGAACAAATTCAGCAACTCTGGAACAAATTCCGCAACCCTGGATTTCAAGAATCCTGTAAGCATTGAATAATACAAAAGTAAACCCTAAAACAGATTTTTATAAGTTGTTTTTAGGGTTCCGTACCTCAAAAGAAAAAAAACCGAGCACTTATAGGATCACTTTGTCGTCCGTCCGTCCGTCCATCTGTCTGTCAAGAGCCTTTATCTCAGGAACGTGTGGAGGTATCGAGTTGAAAGTAAAACCATATAGGGGAGAACATGGGAATGGGAGCCTACTTATGGAACATTTTGATAAAAACCACATTTGTTAACATTTTTTAATTTTAAATTAAGAACTTTTACCTTGATTACTAACATATATTTTTTTAATCACAGAAATAGATATTCAATTACAGTCATATATTAGGTAACGTACAATAGACATTTTACAAAAAAAGTCGGTCGCTATTATTACCCGATACATGCGGGTAATAAGAGCCTATTTTCTCCATCCCGAAAATTTACCTAAACATACTTTAAATTAAATCTTAGTTATTTATACAAAGTACTATTTGTACCACAATAAAAAAAAAAACTACTTTTCATTCAAAACAAAAAATAAAGATAAACCATTGAAGGACATCTCCCCACTATTTCCCGTGTCTGTATCTCTTGTGTGCCGAGCCATGCTAGCCCACCATTACCCGGTGACCACCATTTTCAAAACTAATAACACAAATAAAATAATTGTACTTTCAATCATAATTTAACCAATTGACTTTGTTAGTAAATGAATCAAGGGATGTAATAAGCATACACATAATAAAATAAGAATATTACTTCGTGCTTACCTTGGCGTTGGCAATCAGCAGTTTTTATAAGCGCGGAGCGAAAGACATACAACCAGGGAAGTTTGTTTGTTTTTCGCTCCACGTGACTATGGCACTAACGACTCGTGCGCGTCGGGCGAAGTGTCTCGATGATTGACGGAAGCAGCCGAGTGCTTACGATCGCGCAAATGTTCATTCTTTCTGTTTAAACACCGTCGCTCCAATTACCCGACCACTCACATTTCCCCGCGCTCCCTTACTGAGGTCTACACTGTTATGAAGCTGTGAAAAAATCAAACTTCTAAGTTAACGTTAAAAAAGATTTATGCCTCAAAAAACGTACCTATATTTCAATACTGTCAATGGAATCAAAATGTAGGTATAGGATATTTTTCTTTGACCTAGAACTAAGAAATTTTGCAAGTAATATCGTAAAAAGTAAAAAAAGTAAATAGTATACATTTGTAATTAAATTAAATTTAACAAATTAAATAAAAATATTAAATTTGTTTTTATTTTTATTTAAAGTGATACAGTACCTACAAATTTTTACGGAACCCTCGGTGGGCGAGTCCGACTCGCACTTGTCCGGTTTTTTTCTCATAACTTCATAACTAGGTACCATCAAACGCCTGTAGAAAAACATGAATCGAACACAATTAAAACAATATATATTACCACAGTTAAAACTAAGTTTTTCCAGAAAAAAGAATAAAATACAGAGTGGTTTTAAAAGCTTTCCACTGGTTCACTTGGTAACATTCATCTGCTATCGCATATCCTATCGGGAAGGCTCAGCTCTGCCGCATACGCCGTCAGGAAAGTAAGACAATTTACTGATGTTGACACAGCTCGGTTAGTCTATTTTAGTTATTTCCATAGCTTTATGTCCTACGGTATTCTATTGTGGGGACATATTTTGACAAGTTATGCTAGATTTCTTTTACCTATATATGTTTTTAAATATTATTTATTAATTTGTCATTATGTACGAGATTACTATGCTATGCCATTTCTTTCAATGGAGTGGTTGACCATTGGAAAGTAATCATGACGCTTTTATATTAGTAGATTACCAAACTTGTCAAAATCGACCATTATGAGACCATTCTGACACTATTGTAATAGCAGACTTGGGGCCCTGTGGTAAGATACCCCAATGCTCAATATCCTTAAGATATTTACCGTTGGAAAGAGCTTTTCTAGAAGAAATTCCTATTTATTCGATTTTTGTCAGATGAGAATTCGTTCGAGTAACATAATTCGAAAATTAAAACTGAAAGGTTAAATAAAATTATGAATACTGGAGCTATGGATTTTTAAGGGCACTGTATCTATAACTGATCGTGGGAAAGAGCTATTTAGAAGATTTTTAGCTATAAACATAACTATTTCTAATTTTAAGTCCGTTTGGAGATAATGAGAAAAATTAAACACCAAAGATAAGGTTTTAGTTCAGTTCACGATAACTGTAAGTTACACCAGTTAAAAGAGCTCCTCAAAGGTTCTTTACCTTTGGTAGTAACATGATTTTTTAAATTGACAGTATGTTAGGGTTAATGACTAAATTAGGTGAACAATTTTGAGTATCGACCGCGACGTTAAGGAGATTATCGAAGTTATCTCTTCGATCTCGATGAAACTTTGTCTGTGGTTTTGTCTGTGCGATTGTGGACGAAGTTATCATGACGAATCGGAGACATATTACGTAACATGGGACGGTGGACGTTTTACGGGTATGCCACCGTCCGAGTGAGTCCATCAGGCATATTATCTCTGGTTGTTCTCGTCTAGCTAACGGGGAGTACTTACACAGGTATAACCAAGTGGCTAGGATTATCCTTCAGCAACTGGTTTTGAAATACGAACTTGTGGATTCTGAGGTATCGTATTATAAGTATCTATGTTCCCAACCCAGTTCTCGAAAATGACCATGTCACGTTGTACAGGGATCAGTCTATGATCACTGATAGGACTATTGTTGCCAATAAGCCTGACATGGTGGTGATAGACCGATTAGCGTGCCGCACAATGATATCGATGTTACCATCCCACATGACGAGAATCTCGTGAAAGCTGAGAAAGAGAAACAAACTAAGCATCTCGACTTAGCACACGAGGAGGCAGTACTCCTCGATACGGCTCGTATTGTGAGAAGGTTTCTTTCTCTGGAGCCCTAACCCCCGGTAGCTTGGCCCCTGCTTTTTTGAATGTGTGTTTTTAAGAAATATTTAAAAATGTGACAAATATGTAGGCAAGCTGAATTGAATAAACGAAATATATATACAGGGGCTAACATTTCCACTTCCTCCCGGTAAGTATCTTTCATAGAGGCAAAAGCTCAAGTGGCTGCCAGAAAGTTGGGGGTCCTAGCAAAGGTGAGACGGTACTTCACGCCGGAACAGCTGCTCAAGCTCTATCAAGCGCAAGTTCGATCGTGTATGGAGTACTGCTCTCATCTTTGGGACGGATCTGCCAAATACCAGCTTGATGCCCTTGAGTCAATTGAGAAACGAGCCAAGAGGATCATCGGTAATGACAGGCTCGTCGAGTCGAAGCTCCAAAGCCTTGAGCGCCGCCGAGTTGCTGGCCTGTCGGTTTTCTATCGCTTGCATTTTGGGGAGTGTGCATGATTTAATTCCGCCAAGCCCGTTCCATCATCGGACCACAAGACGAACGGCGATGCGCCACCGGTACATGGTGGACATCCCACCCACACGCACTAAACGTTTTGGGAACACATTCATAGTGCGTACAGCTAAGGAGTGGAATTCCCTGCCAGAGTCTGTGTTTCCAGATAGCTACAACCTGGGAGTCTTTAAGACAAGAGTGAATAGGTTGCTTCTAGGCAAACGTGCTCCATCTTCGACCGCATCATCGCTTACCATCGTAGATTGTGGTCAAACGTATGCCTATATATAGTAAAAAAAAAAAAAGTAATTGTAGAAATAAATAATTACCACAATTGAAGCTTATTCCTGCTTAGGACACGCTTTAAATCATGAATCTATCAGAGCAAATTCGCATATAAAATTCCGTTAAAGTATCAAACTTTAATTTCAAATTAATGTTAAAAAAAACTCTGTGAAAGCCCCAACCTTAAGCCGTTCGAATTTTGAAAGATATGTACCCTTACCGCTGCCTCCACAGCCAGTGATTTCGATATGAGGACTTTTGTTGGAGGCAGCAGCTTACCATGCAAAACATTTCAGCGAAATGAAAGATGTTCTATCTTATTTAAACACTTCTGATTTAATGGATATCTGAACTTAAGATAATTGTGCGCAAGCCGCTTGCAGTGCCGGTGGACCTCCGTTGCTAGATGCACAAACATCGCTTTCATACTAGTGTTTAGTTGACGTTCCATGTCGAAATGTACATACTATGAAAAGAGGTTTCAAGTAACAAAAATAGCTCTGGCTTCTCCGATCACTGCCTACCCACTAGAGGGCGCTAAGTATCGCATATTCGTCCGAATATCGCTTTTGTAAGGGACGACGCCTTACACTCGCTGACACGCATGGTTTCTATGTCTAGTTCCGTCAGTCTTCTCTAGCAGTGGCCGCTAATTCGTCTGGGTACCATGTCTGCTGTAAGTACTATGGCGCGCCATGTGACTCAACAAAAGGCTAAAGTCCCTCAAAAGCGCGGTCACGTGGCTTTCTCTAACCTCACTCAGCCAAATTTTTCAACAGCCCGCGTTAAAACGTGACGGAAACCTCTTTTTGATCAGACCCCAACCCCAAGCACGAGTTCTGCGAATGACTATGTATTGTTGATATTTATTTTTGACTATTTTTTAAACATAAGGCTCGGCGTAAACGGGCCCACTTTTTCATATATTTTGTAAAGACGCACCGCACACGTGTAGCCGGTGGCGGCCACCCGCTACATTAGCGTCCGCGACTCAAGACGGTCGCCACTTGCGCTGCTCCACCCCAGGCCTCCAGGCGTCAGGCGTCGCGATGTTGGCGTCGCAACGCTTGGAGGCCTGTCGCATGAGTCACCATAGAGCACGACGCCTCAATGTATATCGATACTTAGATAGACTACTCACTGGAGAGCGGAATATAAATGAGGCGGCTTCCGAACACCGGTGACTGTCGTGCACTTCTGCCACTGTTACAAATGTGGCGGTAGCGCGTGACAGCCACCGGTGGCTGTGGCCGGTGGCCCGTTTGCGCCGAACCTAAGATTTCACAAAAACACGTGCTGAAGTAGTTTTTCATTTTAAACTTTTTTGTTTCTCTACTTACGAAGTAACATACCGTTAAAGTGGTAACTGAAAAACACGTGCCAGAGACCGAGTACCTGCCTAATATTTTTCTATGTGCCGAGGTCGAATTGTGGATGGGTGACCATCTCAACATACCGAGACCGCTCTGTGCCTCGGAAAGCACGTTAAGCCACTGGTCCCAGCTGTCGGGTTGCCAAAGGGTACCGTGTTAACTAATTAGGCACTGGGTTGGGTTGTGGAGAGGCAGTCGGCAGCTTAATATCGAATAGAGTGGAGTGCAAATAGCATTTTCTTTTTATAAATCTCCTGTCGTTAATAAAAGTGATAACTTTGACCTGTGTGACCCTGCGGCATTCTTTAAAATCGAGTTTGGCTCCCAGTTTTAATGGATTTAGTTATAATGGATTCTTATGTTTTAAAAAAGTTTACCTACTATCTTTCGTTTTTATTTTTTTAAATTATCTTCTATCTAATATATAAAAATCTCGTGTCACGGTGTTTGTTACCGAACTCCTCCGAAACGGCTCGACCGATTTTCATGAAACTTTGTGTGTATATTCGGTAGGTATGAGAATAGGTGGTAGGCTATTTTTTTACATGGCAGAACAACGTTTGCCGAGTCAGCTTAGTCAAAATAGTAAATCTTGTGGACATGTGGAAGCTCGTAATCAGCAAATGAGCCTACTTATGCGTGATATTTAAGTTTATTATTAGTCTGTAAGCTTTCTTCAAAATAAAATAAATAAAAAGTATATATACACCTCTGTATTGGTAATACAGTGTGTAACTAACGATTACTCTGCAGCTCTGCAGACTTAACAGCACTTCAATCAAACATAGCTACTTTTTTCCAAAAAGCTCGTAATTGTAGTTTTAACTTTAAAGTCGGGATAGGCAGTATCGTTACACTACCATACTTTTTTGCATGAAATATCTAAGAACACTTCAATTACTATACGACATATAAATTACTCATGTAAGCTTTACCGTTGTGAAATTATGGATAATTCTTTGGTCGCGCAGAGTAAATCTAGAGGACATTTTTAAGTTCCCTCCATGCTCAATGATGTCTCACACGAGAGTGTAAGTGCATTCACGGGCAAGGCGAATCAATATATTTTCCGAATATATAGCACACATGGCGATGCAACTCTTGAATAGGAGATATATGATTTTTTTAGTGACGTTAAAAGCTGTTCACCTCTAGTATCTATACCTTTTTAAAAACGTTTTCACGTTAAAATTCTCACTTTGCAAGGACATTCGTAAGAGATGAAGTCGTAAAGCAGTTGATTCAGGTGGTTTTCTTTTTTTTTTCAGAAAATTAACTAGAGTAAAAATCAAATTCGTAGTCCTAATTTACTTTCTCGACACTAAAAATGTTAGTATTAGTAGAATTTGCTACGGGGTTATAGCGATAAGGGCGATAAAAATCCTTACCTTCGGTACTCAAAATTAGTCACCTAACTAAGTAATTCCGAACATACTGACAATTGCAAAGTCAAGTCACTACCAGGTTCTTTTTGGGAAGCTCTTTTTAGTCAAAAGAAAAAAGAGCTTCCCAAAATCTTTGGTTAGTGGTGGTTAGGTTTTTGTTCAGTTCATAATAACCATAAACTTAACTTTGTTGTCTAATTTTTCACATTTTAAGGTCATTATCTCCAAACTATAAGGGCGCTAAAAATCCTTAACTTCGGTACTCAAAATTAGTCACCTAACTAAGTCATTCCGAACATACTGACAATTGCAAAGTCAAGTCACTACCAGGTTCTTTTTGGGAAGCTCTTTTTAGTCACCAGTAAAAGAGCTTCCCAAAACCTTTGGTTAGTGGTGGTTAGGTTTGGGTGTGGTAGTTAGGTTTTTGTTCAGTTCATAATAACAATAAACTTAACTTTGTTGTCTAATTTTTCACATTTTAAGGTCACTATCTCCAAACGGACCTAAAATTAGAAATAGTTATGTTTATAGTATAGGTTCTTCTTAATAGCTCTTTCCAACGATGACTATATTATAGCTATGGGGCGCTAAAAAATCCTTAAATTCAGTATTCAAAATTATTTGTCCATTCAGTTTTCATTCATTAACTCGAACGAATTCATAATTAAACGTCGAAAAAGTAGCAAACGATTTTCTAGAAAAGCGCTATCCTACGGGAAATGTCTAAGGGTATTGAACATTCGGGTATCTCTCCATAGTTGGATGACCATTCTCTTTGATTATTGAAAAAACTAATTTACATAATGCTGTGTACTTCTGTTGCAGAAGTCAGCTAAGGTCCCGTCATCAAGTAACGTAAATTATTTCTCTTAATTTTTCTCCAAATTAGAATACTACCAAAATATGTGTAATATCGAAAAATTTATATTTTTTGTTGTATTGTACTCGATTTAATTTAAATGATAATAATAATCATTGACTACTGAGCTATCTTACATATAGAAAGAACAACAATCCAACAACTCACAGGGCTTCATTTTTAAGGTTCCGTACCAAAATGGTAAAAAAAAATTAAAAAATAAAAATAATTAAAAAATTAAAAAACATGCCTGCCATGTCCAAAAATGAACTAAAAATTAAAAACAAGCATTGGCCCAAAAATTTCAAACTGAGAAACAACTTTTTTAAACGATGTCTCTAAATAGCAACAAGAATTACATTAGCTCCGCTAGCGGTCAAGAATTTGGCGCTGATCTAAAACTGCAATATACACCGCAGTGTTAAAATTCTCTGACGAATATAGGCCTAGCCGATGAAAATTTAAAAACGTTTCACGTTTTATATGCTGGTACGGAACCCTCAGCGCGCGAGTCTGACTCGCTCTTGTCCGGTTTTTTTCGTTGTTGTTTCCTACGTCAGAATTACTCATTGATTTCCGTACATTCAACATCAATAAATAATTCTGAATAGATCGTGTACGGGAAGCTGTGTTACTAAAGAGGTTAACACTTTTCAAGTTTACCTGCGGTAAATAGTTTTAATAGTTAATTAGGAAAGGAAAAGGATGGGAAATCAAATGACTCCTCCCGCTCTGGGCGGAGCAGAAGGGAGTGCCAGACTCTTACTGACTAAAACCCATCCGTGTTCCTCCTTGTGCGCTTTGCGTTCTAGGGCTGCGGTGACTCTTTCGAACAAATTCCGCGACCCTGGAGGAAATATTACCTACCATCTTCATGGTCAGCGGGCGCATAAAACTGCATAGCAACTAGTAGAAATTTGTACCGGCTGGGAATTGAGGCCTTGGTACCTATTATGACATCTTAAAACCATCATGATAACGGTGTGGGAGGGAGACGGAGTTATACAAGACGCAACTCATTGTCCCTTTTTCACAGTTTAATCATAAGCACGACATAATGGGCCCCTTGACGCGAAACCACGCTGACTACGAATACCACACGTAAATGCGTTTTCATGCGAAAATTTCATTTTTGTTATATGTTGTTTTAACACTATATACGTCTTATAGATTTTTCTGTAATCTATAGGTAAATAACTACTAACTGCATTTTTTTCGAAATTAATAGAGAGAGATAAGGGGCGGAGAATGACCATTTTTGATCTAATTTCTTGAATAGCTTCAAAACTATTAATATTAAAATTATGAAAAAATAAATATATTTAAAACCCTCACAGCAAGCCCTTTCATTTGATATAACACACGGTACAGTTTGATATAACTTTTTTTAAATTTTCTGGTTTAACCCCCATACCCAAAATTTAATAATTTACGAAACGCATCAGTAGTTGGGTCACAAAAGTCCACATGTGTACCAAATTTCAACAGAATCGGTCCAGTGGATCCGGAGAAAACTGGCTGTGACAGAAGGACAGACAGACAGACAGACAGACAGACGGACAGACAGACAGACAGACAGACAGACAGACAGACAGACGGACAGACAGACATACACCCGAGTGATCCTATAAGGGTTCCGTTTCTTACGGATGTTCGGAACCCTAAAAATGCTTTCATTTCAATCATTATTAACACAATAAACTGATGTGAATACTGATTTATTAAGCCACAGATCACCACTTACTAGAAACAGTAGAAACCTAATCTAAATGCTTCTATTTTTTGCAATTTTTGAAGAAATAAGCTCTCAGCTAATTGAGAGCCTGGCAAGATATAGCAATCTCAGTGGTTGACTTGCGCCACGAGTGTTCTAAATGTGGGACCAGCAACACAATAATTTTGTATTTTGAATACTAATCTACCATAAACAATTAAAATAGAATAAAAACTACTAACTAAAATATCGCGTTAGAAACACCACCCTGCGCTCCATAACTAAAGTCATAGATGTTAGAGAAAAAACAGCCAGGTTGAAGTGGGAGTGGGCTGGCCACGTCGCGCGAGTAAACCCGGAGAGATGGGAGAAGATCGACGCCTGAAGAAGGACGTCGTCTTCGAGGTCGACCGCGGCGAAGGTGGTGTGACGATCTCATCAGGTTTGCAGGACAAACTTGGCCAGAGATCGTCCAAAACCGAGAGATTTGGAAGGAGAAAGGGGAGGCCTTTGCCCAGCAGTGAGACAGAAGAGCAGGTGGATATGGCGTCAAAATTTTCTTTAGAAGTCGCTGTTCTCAGCATGAAAGATTGTTTTTTTTTAATGGGACAAGCCCGACACATATTCCCAACCACTGCAACTCCTGAAAGCCAGAATCAACAGTGGCGACCACCAGAAAAACGACGAGCTAATGAAGCCCGACGAGTCCCGGAGAAACGATTTAACTGTCATGGATCCTGCAACGAATTAAACAGAAAAAAGCGCGTGTATACACTTTTGATAATAAAATACGTGCCCAAAATTTTTGAAAATGTGACTGACGTACGAGTACCAAATAGATTTATATCCATCCGAGAAGATCCTTCTCACGTCTGTGGAGATACGCAAAATTCATTCTTACCACAATGTTAAAATAAGCATGTTTTTCTTTTCTATAATTTTTATATTCTCACAACATAGCACGTCGCTTTAGAGTTTTGATATACTATAAGTTATGATATAGGCCTACTCATTCATAAATTATGTAGTAATTTACTTACTTATTTTGGAGAAATTAAGCTAATTATGTCTAACATCGACAAAAATAAGACGTGGACACAAAATGTGACTTAAATGATCTCTATCTATATGAATGGCTATATATTTTATGAGCATTGCATTGGAAAAATATGGGTGTTATAAAAAACACTATATCGCTGTACTTAATAGAAAACATTGCCACACAAGTAAGCTGTAGGTAATTTCTAGTTTACAATAGTAATATAACAGTGTCGATAAAATAGATTGAAAAATATAAAATGAGTTGTATAAATTGTTTATAAAACAAAATGTCTTGAGCAACGCTCTACTAAACTTAATCGTTAAAAATCTGAAAAAAAAGAAAATGAAAAGCGCACTATTTATTTTATTTGGATACATCATCTGTACATTTAAGTGTGAGATAATCGAAGGAGCAGCAGAAGAGAAATCAGAAGATGTAAAGATAACACCTGTTGTTAATACAACAGGTACTGGAGAGCCACCGGACAATAATATGCAACCAGAGGTGGCAATAATAACAAGTTCTGTTGACACAACAAGTGCTGCAGAGCAACCAGACAATTTAATGCAACCAAAAGTTATAACACCTGATGTTGTTACAACAGATGCTGGAGAGCCACCGGAAAATAATATGCAACCAGAGGTGTCAATGATAACAAGTGATGTTGACACAACAGGTGCTGCAGAGCAGTCAGACAATATAACGCAACTAAAAGTTACAGTAATAACACCTGATGTTGATATAATAGGTATGGAAGAGTCACCAGACAATAATATGCAACCAGAGGTGGCAATAGTAACAAGTCCTGTTGACACAACAGGTGTTGCAGAGCAATCAGTCAGTATAATGGAACCAAGTCTTACTACATCAACACCTCCTGCTGAACCAACATATGTTGAAGGACAAGACGATAATATAAAACAACACGAAAATGTAGAGAAATTAAAAGTCACTAAGAAGCAAGAAATACAAGCGAACGATACAGGCCCTTCAAAAATCAAAGTCGAAGATGCACTTAAAATTCTTCAAAAGAGTAAAAAAATATATGCTTCGGAAAGCATCGCTTTAATCAAAAAGCTGCAATGGTTAAGAACTATATCTAATATCACAGAAATTGAGATTGAACATAAAATAGATCCGAAATCATTCGATTACTTATCAGACACTGAGATAAGTTTAAGTTCTTCAAGCTTTTCAAGACGTCGTAGATTGGACGAGAATCCAGATTTTGTGCTCCTCAAAGAGGCTATATTGAAAGAGCGAGGGCAATCGATTAAGTTCAAACGTTTTCCAAGAGTAAAGTAGACGGAGATAGCACAAAGCAAAAACAGATGGCGCAGAATAGGCAACGGCACTACAGCACGCTTGTAGCCTATCTAAAATAAAGATTTGATCAATCCTAACTCTTTATTGCATGGCAGCAGGACGCTAACTAATCAAGGCCCACTTGTGCTGCTCCGTTTAGCATTGGGTTAATGGTCTAGTCCAAGGCTAATTACTAACTACCATGGAACTGGCATTTTTTTTTTATTTCAGTAACCTTTCAAAAACAGTTATTTTCATTGAAATAACTTCTTATGGTCTAAGATCCCAGAGCCTCCAGTCCTTACATATTTTCTCAATAACAAAATGTATAGAGTAGTTAGTATCTGGGGGCATAGTGCACTTGCGCTTCAGCTTCTAGTATTTTTTTGTAGAAATGTTTTTTACTATTATTTGTTGTTATAGCGGCAATTGAAATACACAATCTGTGAAAATTTCAGATGTGTATTACGGTTCTTGAGATACAGCCCGCTGGCAGACGTACGGACGGACGGACAGCGGAGGCTTAGTAATAGGTTTCCGTTGGTTATTCTTTGGGTATGGAACCATAAAAAAACATTTATTAGGGTTTTAACTTTAATTCCACATTAATTTGAGGCCTTATACCTTATCCACTAGGTGAAAATATATTCAAACCAGAAGAAAATATGCATAAATGAACAAGCGGAGTAAAAAGGGGGAGGGGAATTAGAACTAATGGCGCATCGAGAATATCCAACATCGCTGTCGACTTCTAAAAGTCTTTTAGATCGCTAAGTTTGCGTACCAAAAAAGACAAATGTCACACCGACTTTCCTCTCATACTTACGAATTAAAATTAGCCTGTTTCCCATTACCCTCAGTTGCCATACCGATGACCTTACCAACAAACGGGGTTAGGTCAAAGTTCTGTTTCGTCTTGGCTAGCGTCCATCCGCCTAGACGCGTATTTATATACCACATAATGATAACTGCAATGTACATATCATCATCTGCCTAGCCTTTTCCAAACTATATTGTGGTCGGCTTCCAGTTAAACCGGATTCAGTTGAATACCAGTATTTTACGTGGAGCGGCTGCCTACTCTGGTAGGCAGTTTTTTTTCTGTTATTGGGTCTGCTTCCCAACCAATTTACAGGAAAAAAAATCGAAAATCTCGAAATAACGAATACAATTTAGTCTCTAACTGCCTCCGTGGTCGAGTGGTTTAGGCGTATGCCTTGTGACCCGGTGGTCGTGGGTTCGATTCCCACGGGAAGCATACTTTGTAAAGTTGTTTTCTAGTTTGGCTAGGACATTGCAGGCTTGAATCACTTGATTGTCGGAAAAAAAGATGATACCGTGCTTCGGGAGGCACGTATAAATAAGTCGGTGGTCCCGGTCACTAAATGGCGGTCGTCAAATAAACCATGTCAGAGGCGGTTTAGAAACTCTGACACTAGGGTGTGTGGGGTCGTTAGACCTTACTGCCCACACGATAAGAAGATTTAGTCTCTGACCCACCAGACCGGTTTTGCTTTAGCTAGCCTATTCTGTCCCACTTATGAGCAAAAGTCTCCACGATTCGATGGCATAATGTTTCATTTAATTTAAAATTAAATCTATAAAGAAACTAGCTTTTGCCCGCGACTTCGTACGCGCGTATCCCATTTTTCCCGTTCCCGTAGGAATTTAGTGAAATCCTCTTTTGATGCTTTCCTATGGAGAGTAGGAAAGCTACTTGCCAAATTTCAACATTTTACTACCAGTACTTTCGGCTGTGCGTTATCTGTCAGTCACTCAATCAGTCAGTAACGGAAGAATTTTATAAAATTAGGATTGCTAATCAGTGTTTTGTATACCTATATATGTGTTTAGGTAGATACACGTTCAATGACCATCTTCCTATTCCACCCCTTACACACCTCACCGCTATTTATGGTTCTCCATGGCGACAGCGGGACTTTCCACTGTTGTAGGTACAAACGCGAATTCCGGGTGGTAACTGGCTCTCTGCAGGCCTAAGGTCTCTCCCTCACTGCCGTCACGTTGCCTCGAACGTGCCTCCACGTGAGGGTAAAGTATTTCCAAAAATAATGTAGTTTCAACATTCTACACGTTTCCTTTCCGAGGTACGACAAAACACTTTTTATTTCGTCGTTCAGCTAACGTGCCTCATCAATTTATAATGCACATATATTCCAACTGCCATTTACTTACTAATATACACTTATCTTTTGAAAATTCTGTACCGTAATGGTTATGAAAGCAAACCGCGTGAGTTTTATTTAACAAATTTTATTTTCCTTTACAATTACACAACAAAAAAGGAAATTTACAAAATGCAGTAACGCCATCTGAAACACTACGTTAACAGTGTGGTTAATAATATAATATGTATTATATAACTAGTAACAATATAGTGTTTTAAATATACTGTAATATACAGGAGAGAAATATAAGGCTAGGCAATAAGGTCTATATTCGCTTACTTGGCTCGTGTAGGTAAATATTCTAGTGAGGATAACTCCTATTGCCTGAACAATAAATATCAACCTGTACTAATACGATTTTCTTATCCATACTTAGTGTAACTCTATTAGATGCTAATATTTTCAAGACAGTTAATTCCTTTAGCTATTTGAGCTCGAGGTATAAATATAATATTTATTCAGGAATATTTTGAAATATTGAATTTGGTATGCTACATTACCGAATGAGTGAGTACTTCTAACATTCCTTGAACTTAGCAATAGCTAATTAGGGACTGAAGAACACTAATTGAATATTAAAAAACCCGGCCAAGTGCGAGTCGTATTTTTATAATTTGTTGTTATAGCGGCAATAGAAATACGCACTTTGTGAAAATTTCAACTGTCTATCTGTTACGGTTCTTGAGATATAGCCCGCTGACAGACAGACGGACGGACGGACGGTTCCATTGATCACACTTCGGGTACGAAACCCTAAAAACGAACCAGCCAAGTGGGAGTCAGACTCGCACGCAAATTCTTTATTTGTTGGTATTGCGGCAATAGAAATACACACTCTGCGAAAATTTTAACTACGTATTTATGTTGTCATTACGGTTCATGAGACACAGCCCTCAGACAGACAGGCAGCAGCGGCCTATGTAGTAAGTTCTTAAAATTATTAATCAATTGAGCAAGTACCTACCCGCCTTTTGACTTTTTGTTGAAGTTAAGAAAATCGAAATGAATATAATCTATTAATGCTATTAATTTGCAAATTGATTGACTTGAAACTATTATCAGCTAATATTGTTACAAGCCTTTTATTTGGTAATAAATATCTCTTAGGGTTTGGGTTCACGTTTAGGTGATACACAGTTGATCCTATGATGCCCATGCTTATTTCCTGAAAAATGCAACGCTGCATCTTGATGACAAACTACAGCTACGCTCTTCATCAACATCATCATAGTATAGTATCATATTCATATTATACTGCCTTTGTTTACAAACTTTCAGTTTTCAGGTTTCTGCTGGAAAAAAAGGCTGATTACTTTATTTTAAAAGCCTACAAGTAAATACCTTAGTAAATAGGAGCCTTAAACTCCCTATATAGTAGTTGCAATTATTCTTTTATCTAGATCTTGAAGGAGCAACGCAGTGTTTTGACTTGGTGTTATGAACCCCACTTTGAAAAATGTTTAGCGCCAAATTTCACCCTAATTTAGTGATTGTTGTAATAGTTTGTAATGACTAAAGTTGACTAGAATAAATTAGAACATTGTATCTTCTACTTTCTTGCCTATACGTAACAGAATATTAAGTTTGAGTTTGTTTTCTTTCATTAGAAGGTTATTTACTATTTAAGAGTGTTATTCGTTTTAAGTATTTTAAATGTAGTACGCACCAACAGGACCTAAAGTGAATAATAAACGAAGATACTTAAACTTAAAATAAAAACTATAGTGTTCATTAAAAATAAACTGTAGTGGAAAGTTTGCTTTGCATAAAATGCGTATTTACTTCTTTTCATAAAACGTTTGGATCTTACAGTTCACGACAATAAACCAGACTTGTATGGACGCTACCTTAAAAATCTTTGATACTCACATTGATTCGAAAAAAATAACATTAAGAAAAGGTGACTAGATATCACAAGTTATAAATAAAGTAAGTTTTTATTTTCGTAACAAACATGACGTTTTTAGGAGAGGCCGTGTAAACGATGGTCCTCATCATAATCTAAACTTCTATACTAATATTATAAAGAGGTAAAGTTTGTGAGTTTGAGGGTTTGTGAGGTAGTAATCTCGGGATTGACTGAACCAATTTTGAAAATTCTTTTATCAATAGAAATCCGCGTTATTTGAGTGTCATAGGCTATGTATATTAACCCGAAAAATACCGCCCAACGAAGTAGGCACGGGTCAGATAGTTTGAAAAAAACAGAAACATCTCATTCGCGTCCAACAAGTCCGTCGAACTTAAAACTAATTCGTAATCTATAGCGTTAATTGAGTTTATACCAATATACGCGATGAGGCACCGAGATCACGGCTTTGTGTCTGGGGGGTTGAAGAACTCCCAGTGATGATGGTGCACCGCCCGGCTGTCGCTCAGCCCCAACATGATCAGCCCCGCAATCAACACCAGGAATATTACCATCGCCATCTGGATGTCTTTCTTGTCTTCAGCACCACTAATGTACGACATGAAGGAGTTGAATATACTCCTTATTGTTCTGGTGATCGACGAGTGGCAGACGCGCAGAAACTGTGCACCTGCTTCGGTTATCGTCGGCTCATGCGATCTCACGGGGGGAGCGATGCGGCGGGGGGACGGTCGGGGCTTACCATCATCAGAACTGGATTCTGAATGAGGAGCTGCGGGTCGCCTTTTAGGTCGTCGTGTTGGCGGCGGAGGAGTCTGGTGTTGAGGGTCATGCAAATCAAAATGAGGCCGCTCTCGCAACGACCGAGCTGGGAAGAAAGATGCTGGTGGGATGGTTATGTCTTGGAGATATGAGTACAACAACGGAGTCAAATCAGGAGGTGGTGGTCTTTGGGGCGGAGCCCCAGCTTCCTCAGCACTAGGAGGTCGAGGAGGGGGTGACGTTTGAGGAGGCTCTTCTTCAAGAGGGGCTTTCACTTCCGGTTTTATTTCCTCCACTTTCTCAACAGGCAGGTCATCTGTTTGTGTATGTTCCTCTCTACTAACTGGTCTTGGAGTTTCAATGACTTCTAGAGTTGTCGGTACTGGTACTGGTGGCGGTGGCGGTGGAGCGTGCGCTGTAGATATTTCAGCGAACTTTTTAACGATCTCGTCGATTACTGATTGAGAAAATTCAATCCCACTCACAGAAATGTGGCCTGATTTAGAATCTAATTCTGAAACTTGCAACGTCATTCCTTCTATATCTGACACCAAAATCTTATTAGCTTGAAGTTCGGATACGTTTAACCGGCCGACATCTAAATCTTTTACCTGTAGCCGCTGTGTTACCAAATTATCTAACTGCACTTCTCTGCTAGTGTCGCTCACTTTTTCCAGAGCACGCTCCTCAGCAAGCTGTGCGGTATTTTTAGGTCTCTGTCTGGTGCTTGTAACACCTCTTGACCTTGGAAGTGGAGGAACATCTGGGATTTGAGATTCATCGATATCTATAGGTTGAACAGTTAATGAAGCCTCGGTTAGCATTACTTCACGCTCGTTGATCCTAGTCGGACTCGAAACTCGTCTCTCCACCAATATAACTGTAGGCGATGTCCGCCCTAGACTTGGTTTAGATAATTCAGATATTTTTGGATCAGAAAGTTTTAATGATTTGTCAGTGCGGGATGTAGGCCGCGACTCACGAGGTGTCTCGGCTAATTTACCGTGACTTTTAGGGAGCATAGAGTCTTCATCAATAATGTCTCTCAATGAGCTTGATATTGACAATTCTAAATTGTCATCCATACCTAATTCAAACTCTACATCGTCTGGTAGAGGATCAGTCTGAGTAGATACTTCAATCTCTAATACATCTTCTTGTTTTGTTTGATCTTCATCGTAATCTCGTGATACTCCCATTGCAGACTCTGCATCTGTAGATATGCTCCGCTGCATATCATTTTTATCCCTCTTTCTTCTCCTGGAACCTCTGGGTGGACGTGGTGGAGGAGGTAGAGGTCTATCTTTCATTTTGTTTACTACTTCCCCAGATTTTAAATCTTTATGAACCTCTTCAAACGGTTCATCAATTTCAACGTATTGCGTTAAATCTCCGCTCACCGAGCGTTTAGTAAAGCTGTCTAATGTCATAAGACTAGTGGATGACTTCTTCCTAGGTGGTCGATCGGGACCAACAGGTTTAGTAGGTCCGACAGTATAATATTTACGTTCTGAGCTATTGCTCTTGCGGCGTCTCGGTGGAGTCTTGCTTTTCGAACGTCGCACGCCTTTGCTTGGCGCGTAGGGGCCTTTGTCAACAGTTGCATATCCGGGGCTCTCGTGACGGATTTCCCTTTCAATATCGATGTCTTCAGGAGGTGGTATGTTCGTGTCGAGTATGAGAGACTCGGCGCCGTGCGAGGTGCGGTCGTCGTCGCAGAGCGAGGTGCCGCGGGAGCTGCGGGAGCGGGTGCGGCGCGGGGGCACGGGGCTGTGCCCCGTCGTGGACTGCACGTACTCTTGCGGCACGATGTACTCATGTTCAGTGCGATACACAATTATCTGGAAAGTATAAAATATGAAGTTTATGTCTCGTTTACTAACAAGCAATTCATGAAAAGTAGCGTAAAATAATATCTCATTCATGAAGACGGTAGTACGTATGAATTTGAATAGCTCATTCAAGAGAACAATCGAATAAATCAGGTTTGGTTAAACCATTCAATTTGGCGCTAGTGACGACAGTGGCGCCATGACCTTGTATTTGAACTGACACAAAAATTATATCTAATGGGAGCAATAATGTAACAGCAGTAGGGCTTAATTGTGTTCGATTAAGATTGGTATCGAATGCTCTCGTTCATTACAATGTTCTACTAACTGCTGAACGGGAGTTGTTTTTGTGGATCGTGTGTGTCATTGATGTGAGGTTTATTTAATATTTATTTGTTTTCAATACATGCGAAACTTGATATTACCGTCACTTCGTTCTTAAATAATTTTTCAGTGGCGGTTTCAAGCAAGAAAGATTTTTAAAGAATCCTCTTAGCCATTTGCCAGTTTGTGAGGTTGAGATTTTGTAATAAGTATGTAAGTAAATTACAATCACGCCTTTTCCCTTTGGGGATAGGCAAAAACTATACATAGAATAATTTTCTAGAGCTTATTTGTCACAATTCTGGCCCTAATGACTTGGAGACCGAATTTGGTATATTTGAGTAGTCGATCAAGTTTGTGCAAGAGAAGTTTCAAGGAAATTTCATGGTTTGAATTTTCCATTAATTTGAAGGACGCACTGAATCAATCAGCCGATATAATTTTGCCTATTTATACGTTACGAGTGCACTAGGCTTTATTTTGTATCTCAATCGAGCTTGTGCTACCTACTTACCCGCGCGCGCTATTTGTATCTACAAATATTTAATCGGTGCTCGAATCGCGAACAGAAGCTTAGAAGCTAGTCACTTGGCAGATGTGCCAAACTAGAGTAATAAATGACTTGGTTACACCATATATTATCTCAGTGTTCAGTAAAAATGAGTAAAGGCTGATACCCTTTTCCTGTTATCTAAGAATGGCCCTTTTATTTATTTATTTATTTATTTTATATCCACCATATAGTTATCTTTACAGGTTTACCACCTAATGCGATAATGTAGTCAACTATTATTACTTAAAGCTAAACAATTAAAAAACTAACAGCTTTTGTTTTTAGTACGCATTGTGCTTTTGCTTGTGTTGTTTAATTGTCAAACTATGTATAATAATAGCTACATTGTGCGTGTAAGCATTTTATCATCTGAACATAAAATTAGCAGCCGCCATTTGTTTATATTTTCGTTAACTAGGTCAACAAACCAAACGAAACACTATGTCCAAAAATACAATCCGAGTCTATCCCGTACAGATTCACTGGAAGCGCGCCAGAATAAATTGCACAGAATACCGTCTCGTTTTATACCTAACTTTATATTTGTTTCTTCGTCAGTATATCAATCAGACGGATGACGTAAATGCCACTGAAATTGTAGGTGATCGGCGATACAATATTTTTCGCGGCCTCTTTATTTGATTGCCAGGCTCTACTGCGAAGTCTTAAAACCATCATGATGTCAGGGTCTGAGCCTGGACGAATAGTACTATCACTTTAATTCAACGGAATAATAATGCACTAGCTGACCCGCGTAATTTTGTCTGCGACATTTTTTCATTAGGTAATGCGCTGCTCCTATTAGGTCGTAGCGTGATGTTATATAGTCTATATATTTATATAGCCTTCCTCGATAAATCGGCTATCCAAAACTAAAAGAATTTCACGTTCAACCAAACAAACAAACTTTTCAACTTTGTAATATTAGTATAGTATAGATAGAATGGTATATCGTAGGCCGCATGAATAATTTAGCGTACATAGTAAATATATATGTATTTATATCGTGCATTTTGAATCTTCTAAAATAATTTTACAAAGAGGTGAAATTGTTTGTTTTAGGGGTGATATTTGGGGGGCTAAAAAGGCCACTTTAGGAGAATCATACTATAATCATAATAATAATCACACAACAATCTGTCAGATTTAAATTTCATTTTTATCGCTCAGGCATTAGGTTTAAGGTTGATTGGGAAAATTTGACATTGACAGGTAGCGTGATTTGCTTTCTAATTCTGCTAAAGTGGCCTTTTTAGACCCGCCGGATAGCACTGGTAGCTTATTTGCTATAGGCATTAATATATAAAAACCCAAGATACACACTCAGCATCTCAAAAACGTCCGCATAAAACAAGCGCAAAATATAAAATTGTGCGCTAGTTTCAAACAGTCTTGCATCGCTCGCCATACTGCACTTTGTAAAAACAACTTTAAGCGATCCGTGTAAGGTTGAATTTGCAAAAAAAATGTTTATAGTATAACTACAAACAACTCATACATGACACTTGATACATTTCAGTTTTTGACGACAGTTTCGATTGTTGCATTTGTTCGTGACTGTGCATCTTGGGTTTTTTATATATCAATTGCTATAGGCCACATTTTTGTCCGAAAAAATAAAACAAAGTTTCCTAAGGGATAGAACACGAAAGCAAAGGATAAAACCAGGCATGCTGTAAGGAGCAAGCAGATTCAGCTTGCTAAAAGGAAGCTATGAAAAGTCAATCTCAATTTAAAAGTTACTGAGGTAGGTTCATATTACGTCACGTCGCAATATTTTGCGTGGCAAGGCTACAAGAAGCTACTTCCAACATTTGTTACGATAACAGTGACGAGAATAATGGTTATATTTATAGATTTGTACGTTGACATATGACAGGTATTACGTATTACTCCGTTTAAAATAAGTTTTTAAAAGATTTGTATAAAATTATAAAAAGAGGATAATTATGAAAACCATTTCAAAATATCGTAAATAGTGGGCCAGCGGTATAGGTCTCAGGGACCAAGCTACTCGTACCATTGTGGTGGTCAGGGCTCCAGATAGTGGAATCTTTGAACAATACTTCTCTCAATCTTTGAGCAGCATCCAGACGTACCGGCTTTTGAATCGAGACATTGATTCATCTGCCTAGCGAGCGTTGGTTTTCGCATGACATGTTTCCTTCTTGTTTCCCTGGACCATTGGTAGGTGTAAAAGTGACCGAAGCCAACTTGCTGAGGCCCCGTTAGATATTCCAAATAGAATTATTATTATTAAGGTTCATTTTTCAAGTCTTGAACTAAGTAAAAAGTAACTTTAAGATTTGGGAGCTATGAGGTTTTTCAATAGCTTAATTCTTGCGATTGATCAATATCCCTTTGAGTTTCCCAGTATCAAATCCCAGATCGAGCAAATCTTCAGGTAGCTTGTAGCTTTAGGCTAGAAACTGCGTGACGATTGTTAATAAAGTAACAATTCGGTAGCGCATGGTAATGTTAACATTGAACTGTTTGACAGTTAATATGGCTAATAGAACCTCATTTTTTCAAGACTATCTTGAGCCTAGTTTTTTGAATGGACCTCGGCTCGCTTTTATACCCACGTCACTCAAATATATCAGACAAAACATGGGTGAACTCTGCCACTGCGGCAGACGCAATGTTGTGTTGTATCATCCTACTGGTAAGGCAAACAATCGCTTTCGCATTTATATGATAAAAAAACCCATTAATGTTTCCATAATTCATTATGTTCGATGACTAGATCAATTCATAGGTAGATCAAAATAGTATTGTTTTTGTCATTGTTTGTTTGTTGTTGTACAATTAGAGTTAGTAACGCTATAAACAGGGCAACATAATAATTCAATTCAGTGCTAGGAAAAAATCCATGTTATGTGTCATGCAGTTTCCATAGTTTTGTTGAATCGGCCCGTATTGCTGTACTGTCCACCGTTTGTCAACTATAAAAGCTGTCACCTAAATGCTAGTCGCATAGATGAACTTTAAAATTTGAGTGTGTTTAGCAGTTTGTTTGCAGGTTGTGATGGTCTAAATGTATATTTAAAGGTAATACTCACATCGTCCGTGTTCTCATGTTCCTGCGGCTGTTCCCACAGCTCCGAAGTCGAAACTTTATTGAAGTCGCTCAGGGACGAATGCTTGAAGTCTTTCTTGCTGAATCTCTTCTTCCTCTTTGGTGGCATCGGTAGAGTTTGAGATTGAATGGGAACATTCTCCGGGTATTGGATTACTTCATCGTTTGCATATTCATGTATAGAATGCAAGTCAGTGGTAGGTGTGAAATCAAGGTGATTGTTTATGTGCATATCAATGTTTTCTTCCACATCACAACTTATATGTTCGTCTTGATGGTCTTCTGCCAAACCTAAGTCTACCTCACTAAATTGCATACTGGCGTTGACACTGTCGTCTATGTACGGAGTCGATTCCTCCTCTTTCTTCTTCCGCTTGGCTCTCGATGGCCTAACTGGTGGAAACGTGTAATAACCGTCATCTTTATCATTCAAATCTTCAGTAGAATACCTCATCGGTTCGTTGTCATCGATCATCAGCTCAGGATCAGCGTCAGGATCGTTGACGTACATATTGTCGTCGTTCATTCCCGAATGACTCCCGATCATTGAGAGAATATTCTTCGGATTTTGGAACGCTTTTCGTGTTTCATCGCTCAAATATTCCCTTGTTTGAATATCTTCACGAGAAATACCTCTCGGTCGAACAAAAAATTCGTCATTGTTAATTTCGGTTATGACATGTGTGTATTCTTGTTTAGAAGGTGAAATATCGGGTATTGATGAAGCATTACGTTCGTCTTCCAGATGAGAAGGTTCAGGTTCATCGTCCATATATTCGTTGTCCACTTTGTCAAAATCATAGGTGGTCTCAATTCGCCTGCTGTTTTCCATCTCAAAGTTCGCGTCATCATCATTTTCCATATTCCCGTATTCTCGTGGCTCTTCAGGACTATCAGGGATATACGTTGGTTCATCTTTATTTTTTTTGACCCGGGTGAAGGTAAACGTGGGTGGTGGTGTATCTTCCCTGTTTAATGTCGGTGATGATGATGTTTTGGGAATCTCTGACTTCTTCTTTCTGTTAAATAGTCTGGGGTAAGTTCTAGTTTCAAACTCTACAGTAGCAACATCTGTAGGCTCTACGTTTGAATCCGTGGAGTCATTGGTCACATTGTATTCTTTTTTCCTACCAAGACTAGGAAAGTTGATCTTTGGCCTGTCAGGCATTCTGAATTTTGGCATATCGGGAACGGAAAACTTAGGCCTGTCTGGCAATGTGAACTTTGATCGGTTTAATTTTTCAGCTATATTAAATTTAGGCCGATCAGGTAAGCTAAACTTCCTTTTATCTGGTAATGTGAATTTTGGTCGGTCTGGAAGCGATATCTTAGGCCTTTGGGGCATTTTGAATTTAGGCCGTTCAGGCATACTGAATTTAGGTTTTTCAGGCATGTTGAACTGCTTCGATTTTATGCTTTGTAATTTTGACTTTAATTTTCCAGCGTGCGATTTTAGTTTACCCGTACCTTCTCTGATGCGCTGCTGAATTTTACTGTCAGTGCTTTCGGCATTCTTTGATCTGCTGTCGCGTTTTAAAGGTAACTGTTCCAGTGCAGACGAGTCAACCTGACTTGTACTAACTTCGCATTCTGTGCGTGATGTTGTGGAGGGAGTGTTTATGAAATACCTATCTTCGATGTCTCTTTGTAGTGCTTCAGCGCTTGTCATTTCGTCGTTTTTATCATCATTTATTGGTATATTTTCATCTAATTGTTCTTCATCATCTGAGGTATGCTGTAAACATTTTCTCTCCAGAGAAGTGGTACTTGACAACTCGTCATCAGTTTTAACCAATTGAATTGGTTTCTCATCTACACTCGGAGCAGTGTAAATAATGTTTGGTGGTGGTTTTTCGATGATTTCATATTCGTGATCACTGAAAAAAATTAACAATCTTTATATAATATAAGTAGTACATTCCCTAAGTACCTATAGCACAGCATATTTATGGCATACGTTCGCAAAACTAATAAAAATATTTTTGAATAGCAGTAAATCAGTTGCAGAGCATAAAATGGAGTAAAGAGCATAACATAAAGAAATGCAAATCGCAAAAATTGTGATTCGTCGCAGAAGATTTGAGTTATATTTAAACTTCACACACACGTTGCTCGAGTCACAATTAGGCCAACAGCCGCCGCTCGTTTTAGCCGCAGCCGCCGGGCGAAAGACGTTGTTCATATTATTTTGCAGTTTGTAATGCTAGTTATAAATGTCATGAAAACCGTCGAAAATGAATGTAGGTGGCTTGACTTACCTCTCGTACGAAATAAAATTACTAGCTCGCGACGTCGGTCTAGTACCCACTGGATTCACTCTCTCCGGGAGGAGCGAGTCACATTGAAAGAACTGACAAGCGCATCGGACGTCTGGAGTGAATATCTGAGCGCTGCCTTCTCGGGTCGGCCTCACAGGCCGCTCTATTGGAGTGCCACCTTCGGATGTCCATCGCCGAAGTGTAGTCATAACTACCGACTACCGAATCCAGGGCATATTTATTTTAGTTACTCGTTTCCCGTAAACTACACGAACTGTCATTTGCACGCGGGCAATGAGTCATTAAGCGTGTTTGTCAAAGCTGGACGGTAAATGAACTAATCACAGACGTGAAAGCAGCCGCGAGCACTGATCACTGATGACAATTTTAAAGAGCTTCCCCAATGTGCAGGAAGATCGGTCCGACCGAGCTATATTTATCAGACAGTCAGAAGCTAGCGCGTTCGCTTTGCATGTGTTGGACACGGTTGTTATGTCACAGTTGTTACGTATGATGTACTACTGCTTACAAAGGAGTTATTAGTAATGTTAAATAATAAAATATTTACCTGCTGGGTTTAGACCATTTTCTCGGGTATTCTATTTTTTGTCGATCGTTGGCGTCGTGAGGGCTGGGGCTGGGTGACGATTCTATAGGTGTTGCAGCAGGCTGGTCTCCAATCACCTCTGCATCTTCTCCTGTCAATTCCGTTATGGTAATATTGGGAGATTCGTTGCTAGGTCCTCTTTCATCTAATTGGTTTTGAAATATTTCGTCTACGTTGGGTTCATCTGGATCCATTTCTTCGTCCAAAATCACTGCTTCTTTATTTACATTATCTATTTTATGCAATTTTTCCATGACGTGATCTTCGGATTTTAGACTAGCATTTTCCATAACTAAGCTAGGATCTTGGGAGGCGATCGACTTCTTCTCCAACAGGCTTTCATTTTCCTTGTTGCTGTTACTCCTACTTTCATCATCCATTCTGTTACCGCCCTGCTTATCCACATCTGGTGAGAAATGCACATCTTTACCTTCCTCTATGTCTTCATAAATATGCTCTTTCTTTTTTCTTGGTGGTGGTGTGTCTACAACCATAGTTTTACTCATCTCATCAGAGCTTCCTAATTTAATTGCTCCAAATTTTTGTCTTCTGACGGCACCTGGTGATGATCTCAGCTGTCTTATTTCTTGAGTTTCATCATTTTTTTTGCGTTTTGAAATGGGAGATTTTTCATTTTCATTTCGTTCAAGTTTGTGTAAAGTTTTATCTGCTAAATGTTTGATTTTATTTACCAAAGGGTGACAACACTTTGTTTTTTCCCTCGTTTCTGATGTAATTCCTATGCTATATTGTTGTTCTGGTACTCGACGTTTAAGTATACCTTTAGGAGAGACATTTTTAGGTATTTCAACAGGTGTAGCTAAGTGGGTACTAGTTTGACTTTCGGGACGTTTAACTACATAAGCTTTCACGGCTTGGTTTATGACATCTTCTTCTAAATCTAAAGATATTTCTTTAGAAAAGTTCGGTACGTGTACTCCCTCATCTTCACCTTCCTCACCATGCTTGCGACTGCTCCCAGGTGAAGAGTCAAGATTCAGTATCCTTTGCACGTCGCCATCCACCGGCGAACGTGTCCGAGACCGTGAAAATTCTCGTGACATACTTCTTCTCGGCGTCGTTTCTCTGATGATATCTTCTGCAGTTATTTCACCCTGAAGTGGCTCCTTTAGTAGGTGAGTCCATGGGTACCTTCCCGCTTCACGAGCTCTTCTCAAATCCTCCCATTGATATGTTTTTATAGGTATTGCTGGTAAATCTTTCTCTTTATCTGGTGACAATTCAGATTCCATATGTTTGATTATTGAATTTAATTAACTTGAAAAATATTTTAAATTAGGTTTGCCGGACACAATGTTTTTGTACGGGGTTTGATGAAAATTTTGAAATATTAATGCACGAACCCCGCAAATTTTTCACTTTTTCACCGTATAAACTAAGAACACAACATTTCGTTTCAATGTGAGAATCTATGACTGAAAACACGTTATGTTTGCGTGGGCTCGTGTAGAAATAGGTGTGAATAAGTTGTGTACTATGATCATTGGCCAACAGATTATTTTGGACTAATGCACCGATGTTACCTTGAAGCGTTCAGGGCACTACTGTCGTGAGTCCTCAGCTCACCATCCCTGGTGTTGTTTGTTGACATGGGATGCACTAGACGCGTTTTTTTGTTTTATTTATTTTTTTCCGATCGAAACCGATTGGCGATCTGCACTGAATCCCGGTTCAACTGGCCGACACGTCTTAGTCCGCGCAGGCGCGCTAAATATAAGATTGAGCATGAATTTATTTTTGGTGAGTATTTCGCGTCATCAGTTAAAACTATAGGACCGTTCTCGATTTTGGAGGCTATCTGTATGGTTTGTAATCAGAGATGCTGAGGTTATTTAATAAATGGAAATGGTGGTTTTATATATAAGAGTTGGTCCTGAGTTGACTTACCGATGGCACCTTGAACGAAGTCCAAATGTCTGGTGCGGTTGGGCCGCGGGCAGTGTTCGCGCGTGACTGCTACATTCACACATTTATTTATTGATGTATATAATTGCTATACGTACACACGCATTATGTAAGCGTATGTGTGTTTAACAGGTGGGAAAATATTTTTTTTATGTTTGTTGGTGGACCTATATTTCTATATAACATTGGCGTGATTATCAGGGTCGTCTTAGTTCTACACAGTGCAGGGATGCGAAAGTAAGATTGCATCTTCGTTCTTTTTACTTTTCGATAGTTTTTCTATTGACCATACAGAAACAAGATTTGCTTAGTTCTTTTTTCAAGAAATCTTCGAAATTTTAGCGAACCGTCAGGTGATAGAGCTAAAATAGGTTAGATTTTTATTTGACCAACTTTATCGAATAGTTTAATTGAAAACAAATAAATAACCAGAACGTATTTTGCCCTTTTTTGTTTGGAATTTGATTAAAAAACCAGCCAAGTGCGAGTCTGATTCGCAAGAATGGTAATATAGACCGGCTTTATGCGAGTCGGTCTCGCACACGAAGAGTTCCGTACCATAAACCTTATTTTTTATTATTTGTTGTTATGCCTACCAAATATTAGCTTCTCAAGATTTGGTAGGTCTAAAGGATCTTGGGGCCTAGATTGAATGCCCGTCCCTCACATTTTCTTGATTGCAGCTTAATGCTCAACGATAGGATTCATAAGAAAACAAATATCGCTACGAGGTTGCAATACGCAAATCTCTACGTAGTTGTAAAATCGCACTTATCAAGAGTGCAATCTTTGTGATAGCTCTTGTCGGTGCGATCAACTAGAGGTAAGAGCCGCTCGCTGGCAGTGTGAACAGCTAGCTATCGACTATGAATATATGTGTCTCTTTTACTCACACGAGCTCTGTATCTTTTGTCCCTTTCCTCAGCGAGCAGATAGTCGATAGCTACTCGCTTTTTCGCCGGCGGTGAGACAAGTGCCTATGTTTATACGATGAGGCAATGACAGAATAAACTTAGGTGGAGTAAGCACTTTCTTGTATGGGGGCCCATACAAGAAAATGTTTTTTTTTCTCGTTTATGATACAAAATTCTTCGTGTGAAGTCAAAGTCAAAGTCAAATGATTTATTTCAACTAGACCAATAAAGGCACTTTTGAACGTCAAATTAAAATAAAATAAAATATTATAGTGACTCTAGTCGTCCGTTCGCAAAAGGTAGATTCTTATGGAGAAGAACGGACAAGAAACTCCATAGTTACTCTTTTCAAAAAATAAGCTTTACAATATTTGCATACATTAATCAGTTGATTATATGTGAGGACGATGCTCCCAAAAAAACTGTGTGAGAGATTGACTCGCACTTGGCTGGTTTTTTTTCACAGCTGTATAATAAACATTTCGCTCCACCTGGACGAAAACGTCAAATTATTTGCCATGCAAACCTAACTTAATGTACGTCATTCCAACCCGCGATTGGCTCCCGTCGGCCTCTGCTGCTAGGTAGCGAGCGTAGTCAAAATGGGATTCCAAATTCAAATCACATTAATGCCCGGCGGGTTATTATGAAATTCAGTATAATATAATTGCCTGGCGGCGGCGGTAGGCTGGAGCCACAGTTTTGGTCGCGCGACCTGCTCCTAGCAGTGGTGGCCGACGCTCGCCACCTCTTTTCATGGCTAGAGCACAATTTTCTCACAGTGAGTGTAGAGTATGCCCCTCAGGGATAAAGATGTCTTTACCTTGGGCTAGCTTAAATCCCTCGCTGCACACAGGATTCTTGCATTCCTGAAGAATCTTGGGTGGTGGGACATAAAGTTGGTGAGCGTGTAAACCAGCCGCACGCTGCGCTGGCGCCTCATGCCAGGAGCGCGGCACATTCCGCTCTCAACAAGATGCCTTCAGCGTCAAATGTCGCACAAGGTTATAGAAATGCGGGGTTACTTTCTTCACACATTTGCTTGATTATAATGTATGGCACGGAGAAGCCAATAATAATAATAGTTCGTCGTCGTAAAGCCTACTGTAATAGTTCTATGTTGGAATTTAAAAAGGGATCTGTCATGCAGATTGAATTGGGGTACATAACTACTTCGATGACAAAATAATTAAAATGTTATTGAAACGTTTCATTGAAAGTGTCCTCCGGACATTAGGTAGGTACATGTTGGCAATTAAGTATCCATAAATTTATAGTGTAGGATTATCAGCTGCAGAACATGTAATAGTCGAGGAATGTCACATGACTCGGTGATTCAATAATTACACATTTTCCGCGGATAACACTCCCTTCTCTCGTGAGTTTACTTTAAACGCTCGGGAGTTAACTCTCGAATCCTTCATTGTGTTCGGGATTCAATATCACGCCCGTGACATAGGACACTGTTTTATCCTCTCGGTGCATAATCTACTACGTATTTCACACCACATGCACGAAAACGTCAGATTAAATGTCATACAAATTCAACCTAAAGTAAGGCATTGTTGCCCGGCGGGTTATAATGAAATACAGTACAATATTATTGCCCGGAGTCAATAATGTGACTCAACTTGGAGGCCGACAGGAACCGCTCGCGGCCAGCCACCTCTTTTCATGACTTCCAAACAATTTTATTGCCGTAGAATTAGTCCGGTTAATTAGACATAAAGATAGTGGTAAAATAACAAAAACTCCGACAGAGCTGAATTTCGGTAGAGACCTTGGGTACACCAGTAGAAATAAAGTGCCAAAAATCCCCATCGATCCCATGTGTGCCAGAAAAGTTATTCAAAGGTCAAAATTTTCGGTTTTTTTGATTTTTCTCGAAAATTGTAAGTTTTATCAAAAATATAGCCAAATTAAAAATTGTAGATCATAAAATTATCAACAAAAATGGTCTTTTTGCGTTTTTCCTAAGATTCACCGTACCTAAAATGTCGCGATTTTAAAAGTTGAAGGAGTTACATTCTGCACGATTAACCGAAGTAGTGTATTTAGCGCGTTTTTTTTTTAACGTGGTTTCCCCGGTATTTCTTTGGATACGATTCAAACTTTGAATCGGTTCCAAAGTATTATTTGTTAATTTCCAACCCGTCTTCGGGGTTCAGTTGATTGCCTAGCTATGTCTAAACTTGATAGTATTAGTATACTCGATACAAATGTTGGAAGAAGACAAGATAGTTGTACTTGTTTCTTTTGTACAAAATTTAATTAATTAATGTCTATACAATATTTTTTTTTGGATTTCATAAAACAGCAAGGAGAAAACGACTTCCTTTTCCACTTTTTACGTGGCATTATACGCGGCATACGTGGCATGTGTGCATGTCATGTAGAATGTAACTCCTTCAACTTTAAGAATGTATTTGTTTACCTTGTAATTCAGCGTTACTAGGGCATCAGCAAAAAATTCCATAATTCAGCTCATTACATTTAATAAAGTACCACTTTTTTGCGAATTTTTGTTTTAATTGTACCTCGGAAATAATTATTGCGAAAGGTAAAAGAGTAGCGCCATCTACTACACTACATAAAAACTATATAATGCGTTTACACAACATTTTTAACCAAAGTATTTGAAATGTTTAAATATTAGACCAAAATAAAAAAAAAATATGATTGGTTGTTTTCTATTAAAAATATTATTTACAGAGTTAAATCCAATATAAAAGTTCCTATCACTTGCCTAGATCTTTGACAGTCATTACGGATGATCAGAAGCCAGTAAATCTGACTCTAGGCTTGCCATGAAGTACCTGTTACCCAGTTATTAATAATATGATCTATACTTAAAATTATAAAGAAGAAAGATTTGTTTGTTTGTTTGAATTGAATAGGCTCCGAAACTCCTGGACCGATTTGAAAAATTCTTTTAGCATTGGATAGCTACATTATCAGGGAGTAACATAGGCTATATATTATCCCCGTACTCCCACAGGAACGGGAACTACGCGGGTGAAACCGCGTGGCGTCCACTAGTAATATATAATTTCATTCAGGTAACAAAGACCCATAACATATTATATACCGTACAGGCTATCATACATATTTATAAAAACCTTTAAAATATAAATTAACTATTGTACACGAAGTGACGGCGTCGTGTTGCGCTGCGTGATGTCGCGTAGCCTTCCGCAAAATCGCCGATACACGACACCCTGCGGCCAAAACTCTTCCTTGAGGAAGGTATCAATATAATGAGTCGGTACTCGCACCACGAACGACTTGAAATTCGTGTTGTGGCGCGACTCCAACTTTTCGATCCTTAAGGTCCAGCTGGTCTTCGCTCGAACGTACTCCTCAACCTTCGTGGTGTGGTGTAGCCGAGACACATAGAGCTGCGTTGAAGGTATTGCTGGACGCAGCAATATCTTGGATGTGTTGTGGAGGTCTGGCAGGCAGCCGCACCATGTAAAATACTGGTAATTATCTGAATTCGGTTTGACTGAAAGCCGACCCCAATGTAGTTGGGAAAAGGCTAGGCAGATGATGAAGATGCTTGCACGAAACAAGCTTGTCCAAATTATTCCGTTTTACTATCTTTTATGCCACGTTCTTTTAGGTATCCAAAGAGTAACCAACGGAACCCTATTACTAAGCTTCCGCTGTCCGTCCGTCCGTCCGTCTGTCAGCGGGCTGTATCTCAAGAACCGTAATAGGTAGACGATTGTAATTTTCACAGATTGTGTTTTTTTTTACTGTAGATAGGCATACGTTTGACCTCTATCTCACCTGATGGTAAGCGATGATGCGGTCGAAGATGGAGCACGTTCGCCTAGAAGCAACCCACTCACTCACTCTTGTCTTAAAGATTCCCAGGTTGTAGCTATCTGGAAATACAGACTCTGGCAGGGAATTCCACTCCTTAGCTGTACGCACTATGAATATTTCTATTGCTGCTATAACAATAAATCGTGTGCTAAAACTGTCGAACCTGCCACTTCGCCTACTAGAATGTAGATATAATATCAGTAAGTGATTGAAATGCATGTGCGTCTGCTTACTTATGGCTATCGGGCATCCACATCAAAAGATCACCTTGTGGTCTACCTTGTGGGAGGTTTTCCAACGCTGCGTTTTCCGGTAAGCGGTCACCACTCTAGAACTTCCAGCTTCATCGGCTATCTCCCACTCCTTCATATCTGATCATGATTCATAGTTACCGCTAGCTTTACCAAGTAGGTGTGATACGCATAAAACACTTTTAAGGTTCCGTACAAACAGGGTAACCAACGGAACCCTGTTACTAAGCCTCTGCTATCCGTCCGTCCGTCTGTCTGTCTATCAGCGGGCTGTATCTCAAGAACCATAAACAGTTGAAATTTTCACAGATTGTGTATTTCTATTGCTGCTATAACAACAAATAATAAAAATTAAGGCTTATGGTACGGAACCCTTCGTGTGCGAGTCCAACTCGCACTTGACCGGCTTTTTAATACTTGCTTCTCAAATGAACAGTTCTAACAACTTTGTTTAGAGCCCAAAGATAAGGAAAGGGACACAAAAGAAAAGAGAAGAGGGGACAAGAAAAAGGTAATAGGGACCGTGCACAGCGTTGACTATGCCATCTAGTGTCACATATTCGAAGTTTCAAGGGTCAGAATATTTGACATTGACACTTCTGTGCTGCTACCTGTGGTTCCTGCACGCTCAGTTTAGGGGAACGTACGCGAAGAAGACTGTGCCATCTAGCGTAGCTATTTCGAATTTTATACTTGAAACATACTTGACAGTGACATTTCTGTGCTGCCACCTATAGTTTCTGCACGCTCCCTATAGCATGGGAAGGAAACGGAAGAGCGAGTGGAAAACAAGGAAAGAAAGAAAGAGAAAGACAGAGGTTCAACTAATAAAACGACCGTCTACATTTTACAGAGTTTATTATTATTTTTATGAATATTATAACGTGTAATAACGTTACTAAACTTTCGAATGAAAAAAAAAAGGAAAGTAGGGATAATGCACATAAAATAACACTATTGTAAAGATCAAAATACAGGTTTACAGTGAGCGGTTGTCAAACAAATGCAGAGTTCTTGCGCCGAATATATAATTAATTTAATAAAAATACACAAAATGAATTAATAATAAAACATTCAATTCGTGTACAATTTTCTAATTACGTATTTACTTATTTTTTAAGTGCTTATAATATTTATTTTTAATGGAAATGTTTTGCAATGTCTAAAACAGGATTTTAAGCAGGAGGAGGTTACAATCATAAATTAACCATCTAATAAAAGAAAAAAAAAATAACAAAAAGGCTACGAAAAAAAAAACCGGTTTTCTTATCCAAACGACAAACCCCTTTTTCTATCAGTTTGAACATTTCAAAAGATATTGACCATTTTCTTTTTCTGGAATTTTTCAACAACTCTGGAGATATTGGACGAATTGTTGTTTCTTTATAGATTGTATGTGATTCCTCTTCAAAGAAATCCAACAAAGCCAATGAGTAGCTTTTCTAAAAAATAACTAAACTAAATAACTTAGTCGATATAACAAATAAAGGTAACTCTTGAAATTGCATGATTTTCGACGTGTGCGAAGGGAAACACTGGTACAGAGAGGGAGAGGGATAGTCGCGTGCAAAAGCGTGTTGCGAAGGAGTTCAACTACTTAGAGTGCGGAGTGACAACGTCAGAACAGAGTCAACTGCAGACGTTGGAAACTTTGTACTCAATTATACTGGTGCTTCATTCCTGGCTGGCCTGTCTCCTGAGGAGCCCTGGATCCAAGTCTGCGCGAACTGTCTATTCGCTATCCAGACCGTAGGCCTACCCTTTGGACCGGTACGTAAACCATCCCTGGGTAATCGCCCAGTTGGAAAGCGGAACGCAAAAATAAGGAATATAGTAATTTCATACTTATCTAGTCTTGAAACTACTTTTATTCCTGCGAACTCTTTTGCTCTTACCAGAGTTCACCGCAACTGGATAAGATATGACCATCTTGCGACAGTTGTCTATTCGTTACGGTTCACTTCATAGGCGACGTTAGCAGTAACTATTGCTTGACCTATCCTTTAATAATCCCTGAAGTCGATGCGACCCCCGAAGGAAGATATGGGGGTGGTCGGATGTCAGCCGGACCACGCGGCGATACTAACTCAATAAATTAACAAAACCATAAATTAAAATAGGGTATAAGTCACTGAATGATACATACTTAGAATGATACAATAATGTAAGGTGTACAGCAAACAAAATGATGATAAAATCAAATATAAAATTATACATTGAAACAAACAAGAGACAAATTACCGATGTGACCTCAATGGTTTGCTAGTTATATTTTATGTATTAGTAGCAATCTGGACAAACAAATTGAGATGACAGATGAAGTTAATGATGAGTAACAAAGAAAATAAACTAAAAATAAAATCCTCATCGTAGTTTAATATGTAAGGAACATCAAGAGTGTGTAATACAAAATTGTACAGAATAGATAGTTTACGTATTTTCTAAATTTATTAATAAAACCTAACCTATTTTTCGTACATTTCAGCTACAATAAATATTAGACATTCCTTTCAATTTGCCGTGTATGAATTCTGTGCCTTTGGCAGAACCAGCATCGCTAATATAGAAGAATGCCTGCTCAGTGACTTAAATGTGAAAAAAGTGAACGATTGTGATTGGAATGCTTATTAAAAAAGTCATAAAGTATGTATCTAACAATAAAAGAATAAATAAAGTGCATCAAACAATTTTATAGTTACTAGTAAAAATTGTTATCTGCAGGAGAAAGACCTGACTTAACTGTGAATCAGGCACAGGAAACAGGAATCAGGGTACCACCGATTGTACCTCTATGCTTTTGAACCTTAGTTAATTCATTAGCGATGTATATTGTTTACAGAGTGACTGATATAATTAAGTACGTACATTAAATAATATGTAGGTACCACCAATTACCATAAAAATTCTATCAGTTTTGGAACAAATTACTGACTTTTGAAAAGTTGGGACTGCTATACCATTGTTCATGAGCCATCAGAAAACTATAATTTAGCATGCCGAGTGCAAGAGATTTCTCACAATTTGCAGTGTTTGTCGTGAGGCAGAAATTTTTCAAAAAATCTTCAAAATGCCACATATCCAACTCAGAATCCAAGTTTTCGGGTACAAAATTGTCATAACTAATGGTCAAAATGAAAGTAATTTCTACTACAACGCATTTCAAGGAACACAATAACTACCAGCCACCTTATATAACATCTCTGAAGTTTAATTTCGAAATGTACCTGAAATAACCGTTTCGGTTCGTCATCTACTCACAAATCTTCATTTTATTATGAACGTGTGGGTTTTAACGTTATATTTCTACCCAGTGATAAATATATCACGTAGGTATACTTGACAAACAGAGTATTGATCGATGCCAAGATGCGCTCGCGCCGCTCAATCCCATTTACTGATTGATTAGTATTACTTCATATCGGTCTATCCAAATGTATATACTATATCTGTGATGTATGATGTGAAATGAATGTATATTCATTTAAAATATATTCCTACTATGAAAAAATGATAAGCCTACCAAACATTATCTACTTAAAGCATCTTTGAAATGAGATAATATGATACTTAATATTAAACATTTGACAAAAATTTATAATAATGAATTAAATTCTAACATTAATAAACATTGACAGCCTGTTAGAATAATTTGTGGTTAAACAAGCCATAATAATTAAAAAATCATAACATAGTTTGATGTGACAGCATACGCCCCGAATTATGACGTCACAATTCAGAAAACATCTCACATACGATCTGTGTGCTCGATTGGTCACATTTGAACTGACGTTTACTACATCTTCGTCTATATCCCGAGAAACAATCATAATTAGCTTTGTATTTGTCTCCGGAAAATGGCAAATTCCGTAAGATTATAAAATTACTTGAGAGTTTGTAAATTCTCGATAAATCGTCAACTGAACATTAAATACTTTTTTACGCATCAAAATTTGGTAACGGAAATCTCTCGAAGTCATTCCGAAAAATTGTGGACTGACATTGGCGACATTGACACTGGCGACCAAATGCATAGAAATCATTTTTCTATAATTTATAAGGGATTTCAGAGGCCTGAAAATATATTTTGTTTAACCATTTACAGAAACATGGCGATGACGCATACAAGCCGATTTGCTGCAGAGCTGAACCCACGTTGCCGGGCCTGTATAGAGCCGGAATATTTGTACTTTTCTGTGGGTATTTTAAATGGGCTCATCTTTTTCGAATAGACATTCGAATCGTTTCATCGTGTCACGCGACGTCCTGCGTGAGCGATCTAGACGCGACGCGAAGCGGCGCGGCGCGGCGCAAAAACAACAAACAGTCGAAACCTATTGAAGTGGCCTGCGTGCCTAAACGCACGTGGGGTGCAGTGCCGAGCGGCGCGAAATGAAGCGAACGCGATCAGTTGGCTTGATATTTTCGTGCGAACTGGATGCGGTGTCATCGTGTTTTTGTTTGGATAATGGAATATAATAGTGATAATGGATAATAGTCGCTGGAAATTGGTACTTGTGAATTGCAAAACAGGTTTTATGGCTTGTACAATATAGTCAAACGTTGTAGACAACATTCCACAATATTCCTTGAATAACAAGGGTTGAGCCCGTAATTCCTCATACAAATTGTGAAATTCCCCTTAAATATGCCTTTCTAAGTATACAATATTAGTCCCACTTCTTCGCCGTACATACTTCTCGAGTATTTGATACTTAAGAAATGAATTTTCCAATAATATTTGTTTCCGTCCGTCCATGACAAATACACAGTGCCCACTGAACGGCGGCGTCGTCGTTGGCGGCTGTGCGAGACGATTCGCGTGCACGTAGGACATAGCCGCCGCGTCGCACCGCATCGCATTGAATTCGCGTGTCACCGCTTCATACTCGCGTTCGCTTTGAACCGCCCACCTAGGACGCCGCGTCAGTGCCCACCGCTTTCCAGTGCTAAGCGCACATCGAACAAGACATTATAAGTTCCTATCTAATACAAATGTTAAATTGAATACCCATTTTTTTTAGGTAGGAAATTTTTTACTTGCATTAATTTTTCAAGGAAATGAGAAGTTTTATAATAGCAAAGTTAAATAGATTATTTAACTAACTTATAAACTAAATAGGGTCATTAATTAATACTAACTAATACATTGCATTTAGATGTAACTTTATCCTGAATCAATACATTAAAATATAATTTTATTCTAAACACTGTAATAATATGTAATTTTATACAAGCTATTTACATGAATAAATGAATTTTACTGAAATACTTCCCACGACTACTCAAGCCGGTCAATGAAGGCAAGAATGAACTGGACACTGGACAGACTGGTCTGCTTAAAGAGGTTTAAGCGGACAATCGGATTCCGGTCCAAAGTTGCCATCACCACCTGATGGAATTTGCTTGAAGACGTAGCTTCTTTCACTTGGACCATAGACCATCGTATTGGCGACCGGCCTCGTGCTGTCTTTCCTTCGGTATTGCCAACAATTACCAGTTGTTCAAGGCTGCTATCTTCCCTTCGCGGAATAAGGGGGCAAAATAAGTCAAAATACGCAGTAAGCAAACTGCAGACAATAGCATCTTTAGCCATGGCTATCCGTCGCTTTATTTCGGGGTCGCAGCTACCTATGCTGCCTGTACTATTGATGAAAACTGTCCGCGGTATCTATGCTCTGGATGCTATTGGCGCCCGCTAGCTTTCCCGCACGATCTATTGGTTTTTTACCTATTTATTGCAAGCCCTAAGTTGTCACTCTCCTACAATTAATGCATTATCTCCCACATGTCGTCAAAAGTTCATAATCATAATTATTTATTTGTTTAAAATGCGGTAGGTACAGATGTTACATAATAAATTATATACTCTCCATTAAAGAGCAGAGGTGACAGGATGCATGCCTGTCTGCCTTTCTTGATGAAAGAACACATTTGAACAGTCTGTGTGCATCGTTGCTTTACTGGTCAGCGAACGACACTGTAGAAGGTCTGATATATCATTCTCGCTGGACCGCAGCTGGATCATGGAAGTGTCCACGGATCTGAAAATGATAGCAAAAAAAATTAATGTAATGTCATAGTATATTGTGTAGTTTAGGTATAACATATCAAACATAAAGGTGAAAAGAAATTCGCACATTGCTACAGCAAAGCATTTTCGCATAAATTTCAAAACTTACAGCTTGCTTTAATTTAGCGCTGAGTTATCTATATATTGCACAATTACCTGCAGTAATGCCGCTAAGTCCATAACAATACGGGTGAGAATTGGGTGCTCGAAGAGGTCGTCGGGAAGGCTGGGTGAGCAGCGCGTGCGCTGTGCTCGGCCGCGGAACATGCGGTGCATGCGCAGGATCGTCTCGCAGAAGATGAAGCGCAGGATCAGCAGGCGGAGGAAATCGTCGCCCAAGAACTGCACGAATATGTTGTCTGAAATCATGCAGAATTATTAATAGAATACAGAATTTTAACTTATATTTCAAGGTGCAGACAAAATGAAACCAATGATTTTTCCCATAAGTACATATTGGAATTTTCGACAGTCGAATATCACTACCGAATGACATTATTTCATTCGGTAGTGTTCGAATGACAGGGTTCTCTAGTCCAGTTTATCGAAACTTTCATTCGATATCTCTTTCAATTGATTAAGTACGATATCTATTCACAAAAATAACATTAAAAATATCAAATTGATAAAACACACCTCGTGTCCGTGTCAAGAGTATTCCTGCTTCTGTCAGGAACGAGTCGATGGTAGCCTGGCATCGCTGCCAGTCTTCCAACTGCATTCTCTTGATGTCGCAGCAAAGGCAGACGGCAGACAGTGGATCGTGCAGGAACAGGGTGAAGAGGCTACCTTCCATCCGTTGGTCATCAGTGTGCGCTGTAATTTTTTAATGGAGGCAGGTAGACTTAAGTTGCCATGGCAACATAAGTCTACCTACCTCTGTACCTAACTTGCCTAGGTTGGATAAGCTGCACCATTTCTTTCTTAAAAAAGTTTTCGCAAATGATTTTGGTCATAGTTTTCTCCGATTTCTCATAATTTTTACGTGCCAAAGACAATTTTTTTTTGGCTTTAATGCAGCTCATCCGGATTATTTAAAAAAATACTGAATATTAGGTAGTTGGAAAAATAATAATAATTAAGGGTTTTTGTCGAGGTTATCGAATATTCTCTCAGTTAACAATATAATGATTTAATTTTAAAGGAGAAAATGGTTTGAGTTATTTCATTACATGTATAGATTTAATTACAAAAAAACTGTTCGAGATCTATCAGTTTTTAAATTACACTTCTATTAAGAAGCAAAGGAGTGGAACTCTCTGCCTGTGTCTGTGTTTCCAAACACCCTAATCCCTAATCTCTTCAAAGTTAGAGTGAACAGGCTCCTTCTGGGTAAGCTCGCTCCGTCGTAGACTTTGTCTCTGTCATCTCTGACCTAGACTAGAGTCAAGAGCAGACCCATCACAAATAAGAAAATAAAAAAAGAAGTATCCATAAGAAGGAGTGTTAACTAGGCAGCTTTCTGCGTGCCCTATTCTCATGTTGAGGTCGGTGTTTCCTAGCTAATTGACGGTCTGAGAAGAAACACCGAAACAAACTCAGTGTCAGAATCTAAAATCATAACTAAACCCTACAATGCAGTCGGTTTAAATATCTTAAAAATATTTCTAAATATTTAAATTTCGATTCAGATATTCATAACGGGGCGAATAGGATAATAATTAAAACTTTGTTATTACTTTTTAAAATGTTGCCGTCCTGACATCGCTATGCCAGAAACACATGCACATTTTTTACATAATTTACACATCCAATTGACGTCAATGAAGATACATAGCAAGTTCTTTTAATACGGGAATTTGTAAATAGTCAGTCTTTCTAGTTTTTCAACATACACGCTACCTAGTGAACAGCTTTCCGCATAGTTCATTTGTCATGGTCCTCCTGAAATTTTACTAACCGGCTGGCTATAATAAGTGGCTTAATGTGACGCCAATTCTCTGCACCTCTAATCTTGGCATCAGTTGACATGAGTTGGTACAAGTTACTACATATATACCTAATCAACAGAAAACCCTCCAAACATGTAATTGTTTACGATCTAGTAATTAGTCCTCATTCTATCAGTTGGCTTCTCTAGGTTCAACTACATAATTGATACTAAACCCAGCAAGCATATTATCAAGAATTGTTTACGATCCAGTCATTAGGCTGACTGTCCACTGAAACGAAGAACAACGGTGTAATGCGGACAGATTTGCGAACTGTGTCTGTCCATTGATGAGGAGCGAGGCAGCGCGGAGTGGAGATGCGGACTGTGCGGAGCTAGTTAGAGGTCACACGAAGAGTAATTTTGTGGGCAGCCGGCAGTTTCCGCTTCCCCGCTCCGCTTCTCCACTCCGCTTCCCCGCTCCACTTCCTCACTCTACTGTTTGCTCCGCTTCCCGGTTTTGTATGATTTTTTTAACTGTGGACTTGGTGAACGCCGTGGGAGACTGCTGCATGATAAACTCAAGACTGGAAATTGTGGCAATGCATTGTGTTTAGCAGTGGGCGTTTTTCGGCTAAAATGATGATGATGAAGATTTTATTTGAAAGGTTTAAGTGAAGTTTATTGAAAAAGGAAAATCATCGAAACTAGTTTACCAAGTGTATTAGAAACTAGGGGAGAGATTAGGCGAAAACGTTAAAAGATAAAACGAAGTTCTTTGTGGAATTCTAAATGCGCGTTCGGGCAGTTAAAATGAGCGGCAATGACCCTTCGGCCTGTCGATTGTGAAGTACTGGCATAAGAAGCGTACGAACAAGTGCCAAGTGGTGGTTGCTCTCATTTCTTTAATCAGAAATTGAGATTATGCTCTACTTGCAAAATGAGATGACAGTGAATGTGTCTGAGGATAAGATGAGAACCCACAGGATTGCATGAAAAAGCATCAGGATGTTACTATCGCCACATTGCAGTTAGGATTGAAGTTTTTTATTTTATTTTAATACAGAGTTCTGTAGTACGTGTTCTATGAAAGTTTAATTTGATTCGGGATGAAAACGGTTTTGTTAATAGCATTCTGAAGACTACATATTTACACATGGATGGAAATATTCACAGCTCCTGTCGTCAAAAAGCATAAACTGCGTTGAATCCTTTAGAAGGAGAAAATCAAATTTAACGATTGTTTACTTCTGTTTGTTCTAATAAAAGTGAGCATTAACTATCCTGAAGTAATCGTTACAAACGTTACCCATTCGTAGAAGCTTTTTCGCCTACGCACTTTCAGTTTAGGATGAAGCTTATGTGGTAGTGCCGATAAAACGTTCTCCGTTAGGAAAGGAGGAAGGGGAGGGGAGGGTTATGTAATACTAAGTTACTCAGTTTATTTAAATTTAGGCAAGCAATCCATCACAAGTTAAGACATTAATGTATTCGGTAACTCATACTAATTACTGATCCAAAGAATTTCGTTGTGCTGTGTTATGGTCATTGTAATTTTTCATAAGTACTTTGGTGTTTAAGTCAACACGGCAATGACTTTATACCGTACAAATACGAAGTTGTCAAAATTATTTGATCTGAGGTCAATATCAAGCATCAGTTCACTTCAACAAATTTTTCGCTGCAAGGATTTTTCCAGAATAGTAATTGATCTCAGCTTCCTTCAGCGAACCTTCGGCTTTATCTTTACTTTCTTAAGTAACTTTAAAGTGAAGGTAAAATTAAGCTTTCAAAACGTGATTAGTAACGTAATTGAAACATCAATTCGTCAGACACTCATAAGCGCCTGGTAGAAATGTAAAAACTAATTCTACTAAACATCAAGATAAACATAGAAATAACACATAAAGCGTTCTAAATTTTGAAGACGTAAGTCTGTAGTCCAATAGATAAGGTACAACTGCCATGGAATAGGGAAGAACGCACAACACATATATATGTCTACTAATCAGGGGGGGGATTGCTCTCAATTGTCTCCAACCAGATATCAGCTATCAGCTGATTAAGCTTTAAAAACGTGATTAGTAACGTAATTGGAACATTAATTCGTCAGACACTCATAAGCGCCTGGTAGAAATGTAAAAACTAATTCTACTAAACATCAAGATAAACATAGAAATAACACATAAAGCGTTCTAAATTTTGAAGACGTAAGTCTGTAGTCCAATAGATAAGGTACAACTGCCATGGAATAGAGAAGAACGTACAACACATATATATGTCTACTAATCAAGGGGGGGGGGGGGATCTCTCTCAATAGTCTCCAACTAGATATGGGCGGTAGCCATCTTGTTATATTTTATTTTGGACGTAATAATATGTACCACCAATTACTAAGAAAGTTTTAAACTTTATTTTTAAATCTTTATAACAATCTCACGTAATAATTAATTTGATTTTTATGAGATTTTGACGTTTAAGAATAATTTTTCGCTGTAAGGATTTATCCAGAATAATAATTGATCTCAGCTTCCTTCAGCGAACCTTCGGCTTTATCTTTACTTTCTTAAGTAACTTTAAAGTGAAGTTAAAATTAAGCTTTAAAAACGTGATTAGTAACGTAATTGGAACATCAATTCGTCAGACACTCATAAGCGCCTGGTAGAAATGTAAAAACTAATTCTACTAAACATCAAGATAAACAAAGAAATAACACATAAAGCGTTCTAAATTTTGAAGACGTAAGTCTGTAGTCCAATAGATAAGGTACAACTGCCATGGAATAGGGAAGAACGCACAACACATATATATGTCTACTAATCAGGGGGGGGATCTCTCTCAATAGTCTCCAAACAGATATGGGCGGTAGCCATCTTGTTATATTTTATTTTGGACGTAATAATATGTACCACCAATTACTAAGAAAGTTTAAAACTTTATTTTTAAATCTTTACAATAATCTCACGTTATAATTAATTTGATTTTTATGAGATTTTGATGTTTAAGAATATGTTTTAACTTTCATGTCATTTTTTATACGAGGTTATTTTAAATACTGTTATTAATTAAATTATTTAAATAAAATAAATATATAGTTTTGCTCGCCTATAAGATTTTGTTTTGCCGAAAGATGCTATCCCCTTCAAAATTTTGTTTTTCCGAAAGTGTCTATATAACGAAACCTAACCCAGGGGGGGTTAGGTTTTCGTTATTCATTTATTACGTTCTTTATTGTACGATACATTTAGCAAATGATTCGTTTTTAATATTTCATGTTTTAAAGGACCTTCAAGCGATAATTGTAATTCAATAAAGCTTCCATTAAAATATCATACACATACAGATAGGATAAACTTAATAATTTTACTCTCATTTTCTTGTTTGCATCCCTCCCGGTTGCGACAGGAAACAATCCTGACCTGAAGCTGCCTTAACGAACATGTTATAATTATAATTATTTTTTTAATCCAAATTAACATTGAAACTGGAAGAATAATCATATATTGATCGCCACATAAATTGAGTTGGTCTCGATTATATAAGTTCCAAGTCTTGAGCATGTTTAAAAAATATATTATTCGATTAAAAATTACATAATATGTACATTTTATTAAATATATATTTTTTAATGTAAAGTTGGTACGGTTGCACACGAACTTTTAAAGGGAGACTAGAGAGGTATAAAATACATATAAACTAGCATTCTGAAAACTACATATTTACACATGGATAGAAATATTTACAGCTCTTGTCGTCAAAAAGCATAAACTGCGTTGAATCCGTTATTGTCTTGTGAAGGAGAAAATCAAATTAAACGATTGTTTACTTCTGTTTGTTCTAATAAAAGTGAGCATTACCTGTCCTGAAGTAATCGTTACAAACGTAACCCATTCGTAGAAGTTTTTTCGCCTACGCACTTTCGGTTTAGGATGACGCTTATGTTGTAGTGCTGATAAAACGTTCTCCGTTAGGAAAGGAGGAAGTGGAGGGGAGATACTAAGATACTCAGTTTATTTAAATTTAAGCAAGCAATCCATCACAAGTTAAGACATTAATGTATTCGGCAACTCATACTAATTACTGATCCAAAGAATTCCGTTGTGCTGTGTTATGGTCATTGTAATTTTTCATAAGTACTTTGGTGTTTAAGTCAACTCGGCAATGACAGACATACAATTATTGAACACCCAGAATTATATGTAGTTTTTTCGAAAATCTAACGAAAATTATATAATGTAAAATTGAAACTCGCGACACTGCTAGTGTATATAGGGCACTGGGAAGTATGTAATTTCAGTTGCCCACTGCTAAATGATACTTCTTAGAGGTCGCGTAAAGATATTTTGATTAGTATTATTAAGGCTGCTTCAGAAAGGACGCGAAGATTCAATATTAAAAAAAACCTTGAAGATTTGAAGTATAAAAAGTGATAAATTCAAAATTACTTTATAACGTACAAATACGAAGTTGTCAAAATTATTTGATCTGAGGTCAGTATCAAGCATCAGTTCACTTCAACAAATTTTTCGCTGTAAGGATTTTTACAGAATAATAATTGATCTAAGCTTCCTTCAGCGAACCTTCGGCTTTATCTTTACTTTCTTAAGTAACCTTAAAGTGAAGTTAAAATTAAGCTTTAAAAACGTGATTAGTAACGTAATTAGAACATCAATTCGTCAGACACTCATAAGCGCCTGGTAGAAATGTAAAAACTATTACTACTAAACATCAAGATAATCATAGAAATAACACATAAAGCGTTCTAAATTTTGAAGACGTAAGTCTGTAGTCCAATAGATAAGGTACAACTGCCATGGAATAGGGAAGAACGCACAACACATATATATGTCTACTAATCAGGGGGGGGGGGATCTCTCTCAATAGTCTCCAACCAGATATGGGCGGTAGCCATCTTGTTATATTTTATTTTGGACGTAATAATATGTACCACCAATTACTTAGAAAGTTTTAAACTTTATTTTTAAATCTTTATAATAATCTCACGTAATAATTAATTTGATTTTTATGAGATTTTGACGTTTAAGAATAATTTTTCGCTGTAAGGATTTTTCCAGAATAATAATTGATCTCAGCTTCCTTCAGCGAACCTTCGGCTTTATCTTTACTTTCTTAAGTAACTTTAAAGTGAAGTTAAAATTAAGCTTTAAAAACGTGATTAGTAACGTAATTGGAATATCAATTCGTCAGACACTCATAAGCGCCTGGTAGAAATGTAAAAACTAATTCTACTAAACATCAAGATAAAGATAGAAATGACACATAAAGCATTCTAAATTTTGAAGACGTAAGTCTGTAGTCCAATAGATAAGGTACAACTGCCATGGAATAGGGAAGAACGCACAACACATATATATGTCTACTAATCAGGGGGGGGGGGGGATCTCTCTCAATAGTCTCCAACCAGATATGGGCGGTAGCCATCTTGTTATATTTTATTTTGGACGTAATAATATGTACCACCAATTACTAAGAAAGTTTTAAACTTTATTTTTAAATCTTTATAATAATCTCACGTACTAATTAATTTGATTTTTATGAGATTATGATGTTTAAGAATATGTTTTAACTTTCATGTCATTTTTTATACGAGGTTATTTTAAATACTGTTATTAATTAAATTATTTAAATAAAATAAATATATAGTTTTGCTCGCCTATAAGATTTTGTTTTGCCGAAAAGTTCTATCCCCTTCAAAATTTTGTTTTTCCGAAAGTGTCTATATAACGAAACCTAACCCAGGGGGGGTTAGGTTTTCGTTATTCATTTATTACGTTCTTTATTGTACGATACGTTTAGAAAATGATTCGTTGTAATACTTCATGTTTTTAAAGGACCTTCAAGCGATAATTGCAATTCAATTAAGCTTCCATTAAAATATCATACACATACAGAGAGGATAAACTTAATAATTTTACTCTCATTTTCTTGTTTGCATCCCTCCCGGTTGCGACAGGAAACAATCCTGACCTGAAGCTACCTTAACGAACATGTTATAATTATTATTATTATTTTTTATCCAAATTAACATTGAAACTGGAAGAATAATCATATATTGATCGCCACATAAATTGAGTTGGTCTCGATTATATAAGTTCCAAGTCTTGAGCATGTTTAAAAAATATATTATTCGATTAAAAATTACATAATATGTACATTTTATTCAATAAATTATTATTATTATTATTTTTAATGTAAAGTTGGTACGGTTGCACACGAACTTTTAAAGGGAGACTAGAGAGGTATAAAAATACACATAAACTAGCTGCAGGGGTTTATTAAACTAGAAGCATTTACTTATTAGTATTTGCAAAATTGTAAAAGCTGAAAGGGTATAAATATTAATAGCATAATTCAAAGGATCTACAACATATAATTCATCAAAATGGATTAGATAAATTTTATTAAACATGATTTTTGTTTGGTGTAACAATTAGAAAGATGTGCAGAAACAATGAGAAACATTTTTCTTCGTGCCGTTATTATATGCAGGTGTGTTAGTCAACAATGTGTCTGCGATTGCCGTGTCAGACTTAACTAAAAAGGTCCATAAAATTTATGGTTTTGTATAATATGTCTTCACTTTGAGTTTTAAGTTTACCAATGACAGAACTTGAGTGGATATTTCTATAAATCAAACAAAGATAGGCGGCCTTCGATCTCTTGGACTACCAAATATCATTATAAATGATCACCTACGAAGGTGGAAAACTGAGTACCTAATTTTAGTATACTTTTTAGTAAGAATTAGTTGCCAGTAATGCTTGCTAAAAAGTATGAGTAGAAAATCAATTATCAAGTTAAAAATAAGTCTAATCACGGAACGAAGAATTCGGATGCTTTTGGGTTATAGCCCTTTTGCCCCTGGATCCGCCACTGATACCTATATTTTAGGAATTCATACAATAAAAGGAATGGGTAATAAATATAAATATATTTCTTCTAAAGATTGATTGATTCAGAAGAATGATTCTCTCATCTTTTTGTCTTCATTTTACATTTGATACATATATTTGAGTGATGCATTCGAGTATTACTTTTATTTAAGTTATACGTACGTGAAATACTTTGTTGTAAATATATGAGTACGTGTGAAAAATTATTTCACCATTTGAAAGGAACATTATTCCAGAAGGATATAATCTATATACATATTTATGAATGGGACGTACCTGAACATTTTGCTGATTGAAGAGCCGGAGTGCAGTTGTGCTTAACCTCGACTGCCTTATCAGTATCTACTTACACATGTCTGCATTTAAGTGACATAAACTTTATAACAGTTTTTTTTTTCTAATTATTTTATTTATAATTTATTCATGCGTGAATCAAAAGAAGGAAGAAGATTTATTGAGGTATATTTATTTTGTTCCGGAAAGTGCATGAATGGAGAAACGTTTTTCTGCCAGGTCCTATTCGCCCCGTAAAATATATGTAAAATACACCAAATAATAATTATATAACAAGGGTATTCGACACTTTTTTTTTCTTGTACCAATTAGTTACATGTAAAAAGGAAAACTATCCCAAAAAAAATTTCTTCCACATTTTTTGCCATTATTTCAATTTTTTTTTGCATTTGTTCTTTGTAAGTGATTTTTTAAAGTCAAATCTTGCACGCTGCAGCTGACTTGCAGGCAGACTTGTAACTTTATAGTGTTGGAACATTTTTCAGTATTAAAATTATGAAGTATGTTTTTTTTTTTTTTCAAATACCCTCTTTTAACCGACTGCGCCTATACTTACGGTACAGCGTAGTGGGCAGCTCTATTGGTGACATCAGGATGACCAGGGGCTGTCCGAAAATCCTAGGTAGTGACTGGAAAATGAAGCTATTGTCTGAATCGACAATGATGAACATTGGGCGACGAGTGAAGGGGTACAAGTCCCCTGGGTGGAGGACCGGAACCTCCTTCAGCTTCGGCGCCAGCCCTTTAGCGTCCTTTGAGCCGGAGCTTTGAGATGTCAGAACATCGGTTTTGGAGGTGGTGATCAGGCCTCCCATATCGTAGCCTCCCGCTGTAGGAAAAAACATAGCTTTTTAAAGTTTGATTCTGTAAGCTCAAATCATTGATATATAAAAAACCCAGGATGCACAGTCGTGAACAAATGCAACATTCTAAACTGTTGTCAAAAACTGACATATATCAAGTGTCATGCGTGAGTTGTGTGTAGTTATACTATAAACAATTTTTTTTTGCAAATTCAACCTTGCACGGATCGCTTAAAGTTGTTTTTACAAAGCAGTGCAGTATGGCGAGCGATGCGAGACTATTTGAAACTAGCGCACAATTACACATATTGCGCTTGTTTTTTGCGGACGTTTTTGGGATGCTGAATGTGTATCTTGGGTTTTTTATATATCAATGGCTCATATACAAGTTTTTAGATAAATCCTCTGTTAGAAAGATCTTTTAACTAGTATTTGCATATAATTTATATAATTGTAAGTAAAATAAAACGTATCTATAGGTCTTTCATAAAGCGGTACGTATTTTTTTTTTTGCACTAACCTTCTTCGAGATGTTTGGAGGTAGGTACGATCAGCCCTTCAGCTGATATATAGAGTAGGACGACTCCGTTCGGGGGGAGGTCGTCGATTGCACTTGACAAATACAAGAAGATTTGGTTGGGGGACGGCTTAAATAGCATTTGTTTGTGAGGGGCCTCTCCTGTGTTACTGGTACCATCTGCGTTATACCCTAGAACAATCAAGCATTGGTTACGTGGTATAGTAAACAGTTTACTATTTCATACACTTACCCCTTTTCTTATAACCTATATCGACCCGGGTCTCCTCCCGTTTACTTTGTCTTCTTTACCCAAATATTATATATTTTTCTCTACTATGTTACCCATAGGCTCTTTTATCCTTTGGCCCCTTTTCCTATTTGTCTCTTTACCCATAGACTTTACCTGTTTGTACTTTTAGTCATAGCCTTTACCTATCAGTCCCGTTATCCATAGACTTTACCTATTTGTCCCTTTACCCATAGGCTTTTACCTATTTGACCCTTTACCCATAGCTTTTACCTATTTGTCCCTTTACCCATAGGCTTTTACCTATTTGACCCTTTACCCATAGGCTTTTCCTATTTGTCCCATTACCCATAGGCCTTTTGCTGTAAGGTATTTTTAATCATAGGTCTCGTTACCCAAAAGCCCCATCCCACACTAGTACCTTTTACCCTCAGGCCACTTTAACCATCCGCCCCTTTCCGCCGCCATAGGCTCTACTTTACCCTACCTCTACTTTACCCAGCTACTACTTTACAAAAGCTGAAATCGATGTGTCCTACGTATACTGGTGCAACCCGCAAAACAATAAAAACCTTTTTTTGAATCAAAAGCCTTATTTACGTTTGATTTAGATCAAGCAAAAATTATATTTAAATATCAAATAATTTCAAAGATACGAACTTGTAAACTGATGCAAGTGATAAAAATTTTCAGCCTTGCGACTACCTACACTGATGTAAGTCACTGATGTAGTCACTACCTACACTGATGTAAGTCACTGATGTAGTCACTACCTACACTGATGTAAGTCACTCGTCACACACAGGTTTAACTGCGTTGCGTCTAAATGTTCGTATTCAGTGTTAAAAAAATAAACGGATTTTGTTTTCAGTAACAATGGTAAGAAGTAACAACAAGGAAGCATTCACGAAGTCAATTAATGATACATTTTTGAGAAAATATGTGCAGTAAAATAAACACTCCAGAAAATTACGAATGTATTGTCTTCGTTATTTGGACCTTTTTCAAACAAATAGTTAATGGTTTTTATCTCATAAACAAGAGTCACAAAAAAAATCTGACAAATCTTATATTTTCTCGTGTTTGAACTCATCCAAAATTTACTTCCATATACCGTGCCGCAAAATGACTGTTCCCCTGTGTTATTAATAGACTTACAACAGTTCATACTTAAGATAAAAGATTTTTTTACTTTTAATAATTTTAATATGGCAAGGCCATTAATTTAATTTTTCTTTGTGTGCCATAATAATTAAACATCAGAATCATCCATAATAATTTAACAACAATGAAATAAACTTTTATTTTGTTTTTTAATATTTTTATTTCATTTAATAACAAAAGAATAATATAGAAAAACTGTTGCAAGTAGTTTTCCAGTACTAAGGAAACTATTGCAAGTGTTTAAAGGTCGATATAGGAGGATGTTTTTGTTAATATTATTTGCTTATATTAATTAAATAGGTAAAATAATTTATGTTAAAAAGGTTTATTCTTCTTTTTCCCTCAATTATACATATAAATAAAGACACTGTTAACCGTTTAAGTGGTCACTTGAACCAGTTTACGGGTTCTATCACAGTAAAGAAAACATGCTGCATAAATGTAAGTGATGCTATATTCTATAGTATAAAAAATTAGGAAAAACAAATACCGCAGTCTTTTTCACATAATATTCAAATATAACATTACAAAATTTTAAATATTTCTATTGATGTACGTCAAAGTAACAAGCTATAGAAATTAAACCGCGCTTTTGTACAGTTAAGTTTTTGCACTTGTACACGTAGGACCCGTCGAAATAATAAACGTCGCAAATATTCGCCGCTTCTTGTCGCTTATGCCTTCGCTCTGTCACCTAATGTCGTTAGCAAATTGTCAGTTGGTACATTGATATAACAAGCGCAAGCGTATCATACTGGTGAATAAAAAAAAATAGGTACTCCTCTAAGAACATAAATACTATCAAAAGGTTTGTTGTTTGAAGTGCGTTTTTATCACCCTGCATAAAAATGTGTGTGGAGTATGAAGAAATATAGGAGGTACTTTTGTTTACTAGCTGACTCGTTTAAAATTTTATATTCTATTGCGCACGCACCAACACTTTAAAAATCGCAACATTGCATTTAAACACCTTAGGAATCCAAAGCAAACAGTTGAAATAAGTGTCAGCTTAAGCGATGATATTTACCTTTGTTGATCGCACTTGGGGTCGGCGGGTTCCTTTGGCGTGGTGACTCGTCATAAAGATGGTTTACATCCGTGTTAGGTTCTCTCTCTAAGGTCTGCATTATCCTGTACATGTCCATCGTCAGCTCAGAAAACTTCAGCTGAGTGGAGTTGCTGCCGATGATTAGGGCTTCGCGAAGTGTTAAAGTTAGTGGAGAGCTGGATCTATCGAGCGCGGACGCGTTAGGTGGTGATATTGGAGTACCCAGGCTGAAAAGTACCTCGAGCTTAGTATTGTAGGTAAGGGTTAGTAGTAGTCAGTCATTCAAGAAAACATTGTGTGAATGTTGTCTCGGTGACGATGGAACATTTGTACTTACCGATGTGATAGAAAACAAGTGAATTCTCTCGTATGTACGACTTCAACCACTGTTTCAACTTTAATGAACGACCTGACCTCGTCAGCCACAATTCGCCATTCGTTTTGGTCGTCAGGTGCGTAAGCATTACCGTATTCGATAATTTGTATATCTAGTTCAGTCAATAAGTCCTTGACTAGTTTCGTTTTTTTTAGCAATAAACTTGCTACTATGAATCTAGCATAGTACCGGAGTTTCTTTACCATGAGCTCGCACTTGTCCTCTCGGCAAGCCCGAGTATAGTAGCTCCGGCCTCTGATAGCATAGTAGAAAGAGAATGCTTCATTCAGATACGCGGAGTCACTAGTCCTCAGGCTAAAAAATAAAAACAGACTTAAGTAAAATTCTTAAAAGAAAGAAATAAAGAGTTAAAATATTGTTATGGATGTCAATTTGGATAAGTACTTACTAAAAGTGGTAATATAATTGTCCGATTTTGGAGGCGATTTCGCCAATTTGCCATCGCTTTAATCCGTATTTGCTGTCGAGTATGGCTCTGTGTTGTTGTTGGAACTTCCAAAGTTTGGAGTACACGTCGAAGGTTTTCGCGAAGTAGGCGTGCCACTGCTTGTGACCATATTGCGGCAATTCACTGCAAGCAAAGGCTCACGGTGAAGACAGAAACGTACTAAGTCCTTGAACCACTGCCCTGCTGATACTCTGCACTACATTCAAGAGGTAACAATGCACAAGCTACAGTCGCATTTGCTTTCAACAATTTAATTACATTCGCAGTGTCATTCTAATAAAGTTGAAATCAAGTTCCTGAAAAGTCCTTAACTAATAAGAATTTAAAAAAATCAGTGAAAATGAAAAGATTGTTGAATGTTGTTTTAATTATCTAGATCAACAATTTTATCTTAAAAGTGTCAGCTCCCGCCGCTTGAACGCACACCTTTCATTGCGTAGTTTCGATCAAGTAGTTGTACTAAACTTGAAAATCCAACTGTCATTTTAGTTCAAAATCTTTAATAATAAAGAGGTTGTACAAAGTGAACAAAGTACTTAAACGTGAATTAAACGGCTGGCTCGGCGCGAGCCAGTTCCCGCTAGACGTAACAAGTGTCAGCACCCCGAGCACTGGTCCGCCTCGGCACGCCACTACCTACTCGTTTTATTCTATTTCAATATCTGTTCTAATAGGCACTTGTCTCACCGCCGGCGATCAGCGAGTATTGAGTAAAGCTTCAAACCCAAAACGAGTCGGCGAGCAGCGAGTAGCGAGTAAAAAGTTTCGATAGTTTTGACGCTCGGCTTTCAGCGAGTGCTTTTGTGCGACGGGCAATACTCACTCCGGCCCGCACTGTAGGTAGAAATGACCGCTATTTGGTGAGTTCTGACCACCAAGCGAGCAACGCCGAGCGAGTGTCGCTGAGCGAGTACAATCTTTGATAGCTCTTGGCACTGCGACAAACTAGAGGTAAGAGCTGCTCGCTGGCAGTGTGAACAGCCAGCTAATGACTATGAATGTATGTGTCTCTTTTACTCACACGAGATCTATATGTTTTGTCCTTTTCCTCAGCGAGTAAAAAGCCGATAACCAACCGCTTCCTCGCCGGCGGTGAGACAAATGCCTTAATGTGATATGTTCTTATTTGAAATAAAAAGTATCATATGTGATATCGCAGTGTTGCGTAGAAACTATTGAGAATTATCTATGGATTAGAAAATATGGACTGCATAATTTAGTAGCTATTTAATGTTCTAGTTTGCGGAATAAAATTACTTATAGCCATTCATTATCTAGTTTCTAAAATCTAAAACGAACCTAAAGAGAAACAAAAAAATATGCTGTTCAATTACGTCAGCCACTTACCGTAAACCGTTGAAGAGTTGCTTGGACTTCTCCAAGAGATGGCAGAATTCAATGATGATCGTCCTTTCACGTTCATCCACCGTGTTCATGCGCCCCATTTTTCTGCGTCTTCGGTCGCTGCTGTGGTGGTGCCGAGAGGTGTCCACGTCTAACTCCTCCACGTCTGAGTCCTCTGACTGTCGCAGAGGACTCGCGTTTAAGCTTGGACGACGATGGTAAATTGTCTCCTGCGAATTAAATTAAAAGTCTTGAAATACGTAATCAGTCTACACCAGACACTATATTTTTTTTCTAAGTTAGAACAACAACAAAGTCAAAATATGTTTTTTTTTAACTACCTTATAATATTTGGGGTCTTCTGGGATTTCAGGCGAAAGGCGCAGGAAGGTTTGCGAGCTCCATCTACGATATTTGAGAACATCTTCCTTTATTAATTCATCGTCACTTATATTCTCTTGTGGTTCAGGGGACCAAATAGTCCTGTTCTCGTAAACACTCGGTCTATGGCGCAGTTTTTCGTAGAGCCTGCGGCAATATGTTTGTGCGGTTTCGGAATTTGATCTAGGTCTGGCTAGCTCACGATGCCGTTGGGCTCTTCCGTACTCATCCGGTAAAAGGTTGTGTGTATATGCGCTGCGCGGATAGCGGTACTCTAAATTGGGAAGGCTCACGCGTCGTGGTCTACTACTTTTAAGAAAAATGCTTCTTGTAGAGGCACTTTCAGGTTTGTACCGTACCCATATGAAGTCGTCGATTCTAGGGTTTCGATAGGGCAAAAGCCCGGTATAAGATGGAATGAAATCCTCGAATCGGTCACCATAAACTTGCCTTAAATCATTTGGGTCATCGGGTGCCGGTGACGGAGGATCATTTAAGGCACTGTTACGCTCGTCTAAGAACTTCTGATAAAGAGCGTCAATGTATATATCTAGCCCGTTTGCTACAGGAGTGAAGCTATACCGCTCTCCAGAAGAGACTGAGACTGCGGCTGCTAGTAATTTAAATACTGACCGAGCCGGACAGTCCGCTGGTGTAATCTTTTGTACAAATGGAGCAGGCTTATCGTCAGGCTTGATCTCATCGGTTTGAATGGCCCTGGTTTGCTGGTAATATAGCCTTGGTATAGGGTCAGCAGACTTTGGTCTCGATGGACCTGGTCGCGGTTCTATTTGAACTGCTACCGCTCGACTTGCTTCCTGGATATCTTGTTTAGCAGTGACTTTAGAGTCGGTTTGCTGGTAATATAGCCTTGGTTTAGGCTCAGCTGTCTTTGGTCTGGATGGACCTAGCTGCGGTTCTTCTTGAGCAGTTACCGCTCGGCTTGCTTGCTGGATATCTTGTTCAGCAGTGACTTGAGAGTCGGCTTTCTCTATTTGGCTCACAGGTTTGGATTTTTTTCCTATTCCTTTTCCTTTTCCTTCTGTCACTCTTTTTGTTATATCTATATAGATATCTTGTTTAGCAGTGACTTGAGAGTCGGTTTGCTGGTAATATAGCCTTGGTATAGGCTCAGCTGTCTTTGGTCTGGATGGACCAGGTGGCGGTTCTCCTTGAGCAGCTACTGCTCGACTTGCTTTCTGGATATCTTGTTTAGCAGTGACTTGAGAGTCGGTTTGCTGGTAATATAGCCTGGGTTTAGGCTCAGCTGTCTTTGGTCTGGATGGATCTGGTTTCGGTTCTTCTTGAGCAGCTACTGCTCGGGTTGCTTTCTGGATATCTGGTTTAGCAGTGACTTGAGAGTCGGTTTGCTGGTAATATAGCCTTGGTATAGGCTCAGCTGTCTTTGGTTTGGATGGACCAGGTGGCGGTTCTCCTTGAGCAGCTACTGCTCGACTTGCTTTCTGGATATCTTGTTTAGCAGTGACTTGAGAGTCGGTTTGCTGGTAATATAGCCTGGGTTTAGGCTCAGCTGTCTTTGGTCTGGATGGATCTGGTTGCGGTTCTTCTTGAGCAGCTACCGCTCGAGTTGCTTTCTGGATATCTGGTTTAGCAGTGACTTGAGAGTCGGTTTGCTGGTAATATAGCCTGGGTTTAGGCTCAGCTGTCTTTGGTCTGGATGGATCTGGTTTCGGTTCTTCTTGAGCAGCTACTGCTCGGGTTGCTTTCTGGATATCTAGTTTAGCAGTGACTTTAGAGTCGGTTTGCTGGTAATATAGCCTTGGTTTAGGCTCAGCTGTCTTTGGTCTGGATGGACCTAGTTGCGGTTCTTCTTGAGCAGTTACCGCTCGGCTTGCTTGCTGGATATCTTGTTCAGCAGTGACTTGAGAGTCGGCTTTCTCTATTTGGCTCACAGGTTTGGATTTTTTTCCTATTCCTTTTCCTTTTCCTTCTGTCACTCTTTTTGGTATTGCTCCTTTTGAAGCATCAGTGACACGATTTGGCGCACCTGCTGTTGTAGTACTCGATGTGGTTTGTTTTACAATTGCTTCTTCTCTTGGGCCGACCTCTGCACATACGATTTCTCTTACCACATGGAAAGAGTTTTTTGGCACTGAAGTACGCGAAGTGCTTGGAACTTGGTCGCTCTTGAATGATGTCTTTTTTTTGAGTTCGCTGGCTATTCTAAGATGTTTATAAACTTCGTCCTCTGACTCGGATTCAGTATTAGTGGGGACGGTGTGACTTGCTCTGTAGAACTCCGTACCTACCTCTTCAGATCTTCGAATGGGCGGTCTGGTGTCTGCAACAATAAGACATAGTACGTAAAATTAACCAAATCGAATAAAATACTAGCTGTTGCCCACACACCCTCACAAAGTTCTTCCCCCAATTTACTCTTTCGCTTTGGCTGTGCGTTGAAAGTCAGTCACGACCAACGACTTTAATCATATTCAGCCATGTCATATGGTGCATGAGATAAACCAATCTATTTTCTATTATACTTAAAATACTAAGAACATATTTCGTTCCTTCACTTTCCAAATGCGTCGATGAAGATTTTTTTTTCAAGTATTAAAAAGTGGCAGAGTTAATTAAAAGATTAAAACCGGGACTATTTGTCACGGCATCTGAGTTAACAGATCTGAAAACCTGCAACTTCCAATTAAACTTCTGGGTAAGCTCGCTCCATCGTAGACTTTGTCTCTGTCATCTCTGACCTAGACTAGAGTCAAGAGCAAACCCATCACAAATAATAAAAACGTAACTATAAAGAAACAAACATATACCATTCAAATAATTAATATTGGATGTGCATACATTGTAAGTACCTAAATAGGATAAATCCTGTGTAAAATTCCTGTGTGAATATGTAAAATTCAGGTGTATTTAATATTTTTGGCTAAAGCCACATTTCTTGAACTTGAGGTAGTAATCCGAGCCAGTACTAATGAAACCTTTTTCAACATTGTACCTAACTAGGTATTATTATGTAACTACATAATAAAGTTCTTTGACATGGTGTAAGTAAGAAGCGAGACGCGCAGGACCGGTCGTTGTGGCGACGCTTGGGGAAGGCATGTCCAGCAGTGGACGTCTTTCGGCTGATATGATGATGATCGCGCATAGCCGAACACATGTTCGGTTGAAAATAAACGCTTCTGAACGCTAGGAGACCGGTAACTAAGTCTTGATATAGTTACCGATCGCTTAGTGACCAGAATTCGGGAATGCCATCCGTACAGTCAATTTCGAACGCGATCTACGATCTGATGATCAGTGAAATTTACAGCTTGGTTTAAATATATGTGGAAGAATGTTTGTATGCAAAAACAATCAGATCTTGAAATGATAACATGATATTGTGATACCCACAATCAATTGAAATCAATTTACCAAACCAACTCAGCTATTAGCAGTGGCATTCGGTAAAACGAATCAGTTTAAACACACGGTTGCATGTAAACATATATCAAATACCTTTAAACGAGCAATTCTTGTATATGTTACCGGCAATCTGTATTCAGATATTCTATGGAATACCTAGGTAATGTATAGCATACCTGGGGCGTCTAGGCAATGTATGAAATATGGTGAATATTATTGTCGATTTTATACTTTACCTAGGTAATGTATACAATTCCTAGTGATTGTTTAGAATACCTGCTGGTCCACCGGCAATTTGTAAAATAAATATTTTTGCCTGTATTTAGCAATGAACGAGTATATGTCGCAACCAATTAGCTTCATCAGCCGTTTAATTAGCGGCCTAAGTGACATTTAATTGAACAGCAAGGCAAATAAATTGATTCGATATCGTTTAATAACTAACTTAGCCAAGTCATTGGGGAACTTAGGAGACAGGGAACTTGAGGGCACTCCGACACGGATAGGTCAGGTTCGAATGAGACAGCGGGAGCTTATGTGAGCAAACTAAGCTTCCGTCATCTTTCGTGTAAGATTCCGGGGTTGCGGAAATTGTTCGAAAGAGTTACCGCGGCCCTGGAAAACAAAGGGTATTAGGAGGAACATGGATGATTTCTAGTCAGTAAGAGTCTGACACTCCCTTCTGCTTTTCCCAGAACGGGAGGAGTCAATTGATGATTTGCCAACCTTAAAAAAAACATTCACGTTTAGTTACCTTAAAACCTGCAGACAGAAACTGGAGCCCCCGGTTAAAAAAAAAACGAATGACGTGTCACCGTGTGAACGAGCAATTCGGTTTTTTTGCAGAAAAGCGCTCGGATCCAATCCCTTGACTTCGAGTGCAAAAACAGTTTTTTTTCTAAATTTGCCTATACGTCGAAAACGGTGTGTCCTATCGTAAAATTAATGAAAAATTTGCCCCCCTTTGGGACATCCCTCCCTGCCGCGTAATTCTTAACATGTAGGTAATAATCAACTATGAAAAATTTCAAATACCGCGTAGTTGGTTGCGACATATACTCGTTCATTGATTAATATCAATATATATATTTATTTTACACACTGCCGGTGGACCAGCAGGTAATCTATACATTACCTAGGTATAAAATCGACAGTAATATTCATTATATTTCATACATTGTCTGGACGCCCCAGGTATTCTATGCATTATTCTTTGGAATAACTGAATTATACAGATTGCCGGTAACATATATGTCTATAATCTGAATCTCGGAAACGGCTCCAACAGTTTTCTTGAAATTTGGTATGCTGGGGCCCGCTAGGGCCAGTGCCTGCCGGGGTTGTGGAAACTGTTTGAAAGAGACACCGCGGCCCTGGAACGCAAAGGGCATTGGGAGGAACACGGATGGGTTTTAGTCAGTAAGAGTCTGACACTCCCTCCTGCTTCACCCAGAGCGGGAGGAGTCATTTGATGATTTCCCATCCTTAAAAAAGGGGGTTTCGGGAGCGATAAATCGATCTAGCTGGGTTTCATTTTTAGAAAACGTCGTAAAAAACCGAGCAAAGCTCGGTCATCCAGGTACTTAAAATTAATTGGCGTCCATTTTGCAGCAACACAAAAGAGGATTTAGGTATAAGCAAATATCTTAGTACGATTTTACGGAATTTATTTTACTTTTAACCAAAATTTATTTGTATAATAAAGCTTGTAAAGTGGCAATAATCCTACTAATATTATAAACTAGCTTCTACCCGCGACTTCGTCTGCATAGACTTTAGAGCTGGCGCGCAACTTTTTGTCTCATATTCTGATCATGATACTTTGTGAGTCTTTGCTGTTCTTACTTACAGCCCCGGAATCACTTCGGCATGTTTGTCGTGTCCTGGTACTTGTGAAACTTTAGAGCTTACGATTCTTGCTGAAAAAATACTTTGACATGTTTCTGGTCTCCAGGTTTCTACTTGTGAGCCTGTAGCGCTCGTTTTTTCCAGGCTCGGCGATACTTTGAAATGTTTCTGGTCTCTCGGTACTTTAGAATCCTAACCGCTCACAATACCAGCCCCGGAAATACTTCGATATGTTTCTGTTCTCCTGGTACTTGTGAATCTATACCGTTTACAATTCTAGCCCGAAAAAAACTTCGACATGTTTATGTTCGCCTCGCTTCATACATTTTTGCCCATGGTCCTTTGGCAAACATGTAGTACATATCTTGGAATAACACATGGACTAATTTTTATCCCGGTAACTTTCATGGCTTAATTAATGGAGACAGACGGTGAAGTGGAAATCCGGATACCAGGAGAACATTAACATGTCGAAGATTTTTCCGGGCTGGAATTGTGAACGCTATAGATTCACAAGTGCCAAGAGAGCAGACACCTGTAGTCGAAGTATTTCCGGGGCTTTAATTGTAAGTGGTTATGATTCAAAAGTACCAGGGATCAGAAACATGTTGAAGTATTTCCGGTGCTGGAATTGTGAGCGCTTAGGATTCAAAAGTACCAGGAGAATAGAAACATGTCGGAGATTTTTTTAGGCTGGAATTATGAGCGCTAAAGATTCACAAGTACCAGCAGACCAGAAATGAGTCAAAGTATTTTTGGACTAGAATTTTGAACGCTAAAGATTCACTAGTACCAGGAGACCAGGAAACATGTCGAAGTAATTCCAGGGCTGAAAGTGCGAACAGCAAAGGCTCACAAACTATCAGGATATCAGAATCATGTAGATTTATTTCCGAGGATGAGGATCAGAGACAAAGAAATTGCGCGCCAGCTCTAAAGTTGCAGACAGAAGCTTATCCATAATTTCACAACGGTGGTTTACATGAGTAATTTATACGTCGTCGTGTATTCATTGAAGTTTGCTTAGATGTTTTATGCAAAAAATATGGTAGTTAACAATACTGCATATCCTTTAACTGAATTTAAAGATAAAACTTAAATTTCCAACTTTTTGGAAAAAAGGGATTTTTTAAGTGCTGTAACTCAACGCCTATTAAACGTACAGAGTAAACGTTACACTCAAATGTTAGCAAATTTTGACTACTTTAAAAGTATCCTGATTGGCTTTCTCCGTAGAACGCACCACCTAGAAGAATTAAGCTTAAATCTTAAAAATGACTGAAAATGAAGAAGTTTTGTGAGCACCATGAGCATAGGTCTTTAAGGTTGAAAACTTGGGAGGACACTACTGCCATCTATCCTAACAACCATTCAAAAAATCAGAACTGTGCAATTTACGGACTGTGCAATTTACGGCGACCTAACTCGTTTAATTTGTCTAAGGTGTCTGGCCTATTTCTTCTTTAAAATGAAAACTAAGGATGTTACGGAAGCCATCTTTGCGGTAGCAGAAAGCAACGAAATAAGTTTTCTAGGGAAATAGTCGATCCATTTGATTTTTTTTTCAATGAAGCAAACAGTATTGTTTGTACGTTTTTTTTTTAAATTGTAGGTACTCGATTTCATTTTATGTGATAACAAACATTTTCCACTGAGGTATCTTTCATATCCTTTTCGAAAGTCCTGCAATTCGCAACGCTCCATTTTTTTCGAGTTTTTGGGAAACTTGGTTCGTATTTGATGTGCTATGTCTCAATACCTATTAAACCAATTAAGCTGCATTTGCACTCTGATTCTAGCACATTTTTTCTACTTTTAAAAACTACGGCTTAACTTTGTACGTAGAATTCACCGTTAAGAAGATATAAACCAAACTTTGAAAATAACCGAAAATTGTTACGTTTTTCGAGCACCACGCATTTAGCACAGTACGTCTACCATGAGTTTTATCAATCTACTAGCACTTCGCCCGCGACTTCGTCTACATAGACTTTAGAAGTGGCGCGCAACTTCTTTGTCCTATATTCTCATTCGCGGAAATTCATCTTCATGATTTTGTATTCTGGTAGTTTGTGAGACTTTACTGTCCGTACTTTCAGCCCCGGAACTACTTCAACATGTTTCTGGTATTCTGGTACTTTTGAATCTTTAGCGCTCATAATTACGGCCCAGAAAAAACTTCGATATATTTCTGTTCTCCTGGTATTTTTGAATCCCAACCACTCACAATTCCAGCGCCAGAAATACTTTGACATGTTTCTGGTATCCTGGTACTTGTGAATCTTTAACGCTCATAATTACAGCCCGGAAATAACTTCCATATGTTTCTATTCTCCTGGTACTTCTGAATCCTTACCACTCAGAATTCCACCGCCGGAAATATTAAAGCATGTTTCTGGTCTCTTGGTACTTTTGAATCCTAACCGCTCACAATTCCAACCCTGGAAATACTTCGACATGGTTCTTACCTCCTGGTGCTTTTGAATTCTAACCGCTCACAATTCCAACCCTGGAAATACTTCGACATGAATCTGGTCTCCTGGTTCATAATGAATCTTTAGCGCTCATAATTCCTGCCCGGAAATTTTTCGACATGTTTCTGGTCTACTGGTACTTATGAATCTTCAGCATTCACAATCCTAGCCCCGAAAAGCTTCAATATGTTTTTGGTCTCCTGGTACATAATGAACCTTTAGCGCTCATAATTCCAGCCCGGAAAATACATTGACATTTTTCTGTTCTCCTGGTACTTTTGAAACCTAACCGCTCACGATTCCAGCGGCGGAAATATTTCGACATGTTTCTGTTCTCCTGGTACTTGTGAATCTTTAGCGCTCACGATTCCAGAGAAAAAAATACTTTGATATGTTTCTAGTCTCCCGTTACTTGTAAATCTATAGCATTTACAATTCTAGCCCGGAAAAAACAGCGATATACATATTTCTGTTTGACTGTTAAAAAAAACTAACATTGTTAGTAAAAAAAATACTTTAACATTGTTCTGTTCTCCGGGTACATGTGAATCTGTAGCGCTCATAATTCCAGCCACGAAAATACTTCTACATGTTTCTAGTCTCCTGGTACATAATGCATCTTTAGCGCTTATAATTCCTGCCCGGGAAAAATCCACATTTTTCTGTTGTCCTGCTACTTTTGAATCCTTACCGCTCATAATTCTGGCGCCGTAAATTTTGCGACATGTTTCTGGCCTCATGGTACTTTTGAATCTTTAGCACTCACAACTTCAGCCACAGAAATACTTCAACATGTTTTTGGTCTCCTGTTACATGTGAATCTATAGCGTTTACAATTCCAGCCCGGAAAAAACTTGAACGTACATATTTCTGTTCAACGGTTAAAAAAAAAAACAAAATGTATAACTAGCCCAAAAATACTTTAATACTGTTTTGTTATCCTGGTACTTGTGAATCTTCAGCGCTCTCAATTTTAGCCCCGGAAATACTACGACATGTTTCTGTTCTCTTGGTACTTGTGAATCTGAAGTACTAAGGCAGCAGCGGCTCTGGGTATTCACTTCTTCCGCAGTCTCCATTAAGAAAAATCTTCGACATGTATCTACTGTACACATGGTTAAAAAAAAACTTGCACAAAAATACTTTGACATGTTTCTGGTCTCCTGGTACTTTTGAATCTTTAGCGCTCAACAATTCCAGCCCTGAAAATACTTTGACATGATTTTGCTATCCTGGTACTTGCGAATCTAGGTACAGCGCTTATAATTCCAGCCCCGAAAATACTTGCGCATGCTTCTGCTCTCCTAGTGCTTGTGAATCTACAGCGTTCACAGTCCCAGCCCCAAAAATACTTCGACATGTTTCTGTTTTCCTGGTACTTGTGAATCTTAAGCGCTCACAGTCCCAGCCCCAAAAATACTTCGACATGTTTCTGTTCTCCTGGTACTTGTGAATCTTCAGCGCTCTCAATTTCAGCCCCGGAAATACTACGACATGTTTCTGTTCTCTTGGTACTTGTGAATCTGAAGTACTAAGGCAGCAGCGGCTCTGGGTATTCACTTCTTCCTCAGTCTCCTTTAAGAAAAATCTTCGACATGTATCTACTGTACACATGGTTAAAAAAAAAACTTGCTCAAAAATACTTTGACATGTTTCTGGTCTCCTGGTACTTTTGAATCTTTAGCGCTCAACAATTCCAGCTCCGAAAATACTTGCACATGCTTCTGCTCTCCTAGTACATGTGAATCTACAGCGTTCACAGTCCCAGCCCCAAAAATACTTCGACATGTTTCTGTTTTCCTGGTAATTGTGAATCTTAAGCGCTCACAGTCCCAGCCCCAAAAATACTTCGACATGTTTCTGTTTTCCTGGTACTTGTGAATCTTAAGCGCTCACAGTCCCAGCCCCAAAAATACTTCGACATGTTGCTGTTCTCCTGGTACTTTTGAATCTGAAGTACTAAGGCAGCAGAAACTCTTGATTTTCACTTTTTCCTCTGTCTCTATTAAGCCATATAAGTTACTGGGATAAAAATTAGCCTATGTTTAATTCCAGGTTGTGAACTATATGTGTGCCAAATTTCATCCAAATAATAAATAAAAATTTGTTTTTTTTTTTGGGCTAGAATATTTTTTGTTCTTTTTTTAGCAGTCAAACAGAAATATGTAAGTCGCTGTTTTTTATATTTTCGGCAGGAATTGTAAGCGCTATAGATTCACAAGTACCAGGAGACCAGAAACATGTTTTAATATTTCCGGCGCTGGAATTTTGAGTGGTTAGGATTCAAAAATACCAGGAGAACAGAAATATATCGAAGCTTTTCTGGGCTGTAATTATGAGCGCTAAAGATTCACAAGTACCAGAATACCACAAACATGTCGAAGTAGTTTCGGGGCTGAAAGTACGGACAGTAAAGATTCACAAACTACCAGAATAAAAATTCATGAAGATGAATTTCCGCGAATGAGAATATGGGACAAAGAAGTTGCGCGTCACCTCTAAAGTCTACGCAGACGAAGTCGCGGGCGAAGTGCTAGTTTATAATATTAGTGGGATACTCGCTAGCGACTGTACTTATAAAATGTATGAAAACTTTAAAAAACAAGAATCAAATTTTTTTTTAGTTGTTAACTAAAGTTTTACTTGCAATTTGCTTCCTTCTTTTCAGTTGAATACCAGTGTTTTACGTGGAACGGTTACCTGCCAGACCTCCACAATCCATTAACTGGGTAACACGGTACTCCTTGCCAAGACTGGGGTCAGATTTTCTAGCTTCTGCCTATCCGTAACGGCTGCCAAGATCTAGAAATGACAGCCGCGACCAACGGCTTAAAGTGCTTTCAGAGGTAAGCAGGAGTCTCGGTACGTTATATAACCAATATTTCAATGAAAAAAGAAGGGAAATTGAAAAACAGAATAAACTATTGAAGTTATTTAAATATTTCTCATTAAGTAAGACTTGCAATTAGTGTTCTCAATACAAACAATGTAATGAATGTGGATAATAAGAGCCATATTGTTTTTATAAGTAGAACGGTGGCCGAGTGGCCCACACAAACTCACACTTGTGCATTTAATGAACTTCGAAGAAAACGGATTGGGTTAAATTCACAGAAAAACTTAATCCATGACGCCTTTGTACAGTGTTTCTTACTAGTGCATAATTTTTTAATTAATATAACGAGGAGGATGGCCTTAACAGAAGTGGCCAGCGTATTAGTAGTCCAGCTGCTGGACCACTAATACGGTGGCCAGCTAAAAGCAATCTTATATCATCACGATTAGACAGGAACGAATTCTCGGACATAAAAAGCGTTAAATTTTAAGTCGCAATAATCATCTCTTTGAAGTTCAATGATAAAAACTAATAAAAACAGCGAAAAATTAATGGCGTTTTTGACAGTTTCCAACTGCGATGCGAAAGAGACTGCTCCAGCTGTAAATCTTTCAAGATGGCTCCGCATCGCAATTATTGACGCCCGCAGAAGTGACAATGGCTTTAGGGACTTAGAAACGTTACAACACCAGTATTATATATTCAGTTCCGTGTATTATGTTACCGAAATTATTATGTACTCCAGGGTGTCCTCTTCATCAGTGAGCACATACATGAAACACGCACGGTACATAGAAATAACAAAAAACTATATGCCGGAAACTAGTGTGTGTCTCACTGCTTCACTAACAAAGTCCATTTCAGCGATATGTCAGACTAACTAATGCTGTCTGACGCGAATGATCAAAATGAAACTTTTAAAGGACGAGTGACGGTTCATGTGTTACAATAATATTTGGTTATTGTCGTAAAGCACACTTACATAGGTAGAAGCTAGGCCAGTCATCTGAGAAATTTTATGTCGCAATAAATTGCACTGTCCAGATTTTATTAGGGTAAGTTTGGGAGTGTTCACCAAATTTTTCAACCTCGAAAGACCAGTACCATGAGTTACCGTGAGTCTACCATGAGTTTTATCAATCTATACTCGTTAGCGACTGTAGTTAAAAAAATGTATGAAAACTTTAAAAAAACAAGTTTCTAATTTTTTTGTTAAGTTTTTAACTAACAAGCAAGCAAGTTGCAAGTAAAAATTTAGTTAACAACTAAAAAAAAGTAGAAACTTGTTTTCTAAAAGTTTTCAAACATTTTTTTACTACAGTCGGTTACGGGTATAAAACTCATGGTATTAATAAAACTCATGGTAGACGTACTGGTCTTTCGAGGTTGAAAAATTGGGTGAACACTATTGGCATTTACCCTAATAATATCCCAAACTTACCCTAATAAAATCTGGACAGTGCAATTTATTGCGACATAAAATGTCTCAGATGACTGGCCTAGCTTCTACCTATGTAAGTGTGCTTTACGACAATAACTAAATATTATTGTAACAAATGAGCCGTCACTCGTCCTTTAATAGGTTCATTTGATAGTCAGCGTCAACAGCATTGGTTTGTCTGACATATCGCTGAAATGGACCTTTTTAGTGCAGCAGTGAGACACATACTAGTTTCTGGCATACCGTTTTTTGTTATTTCTATGTACCGTGCGTGTTTCATGTATGTGCTCACTTATGAAGAGGATACCCTGGAGTACATAATAATTTTGGTAACATAATACATGGAACTGAATATTTAATATTGGAGTTGTAACGTTTTTAAGTCCCTAAAGCCATTGTCACTTCTGCGGGCGTCAATAATTGCAATGCGGAGCCATCTTGAAAGATTTACAGTTGGAGCGGTTTCTTTCGTATCGCAGTTGGAAACTGGCAAAAACGCCATTAATTTTTCGTCGTTTTTACTAGTTTTTGTCATTGATCTTCAAAGAGATGATTGCGACTTGAAATTTAACGCTTTTTAAGTCCGAGAATTCGTTCCTGTCCAATCGTGATGATATAAGATTGCTTTTAGCTGGCCACCGTATTAGTGGTCCAGCAGCTGGACCAATAATGCGCTGGCCACTTCTGTTAAGGCCATCCTCCTTGTTATATTAATTAAAAAATTATACACTAGTGAGAAACACTGTACAAAGGCGTCATGGATTAAGATTTTCTGTGAATTTAACCCAATCCGTTTTCTTCGAAGTTCATTAAATGCACAAGTGTGAGTCTGTGTGGGCGCTCGGCCGCCGTTCTACTTATAAAAACAATATGGCTCTTATTATCCACATTCATTACATTGTTTGTATTGAGAACACTAATTGCAAGTCTTACTTAATGGGAAATATTTGAATAAGTTCAATAGTTTTTTCTGTTTTTCTATTTCTCTTCTTTTTCATTGAAATATTGGTTATTTAACATACCGAAACTCCTCCTTACCTCGGAAAACACGTTAAGCCGTTGGTCGCGGCTGTCATTTCTAGATATTTGGCAGCCGTTACGGATAGGCAGGAGCTAGAAAATCTGACCCCAGTCTTGGCAAGGAGTACCGTGTTACCCAGTTAATGGATTGTGGAGGTCTGGTAGGCAGCCGCTCCACGTAAAATATTGGTATTCAACTGAATCTGGTTTGACTGAACGCCGAACCCAATATGGTTGGGAAAAAGCTAGGCAGATGTAGAAGAACCTCGTGTAGCAACTAACTCGGCTGATATTATGATATTATTTAGCCACGAGCTCCTATTGCCTTCGCTTGTTTGTCGTGTTTTACTCCTCATGTGGAAATAGTCGTCGTTATTAATTTAATTTACCAGCTTTATTTTCTAAGCACAACGGTTTTTGTGAATGAATGATAATACATCCTGACGTTTAAAATAAATGGAAAAGAAATGTAAAATCTTTCCGTTGCAGTCGAAAACAACCATTTTATAAAATTTTAGCAATCATATAGTCCGGTAAAATGTTCATTCATTGGAATATTTTATTACTAAGTTTTATGTATCATGTCGAATAAAGTATAATTTCAATTTGAAACTTTAATAAATAGTAGTTAATTCCTGTAACTCAGTTTCAGTAGTACGTTCTGTTTTTCATAAATCCTGTGTATTTATTTTGTAAGTTGCGCAGTGAAGTCCCACTGAAACAAAAGTTCAGTACCACAAAGTTCGGATTCGAACCTACAACCGTAGCTACCAGACAGGCTGAGCTACAGCCCTCTTAACCGATGAGCCATTGCGGCTTAAGCTGGGCTCACATTATTGTGATGTGTTGTGTCGTGCCTTTTGACGCAGGTGATTGTGGCTGTGATAGGACGTAGGCTTCCATAGATTTGTTTCATTGGTGGATTTCTAGCCACGGCACAACATGACACAGTAATGTATCTAACCCTACACTTACCGCGTAGTTACCTATTTAATATATTAAGGCCCGATTTTTCAATCCTTGGATAAAACTTATCCTAACTTAACCTAATAAAGTATTACACAATAATATAAAAATGTCACCTGTAAAATAACAAAAGACGGGCAATTAGAACACATTTTGAAATGGTTATTTAATAGATATCTGAGGTCATCGGAAAACTTGAGGCAAGAAATGCCGATGCATTCCACCAGCTTCTACGACAAATCTTTCACCATTCAAGCGGTGCGGTTATAATGGAAATATAACCGCAAAAATACCGCTGAAATATAATTGGAATGCCTTGCCTGTGTCGATAAGGCGTGCTCAATTTTTGTCCATTTTTAAAACTTTGGTCAAGAACTATCTCTCTCTTTAATCGTTTGTACAAAAGTTCTCGGCTTTGGTTTCATAATTATTATTGTATATATTAGCTATTAAGTATTTGTATTGATGTTTGTATAAATAGTACATCTAAGACTACCTACAGTACTGTCTCTCCTTTTTCACCTTAAAATCCATCCAAAGGTTGTCTTGAAAAGATAGCTTTTAGCAATAAGGCAGCCCATTGTGTCACCCTATGTAATGTTTCTCATCAATTTTTTCTGTAATTATATGGTGTACATAATAAAGAGTATTCTATTCTTTTTTTTGTATTCATTTATTCCAGAAAAGTAACTTAGAAAAAAATACACATATCTTCTGCCAAACTGCTGTACAGTTTGTCGGCAGTGTTCTCGTGGATACAATTTTGTGATCAATTCTATTCTATTCTATTGATCAAGTTACATGTAGATATTTCCAACGAAACGGAAAACTCAAATTAACGACATATGATTCTAAGCTCGTAAAATTCTCGCTCTACGTACGTTATCCATTTGTGTGTTGCATCGGGTTTGCAAGTTCCGAAAACTGTCAGGTTCTGTGAATTAGTTTCTTAAAACCTTTGGATTCAGCTTTATAAAATGCAGGCGTTGTATATTAGTTTTGTCACCGCGTCGGATCGGAAAACTCGGATCTAATTATTTAGAGGAACGATTTTTTTAAAGAACTTATTTATTAGTTTAAGCACAGTTACTTTTCTGAGCATGTAGTCGGACACAAATTAGTCACACCTATTACCTACGATTTCGTTTGCTTTTAGAATCGTGGCCCAAGTAACATATCCATCCTGTTACCGTCCCACATTTGGGCAAAAGCCCGAACTGCAGGAATGGACTTTTATACCTAGTGTTTTCTAAGAAAATTTGGTATTTATTTAAGAAAATAGCATCAATTGTGAGCGAATTATGCCTATTAGTTTGCAATAAATAATTCCCACTGTACAAACGTCGTTTCTGCATGAAGTACGACGGCATCTTGAATCTTATTTTTATACGCTCAGCGATCGTTTTCACTTAGCGTGCTTAAGGATGTAGCTATCCGCTTTAATACTCAAAGCTTGTAACGATATCAACGGAAAATGAACGCTGAACTCATTACAATAGGGCTTATAATGTTTGAGCGTATAAGATCATTGGCGTAATCACTTACGCGGGGCGTGGGTGACAAACCTATGTACCTGGCTTGGAAAACAGGCGTTTTCAGCACTGAGCCATCGGCACCAACAGAATGAAGTGCTCCCGTTGTTTTTTCTATACAGCTCAGTTTAAGATATTGTTTATCCAATAAATTAATAATACGAACGTTTTGTGCGTTTGTAGAACTTTACTACATATAGACAAGGATTTCTATGCACATTTTCGTGTATTCCAGAAGGGCGTAAGATATTAATGTGAAAAACACACGTCGCAGCTGAAACTCGCAGGCAAGCCGCAGCGCAATATTAATTATTTCACAGATAATTCGACACACAAGATTGGGTAAAAATGGCATAGGCAGACATTATAAAAACCTAAAAAGTTATGAAGCAGTTAAAAAGCTTACCAATTTCTTCATTAAAGCAGCTTAGAATGGCGTCTGCGATCTGGACTACACTATAAAGAAAAAGAAAAGAAATTGTAAATTTTTATTTAACAATCTATTTTCAATTTAATTGGAGGTACCGATATTTAAAGGACACCTACATGCTGCATCCAGGTTCCTCCTCTAGACCTGACATTTTGCAGGAGAATTAACGATAGTTTAAATAAAATGTTACGTTGGTTTGCACCGACACGCACCGCGATTTTGCTCAACACTGAGCACTTTATAGTACGTACTTCTGGTGACTATGCTCACCAAAAGTTTATTAGGTTTCGTTTAAGCGGGTAAATTCCGCTATTTAGTTGAAATAATTTATAAATTATTTGGCGTGATTTTTACGCGAAGTAATTTTTGCGAAGTTTTCTGATGTTCTTTTTTAAGTTCTTCGGATGTTTTTGCAATTTATTTATTTTAATGGAGAGTTATATTTTATCGCGCGAAAAATAGACTCGACCACCTTGCGACCGTCGGGTCGCAAGGTGGCGAGTGCACTGAAGCCCCGACGAACGCGCCGCGTTTAAGTGCTGTGTTAACGTGCAGGCCCTAACAGCTCTCCACGTCGACTGAGCCTGGCTCGAGCCTGTACCGGGCCAGCAGCCGAGAAGCGGGAGGCTGCTGCGCTTTTGCAATTGCAAGGTCATGTCCCGCCTATATCATAAGACCCGCCTTCGTCCTAGGGTGTTACGTACGTTATAATTTCGGCAATACTTTTTTTGTTTGAAAAATTTATGTTTCTTTAATGTTGTATTTTTGATTTGGGATTTGTTTTGCTGCATCTATAATTGAGTTTCCAGTTCAAGACGTTGTTTGATATTTTTCAATAGTTTTCAATATTAATTTTTGGTACCTTCTTAACCAGTTGTTAGTTATTTAAGTTAGTTAATGTTTTTTATTAATCAAGTTCAGCCACACGTGAAAAAAAGTTACTAACACTTAGATTTAAACTTTTATTTAGGTTTTCTTCAACTTACGTCTGGAACTTGGACATTATTCCAAAAGTTTATTTTTTGGGGAATAAAATGTTGGTGTTGTGACAGCCCTACAACATTATACCTATATATTTTGCCAGTTACGATTATCATTTGCACGTGTATGTGTGGACACACACATCTAGAAACCTTCAGTGTATTCCACGCTGCGATCGGATTGGTCAAGTTATTTATATCGGTTACATCCTACCGGCCAATCAGAAATATTCTGTAAATCAATATTTAAGCTTCATCTGGTGTAATTGGGGTTTTCGTTCGAAATTCAGTAACTGTGCAGATATAAAAGAAATATAGTAAAACAGCAAATATTTATTCATGTATTTTGTATCAGTTTAAGGGTTATAATAAAGTTTCTTTAGGAACTGTTCTACCTCTAGGTACACGCGCGAATCGCATCGCGCGCGTTTTTGTTTTCAAAACATGTTTGGCGAGATTCTCCCGTCTCACTCGCGGTTACTCGTATCTTAGCACTGAATTCACTAAAACTGCGATCAAAATCAATTTCGTGGAAAACAAAAATGTGTGATTGATATTCTTTTTACATGACTTCTAACGCACAAGAAAACAGTCCACTAAAACGTTAAACAAAAGGTTTAATTGTTTCCTTACTTCTATTAAGTGTAGCTAAATCGGAGGCTGTTTGAACACTAAATGAAAACAAAGTTAAGCTCTCAAATTGCAGATTATCTCGGTCATAATTTTTCAACGTTATTTTCCAAGAACTCACTAACTTTTCAATAAGGATAAAGACAAAGAAAGAAAGACGTCAAGTCTTTCTTTCTTTATCTTACTCTTGGCTACTTGCACATCATGGTTTAATTGGTTGTTAGTTAACTGAATTGTTCCTCATCTTTAGTTTATTAACCTGTATATAAATAACGATAGGCATCACAGCCCATTATTTTAGGAAGTTTTTGAATGTTTTTTCATACAGTATGTCTTTCGTTACCTACTGTTTGGTTAACAAACACGAGCTTCGAACAAATAAATAATTTACTTAGTAGTTCCAATTGTAGGTCGGCGCAACATGCTTAATTTTCAAAACTTTTCTTGTAGTCATTTCCGCAGCCACACACTTTTCTAGACATTAATCATCTTTGTTACAAGCCAAACATTACTGTTTTGGTCATCTCTCCCATATTTATGGGAGGGATGACCACATTCATATATTCAAAACTCTCCTAACGACATTTACCTTATTCTTTCACATCATTTGCCCATTTAGCAGTCAATATTAACTGATAAAAGTACAAATATGTGAATAAATTCTCTACAATAATTTATAATTTATTTATTGAGCCATTGTTACATAATAATGACGACACTTGGTGATGACAAACGAAACCGCAAGTGAACTTGTTGATTTTTTTCATGTTTTGCGTCGCCGCCGCCGGCAATCTTTCATGTCACCGATATCGTGAGTAATGCCGGCAGTTAGAACTTTTAAACCAGTTTAACTTAGTTTAACTAAGTTCACATAGTTATTGAGACTGTTTACTTTACTGTGTGACAAACGTGCATATAACTGTATCTATCGCAAAAGAAAACGGCATTGAGTAATACAGTAGTTGAATTATCGATTTTTTAATGATCAGCACGTACTTGAAACGATTCCAAGCTATATCTGAAGGCAATGAGTTTCTTTTTAGGGTTCCATACCTGAAGGGAAACCAACGGAACCCTATTATTAAGCCTCCGCTGTCTGTCCGTCCATCTGTCTGTCAGCGGGCTGTATCTCAAGAACCGTAATAGGTAGAGAGTTGAAATTTTCACAGTTTGTGTATTTCTATTGCCGCTATAACAACAAATAATAAAAATTAGGGTTTACGGAACCCTTCGTGTACGAGTCCGACTCGCACTTGGCCGGTATTTTTCTTATACAAAATTATGTGTGTTTTTGGATGAGGCTGTACCAGATAGGCGTTGCAAAAAGTTGTATTGCCCCGTTTAACAGGGATTTTATCCGTTTAATTACAGATCAAATCACCTTGACTCACGTGTTCCTATGTTCACAATTATAATCCGTTGGCAGCGGTGGTTAGCGTCGGTCCATTGTATGTAGGATTAAATTAAATTGCCAAGCGTTCCTGCGCCAAGGTTTAGGCCTGACAAATTCAAGGATATTGCTTACACAAAGGCTGATGATGCGCGTGCTGGACAATGGTGCTGCCCTATGTACTAGTCTGCTGATCGATATTTCATGGAATTACTTATACAGAGATCTTGTCAATGACAGGGATATCATTTTCACAAACGATGATGTTGCATGAGTCTAACGTAGCTACTGGTGCAGGCATCTATTGGTTGTCAATACATAATATAGTGTGCACAGTTACATGAACAGACAGTCTAAATAGTAATGATATAGTCGAAGTGTTATTGTGGCGTTTCATGTGACCGTTAAGTTCTTTTAATGTATTTAACAATGTATTTTGATGCCTTTCACACCGTCATTATGAGAATTTTGTTGACGTTGGTTAAAACTGATATTTTTGTGGATGCTTTGTCGTGTAAATTCGTGGAAGTTCTGTAAGCAGCGATTTTGGCGATTTTTGATGCGTTAAACAACGGTGTTGGACGCGGCTTCTAGTTGCGGCCATTTTTCATCGATATCTATTTATCGTAATATAAATTAATTGCCGAAATGTATGTAGATATGCGCATAACTTGGAAACTACTTTAACGATTTGAATAATTCTTTTTTTGTTGTGTTCGTAATATACAGGGCGAGCTTTGTAAAAACACCCGGGTAAAGCCGGGGTAGCCCACTAGTAATATATAAATGATTAGTATGTAGGTAATTTATTAATCTATATTTACACACACACGGACAAGTTTATTCATACGTAGTATAGCTTGGTGGACATACAGACTGACTGACTTTATGTATTTTGACAGTTTTTCTAGAAGAGTATACCTTAATAAAAATCAGTTGTCACATGTATAACTGAAACTAACTTGAGAACGGTTTGAGAGATTTGGCTGATTTTTTGTTACGTATGTAATTGTCAGGGCAAGGTTTGAATGAAAGATTTTTCTAGGTAGAAAATCTACGGGAAATTAAATTGCACTCATGCAAAGCCGGGACGAGTCTCTAGTTGGCTATTATAAACACTTACACGTAAATCTCTTTTTGTCAAGATCATTTGACGTTCGGTTGATATGATGATGATGAGGTCAGTATTTCCTAGTGGACTAGTTTGAGAAGAAACACCGAAATAAACTCAGAGATAAATACCATGCCACGAGAACTAGAAGGCTATCAGTATGATTTAGTTCTTCTAAGTAGATTTTAATGCTGTATTTTTCTGTTGTTTTCATTTTTAGGGTTCCGTTCCTTAAAAGAAAAAAACGGAACCCTTCTAGGATCACTTTGTTGTCCGTCCGTCTGTCTGACAAGACCCTTAATCTCGGGTACGCTTGGAGGTATCGGGTTAATATTAAACCATATACTCAGATCTACAGTCCCTTGAAGCTGTGAAAAAATCAAACTCCTAAGTTAACGTAAAAACAGATACGGCAGTTTATGCCGAAAATAACGTATATTTCGACACTCTCAAGGGAATCAAATCTCATAGGGTATTTCCCGTTGACCTAGAACTATGAAATTTGGCAAGTAATTTCTTCTTATACTACAGGTATAGGGAAAAGTCTGAAAACTACACATTTGTAATTAAATCATAAAAAAAATAGTCTTTATTTTAAAGTAATTTGTATTTACAAATTTTTGATGGAGTAATAAGCTTGGTAATGCATCTACAAGGTGTTATCTATCAAAGTGACTAGAATTCACTGTCGAACAGGTACCAAGATAAAGTTTTATCAGTAGGTAGGATGCAGCAAGGGGCGTTTTGGGGGCGGTCCTTAGTAACTTTTGACCTTTACAGGCAGGTGGTCAGCCATATTGGAACGAGTTATTTTTGGAGCAGCATATTCTATGTTACTCTGATCTGTATTAAAATGCATGATAAAGTTCCAATTCGATTGCATTCTATTCTTTTCAGGTCACTTAAAAATCGAGTTAAAAAAACTGGCCAAGTGCGAGTCGGACTCTCACACGATGGGTTTCGTACCACAAACCGAAAATAAAAACAAATTTCTTGTATATTTATTAAGTTGATAAAGCGACAATAGAAATACACTGTCTGTGAAAATGTCAACTGTCTACCTATTAAGGTTCTTGTGATACAGCTCGCTGACAGACAGTGTAGGTTTAGTCATAGGATTCCGTCGGTTATTCTTCGGTTACCCTAAAAATCCACAACGCAAAATCCATACTTGAGTTAGTGGCAATATAGTGAAATTATTTTATTATTCAAGCAAGTATACTTACTAAAAAACTGGCCAAGCGCGAGTCGGACTCGCGTGCAAAGGGTTCCGAACGAAGTTATTTTTTTTAACATGATATTTTAACACTACGGACTTCTAATAGGTTTTTCAGTAATCTACAGGTAAAGATCTATGATCTCCATTTTTTTCAAAATTTTTTGGCTCTGTAGTTTCGGAGATAAGGGGGGGAATGGTCATTTTTCGTCTAATTTCTTGTATAACTTCAAAACCATTTATTTTAAAATTATGAAAGAAATATAATTAAAACCCTCACAGTAAGCCCTTTCATTTGATATGTCATACAATATTTTTCAAAAAACTTTTTTTTTAATTTTCTAGTTTGAACCCCAAAAGTAAAAATTTAATCATTTACGTAACGCGTCCGTATTTGGGTCACAGAATTCTATATGTGCACCAAATTTGAACAAAATCGGTCCAGTGGATCCGGAGAAAACTGGCTGTGACAGACGGACAGACAGACACACGGACAGACAGATGGACAGACAGACAGACACCCGAGTGATACTATAAGGGTTCCGTTTTTTTTCGGAACCCTAAAAAGTTACAAACAAAGTAAACAACTAAACCGTTGGGTTCTTAAAAGGTCTTTATGTTGTGGCAGTGACAATTACAAGTATTGTTAGCTGTTAAATACGGAAGTTTGTAATTTTTGACTTGACTTTGTAATCCATATTTGCACTACATTGTAATTATTTCAAAATAGTGTTTTCTCTCTTGACTTAATTATTTTAAAGTAGCCGCTTAAAAATATTGCTAGTTTACATTTTCAACTTTTCTTTGACCCAAGTATATAAGAAAAGTTTTTTACTTACAACATTATGTATCTAAACGTGACCTAATAAGGAATGGGCGTTTGCTTAAATAGGTTACCGCCTTTCTCAACTTGGAGCGTACCTACACTACCTACTGACTAAGGTATTCCAGTAGTTTCGAATAATCGACTGTTGGAAATTCTTTTTTAACTTCTATATCACATAAATTAACCATTTGTATCAATGTGATTTATCAGGTTTATGTAATAACTGTGTTAAGGAACACAGGCAAACAAAATTATTTAGGTATTTCAATCTTCATCAATCAGGAGATTCAAATACCTAAATCATTTTGTTTTGTGGTTTAGATGGTTGGTGCATTTATCATTATTATTATGTCCTGTACTGGACATTGGATTCTCTCATATTTTATAATTCCTAAATATGTTATCTCTGTGGGAACACTTAATTTAAACAAAAACCCTGTTTTCGGAACCAAAGCAACACACAATAATTAAAAATAGTACTTTTTGCATAAGATTCTTTGGTTGCAATCGTCAAACTGTTTGACTTCATCATCATCATCATGTCAGCCGAAAGACGTCCACTGCTGGACATAGGCCTACCCCAAGTGTCGCCACAACACCTGGTCATATGCGTCTTACAACCAGTTAGATGATGCATCAAAGAGTCTAATTACAAATCTAAATAAGCCAAAAAAAAATAAACCAAATGGTTTAAATTAGAAATACAACAATGCAAACTTTACTGGCGGTCTATTGATAGCCATTTCCTTTTTATTTTATAAATATACTATTCAATTTGCCAACATTGTTGTAAATTCATGCAGATTTGTTTTTATCGGCGTTATGATAGACTTAAATAATAATACTAGACTACAACAGACTTAAACTTGAAAGAAATGCTAGGAAAGAAAGGAAAGATACTTTAAATAACAGAAACCAAAGTAAAAATGTAAAATAAGTCAATTCGCGCGTAGCGGTCTACGAAATTTTTCGTAGCCGGTGCTACGCGCGAGCTTACAAAATCGAGGATTTTAGTTTCGTAGCAGTGCTACGCGCGAGCCTACGGAGTCGATAAGTTTCGTAGCCCGTGCTACGCGTGATTCTAATAAGTCGGGAATACAAGTTTTGTCGTCGACTAGTTTTCTATTTGATTCTGTCAACTAGTTGAGGTATAAGGAAACGGGGTTCTGCATTTTAATTAATTTTAACGGTTGATTGATAGGAAAAAGAGTTTTCAGTCAACGTTAGAATTTAGACAGAGAAACCTCAAGTACAGCCTGCCCCGATTTTTTTCAAAATAATTACATCAGTTGAACAAAGCATAATGGAAAAAATACGCAAACTGACATAGATTGCAATGTATGCAATTTGTTTTGCGGATACATACCCCACAGTTAGGTAATAAGACTACTTGCAGTGGTGAGCTATTATTTTAATAACTATTATGTTAAAATGGCTATCACATTACAATAGCTCACCAATACACTGCTTTGGAAATCACAAGCCGAGCCCTGAGATATAATAGCCTAGCTTCACCACTCGATGTTAAATACAGGCTGTTTCAGAAATGCGTGGTGCATTTGTGAAACTCCTGTATATATCATGAAATAGTAAAGAAACAACTTCGTAGAGCGACGGACAACGAAGTGATCCTATAACGGTTGCGTTTTTAAGGTTCCGAAAAAAAAAGAAACCCTTATAGGATCACTCGGGTGTCTGTCTGTCTGTCCGTCTGTCATAGCCAGTTTTCTCCGGATCCACTGGATCGATTCTGTTGAAACTTGGTACACATATGGACTTTTGTGACCCGAACACGGACGCGTTACGTAAATTATTAAATTTTTAGTATGGGGGTCACTTTTGGGGGCCAAACTAGAAAATTTAAAAAAAAAGTTTTTTGAACAATAACGTGCGACATATCAAATGAAAGGGCTTACTCTGAGAGTTTTAATTATATTTTTTTCATAATTTTAAAATAAATGGTTTTGAAGTTATTCACGAAAAATGACAATTCCCCCCCCTTATCTTCGAAACTACTGAGCCTAAAATTTTGAAAAAAGTGGAGGTAATAGATCTTTACCTAAAGATTACAGGAAAACCTATTAGAAGTCTGTAGTGTTAAAATAACATGTTAAAAAAATTAAATTCGTTCGGAACCCTTTGCACGCGAGTCCGACTCGCACTTGGCCAGTTTTTTTCCTTTTGAGGTACGTTATCGGCCACTATGTGAAAGAAAACTTTGAAACCCTATACTGTGCGAGGCCCAACAAGCACTTGGCCTGTTTTTTTCTGTGTTCTTATGTCTATATAAATAATTTACTGTTTGTATTATTGTAACTATTGATTTATTTTTATCGAATCAATCGCACAACATTTTAACAGCTTTTTCATACATATTATTAGCTAAACAGTCCATATAAAATTTTATTCAATGTTTATAAAACAACGTATTTCTGTGAGACAATATGGACGAACGTATTTTATTCAGCACTTGAATGCACGGATAAGAATCAGAGACAAAGCAGAGTGCAATACCATAGACGGAATTAATAATAGACTATATTTTGATATTACAACAAATGTAATAAAAGTCCAAGGTTTTCATATTTTTAACAGACCAGGCACTCCACTAAAAATATTGCAACAAAATCGTCCCCACTACTACACGAGAATTCTTAAAATGATTAAATTTTCGCACGAACCGAGTTCTAGGAATAGATTTTATTACTTCTGGGGTCTTTTTGTACCAAGCACTACGTTAAATTATATTTATTGTATATTTTTATGTATTTATTTAGTTATTTTAGTATCATATACACAATTCGATAGTTAGGGGCCTAAACTAAAATATTTTTCTTTATTAACGCATTTTTTCTTTGTTTTTGTTTCCATTAAAATATACAAAAAGTCTTAAAATTATTTAATATATTGGTGAGAATGAAATAAAGGTATAATCAGTCTAGAAACAACGTTCCCACTCAGTTCAGCTGGAACATATGCTACCTGACACTTAAAACGTTCAAATTCAAGGAGCAATAGCAACTCAGAGACAACAAATGACAAAATATTGTCAAAATAATAAGGGTTGAGGATAAAGGTGCTTTTGACAGTTGCTGCGTCATAATTTACTTTGAAGGCCTCGCTCAAATAAGTAATGTACCTTAATTTTTGATTCTAGGAAAGTGTTGTATTCTTTCGTTGTTGTCTTATACTGTTGTGAAAACAGTGTAAATAAAAAAAAAATCATACAATAAGAGCAGTCCTTGGTTTGTAAGCGTCAGATTTTTTTTTTGAAAGTTGCAACCGTGCGAATTTGCAAAAGACTTAGAACAACATATTTATTTTCATGTTATATCAGCCAGCTATATGTTGAGTAATGAAGTTGTTTTTTACACCTGACAGAAAGCGATGATGTGGTCGATAATGGAGCACGCTCACCTAGAAGTGGTCTAGTCACTCTTGACTTAAAAAAAACCCTGGTTGATAGTAATGGAATGTGTGTGAACAGCGTAAGTTAAGCAGGCGATATGACACTGCTAATCTCCTCAATAAATGATCTAAGAATTTCACTGCCGATATGCGAAACTTAAGCTGGCATAAGCTGTCTTTTGTACAACACTTATAAAAGTAACTTGTGGTTTTAGAGGCTAAAGTAAGTTGCCAAATGTTATTCTTACAGTCTAAGAGATGCTGCTCTCACTAGGATATCATAGTTAAGATTCTTTTAGATCTAAATTATGATGCTGACATGGACAGAGATAAGGTCATTGGCAATGAAGAGCTAGATGCCGCGGGGACAGCTAGTAAAATATAATTTTCGCAATAAGAAATGCGTGATATTTCAAATACGCTAAGGCAACGGAGTCAGAGCATAATAATTCACTTAGGACCACTTCAGTCCATATGGAGCGTAAATACTATTGCTATTGCGTTTGCGTTAAGTACTGTTTTCAATGTCAGGAACTGTTGGAGCAGAATTTATGTATTTTTTTTAAATCTTCTGTCAGAAAAATTTAGGTTTTAAATAAGTAACCTACTTATGGTACGTATTATTTTCAAATACTGTGGTATCCTTCTAAGGGCAGGGCCTCAATACTCTTATCCTATTCGTCTGTACTGAGACGGCACAAAATCTGCAGACAAAAATATTTAAAAAAATACTAGGAATTAACGAAAACAGGGGAAATGTAAAATGGAAACATTTTGTGCCGTTGCCAAGTCACATGGGTGTCTAGATACCTACCTTGTTGCTATTCCAACAATTCGTACTGTGTCCAAACGACTTTTATAATGCACACAGCAAAGGAATGGAACTCTCTACCTGCGTTAGTGTTTCCGAACGAATTCAACCCTAATCTCTTCAAAGTTAGAGCGAGCTTTACTCTAGTCCAGTTAGGTTTAGGTTTCATCTCAAATAAAAAAAAATCAGGCTTACCCATGTAAGCAGATAATGACGATGGCACCCAGATAGTACAATTAGTAATCTTCAAAATAAACATTGTTTTTTTTTTATTGGTGTCATGAAACTATCAGTATCATCAAATACACGATGCATTCAAAATGTTTTCATTCAATTATTGGAATGAAAACTTTGGGACATGTTTCCGAACCAATGTTTAAGCAGAATTCTGATTTTCACTAGTTTGTTTAAACTTTTGGTATTATTTGTCCATGCACGTGTTTTTTAGGGTTCCGTACTCGTACTACGCTGTTCGTCTGTCCGTCCGTCTGTCAGCGGGCTGTATCTCAAGAACCGTAATAGGTAGTCGATTGAAATTTTTAGAGTATATGTTTATATTACCGCAACAAATAGTAAAAATTAAGGGGAGCTCCCATACAAGGAACGTGTTGTATTCGGTTTATGGCGCGGAACCCTTCTGAACTTTGTGAACGTGTGAGAGTCCGACTTGCACTTCAAACAGCGAGTTCTGTGACAAAAGCAATTTGATTCGGCATTTTATTTGAAAAGCAGAATTCTAAATTTCATTCGTTTGTAAAAAGCTTTGGCGTCTATTATTTGCCCGTGCACATGTTTGTTAATTTCAAACAGCGAATTCTGTTGAAGCGTTTGCTTCGTCATTTTATTCATTTTAATTAAAAAACTATATCCGCTTGTGCTGTTTGTTATTTACATTATTATTTTGATGAAAAAGTTATTTATTATGTGATGTAGAATGGTGTTTTGAGTGTATAACTGTATAATGCATACAAGACCTTCCAAGTTACTAAATCGAATAAGAATTTTCACACAGACCGTTTTTCCCAATATATGTCGAAGGAAATTATGAAAAAAATGTATATATTATTTCAATTTTTTCTCTTCAACACTGCTATATTATACCCAGTTTATTATTAATTGAATCTATCTAGCCTAGTATTTTTGGATGATTAATCTAATACCTTTAAACGAGCAATTCCTGTATATATATCTATAGTAATATATAAAGCTGAAGAGTTTGTTTGTTTGCTTGAACGCACTAATCTCAGGAACTACTGGTCCGATTTTAAAAATTCTTTCAGTTAGATAGACCATTTATCGAGGAAGGCTATAGGCTATATATCATCACGCTAAGACCAAAAAGAGCGGAGCAGACGAAGTTGCGCGGGTCAACTAGTGAATATATATAATCTGAATCTCGGAAACGGCTCCAACGATTTTCATGAAATTTAGTATGTAGTGGGTTTCGGGAGCGATAAATCGATCTAGCTAGGTTTAATTTTTAGAAAACGTCTTAAAAAAACCGGTCATCCAGGTACTTTTATGGACGCAAGCAGTAACGTCTTAGAAATTCTAAGTAAAGGTCGATTTTCGCAAAATCCTTCCTTACCTTAATAAGATTAACGGTTGCATTTAAATAAGCAATGACATAATTACCCATGGGAGTGATTGCAAGTTTTTAAACTTAAGCTTCTGGTTATTTAAAGACATACAATATATGCACGCAAAATATGCGCTTGGTCGTGGAGTTGCGGAAACCAGCCCGATTTATATACATACATGGGGTAAATCGCAGATGCTATATGGTGCAAGCATTGTACACTTATAGGACAACATAAAACATGAATCTTGTGTGTTAGTGACACTTATAACTGGGTTCGAGTTGTTTTGTATGTAAAACTAAATTGTAAGTACATTGAGGCTTTTTTGAGAGATTGCGACTGAAATGTGTGACTTTTTTTTTAAATTTCGACAACCAACCATTGTGAACCATAGCCTCCCACAGTTCGCCCGCGCGTTCCGTTCCGTCATTTGTCTAACATTGACAAATGATACTGGAGCACTGGGCCCTTGGGATTTGGTTAATTTTGAAATTATTATGTATTAATGTATTCTACATTTTATTTTTACACAAACTTTTATATTAATTATTTTTTTTGTATCTTTATCTTAGTGTTGTGTTCCGTATGTGTATCCGTGGCATCACATAAGGCCCTGTCATAACACCAGCGCTGTGATATTTATTTTTTAAATATCGCAGAATATTCTTTTGGCCTCGCATAGATAAATTTCAGGATACCGCTTAACTGTGTGAACCATGTGTGAACATATTTTTATGACGATTATTTTTACCTATTTTACTTTTATGTGTTTTGTGCGAGTTCCATATAAACATTTTTATTTCTTTCTTTTTTCTATGAATGAATTGAATTCGAAAGTTGCTTGAAAATGAGTAGAATTGGCACTAAGATGAAAATACACACATTGTCTGTAAGAAAAAGGCAACATCCTTATAAACAAAAACAAAATGTATTTATTGACGAGAATATCACAGGATATTCAAGTCCGTAAATAAATTTTGTACCGAGAATACATATTCGACGAACAAACATCCGGTGACTCTCCTAATGTCACCCAGGCTCCGGATGTCAAAAAAACATTAATTAGGTACAACAGTGTTGATTAATTCAACCGTAATATAATATTAGCGGATAACGAATAATAAACGGATACAGGAACCGGCATTACGTTAATTTCTAAGAATATTTTTATTTCCTGCCTTTATTGTTTGTAGTGATGTCTTTCACGCAAATTTTAATTGGTATTGTTAAAAAAAAACATCTACCTATCATATAGATGTATTTTTTTAAGGCAGTCAAATAGTTTTGAAACCGAAAAAAAAAATCACATCTCGATTTTTTTTCTTGAATTGTGCCTGACTTTAGCTCTTCTTATAATATCTTAAAAATAAAAATTTTCCTTAACCGGGAAATTCTTAAAAAAAAATCAAAACGCGTTTATTTCAATAAAAGCTAGAAAACTCAAGTTATCTCTAATTGTCTTTTTACAATATGTATATAATTTATTTTGTCGAGGAATGTCGACAAAAAGACGAATACAAAATTTTGAAAATCGATTGAATTTGTTTATTTTGTTTTATTAAGTAAAAAATGGACTATCAATTAAAATTGTAATCAGTTTAATTCAGTTACATTTTTTCCTGAACCGCTATCACAAAAAAAACTATTTAATAAAACAGGATGGTAGCACTGATTACATGTTTAATTTACTGACCTAATTGTAAAACTCGATCTCTTTTACAAATGCTGCAAACAAACATGCCAGTTAATATATTTCCCATCGAGTTATTTTTGAAATTCTAAATGTTTTATTAAAAATAAAACGAACATCTATGGTTTAACTTCTTGCGGGATATATTAACAGCAAAAAAATAAGAGTTAAGAACTATTGCAAAGTTCGCCTTATTTTCAGCGTAATTTGCTTGGACTATTATTAGTTCTGCTATTGATGCAATTGATGTCGAATAACCAACATACTCTTGTTTTATTATAGGACACTAGTGGACGTCACGCGGTTTCACCCGCGTAGTTCCCGTTCTCGTGGGAGTACGGAGATAATACATAGCCTATGTTACTCCCTGATAATGTAGCTACCCAATGCTAAAAGAATTTTTCAAATCGGACCAGTGGTTTCGGAGCCTATTCGATTCAAACAAACAAACAAATCTTTCTTCTTTATAATATTAGTATAGATAATGACCACGAACTGTGAGAAATAATCATAAAATTTGAAAGTCTTGATTGCTTACTTGAATTATTATTTCGTTTTTCAACTGCTTTGTATCTTTTTGCTGCGTTTTCACTTATTATTTAATCATGAAAGACGTAACTAGTATTTTGAAACTATTTAAAGAAAGAATACGATAAGAATACTTGGTCGCTATGTTGAACACGAGACAATGCTAAATGTTCTTTCATACATTCTTTACTTAAGATGCAATCATGACTTTGTTTATTATTCTGACCGTATAGTTCATTTTGATTTTATTTATTTGATTTATTGACAGAATCTTCTCATTAACATGTTTTTTTTATGAATTGTATTGCAATATGTGGTTAACTAGCAACCTCGACAAATCGATAAGTATAATTTTGTCCGAGCAATCGGCAGCAAGTTCGTCATGCTCCTTTAGACGTCGCTGTTTGCGGTAGCGTCGGGGATCGGTTTATCTCCTTCCCTCTAATATGGCGAGGGAGGAAATGGCTGATCTTTGCGTTATGCTCGTGAACGGGTGCTGCTCGTGGTGACTGGTCGTCTTGCTGACCGTGGTTTATTATTGTTATAAGTGTTAATAATTTAACTTTAACTTTAAACTGTTAATATTATCACTTGTTGCTCATGTAAGCGGGCACGCCATTTATCCCTGGAGGCGCATTTTTTATTACTACTATTTGCTTGAGTTTGCATATTTAATTACCTATATATTTAACCCCTATGTAGTTGACCCGCGCCACTTCGTCTGCTCTGCTCCTATTGGTCTTAGCGTAATATATAGCCTATATATAGCCTTCCTCGATAAATGGGCTATCTAAAACAGAAAGAATTTTTCAAATCGACCCGAATTTCCTGAGATTAGCGCGTTCAAGCAAACAAACAAACTGTTCAGCTTTATATATTAGTATATAGATAGATTTTTACTTTGTTTCATATTTAGCTGTTGGGATATATAGTGTGCTAGCTGACATGTGCCATATAATTTAATGTTCTATATCTATCATAAAATGTTGAATAATAACGTTATATAAATTCAAGTTCTTCAAACTTAACAGACAGTTGTGTTGCTGGGGAGTTTGTTGCGCCACTTCTTCTTCCCGGCTAAAACACCAGGAAGTGGTGACGGGCTGGGCGATTTTGGGGGACTGTCTTCATGTAAATTTTGATGTTTAAAAAGTGCAGATTTTCAGCCTAGTTTCAATATGAAGATGCCGAAAATCGTATCCATCCATTCCATATCATCGTTTAGCGTCGTAAAATAAACTATGTCAGAGACCCTTGAGGTGGTTTAGAAACTCTGACACTAGGGTGTGTAGGGTTTTTAGACCTTACTGCCCACACGATAAGAAGAAGCTATGGAGTTAAAGAAAATTGAATAAAATAAGATAAACAGGTTTATTGCCGGTTCCCTATTGTTTTCGAATTTTTCTGAGGCCACAAGGCCACAATTTGTCATCAAGAAATAACTTTCAATCGGGTCACTACGTATTTGTAGTGAACTAACAACCTTGAGCTCTAATATGTGATCAGCGAAGTTGTAACACCGACCTACGTCAATAGGAACCAGATTTTATTGGACACACACATACAACTTAGGAGGGAAATAATTTTCTTAATGATTATTTACATGTCGTATTTATCGAGAGAACCAGAGCCAGTCCAAACAAAGTAACAAACATTTCCTATGTATCTGATAGTGTTTATTAAAACCAATCGCCAAGTTTATGCCGCAGAAAAAAATTGATCCCCAGTGTTTTTTATTTGCATACACATCCAAATAAAACAAACTGTGTGTTTTCCAGAGTTCAGTTTACTTAGACCAAAAAGTTCATTGAACTGTTGTTGGTATATGAAGTATCCACTATTTTTCAAACGGAAATACGCGCTTCATATTTTTCAAACAGATTTATCACTCGTTGAAATGATTTTTCATACGTTTGATTTTATTTTAAAGTAGTTTTGCTGTAGAATAATTTGTTGGGATGTAATATTTGTTTTGGAAATACTTTCATTATCAAGAAAAGTATTTATATTTCAAGAAACAAACACTTGAGGCCCGTAACAGGAGATATGTAATTAACTGCGTCCAAAACTAAGTTGAAGGGGGAAACCAAAACGGATTAAATTACTGACTGAACGACGCCTGCAGCCAAATCAAAGCCAACGGTAGGGATGGCAGCCCCGCGGGTGCGGGGCGTCGCTGGCCCCGAGGGTCTGCGCCGCAAATTAAAGATAACTGAAAAAATTTCGGGCCAAATTTTCGAACCAAATTCGTCATCATACCTCTCCAATAAGGCTTATTGCAGCATGTAGAATCTAAACTGGTCGAGGGTTATATCGGGGTGCAGCTAGGATCATCTTTAGCAGCGATGTGGTTGCGCCGTACTCTCCAGAGACACTTACGCTCTGGAGCAAATACCCCGCCCCGGCAGACTGATGGTCTCACCTTATCCGACCTCCCCGATCCAGAAACAAACTCACTTGTCATTACAGGACAACAAGTATGTGCGGTCATCTGTTCCTTCTTGAGTGGCTCCGCCGGTGGCCTCGAAGGCCTGACCTCTCAAAATTTAAAGGATCTAACGTGCTCAGACACCGGGGAAGCTGAGGAGTCCCTTTTAAAGGAGCTGACGGCCCTCATTCACCTGATGCTCTCCGGCAATGTGAACGAAGCCGTCATTGCAAACCAATGTGCCCTACGATAAAAGGATGGTGGCATTCGTCCCACTGCGCACTGCCGTAACGTCCACCTATAGACGTATCGCAGCCAAAATTTGCACTGCTTTTTATAGTGAATCTCTGGGCAGCAAATTCCAGACCCTATAACTGGGCTTCCGAAAAATTGTAAGAAGCTTTTTTTTTTTACTATTTATTGGCTCGCGGAAAAGTTCCCGTTCATTTTCGCAGGTTTCTGAATTGGGAATACGGTGTTCAAAATATATCAAACCATACTTCAATGCCCTGGTTCGACAGGTTGTTAGGCATATGTAGAGCTTGAAAAATACTCAAGTTAAAATTCTTTCCTCAGAAACCGGGGCCAATTTTTCTTCAAAATGTTTAAGTATAATGAACTAAGACTAGTTAGTTTATTGGGTATTTTATAAGAAAAAAAGAAATTAAAATGTTTATATGGGACTCGCACAACACACACAATAGTAAAATAAAGTAAAACAGCTAACAGTAATAAAAAAAATTAAAATGGAAGCTAACAGCGTTATATTGCAACATGTTAGAAGTTTTTTATTTTATTTTTATTCTTCCATTTTAAACAGGCATAATTAAACAAAGGGCTCTTCACGTTAAAGATCAGACTCGCCAATTAAGTTCGTTGGTTTCTTTTTAGATTTTTGTCCTTCACGTGGAAACACCCACGATGGAAAATTAAATAGCTCTTTTCTGACGGCTATTTTTGTTCAGAAAGTAGCCATTAAAATTGTGTTTTAAAAAATAAGGGCAGGTGTTGCTAGGAAAATAAAAACTTAAGAGGAAATGCTGGCGGCGAGACTTGTAAAAAGTCATAATTCGAGGTTTGGCTCTCGACTGCTTTCTCCTCCAATATTGAACCGATTTAAAAGATATTTCACAAACTGAATAAGAAGGATATAGACTGTGTCCCTATGTTTTCATATTTGATGATTTATTAAGAACACGAGCATTAGAACTCTCACAAAATTCTCAAAAGCCTAGTGTACAAATTTGGTAACTATTAACCAAAAAAGGAAAACATAGAGACACAGTATATATCCTTCTAATTCAGTTTGTGAAATATCTCTTATATCGGTCCAATATTGGAGGAGAAAACAGTCGAGAGCCAAACCTCGAATTATGCCTTTATACATACATAGTCTCGTCGCCAGTATTTCCTCTCGAAAAGAAAAATATATAAACATATAAACGGTGCCATATTACCTAGTTGTCTTACAACGGCAGTCCACTTCATCAATCAGATGACTACTAAACATTAATTTAAAAAAAAAAACTCAATTAAATTATTAATAAGAATACAACCGACTTCCAAATAAAAAACTTTAATTTCGGAAGTCGATGTTTTTGGTGGCTTCTTCGTATTTTTACAACTTCCGAAATTAAAGTTATTTTATATGTTGCAGTGTTTTTTTTTTTAATTGGAAGTCGGTTGTATTTTTTTGTAATTTTTTTTCATTATTCAATTTTTAGTGGTATCCCACACCTTACAACACCACTGGAAAGCAAAATACGCTATTTCGTTTACTTGGATGACAAACCAAATACGTCATCCAAGTAAACGAATTCCAGCTATTTTGATTTAAAAGCCAAATTACTAAACCGATTTTGATGAAATTTAAATGGGACCAACCGAAGAGATTTTTTCAAACCAGTTATAAATGACAGAGTTATGAGGTAACAAACATAAAAAACTGGCCAAGTGCGAGTCGGACTCGCGTGCAAGGGGTTCCGAACGAATTTTTTTTTTACTTGTTATTTTACCACTACAGACTTCTAATAGATTTTCCTGTAATCTTTAGGTAAAGATCCATTATCTCCATTTTTTTTTAAATTTTAGGCTCAGTAGTTTCGGAGATAAGGGGGGGGAATGGTCATTTTTCGTCAAATTTCTTGAATAACTTCAAAACCATTTATTTTAAAATTATGAAAAAAATATAATTAAAACCTTCACAGTAAGCCCTTTCATTTCATATGTCACACGGTATTGTTAAAAAAACTTTTTTTTTAATTTTCTAGTTTGACCCCTAAAAGTGACCCCCATACTAAAAATTTAATAATTTACGTAACGCGTCGGTGATTGGGTCATAGAAGTCCATATGTGTACCAAATTTCAACAGAATCGGTCTAGTGGGTCCGGAGGAAACTGGCTGTGACAGACGGACAGACAGACAGACAGACACCCGAGTGATCCTATAAGGGTTCCTTTTTTTTTCGGAACCCTAAAAAAATAAAAATAAAACAGCTGAACTAAGAACCTCCACCTTTTTTGGAAGTCGGTTAAAAACAATTCAATATTTATTCATTATCATGCACATGACGTAGTTTGAATCGTCCAGGAGCGAGCACAGTCCAAGCCTTGTGTTCCAAGGATGACGCGGAATGGAACGGCGACATTGTTTTGATACGTAAACATTATTAACTAGGTGTTTCATAATTCTTATACATTATTCATTTTATTGTCCTACCCACCCATCATCTTGACGAATTATTTAAAAAAAAATCTGGCCAAGTGCGAGTCGGACTCGCGTGCAAAGGGTTCCGAACGAATGAATTTTTTTTGACATGTTATTTTAACACTACAGACTTCTAATAGGTTTTCCTGAATTTTTAGGTAAAGATCTATTATCTCCATTTTTCAAAATTTTAGGCTCTGTAGTTTCGGAGATAAGGGCAATGGTCATTTTTCGTCTAATTTCTTGAGTAACTTTAGCAAAAAATTATAAAATAAAAACTTTTTAACAAAAAAAAAACCTCCGTAAAAACTGACAGGCAAAAAAATAATAAACCTTTTTACAAAAAATAACTTTAATTTCGGAAGTCGGTGTTAAAATACGAAGAAACAATCAAAAACAGGAGGTTTAATTTTTTTGTTAAAAAGTTTTTTATTTTTTAATAAAATATCACAAATCTGTCATCAATAATTGGAAGTTCACCCTTCTCAAGTTATAACTTGACCGTCGAAGAATATACGTACTTGTATTCTTTATCTTTCTTCCTCTAAATATCTTTTTCATCTTTCATCTAACATCAATACATAACTGGGGCGAGCTCTTTCATTCGAGTTCATGACTACTTAAATTGGTTAGAGAACGAAGCTAGGAACGGACTGAACCATTCATCTTGATTTTCAATGTACGAGTATGTTTCAAATATGAAGATAAGTATCGACGAGCAACACAATACCGCGGAGCACGGACGGCGTAACACAATAATGGAATTGAAGAATGGAATATACAAATTATTGTATGAATGTTTATTTTTAATAAAAATATTTTTCTGATTAAGTTTGAAATAGCAGAAAGTAGCTATTTATTTGGTTTCTTTATGGACTATATCCAAATAAAAAGGTTTACTAGAGTAACTATTTGTATTTAGTATAATCTTATTCATGGGGTAGATGCATTGATATATAAAAAAAACCCAAGATGCACAGTCTCGAACAAATGCAACACTCGAAACTGTCGTCAAAAACTGACATGTATCAAGTGTCATGTGTGGGTTGTGTAGTTATACTATAAACAATTTTTTTTGCAAATTCAACCTAACACGGATCGCTTAAAGTTGTTTTTACAAAGCAGTGCAGTATGGCGAGTGATGCGCAATTTGTTTTTGCAAATTCAACCTGACACGGATCGCTTAAAGTTGTTTTTACAAAGCAGTGCAGTATGGCGAGTGATGCGCAATTTATTTTTGCAAATTCAACCTAACACGGATCGCTTAAAGTTGTTTTTACAAAGCAGTGCAGTATGGCGAGTGATGCGCAATTTGTTTTTGCAAATTCAACGTGACACGGATCGCTTAAAGTTGTTTTTACAAAGCAGTGCAGTATGGCGAGGGATTCGGGACTGTTTGAAACTAGCGTACAATTACACATTGTGCGCTTGTTTTTTGCGGACGTTTTTGAGATGCTGAGTGTGTATCTTGGGTTTTTTATATATCAATGGGTAGATGACTAAAAAAATCTAATTAGTCCCACAGATGATTTAAAAAAATATTGGACATGTATTTTTTTACGTAAACAAAAAATTAAGACGATACAGTGCGGTGAAAACTTGTGTGGCGTCACATGTAAGGACACTTTTTACAGAATAGTGAAGTCACAAGCCCCCACTCATGATCTTTGATGCGTTTTTATCTCCGTCAATTTTTATTGATTTGATAAAGCAAATATAAGGTGTCCAATATTTTTCGCTGGTCAAAAAAAAAACACTTTTTTTTGTGTAACAAGAAAAAAAAGTCTGATTATATTAAGAACATGGTTTAGTATCATAAAATTGAAATTACAATTATTTAGGTACGAACAGTTTTACTGTAATATGATGTTAAAGTGAAGCAAACTGAAGTTTTCAGATGGTTCTATGCTAGACGTCAGATACCCGTGCAATAACGGTCATTGACCCACATGCATTTATTGACTTTATTTATATCAAAAACAGAAATAAAGACATAAAACTGTCCTAAATCGATATCTATCGTGATCCTTTACGTTCTCTAGTAATGAAAAACGGTTCACAATTTATTGTTCGAGTATCTACGAAGGGATATTAGGGAAAGGTCAATGTACTTTATTGCACGTTTATCTGGCGCCTACCATAGTACAGGCACATTATAATGGCTTGGTTTTTAGCAGATGACACGTCAGGTTGCTCAACTATACTTCGACTAACTAACGACCGTCCGTCGGTCTGTCTGTCAACGGGCTGTATCTCAAGAACCGTAATAGGTTGTCAGTTGAAATTTTCACAGATTGTGTATTTCTATTGCCGCTATAACAACAAATAATAAAAATTAAGGTATGTGCTAAAGAACCCTCCGTGTGCGAGTCCGACTCGCACTTGGATGGTTTTTCATGCAATTTTGACAGATTGCAAATGAGATGTAAATGCGAACGTTATTTAAAATTAGTAGAATTGGCATTCTGATCAAAACAAAGTAAATAAATTGTTTTACAAAATCGCTTGGTAGGTATTTCAAAATAAATAGGCATATTCCTTGTTACAAAATAAGAAGGCATATTCCTTGTTACAAAATAAGTAGGCATATTCCTGCTTACAAAATAAATAGGCATATTCCTGGTTACAAAATAAGTAGGCATATTCCTTGTTACAGAATAAGTAGGCATATACCTTTTTACAAAATAAGTAGGCATATTCCTTGTTACAAAATAAGTAGGCATATTCCTTGTTACAAAATAAGTGGGCATATTCCTTGTTACAAAATAAGTAGGCAAAATCCTTGTTACAAAATAAGTAGGCATATTTCTTGTTACATAATAAGTAGGCATATTCCTTGTAACAAAATAAGTAGGCATATTCCTTGTTACATAATAAGTAGGCATATTCCTTGTAACAAAATCTCGTTGACCATATAATCTAACTGACGAACCAAATAGAATCATGTTTTTTTTGCTCAGAAATCAACCATTTCCATTTTGGCACTTAGCCCATTTGTGAATTCTATGCCTCGATTAGGCTATGGTACGTTTTCAGAAGGTATCCAGCCGCCCCTCAACGCATATGAGACGAATGAACGACGTGGCAATTTACTCGTCACGCACAGGATTTGGCTGCCGAGATCAAAGGTGCAGCTAATACATTTCATGCATCGTCTGCTACCGACACTTGCAACCAAAGGAGACCCACTTAAAAGCCCTAACACAGAGTTGAGTTAGAAATTAGGCAGTTGCAATTACGTTATTGTAGGGTTTATTGTTAATTTATTTAATGAATATTTATTAAATTTTCGTTTCTTTCGAAATATGGTTTATTTTGATATACATTTTTCGTAATAATAATAATATTAAAGAAAAATTTACAGTCAATTCTGAGCGTTTTTAGTAGTTTTTATGGATTTTAATGGCATTTTTTTACGACTATTCCATGCTTATTTCAAATTTCTGAGGCAACTATGAACAAAACCACTATATAAGGATTATTATGATATATTTTTTATTTCATTTGGTTAGTACAGTAGTTCAATCCACGAGCTCGAAAAAGTGCTGTTACGCTTTTCATGAGAAACTTACTTCGGAATTTTGGCTTTTTACAAATAGATAAGATAAAAGTGCGAAAAGTGAGGCAACTATGTTCAATGCTAATAACTATTCTCAACGACCCAATAAGCCAAAATTGTCTAAATATTTCAGTTTCTGAGAATAAGAAAGCCAAAGTTGGTCATTTTACGCAAAATCAGTCAAATTGTAAAAGGCCTCTTAATACTCGTTACCTGAATGCCCCTGACAGGCATAGTCTTGACAGCGAGTGCATGTGTTCAAAATTATCATAGGGATTACTGAAAAAAATTATCTATCTATTAATCCCTTAGATAAATTTCCAAAAAATAGAAGAAGACAATACAATGCGTTGAAATACGCAAGACGTCACGTCGCTGGTATAAATTATACCATTGTAGTGACGTCACGCGTGTTTTCATCGCACTGTATCGTCTTAATTTTTTGTTTACGCGAAAAAACGTGCCCAATTTTTTTTTATTATATTATTTCGAAACAATCTTATATTTTATATCTATCTGACGGACTAATTAGCCCTATCGATAATTATCTTTATGCGAGTCTTAAGATTTTTTTGGGTTCCGAACAAAAAACGGAACCCTTATAGGATCACTCGTCTTACTCGTCGATCTGTATGTCTGTCCGTCTGTCACAGCCAGTTTTCTCCGAATCCACTGGGCCGATTTTGTTGGAATTTGGTACACATATGGACTTCGGTGACCCAAACACGGACACGATACGTAAATTATTAAATGTTTAGTATAGTATGTTCAAAAATACTTTTTTTTTTAATGATCTAGTTTGACCCCCATAGGTTTGGCTAAGGCTTTGGGGGTCAAACCAGAAAATAAAAAAAAGATTATTTGAACAATATCGTGTGATATATCAAATGAAAGGGCGCTTACTGTGAGAGTTTTAATTCTATTTTTTTTTCATAATTTTAAAATAAATGGTTTTGAAGTTATTCAAGAAATTAGACGAAAAATGAACATTCCCCCCCTAATCTACAAAATTGCTGAGCCTAAAATTTTGAAAAAAATGGAGATAATAGATCTTTACCTATAGATTACAGGAAAACCTATATAAGAAGTCTATTGTGTTAAAATCACATGTTAAAAAAACAAAATTCGTTTGGAACCCTTTGCACGCGAGTCCGACTCGCAGTTGCTCAGTTTTTACATTGTTGATGTACTTACCAGATAAGTCTTGTAAGATCACATCAACATTTTAGATCAGATATGGAGTGAGCGTTTAATCCTCATGGTATTTTATACAAAATTGAAGGTCCTTATAAGATTAGAGCAATCTTAAGTTTTGTTTATATTGTTAAAAAATCACGTGTCTTAATTTTAGTAATTATTACCTATTGTTAAGTCCAGCAGTTTACTTTCTACATATTTAAATAATCGTTTGTTTGGTGTTTTTAGTAGTGTGTTATTGTTGAACATAAAAGTTTGGCATACTACTTCTGTGTTAAACATCGTATTTTTTTCTCATCGTTTCGTTAAATACCCAAGATTACCGCATAACAAACCTGTTTGAAAAGATTCATGGAAGCTCAATGTCGGTGTTGGATGGGCTAAAAGTTAGTGAAATGAGTGATTTTTTTTAGCATATTTTTTACGCGCTGCGGTTGAAAATCATATCTTAAACCAAACATATAATAAAGTAATTTTTTATGGTTCCGTACCTAAACGGTACGACAGCAAAGATGGAATGACAGCTTACTTCGTGATCACTTCACTTCGACATGATTACAGAATCGCACTGCTGTTGTCGTTCACTGCAGCTAAGTATAGACGGTGATCATCATCATCATAACAGCTGAAAGACGTCCACTGCTGGACATAGGCCTCCCCCAAGGGGAGAGAGGGTTTGCCATAATCGCCACGCTTGGCAGGCGGGTTGGCGATCGCAGTGTATAGTGTTGAGTTTTACAGAGAACGCTGCTGCCCATTCTCTGGCAAGTCCCTTAGTCGCCTCTTACGACACCCACGGGAAGTGATGTGATGGTATTATTCTTTTACGGCACCATACGGCACCAGCCGACACCATACGGCGATATGTGGACAGAATATACCGGCTGTACATAACACTTACAGTAGACATGGTTCTGTTATGTTCTGCCGTGGTATAACTTAAATGCCGTTATCCGACATTTATTTGTTTATTTTATTTATTCAAACTTTATACACAAGTAAAAAACACTGTACAAATGTGGACTTAACGCTTTTGATGCTATATTAATGAGCAAAAATGTCTATCGATCAGTGTTTGCGAATTTCCAAAGCTATTTATTCAAGGTATTGAAAATTCGCAAACACAGATCTATAGATAACTAGCTGACCCGCGCAACTTCGTCTGCGTCACAATTTTCATCTATAATATAACTCCAACCCTACTCCTACCCTACTCCTACCCTACTCCTACTCTACTTCTACCCTACTCCTACCCTACTCCTACCCTACTCCTACCCTACTCCTACCCTACTCCTACCCTACTCTACTCCTACACTACTCCTACCCTACTCCTACCCTACTCCTACCCTACTCCTACCCTACTCCTACCCTACTCCTACCCTACTCCTACCCTACTCCTACCCTACTCCTACCCTACTCCTACCCTACTCCTACCCTACTCCTACCCTACTCCTACCCTACTCCTACCCTACTCCTACCCTACTCCTACCCTACTCCTACCCTACTCCTACCCTACTCCTACCCTACTCCTACCCTACTCCTACCCTACTCCTACCCTACTCCTACCCTACTCCTACCCTACTCCTACCCTACTCCTACCCTACTCCTACCCTACTCCTACCCTACTCCTACCCTACTCCTACCCTACTCCTACCCTACTCCTACCCTACTTCTACCCTACTCCTACCCTACTCCTACCTACCTACCCTACCTACCTACCTACCCTATCTACCTACCCACTTTTTTTTTGCTTTTAAACCTTCCCTGTATTTTGGCGAATCCAACAAAAAAAGAATTATTTAAATCGGTCCAGCCGTTCTCGAGTTTTAGCGAGACTAACGAACAGCAATTCATTTTTATATATATAGATTATTCTCATTAATATACTCAAAAGTTAAAAATCGACCACATGTATACCACGGCAGTGTTAAAAAAATAGCAGCCAGTTCTTCTTGAACGAGACTTTTTGTTACTTTCGCGACTTTCGCTAGTTTCTAGTTCTTTCAGTTAGTTTAGTTGACAGTAAACAGGTAATGCCTCTGACTTCAGAAAGTTGCATTTTTGCCTGCCAACCAAAATCATAAAAATCAGTCTATAGAAAGGCCATGATGGAAAACCCTGGGCCGTAGTCCGTGAGCATTGATTTATAAAATAATAACCCGACATTACAAGCTGCGCAGTAGCTAACATTGCCGATGCGCTAAGTTCTAGGAAATCTCTCCAGCGCTCCGATTGGCCGGCTCACCTAGCCAATAAAATAATTCGATTTTTAATTGTATTCAGTAACTTGACAGTTAAACTGTCAGATTTTAAAAGTGTATATCGTATTATTTTAATACTAGTTATTCAATTTAAAATAAAAAGTTTGCAAATGAGCACATTATTTAATTTCGTTATTTTTCGTCCATTCTTACACCAACAAATCTTATTTTTTGTGAAAAACTGACATCAACTGTCAGATTTTCACAAAGAATACAGTTAAAAGTAGAACTAAAGGGGCCGGTCGGCCTTATACACCGGTAGTAATTTTCCACCGGTAGTAATTTTCCACCGTTTTCACAGTAAATTAAATTCTTCTTGGAAATTATTCCTTTTATTACTTAAGTTTTCCATTGAATTGCTTTTTTCTGATAAATAATTCATTTTTATCGAAGTTCTAATACGACTGAATAAAAATGGACTTATAAACGAGTGCCGTAAGCACCAGCTTGGATGTAGATTAGCTCTATTACCAATAAATATTAATAATGTATCTTGATGAAAGTTGTAATTTATAACGACTTATTATTAAATGCACATCAGAAAACTTATCACTCGTCAAGTTATTTATGTCATTTTTTTTTCATATCAAATATACTGATTACACATCAAATTGACCACAAGCAAATGGCTTGGTTCAATATCGTTTAATTATCTGCCTAGTCAAGTAGCGGAATTATCGCACAGGGAGCTTAGGGTACCTCGACACGGATAGGTTAGGTTCGAATGGTATGTCGGGAGCTAGAGTGAGCGAACGAAGCGAGCGAACTTAGCTCACGTCATGCCATTCCTAGCAGAAAGAAAAAAGTTAATTTTCACGTTTTATTCACTTGTATTTTTATGAATTTGTCGTAATTTAATAATTAATGGTTTTACTGTTTTTTGTGCTAGTGGTGTTAACCTATAATTAAATGTTGCACCCGCAATTGTATCCAATTATAAATAATAAGCTGTTAATCTATGCGACACGAATTGAAATTTTTGCTAAAATAAAACTATTTTGAGGTAACTGTTTTGCTGTGCAATCAGTAGTTTTGATTAGGATTGGGATTTTTTTTTATAATAAAGGAAGATTTTTTGATTTACAATTAAATACCACCCATTAATAATTTTCTTCAGACATAATATTAAATAGAAAATAACCAGGCATACAATAGTTGAAATTGAGTGTCTCGGATATTCAAATTTCAACAAGTGACCTAGATCTTTTCCAATCTCATCGCAAAATAATACTAACTATATCGTTGTTATTTACAATTGGTTTACATTGTTTCATGGGGCTAATAGTAGGAATTGGAAAATCAATACAGGGATGTGGCCATACCACATCACTGTATTGATTTTCCATGTTAACGTTAGCCCATGTTGACAATGATTGCTCCGGTGTCTGTGCGTATACTGGTTGACAATGCTCACAGTTGGTTGTTTGTGAGCTAACCAGATCATTCATAGCCTACACATATTCCCTCATAAGGTTTGCAGAGCTTTGTCATGTAACCGTTCATGAAAATAAAAAAAATACCGGTCAAGAGCGAGTCGGACTCGCGCACCGAGGGTTCCGTACCATCATATAAAACGTGAAATGTTTTTAAATTTTTATCTCGGCGCCTATATTTGTCACAGAATTTTAACACTGCGGTGTATATTGCAGTTTTAGATCAGAACCATGTCGTGGCCGATAGTGGAAGTAATGTAATTTTTGTTGATGATTCCTGAAAAAGTTTACTATTTAGACACATCGTTTTATTTATTTCCTTTTCCTTCCAATTCCTAAGGAAGACATCCAGGTCGTCCCACCATCTCCTTCGCGGTCTGGCGCGGCCTCGTCTCGCTGTTTCAGGGTTCCAATCCGTATTTTATGGGCCCACAGCTTGTGCATGCGGCAGATATGTCCTGCCCAAACCCATTTAAGTTGGGCAGCCTTTTGAGCCACATCAACGATTTGCGTTTTGGAACGCAGTGTAGTGTTTTGAACATGGTCAGTTTATTTAACACCTAGCATACTGCGCTCCATAGCACGTTGGCAAACCTTGAGTTTGGACTTTGGATGTTAGTTAAAGACCAAGTCTGTACACCATAGGTCAAGAAGGGGAGAATACATATGTCCACTAGCTTCCGATTCAGTGACTTGGAGAAAGTGCCCTTAAATAGCTCCTTCATGGACCAATAGCTCTTCCAGGCATTTTCCGTACGTCTTGTAATTTCCTTATCTTGCTTTGCCTGGAAAGATACTACTTGGCCCAAATGGATGTATTCTATTCTTGGACGTATTGTATATTCTCCCCGCCTAAGAGTATGTTCCTTTTGGACCTGTTGGTCACGATTTAGGTCTTCGACATATTCATCTTAAGTCCAACCTAAATGCTCGCATCGCTAAGGTCTTGTAGCATTTGCTCTAGTCCTGCGGATGTGGGAGAGAAAAGGGCAATATCATCAGAAAAACATGCGGCCTAAAAAAATAGAAGTAATGTTTGAGAATGTGTAAATAGCGCTCTTTCATATGATACCCCACATGTTCTAGTAGCCCCAATTTAAATTTTTGAGAAACACTGTCAGTCGCTGTTCCAAACAAAAAAATATATATATATCTTATTTGCAAAATAGTCGAACAAATGTCATCTAAAACTATTCCAAATTTCAAGTTCATTAGATGTTCTTGAGATGTCCAGCTGTGATAGACGGACAGACATCATAACGGTTCCTTTTTACCATTTTAGTACGTAAACCTAAAATCATATTACCTAACTACAGTTCGGGGCGGTAATCGAAATTGTTTTCATAAAATGTTTCAAATCAACGTGAAATGAAATGTAGTATTTGGTTACTTCCTATGTAGTCTGTGCATGTCAGCTACACTGAAGTATGTTCGATTTACTGACGGCCTCGATTGCCGCTCGACAGCACCAAAATTAACTCCGTAATATCCTCGTTCATTCCTTTATTCCGTTCATTTATTTATTTCAGATAACAATAATCTATTCATAAGATTAAATTTAAGATTTTTATACATTATGCGCAAGCTTGTATAGAAATGGCGTCTCTATTTCACTTATTACTTTCTACACAAAGACAAAAAGAAAGAAAAAAAAATTGTTTATTAAGAAAAAAATGACTAATGGCTTAAGAAAGGAATTAATTGGGTATAAAAAAATTCGTCAACATCAGTCACTGGTAATGGGAAATATGCTCAGAACACCGGCAGTATATGCTCACCGAAATAACGGGTGAAAAATTGTGTTCTCCATGTTATCTTTTTCTTAAATTATGGAAAGCCATTCCATCCAAACATATATATATTTTATAAGTATATTTTAGTATTTTTATTTGTAGGTACTTTAGTTTTAAGGCTTTACATACCTGTTATTACACACTATTGTCTACATTTCTTTTTCATTTCTCATGTCGGAGGTCTGCTGGAAGAACTTTCGTTAGAAATAAGCAGTTCCTTTGTACTCATAATTATAATGTTATTTATTACTGTTTTTCTGTGTATAAATAAATAAATAACTAAAAAAAGTCTCAGACTCATAACTGGATTCACCAAGACTCAGTTTTTGTGCAGTCACAGACTGCTCTGCTTGCACCATAGAGCAGCTACCTTAAATGTATGTCAGATTCATAATGGCACCAACACCCCAAAAAAAGTGTAATATTCTTTCAACTTTTTCTTAATTAAAAAACTGTTATTTCTATTGTTACTGTATTTGAAAACCAACCTAACCGGCCAACTTTTGAACAATTCATATCTAGGGCAGCGCGAATCCGTACAAATTTGAAATGCTACCGTCCACCGGCTACTCGCGATATTCGATATTCAGCGCGGTGTATTATTTTTCATTCGATTCACCGAAGAAGCTGTCGAAGGCCAACTTTTGTTTTTGTAATTGCTGGGTAGCGCATCGCTGTATTTGCTCCTGATATTTGTGAGTATTGACAGTATGGAAAATCTGCCACGAAATTTTTTTCCGTTGCCCTGCGTTATGAGAGCCCCGTAATTGAAATAAACCTCCAATACCGCGGGCCTTTCAATAGTAAAACTCATTAATACGTCGTAAAAAACAATCATGTTTGCTGAGCATGATTGATTTTTTCGAGTGCAAATCAATCTGGTATTTTAATCATGGTTTTCCATACACAGATAGTTAATTGAACGGAGCGCAGTAAATAAAAATTGTTTAAAAATCTTCAATATTGAGTAAAAGCACAAGCTATTAAATTCAGATACCCACCACCCCTATTGGCGTTCAATTTACAATGGCCAATATCGAGGGACCCCTAGACAGATTTGATTTCCGTTTCAAAGGGGGCCTATCAGTGCTAGTACCGATCACCGGTTAATCAAGATAAAACATACCGATAGATAACACAATTTTGCTAGGGGAGGAAGCGAGAATTGTGCGGTGATGTTGTAAGCTTGCTTATGAAGTTATTTCACGGTCTTGCATTTGCCTTGTAGAGAAATACTTCTTTAGCGTGTTTTATTAGAAGAATTCAAGACGTTGCCATTAAAAGTTTTTGATATCTAGCATTGGCGTAGAGAAAAGCATTTCTTGTAGTTTACGTGGTTTTCGTCCCAGAACTAGCTCCTTTAAGAAATAATGAGCTTAAAGTTTTAGCAGTTACTTCCTTCCATGGTCATTCTGAGCAGCTTGTTTGTGTGGTCTTATTTTCCTTTTCCTTTGTGGTAGAAAGTATAGCTTATAAAAGGTCGTTTTCTTTGAACCAGTTTGATGTTGTTATATATTCAACGATACACATGTTGATCTGATTCAAAGACAAACGCCCACGGTATTTCAGTCGAAAATATAAATGTTAGCTACGGCTTGAAGATTTCTTTTTGTGCACTGTTTTATTTTTGAAGGAGATGCAAGCTGCTGAAAAGCCTATAAAATTTTGAATGTTTTTTTTTGTTGTTTTACTTGGTTGGGTTAGTAATGTATTTCAAAACAGGAGCAATTTATCCTTCATAATTATATCTAGCTTCAAGAAGATTCCTCACTCAAGGTGTTAAGGGCTAAGAAAATGAAAACAATTAGATACCATTTGCTACCTGAAGAAATATAGAAACAGTTTATTTTCATTGTCTCTACCTTGCATGATGTGAACATAAATTGAGCTCTTAACATTATTCTAGGTCAGAGGTGACAGAGACAAAGTCGACGATGGAGTGCCCAGTGGAGCTTACCCAGAAGAAGCCCACTCTAACTATTCACTCTAACTTTGAAGAGATTACGGTTGAATGTGTTCGGAAACAGACGTAGTTAGAGTAAAGTTGCCTGAGTATTACCTACAGCTAGATTAAATACGAGTAGGTAATCATATTATCAGAGAACACCGAACTAGGCAATTAGGCTTTGGCCATCAGTGTTCATACTAGTGTTGCAGCGTACTGTCGTATATATGTATGTATGTATGGGTTTGTGTATCTATACTAATATATAAAGCTGAAGAGTTTGTTTGTTTGCTCGAACGCGCTAATCTCAGGAACTGCTGTTCCGATTTGAAAAATTATTTCAGTGTAGATAGCCCATTTGTCGAAGAAGGCTATAGGCTATATGGGAATGGGAAATTTCTACGGGAACGAAAAAAGACGGGATATGCGCATACCCAGTCGAGGGTAGAAGATAGTAGCTTATATAACTATTGCGATCCGTTTGACCGGGATGTATTTATATTATAAGCCTTTTATGTTATTAGGTACCTGGTAAAGGAAAACGATTAATAAATCTATGTCTATTAAACCGTTTGTCCTGACTGACTCAGCCAAAACTACAAACTCTTGAAAACGTGAGAGGGGATCACGGGACGCCATTCCATTCGAACCTAACCTGTCCGTGTCGGGGTGCCCTAAGTTCTCGAATTGGCGCGGTCGCTATTTGTTCAGCAGTTAGATTAAATGTCAATTATAGAAAATGATAATTAGATCAAAAGAACGTTATACTAAATAAGAATATACTAAACGAACGTTAGAGAAAGTGTGATGTTGTTATATAATACTAAACGTTATATTAAATTAAAATGAAGTAAAATGTTGTTAGATGAAGTAAACGTCATGGATTTCATTTAAGCGTAGATAGAATAGCTTTTGAAAATAGAGCAAAATATGTTCATAAATATTAAATGAGCGGCACCGCCACTATATACCTGGGCAAAACTTTAAACAAAGTCAACTATTTACAAGCGACTTTTGTGGAGCTGACACCACAGTTTTTCTAATAACTCATACATACATAGGTACGTACAATGTTATACCATCAAATTTAGGAAGCTGTTATGAGCGGCACCGCCACTATATACCTAGGCATAACTTTAAACTCAACGTCAACTATTTACAAGTGGCTTTTGTGGAACTGACACCACAGTTTTCCAATAACTCGTACATACATAGGTACGTACAATGATATGCCATCAAACTTAGGAAGCTGTTCGATGAAATGTAATTATGAGCGGCACCGCCACTATATACTCGTACCTGGGCATAACTTTAAACTCAACGTCAACTATTTACAAGCGGCTTTAGTGAAAATGCCACCACAGTTTTTCTAATAACTCATACATACATAGGTACGGACAATGATGACCATCAAACGTGGGGAGCTGTTCGATGAAATGTAATTTTGGGCGGAGATTACAATGAATTATTGATTTTTAACTACGCAGACAAAATCAACCTTAGGTCATTCGAAAAACACGAGTGGGTCTTAAAAGGCGCAGCAGGAGAAGCCATTTTTTAAGTTCCCATAACTTTAAATTAATATATAGAGTGGTATAGATCATTGTCAATAGTAATAATATTTATTTTGATCGCCAAATTATATAATTCCATAATATCCTTAACACCTCACTTAATAATTCTAAAATTTACTGAGACTTGACTGCACTTAAACATCCTGAACAGCGAGTTTTTCGGTTCCAGATACATTGTATACCGTCGGGATAGAATATGTCACAATGCAAAAAGGATGGTGGCGGTGTTTTTTTAGCTGTTTCTCGGGAAGCTCGTCCATAGCTGGGAAAGTGTCTCATATTTACTAAAGAATTTGAAAAAGCATAATCTTTGTCAAATTTTCTTAATTACCGTAAATAACGTTGATGAAACTCATATCAGACTTGTGTGGGAGGTTAAATTGACGTTTTGAATAATTTGGGTTCACGGAAATCGGAGGTTCAATTTATTGCGTTCTAGTTCGTGAAACTTGCTGTGATGTCATGATCGCTGAAAAGATTTCCCAGACATGGGAAATTATTTGGTGTCCTCAACGCGACGCGCCTCACGCCTCGCTTTGACATCCCTGCAGTACGAAATATAAAAAAAATCGAACTAGCGATTTCCGTGAACACATCCGACGCGAAAGGCCAATTAATCAACCAGACCAACCAGCCAAAAGAACCTTTTGGCGAGATATCGCATTGTTACTAGATCCTCGACTCCATTCAACGACACTTGATCCGCTCGTACCAGTGCGAACTTTGTGCGAAACTATCTTGCCACTTAGCCAGTCAGTAACATTTTTCCCAGTCAAATCGTTGATTGATGTTACACAGTTACATCTAAAAATCGAAAATCGTGTTCGTCAAAGGCCAGAATTTCAGGTATTTTGTACTCAACAATAAAAGCAAATAAGACTAAACTCAAAGAGTTTTGTAACCCTTTTCTACTGATCGTTTTTTTTTCAAGTTAAATGTTAAGGTTTTATTGTGTGTGCTTCGGTTTTTGTTGAATTTTGTTTGAGTTTTAGGTTTCATAATATTGACTGAGTAGTTGGATGCGAGACGCACAGGACCGGTCGTTGTGGCGACGATTGGGGAGGCCTATGTCCAGCAGTGGACCTCTTTCGGCTGATATGATGACTGAGTAGTTCCAGCGAGTATAACCGTAGAGTTACTACAACAACGTATTTGCCTGTCGTGAATGTTGACATGTTGCGATAAAAGGTGGTCAAGCTGTGGTTACAAGTGAATAGTGTCGCAGCGGCTTCTTTGTGAAGTGGCTGGCCGCTAGTTCGCGATGGTTGCGATGTGGCTGTGATGTGGACGGTATCAGACACGCGGTCCATTATAAATTATAGCCCATTCTACACTTGTTTTATAGAATTTTTACTCTGTTTTAAATATGTGGTGTACAATAAAGTACATCATAAATAATGTAGCGGCAAAATGTGGTCCGTGTGAATTTAATTATCAATTTTATACAAATTAGCGCCCATGTAATTATAATTTAATTACCTGTTGTGGTTGTGTTGTGGTACGTGTGAAACAAGCCTTACTGTGTTATTTGAAATCTTGCCAGACAGAATCAAAGGCTGTATCGATACCCTTGCGCCATTCCATCGTCCTAGCTCGTCGTGGTTTACTGGCGCTGCCGCTGCGACTGCGGAGAACCTCAAACGTCGGAAATATAATAATTTAAATTGGCAGTTGCATTTTCGTGCCATTTGGGGTTGAAACTCTTGGACTGTGAGGTCCGAGTGCTCATGCGTTATTTAAAGTTCTGTGGAAACTCTTAATTGACGCTTCGCTTGACCCAAACCTTTGATAAAATAAGCTCTCTATGTTCGTTAATCCATGCTTGTACAGTACGAGCATTGTGCACTGAGCTGTTGTCTTGAATGAATGTTAAGTATGTACTCATTTTGATAAAATACTTGAGCAGTTGTAAGAAAAGTATCTTCAAGAGGTTCCTTATAATTCATTGAACTCATTCGTCCACTTATTCCTACTAGCTCACCAAGGCCACCCCCAGAAACCAATCGTAATACGACCACTCCGACAATGTGTTCAGATGTTTTGGTTAGTTGTGTGAATAAAAAAACTTTTTACAAAAAATGTAACCGACTTCCAAACAAAACACCACAAAGTAAAAAATAACCTTAATTTTGGAAGTCGGTGTTTTTGATTTTGTAGTGTTTTGTTTGGAAGTAGGTTATATTTTTTTTTAAAGTTTTTATTTGTCACTTTTAAGTGGTGATACTTGAACGACATTTTCTTTTACGCAGAAATTGAAATAAACTAAAATGCTCATTAAATAAAAACCACTGAACCAAACTGAATAACATTTTTACGAGACCAAATGGCAAGTATAACGCATCGAACTAAGAAAGAAACACAGAAATCGGATCAGAAACATCGGTGTAATAGGTGTACATTTTTTTTTACTATTGATAGGTACGCGTTTGACCACTATCTCACCTGATGGTAAGCGATGATGTGGTCGAAGATGGAGCACGCCTGCCTAGAAGTAACCTATTAACTCTTGACTTAAATACTCCCAGGTTGTAGCTATCAGGAAACACAGACTCCGGTAGGGAATTCTAATCCTTAGCTGCACGCACTATGAATGAGTTCCCAAAAGGTTTAGTGCGCGTGGGTGGGATGTCCACCATGTACCGGTGGCGCATCGCCGTTCGTCTTGTGGTCCGATGATGGAACGGGCTTGGCGGAATCAAATTATGCAATCATTCTTTATTACCTCGTACCTTCCAAACGGCTGAATGGATTTCAACTATTAAGGTGTAGTTAGATTAATTTAAAAAAACCCGAGTGTTCTTAGATATGTATTAAAAAAAAGCAATATGGCTGATTTTGGGCGCTAAATTGTAAGTCGTTATTCTTTTTTTTACCAAACCTATCGAGTAGGGTATCAAAATGAAGGAAATTAAATGGAGGGTACAAAAATATATATCAGCTATATGTTTAAATTTAATTAAGAAACAGTTGTCGTTCATAAAAGTGTCCCGGTTAAGTTTTTTGCAGTCGGGTTTTTTGATTTTTCTAATTTGCGGCTTGTTCGATCAATTGTTATTTACATATATAACAACATACACAGTGTATTGAAAACCTCCTCCTATTTTGAAGTCGGTTATAAATTATTGACAAGCATCTGCTCAGATATTAATGAAGTAATGAATGTTCAGATATGGTAACTTGTAGTATATGGAACTTACTGACATTTTAAATTCTTCAGAAGTATTTGGTCACCTTGTATGCTACATCTGACGGCAACTGTACTACTACTCCGGTCGACGTCACCCAGTTAAGGATGCCTGTCCATTACAGATGAGCCAGGCAGCGAAGCGGAGAAATGGAGAAATTTTAAGTAATAATCTCAGTCAAAATGTCAGTGACTCACGTGGTACGGAGATTTTATGCAATTCCATTGGTTAAAATGTCTCCGCTTTTCCGCTCCGCTGCCTCGCTCCGCTTTAATGGACAGGCACCCTAAAAGTCGCCTAAAACCAAACGCTGTGGCTTTGTCTGGCACACGAGTTCAAACATAATTTTAACCGGATGTGACGCATATTTTCCAAACTTACATAGGTCATTCATTTTGTTTTTATTCCTAACTAATTATAATTTCGCAACATTTTTATTTCACACTAGTGGACGTCACGCGGGGTTCACCCGCGTAGTTCCCGTTCCCGTGGGAGTACGGGGATAATATATAGCCTATGTTACTCCCTGATAATGTAGCTATCCAATGCTAAAATAATTTTTCAAATCGGACCAGTACTTTCGGAGCCTATTCAATTCAAACAAACAAACAAATCTTTATTCTTTATAATATTAGTATAGACAAAAATATACTATAACAGCAGAGAGCTTCTTACTTTTTGGTCTTTACCAAGTACCTGCGGTTGGTCTGTACCATGTCTGTACCTTTTTATTATACGAACAATGGCGAACTTCCAAACGAATTTTTCACATTCAATGTATTCACCGGAAACCTTTTCGAAAGCAAAATGTAACGTGACATATATTGGCGTTTTTCCGCAGCTTCCGAACTTTTAATTCCATTAGATTCCGAAGCAAACAGGTAACTGTACGTAAATACCGTTCTCTACCGGAAAATGTTGAAAATGTTTGGTCTATCTTTCTCTTTTATGAATCCCGTACCGTTCCAATATTTGTTCTTTTCTAACGTTACTAATTAGTACTAAAAGCTGATGTTTCATTCGTTACCTTTTCCTATTTTAAATTGAATGTTGGATGCCATAGAAATTATTTGGAACAAACTATTACCGTCGTCGTTTCAGGGCAGAACATTGATTAAATGTCTTCTATAATTTAACTTTTAATCATTTGTTTCAGTGTGCGACTGCCTCTTACACGCTTCAAAGAAAATAGAATTTAAAAAGATCAATCATAAATAAATTGATGTTGGAATAATTAGGTACTATTTATTAGAACTGGTAGTAATCACTGTTTTTCGTCTAGCCATTTTTTCCAAATCTACAAGGTACATTGGCACATGTACTTCTGTGACTCAAACACGTACGGCGAAACGTAAATTTTGTAAAACACTGAAATTATTACTTCATTTAAATGTTAATTATAGGTTTTAAAAGAAAACATTTTAAAAGAATTTGATTCGTTCGGACCCTTTACGCGCGAGTACTAGCACTTGCCCGTTTTTTTATTCAACCTGTACTGTCCCACTGCTGACTTTCCACTCTTCTCGCTATTTGCCACCATCGACCTTACATTCAAATCTACGTGTTGGTACAGTTTGTACATTGCGATTTGACTACTGAATTTTCTGTAATCGCCAGTTTTTTCAAATTAGAGTAGTTTATATCAGACTTCTAGAAAAGTTGTATCACGACATTGTCAATGTTGGTTGTCCGACTGTTTTTGGAAACTGGTAGTGTTACAGACATATAAGCCTTCGGCATTGAAACCTTTTACTTAACCACAAGCTTCGTTTCCACACTGGCGTTTATGTGACACTATCCACTTGGACAGAAACCTCCAGGGGAAAGTTTTTTAGATTGGCACTTACCACGTATAAACTATATTTGAAACGACGTTTAAGAGACTTGAGAATTTCACCCTCCAAAAACTTAATTAGGCTAACGAAAAAGCCAATAAACGATCCGGTGCCACTGTGACATCCTACATACAAATCACTATACCTACCATGTCACACGGCTCGTTGGGCCGCCGCGAGCGGCGTCGCATCGCAAGCGCGCCGCACTTGCAACTTCGGAGACGAAGCTGGAAGGCGAGATGCGTTGCGGCGAGGGAGTGACAACGTGCGGCAGTGGGTATTGTTAGTTTTTTTTTTTTACTAGTGATAGGCACGCGTTTGACCACTATCTCACCTGTTGGTAAGCGATGGTGTGGTCGAAGATGGAGCACGCTTGCCTAGAAGTAACCTATTCACTCTTGAATTAAAGACTCCCAGGTTGTAGCTATCAGGAAACACAGACTCCGGCAGGGAATTCCACTCCTTAGCTGTACGCACTATGAATGTGTTCCCAAAACGTTTTGTGCGTGTGGGTGGGTTGTCCACCATGTACCGGTGGCGCATCGCCGTTCGTCTTGTGGTCCGTTGATGGAACGGGCTTGGCGGAATTAAATTATGCAATTCCGTCGCAATTTCCCCAAAATGCAACCGGTAGAAAACCGACAGGCCAGCAACTCGCCGCCAATGCTCAAGACTTTGGAGCCTATCATTGCCGATGATCCTCTTGGCTCGTTTCTCAATTGACTCAAGGGCATCAAGCTGGTATCTGGCAGATCCGTCCCAAAGATGAGAGTTAGTGTTTCGAACGTAAATAAGTGTGTGGTACAATTAATCAATATATATACAATTCTTCCGTTACGGACTGATTGAGTGAGTGAGTGAATGACAGACAACGCTCAGCCGAAACCACTGGAGCTGTAATTTGACAAGTAATAGTGTAAAGGAGCACTAAGAGAGGATTTCCCGAAATTCCTGCGGGAATGGAGAAACACGGAATAGGCGTACGAAGTCGCGGGCGAAAGTGTACTGTAACTACCTACATTTTTGTAATTTTCCATTTTCCCGATATCGTTGATGCGCCGATCAGCCTAGTTTGCGGCTTAAAAAGAAGCGGCTTACCAACTCTTATAAAACCAAGTTGTTTCTTATCCGTTCTTTTAAACAAAGTTTTAATGTCTTTTAGCAGGCTGACAGAGTAGTAGCGTTAGTGGATAATCGAGCGCCTGCCAGCGGCTCTCCCGAGTGTTTGTGCGGTTCAATTCACTGCTGTGTTCCTAGTACTGGCCGTCCGGGGCACAATATTTTTCTTTCTTATGCTGAGTACCGATAATATTGGTATTGGTTTCCTTATAAAATACGGCGCAAGAAAAACCTGCATTATGGCTCTGAAGTTACCCTGCACACTGAATCATTGACGTTGCAGCGCCGCGCTCGCAACGCGGTACAGTGTTGCGCTGCGGTTCTGCACCGCCCGTGATACACCAGTGATCATGACGATGCGGTGCTGCACCGCCCGTGATACACCAGTGATCATGACGATGCGGTGTCGCATCGCACCGTTAATGTATCGCGTGGCTTTACTCTAGGAAAATTAATTAAGTAGATGTATCTGTAGCATAAAACAAAAAAAAAGAATTTCGAAATGAAACGAAAACTACATAGCCGAGCAAAAGCTGACAGTTCATTTTCGCAATAGAAGCAATAGCAACATCCAACCGCGGTGAAAGAAATGCAGCGCTCCGAATATGATTGCGAGGCAAACGTGGAATGAGATCAAGAGGTATGGGAGGGAAAAAGCCTTATTTATTATAGTCTTGCAGTGGTATAATAAGGCTACAATTTAAATGCTCTATAAAATTTTATTTTTGCTTGCCAAAATGGATAAATGCTCATCAAATTAGTTAGGTTAGATTTTAGTGAGCATTTATCCATTCTGGCAGGTTTTTCAAATTTATTAGTAGTAAAATAGGTGCATTTCTGGTAGGCGTTTAAACACAAGCCGTACAATAATAGGTACTATATGATATTTTAAGGAGTTTGAGTTGTGAATCTGCAGATTGGTGTTTAGGCTGAGCATGGTCGGGGGCTTTCATGAATGGGCTGTTTCTCAGCAAGTAATTTACCTTTAATTTTTTCCCTACTTTGTTTTTATTTTTTTTAATCTATTGTAATTTTTTTTGTAATCAGAAATTTGCCTCTATTTGGGAGGATAAAACTATTTTTCTTTCTTCTTCGTACTAATGTCCAGTTAAAAAATGTCACTTATGTGACACCGCGCTTTTTAATAGCAATAGTATATAAACGAGGACAATGACAAGTCTGTACTAGTTACTCTTTTTTTAATAATCCTTTTAATACTAAGTAGGTACAGTGTACTAATTCGTATATTCACTATATAATATAATCATCCATAATAAAGTAGTAAGAAATTAATTTGCAAAGTGTTTCGAGTACCGGGCATCGTTAGAAAGCGTAACTTGGTCCAACTGTAGCGTTGCGTACCACGGTGCGCGAAAATGCATTACTTAATTAAATGTGTACACAGATCAAAGTTATAAACGTACTTTCCTGTAGAGCGTTGGAGACGAGGAGGAATATACGGATGGAGCCATCAAACGACGTTTTACTTTGTGATTATAAAATCGTTTCATTGTGTTTTTACCCGACTGCCAAGGAAGGGTTATGTATCTTGTATGTATGTATGTTTGTTTCTTTGTAAATTTCGTTTTTTTTTTTTACTATAGATACGCATACGTTTGACCACTATCTCACCTGATGGTAAGCGATGATGCGGTCGAAGATGGAGCATGTTTGCCTAGAAGCAACCTATTCACTCTTGTCTTAAAGACTTCCAGGTTATAGCTATCTGAAAACACAGACTCTGGCAGGCAATTCCACTACTTAGCTGTACGCATTATGAATGTGTTCCCAAATCGTTTTATGCATGTGGGTGGGATGTCCACCATGTACCGGTGGCGCATCGCCGTTCGTCTTGTGGTCCAATGATGGAACGGGTTTGGCGGAATTAAATCATGCAATCATTCTTTATTACCTCGTACCTTCCAAACGGCTGAATGGATTTCAATTATTAAGGTGTAGTTAGATTAATTTCAAAAACCCAAGTGTCCTTAGATAGGTATTAAAAAAAGCAATATGGCGGATTTTGGGCGCTAAATTGTTAGTCGTTATTCTTTTTTTTTAACCAAACCTATCGAGTAGGGTATCAAAATGAAAGAAATTAAATGGAGGGTACAAAAATATAAGCTATATGTTTAAATTTAATTAAGAAACAGTTGTCGTTCATAAAAGTGTCCCGGTTGACTTTTTTGCAGTCGGGTTTTTTGATTTTTCTAATTTGGGACTTGTTCGATCAATTGTTATTAATCAGAGTAGTGTTTTACTTATAGTTATTTAATTGGACATTGGTCAAGCTAAGTACTGATCGTAAAACGCACATTAACGAAATGTTGGTGTCCATAATTTTTAACCATTGGTTTTAATTACGGATAAAAACACGTTTTAAAAACAAAACCCTTAACTTAACATTCAGTAATATTATTGTGAGAAATGGCACGCGGAGTTTATTTCATGAGCCGCGTTCTATTATCGTGGCGGTTGGCTGGACCGGTGACCGGTGACCACTGACCGGTCACCGGTCCAGCCAGATATTAAAAATGTAATCAACTGAATAGGCGGCGTTTTTTTCCGAACTGTTGCAATATACCCTTCATTGCGTTGCGTGCCTAAAAGCGGAGGGGAAGAAGTGCGTATGTTTTCATTAAAATAGCCATATCTACTTTTGACTTTTGTCACGTGGCTAAATTCGAATCTAATATCATTATCTTTCTGGTTACCCGACTACGGCAAAGCCAATAGGAAGGGTTATGATTTCAGCTATCTATGTATGTATGTATTTTTTTTTGTAATATTTCAGATCACTTTTATTTTTCTGTAGTTGGGTTCTAGTTTTTTAAACTCAAATTTTTATTAACTTTTCTGTCACCGGCGCCAGTGACAAAAAATTTGAAACGGAATCGTGACTTTAAAACTTCATATATATTTATTTTTCTGGAATTATAATGACGGAGTTCAATGTATTTTTTCCTGACCAGTCAACATAGGTAATTATCATCATAAATAAGATCAACGAGGTTGTCTAAATGACAATATTACCCTCTTTTATAATGTTCAGTATTAAGGCAGACAGGAACAAGGCGACATTTGATGCGACAACATTTTCTCCGTAAAACCATTTGTATGGTCAACCTTTATCGCATTATTGCATTGTATCGCGAGATCTCAGAACAGCCTTTATGAGAAAAATACCTACTGACAATTTTATAGTTTATTTACCGTTTGAACTGATGTTGCAAACAAACTGACACTGGCAGTAGGTATCAAGTTAACTTTGATGGAAGCTGCATCTAAGTTTTCTTTCCGGAAAACTACTGGCCAGCTTCTCAGCGCTGGTGTATTTCTATCAGCTTTACTTTATAATGAAAGCGCTACGAAGAATTTTAGTTTCTCTGTGTTTTTGAAGTCTACACTCAAACTATCCAACAGTTTTCAACATGTTCTAGGAAATTTAATTAGAGGTATTTGATGTATATTATCATGGTATTTGATGTTTTTGCTGGGAGTACACAGGTGCAAAAAACGAACCTCCGCCGACAGTATAACTGAATATGCAATACAACTTGCCAAAAAAAAATGCCACGTTTTGCCGCGCCGCCGTTTAATAACGCAGAAAGTGTCTCCTCTCCATTGATATTTAAAAAACCCAAGATGCACACTCAGCATCTCAAAAACGTCCGCAAAAAAAACAAGCGCATAATGTATAATTGTGCGCAAGTTTCAAACAGTCTCGCATCGCTCGCCATACTGCACTGCTTTTTAAAAACAACTTTAAGCGATCCGTGTAAGGTTGAATTTGCAAAATAAATTGCGCATCACTCGCCATACTGCACTGCATTGTAAAAACAACTTTAAGCGATCCGTGTAAGGTTGAATTTGCAAAAAAAAATGTTTATTATATAACTACACACAACTCACACATGACACTTGATACATGTCAGTTATTGACGACAGTTTCGAGTGTTGCATTTGTTCGAGACTGTGCATCTTGGGTTTTTTATACATATATCAATGCTCCTCTCACATGTCGCTTGTCAATATTTAAAATTTAAAAGTTTGAATTTCTTTTACGACGGCTTGACCTGCCAGTGTGCCATAATAATTTCTGATTGGTGTTTGTCACTACCTCATGCAAGCCACTGGCAGATTTATGTGCAAGAAACAGGCACGTGTATAAAAGCTTTATCGCTGGTGGAATGAGAGTTCGTCTAGAGCAGCGGTTTTTAACCATTTGGTGTGGCGACCCATACTATAAATATATCTGAAGCTCGCGCAATATCTTCCAGAAATAATAAAATAATAGGATTCACTATACGCCCGAAGTTTGCTTAAATTGATGTCATTATAAATAAATAATTGAATTTATAAAACTGTAACCCGACTACAGAAAAATAAAAGTTATCTGAAAAGTGTGAAGCAAGAAAATATTTTAGAAACAAATCAAGACAGGTACAATAATGGTCAAAGAAAAACCATGGTCGCATACCTGTTTCATAGGTGTGCCAGGCGCCCACATCCCCCCCTTATCTCCGAAGTTTACAAAGAGAAAAATATGAATATATTCTATATGATAGAAGTTCATGTGAAGATTGCAGGAGGAATAAAACGATGTCTCTAGATGTCAAAACGCAGTTTTTGTAAAATGTAGCGTTTTCTTCGTAATTATATTAAGAAACATTCCACTTTTAATATAATTAAAAAGAAAAAACTTCATTTTTCAATACTAATTTTCTAAAGGGGTAAAGTTTGTGAGGTATCTCTGGATCTACTAAACCGATTTTGAAAATTCTTTTACCAATAGAAAGCCCCGTTTAGTATAAGATCCTGATATAAAACGACCTTCACCGAGATGCTTATTTAATGAAACGTATTTTATATTTAATTTAATATGTCAATAAATGTAATTCATATGGGTTGCCTAGCAAATTTCAGTCCAGAGTATGTTTAATTAATAATTAAAAAAAAAAATTAAAACATTTCACCGGTATGATTATTAGATAAATTCTATACCAATCGAAAGTATGAAGCCCATAGAATATGCAAACGTTAAGTTGCCTATTCTTTTCCGGTCACAACTATCGGGTTGCCAGGTATAAACAGGTAAATCTGTACTGGCATTTTGCAACGGTCTGTTTATTGAATGAAATTAAAGATTATTTTATTCTGAACACGGTGGTATAGGGTTGCCTGCGAAAAATCAGGCCAGAATTGCGGTTGTCGAATTTTAAAAAGTAAAATATTGCTCCGAGTGAATGTGTGCGACTGAGAGGTCCCAACCGACCATACCATGCGATAGAAGAGGACACAGCATAGCAGCTGTTTAAAGTCCGCCCATTTAAAGAAAGAGAGTGCGCATGCTATTTGTGCTTGGAAAAGAAAAGGATAGCGATAGACTCGTATATACTATGCATCATTTTGGAGTAGAGTGTCGCTATAAATACAATTGAAAAAACGTGCTACTATTTATTGTTGGAAAAAATGGCAAAAAAGTGTATTTTATGTGGATCGGATGATGAAATAATTGATTTTTTAGAGCCATCGGAAAATATATTGACAGCAGTGGATTAGTGGAAATATTGGTGCAAGCAGAAGTATTAGCCGGCGGCTCTATGAATAGCTTCTTGGATAGCAAACATTTCAATCGTTGCAAGCGCTTACATCCGCTAACCGCTGCCGCATTACAAATAGGTATTACATTTTGAACAGTATTTATCCACAACTAATCTCATCATCATCTATCTTTTCTGTAACTTATATGGTGTACATAATAAAGAGTATTCTATTCTATTCTATTCTATTCTATTCTATTCTATTCTATTCTATTCTATTCTATTCTATTCTATTCTATTCTATTCTATTCTATTCTATTCTATTCTATTCTATTCTATTCTATTCTATTCTATTCTATTCTATTCTATTCTATTCTATTCTATTCTATTCTATTCTATTCTATTCTATTCTATTCTATTCTATTCTATTCTATTCTATTCTATTCTATTCTATTCTATTCTATTCTATTCTATTCTATTCTATTCTATTCTATTCTATTCTATTCTATTCTATTCTATTCTATTCTATTCTATTCTATTCTATTCTATTCTATTCTATTCTATTCTATTCTATTCTATTCTATTCTATTCTATTCTATTCTATTCTATTCTATTCTATTCTATTCTATTCTATTCTATTCTATTCTATTCTATTCTATTCTATTCTATTCTATTCTATTCTATTCTATTCTATTCTATTCTATTCTATTCTATTCTATTCTAATGTAACAGTTGAGGCGATGGATGAACTGCTGCAAACGCAAATCAGACTGCGAATGACGTCAACGAAACAATCGAGTTACCAGATTTATTGAGTCGTATTGTTAACGGTTATAAAGAATTCTGCAATCAGACTTTGATCGGAGAAAAAGGGAAAACTGCTCAATTTTATTACCAGTACTGTGAGTTTATTAATTTATACCATCGGTTTTCCAGAAGTATCCGCACCAGTAACTTTGAACTGTACGTGGACTGGATTTTTACATGTCTGATATATTTTTTGCGTTAAACCAGCCCAATTATGCCAGATGGTCCTTGTTATATTTGAGCAATTTAATCAATTTGTATACTAATAATTCATCTTTGGTAGCTGAATTTCGTCGAGGCGCCTTTGGAATTAGACGAACTGCAGCAAATTTTGCTCGATCACCGGTTGACTTGACGCTAGAGCAAACTATCAATGCTGATGCTAGCAATCAATTGGCTGATAATCTTGCTGCTGACTCAATATCTGCACGTCAAAGATGGGCGCTCAGTCACAGCATGAGGACGAAGATATTAACATCTATCAAACAAAATATCGGATTGACGAAAAAAGATGATACTTCGCACTCATTGCAACAAAGTAAAATTAAGAAAGACAATAGAAATCTTAACAGTATCATTGAAACAATAAAATGAACGATGAATCCATTTGATGACACTATTGACAAAGATACATTATTCAACATTTCAACCGGCAAAGGTGCGTCTAAAGAAGTTGCTGATTTCCTGCTGAACGTGAAAACAGCAAGCTATCAAAAAAAAAAAAAAATTATCTCAGAATGCTCTTCAACTCCTGCAAGATTCGATAAACCAATAAAACGAAACAAAATCTGCAATTTTGCTTCTCAATGTATGACTAAAGTCTTGAGTACCAAAGACAAGACCAAGAAAGTATTATTGAAAATGGAACGAGACGTATTTGGGCGACTTTTGGCAATAAGCCTAAACAAAAATATTAATCTCGAATTTTGCTTGACTTTTCCACTAGCACCATTGCCCCCTGCTTTTTTTTTCATGTACCGGAGAGATGTTAAAAACTTCAAAATCAACGTTAGCAAAGGTTTTGAAATCCAAAACTGAAATGGTTGAGCCAACACATATCAACGTTGAAATAATAGATGGTTTTTATTAATTGGATCTAATCGGATCTTCTATAGCTCAAACTTTTGATAAAATTGCTGAGGCAATACTCATAAAAATATGTTCAATAAACGCTACAGAAATACATTTGATTTGTTATCGCTACTTATCACCGTCAATCAAAGATTGCAAACGTGAGAGCAGAAAAGAATTCGATATTCCGTACAAAATTTCGGGACCTCAACAAACTAGACCAAAAAATTTTTTGCAAAACCTTAAAAAATTTCGCTTTAAAGAGGCTCTGGTGCTGTTTCTGGCTGATTATTGGGAAAATGACCATTTGGTAACAATAATCCAAAACAAAAAAATCTTTTTAACCGTCGACCATCACTGCTACTCCTATCAAGTTCAGGAAAATTCAGTAAAAAAAAACTGAAGAAACTAATTATGAATGTCATCACGAAGAGGCAGATACAAGGTTTATTTTTCATGCTTCTAAAGCGGAACCAGGCTCAAGGATTTTAATTAAAGCCTCTGATACTGACGTTTTGATAATTTTGTTAGGAAATATGCACAAACTTATCGAAGGGAAAGTAAAACCTTTTCAGCAATTTTCGAAAAATGAAAAATATCAAACAGTTTTTGCGTCATTAACAGATGCGGCTGATATTTTCATTGATGAAAAAATGAAGACCGTTCAAGAATTTACGGCTAGTATGTACGGTATCAGGAACTGCACCAGTGTGAATGATGCGAGACATCGTATTTTTATGAAAAATTACTCTGCAAAAGAAGACAGCGAGCACTTTAAAAAAAAATAAAAGGCTTCGACTCTAACTCCATACCACCATGCTGGATATCATTAACTCAGAAAATTTTACGAACTATTTTCGTAAATTCCATGTGGCTTAATGCAACGGATCCAATATGCGTGAAACTTGAGCCTGAGAACTGCGGGTGGTTCTTAGATGAATATTTAAAACCAGTAGGATTCATTGGGGATCATACACCTTTAAAGATAGAAGACATTGTCGAAAAAAGTGAAACAGAGAGTGATAACGAAGAAGATTCAGAAGTTGAAGATCGTAGTTTTATGTCCGATGACTCGGATTCTGAATAATTAAAAAAAAATGTATTTTTAATTTTTTACAATAAATAGAAGTAATTTTTTGATTGTTGTTTTTTTATTTTGTCTTCTTATAATAAAAATAAAATTTGCAAGATTACCCTGATTAAAAAAATTCACTTTTATGGGTTTTGAATTTTTTCCAATAGTTTCCAGTACGTCGCAAAACTACGATAAATGCACTTTAAACGAAAGCAGAACAACTCGGAGATTTAAGCAATTTTGGTCCCTAACAGTTTAAGACCTTTCAGAAACCGAAATTCCTACGAACACGACTGTGTTTAAAAATCGTGTGAGGTCATTCTTCAGCGGAAAATCGTAACACCGCAGTTCAGAAAAACGCGTCATCAGTGCAACGTCATATATCGACCATGTAAACTGACAAAATATTTAGCAGCGCAAGACGTTAAATAAGAAGCCCGTATGTAACGATAAATATCGATAAGGTATTAAAATGTTTACTTTTATTTTGCTACGTCTACGTATTAAAAGTTTCCCAAATAACTCAATCAATGTGTTTTGGTGTAACATTCATGCTTTCATGCATTTTTTGGTTCCTCAATAGATGGCGCTCTGACTGATCAGAATACATTAGGAAGTTTCTTACTTAACTAAAAATTCAATATATTTTGATTTCCGGGATCGATTGTAACGATAAATAACGAAAAGGTATAAAAATGATCACTTTTATTTTGCCACGTATTAAAAGTTTCACAAATAACTCAACAATTTTGAATGCTTTCATGCATTTTATTTTTTCTCAATAGATGGCGCTCTGACTCATCAGAATACATTAGAAAGTTTCTTCCTAAACTTAAAAATTCAATATTTTTTGATTTTGTGGATCGATTTTGATGAAATAAACGCTAAGTTTTCCTCGGGGTATCACTTAATATTTTTAAGTACTTAGATTTGCAATCCAATCTGTGGTTTATGCGTGATGCTCCCACAAACGCACAGACAAACAGACAAAAATTTCAAAAATTGCATTTTTGTGTTTTATACCTTTTTCCTGAGTTTTTTGTGTAATTTTCATGCAAAAATATTCAATGTACAGACACGGTTAGTCTACGATTTTATTATATGTATAGATTATCGAGCCGCTCTGCAGATTGGTATAACCTCGGAAACCTCTTAAATACGACCACTAATACTGCGGAGCGTGCCCGCCTGCTGGCTGTGGGTGAATGGGAGTCCGCCTCGGACACCATGGACTGTCCTGCAGTAGGAGCGCTGGACGGTTAGCACGGCACGCCAGCATTAATAACATTATCCGTCGGGCTTTTGTCACCGCCGGGGTGCCATCTGTTTTAGAACCCAACGGCTTGGCACGCGACGATGGGGAAAGGCCAGATGGGATGACCATAATGCCTTGGAAGGTGGGTAGGCCTTTGGTGTGGGATGCAACATGTGTCGATACCCTTGCGCTATCCCATCTTCTTAGCACGGCGGGCTGTGCTGGGGCGGCTGCTGCAGGTGCAGAAAACCTCAAACGGCGCAAATATAACAACTTAATTGGGAGTTACATATTTGAACCGTTTGGCGTTGAAACACTAGGCCCATGGGGTCCGAGTGCGCATCGAGTCGTTCGGGACATTAGCAAACAACTTGTCAACTGTTCACGTGACCAGAGGGCTGAGCTTTTTTTCGGTCAAAGAATCAGCATTGCCATTCAACGCGGCAATGCTGCCAGTGTTCTGGGCACTTTTGCCATTGACAGCGATGTGGATTATTTTTTTGATGCCCAATGATTTATTTTGTTTTTATACGCGTTTGTACATAATTTCGTGTTAATGAATGTATATAGTTAATTAAGTATTTAAGATTCCCAAAAAAAAAATATACGCGTCGACTTGAGGACGATTATTTTTTAAATATAAAATGGTACGGAACCCTCCGTGCGCGAGACCGACTCGCTCTTGACCGGTTTTTTTATTTTTTCAATGCATTTCTGACATAAATTTTAAAATCATCAAATGTCTCCTTCCACTCTGAGAGCAGAAGGGTGTCACACTCTTACTGACTGAACCCCATCCGTGTTCTTCTTAATGTCCTTTGCGTTCCAGGGCCGCGGTGGCTCTTTAACAATGTCAAGCAAAGGATCCCTGCAGTCTATCAGTGTCAGCTTTATAATAATTTTGTCAAGGAAATAACATTGTAGGTACGCTGATACTTTTTAGTATAAGGATGCTTTTCCACCAAAGATGTGCTATGCAGCTATGCTGCGAGAATGTAAAAGCTAAGTTACGAAATAATGTAACCGTTTCCACTGATGCTAAGCTATGTAGCTGTGCGAGGAAGATGCGCAGCTCGAAGTATGCGATGTATCGACGGTGAAATGCAGCCTTAGGCTCATACAGTATTAAATCAGTGGATGTAAATAGGAAATTATAACTCAAACCTGTTCTGGAGTCGACGCAAGACACAATGCTGTTGTTAATGTTAACATTATTAGAGATTATTCTAGAACAGAACTTGTTGCGACACAATACGAAAAAAATAATTACGATACTTAAAGGTGACGGTTGTTCGGGGAGATTGGAAAAATAAGACGAGTTGCGTGGACACATTATCATAGGTTTCTGTGAGTGTGGTAAAGCGTTGTCGTGCCGACAGAGGGCGCCTTTCGGTACACAAATAAATTGTACGATCGTGTATTATTCACGTGTTGATGGCTTAAGTAACATGGAACAAGGATGCTTTATAATTACGAAACACCCTGTTATTAAAGGTTTACGTATCAAAACAATGTCGTCGTTCCATTCCGTGCCGTTCTTGTAGCACAAGGATCGGACTGCGCTCGCTCCTGCATGTTTCAAACTACGCTCGGCGTCATGATAATGAATATATTTTTTAACGAATGTGTTGTAGTCGTTGCATAGATGAAGGGGCTACCGCTGTAAGACAACAAAGATGGCACCGTGTATAATTTTAAGATTTCGTGATGTTTCGAAATGAACTGCGAATATGCAAATATTTTTATCCTGATTTTTTACATTTTTTTTTTTACTATTGATAGGCACGCCTTTGACCACTATCTCACCTGATGGTAAGCGATGATGTGATCGAAGATGGAGCACGCTTGCCTAGAAGTAACCTATTCACTCTTGACTTAAATACTCCCAGGTTGTAGCTATCAGGAAACACAGACTCCGGCACTATGAATGTGTTTCCAAAACGTTTTGTGCGCGTGGGTGGGATGTCCACCATGTACTGGTGGCGCATCGCCGTTCGTCTTGTGGTCCGATGATGGAACGGGCTTGGCGGAATCAAATTATGCAATTCCGTCGCACATTCCCCAAAATGCAACCGGTAGAAAACCGGCAGGCTAGCAACTCGTCGTCGGTGCTCAAGACTTTGGAGCTTCGTCGCGACGAGACTATCATCGCTGATGATTTTCTTGGTAATTAAAAAAAACATTTTTATGAGGGGGGGGGGGGGGAGATTTTATTACGTAATAACAATAATAACTGTTAGCCAAATTAGGGCTACCGTTTTGGTACTCACCAGTTGGCGCCACTGTAGAGTAAGGTTCTTAATCATATCATTAAAATTGTTACTACGCGAATGTGAATAAAATTAAAAGGAAAATAAAAATCAAAACTAATAAGTAAATAAACTCGCGTCAATAGCCAACCAACAGTAAATTTTGGCATTTACAACCTCACGCTAAACTAGCGCCTCTACCGGCGAATTTAAAAGGGGGTGGCACGCCAAAATTGTAAAAAACCTTTCCTCTGTAATTTACTTTTCACAAGATATAAAACCTTCTTACGAACCATTTTTATTAACTGTCACTGTCGTTAGATTTTGCCATTTGACAGAGGTTTTTTATATCAGTGAATTTGCTGTTTTAAAATTGTTGAATTTATAGTTTTGTGTAACATGTTTTTTCGATACATTCGCGCGACAAGTCTTTTACATGGAGTAGGAGAAACATCCGGGCGGTGAGTTCATGACGGATTTCATATTTTTTATATTTTTTGGCGTTGAATTAATGTTACATACGTAATAGACTGAGGTCCCAGTGTCCCCAGAACTTACTTATTTTCTCACTAACATGTGGGATAGAGTAGTGTTAGTATGTAAATTTAAACATACCTACGCATATCTGCTAACTTGGGCTGAGGACGGTCTGGCAGCTCTGGCATCTTAATCCATAAGGTAGGTACTATGGTAAGGTATTATATTTCAAATAGTGTTTTATGGCTTGCCAAACATTGTATGGTCGTTTCAGGCCGTTTATTTTATTTATTACTAGTTGACCTGTGCCCACTTCGTTGGGCGGTATTTTTCGGGTTAATATATAGACTACTAGTGGACGTCACGCGGTTTCACCCGCGTAGTTCCCGTTCCCGTGGGAGTACGGGGATAAAATATAGCCTATGTTACTCCCTGATAATTTAGCTATCCATTGCTGAAAGAATTTTTCAAATCGGTCCAGTAGTTTCGGAGCCTATTCATTTCAAACAAACAAATCTTTCCTCTTTATAATATTAGTATAGATGACTATGTAAAAGAATTTTCAAAATCGGTTCAGTAGATCCAGAGATTACCCCCCCTACAACCTTACAAACTCATCATCATCATCATATCGGCCGAAAGACGTCCACTGCTGGACATAGGCCTCCCCCAAGCAAACTCACCCTCTTTATAACATAAGTATAGATGAATTGGTTAAACCTGTGAGAGCACCTCGCAATAGCCGTCGCGACGCAACAACAATAGGGAATATGCACGAAAAAAATATTTATTATCTATACAGTTTATCTAAAAATATACACAAATATAATACTAACAGTGAAAATAGAATCAAAATTGCTCGAAAAACAAACTAGATATAATTATTCTAAACAAATGTATCTGTCCCTCTCGCGAAAACGCTGTTTTCTATGGCAGCTGTATAGGCGCCAAGAACTTTGACGTCACAATTCATATCGGACTTCTCTTTCTAATTGTAAACTTTGAAGCTTTATAACGTCATCGCTGATGAACGTATTTAAAAAATAATTTCATAATTGTTTATTAGAGTTAAAAAGTATTTCATTTCGCAAATAAAAAAATCGCATGCATATTCCCTATTGAATAATATTGTGAAAAAGTCAGCGGCCTTCATGTTTTTTGGTCGATCGGGGGCCATAGGATATTAAACACTGCGTTTTTTAAAAAAATAAGTTTAAACCGCGTGATTTGGTATAGTTCAAACCAGAAGAGTGTTTCAGCAGAAATTACAGTGAAATAACTAATTTTGTGGTGATTCTGTTCAAACAAAGTTCTGATCGTTATAACCTCAAAGTTGAGCACACACACCATAGATACCAAGATTATAGGTAGTGCCAACCAAATAAAATCTGTCACTGCTATTTGACAGCTGACAACTGCAAAAAGTGTTGCCAACGTAGAAAAGGATTACCATAAATTTAAGTGTTACCACATTAAAACACCAAATTACCCTGAAAAAAAAAATGGAAAAGCAAATGGAAATTTTACTCTCCAAAATAAATGAAAAGTTTAATGAACAAACAATAACATTAACAACAGCAATAACGAAAAATGTAATGGAGGCCCTGGACGATAAGTTAAAAATAATAACAGAAGAAAACAACAACCTTAAAACTAGAGTCAGTAACCTGGAACAAAAAATATCCTTTTTAGAGAAGGAAAAGCGTAAGAATAATCTAGTTTTATTCGGCATCGAAGAAAAAGGAAAAACTGAGTTAGAGTTGGTGGATTTTGTGAAGGAAATTTTGCAAGATTCGGGAACTCATATAGATAGTCAGGAAATAAGTGAGATCCATAGAATCGGGACAAATTATGAAAAGAACCGACCGTTAATAATATCTCTAACAACATCTTGGAAAAAACATCTTATCCTGAAAAACAAGCGCAACCTTCCTACAAATTTGTTTGTCAATGAGGACTACCCTAAAGAAGTTCTGGAAATACGCAAACAACTTAAGCCAGAATTAGAAGCGGAAAGAAAAAAAGGAAACATAGCGTTCATAAAATACGATAAGCTAATTGTTAAAAAACCAACGAACCCCAGCCGCGAAAAGAGGAAGAGAGAAACACCAACAGGATCCCCAACCACTCCCACCCCATCTCAGAAAAAGACAAATACCCAGAATGAAATTACTGAAATACAGCCCCCAAGTACAATCAAGGAAGTAGTTAAGCCAAGCATACTTACATTTGTAACGCGTGAAAGATCCGCCTCGATGTCAGAGATGCAAAAAAACGAACAAAGGCCTCCTCGAACCGGAAACAACAAACTGATGCAACAACAAACACAGATATAAGAAAAACTCTAATGTTTTGTCCCCCAATCCGGCCGGTCACCGTGGGGGAAGCCGACCACCACCCTCCAACATATCAGTCAACAAAATCAAATACCCAAAAAGATAAACAAAAACGAAGCAGTTTATACATATGTACACTAAATACACGAACCCTGAGAACAGAAGAAAGTTTGCATGAGCTAGAGTTAGCTATCGAAAACCTCAAGTGGGATATCTTGGGCATAAGCGAGATGCGGAGAATAGGAGAAGGAATAGAAGAGCGAAACAGCTATATTATGTATTTCAAAGGGGAAACCGCTGGACACAGAGGGGTAGGATTCCTGGTTAAGTCAAAACTTAAAAGCCAGATAATTGGTTTTGAAGGGATATCGGACAGGATAGCGGTGATTCATATTAACCTACCAAAGTATAGAAAAAAATGGACAGTCATTCAAGTCTACTCGCCGACAGAACAAACAACAAAAACAGAGATCGACAAATTCTACGATAAATTACGTGAAGCTATCGAAAAATATTCCGAAAACAATATCGTGCTCATGGGAGATTTCAATGCCCAAGTTGGCGTCCAAATACCCGGAGAAGAACATATAATAGGAAAATACGGAAGAGGCAAAAGAAGTAAAAATGGAGAAAAACTAGTAGAGTTCCTTCTTGAGCAAAACTTAACACTTCTAAACTCCATGTTCCGTAAAAAACCCAAGAACAAATGGACATGGATGTCTCCAGACGGAAAGGTTAAGAACGAAATCGACTACATAATAACTAACAAAGCTATGGTATTTAGTGATACGGAAATAATACAGAAACTAAATTTCAACACAAACCATCGTATGGTACGCAGTTGTCTAAATGAAAGAAGTCCAAAAGCTCCTAGACACCATATGAACCACACGCAAACAACTAACACACAAACGGACACAGAAAACACAATAAAAGATCTGATGGAAGTCGTTGATTCAGATTTGGACCTAAGTGTAAAATACAAAAAAATTGAGAATAAGCTTAAGCAAGCAGGAAATCAATCAAACAAGAGTAAAGAAAACATTTTGAGTGAAAGAACGTTAAAACTAATTGAAGATAGAAAGTTGTTAATAAAAAAGGATAAAAAGGAGAACCAACAACAAATATCTAACCTTAGCAAACAGATTCGTGAAAATATGAGGAAGGACAGAAAAATCAGAAGAAACACAATTTTAGAGAATCACATCAACAAAACGGGAGGCACGAAAAAAGCGCTTAAGGAACTTCGTGAAAAAGGAAAAGAATGGATACCAACGTTAAGAGAAAAGGAAAAAGAACTGCCAGCTACTACTCGGAGTTCAATCCAAAATATAGCAACGAATTATTATCGGTTACTATATTCAAATCAATCTAGCTTTAACACACAAAATAGTGGCTACAAACAGATGCATGTGACTGAAGGAAACGAAGACATACCAGAAATATTAGTATCGGAAGTAGAAAAAGCAATAAAAAGTCAGAAAATGGATAAAGCACCCGGCCCCGACAGGATCACAAACGAACTTATGAGAGGGACAATCACAGAACTAAGTCCGCTTCTAAGAAAAATCTTTAACGAGATTCTACATACTGGTAACATCCCTAGTCAATGGGCAGAATCTCATATAATACTTCTCCACAAGAAAGGTCCTAAAGACGAAATAGGAAACTACAGACCCATTTCTCTCATCTCAAATGTATATAAAGTTTTCGCCAAAATAATTTTCGACAGAATCTCAATCAAACTCGACGAAAATCAACCTGTGGAACAAGCGGGGTTCAGGAAAGATTTCAGTACAATAGACCATATTCACACTATCAAACAGCTTATAGAAAAATATAATGAATATAGAAAAACAATTTACATTGCCTTTATAGACTACGCCAAGGCTTTCGACAGCCTCAGACATGAAGTTGTATGGCAAAGCCTAAAAGAGCAGGGCATCCAAAACACCTACATCAAGATCATCAAAAGTATTTATAGCGACAGTACAGGCAGGATAAGACTGGAATCTATAGGAGATGCTTTTCCAATAAAAAGAGGTGTCAGGCAAGGTGACCCACTTTCACCAAAGCTGTTTACAGCAGTATTAGAACAAATGTTCAGGAAGTTGAATTGGGAGCATCTAGGTCTAAACATAAATGGATCACGATTAAATCATCTCAGATTTGCTGATGATCTGGTCCTATTGGAAGAAGATCCAAAACTACTGGAGTCCATGATACAAAACCTGGCAGAAAAAAGCAGAGAATTAGGCCTAGAAATGAACTCCAGCAAAACTAAGGTGATGACAAATTCAATTCCCGTAGACATAACAGTTAAAGGACAGAAACTGGAATATGTAGAAGAATATGTATATCTTGGCCAGATAATATCGCCTAACGACCAGATGTCGAAAGAAATAGAAAAAAGGATTGCAACAGGATGGAAAACCTACTGGGCTTTGAAAGAAATTACAAAAAGCAAAGAAATAGGCATTAAAATCAAGAAGAAGACCTTTGATACATGCATTTTACCCTGCATTACATATGGCTGCGAAACCTGGGCTCTGACAAAACACCATAGGGATAAACTTGCAAGATGTCAAAGAAGTATGGAAAGAAGCATGCTAGGTTTAAAACTAAAAGACAGAGTAAGAAGTACAGACATCAGGCACAAAACCAAACTAACTGATATCCTGGCTCGTATTGACCAACTTAAATGGAGGTGGACTGGACATATGCTCAGGTGTAAAAAGGAGAAATGGAGCAAACAGGTGACAATCTGGTACCCAAGAGATGGCATTAGGAGTCGAGGTCGCTAAAAGAGAAGATGGGAGGATGACCTGAAAATGAATTTGGGTCCGCTCTGGACAAGAGTGGCGGCAGACAGACATCAGTGGAAAGAGTTGGAGGAGGCCTTTGCCGTAAGGCACACCGAACTGAGAGACCTTTTATAATATGATGTGCATTACGTTTTTTAACCAGCTGTTAATTTATTTATTTAAGTAAAATTTATGTTAATGAAAAACTGTCAAAGTTCGGAAATAAAGGTTTTATTATTATTATATTATTAATTGTTTATTAGAGTTAAAAAGTATTTCATTTCGCAAATAAAAAAATCGCATGCATATTCCCTATTGAATAATATTGTGAAAAAGTCAGCGGCCTTCATGTTTTTTGGTCGATCGGGGGCCATAGGATATTAAACACTGCGTTTTTTAAAAAAATAAGTTTAAACCGCGTGATTTGGTATGGCATGTGGGATGTCATTATGCGTCAATTTCAGTTGACGCCCAATGGCACACACGTGTGAATGCCAATGAAAAATCACCGGTTAAAACTTTGCTTTTACGAGGGAGCGTTTTTATGTTCGCGGAATGGAGGATAAGGGGTGGAAATAAAAAAAATAAATAATTTTTCCTTTTCAATATATTCATCTGCAAGACGGATACATTTTTCAGATCTTTCAATTAATTTATTTATACCCTCAAAAAAAAAAGTTTTCTCTTTATCTACAAAATACGCCGAAACTGCCTCCTTGACTTCATCATTGGTGGTAATTTTTTTACCCCGCAGCTCTTTTTTCATTTTTTAAAACAGGTAATAATCACTCGAGGCCAGGTCTGGGCTGTAGGGTGGGTGATTCAAAATATCGAAGGCCACCTTATGCAGGGCAGCCAACGCAACGCGGCTCTTGTGGACGGGGGCGTTGTCGTGCAAAAGCAGCACACCTTTCGTCAATTTTCCCCATCTTTTCTCTTTAATGGCTTCTTTAAGTCGCTCTAATATTGAAGCGTAGTATTCTCCGGTTATAGAAACACCTTTATCTTTATAATCGATCAATAATATTCCTTCCGAGTCCCAAAAGACCGTTGCCATGAGTTTCCCAGCTGACTGTGACACCTTAAACTTCTTGGGAGGTGCTGTGCCCTTTTTATGCCACTGCATGGGGTCTTTTTTCGACTCAGGTTCATAATGATGAACCCACGTTTCGTCTCCAGTAACAATTCGACTCAATACACCATCCTTGTCTTCATTACAGAGGTCCAAAAATGCACGTGAACACTCTACGCGTTGTTGTTTTTGCGGCGGCGTGAGCATTCTCAGCACCCATCTTGCGCTGACCTTAGTCATGCCAAGATGATCGTGCAGGATTTTAAAAATGGTTGTATCGGATACTCCAACCATTTCTGCGAGTTGTTTCTTCTTTAGTCGAGCATCGTCGAGTACAATTTTTCGACTTTTTGGATAAGTTCTGGCTTGGTCACCTCGATGCTCCTGCCCGCCCTCGGGTCGTCTTCAAGGGATTCCCTTCCTTGTTTAAATAAACTGTGCCACTTGTACACCATGGTTTTTCCTGGACAAGAGTCACCGTAAACCAATGACATCTCATTCAATATGGTCGCAACAGATTTTCCTTGCTTGGTAAGGAACTTTATGACGGCACGATATTCGATTTTTTCCATATTTCACTTTTCACTCCCGATTATGTTGCTTGGTTGACGATAGCTCAAAGACTAATTGTCTAATAACAATCAAACTTTGTATTTATACTAATTATGAGTCACTGAATACGTTACGATCCTAATGAGACTAATCACCCCCTCCAACCCTCTCATTCCGCGAACTTAAAAACGCACCCTCGTATTATGCAAACAAATGTCCAGATACCGTCTCGTTATGCGACAAGTGTGGCGGCGGACGATTTCTGTGCGTGTAAGGGGTTGTCGCCTTAGAACATTTTCCCATAAAATGAGGAAATTTTATGAATAAAATAAGGTAAGGGACAAACAGAAATGTTATGTGCCGTTTCTTGAAACAGTTAATAGTTTCTTTTCGACGCAGTTAAGAGTATGGTCAAAATAAGTGAATACGGTTAATGGTTTGTTTGCTAACCTAACCCAACTGCGGGTAACCAGTTTTTGGATATAATACTTCAATTTACAATATCAATAAATTATTTCTAAATATAAATTTATTAAATCGGACCACAAGACGAACGGCGATGCGCCACCGGTACATGGTGGACATCCCACCCACACGCACTAAACGTTTTGGGAACACATTCATAGTGCGTACAGCTAAGGAGTGGAATTCCCTGCCAGAGTCTGTGTTTCCAGATAGCTACAACCTGGGAGTCTTTAAGACAAGAGTGAATAGGTTGCTTCTAGGCAAACGTGCTCCATCTTCGACCGCATCATCGCTTACCATCAGGTGAGATTGTGGTCAAACGTATGCCTATATATAGAAAAAAAAAATGCATTTAAATAAAGCAGTATGCAATGTTAAACTGCATATAACGAGAATTAAAACCCTCGAAGACTAACAATACGTTACTGCTGTATAAAGAAAAAAAAAATATAAGAAATCATTCAGGCGACACACATTTTCTACTCTAACTCGAAAGCACCGACCAGAGAACAAAATATAAATAAAATAACCTCGTTATACACGTGCGCACCGATTTTGAAAAAAAGTCGGCTGGTGGCTATGCCAGCCAGCTCCTATACAAAAAAGTTCGGCCCCCTTTTGTTCCGTTCGGAATCATTTGCGGGCGAGTCCAACTCGCACTTCACTGGCTTTTTTTTTAATTTGCGCAGCACAAAATAAGTTTACAAAACTGCGCGCGTCAAAGAGGCTGTCTGTGGATTTAATCGAATTCATATTATGTCCCATATGCATTTGAAGTGACGCCATTTTGAAGTGACACAATATTAGTCTAGCCATAACAGTTTGCCTTATAATAATTTAAGTTAACAGTAAATTATTTTAGTTTGTTAGTTTTTATTGTTAATCAAGATCTTGAATAAAATTAACAGGATATTTTTTTAATGGAGGAATCATGCATTGAAAGCAGATTCGGTTAGCATGTTCTAGGTATTTTTATTTTCGTTGTTAAATTTATTAAATTGAAATTTTGGGAATTCCGCAGTTTTTTTTTATTTGTGATGGGTTTGCTCTTGACTCTAGTCTAGGTCAGAGATGACAGAGACAAAGTCTACGATGGATTGGGTTTGCCCAGAAGGAGCCCGTTCATTTAACTTAAGATGGGTAAATTGAGAAACGTAAGAACAGGCAAACATTCTGTAATTCGGCAGGTTATATATATATTTTTATTTATTTACCACCGATATTACAGTTTTATTGCAGTCATATTTTTACATCAATCATATTTTCTGTTCTTTTATTGAGTTAGTTTTCCTTGAAACTACATCGTATCCTTATTTTAGGAAAGAGGCTCAATGGAGTCTGAGGCAAAATCTTACAGGTTTCTTGATAAAATTCTCTTAATCTTCTATATTAACAAAGGCAGGTTAGTGACAACATCATGTATTATTTAAAAACGCCTCGCCCGATTTATTTTTATAATCTTTGTTTTTTTTTTTTAATACTATTTCGCTCTAAATAGCAACGCAACTATTGTTTGGTTTGACAACTTCAATTTTAAATTTGATTTATTATTTATATTATTTGTATAATTATTATTTTTATCTAATTATAATTACTGTGGTTTAAAAATTTAATTATGATCTGAATGGATTGAAATAAATCATTTTTAATTTAATTTAATTATTTGTAGAAAAATTATTTTCTCAATCACTTTTTTGGAACGACTTTTTTTTTATTTAATTCAGACTGGTACAAAGTACAGCTAGTTTTTCAACATTTCAACACGACGACTTGTATAAAAAAAAACATACTTACCAAAGTGTATCTGTGGGGCAGAAATCCATTCTAAACACTCCAGTATAGGTAAACTGTATTAATATCGATTTTTCTAACTGATTCTAAGTCAACCGAGCGGTTGAGGTGTCATCCTCTCGCGTCTTCTTTGATTACAGTACATTGTTACCACATATTATTTTTTATCACCAACATTTGTTGTTTAGTTTTGGTTTTTTGGTGATAAAAAATTCAGTGTTATCATTATAACACTGAGATTTTCTGAATGCTTTTAAACTCAATGTGTAAAAGCTGTCGAAACCGAAAATCGACCGATAGGAAGTTGAACTTCGGTGATAAAACCGTCCCGGGCTTGATTCATTGCTCCAGATTCGTTACAAGCGGTGAAATTCGCTCTTAGTAGCAATACTACAGGTAAACATATGGTTTTATTGTATGGTATCAACTTGTGATTATTGATAGTATGAATTATCCAATTCGCATCAACTGTTCTGCAAAAAAAAAAAAAATGAAAGCAATGCAATATTAAATTTCTCCATTCGCATTATTGTTTTGCAATGCAGTATTACAATATTTGGAAAAAGATCACTTGTGAGTTTAGTCAATTTTCTTCAAAATATTTATGCAGTCAAATTAAGTACTTCATTCGTTCGGAATTCGTTTCCGAACGTACAGTTGAAATTTATTATCCGTTGATTGGAAATCAATTACTCTTAGTAACTAATGAAAAGTGATATTTTAAACTCGCAGTGTGCTGAGCCAAGTTTGCATATGAAATATAAGTATATTTTTTTTTTTGTTTGTTTGTAATTACGAATATTAATTTAGCCTGGTTTTTTAAAAATAAATAGAAAAGTAAGATGCATTTCGCAGAGTGCATAGTGTCTTTTTCTCAAAAAGTACTCCCTTTTTCTATAAAAAAGATGGATAAAGAAGACTAAGTTAGGTTAAGAAATGTCCATTTAGAATTAATTTCTCAATGATCAATACTGAGATAATACCCTAAAACTCCTTTCTTCCTTCTTTCTTTCTTGGACAACTTTGTAATAAATAATTTTAAATTAATTCAACTAGGTACAATAGTACGGGGAGGCCAATGGGTTTTTTGTTATTTACTCGAGCGCGGCAGATGAATATTTCGGTTTCTACCCTTCCGGATGCTCACCCCCACCACGCGAGTGGGCTGATGAACATACCTTTGGTATTAAAGACACGTTGGGGTACTAAACTGTCAATATCTGACATTTAAAGTATTTCCGTGTAATTGTTTTTCTTTTTACATTTTTGAAAATCTGTAGACCGTTCCCCCAGCACTGAATGGGGAGACATAACATAAACTTAAATTCTTCTTTTTATAAACTACAAAATCTAATAGGTCCCCACGGCGCTCGAGTAAATCCCCATTGCATCTTTCCTACTATAATATTTTCAATTTTGATGCGAACCCGGCCCGTATTTTTCACATGTATGCTATGTTCCCAGAGCGCAGATATTTCAGTCAATTAGTTGCGAAAATATTATTTTGAAATATTGCATTCTTGAATGAGCCCAGATTTTTTTATCATTTTAATTGCTGATTGAATTTAGCCTCAGCCTGTTTTTTTATATGATCCGTTTGCTAATTTAATTAACTTTTAACATTTATTAACATTTCTACTGATATCCGTTTGCTAATTTAGTTAAGTTTTAACCTTTATTCTATTGATTTCATTTCATACGATGTTTTTAAAGTTTTCGCTTGCAGTGGCCTTAGTGCCAGGATTTCCTTAATCATCATCATTTCAGCAGACATGCAGCCTCTGCCGGACATAATCCTCCCAAGCGTCGACACATCAATCGGTATGTTTCCGTATTCAGCGGCTCTCCTACTTTTGTACATAATGTACCGTAGCGAAGCGACAATACGGTCGGAAACTTCACGAACTGCTCGTTCTATATGAAAGCGCGTTCGTGCAGTTACTCGATGTGATTACTTGCGAACGGAGGTACAAGTACGACATACAGGTATTGTGCAGATTGACTTTCAAAAGATTTCAACAATTTAGCATCGATGTTAAAATGCTTCGCTCGCAGCGGTACCTCGCTGCGAGCGAAGCGTTTTGCGTGCATCGCGGGAAACGTTCACAAAGATATCAAACCTAAATAAAATTTTCTTTCTTTTTTTTTAATGAGATATTTTATGTACTATTCAAGAGGTTTTAAATACAATGAAATAAGCTTAATGTTTTTTGTTCACACATTAATCGGAAATGAAAATCGGACCTTTCATTCCACTAGTGAGATGTATAGGGGGATTTCCCCCTCTGTATGAATAACACACACCAACCTTTTGCTCATTGAATGTATCAGCTGTCTTATTTAGCTCATTTAATGTATCAGCTGTCTTATTTAGCTCATTTAATGTATCAGCTGTCTTATTGTTGACTGTGACATATTGCCCCACTCCTAGATAAGTGCTGTTTTGAGCATAGTTTTTTCCAATTATATTGAGATAGACTTCCAGTCTAACTGGATGAAGCTGTGAGCTATGCTATGGAAACTTGGTATGTAACGGATGGTCACCCATCCACGAACTGCAGGCATGAAGTTGACTTTGAGTTTGAGTTCGAATTATGACAACTGCACGAGTCGAACTTATGATCATAACATACATTTATGAGAACATATGATAGGCTCGTGGATGTATAATAACAACTGCACGAGTCGAACTTATGATCATAACATACATTTATGAGAACATATGATAGGCTCGTGGATGTATAATAACAACTGCACGAGTCGAACTTATGATCATAACATACATTTATGAGAACATATGATAGGCTCGTGGATGTATAATAACAACTGCACGAGTCGAACTTATGATCATAACATACATTTATGAGAACATATGATAGGCTCGTGGATGTATAATAACAACTGCACGAGTCGAACTTATAATCATAACATACATTTATGAGAACATATGATAGGCTAGTGGATGTATAATAACAACTGCACGAGTCGAACTTATAATCATAACATACTTATGTTAACATATGATATAACATAATTATGATCGCCTTTCTAGAGTGGTCTAACTTTTAAGCACGCCAGTATATTAAGTTTTATAATATTATAATGATGTACCTACTGTGCTTGTCTTACAACTACTGCTACATGTCCAAATCATAGACGAGGACGCTGGCACCCTAAACACAATTTAAATCTTACTCTGGGTGCCAGAGCCCATCGAAAACACTCCTTCCCCTTGTTGTAACTTAGCATAGTTTCTATATAGGTGTTTATTGTACAACTAATGTGAATAAAATACTTTTAATATTATTTATTATTATTATTATATTTATAAACTAGCTGACCCGTGCCCGCTCCGTTGGGCGGTATTTTTCGGTTTAATATATAGCCTATGATACTCACAAATAATGTACCATTCTATTGGTAAAGAATTTTCAATATTGGTTCAGTAGATCCAGAGGTTACCCTCTACAACCTCACAAACTCACAACATCACACTCACAAACTTTACCTCTTTATAATAATATAATAAAAAAAAACAAAATCAAAAGTCGTTTATTCAAATTAGGCTGAGAGCCAGCACTTTTTGAACGTCAAGTTTTACAATAGACCGTCCCCCAAAACGCCCGCCCGTCACCACTTCCTAGTGTTTTAGCTGTGGAGAAGAAGTGGCCAACAAACTCCTCAGCAACACATCTGTCTGTTACGTTTTAAAAAGTTGAATCTATATAAAAGTATGCTAAGTATAAATGACACGAAATTTACTTGTTAGCTAGCACACTATGATACTGATAATGATAGAAATGTATATATATATAAAAAAAAACAACGAATTGACCTACATACATAGTCAGATAAATAAAAAAAATTAAATAAAATAAAAACAGAAAAAAAGAATATTATGAATACATATAACTATATGTATGAAGGAATATTTGTATAGATGAACGCTATTTTGTAATGAACATGGCTAGTTTTGAACCTTACGAATTCCTGTTATGGACAGGTATTTTTTGACACCACGAAGTAACGTTCTGTCTCGATGTTTGTTTCGTCACAAATATTAAACGCGCCGCGGGCCCACTGAGACGTTGGAGTAATCCCAGAGCTGCCAGAACTTACTTACGTATATTTTGTCATTGACGAAATGTGTGGGATAGAGTAGTGTTAGTATAAGAAAACGTGCTTTTCAACCAATGAGACCTAATTGAGATAGAAAAGGAGATCAAAAAAGCCTTCGCTAATATTATCCAGAACCCGGGCTTTTCACTGGAACTTAAAACGCAAGTTGAGGAGTCTGAAATAAGAGATATCTACCGATCTAAGGCCGCCGAAGCTCTGTTAATGGAATTTAGTACAACAGGTCGCAAGGAGGCCGTTTTTCCGAGAACATATCCTTTTATAAATCTAGAAGTAAACTTAAGAAGCCACAACTGAGGGCTTAGCATGAATGTTTTTGACGTATAGTAACGTAACGTAAAATTTTGCTATAACTGTAAACACTCGTTTCGCACATAATATTTACATGAATTGGATAATATATTCATAGTTTTGTATGGTACAAATTGTGTGTCGCATAATAAAATTGAAACAAAATACTATGAAGTTGTATTTTTTTATTCAAAATTCAGTTACGTTATCGATTCTGTAACGTTACTATGTATAACCTTCGTGCTAGGCTGACAGAATTAGCAATACAATAAAGTTTCTGGCGAATTATGAACAGAGTTTTTATCGAGTAAAGCAAGAAAAGTGGTCTATATCGCGCGCTTTTATTTCAAGGATAAACAGTTTGTTGCTTTCTGGATATCTTACGGAAAGATGTACATTAAAAAAAAGTTTGTCGCCTGTACGTAAAATATTGTTGAAAAAAGTTAGGTTGTTTTATAATCTTCTTAGGAATTTTGAATTAAATAACGGAAATTAATACGGTAGTAGTCTTTCTTTCTTTCTAACATCCGTTATGGCCGCCCCATGTAATTAGCTAGTGAAGCATGGCGTTAGCAACTCCGTGCTCAAAGGAACCCGAGTACGTAAGAGCGGCGATGGCGAGAATACGCTCCCGCACGGACGGGCGACGGGAACACGGGGTGATGATCGGTTGACTCATGTAAGGGCTAACCTTATTACGTTCCGTATTGGCTAATCTTAATCCGTAATTATTTTGTGCATCGTTTGATGTTTTTTGTTGTTAACTTCGGTGAACAGTAAAGAAGTATCTTCCGAACAGTGCCTGTTTATTATTTCACGTCTGGGTCCACGTACTACCGTGATTGATCAACATCCTTACGAACAAATAAACAAGAATAATCTGTTGTCATATTTATTGCTACATAGTTTTTGGAACAGGGACTTAGCAAAAGAATCTTCAGTTGGAATACTCGTTCAAAGTATTAGTGCGGATTGGTGACTAATTATTGATTCTAACCTTAAAACATACAATACTACTGGTTTTATTTTCATGGGTAAGATTTGTGGGACACTAAAGGCTGATTAAAAAAAAGTTTTTTTTTTTAAACAGTTTTTGGAATTAACATACTTTTTTAACAGTGAACGGCTCTTTTTAGCGTAGCGGTTCGTAGCAGCGTAGCAAGTTGTAGCTGTTTGCTGGCCAATCTCGTAGCGATGCTACGCAGCGCTACTACCGAACTTCAAGATGGAACGCATGAAAGTGCATGATATAATTCCCAACATATGCATACAATTTGGAGCAAGAGTAACAAAAGATGCAGTGTTTCGTTGTCGATAAAGGCTCGATCAACACGCTCCGTGTGAATTTGTCGATGCTTGACCACATGCCAGAGCCATTCCACCTGACATACACCAGACCGGTATTTTTGCAAGCTGGAATTGTCTTAACGTCAGAAAAATATTTCATATCGTAAAAATAATTGGAATCGATAAAATGCGTCGATTGCTTTTCCACGACGTGAATGCTTTGGTTTTTTTGGCCAGTTGAGCACTGGTTTTATTAAAATTTTCAAAAGCTGCGCTTAACGAGTAATGCGGCTATCAAATTTTTGGTTAAATTAAATATTTTCGTTAAAACGTTTCATTCCGCGAAAATATTTAAGTCATAAAGAGATTATTATTTAACCATCCTCTGAAATCAGCAACGCCGAAATGAGTTTTTAAAGCATACAGAGGGATTAAGTTTATTTTAACATCCCCTGTATTTTTGGAAAATGAGAGGTATCTACACTAATATTATAAAGAAGAAATATTTGTTTGTTTGAATTGAATAGGCTTCGAAACTACTGGACCGATTTGAAAAATTCTTTTAGCATTGAATAGCTACATAATCAGGGAGTAACATAGGCTATATATTATACCCGTACTCCAACGGGAACGGGAACTACGAGGGTGAAACCGCGTGACGTCCACTAGTATTATATAAATACCAATATACACGGTGCCTGTTTTGTTAAAATTCCAATGAAAAAACATTCTGTTCATTAAATGTAGATGTTATCGAAATAGTTTATTTTACGAATGGCAAGCGAGCGCTAAAGACCGCCGGCTGAGCATTGTGTCCCTACACTATGTAATAAACTACGAGCTTTCCCCAACTACATTGATTTGACTGAAAAAACGATACTTTTGCACCCCAACTCAGAATATTTTAATTTTTTTTGGTCATTCATACTAAAACAAAAGTAGTTTTGTTAATTTATACAGTAAAGCTCAAAATTTAAGAGAGTGTAGTATGCAAGAGCGAACTTTTGCACCTCATTTCCGACAGGTTTCATTGCATTGACCGTTCAGGGGTGACACCCGACCGTGGCAAAAACAGTCGACGAACAGCTAGGTGTCACTCCTAATCGGTTGTCAACCGGGGCGGACCCCCTACTCCCGCCCCGCCTTGCTCCGCTACTGTCACTGCAATTCCAATCTTCGCTGAATATAATTAGTACAGTCGGTTCTCACAATTATCTGACCCACCCTAAAAACAAACGAATTTGAACCCTCTACTTGTAATATTAAGGTTTATTCAATTTATATGAGCTCGTCAGATAAGTGCTCGTGGACTCGATGTCGGAGCCACCGGCATTGTATATAATTTTGTTAACCTATTTTAATCCTTATCTCGTTGACGTTAAAGTTGAAAAGCTTTTAAGTCACATTACATAATTACAACCCAACCTTTAATTTCGCATGTTATCAATAAGTTCTTGTGGCTTAGCGGTTTGATGCTGGATTGGCAACGAACAACATGTGGGTTCGAATTCACAGCCCACCTAATATCGGTTTCTTTTTTAATTTGTTTTCATTTCTACAATATTGCTTGCATTATTAAAGAACGACCAATATGATTTACGCTTAGTAACTTATCTTGTAAACAGGTGGGTAAATTAAAAAAACACTTTAAGTTCACTGAATTTATATTTACCGAGAATGGTTGGATACGAAGTAAAACATTGCTTCGTGAGGTAGATAATAAATTCATCTAGTCGATCAATCGCAGTGACTGTGCACACACATTTGTAAATCGTTTCATATAACTCGTTAAGTATTTTTAAGCAATTTCGTGTCAAAAAGCATCATGTCGCAACTTAATGACTATATCAAACATAAAATCATATTTTTACATGAGCAGAATGTTGGAATTAGAGAGATTGGTCGTCGACTTAATATAGCAGTAAGTGTTTTTTTACCTATTTTATTTTATTGATCGTGAGTAATGAATGCGTAGTTGGCTATTTTACCATTACATTCACTCCTTACAAGTTACATACACGGTTCCAAAAATGTTTTTTTTTTGTTTTAGAGAAATACGGTCAGACTATGGCTAAGACGTTATGGAGACAGTGGAGATATTCAGCGGATTCGTCCAGGAGCAAAAGCTATCAAGTATAGTCCCGAATTCGAACGCCACCGGGACATTGTTGCAAGCCATGTTGAAAATCCATTTTTACCCATTCGTGTAACCGCAATAAATCACAATATTTCAGTGGAAACAGTGAGAAGGCATTTACACGCTGCTGGGATAAGGAATTATAAACCGGCACAGAAAATTGCATTGACACCTGATCATCGCGAAGAAAGGGTCCGTTTTGCCCAGGAATATTTAAATTTTAATTGGGAAGAAAATGTTGTGATCTTTACTGATGAAAAATCATTTAAATCGGATAAAGATGGACGTAAAATCTTATGGCGAAGGAGAGGAGAACGCTGTAATGAGAAGTGCTTGCTACCTTGTAGAACCAGCGGTAGAATAACCCTGGGCTACTGGCGCTGGATGTCGTCTATGGGACCTGGTGAATTGGTGGAAGTAGGTGGTAGGTTTAATAGTAGTTTGTATTTGGAGATTCTACGTGACGTCATGCTGCCGACTGTGCGAATTACCTATCCGACATCACATATTTATTTCATGCACGATAACTGCTCCATCCACCGTGCAGGCATTGTGCAGGATTGGTTAGCTGCTCAAGAAGGTGTGACAGTTATTAATTGGCCATCATTGGGACACAACGGAAGTGCGGAACAAACACAACTTGGTTGAGATCGTGACATCGACTTGGGAGCACATGAGAGGCAAAGATTTGTGTTGGAATATGGTGCGCGGTATGCGTAGCCGCTTACAGCAAGTTATAGCAGGGGACGGTGCGCCACTCCGCTACTAATTAATTTAGTAGGTTTTTTAAACACACCATATAAGTAAATGCTCAATGGATTGATTGTTAAACTATTAAAATGTTGCAGATTATGTGGTGATGTTATTGTTATATACATATGGATTTTTTCTATTTAAATAACATGTTTATTCACTACATACAGGCAGCTATAAATCTGTAAAGCATTTCACAGATGAATTTATTTTCTCGATAACAAACTTTTAAGCATAAGCATGCCTTTTTTAATGTTTATAAATGGTTATATTTGATTTTGGCATACTAATATAAAATGTATATTAATTTGGAAATATATGAGCATTTACTTACTGTATCTTACCTAAATGTTTTAATGAAATAATAAACATTTTAAACTTGCAATTGTTTAATTTTATTTCTATACAAGCCGCCCGTTAGACGACGTAGGGTCTTGTCTTTTAAAACAAGACCCTACGTCGTCCATTAAAGAAATGTAAAAAAAGTGTAATAAATCAATATAAAAAAAACAGCTGAGCAAAAAGCTATATTTAGGTTAAACTTGGTTTCGAACGTAGACAACGATGAACACCGCACTACCTTAGTGACCACAAGACTAATTCAACTCTTATAAGCCGCATTGAAATTTGATCTTAGGTGTAATGCTAGACGTAATATTCTAAAGAATTTGAACCTTATAGTATACTTTCATAAAGTTTATTCTTGCACAGCACAAGCAGCCTTCTCTTCGTTCAAACAGATTTTGTATTTTAAATAATCCCTCCATTGAGACATGATAATAAAAAAAACTACCTATAAAATAGAAAATAGTAAAGAGACGTTGTTTTTGCAATTTAGTAAGGCAAGGTAAAATATATTTGTGCGTAGTCACTGCCTTAGTAGCATTTGAATACCAGTTTTATAATGAATACGAATATTTATTTTTCAACTACCCACTTATTACAAGTTATGCGAAAATATTACCATTTTTGAAAGTGTATATTTGAAGAATATCTGTCATAGTTCTTTACAATATTACAAGAAATAGTTTTGGAATAAATTCTAAATTGATAGCAAAACAATATCTTCATCGCAAGATTTGATCTTGCAACTTGCTTATCTCAGTCTTATACACAGACCACGAGACCAGAATTACTTAAACGCAATTATTAAAATAAGCTATTAGACTAATAATATTATAACAAGTAGTTATAACATATAACCTAATGCTGACGTTATAAAGATCAAATTTGCGTGTCTGTATCATTATTGTATTTGTTCATCGAGTCCACGAGCACTTATCTGACAAGCTCATATAAATTGAATAAACCTTAATGTTACAAGTAGAGTGGGGAGTTTTTAGGGTGGGTCAGATAATTGTGAGAACCGACTGTACCTACTTAGTCGTGAATTGGAGAAAATGGATTGTCTAATTGTATTGCAGTTAAGATGTCTCATATATAAGATATCTCATACTGTGTTTCAGTTAAGATGTCCCATATATTGAGTCATAGAACGGTAATTAAATCTGCTTGACATTTTAAAGAAAACTACTATGCTGTATTAAATTCGTACAAACTGTTATGTCTGTTATGAAACAATTTTTAATATATTTTTTTTAAATATTGCCCCACACTAGGAATTTCTCCTGTATCGTGGGTGCGTTTACAAACATACAAACTTACATACACAAACAGCCAGACCCGGAACAACTATCTGTAGGCCATACAAATATTTGTTCCGTGCGAACAATCGAACCCGCGACACGCAGTGCAGCAGTCAATCGCTCAACTACTGCGCCAACCGTGCCGTAAATAATGTCCAGACTGTTTGAAAATTGCCCAATATGAATTGGCAATATAATAACAAATTATTGAAATAAATCCTAAATTAACCTTGCTTGATGAATAATCTCCGTTACTGATTGGGCAAAATAAAAAAAAATCTGTCACATATAAAACACTTACTATGGTCAGTTTTAAAGATAACATTGAATAAAAATATATATATCATCAACATTCATCAAAATAATAGCCAACAACTTGAAAAGTGTTCTTTTCTCCGTTTTCAGAGTTGGTTTTAAAATAAAGTACTTTTTATTTTTTATCTGCACCTTTTCTTTCCTTATTTTTGTTGACTTGTGTATAATAGTAAGATATATACCCTTGCGGAATTTTTGTAGATATTGATGTCCTCTATACACTACTTTGCTCCATTGTCAACAGTTTACGCAGCGTACGCGATATAAGGATCTATTTTGGCATTTTGTTCACACCTTGGGTTACATTATCGAATTTTTCATACGGATCCCTAACTTTTTGAAAATATTCTTTTTTCAGCAGTCTCGAAAAAATATGAATGAGGTGTCATTCGATTCGGAAAAGCATGTAGATGATTTTTGAAAAAAAAAAGTACCGCTCGAAAAAATTGCAAAAGTTATAAACAATTTACTGAAAAAAGAAAGAAGGGTTTGGTCTTTTGCATATGCCTCAAAATCTGATCAATATTGTTGAAATTTAAATTTTCTAAGAAAAGTCTGACTCGGAACTGTAGGACCAATATTTATTAATTTTCCAGAGGGATGTAAATACCACCGAAAGCGGGTACTCTGGCTTTCGCAAGCCACGCCCGCTTCAGCCACTTTAACAATAAAATTGATTTATACATATTAAAAAAAATATAAATAATTGAAAAAAATCAGGCAATTATTTGATAGATGAATGCATAATAATCCGCCGGCAATTTGTTTTATCGCGATTTTTCAATTAGTTATGCAACAGTTAATTAACAATTATTTTCTGCTTGAACATGAACATTGCAAGTGTGATAATTGTTAAACTATATCTCTGAGATTTTTTTCCTTTACTCCAGCTATTCTTAAAACATTTCAGAATATTTTCTTAGATTTCAAAAATATTGATCAGAGTTTGAGATATTTGCAAAAGACTAAACCCTTCTTTCTTTTTTCAGTAAATCTGTTTGCACAAAGCACTTGTTGACTAGACTATCAGTGAAAATGCAGCTTTCTAACGACAACAGGTTTTTTTAAATAGTTCCAGATATATACAATAGTTACAAAAATATAAATATTTCTTCTTTATAATATTAGAGTAGATTATGGTACGTCTTCATAGACTCGAAGACCAGTACAATAACAAGTTAAACAAAGCGTTGGGAACCGGATCTGAACTAGAAAGAAACTGTAAGAAAGCGAGCAACTATTTACTCGCTTTCAAACGACGATCAACCTCGTCTTTATGAAGGATTTCTACGTAACTGAGAACATGAGACGGCATTGCTTTGGTTCAATCAGTATCTAATAACGATTGCTATTTTATACACTGAAATACAGTAGTGAAGTATTATTTCTATACTAATATATAAAGCTGAAGAGTTTGTTGTTTGCTTGAACGCGCTAATCTCAGTAACTACTTACTGGTCCGATTTGAAAAATTCTTTCAGTCTTAGATAGCCCATTTATCGAGGAAGGCTATAGGCTATATATCATTACGCTAAGTGGAGCAGTAATGAAAATTGTGACGCAGACGACGTTGCGCGGGTCAGCTAGTTGTTTTAATATTTTTCCACCTAAAAAATTAGGTACCCTGGTGAGGGTCGCGGGTAGCCGATGGATGCACGACACACAAGACTGCTTGTTATGGTGATATTTGGGGAAAGCCTATGTCCATCAGTGGTTGTCTTCCAGCTGATTTATATTGTATTAATGGTAATGATGAATTAAGTACAATATGGGACATAAACTTAGATGGTCAAAGGACAATGGGGACGGAGCGAGGTTCCATTATGTAATAGACTTATTTACAGAAATAGTATTTATATTTGTGTTGATTTCTAAAGACCATCTCAGATACTAATCTGCATGGTTATCAAATGACAGCTCGTGTCTATAGATTGTATCGCCGTCATAAGAATGACCGGACAAGTGCGAGTCGGATACGCTCACCGAGGATTCCGTATCTCGTGTCACGGTGTTTGTTACCGAACTCCTCCGAAACGGCTCGACCGAATTTCATGAAATTTTGTGCGTATATATATATAGGGGTTTTTTTGTTTAATATTACTTCCCTTTCATAGTTCTAGGTCAACGGGAAATACCCTATACATTTTGATTTCCTTGAGAGTGTCTAAATTGTAAGTTTTTTTTTGGCGGCATAACCGGCCGTATGTTTTTAAAGTCAACGTAGACGTTTGATTTTCACAGCTTCAAAGGACTGTAGACCTGAGTATATGGTTTTAATTTCAACTCGATACCTCCACGCGTTCCCAAGATACAGGGTCTTGACAGACAGACGGACGGATTGACAACAAAGTGATCCTATAAGGGTTTTGTTTTATTCTTTTGAGGTACGGACCCTAAAAAAACAACCATTGCGTCTTTTACGAAGTTAAAGTTACATCACAAATAGTTTTCGATAAAAATCCCATTGACGAGAACCGCTAGATCTGTACCTACTAACGTTGTAAATTTTGCAATGGCTCTGATGGAACTATTCTTGTCAACAATGATAACAATACTACAATGGTAAAATAACTTTAATTTCGGAAGTTGGTGTTTTTGGTTATTTCGTTTTTTGACACCGACTTCCGAAATTAAAGTTATTTTATACTTTGTAGTGTGTTGTTTTTGGAAATTGTTAATATTTTTTTTGTAGATTTTTTTTTAATTTTCACTTTTTAGTGTTGCCTGCGTACCCATTCACAGCGTACCGGCGTGATATTATGTTATGTACTGGGGCCTATTTAATAAAACTTACTAAGTGCTTTCGGTGTAAAGGTCTCGTCAATACGAATGAAATAAGCCCAAACACTTGGTAGGTCCTACATCCCGATATGGAGTTCCCTTTATACTCTGTCGTCTCCATCATCAGGTCTGATCCAAACCTTCATTGTTTTGTAGTATCACTCGATATACGAATATCAAGTTTTTACTAGATGCGTGCCTACAATTTTCGAAAGTTGCCCTCGATTTCTCAGGGTTTCCATCATCAGATCCTGACGTGGTGGCAATGAGACCAACTCGGCAGCGTACCCTTTCAAATAAAAAAGATTTATCGAAATCGGTTCATAAACGACGAAGTTATCCGCGAACACATAAAAAAAACTTGAGAGGTGTCAAGGGACACCCGGATGGAACGAAGTTCCTTTCGATTAATTAGTGAAGGAATTGTAATATTTTTTTTTTTTTTTTTAAGTTATAATCATATTTTTTAATTATCAACAAATATAATGTAAACAGAAATAGAAAGACGAAACGAAATTAACTGGCTTGCTTTCTATGAGAGAGAGAGAGAGAGAGACAGACAGAGAAACACTGTACATATTATATTACAACTATAGCAAAAAGTGTCGTTACAACTTTTCGTATGATTTTTTTCCGTCTAGCCCCCTTTCACAACGCGCGATAAGGAACTTCGTTCCAAAACTATATTATACGCGGTCGAATTGAGAACCTCCTCCTTTTTTTGAAGTCGGTAAATAATGATAAAACAGTTTCGACAAACATTAAAAAATCTTCCTGAAGAAAGAAAGGAATTGTTTATATTTGCGTCAGGTAGGTATGGCGTATGCCGCGATACGTCATACCTGATATACGCAACTCGACGGAGATAGTTCGTCCGTTCGAACTATGATAGCACAGAAAATTACTACTACTACTAGTAGAAAAGATGACAGACAAGGATTGAAGGACAAAATTTACGTTTGCAAAAACAGTGTGATAGAACTACAAAGTTAGATTTTCAGACTTTTTTATTTACTAGTACTTTATTTTTTGATGGTTTCCTTTCATGGTTCTATGTTAACGAGAAGGTACCCTATTAGTTTGATTTATTTGCAAGTTACATAATATTTTGTTTAAATGGGAAACATTCTAACTGCTAATTACGGACAGCGCAGAAGTTCTTTTATTTTTTTTTGTCGTTTTCTATTTGTTCGTACTTTTGGTATCGATTACTATTTTTATACTTTGTTCAATATCACAAAAACATTTTGTAATTTTAATTTTTTGGTTTTCTGGGTTGTTTAATAAGTTTCGTCCCAAGATATATTCATTTTTCGCCCCGACTATAATTATTTCAAAAAATATTTTACCATTCGTCGGTGCGCTTGCCAAACCTGAAAACATGTGCATTTCTATGATATTTTCTTGTTACTAAATACCCTTAAAATCAAGTACATCAACAGTACATTTTATCTTTTTCACTAGTAGCTCAGTTCATAAGGCATTTTGAAATTATGAATTAGCCAATTTATCACCAATTAATAATTAATTAAACAGATTATTGTCTCCCTTGTCAAGAGCAGCGACGCATTATTTATTGATGTTACATCGTCGGCAATTTAATTAAGATAAAAAGTTAATTGTGTCGGTATTATCCATAATCCGCGTATCGCCTCGGACAAGCGTATAGTGCTCAGTGAACCGACTAAATACAAAGGCGCCACCACTATCTATTGTTCCTGCTGCCTACATGTTAATTAAGGTAGCCTGTTCGATGCAAACCGGCGTGTGGCAGTTTGAAATACTCGTAACTAAATTCCCTCACAGTTCAGAGAGTCTATATTACTATTTTACCCGACTATCAAGGAAGGGTTATGTTTTTGGCGTGTATCTTGTATGTATGTTTGTCTGTTTGTAAATTTATTTATTAATTCGTTCCTTCCAATCGGCTCCGTGGATTTCGTCTATTAAGGTGTCATTAGATTCAAAACCCAAGGTGTCCTTGGATAGCTGATTTAAAAAAAGCAATATGGCGATATTTGGGCGTTAAATTGTAAGTCGTTAATAATTTTTTTAACCAAACCTATCGAATAGGGTATCAAAATGATACCCTACTTAAGTTACAAACATATATGTCATATGTTTAAATTCAATTATTAGGAAACAGTTTTCGTTCATGAAAGTATGCCGTGATGCATTTGACACTAATTTTGTAACAATGTCTTAATAATCAAAAAATCACATTTTCATGTTACGTAATTATAATTTACACTACAAAATTTTACTTGAAGATTCTCTAATAAACTATCAAAATACGGTGTTATTTTATTGACCGGAATCGATGGAGACAGATTGTCCGCTTAAAGTGGTCCAGTGATCACGATCCTCAGTAATGAGGGACCCACTGAAGAATTGATAGCTTTGTTTATCTTTAGTAGCTGGAAGAAAAAATAGTTCGGTTATTAAAAATGGCTGTTAGAGTACTGCATATAAGTTGACTGTTTTGCAGTCGGGTTTTTCAAATTATATTTATCTTTTTCGTTTATTAAAATTGAATCCCGGAGTGCAGGTATCAATTACGTAATAAGTATGATTTCCATATGAATTTAAAGCTGCGTTTTGTTCGTAACTCCATTTTTGCCAGTTTTTCGAGCTTCCATATTTTGTTGAAATGTTTTTTATTTACTTCTATTTCATCCCATGGAATAGTTTCAATGTGCAACTGGGGAGAGTTTACCAGGAATTTTACTGTATAAAAAATAAAAGTCAGGTTTATGAACAAACAAATGTATTCCTCGAAAGGGTAATTGGTTCATCCATATTTCGCTAGATTCGTTTTAGTTTCGTTAGTAGCACATCGTAACGGGAGCCAACTCGACAGCATACAATAACTTTTTATCCATTTATTAAAAAAAAAAATGTAAACTGAAAATCCTTTATGATAAAAAGAAAAGTTGAAAGTTTCTATTCAACAGTTTTGCTTTGAATCCGTACCAAGCAGAACTTTCTACTTTATAAGGAAGGTAAACAGAAATTGTGACAGTTTCTCGAGCCACGATTTCGAGCTGTTTGATGAAAGCAAACGTGCTTACGCATACGTGCTTGTCTTTACCTATATACATGTAAAGCATTTATTTAATGAGCAGAGATTTTGGGGTTGAAATTAGTGGATTTAGGGTTCCGAACAAAAAACGGAACCATTATAGGATCACTCGGGTGTCTGTCTGTCACAGAATAGAATGGATAGAATACTCATTATTTTGTACACCAAATAAGCTACAGAAAAAAATGGATGAAGAAAACATTACATAGGGTGACACAATGCTTATCACTAAAAGCGATCTTTCAAAGACAACCTTTGGATGGATTTTTTTACCTGAAATGACGATGATTCATTAGCCGAGAATTATGAAGTTTCGGAAGAAGCAACGTCCCACCAATGGCACTTCTCCGGTGTAAGTTTATTCATTGATATATAAAAAACCCAAGATACACACTCAGCATCTCAAAAAAGTCCGCAAAAAACAAACGCATAATGTATAATTGTGCGCAAGTTTCAAATAGTCTCGCATCGCTCGCCATACTGCATTGCTTTGTAAACACAACTTTAAGCGATCCGTGTAAGGTTGAATTTGCAAAAAAAATTGTTTATAGTATACACCACACACAACTCACACATGACACTTGATACATGTTAGTTTTTGACGACAGTTTCGAGTGTTGCATTTGTTCGAGACTGTGCATCTTGGGTTATATCAATGAGTTTATTACTTGTTGTTGGCAACCGATACAAAATGTGACGCTTGTTTCACATTTTTACCCGACTGTTAAGGAAGGGTTATATTTTTCGCGCGTGTCTTGTGTGTTGTTGTGGTTGTTTGTTTGTTTGTAAATTTCTTTGTTAGCTCGTCTCTTCCAAACGGCTGTTTGGATTTCGTCTATTAAGGTGTCGTGAGAAAAAAGCAGTCGAATTAATAAAAAGCAATATGGCGGATTTTGGGCACTGAATTGTAAGTCGTTAATATATTTTTTAATCAAACCTATCGTGTAGGGTATCAAAATGATGGAATGGAGTTTACAAAGATATATAAGTCATATGTTTAAATTCAAAAAACCTAAGCTTGCGGATAGCTAACACCGAAAACAAAATAGATTCTTTTTATTCGTAGTCTGCGTTTCACAATTGCAGATGAGTTCTGTCTGTGTTAGACCAATGAAAGATATCTTTTCCGTCTCTCTGATCCAAACTTTTCAAAAACTCCAATTTATACATATTTAAATTTCCAAGACCGTATTCTGGTAAACCGTAAACCGGACTTAAAATCAACACCCGGAACACCCAGGAGATGCGTACAGGAGTACTCAGCACCGCTGCTAATTGGCACAGAGGCAGTGGAACGCGTCCACAAATTCACTTTCCTTGGAAGCGGCGGGACTGAAGAGGATATCACTTCATGGATTGCCAAAGTCCGAGCTACCTTCGCGCAGCTAAGACCTATTTGGCAATCACGGAAACTGACCCGGAGAATTAAAACCCAAAATTTTCGGGTCTAATGTCAAATCCGTGCTGCTCTACGGGTGTGAAACGTGGAAGGTGACAAAGGAAATCTCATGCCAAATCTAGGTCTTTGTCAACCGATGTCTTCGTCGCTTACTCGGAATTTACTGGCCCGAGACCATCTCTAACATAGAGCTGTCAGAAGAAATGCCTCGTAAGTGGAGGTGGATTGGTCACACGCTCCGGAGGGATTCCGATCACATTCCCAAACAGGCTATGGACTGGAATCCTCAAGGGAAAAGGAAACGTGGCCGTTCCCGTCAAACCTGGCGACGCACCGTGTTGGCAGAAGCGACGAGCATCGGAATGACATGGAGCGAGGTGAAGCGTAAAGCTCAAGACCGTTCGCGATGGAAGTCTACTGTGGACGCCTTGTGCCCCGGCTAGGAGACATAGGATCTTAACGTAATGCAACGCAAGACCGTATTCTACAATATAAAACAATAATACAACCCAGAACTCTAAAGAATAAAAAAAATCCTAGAACATAAACTTACAAAATTCCGATGTGACAAATTTTCACATTACATTTTTTTCTTACATTTCTAAGACTCGATATCCTATCGACTTGATTCTTTTTGTGATATTGTTTTTATGTAAAAAAACTTTCATTTGACACTAGTATGTCGTGATACATTTGACACTAATTTTGTAACAATATCTTCGTAAACAAAAATCACATTTTCAAGTTACGTAATTATTATTTACACTACAAAATTTTACTTGAAAATTCTCTAATAAACTATCAAAATACGGTTTGATTTTTTAATAGGAATATGCGTGCGATTTTTTTATTTGCACAGTGAAAGTCTTATAAACTCTAGTAAACAATAATTAAATTATTTTTTAAATACCTTCATCAGCGATGAAGTAATAAAGCTTTAAAGATTACAATTAGAAAGAGAAGTCCGATATGAACTTTGATGTCAAAGTCCATGACGCATATACAGCTGCCATATAAAACAGCATCTTCGCGAGAGGGACAGATATATTTGTTTCAAATAATTATTTCTTGTTTTTTTCCAAGAAATTTTGATTCTATTTTCATTGTTTTGCATTGATATATATATAAACCCAAGATGCACAGTCTCAAACAAATGCAACACTCGAAACTGTCGTCAAAAAATGTATCAAGTGTCATGTGTGAGTTGTGTGTAGTTATACTATAAACAATTTTTTTTTGCAAATTCAACCTTATACGGATCGCTTAAAGTTGTTTTTACAAAGCAGTTCAGTATGGCGAGTGATGCGCACAAATCTCATTTTTCGTACATTTTTGGCAGAATGCGACTGAGATGCGAGTGCAAACGTTACTTGAAAAATAGTAGAATTGACATTCAGATATTTGCTTTGTGCAAAGCTGGTGTTCCGTTGTAACCAAACGAACAGTGGAAATTCAATAAAAGCAAAACATTGCGATGGTGATGAATGTAATTTGACCAGGACATAGCTTTGAAGGCCTCAGGGGGAGGAATGCGAAGGGGGAAGGGTGTGTGCTTCCAGAGTGGATTGCCGGGGTTAATAACTTTACAGTGGGGAACAAATCCCCATTCAAATACGGAGTGCCGCGTTTCGGGGCCGCATAAACGAATTTACCGTAAAAGTGGACCGAAAGGAGAGACATAATCAATTTGTTATTTAAGATTAATTTCATAAGGACTGATTTGATAATTCTTCTCATGATTCTATATGTGGAGCATTTATTTCTATATATAGTAAAAAAAAAAACATTTTTACACTTTTTGTCGGTTCTTCCTAACCATCAACTATAGGAAGAATCATGTCATCATATTGCCTCTTAAAAAGAGACAACATGCTGAGCATTTTACTATGTTATTGTGAGGACCACGTGGATATTGTCAAAGACAGTGTTATTAAAGAAAGATCCACACATGTATGTATGATCAACTGATTAACATGAAAACTCGACTATGAATGAGTCCATTTCTAACGGAAAGTAATCAAATCAAATCAAAATCAAATCAGTTTATTTGCCATTATCAAGAATGTAGTACAGTGTGGCTATAGTAATCCAGATACAGTAATAGTACAGTACAATGAGGAGTGATCAACTTCCCACGATTAAGTATAATTATGGAGAAATGTTCGCTAAGTGCAGCCTTAAATAAAAGAAAGCTTTAAAATGGGTGACATTTTACTATGGTATGCGCCAGATAAACTTGCAATAAAGTACATTGACCTTTCCCTAATGTCCTTTCGTAGATACCCGAACATTAAATTATGAACCGTTTTTCATTACTAGAGAACGTAAAGGATCGCGATATAAAAAATAAAAAATAAATAATTGGAAGAATAAATAAAACATAATTCTAATGTTAACTATAACTGTTTTTGTGTGTCAACATAAATATTAAATTAATAAATAAGTAGGGCATGATTTTGAAGCATGTTTCTTAAGGCGGAGTCTTGACTTAAATTGTAATGTACCATTCGTGGTGAGCGAGTTTACATGGCTCAAGTGCACTCCCTTTCTTTTTAGAAAACCGTGGTACACTAAAACTGGCGAACGCTTACTTGGAGCAATTGAATCAAGTTCGAAATGGCGAAACAAAACTTAACTAATCTTGAACAACTGAATAAAATGAAGACGAGAAACGTAACACTTGCGACGACGCGTCAAACTGCATTGAATTTTAAGTAAAAACGCGCTCGTAATGCTCGCATCAAGCGGCTGCTCTCGGCGACTGTTGTATCGCGATTAACATGAAAGAAAATACGAATAAACTACTGGACAAGTGCTATATCCTGCGCCCACATCGCTACAAACAAACGTAGGAAGCCAGTCTCCGCCTCCTCACCAAAAATAGTCACAACATGTCTAGCATGACTGCTGACAACCGCATTTTATAACAATCACAATACCGCACCTATAAAACAATAGACGTGGTCACGTGCTACCATTACACTGATCCTTTGAAGAATTATACACCGTTAAATTTCGATCGTTTTGATCCCGTGGAGGGTCGATTCACTACATGAAACACTATCAATTTGTAAAGATAAAATTATGAAATAAAGTACTTTTTTTAACTCGAATTAATTTACGCATGTGCGAAATTAATTTCTTTAAGTAAACGTCAGCGGGGCGAGTTCAATGACCTGTAGGTAGTTAGTACGCAACGACCGACAACTAACTAAAAGGTCATTGACTCGTTTACCTAAAGAAATTAATTTCGTACATGCGTATATTAATTCGAGATTTAGAAAAATGTACTGTATTTTTTATTTTATCTTAACAAAATCGACAGTGTTTCATGTACCGTATCGACCCTCCACGGGATTAAAACGATCAAAAATTAACGGTGTATTGCCAAATTTGTTTAGTTATAGCCATCATTTATTGGTTATGTACAACGCAACACACAACTAAAAGTAAAAACAAAGTGCGAGTCTGACGCGCACACGAAGGGTTCCGTACCATTAACCTTCATTTTTATTATTTGTTGTTATAGCAGCAACAGAAATATACAATCTGTGAAAATTTCAACTGTCTACCCCTTACTGTTCATGATAGACAGACGAACAACGACAGCGGAGGCTTAGTAATAGGATTCCGTTGGTTTACCTTTGGAATCCAAAAAGTGTGATTTTTATTAATCATTTAAGTATTTTAACACCCCTTTTAACTTCGTTATGGATAAAGCTAGAAGCCTGATTTTAAAGTCATCAAGAGGGCAATAAGGGGTGGATCCAGGATTCGATTCTGGAGAGGGGCGGGCCGGACATAAAGCTCGAGTAAGGATTGTCCCTTTAGGGATTAATTCATTGTCAATGACAGAGCCGGATTAAGCCAGCGTTGGGCCATTTGCAAGTTCAACAAAGAAATAATTACCAATAACCCAAATACAATACGTATACGGGTTTATTGGTAATAATTTCTTTGTTTTTATTTCTAAATATACTTTGACATATTAGTGTTTGCCCATGTCGATTCAAGCTATAGTAATATTAATCTCTAAAGATACTTGAAGCAAACCATGTTGTTAAAACAAAAGTTGTATACTGACTTATAGGGCACTTTTGTAAAATGATAAATACGCGTGAGCGTTCGAAACTACATTGAACTGTTTTCCAGTTAGCCTGCATGATGTCTTCATAGTATATATATAAAAATCTCATGTCACGGTGTTTGTTACCGAACTCCTCCGAAACGGTTCGACCGATTTTCATGAAATTTTGTTTGTGTGTTCGGTAAGTATGAGAATAGGTGGTAGGCTATTTTTTTTATGGCAAAACAACGTTTTCCGAGTCAGATAGTATATCTATTATACAAGTATTTTGCAGTCAACTAGCTTAATCAGCCGTTTCATTAGCGATCTAGCCTTTTCAATAATATTGTGTTAATTATAAGTTACGTCCCGGCATTTAATTGAACAGCTAGGCAAATGACTTCGTTCAATATCGTTTAATGACTTGCCTAGCCAAGTAACGGAACATAGAACACAGGGAACTTAGGGCACCCCGATACTGACGGTCAAGCAAATAAGCTTTGAATTTGCAAAAAAACCGAACTCAGATTTTTCTTGAATAATGTAATGATCTTAGTTCTTCTAATAATAACAAAAAATTAAAAAAAAATCCATAACTGGAACATGTTTAAAAGAGCAAAAACGCGTTTAATTCAATCAAAGCTAGGAAGGTAAAGTTATCTCCATTTTTTTTTCTTTAATTTGTACAGAAAAGATAAAATTCCCAACATTAAATATTTAATATATTTTCGTCACGGTTATGCTTATTATTATAGCCAGTATTGTCCCACAGCTGGGCAAGGCTTTCCTCCATTATGACCACTGTTCCTGATTCGCAGGATAGTAGATTTTATTACTCACCATTTCAAATACTTACTGTATTTGTGGGTATTTTTATTAAAATACTAGCTGACCTGGCAAACGTTGTTTTACCACAATAAAAAAGTAGCCTACGACCTATTCTCAGACCTACCAAATATCAACAAAAAAAATCATAAAAATCGGTCAAGCCGTTTCGAAGGAGTTCGATAACAAACACTGTGACACGAGATTTTTATATATTAGAAGATGAAGCAACTAAATTCTAGGTTATACTTCAACAATAACTGCTAGTGTTATAATTCTTTAGAAGCTGATACAGTATTGTGAAGATCCAATATGTTGCCCTATATTGAATCTTTATAATATGAAATTGCCGTTTTACAAAGGGGTCGCCTTGAGTTGTGATAACGTCGATATGACTTGGAATTCAAATAAAGTGCTTCAAAGCTAAGAATTTAGTGTTTCTAGCTAGCGATCTTATCAATACATGTTTGTGAAGATATAAAGCAGGAATCTTAACCTCCACAAGATGAGTTTTCCTCCGAATTTGTACGAAAGAGTCACCGCGTAACTGGGGGCTACTGTCTAAGCCCGAAGTCCGTAGTTTCGGGCTTAGCTACCAGCTACGGACTTACGATTAGTCCCGAACACGAACTAAGAATGAATGACAACACGATTTGACAGTAACTGTTAAATCGTGTTGTCATTAATTATTAGTGGTTAGGTGATACAGAGTACAACTAAGCCGCTAAAAGGAGGTATCTAAGAGAAAGTATTGACCGCAAAATATCTCTATGCATACTGTGTGGAATTCAACCATTATGAATTCCTAGGAATGCCTTGAGAGACTGATATCATGTCAGATGAGAATTGTATAGTTAGTTTCTTGTTAGGGGGGAAGATATGAAAAAATAAAATAAATATTTTCCATTAGGAAACTACTTTCTCGTAACGAGTGAAAATGAGGTATTAACTCAAAGGGAAACTCTGTATGAGTTTCTCTTTCAATACCTCGTCTTTCATAGCGCATGCTTTTGTTATAAAATAAACCTATATTCCATATGTCAACTTTTTAGACTTATTGTTCGTAGTTTTGGAAGCGTAGTCGATCAGGACAAATGATTTTACGGGTGTAGTAGCCGGCACGCCAATGATCTGACTCATGAGCACAGATCATTGGCGTATGATCTGTGACGGACGGGTTGGGCTGGCCCCCAGCCCGTCCGTCTGTCTGCCAAGACTCTTTATCTCGGGAACACGTGGTGGTATCGAGTTGAAATTAAAACCATATACTCAGGTCTACGGTCCCTTGAAGCTGTGACAAAAATCAAAGTTCTAAGTTAACGTAAAAAAGAAACGGCCGTTTATGCCGCATATTTCGTATATTTCGACACTCTCAAGGGAAACTTGAGAGTGAAGTGTGAAGGGAAGATTTCCACTTTATAGTGGTAATCGCGCCCCACACCTAACAACACCACTGGACCGATTTTGATAAAATTTCTATGGAACCAATCGGGAAGTACATCCTTTCAGATAAAACAAGATTTTTTCATATCGGTTCATAAATGATGAGTTATGAGGTAACAAATATAATTTAAAAAAATACAATCCACCTTATCTGAAATCTCTACGAAATATTATGATATAGGTACACATATTACATTCGCAATAATTTTGATTGTAACAATCATGAATAATACTATTAATACTTTACACGGTAGATAACAAAGTCGAAATCGTGTGACAGTTTTGGTAACAGGCTACGTTTAGTGATATCAATTGAAACTTTTTGGTTTTTTATCGCAGTGGGTCGCTACCGCATGATACAAACTCAAATTTAACGCATTTACGTTTTATGTTATAACTAGCTTTTACCCGCGTTTTTGAACGCGTATTTCACGTTTTTCCCGTTCCCGTAGGAATTTCGGGAAATCCTCTCTTAGTGCTCCCTTGCACTCCCCAAGGAACCCATATGCCAAATTTCAGCATTCTACGACCAGTAGCGCTGTGCGTTGTCTGTCAGTCACTCAACCAATATATAAAATTCTTCCGATACTGACTGTATCGGAAGAATTTTATATATTAGGATATTTACATTCTATGCCATAGAGTTGTTCTCGTGAACGCGATCAAAATGTGGCTGGTGAAATCCATAGGACGAAAATCGAGATCAATTTTGACGTTCGAGCATAACTAAAAGCGGATTTCACCAATGAAACTGAACGCGAACGTGGTTTATGTACCTATATAATTTTTTTTTATTTATTTTGGACCAAACATTTTTACATTTCATGTACACCCACCAAACTGCGTCGCGTTTCATTGATGAAATTCGACCTTCGTTACCGTCAGGTGAGATAGTGGTCAAACGTGTGCCTATCAATAGTAAAAAAAAGTTCTTTTGAACCCGATCAGCTTTACAAACGATGAAATCCGCCCTTAGTTAGCTTTCCAGAATTGTGATCAAAAGATCTTATTCAACCTTGCACGTTGCGGGCGCTAACGAAGTCTTCAATTGCTTTTTGCCTGTATAGAATTGGAGCAGTTTGTTGTATTAAGTATGTTTAGACCCTCTTCAGGATTGTATGACTGCTTTGAATGAATTTGATGAAGATTTTTTGAAGATTTGTAATTCAAAAAAGTACATTATCACTTGCGGTGATTTTAATGTTAATTTAGTAGAAAATCTGGGTTCAATCAGCAAAATTATAAGTCTGTTCCAGTTCTACAATCTTGTTAACTTATTTTGGTTTAAAGCAGCTAGAACATCTGCCCCTACTTATAGTACTTATATTTCAATGCTACCCAACTTTAGTAAAATATTTGAGAAGCTTATTTTAGAGCAGCTGCAAAGATTTTTTAATAGACTCAGACCACTATATACGAAACTGTTCTGTTTCACAAGGGGCCGTTCGATAACTGATGCCGCCGGCGTTGGACTTTTAGAACATATTTATAATGCATGGGAAGACACAATCGATGCACTGGGCATTAAGTCCGGGATATACTAGTGTCTATAACTGTAGTATCACCCAAAATTAAACTACTATTTTACGACGATATAAATAAACACTTGTTACTGTCTTTAAACACTGTAAGGTCTTACCAGTTCATACCCAAGAAAATTTTTTATTATTAAAAGAACAATTTTTCAATTTATCTTTAAGAAACAAAATTGAACATCCTGTACGCACGCGGGCAATTTCTGAGAATAGGCTTCATACGCAGCGCGCCAACCATACGTATGGCGAGCGAACTATTGGTTATATTGTACCGAGACTTATTAACAGTCTACCCTCAGAAATAAATAATTGTATAACAGATAACAATATCAAATTTAAGCTTAAAGAATATTATTTAAGTATTATTTAGCGTTGTTATATATATTGATAGACTCCTAATAGCACGGGTTTAAACCTTCGTGGTTTTTGGGTGCTATTTGATAGAAATAATCCTGTACTGTGTTTTGTTTGATTGATAAATAAAGGAAAAAAAAGATGCCAAGCTTCAGTGTAGCCCACATTTAGACAAATTATCGAAAAACTTTCTGCTGTCACAAAAATTCGAAATTTAATTGATTAAGGGCCGATTTTTCAATAGTCAGATAAATGATATCAGAAGAATAAAAATGGCGGGTTGACAGCTTTTGCATTGAAAATTAATTGCATTTATTCTTCAGTTAAAAATTATCAGAATATTGAAACATCAGCCCTAAGGGCCGATTTTTCATTAGTCAGATAAATGATACCAGAGGAATAAAAATGGCGGTTTGACAGCTTTTGCATTGAAAATGTGTCGAACAGCCATATTTATTCTTCAGTTAAAATTATCAGACTATCGAAAAATCAGCTCTTAGAGACAGCCCGTTTAGTTTACTTTAGTTATTTCCACAGTGTCATGTCGTATGGTATTCTATTATGGGGGAATGCTGCCGATATCCAGACAATATTCGTTTTGCAGAAAAGAGTTATTCGTTCAATTTATAAGTTAATTCCCAGATTCTCCCTCAGAGATAATTTTAAAGATATAAATATGTATAATGACTGTCCCTTGTCATTATATTTATAAAAATATTTTTTATGCCCATAAAAATATAAAAATGTTCAAAAAATACAGTAATAGACATAATGTTAATACAAACACAAAGTTTTTTGTTCCTTCACCAGGCTTAAAAAAATAGGGGGCTCATTTAGATGCCAATGTATACGCTTTTATATTAAACTTGTCATTTTTTTATACGATTCGATATTTCATATTTTTATTAATTTTTATACACTTTGACATAATCAATTCATTTATAAAGTATTTTATTTTTATTATGAATGTGAGGACTATGTGGATTACTTTTAATTACGAGTAATTTTAATGTTTGTCTTTGGTATTGTTCGTCGAGTTGTTGAGCTCCTAAGTTGATCTGAGTTGAGCTACACGACTACTGACAAAAAATACTTTCTCTGACTGGATAGGTTCACTCAAATCTGTGTGTTTCTTTGTTCTAAAGTCCATCTCAGACATTAATCTGCATGGTACTTAAATGAAGTATTGTAAATGTGAGGACTACGTAGGTCATTATTTTTAAGGATTAATTTCATGACTGCCTGGCAGTTTGATTACACTATGCGGCCTACTCAAATGTCCTTACTTTGGTATTGTACGTCGAATAGTAGAGCTCCTCAAAGTTCTGAGTTAAGCTGCACGATAACTGACAACTGCGTGGTGCTTGCCTCAAAAGGCTACCTCAGACGTTAACCTACATAGTTTTCATATGTTATTGACGATTGTATGGACTTCAAAAGAGACTATGGCCTCGTGAGTTTGTTTTTGTGTTTCTTCTCAGGGTAGTCAGCTAGGAAACACCGGCCTCATCTAGAATAAATTGACCAAAAATAAAAAAATACTTGTAAAACAAGTCACTTGTAGTCTATTTTCAAAATTAATATCGTTGTATCATTTTATTATTTATGCTCTCGAAAAAGGTTCTTGTAGCGAAGATTAATCTGTCTTTGACTAAAGATTGTAAAAGCGGCATTCAAGGTAAAAGCTCTTTAGTATCTCGTAAACTCGTTGTATACTCCCTTTTTCCTTGTATCTTTTATATAAACGAAGTCTTATTAAGTTGAACAGATAAAGCCTTGAGTTTCTTATACTTTTTTAATGCCGAAGTCAAACACGATTTCTGTGCGATAGCAAAGCCGTGGGAAAAGTCAGTCGTTACGGATCGAGTTTTGCGATCCGTAGTCAATGATATAAATTGTGATAAACAAATATTTCAAATGCGTTTTTTCAATCAATTGTTACTCATTAACTAATAGTTATTTATTTGATCATTGGTCAGGCTGAGTATAGATCGACAAAAACGTGCTTTTACGAAATTTAGGTGCCCATATTTTAACCGTTAGTTAACTACGGGTTATAAAATTGGCCCTTAATGACTTACTTGGCTATCTCCTCCCACTAGTAATTATGGATAGGTGTCGCAGTTATCAATTCCATGGCTCTATGAGGGGAGGGGGTACGGGGGTACGGGTATGTCAATATTGAATTGGATGTGGTCAGTATCCAATATTGACAAACCCGTCATATTACCTATCTCTCTGTTATTACCTGATCTCACAGAGAACATAATTATCAGGATTTCTGAGAATCGTATGTCATCTTGTTTGTATTTATGTACTGTCCTGTCCTCTAAACCAAATTAATATATCACTTTGATGTTCCCTCAAAGGCTACCGGGTGCCTACGTACATGCATCTTTGAGTTAATATTTGTTTGGTGTAAATAGTAATAAGCTTTGATATTCCGAAATAATAACAGCCGCACGGGTCGATCTTCAAGGTTAAGCCATGCTTGCCAAGGTTGATCTGTGGATGGGTGACCATCATAACATACCGTGTTTCCTCCGTACCTCGGAAAGCACGTTAAGCCGTTGGACCCAGCTGTCATTTTTGGATCTTTGGTAGTCGTTACGGATTGTTCTTCTTATCGTGTGGGCAGTAAGGTTTAACGACCCGACACACCCTAGTGTCAGAGTTTCTAAACCGCCTCAAGGGCCTCTGACATGGTTTATTTGACGACCGCCATTTGCTGGCCGGGACCACCGGCTTATACGTGCCTTCCGAAGCACGAAATCATCTTTTTATCAGACAATCAGGTGATTCAACCCTGCAATGTCCTAGCCAAACTGGAAACAACTTAACAAAGTATGCTACCCGTGGGAATCGAACCCACGACCACCGGGTCACAAGGCAATCGCCTAAACCACTCGACCACGGAGGCAGTTTTAAAAGCCAGTAAATCTGAATCCAGTCTTGCCAAGAAGTACCGTGTTGAGGTCTGGTAGGAAGCCGCTCTACGTAAAATACTGGTATTCAGCTGAATCTGGTTTGACTAGAAGCCGACTCCAGTAAAGTTAGGCTTTTCTAACTTTACTGGGACTTTCCTTTGGCTAGGATACAATAAAAAGTAAATTATGAGCTTTAAACTCGTATGCGAGACATCCATAACACTGTTTTAAGCGACACAGCCGATATCATCAAACATATGTCCACGGCGTCCTTCCATATCGTGATTTTGCCCAATTTCAGTGAACGAATGTTTTCGTTAATTGTCCTCTGATATTAAAAAAATCCGCCTGACTAGCTTCGTTTGATTTCATGAAACAATACCTTTTATTTTTGGGAATGCTGATCGCTTTTAAAGAATAAATCCCTCTTACTCATTGATATATAAAAAAACCCAAGATGCACAGTCTCGAACAAATGCAACACTCGAAACTGTCGTCAAAAACTGACATGTATCAAGTGTCATGTGTGAGTTGTGTGTAGTAGCAGTATGGCGAGTGATGCGCAACTTTTTTTGCAAATTCAACCTTACACGGATCGCTTAAAGTTTTTTTTACAAAGCAGTGCAGTATTGCGAGCGATGCGACTGTTTAAAACTAGCGCACAATTATACATATAGCGCTTGTTTGTTTTGCGGACGTTTTTGGGATGCTGAGTGTGTATCTTGGGTTTTTTATATATCAATGCTCTTACTACTACATGTATGTAAATAAGTCATGATTATATTTTTGGTTAATTGTTATAGGTAGGTACTAATAAATCTTAGCAGAACGAATATCGGGAAGTGCTTTAAAAACAGATTTTTAATTCTGCTATTGTTCGTACAATAAATGGAAAAATCTAGGCAGATGATGATATTCGTACAATAAAATGGTTAGTGCTTGAAGCTTTGCAAAGGGGTTAGAAACTTTGTGGCAGCTACCCAGCCGCCATTTAAATTGTGGTGCACGTTGAATTATGTACCTATAACACGTGTTCCTTTTTATATACTACTAGCACTTCGCCCGCGACGTCGTTCACGCGAGTTTAGTTGGTACTTCACGAACTATATCTCCCCTCTACCCTCTTAAAGGGTAATGTGTAAAATATTTATTAATAGACTTGACGTAGGATAGTTCGCTCAAACCGCAACATTTTCTTTTTTATACCCATCGAAACTTTTAAACGGAAGGTCCGATTTGAATAATTTAAAGTGTAATTAACATGTACATAACCAACCTTTATTATTAAATAGATAAGGATTAATATCATGATACTAAAATCACCACTATTCCATTTCACCCGGGTCTTGATTGAATAATTTGAACAAAAAGCCGTTATTGTGACTTAACCATAATAGTTAGATATATACTTTTGCAAACCTTTTTGTAGATATTGATGACCTCTTTAAAACTGTATTGTATTACTTTGCTCTAATGGCAATAGTTTCCGCAGCGTACGCGATATAAGGATCTTTTTTAGTATTTTGTTCACACCTTGGGTTACATTATCGAAGTTTTCATACGGATCCCTAATTTTTTGAAAATATTCTATAGACTATGTTCATCAGAGATAATGGAGGATTCGAAAGGTGATTCTTTTTTCAAATCGGTCTAGTTGTTTCGGAGCCTATTCAATTGAAACAAACAAAGCTTTCCTCTTTATCATATTAGTGTAGATAACTCTAGGATGTTTGGACGCATAACACTATCCTTCAACATCGGGTCCCCAAACAAGGGCATCGCACACTAATGAATGGCTTTTAATATTATAGCAGTCGTATCGGGAAGAATCATTGGTACTTTGGAAATAAATTTCCGATGTTTTTTTATCTTTTTCTTTTTACATTTTTTTCTTTTTTTTTATTGCTATTATAAAGGGTCTTTCAAATAGGGCGGGTCGATTTTGACAGTTTGTGGCGGCCATGTTGTTTTAGCGGCATCTGTCAAATGCGTTGTTATTTCTTCAGTTACTGATGCCAAATCACCATGGCAAGTTACACGATTGAGCAGCACGTCCAAATGATAAAACTTTATTGTTAAACACAATGGACATTCTGCATGAACGGTTCGAGGGTAGGGTTATCTCTCGCAGAGGTGACGTGAATTGGCTACCAAGATCGTGCGATTTGACCCCGCTAGACTTTTTCTTGTGGGGTTTTCTCAAGTCGCAGGTCTATGCCAATAATCCGCAATCAACCGATGCCCTGAAAGTCAACATAACGCAGGCCATCTTCTATGCAGTAGAGTAATTGAAAATTGGACCTCTCGGATCCGTGCCACCGTTCGAAGCCGCGGTGGACATTTAAACGATGTCATATTTCATAAATAATGGCATAAATGGGCCTTTCAAATAAAAAAAAAATTTCTTTGATATCTCACATATAGCTTGTTTTATTTAATTTTAACGTCGACCCGTCCTTGTTGAAAGACCCTTTATTAAAAAGCATAGCACAAAGAAGTTGACAAAACAGTCACACTCGTTCCGAACAAACGAAGATAAAACACAAAAATACTATGTAAGTATTGTGCAAAAACGAAATACGAAATACTTGCGGACGCCCTTGTTTGGACACCCGGTGTTGAAAAGTATATTGCTATGGGTCTATACATCGTTCGCCTAAGAACCAACAAAGACGTGAATTTACTTTGTGTTCTAAATAATGCATATATTCGACTGAAACTAAATTAAAATCACGGACAGTTCTGAGAATTATATATCTAATGATATAAAAATGAATATATTTTATTCAGTTAAGCGATCCTTGAGTTATAAGCCTATGTATAATAATTTGGTGTCAAGTGATCGATAAGTTTGCGTTGATAAGAATAATAAAAGCGTAGCGATGTCGTCCATATAAAATCTGTTCAACAGTTCGCGAATTTTTGACGTTAAGTGACGCTGAGAAATATCAAATTTGAATATAAACGTTTCATACTAAGTACAATTGGCCTGATTGGAGTTTATTAGTATTTTTGTGAACAATGTGTTACGAACCTTTGCAAAATAAATGTGAAAATAAAATATCCGGTTTGAGAAGAGTGGGTGATGTCGATATGGTGATTGCGTGGTAAACTTGAGTCAAAGAATTTGTTCAGCGTGTCATGTGTGAGAAACATCATTTTATCGCCGCTGAGGACACTATCCTTGTTTTGATACCATTTCGATGCATTTCCAACGAGCTAGTTAGAAAATACTAGCCCTCAATCGACTGACTTCCATTAAATGTTTTGTTTCCGTTACGCCTGCTATAATTTTAAAATTGATGTGTGAATGAAATTGAAAACCAGTCACAATTATTCCAAAACAGCTTTTAAACTAAAATAATAGAAAACATGTGGTATCCATTGCCAATAAATGTGTAAAAGCGAAATACGAGATTTGTTCAACAGCGCGCGATGCCTTCTGGTAATTATTTTCTACTGGTTGTATCTTATATCCTTTCGTAAGTAAATATGTATATGCACCTAGCCAAATAACATATCTATTGATGATAATAAAAATAATCTGATTCAGTTTAGCGATTCTTGATTAATAAGCTTAGCTACCAGAGCAAGTACATGTTCCAATTTTTCACCAATTGTACTGTTTTAATAACATCTCTCAAATAAGTATTCATTCATGTATATTTTTCCTATTGAACAACCCTATTGAATCTTTCAGTTTTTAGAAACAACATTCAGATACCGTAAATTGGATAAAGAATAAAGAAGTGGGAACGGCAACTTTGCAAACATTTGTGCATGATATTCTATGTCATCCTGGAGTTTTAGCTGAAACGAATTACTTTTTTCAAGTTAAACGTTGTTACTTCAACAGGACTAAGACTGATATTTATGTAGGTTGTATTTTTATATAATACATATTTTTTTACTGTTGATAGGTACGCGTTTGACCACTATCTCACCTTATGGTAAGCGAAGATGCGGTCGAAGATGGAGCACGTTTGCCTAGAAGTAACCTATTCACTCTTGACTTAAAGACTCCCAGGTTGTAGCTATCAGGAAACACAGACTCTGACAGGGAATTCCACTCCTTAGCTGTACGCACTATGTATGTTTCCAAAAAGATTTGTGCGTGTGGGTGGGATGTCCACCTTGTACCGGTGGCGCATCGCCGTTTGTCTTGTGGTCCGATGATGTAACGGGCTTGGCGGCATTAAATTATGCGATTCCGTTGCACATTCCCCAAAATGCAACCGGTAGAAAACCGACAGTCTAGCAACTAACTCGTCGATGCTCAAGACTTTGGAGCTTCGTCGCGACGAGCCTATCATTGCCGATTTTGAGAGACTTGGCTCGTTTCTCAATTGACTCAAGGGCATCAAGCTGTTATCTGGCAGATCCGTCCCAAAGATGAGAGCAGTACTCCCTAGACGATCGAACTTGCGCTTGATTGCACATACTAGCTATTACCCGCGACCTCGTACGCGCATATCCCGTTAATCCGTGCTCTCCTACACTCCTCAAGGAACCTACATGCCAAATTCCAGCTTCCTACGACTATTAGTTTCGGCTGAGCGTCGTCTGTCAGTCACTCAATCAGTCAGAAACGGAAGAATTTTATGTAGCAGGATTGCAGGCTTGGTCTAGCTCCTACTTTTGGTGTGAACCTTTCCTAACAAAATTTGATTTTGAAAATCAAAAACTAACATCTTTTGTGATGGTTTTGCTCTTGACTCTAGTCTTAGTCAGAAATGCTCCGCCGCCGCGTTATTGGTTTTCCTAATAGGCACTATTCGTCCCCCATTATTTGTCGAGCGCGGTACGCTTTTGCAAGCGCTTAAACGACTAGAAACGCATACATCCCCTCATAGCAATCCCATACGCGTTTTTAATCAAGCAATATCCTTCATCCCCGCGTGTTCAAACAAGGGCATCGCGCACTATTGATGCGCATATTTCGTTTTAGCTAAATACATAATATTTTTCTGGCAATGAATACCACAATATTCTTTTATCTTCGTTTGTTCGGAACCAGTGTGACTGTTTTATCAACTTATTTGTGCTTTGGCTTTTAATATTATAAGTACTATAATATTAAAAGCCATAGCACGAAGAAGTTATTATATATCGGGAAGAATCATTGGTACTTTGGAAATTAATCTCAGATCTTTTCATCGTAAGTGGTTTGCTGAGGACAGCAAACTACTTAACGATGAAAAGATCTATAATCTATAAGATTAAAGCAATTCGCTGTGTCGAGTTTACTACGCACACAGCGTGCCGTGGCTACCCGCTCTTCTTTATTTATTTTCCTTTATTGGCCAACCAACAATTGTTTACACTGTAAATACTCGTAGGTGGTTAAAGTAATATCTACTATAATCTAAGGTTAGTGTAACAAAGCAATGTCCTAGCCAAACTGGAAAACAACTTTACAAAGTATGCATTTCCCGTAGGAATCGAACTCACGACCCCATAACAGGCCCATGGGTCTCATTGCAGGCTTGGATCACCTGATTGTCTGATATAAAGATGATTCCGTGGTTCGGAAGGCGCGTATAAGCCGGTGGGGGGTCGCCAAATGGCGGTCGTCAAATAAACCATGTCAATGGTCCTTGAGGCGGTTTAGAAACTCTTGACACTGGGGTTTTTGGGGTCGTTAGACATTACTGCCCACACGTTAAGAAGAAAAAGAAGTTGAACAATTTCTTACTGGTTAGCGGTCTAACATGTGAGCTCTGGGGCACCCCTGATGACGTCTTGTAGGTTCACGATTGGAAACCATTAACTTCTCGAACCTGCAGTGTGATTCTGTACATATATATGTACCGTCACTGTGTAAATTTCGAAGTATTTTTTATTTATTTTTTATTTGGAAAACTTACAGCTAATTACAAGGCATGCTTACTTAATATAATGAAGGCCAATTACAAGTTTTCACTTATAGTAAAAAGTTAAAATGAAGAAAAAAAAAACAACTATAGGTACTGACACTACATATATGCGCATCCAAACACAATTTCAATGTTTTTCAAAAATTGAGTAAGTCACGGAAAATAAGTAATTAATAGTAATACATTTTTGATATTAGTTAATAGGAGGTACAATAAATGAATAGTAATTTAAAACTAGAAAGTTGGAATTTCAACCACAAGAAATGCTCGTGAAAAAATGATTGCACAGAGTTCGCTTCAATTTACTGATTCGAGTATTAAAAAGGTCGATGTCAACTTCCCGCGTTAAAAGCACGACTCGCTCTTATCAAATTAGAAGAGTTTTGTCTGTAAGAAGTTCTTACCACCGGTGTGGCCAGTAGGTGAGGTCTACGTAGGTATGCACAAGTTACACGCAGTCCTATCTTCTTTACCAACTCAGGTATATCTGCTGATCCATTCATGGTTCCGAACAAAAATGCCAAATCGGCGATTTTTCTGCGCTCATAAAGAGGTAAAATATGAAATTTCCTGCAGCGAGTGACATAATTAGGCAAATACTCTTGAACGGAATTGAATGTACCTTAAGAATTTGCGTTGAATGCCTTCCAAGCGATCGACATAAACATTATATTTCGAGCTCCAAACTTGAGAGCCATACTCTAAGTGACTACGAACGAAGGAGCAGTATAATATTTTAATAGTCTTGGTATACACGAAGTAGTAGTGTACACGAAGTGACCTGTTAATTCATACAAACAAGATGTAATGACAGTTCCCTTCTGTTCACTCCACTTTGGTTTTACACGGTAAGATGTTGGCAGAATATACCGCCAGATATGATTACGAACGAGCTGGTCCATCCCTACACAACTACGCCAGAAGCTTGTATTTCATCATCAGAAAGTAACAGCCAATATTTTAAATTCATTTCATGGGAAAAAGAAAAACAAATACGCCTCCGACGAATGCCAGAATGTGAATATTTGTTTTGGTCGGGCTTTGAGTAATTATGCTCGCGATATCCACGGCAAAAGTTACCGTTCCAGCTTTGAACGAGTGGCGAAGTTTACCAATATATATCATGCGTTCCATGTGTTTGCGTAGTTTTCGTTCACTATTTACCAGCCAGTTAAATGTTAGTAACATCAAAGGAAACGTTAAAATTTTATTTAAAACATATTTTATCATCGTTTAGTAAGAGTACTTGGATGACCAAGCTTTTTTCGTTTTTTTTACGACGTTTTCTATATATGAAACCTAGCTAGATCGATTTATCGCTATATCGAATATATATACTAAATTTCATGAAAATCGTTGGAGCCGTTTCTGAGATTCAGATTATATATTATAATACATATACGCACTACCGTCGTCGAACTTAGGCACCTTGTTCGACGATACAACTTTCCGCCTCGCTGCTTCCCTTCGCTTAGGCGCATCGTGTTGTTCTCCTCATCGTTGTCACTGTGGCGAAGCTGTCAACAGCCTCGGGCACCACGGTCTCTCATGCAGCCGAAGTGCAGGTCGCTTTGCACGGCACGCAAACATCAACGACATTATCCGACGCGCTCTTGTCGCCGTCGGCGTTCCAGCCGTACTAGAACCCAATGGCCTGGCACGCGACGACGGCAAGCGACCGGACGGTATTTCTTTGTTTCCATGGAAGACGGGTAGGCCTTTAGTGTGGGACGCTACTTGTGTCGATACTCTTGCGCCATCCCATCTTCCTAGCTCGTCGTGCTGTGCTGGTACTGGCGCTGCGGCTGCTGAGAACCTCAAGCGGCGGAAATATAATAACCTTGTTGGCAATTATATTTTTGAGCCGTTTGGGGTTGAAACTCTTGGACCGTGGGGTCCGAGTGCTCATGCCTTGTTTAAAGATCTTTCTAAACGCTTAGTTGACACTTCGCGTGACCCAAGGGCTGGCTTTTACCTCGGACAGAGGATAAGCATTGCCATACAACGTGGCAATGCCGCCAGTCTTTTGGGCTCACTTCCAGTGGACAGCGATGCGGACGAATTTTTTGACACCTTATTTTAGTTGGGATTTTTTATTTTAAGTGTATATATTTAGTATAGTTTAATTGAATAAAATTAATAGAAGTTTACAAGAATTGCTCGTTTAAAGGTATTAGATTTAATATTATGATACAAAGCTCCCCCCTCCCATTTCACCCCTTAAAGTTGAAATTTCCAAAACCTATTCTTAGCAGACGTTATAAAATAAACCTAGATAATTATATTCCAGCTTTTTAGACTATTTGTAGCTTAGGCAGTGTGATGATAGGTTTTCAGAACCAAAGTTTTTTTTTACTATTGATAGGCACACGTTTGACCACTATCTCACCTGATGGTAAGCGATGACGCGGTCGAAGGTGGAGCACGCTTGCCAAGAAGTAACCTATTCACTTTTGACTTAGACTCCCAGGTTATAACTATCACACACAGACTCTGGCATGCAATTCCACTCCTTAGCTGTTCGCCATTGATATATAAAAAACCCAAGATGCACAGTCTCGAACAAATGCAACACTCGAAACTGTCGTTAAAAACTGACATGTATCAAGTGTCATGTGTGAGTTGTGTGTAGTAATACTATAAACAATTTTTTTTTGCAAATTCAACCTTACACGGATCCATTGCACGGATCGCGCAGTACGGCGACGGATGCGCATTTTTTTTTTTTAATTCAACCTTACACGGATCGCTTAAAGTTGTTTTTATAAAGCAGTGCAGTATGGCGAGCGATGCGAGACTGTTTGAAACTAGCGCACAATTATACATAGTGTGCTTGTTTTTTGCGGACGTTTTTGAGATGCTGAGTGTGTATCTTGGGTTTTTTATATATCAATGCTGTTCGCACAATTTTTATGAGTATGAATAAAACTCTGTAAAGTAAGCTACAGACTCGAGAACCACTTAATTAATTAACTCGCGCTCTGGCTGCACTCATGATCTCTTTTCTAATTTAAAAGACGACCTGTTTGCGGATGAATGGACGAAGATTTTATTAGCATGCCAGAAGTACTGTGAGAGGGATTCATGAAGGAGTTGTTAACTCGTTTTTTTTTATTTTTATATTAACTGTGTTTACTCTGCTTTCCTTTTTTTTTTGTATATGTTAAGTAGTTTTGTGTTTTGATTTTGTTAAAAATCTTTATTTAAGTTACTGTACTTGCTTTTAAACCGTTGTAGTAAAATAAATAGAAAATTAAATAATTGCATTTTCATACATATTTTGTTTGGCTACGTACATAAACATATTTTGTCACAAAAATTTTTTACAAAAAAATATAACCGCCTTCCAAACAAAACACTACAAAGTATTAAATAACCTAAATTTCGGTAGTCGGTGTTTTTGGTTTTGTTTCTTTGTTTTTAACACCGATTTCCGAAAAATGCTTGGAAGTCGGTTATATTTTTTTGTAAAAAGTTTTTTATTTTTTACTTTTAAGTGGTGATACTTAAACGACGTCTTCGTCTACGCAGAAATTGAAATAAACAAAAATGCTCATAAAACAAAAACTACTGAACCAAACTAAGTCAAATTTTTACGGCAAGTATACCGCATCGAAATAAAAAGAATCACGGAAATCGGATCAGAAACCTGGCAGTAATCGGTGTACATACATAAAAAACATACCCACCGATTAAAAATACAATTGATGTTCTATTAAATATGTATATTTAGTAGAACATCAACACGGTATCGAAAGAGGAATCGCGCGCTGCTGTACCACTTTATACATCTTTCTCTATAAAGTAAGCTTATAACTCAAGATGCGCTTAACATGTTTTCAACGTTTTTGGGCTATGGAAATTAAAGTCGTAGTGAAACAAAGCAGTCTGGTTGATCGCAATTCTTTCAGGCCTTATATTTCCAAACCACCTTGATAAAAATGAATGGAAATACGACCAAACTACAGTCAGTATACCCAGAAAGCAAGTTAAGATGTAAAAATGTGAAAATAATACAAAAAAATGGCTGTATCCAAAGTTCAAAGAAAATGGAACTGGCGACGTAGCAGCCGTGTGTAATTATACACGAACCATTTCGAGCTACTTTTGAGCCCTTCACAACTCGGAACCTATTTAACCTACCCTTAACCTTGTTTCTTACAGCAAATTAAATTTTTCCTACCTTTCATATTTAAAAACTGCAACTTGCGTTATATAACATAAAGAAAATAAGTAAAGCTAAATATAAGATGACATGGATGTAAAACTAGCCAAGTGGAATCTTGAGCCTTAATTATCTTATTTCAGGATTATCTACAGAACTTTGCGCCCATTTAGATCTCATTATTTTTTCGCTGAAATCGACAATCACGGATACTATTAACATACATTTGTAGTTTTGGTGGGATCAGGTCTTTGCTAACAGCGAGCTGGTGATCCACATGTTAGCCATCTATTTACCTTCTAAACTTATTAAATAGTTTGTTCTGATTATGAGCGCACTGCCAAAATTACTAAAATGATTCGTAATAATTTTTTTTTTCAAAATTAAGGTTGGAGTGGGAGGATGAATTTTATATTATTTTACGAAAGTTTTTACGTTATGCTACGATTTTTTTTTTTCAAAATTGAGGGGTGAAGTGGAAGGGAGAAGTTTGAATGAACCATGTTTTCGCTACTAGAAAGAACAATCATCGAGACAGGGTGTGCAAGTACACAATTTGTACCTGTTCCAAGCCGGGACGCGTCATTGTTTAGCTCATATTTTTATTTAAGTTCTTTAGAACTATTTAAAAGTACTCTGTCCGTATATCCTGAAGTAAAGTTACGACGGAACAATGTACCTACAAAAAATTACATAAATTCGATGTATCGAGTTTGATACGCAAATTGCGTGTTGACATCAGTCAGAACTTTTGATTGGATAAATATTTTGGCTGTGCCCCCCTTTTATAGAGCTAGAATAGTTGGCTTTGATTTTTTTTATTTGGTTGTTCTGTACATTGTGTAGAGTGATTATAAGTAGTTTTCAACTGATTTGGTTATACGAATGCCCATCGCTCTTAAGAAGCTTATGATTACGATTTCATTTAAAAAAACCGGTCAGTGCGAGTCGGACTCGCCCACCGAGGGTTCTATATTTTGTAGGTACAAATTACTTTAAATAAAGACTATATTTTTTATGATTTAATTACAAATGTATAGTTTCAGACTTTGTCCTATACGTGTAGTAAAAGACGGTATTACGTGCCAAATTTCATAGTTCTAGGTCACAGGAAAATACCCTATACATTTTAATTCCATTTAAAGTGTCGAAAAATACATTTTTTGCGGCATAAACGACCGTATCTTTTTTTACGTTAACTTAGAAGCTAGATTTTTAAAGTAGTTTTGTGTTTTGATTTTGTTAAAAATCCTTATTTTAGTTACTGTAATTGCTTTTAAACCGTTGTAATAAAATAAATAAAATTATTGCATATTCGTACATATTTTGTTTGGCTAGGTGCATAAACATATTTTGTCACAAAAAGACACATACACAGTTAGTAGAACATCACACAAGGTATCGAAAGAGGAATCGCGCACTGCTGTACCATTTTATACGTCTTTCTCAATAAATTAAGCTTATAACTCAAGATGCGCTTAACCGAATAAGATTATTTTTATTTTCGTCTTCAGATGTGTTATTCAGCTAGGTTCATATACATACTTTGTAGCGAAAAGATACTCGACATACCCAGTAGAAAATGAACTCTAGACGCCCAAAAAAGCATCGCACAAAATGTTGAACAGATTTTGTGTTTCGCTGTTGCACGTGACATTGGCTATGGATACCATATTTTTTTAATTACATTCGCTTATTAGTTTTAACGAAATGATTGTGACTGATACACAACTTTTTTGGGCACTATAATTGAATGTTATAGCAGTTGTAACGGCAAGGAACTAATTTTATAGAGTTCAGGCTGACAAGGCATCGCGCACTGTTATTATATTTTGTATTTACTTTTGCATCCGTCATTGGCGATGGATACTACATTTTTCATATAAGTTTCGTTCAAATGTTATCATGGAATGATTATGATTGGCTTTCAACGTTTTTGGGCTATGGAAATTAAAGTCGTAGTGAAACAAAGCAGTCTGGTTGATCGCAATTCTTTCAGGCCTTATATTTCCAAACCACCTTGATAAAAATGAATGGAAATACGACCAAACTACAGTCAGTATACCCAGAAAGCAAGTTAAGATGTAAAAATGTGAGAATAATACAAAAAAATGGCTGTATCCAAAGTTCAAAGTAAATGGAACTGGCTACGCAGCAGCCGAGTGTAATTATACACGAACCATTTCGAGCTACTTTTGAGCCCTTCACAACTCGGAACCTATTTAACCTACCCTTAACCTTGTTTCTAGCAGCAAATTAAATTTTTCCTACCTTTCATATTTAAAAACTGCAACTTGCGTTATATAACATAAAGAAAATAAGTAAAGCTAAATATAAGATGACATGGATGTAAAACTAGCCAAGTGGAATCTTGAGCCTTAATTATCTTATTTCAGGATTATCTACAGAACTTAGCGCCCATTTAGATCTCATTATTTTTTCGCTGAAATCGACAATCACGGATACTATTAACATACATTTATGGTTTTAGTGGGATCAGGTCTTTGCTAACAGCGAGCTGGTGATCCACATGTTAGCCATCTATTTACCTTCCAAACTTATTAAATAGTTTGTTCTGATTATGAGCGCACTGCCAAAATTACTAAAATGATTCGTAATATATATTTTTTCAAAATTAAGGTTGGAGTGGGAGGAAGAATTTTATATTATTTTACGAAAGTTTTTACATTATGCTACGATTTTTTTTTCAAAATTGAGGGGTGAAGTGGAAGGGAGAAGTTTGAATGAACCATGTTTTCGCTACTAGAAAGAACAATCATCGAGACAGGGTGTGCAAGTACACAATTTGTACCTGTTCCAAGCCGGGACGCGTCATTGTTTAGCTCATATTTTTATTTAAGTTTTTTAGAACCATTTAAAAGTACTCTGTCCGTATAACCTGAAGTAAAGTTACGACGGAACAATGTACCTACAAAAAATTACATAAATTCGATGTATCGAGTTTGATACGCAAATTGCGTGTTGACATCACTCAGAACTTTTGATTGGATAAATATTTTGTCTGTGCCCCCCTTTTATAAAGCTAGAATAGTTGGATTTGATTTTTTGAAGTGAAAACTTCTTTAGCGGCGTTGAGCACTTTTTCTGTAATGGGTATAAAATCTTAAACTCGCGTCAGGACACGTGACCTGATCGAAAAAGCGTAAGACGGACTCGCGTCAGGATCACGTGATGCTGATCGAAAAAGCGTAAGACGGACTCGCGTCAGGGTCACGTGATGCTGATCGAAAAAGCGTAAGATCGAGGGGAAGGGAGAGGAACTAGTATCTCCCACTCTTTCTACCGTGCCTGAGTGTGCTGCTCCGCTTAGGCGACACAGGGCGCTTGCGCGAATGTCCGTCTGTGTTTATGTACAGCGTGCCACGCGTATCCAAGGATACGAAATTATGGATGAAAGTTGATTTTTCTAAGAGATAAAAATTAATGTAATATATAAATGAATAACGATATAATGTTATGAATAATAACATGTAAATTGTCATATTTGTGTACGATAGCGCCATAAATAAACATTGTATTCTACCTCATAAATGATAGTATTTTTGTACTTATAATTTATTAAACACAACGTTAATACTAAAGTTTTCACTTCTGCCGGCACTCCCGGAGTGCTACCGGTGTTTTTTAGGGTTCCGAAAAAAAAGGAACCCTTATAGGATCACTCGGGTGTCTGTCTGTCTGTCTGTCTGTCTGTCTGTCTGTCTGTCTGTCTGTCTGTCTGTCTGTCTGTCTGTCTGTCCGTCTGTCACAGCCAGTTTTATCCGGATCCACTGGACCGATTCTGTTGAAGTTTGGTCCACATATGGACTTCTGTGACCCAAACACGGCCGCGTTACGTAAATCATTAAATGTTTAGTATGGGGGTCACTTTTGGGGGTCAAACTAGAAAATTAAAAAAAAAGTTTTTTGAACAATATCGTGTGGCATATCAAATGAAAGGGCTTACTGTGAGGGCTTTAATTATATTTTTTTCATAATTTTAAAATAAATGGTTTTGAAGTTATTCAAGAAATTAGACGAAAAATGACCATTCCCCCCCCCTTATCTCCGAAAGTACTGAGCCTAAAATTTGGAAAAAAATGGAGATAATAGATCTTTACCTAAAGATTACAGGAAAACCTATTAGAAGTCTATAGTGTTGAAATAACATGTTAAAAAAAATGAAATTCGTTCGGAACCCTTTGCACGCGAGTCCGACTCGCACTTGGCCAGTTTTTTTTATTTGGTTCTGTACATTGTGTAGAGTGATTATAACTAGTTTCAACTGATTTGGTTATACGAATGCCCATCGCTCTTAAGAAGCTTATGATTACGATTTCATTTTAAAAACCGGTCAAGTGCGAGTCGGACTCGCCCACCGAGGTTTCCGTATTTTGTATTTACAAATTACTTTAAATAAAGATTTTTATGATTTAATTACAAATGTATAGTTTCAGACTTTTTCCAATACGTGTAGTAAAAGACTGTATTACGTGCCAAATTTCATAGTTCTAGGTCAAAGGAAAACACCCTATACATTTTAATTCCCTTTAAGGTGTCGAAAAATACATTTTTTGCGGCATAAACGACCGTCTCTTTTTTACGTTAACTTAGAAGCTAGATTTTTAAAGTAGTTTTGTGTTTTGATTTTGTTAAAAATCTTTATTTTAGTAACTGTAATTGCTTTTAAACCGTTGTAATAAAATAAATAAAATTATTGCATATTCGTACATATTTTGTTTGGCTAGGTGCATAAACATATTTTGTCACAAAAAGACACATACATAGTTAGTAGAACATCAACACCAGGTATCGAAAGGGGAATCGCGCACTGCTGTACCATTTTATACGTCTTTCTCTATAAATTAAGCTTATAACTCAAGATGCGCTTAACCGAATAAGATAATTTTTATTTTCGTCTTTAGATGTGTTGTTCGGCTAGGTTCATATACATACTTTGTAGCGAAAAGATACTCGACATACCCAATAGAAAATGAACTCTAGGCGCTCAAAAAAGCATCGCACAAAATGTAGAACAGATTTTTTGTTACGCTGTTGACATTGGCTATGGATACCATATTTTTTTAATTACATTCGCTTATTAGTTTTAACGAAATTATTGTGACTGATACACTACTTTTTTGGGTCCTATCATTGAATGTTATAGCAGTTGTAACGGCAAGAAACTAATTTTATAGAAGTCAGGCTGACAAGGCATCGCGCACTGTTATTATATTTTGTATTTACTTTTGCACCCGTCATTGGCGATGGATACTACATTTTTCATATAAGTTTCGTTCAAATGCTATCATGGAATGATTATGATTGGTTTTCAACGTTTTTGGGCTAAGGAAATTAAAGTCGTAGTGAAACAAAACAGTCTGGTCGATCTCAATTCTTTCAGGGCTTATATTTCCAAACCACCTTGATAAAAATGAATGGAAATACGACCAAACTACAGTCAGTATACTCAGAAAGCAAGTTCAGATGTAAAAATGCGAGAATAATACAAAAAAATGGCTGTATCCAAAGTTCAAAGAAAAAGGAACTGGCGACGCAGCAGCCGAGTGTAATTATACACGAACCATTTCGAGCTACTTTTGAGCCCTTCACAACTCGGAACCTATTTAACCTACCCTTAACCTTGTTTCTAACAGCAAATTAAATTTTTCCTACCTTTTCATATTTAAAAACTGCAACTTGCGTTATATAACATAAAGAAAATAAGTAAAGCTAAATATAAGATGACATGGATGTAAAACTAGCCAAGTGGAATCTTGAGCCTTAATTATCTTATTTCAGGATTATCTACAGAACTTAGCGCCCATTTAGATCTCATTATTTTTTCGCTGAAATCGACAATCACGGATACTATTAACATACATTTATGGTTTTAGTGGGATCAGGTCTTTGCTAACAGCGAGCTGGTGATCCACATGTTAGCCATCTATTTACCTTCTAAACTTATTAAATAGTTTATTCTGATTATGAGCGCACTGCCAAAATTACTAAAATGATTCGTAATAATTTTTTTTTCAAAATTAAGGTTGGAGTGGGAGGTAGAACTTTGTACGAAAGTTTTTTCATTATGATAAGATTTTTTTTTCAAAATTGAGGGGTGAAGTGGAAGGGAGACGTTTGAATGAAAGTCTTTGCATTTTGATACGATTTTCACCATGTTTTCGCTACTAGAAAGAAAAATCATCAAGACAGGGTATGGCAAGTACACAATTTGTACCTGTTCCAAGCCGGGACGCGTCATTGTTTAGCTCATATTTTTATTTAAGTTCTTTAGAACTATTTAAAAGTACTCTGTCCGTATATCCTGAAGTAAAGTTACGACGGAACAATGTACCTACAAAAAATTACATAAATTCGATGTATCGAGTTTGATACGCAAATTGCGTGTTGACATCACTCAGAACTTTTGATTGGATAAATATTTTGTCTGTGCCCCCCTTTTATAAAGCTAGAATAGTTGGATTTGATTTTTTGAAGTGAAAACTTCTTTAGCGGCGTTGAGCACTTTTTCTGTAATGGGTATAAAATCTTAAACTCGCGTCAGGACACGTGACCTGATCGAAAAAGCGTAAGACGGACTCGCGTCAGGGTCACGTGATGCTGATCGAAAAAGCGTAAGATCGAGGGGAAGGGAGAGGAACTAGTATCTCCCACTCTTTCTACCGTGCCTGAGTGTGCTGCTCCGCTTAGGCGACACAGGGCGCTTGCGCGAATGTCCGTCTGTGTTTATGTACAGCGTGCCACGCGTATCCAAGGATACGAAATTACGGAATTATGGATGAAAGTTGATTTTTCTAAGAGATAAAAATTAATGTAATATATAAATGAATAACGATATAATATTATGAATAATAACATGTAAATTGTCATATTTGTGTACGATAGCGCCATAAATAAACATTGTATTCTACCTCATAAATGATAGTATTTTTGTACTTATAATTTATTAAACACAACGTTAATACTAAAGTTTTCACTTCTGCCGGCACTCCCGGAGTGCTACCGGTGTTTTTTTTTATTTGGTTCTGTACATTGTGTAGAGTGATTATAACTAGTTTCAACTGATTTGGTTATACGAATGCCCATCGCTCTTAAGAAGCTTATGATTACGATTTCATTTTAAAAAACCGGTCAAGTGCGAGTCGGACTCGCCCACCGAGGTTTCCGTATTTTGTATTTACAAATTACTTTAAATAAAGATTTTTATGATTTAATTACAAATGTATAGTTTCAGACTTTTTCCTATACGTGTAGTAAAAGACTGTATTACGTGCCAAATTTCATAGTTCTAGGTCAAAGGAAAACACCCTATACATTTTAATTCCCTTTAAAGTGTCGAAAAATACATTTTTTGCGGCATAAACGACCGTCTCTTTTTTACGTTAACTTAGAAGCTAGATTTTTAAAGTAGTTTTGTGTTTTGATTTTGTTAAAAATCTTTATTTTAGTAACTATAATTGCTTTTAAACCGTTGTAATAAAATAAATAAAATTATTGCATATTCGTACATATTTTGTTTGGCTAGGTGCATAAACATATTTTGTCACAAAAAGACACATACATAGTTAGTAGAACATCAACACCAGGTATCGAAAGGGGAATCGCGCACTGCTGTACCATTTTATACGTCTTTCTCTATAAATTAAGCTTATAACTCAAGATGCGCTTAACCGAATAAGATTATTTTTATTTTCGTCTTTAGATGTGTTGTTCGGCTAGGTTCATATACATACTTTGTAGCGAAAAGATACTCGACATACCCAATAGAAAATGAACTCTAGGCGCTCAAAAAAGCATCGCACAAAATGTAGAACAGATTTTTTGTTACGCTGTTGCACGTGACATTGGCTATGGATACCATATTTTTTTAATTACATTCGCTTATTAGTTTTAACGAAATTATTGTGACTGATACACAACTTTTTTGGGTCCTATCATTGAATGTTATAGCAGTTGTAACGACAAGAAACTAATTTTATAGAATTCAGGCTGACAAGGCATCGCGCACTGTTATTATATTTTGTATTTACTTTTGCACCCGTCATTGGCGATGGACAGTAACATTTTTCATGAATATAAGTTTCTAAAACTACTAAAATGATTCGTAATATTTTTTTTTTTCAAAATAAGGTTGGAGTGGGAGGAAGAACTTTATATTATTTTACGAAAGTTTTTACATTATGCTACGATTTTTTTTTTCAAAATTGAGGGGTGAAGTGGAAGGGAGAAGTTTGAATGAACCATGTTTTCGCTACTAGAAAGAACAATCATCGAGACAGGGTGTGCAAGTACACAATTTGTACCTGTTCCAAGCCGGGACGCGTCATTGTTTAGCTCATATTTTTATTTAAGTTCTTTAGAACCATTTTAAAGTACTCTGTCCGTATATCCTGAAGTAAAGTTACGACGGAACAATGTACCTACAAAAAATTACATAAATTCGATGTATCGAGTTTGATACGCAAATTGCGTGTTGACATCACTCAGAACTTTTGATTGGATAAATATTTTGTCTGTGCCCCCCTTTTATAAAGCTAGAATAGTTGGATTTGATTTTTTTTATTTGGTTCTGTACATTGTGTAGAGTGATTATAACTAGTTTCAACTGATTTGGTTATACGAATGCCCATCGCTCTTAAGAAGCTTATGATTACGATTTCATTTTAAAAAACCGGTCAAGTGCGAGTCGGACTCGCCCACCGAGGTTTCCGTATTTTGTATTTACAAATTACTTTAAATAAAGATTTTATGATTTAATTACAAATGTATAGTTTCAGACTTTTTCCTATACGTGTAGTAAAAGACTGTATTACGTGCCAAATTTCATAGTTCTAGGTCAAAGGAAAACACCCTATACATTTTAATTCCCTTTAAAGTGTCGAAAAATACATTTTTTGCGGCATAAACGACCGTCTCTTTTTTACGTTAACTTAGAAGCTAGATTTTTAAAGTAGTTTTGTGTTTTGATTTTGTTAAAAATCTTTATTTTAGTAACTATAATTGCTTTTAAACCGTTGTAATAAAATAAATAAAATTATTGCATATTCGTACATATTTTGTTTGGCTAGGTGCATAAACATATTTTGTCACAAAAAGACACATACATAGTTAGTAGAACATCAACACCAGGTATCGAAAGGGGAATCGCGCACTGCTGTACCATTTTATACGTCTTTCTCTATAAATTAAGCTTATAACTCAAGATGCGCTTAACCGAATAAGATTATTTTTATTTTCGTCTTTAGATGTGTTGTTCGGCTAGGTTCATATACATACTTTGTAGCGAAAAGATACTCGACATACCCAATAGAAAATGAACTCTAGGCGCTCAAAAAAGCATCGCACAAAATGTAGAACAGATTTTTTGTTACGCTGTTGCACGTGACATTGGCTATGGATACCATATTTTTTTAATTACATTCGCTTATTAGTTTTAACGAAATTATTGTGACTGATACACAACTTTTTTGGGTCCTATCATTGAATGTTATAGCAGTTGTAACGACAAGAAACTAATTTTATAGAATTCAGGCTGACAAGGCATCGCGCACTGTTATTATATTTTGTATTTACTTTTGCACCCGTCATTGGCGATGGACAGTAACATTTTTCATGAATATAAGTTTCTAAAACTACTAAAATGATTCGTAATATTTTTTTTTTTCAAAATAAGGTTGGAGTGGGAGGAAGAACTTTATATTATTTTACGAAAGTTTTTACATTATGCTACGATTTTTTTTTTCAAAATTGAGGGGTGAAGTGGAAGGGAGAAGTTTGAATGAACCATGTTTTCGCTACTAGAAAGAACAATCATCGAGACAGGGTGTGCAAGTACACAATTTGTACCTGTTCCAAGCCGGGACGCGTCATTGTTTAGCTCATATTTTTATTTAAGTTCTTTAGAACCATTTTAAAGTACTCTGTCCGTATATCCTGAAGTAAAGTTACGACGGAACAATGTACCTACAAAAAATTACATAAATTCGATGTATCGAGTTTGATACGCAAATTGCGTGTTGACATCACTCAGAACTTTTGATTGGATAAATATTTTGTCTGTGCCCCCCTTTTATAAAGCTAGAATAGTTGGATTTGATTTTTTTTATTTGGTTCTGTACATTGTGTAGAGTGATTATAACTAGTTTCAACTGATTTGGTTATACGAATGCCCATCGCTCTTAAGAAGCTTATGATTACGATTTCATTTTAAAAAACCGGTCAAGTGCGAGTCGGACTCGCCCACCGAGGTTTCCGTATTTTGTATTTACAAATTACTTTAAATAAAGATTTTATGATTTAATTACAAATGTATAGTTTCAGACTTTTTCCTATACGTGTAGTAAAAGACTGTATTACGTGCCAAATTTCATAGTTCTAGGTCAAAGGAAAACACCCTATACATTTTAATTCCCTTTAAAGTGTCGAAAAATACATTTTTTGCGGCATAAACGACCGTCTCTTTGTTACGTTAATTTAGAAGCTAGATTTTTAAAGTAGTTTTGTGTTGTGATTTTGTTAAAAATCTTTTATTTAGTAACTGTAATTGCTTTTAAACCGTTGTAATAAAATAAATAAAATTATTGCATATTCATACATATTTTGTTTGGCTAGGTGCATAAACATATTTTGTCACACAAAGACACATACACAGTTAGTAGAACATCAACACAAGGTATCGAAAGAGGAATCGCGCACTGCTGTACCAATTTATACGTCTTTCTCAATAAATTAAGCTTATAACTCAAGATGCGCTTAACCGAATAAGATTATTTTTATTTTCGTTTTCAGATGTGTTGTTCGGCTAGGTTCATATACATATTTTTTAGCGAAAAGATACTCGACATACCCAGTAGAAAATTAACTCTAGACGCCCAAAAACGGATCACACGAAATGTTGAACAGATTTTGTTGTTGCACGTGACATTGGCTATGGATACCATATTTTTTTAATTACATTCGTTAATTCGTTTTTACGAAATGATTTTGACTGATACCCAACTTCTTTAGGCCATTGAATTGAATGTTATAGCAGTTGTAACGGCAAGAAACTAATTTTATAGAAATCAGGCTGACAAGGCATATATTTTGTTATTATATTTTGTATTTACTTTTGCACCCGTCATTGGCGATGGATACTACATTTTTCATATAAGTTTCGTTCAAATGCTATCATGGAATAATTGTAATTGGCTTTCAACGTTTTTGGGCTATGAAAATTAGTCGTAGTGAAACAAAGCAGTTTGTTCGATCGCAATTCTTTCAGGCCTTATATTTTCAAACCACCTTGATAAAAATGAATGGAAATACGACCAAACTACAGTCAGTATATCCAGAAAGCAAGTTAAGATGTAAAAATGTGAGAATAATACAAAAAAATGGCTGTATCCAAAGTTCAAAGAAAAAGAACTGGCGACGCGGCAGCTGTGTGTAATTACACGAACCATTTCGAGCTACTTTTGAGCCCTTCACAACTCGGAACCTATTTAACCTACCCTTAACCTTGTTTCTAACAGCAAATTAAATTTTTCCTGCCTTTCATATTTAAAAACTGCAACTTGCGTTATATAACGTAAAGAAAATAAGTAAAGCCAAATATAAGATGACATGGATGTAAAACTAGCCAAGTGGAATCTTGAGCCTTAATTATCTTATTTCAGGATTATCTACAGAACTTAGCGCCCATTTAGATCTCATTATTTTTTCGCTGAAATCGACAGTCACGGATACTATTAACATACATTTATAGTTTTGGTGGGATCAGGTCTTTGCTAACAGCGAGCTGGTGATCCACATGTTAGCCATCTATTTACATTCTAAACTTATTAAATAGTTTGTTCTGATTATGAGCGCACTGCCAAAATTACTAAAATGATTCGTAATATATATTTTTTTCAAAATTAAGATTGGCGTGGGAGGAAGAATTTTATATTATTTTACGAAAGTTTTTACATTATGCTACGATTTTTTTTTCAAAATTGAGGGGTGAAGTGGAAGGGAGAAGTTTGAATGAACCATGTTTTCGCTACTAGAAAGAACAATCATCGAGACAGGGTGTGCAAGTACACAATTTGTACCTGTTCCAAGCCGGGACGCGTCATTGTTTAGCTCATATTTTTATTCAAGTTCTTTAGAACCATTTAAAAGTACTCTGTCCGTATATCCTGAAGTAAAGTTACGACGGAACAATGTACCTACAAAAAATTACATAAATTCGATGTATCGAGTTTGATACGCAAATTGCGTGTTGACATCACTCAGAACTTTTGATTGGATAAATATTTTGGCTGTGCCCCCCTTTTATAGAGCTAGAATAGTTGGATTTGATTTTTTTTATTTGGTTCTGTACATTGTGTGGAGTGATTATAACTAGTTTTCAACTGATTTGGTTATACGAATGCCCATCGCTCTTAAGAAGCTTATGATTAAGATTTCATTTAAAAAAACCGGTCAAGTGCGAGTCGGACTCGCCCACTGAGGTTTCCGTATTTTGTAGCTACAAATTACTTTAAATAAAGACTATATTTTTTATGATTTAATTACAAATGTATAGCTTTCAGACTTTTCCCTATACGTGTAGTAAAAGACGGTATTACGTGCCAAATTTCATAGTTCTAGGTCAACGGGAAATACCCTATTCTATTATTTTCTTGCGAGTGTCAAAATATACGTTTTTTGCGGCATAAACGACCGTATCTTTTTTTACGTTAACTTAGAAGTTAGATTTTTTCACAGCTGCACGAAACCGTAGACTTGAGTATATGGTTTTAATTTCAACTCGATACCTCCACTCGTTCCCAAAATAAACGGTCTTGACAGACAGACGGACGGACAAAAGAGTGATCGTATAAGAGTTCCGTTTTTTTTTTCATTTTGAGGTACAGAACCCTAAAAAGGAAATTATTTTCAGAAGTATTTCAAGAAAAATTCCTATAAGACTTTTGCGTTTCATGTTTAGTGTAAATATCGTGTTGCCATGAAAATACGCAGTAAAGTCTAAAGAATGCATGACGATGACTGCATGACAGTCGGTCCAAAAAAAGGAAAATCTATTTTATCTGAAAATATAAGAGTATAATTTTCAGATCGAATGGATTTTATGAAAATTCTAGCTTTTGCCCGCGACGTCGTACGCGCGTATCTCGCTTTTCCCGTTCCCGTAGGAATTTCGGGAAATCCTCTCTTAGTGCTCCCCTACGGAGTGCAGGGAAGCTTCATGCCAAATTTCAGCTTTCTACGTGGGTTGTCTGTCAGTCACTCAGTCAGAGTAACTGAGTAAAAATTTCATGAAAATCGGTCGAGCCGTTTCGGAGGAGTTCAGTAACAAACACCGTGAGATGAGATCTAATATATAAAAATCTCGTGTCTCGTGTCGTTTACATATTAGAAGATTATCAGGTTTCAAGTAGTGTTGGCAACAAGAACATACATATATAGCGCTCATCAGCCGCAGTTACAAAACGGCACTGCCATGTACGCAAAGAGCATAAGTGCAATTATTCTACCCAATTAGTCATTTGGAGTGTATTCGGATCCCTACGCGGATCTGCAAGAGATGCTCTTCCCACAACAGTATCGTTATTTTGGCAAATAAAGTTTTGAATATTGAAATGGGATTCGCTACCTGTAAATATTTTGTTGAAATAAATTTCGCGTTTTGTAACTGCTAAGGAACTAACTTACAATTACTGACAAAAATATCGTTTTGGTCCTGATAACTATTTAAAACAAAATGGCGGTTCTTGTGACTAACCGCCTACTATTCCGTTTTCGGGTAGCCGATGGATTCGAGACGCACAGGACCGGTTGTTGTGGCAACGCTTGGGGGAGGCCTATGTCCAGCAGTGGACTTCTTTCGGCTGATATGATGATGATTATGGTGATGATTCCAGTTCATGGAATACAGCCCGCTGATTGACAGATGGACATAATTGTAGAAGGGGATTAGTAAAAAGTGTCCGGGGCCAGCAGTTTCGACATTGTTACCGATCGCTTACCGACCGAATTCGGTCGATAACTTCTTATGATTTGAAAATACCAATATTTGGTAGTCTTCTCTGCATTCAAAGCCAGCGTATGTCATCACTAGCAAAAATGTCCGATCACTGAATTTTGTTGTAAACTTTTGCGAAATTCGGTATGACTTAGCGTCGAATTTTGACAACCCGCTAAGCATATCGATATTATTTGGTAGTCATGAAAACGGTATTATTCGATAGAAATTACCGAAATCGCTATCAATGTCGGGACTTCAGGCCCAGAAGTACATATTTTTACGAAAAATGTCATATAAACTTTTCTGAATGTTTACCACCTAAGTTCAAATGTGACTGGTTTGAAAGACGTCTTTACTTGCAAATGGTTTGAATTTGTAAGTCATTTGCGATTGACTGCCGTTGTAACATATATGACGCTTCCCACTACTCACTGCAATGTGATCGTCGTATTGTCTTTCCTGAAGAAGGAAACGAAAATAATTTCTATATTTTAGGATCAGCATTAGACAGGTATTTTTTTCATATAAGTATATTTTTTGGCCTAGAACATTTTTTCATAGAAAATTGCCGAAATACTGAATCACGCAATTTTTATACAGTTGTCGCTAAAAGTGTTTGGGGGTGTGAGATATGGAATAAATCATTATGAGTTGTTTGTACAGCCTGTTTAAGGCTGGGTTTCCACCAAAGGGCTTATTTCCAAGAGCTTCAAATATGTTGTTCTCCAAACAATTTTTGTAAAGGTATAAACATACGACTGTAATTTTTCATTCTTTAACTTCGAATAAAGGTTCTTAACTCTCTCCACTTCCGCTTCCTCGCCGGCGGTGAGACAAGTGCCTGAAGGGGCGCAAACCTCATGTTTATATACTATATTTGCTTTCTGGTGAGACAAGTGTCTCACTGCCGGCGATCAGCGAGTAGCGAACTTGAAACGAGTTGGCGAGTAGCGAGTGAAAAGTTTCGATAGTTTTGACGCTCGGCTTTCAGCGAGAGCATTTGTGCGACGGGCTTTTACACGCAATACTCGCTCCAGCCCGCACTATAGGTAGAAATTACCGCTGTTTGTTGAGTTCTGACCGCTAAGCGAGCATCGCCGAGCGAGTGTCGCTCAGCGAGTACAATCTTTGATAGCTCTTTTCGCTGCGATCAACTAGAGGTAAGAGCCGTTCGCGGCAGTGAACAGCCAGCTATCGACTGTGAATATATGTGTCTCTTTTACTCACACGAGATCTACATCTTTCGTCCCTTTCCGCAGCGAGCAAATAGTGCCTAAAGGGGCGCAAACCTCGTGTTTGCATTGTTTTGGAAGCTTAACGGGCGGGCGGATATTTACAACCGGTACGCTTTGATCACAATATGACAATATTAACATTAGTTTGAGTTTTCTCAACATTTTTGTTTATTAGAAGAATGCCTATAATGTAACAACCCAAATGACAAAATTAAAAAATCTATCGCTTATATTAGACAAGATTTTCTAGATTTATGAGCTTAAAATCTAAAAAATCAAAATCAAAAGTCGTTTATTCAAATTAGGCTGAGAGCCAGCACTTTTTGAACGTCAAGTTTTACAAAACAGTCCCCCATAACGGCCGCCCGTCACCACTTCCTAGTGTTTTAGCTGTGGAGAAGAAGTGGCCAACAAACTCCCCGGCAACACATTTGTCTGTTACGTTTTAAGAAGTTGAATGTATATAAAGGTCAAAGACACAAGACGTCGTCATTTTGAAATGTTCTTGCTTGTTGTCTTTGGTCTCATTTTTTCCATGGCACATTAGATATTGGCGGCATTCTCGAGATAGGCATCAACTTTCATAAATAAAACTAGCCAAGTGCGAGTCGGACTTGCGTCCAAGGGTTCCGAGCCAATTTCATTTTTTGAACATGTTATTGTAACACTACAGACTTCTTTTAGTTTTTCCTGTAATCTTTAGTTATACAACTACATATCATCTGAACTTTCAAATTTTAGGGTCAGTAGTTTCGAAGATAAGGGGGGGGACCATTGTAAAAATTACCATTTCATTTTTTATTATTATTATTTATTACAATCCTTGCTTCCTTACTATATCCTTACTAATATTATAAATGCGAAAGTAACTCTGTCTGTCTGTCGCGCTTTCACGCCAAAACTACTGAACCGATTTAAATGAAATTTTGTACGGAGATAGTCTAGAGCCTGAGAAAGGACATAGGCTACTTTTTATCCCGAGAGTATGTTCCCTAGGGACCACGCGGGCGAAGCCGCTGGCAGAAGTTAGTTATTATTATTTATTTATTAATTATGACTACAACGGTCCAATTGTTAGTAAAATAAAAACACAAAAAAAATACTTTATCTACGGGTTAGTAACTTAATCTAGAAACACACAAGACGGATACATTATGACCGACAAGGTTGCCCTTGTTGCACCAATACATTTATAAAATGCCTCAGCATTGGGGCATCTTGCTGTCCAGCTAGGGCTTTCAGAATGCTGTTCGAACTGCCTCGCACTTTTGTAAGCAAAGAAGCGGTCTTTTTTCTTTGAATAGGGAATATGCATGCGATTTTTTTTTTGCATAATGAGATACTTATTAGCCCTTATAAACAATTATGAAATTATTTTCTAAATACCTTCATCAGCGATGAAGTTATAAAGCTTCAAAGTTTACAATTAGAAAGTGAAGTCCGACATGAATTGTGACGTCTAAGTTCTTGGCGCCTATACAGCTGCCATAGAAAACAGCGTTTTCGCGAGAAGGACAGATATATTTGTTTAAAATAATTATATCTCGTTGGTTTTTTGAGCAATTTTGATTCTATTTTCACTTTTAGTATTATATTTGTGTATATTTTTGGATAAAATGTACAGATAATAGAAGCACTGCAGCACCGAGATAGGAGGTACACAATGTACATCATCATCTGCCTAGCCTTTTACCCCACTCGATAAATTATGATGAAAAATTTTTTTTTTTTATATACAGTGTGTCCCGAAACTCAACGTCAAGCGGGTACGGGGCGATCGGCCAGGTTATACCAGTTCAGGCAAAAATAAAATAAAAAATCCTTGTTACTTGGTTAAGTGATATAAGGAATACTTTTGAAAATGTTGAAAATCAACACCCTAGATCACATATTTAGGTCCTGTGATCACATTTTTCCCAATTTTTTAGTGTTTCCAATCCAAAAAGCCAAAAATGAGTAAATCCAATAATTAGTATGGTCACTTTAGTAAAAAAAATGTATTGGGTCATGTTTAGAAAACCTTTTCATAGATAACTTTCGACATTCCATCTGTCCAAAAAAAAAATATAATACTACCCTAGCCAAGTTATTTAAAAAAAATGGCCCATTCAATCAAGTTTTCAAAATGGTACAACACTTGCTACTTATCTTTCCATAAAAAATATTATCAATGTTATCAACTATTTAGAGCGTGACAAAGTCGAACAAAATTAAAGCAAAGAGAAAACTTTTAACTTTTTTTTCAATAGTACTTTTGTGTGCAAAAAGTTCACCTTCACCATAGTGAAGGAGTGTGTAAGTAGTGAATGGACTGATATTTTATTTTTAAAGAAAGTGAGACGGATAGACAATGCATGATAGTCAAATGATTCAGTGGTCAGTCAATATTGAAGGACAAAACTTTTATCAGAATTTAATAAGAACCTTTTGGCTATACTCGCACTAATTAAAATGAACCAGAACCAGTTTCTGGTTACTTTTAATTTCATTGTAAACACAGTCTATCTTAGTAAGTATACCTTTTTATTTTCTTGTGTGGGTGCATCAAATATGAAAGTAGTAATTATACTTATATAGATGACGGTGCAGAAAAAAAAATTGTGATAACCGCCATGCCCTAAAACCGCATAGTTCCTAGTCTTTTATCGTTCATCAAATTGCATACCAGTATCTTACGTGGAGCGGCTTTCTTCATTTAGAATATAAATATAGTAAAAAATAATAGGTAGTTTTATTTTCATGTCTGCTCACCACTTCATAAAACCATTGTGTGTATATTTTTTAAGTACCCTTTGAAACTTCTGCCAAAAGATTTTCAATTAGTTACTGGTTTTACCTCGTCTTTAACCGATCAACGTTTCAGAATCGCTTGAACTCATTTTAAATCAAATATTAGTATAAAAACAGAGTTTTTTAATTTCCGTATAGCTCCCGTCAAACCATATGGTCTTTTTTTTAATTTTAAATGTAACACTAATATGTAACTGCCACGGGCCGTCCCACTTAGCAGGTTTTTTTTTATTCACACTGGCTATTTAACACTTATAAGACCGATGCATTTTTATTTTTTGTTTTAATCGATATTTTTCATAATTATGTACAGTTTTTCGCAGACTACATAGCCAAATTTAATTCTATCGTTAAAATTCCTTCCCACCCTCTCCTCTCCCTCTAGGGAAGCAATAACTTAGTATGAGTCTTCCACCCGCTATTCGGATCAAACAAACAATACTTTCCGTGTATGAGATACAAAAACGTAAATCGCTGTTGAGGCAATAGAAATTGATTATGTGGGAGTTACTTGTCTTGTTAGTAATATAGCCAGTAAGAAGATGCTTGACGATACAAGAGGTACTTGTTTTACCCGTTAATTCTTCACAAGTTTATTTAGAACTAAAAGGTCCACTTGCACAGAAATTCATACATAATGGGACCATTTTAATTCTGTTAGCAACTAACTTGGGAGTTAATAAGGTTACTCTCGCTGACGGGCCTTATTAGCACTGCAATTTCACAACATATCCTGTCAGTAATTTTCCATTTCTCAGAATTTCCTGTGTCCTATTAAGCTTGATGAACTTGGGTAACTTATCTATTCTATGTAGTGACAAGTAATATTGTTTTAAGCAAGTTTTGGTTCATAATAACAGTATGTTTTAAAAAGCGTGTTTAGCAAACTCAAAAATAAATATTTGGGAAAAGTTTAGGCAGATGATAATGAAAAGGTTGTTTTAAAAAGATTTTCAATTTATTTACAACTAGCTTTTGCCCGCTACTTCGTACGTGCACATCCCTGAATTCCCCAAGGAACCTACAGCGAAATTTCAGCTTAAACCAGTAGTTCCGGCTGTGCTTTGTCTGCCAGTCAGTCACTGGGTAACGAAAGAATGTTCTATCATCATCATCATATCAACCGAAAGACGTCTACTGCTGGACATAGGCCTTCCCCAAGCGTCGCCACAACGACCGGTCCTGTGCGTCTCGCATCCATCCAAGAATGTTAAATACCTATTAGGAATTAACAATTCATACGAACCCATCGCCAACTCGCTGCGGACATTTAAAAACATACGCACTTCCCAAGGGATTGTTTGCTTATTTTTTTCCAAACGTGCTTACACAGACTATGTTTGTCTAACCTATGACTATATTTGATTAAGATTAAAATTAGTCAGGTAAAAGGGCTGACATAATAATTCCATACAAAGGTTTTTTTTTGCATCTTTACTTTCTACTGAAGTAGAAAGAGGATGGACATGGATAAAGAAGTGCAGTTTGTGTGTTGGGGCCGTCAAATAAAGAATCGGCAAAGACTTGATTATTAACTTTTTAATACTAGTCATATAAAAACACTTGCACTCTATTCTTCGTCATCATATCAGCCAATTGCCGTCCACTGCTGAACGTAAGCCACCCTCAAAGAGTACCAACCATTCCGGCTTTGAGCAGTACGCATTCATCCGCTGCCAGCCCTCTTCAAATCATCGATCCATCGTGCCGCAGGGCGTCTCACACCAACTCTGGTCTTCATTTGTGTGTAGTTGTAATTATTAGGCATCTTTGACTTGATAGGTAATAAAAATAACTACACAATTTTATTAACAAACACGTGCCAACTGTTCAATTAAATAAATTGAAAAATCCAATTGTCCTTAGTTTCACATTGTACAGCAGATTTAAGATAGAGACAAACTGGTCCAACGTACGCAACGTATGCAACGCGCGCGTATGCTGGATTCTTGATTTTATATGACAAAATATGCAGTAGAAACACACTTATCGTATGCAACGCAACTTACGACGTCAAAAGCGTTGCATACGTTGCGTACGTAGGACCGATGTGTTTCTCGCTTTTCGCATCGATAAATAAACCGAAAGTATTTAGTTGGCTGGTTGTTGAAAGCATTTATACAAAGGAGGCTGAAACGTTAAAATATTTTCATTTTATTTTACAGGATATTGTATTCATTTCATTTTATATTAACCTCACTGACATCATTCACAAAAACACGATTTCAAAAATATTTTCCTTTGACCAGTCTATCGTGTCGTTTTAATGAACCTACCAATTCATTTTACTATAAAATCAATTTTCCTACAAACGGTTTCGAATTTAATGATATTCCTATGAGAATAATATAATAAAAATTTCATTTGCAACGTGGAAGCCTGTGTTCCGCAGATCAGATACATAACGAAATTTATGTCATGGAAAGTATAAGTAGGTTTGTAAGTTTCGCGCTTTTAGGGTTCCGAACCTATGTGTGGGAAAACGGAACCCTTCTAGGATCACTCGGTTCTGTCTGTCTGTCTGTTTGTCCTTCTGTCATAGCCAATTTTCTCCGAATCTACTAGACTGATTCAGGTAAAATTTGATACACATAAATATTAACCCAAACACGGAAACACATTTTGAAAATACGGTCACGGCGCAAAGAAAACTAATAATTAAAGTTTTTACAACATATGTGGTGGTTCTGAAAATTATTATTTTTTTAATTTGAAAAGTAAATGGTTTTGAAGGTATTCAAGACATTAGATGAAAAATTACCATTCCCCGAAAAATTATCTCCGAAACCACTGCGAATAAAATCATAAAAATCTGATTATAGGTTTTTACATAAACGAGTACATTACAGGAAAGCCTATAAAAAGTCTATAATTTGAAAGTAACATTAAAAAAAAAACATATCCTCTCCCAATAGAACCCTTTGCACGCGAGTCCGACTCGAGCTTGGTCAATTTTTTTGATACTTGAATACTTCGACGTGATTTTTCCTCGTTTAATTGAAAATATTATTGCATGTGGCTTTAAGCTTTAAAGCCTACCATTCATTGGAGGCGACACTGAAATTACTCGTCGACGTTACATGGAATATTAAAATATAAGAACCTAGCCAAGTTCAAGTCGGACTCGCGTGCAAAGGGTTCCGAACGGAAAATCATTGACATATAAAAAACCCAAGATACATACTCAGCATCTCAAAAACGTCCGCAAAAAACAAGCGCACAATGTATAATTGTGCGCAAGTTGCAAACAGTCTCGCATCGTTCGCCATACTGCACTGCTTTGTAAAAACAACTTTAAGCGATCCGTGTAAGGTTTGCAAAAAAAAAATGTTTGTAGTATAACTACACACAACTCACACATGACACTTGATACATGTCAGTTTTTGACGACAGTTTCGAGTGTTGCATTTATTCGAGACTGTGCATCTTGGGTTTTTTTATATGTCAATGCGGAAAATATATATATATTTTTTAACATGTTGCATTCAAATTAGACATTTTATAGGCTTCCTGTACCGTATTCGGAAGTTGATACAAGCATAATAATATGGTAAAAATGTTTTTCGTTTCAGAGGAGCCCTGCTTCGCGTTTCCCCCGGCATTCTGACTTCCTTGTGCAGTAAATCTGGAGGAAACAGTATAAAGTACGTGCCTTACGTCCACCATTATGATCAAGATCATGACCACAAGAACATGCAACTCAAGAGGCCAATGTCTCCACATGTGACCCACTATGGACCAACCTTACCGGCCATGACGTCAATCGCTCAAAGAGCTACTGGTAAGCAACTTAATAAATTCTGAGCAAAAACAGCTGAAGTTAGTAGCATTAATATTCCCAACACAGTTCATATGTTACATTATTTGTAAGTGATAGATCATATTTTTTTTAAGTAGGTTAAAAATAACACTTTTCCACGTCAATCTTTTTGAATAGAATATAATAACATTTATTTGCATGAAAACATGGTCTATGAGATGGTACAAAATTAAATACAGTGCATACATGTTTTTGTTTAACATAAGCGTGCAAATTTTTCGTGCAAACAATTTTGGTCAGTTATTATTTTCGATAAGAATCTCTTTTAGACTATAAAAGCTATTAGTGACAGCCAAATATATATAATTTACTTTTAAATAATCTGGTATTCAGAATTTTTAGGTCGCTCGGTATCTTATTCGATATTTCTACACATGTATACAAACAGCTTTTATTATATTTAGCTAGCATAGTTGTGGTTTTGGTTTTTATTCGGTCGCTTTTGTTGTAGTACGTCTCAATCTCAAATCGTGTATTGCAATCCATAATGTACACATACAGGTGGTAAAATGATTAAATAGAAAGAATTATGGACCCTGTCGGGCACAGCAAAACTTTAAATAATTAGGAGAGAGGAAGAGCGCTTTAGATAATTTTTCTTGTAAAAGTAATGTTTATTATTTCCTGTCCAACTTGTACCTATTGTTGAACATTTTATGCACATTATTATTATCTACATATCTATTTTTGAATTAAATTATATTTTTACGTGGCACATGGATTTGAGTTTCAGGCTCAGTGATTAACTATTGATGAATCTGACCAGTGGTCAGTTTGACAGTGCCTAGTTCGGTAGTTTCCATCTTTTATGCCACACAGCTAAGAAGGGTATTTATTATTTGCCATTTTAGGAGTAGTTATTGTCAAAATAAATAAAAATAACGATGAAAATATTAATGGCAGCCAAGAATAAAGCCACTTTTTCCAGTCTCTAATGGCTGTCACTACAAGTTTCTTGTTCCTCATGTTTATTCGTTATCGTTGTGATAAAACAACTTGCACTTCTGCTCGTCCAAGTTACTGGCACATACCTATCACTCATTTAAATCGGCGAAGTGCTACTTCGCATGAAATTTCAAAAGTTGAAATCAAAGATCTAAAAAAGTTCGTTAAAACTTTTTCGTGACAGAGTTTTGAAAAAAGAAAGAAGTTTGATAATTTATTTTCTATAGAAATTGTTTTAAAATTGCTCTCACTGTCTCTTTGAAGTGATTTTCGAAAAAGATCCTATCTAATTCTTTAGATCTTAGTAGGTAACTTGCGTGTGCTTATCAAGCTTAATTTAATATCAGCCAAGTTATTTCCAAGACTAAGGACTAGTGAGTTTTTATGGAATACAGTGAACAGTAAATTCTCTTGATAAGCAAAATTTAGTTTTGCTTAACAAGATCCCATTGTTTGAGTCTGCTCTTATCGCCATTTGGAAATGTATTTTGTTTCGTTCTCCGTTTTTTCCATGAATGTATGATACAACGAAATCGGTGTAGTTCTCAAGTCATAACAAGTTAAACGCCTTGAAGATAAATTCGATGACTTCATAATATCGTGGTGTCATTCAAGTTTAAGCAGCTATCCGCTAAATATTAGTACTTCTGTCAAAATCGGGTTAAGTCATTATACTGATTGTGTAGAATGCTCTACACAAAGGCTGTATCCTTAGCAGACTGCAAATATAATAAATACTACATTCAATGAAATCGTTTAGCCATGTTTAACATTCTGCTAGTAAAGAGTGATGATTAAAAAAACTTGTGACATACCCACACGAGTAAAATAATTTCAAAATAACCGTTATTGCAATTCAGAGTGGCAAAAGATAAATCGTACGTTTTTACCTTGCGGAAACGAAATTTAGATGTCGTAATCCATGAGTGCACCTAATTGTTACGACCCTGTTAATTATACGAGGGGAGGTTGTATAGGGGGAGCAAAAATGAATAGGGTGGTTTAACAACCCCTTTCGACATAGCTATCATTCGTTTTAATAAGCCGACAAATTGATCAGCGCGTTGCATCTGTTTCGATTAATTACTAAGCCTACCTACCTACCGATTTGGGATTTATAATATTGCTTTGTAGTTGGTTATTCGACAGGAGCTAGCTGATATTTAATAAGTGCATCTTTTTTGTGTTTTGATAATAGTTTAGTTGTAATATTTTTGACAGCAGTAATTCGAATTGGATAAAAACTATTTGATATTTTGGTAAGTCTGCTACAAGTGTATGCTTTTGTGGTTTTAAGTAAAATTACAGCATAATTAGGTTTTTGAACATCCGTAAAAAACGGAACCCTTATAGGATCACTCGGGTATCTGTCTGTCTGTCCGTCCGTCCGTCTGTCCGTCCATCTGGCACAGCAAGTTTCTCCGGATCTACTGGACCAATTTTGTTGAAATTTGGTATACATATGGACTTCTGTGACCCAAACACGGATGCGTTACGTAATTAAATCAATTTTTAGTATGGGGGTAACTTTTGGGGGTCAAACTACAAAATTTAAAAAATGTTTTCAAAAGATCGTGTGACATATCAAATGAAAGTGCTTACTGTGAGGGTTTTAAAGAAATTCAGGAAATTAAGACCAAAAATTACCATTCCCTTCCACTTATCTCCGAAACTAATGAACCTAAAATTTTGTAAAAAATGCAGATTATACTTTTTTACCTAAATATTACAGGAAAACTTATAAAAAGTCTGTAGTGTTAAAATAACATGTAAAAAAAAATGAAATTGGTTCGGAACCCTTTGCACGCGAGTCCGACTCACACTTGGCCAGTTTTTTTCATAATTAAGTACAGTACTCTCGTAACAGGCATTTTTCACAATTTGGTAATCGGAAAAATATGTTGTCGTCGGTTGGTAAGCAGTTTTTTTTATTATCATATGTAAGTATTTGATAAATGATTGATAAGTCTTAAAAGAGACATTTTAAAACATTAGAATACTAAGTGGTATCTAACAAAATTGCCGATTTATCAACTGCAAAATATAGTGCTAAAAATATTCCCTTTGCATTTGAAAGGTTTAAATACGTAACCTGTCAAACCCTTTGAAAGGTTCGTCGTAATTTGAATCGGATGAGATTGGTGAATGTGAACATATCCGATCAAGCCCGTGCAAAGCATCCAGCGCACGGTGTTCTGGCAAACAAACTAATGTCAACATTGCGCACCTTGAATTAAGTCTAAAATAAACCTTACTGAATCTGGGCTTTGATGCTGTAGTGAAAGTTTATTTTTCTCAAATATCGTTGGAAATTTGAGCGTTATTTTGACAACATTCTTCGAGATAAATCGAAATTGCTGTACACATGAGCAGCGGCCTGCAAAAGTTGTATGAAAATCCATATCTGTCGTGGTTTAGCCGCCAAATAAATTGCATAGTAAACTCACATCTGTCGTGTAATTTAAAAATGGAACGATCTTTTACTCCGAAACAGGGTGACCAAGGAGGTAACTTATCAAAGGTTTTATTTAAATTTCGAACCGGCTTGCAAATAGAAAGCTGGTTATTGAAAAAAAAAACCAAATGAATACATTAACGCGGGAAAAATTATTGTTTGTTGTCCGTCATTCAATTTGAATAGTAATTGTATTTTCAAATAAAAAGTTCTACTTAGGTACAACATAACTTTAATTTCCTCGCATTATTTGAAAAAAGTACTATACAAGCCTTGGACACAACTAGGCATTGACAGACTTACGTATAATATGCCTCGGCTTCGCTTCGGCGCACATTTACACGTTCGTCCATCAATGCCTTTTTTGCTGGCTGCAGCATTAATGTACTAGATTTTAAGATTTTTCACTTAAAGAGTGAAAGGAAGTCACTTTCTTGTGCGTAGTTTGTCGTAGAATCTTGATAAAATGTCGTGTTTCAGGTTAAACTAACAACAAGTTTCAGGTTAAACCAAGTAATGGCTAGAATTTCATACCTCTTGTACTTGATTTTAGCATCGTCAGATATCTTACAGACGTCCTAGCTATTGGAAGTATCTGCTGGCTTGATTATTAAGCTTGTTTCACACGTACTACAACCACACCACACCGCCGCGACAAAAGGTGGTCAAGCTGTGGTAACGTGTGAATAGTGTCGCTGCGGCTTCTTGCGGTTGCGTTGTAGTATCTACAAAATGTGGATGTGTTTGCGATGTGGCCGGCTGCTAGTTCACGGTGTCGCTGGTGGTTGTGTTATGATTGCGACGTGCTACGATGTGGTCGGTATCGCACACGCGGTCGATAATGATGGCAAAATGGAGTTATTCCGGTCGGATCCCCTGATCTAATCCCATGCTGGTAGGTAATTATTATGCTTTAATTCCTGTCTCATCTACTATATTTTTGACACTGCAGTCTGACCCCCTTACTCTTTGTGACAGGTAAGTACAGTCCGGGGGAAAACAGTTGTTCATGTAAAAAATATTTATTTCCATTACACTAAGAATTACGAACATGTGTATTTCAATAAACCCTGTATGTACATTTTGTTGCTGACTGTCCCAAAAATCTGTTAACAGAAAGGGTATTCGACCGAGATAAATATTTAAATTGATTTGTGAAAATGTGGTCCGTGTGGATTTAACTATTAACCCGGCCCACATGTTATGGTTGTGGTGTGGTAGTGGTACGTGTGAAACACGCCTTAAAATGCGTTGGCCACTGGTTGTATTAGGTTGCGTAGTGAATGATCTGTGAAATATCCATTACCAAGCAGATGACTAAAAAAAAGTCTTACCTAAAATATAGATCATGTATTTTTTCTTTTTTCACGTAAACAAAGATATAGCGCATTGAAAACTCGTGTGACGTCAAATGTGAGTACATTTTTTACAGAATAGTGACGTCAAAAGCCCACTCTCCTGATCTTTGATGCCTCTTATCTTCGTCAATTTTTATCTATATTTCTATACTAATGTATAAAGCTGAAGAGTTTGTTTGTTTGCTTGAACGCGCTAATCTCAGGAACTATTGATCCGATTTGAAAAATTCTTTCAGTGTAAATGTATATTATCACGCTAAGACTAAAAGGAGCGTAGCGGTAACGAAAATTGTGACGCAGACGAAGTTGCGCGGGTCAGCTAGTTAATTTGATAAAGCAAAAAATACATATCCAATATTTTACGATATCTAAATGACGAACTAAATAAAATCTTATTCTTTTTTTAATCAGGAATTATCCTTATTGCATATATACTAATATACTAGTTGATCCGCGTAACTTCGTTTGCTCCGCTCCACCTTGTTTTAGCGTGATGATATATAGCCTTTAGCCTTCCTCGATAAATGGACTATCTAATAATGAAAGAATTTTTCAAATCTGACCAGCAGTTCCTGAGATTAGCGCGTTCAAGCAAACAAACAAACTGTTCAGCTTTATATATGAATACTAGCTGACCCACGCAACTTCGTCTGCGTCACAATTATCACTACTGCTCCGCTCCTATAGGTCTTAACGTGATGATATATAGCCTTCCTCGATAAATGGGCTATATCTAACACTGAAAGAAATTTTCAAATCGGACCAGTGGTTCTTGAGATTAGCGCGTTCAAGCAAAAAAACAAACAAACTCCTCAGCTTTATATATTAGTATAGATTAGTATAGATTATAAAATAAATAAAACAGTTTGTGAGTTTGTGAGGTTGCAGGGGTAATCATTGGATATACTGAACCTATTTTGAAAATTAATTGACCAATAGAAAGCCACATTATTTGTGAGTGTCATAGGCTATATATTAACCCGAAAATACCGCGCAACGAAATGGGCACCTAGATTTTGTGTGCTGTGAAATCCTGCAAAAAGCATCAACGAAAGTTATTATTGTATCAGTATCAGAGCAATAATTGTAAAAACATTTTTCATGATTATTCAACGATCGGGAAAATAAATTTTGTCTGTGTGTTAGAGTTCCTATTCTTCGCTTTCGATCTTGAACAGCTTAACACACACAGGTTTCTATACATGAAACGCTTTGGAATAGTTAATCTAATATCGTATGCAATTACACACCTCATTAGGTTACTATGCGTAACTCAGTTAAGCTGTAACACATTGTAAACCTGATATAAGCTAATACATTAGGTATTAATTAGACTTGATTCAATTATGCCCGGTTTGAGGATGGACCATATCGATCGTTTATTTGTCCGTTAACGCTGTGTCATAACGATATTGGTTGTTAAATGGTAAACGGACAGATATACGACTGATAAAGTACCTCAGGAGCCGGGCATAAGTTAGATAAGAATGTCTTGTAGAATATATTATTTTTTTAAATAAACTGTATAGATAGTAAATTTTTGTTTCACGCATTTAATATATCTACAGTTTCTTTGTAATGTGGCCCTATTTTAAACGATACGATATAAGTGGATTTCTCCGTTTGTACGCTTATATCTTTTTAATTGCGCAACGGATTTTAATGCAGCTTTCTTCAATAGACAAAGTGTTTGAAAAGGAAGGTTTATATGTATATAATTCGTCCAGAAAATTCAACGGGAACGGAAAAAATGGGATATACGCGTACGAAGTCGCGAGCAAAAACTAGTAAAATAATATAATAAACATTTAATTTAAAATTAGGGATGCCGTTATAAGAACCCCATTATGGCCGTCTACAATTTTTTCAAGTTCAACTTCTTGAGGTAGAGGTTAGCAAGTCAATACAAGCTTTTCCTTTACTAACCTCGTTAGTCAGTATTGTGAACCATGTGAACCTCCTTATCTGTACTTGCTGGCAGACAAGTTAGTAGTTGGAGTTTTGTAAGCGTCCGGCAGAAATCTGTACTAATATATAAAGCTGAAGAGTTTGTTTGTTTGTTTGCTTGAACTAATCTCAGGAACTATTGGTCCGATTTGAAAAATTCTTTCAGTGTTGGATAGCCCATTTATCGAGGAAGGCTATAGGCTATATATCATCAGCAGTAATGAAAATTGTAACGCAGACAAAGTTGCGCGGGTCAGCTAGTATAAAGTAGTATTTGAAAATACGAACGATAAAAATAGATTTTAATACGTCAGTCTTATACTAGCACGCCTTTAAGGCAGATGCCGAATTGATTGAATCTCAATTAAAGTTTTATTTTAATTATTCACAGTATTATACTATAACAATAAACATGCAATTTTTATTATTGGGAAGCTAATACGACGAAGAATAACTTCAAGTAATAATAAAGGTAGGTTATGGAGGCGTCTTTTTGAGAAATTGTAACGACAATTGTAAAAATTGATGAAAAACATACAGATTCGTGCTAAAAAAACATGTTTATTTTCGATTGAAGGTAGTTTTTATTCCACTATTTTTATTTTATGAGAATGCGTTATTACTTCCGATTATTATGGAGTTTGTTTCATCGTGATAGATCATTTAGTTTAAAAGTTACACAGTTTTGTTTATACCAGGGTCACAATTGCGAACAATTTTTTTTTTTAAATCCATAACAATATTAATAAAATGTTTTATTTTTAATACGTTTTCCGTCGATAAAATTAAGCATAGATTCCCTCATTTTCAGATGTGCACATTATAAAGACTCACTGTATATAGGTCTCAACTTTAAAACAGTTATATCCAACTTATTGAACTTGTATAAACGTTCGGTTTGGAAGAAAATGCACAGTTATATGAAGTAATAGCTTCTGCCAGCGGCTTCCCCCGCGTAATCCCTAGGGAACATACTCCCGGGATTTATATAACCTCTGTGCAAAATTTCATCAAGATCCGTTCAGCCGTTCCGACGTGATTTAGTAACAAACATCAATACATACTTTCGCATTTATAATATTATACAAAATAATATAATATTAATATTTTATAAATTATAAATATATGTATTAATATTTTATAATTATAAATATATGGATTCGCATTTATAATTTGAAATTTATAATATGGGTATCAAATGAATGGGTATCCTGCGTAAAATGCCAAAATAAACGTCGTTACTCTAAAAAGCTTGTTTTTTAAAACATTAAACAGTCTTCCAGACCCCTCTGGAAGACATAATAGAGTACATAATAGAGTATTTTACTAAAAAATCTAATTAGTCCGTCAGATAGATTTAAAAAAAATATTGGACACGTATTTTTACTTTGTAAACAAAAAAGGAAGACGATACAGTGCGTTGAAGACACGCGTGATGTCATGTGGTTTGGTAAAATTGTACCATCATAGTGACGTCACGCGTGTTTTATCATCTCATCGTGGCACTGTATCATCTTCATCTTTTGTTTACGCGAAAAAAGAAAAAATACGTGTTTAATATTTTTTGAATATCTATCTGACGGACTAATTCGTTTTTTTTTAGTAGAACACCCTATTGCTCGCGGCTCGCGGCGATTTGCATAAGAGCAAATCAAAGCTCAACGTGCCAGTAACGCATTGTTTGTTAGGCCGCAAAAAGTAATCAAAGTAAATCTGAAAATCTGTTATTTCTACGTAATATTACAATATAGGTATCCTACACAGTATCACAATCGCGATAATTATGACTATTAATACTCATGAATAATTTACACAGTAGTTATCAAAGTCGAAATCGTAAAACAGTTTTGGTAACAGGCTACGTTTAGTGTTATCAATTGAGACTTTGGTTTTTTAATCGCATTGGGTCGCTACCGCATTATCAAAATTCTAAACAAATTGCGTTTTCTGTGAAACAATTTACATTCTATGCCATAGAGACTTGGTTCTAGTGAACGCGAATAAAATGTAGTTGGTGAAATCCATTGCACGAAAATCGTGATCAATATTTACGTTCAAGCAGAACTAAATTTGCTTAAACGCGGAGAAATTAAGAACGCCCTTAGTGACATTGAAAGTTTGATAAGCTTGATATAATCTTTATACACTAGTCACAAAAATTAAGGGATATAAAAAAAATTCCAAATTTTTGGGTGATTTTCAACAACCTGTAACTCCGAGGAAAATGGTCGTACAGAAAAAATAAAAAAAGCATATTGTAGCTCCAAGTGTTTAGTTTTCTATCTCAATAATCAAAGTCAAAGTCAAAAAGAACTTTTTTGCTTTGACGATAACTCCGCGGCAAATCGTCGTACAGGCTTTTTGAATACGCTTAAATAAAGAGTATTAAATTCTCTAAAAGAGCTTTTGAACGAAACAATCAAAAAAATTTTTTTGAAGCCCGTGGACCTTTTTTTAGACGGGAAAAAATTTGGAAAAATTTTTTTTCGGTACTTTTCTTAGGATTTCTCCAAACCTGGACATGACAAAAATTCATGGTCATATCTGAAAACTAGACACTTGGAGCTACAATTTGCTTTTTTTATTTTTTCTGTACGACCATTTTCCTCGGAGTTACAGCTTGTTGAAAATCACACTAAAATTTGGATTTTTTTTATATCCCTTAATTTTTGTGACTAGTGTATATTAAAATGAATTCCTATTTCCCTTGGTCACGGCATCACGCGTGAATGGTTGGTCCGGTTTCGCTAATTATTTTTTGTTGTGTTTGTTACAATCAGGAGAAGGTTCTTATGAAAGAAAAAAAATAAGAAAGTTGCAGTTGGCGGGAGCGAAGCCGGCGGGGGACAGCTAGTAATGTTAATAAATCTCTTTATTTTCAGGCTACTTCGGCCAATAGATATACCTTACAAAATAACATATCCCTACTAATCTAATATACAAAAATCTCGTATCACGGTGTTTGTTACCGAACTCCTCCGAAATGGCTCGACTGATTTCCATGAAATTTTGTGTGTATATTCAGTAGGTATGAGAATAGTTGGTAGGTTATTTTTTATATATATGGCGAAACAACGTTTGCCGAGTCAGCTAGTAATATTATAAATGTGAATGTAAATTTATTTGTTACGCTTTCACGCGAAACTACTTGACCGATCATCATGAAACTTTGTACACATATTCTTGGAGGTATCCGAAGTAACATAGGACACTTTTTATTTAAAAAAAAAAACGAAAAATGCCGCCCAACGAAGTGGGCACGGGTTAGCCAGTATATAATAATACAGATTGAGTTAATATATAAAAACTTAGGCCTATGTCAGTAAAAACTTCACTTCACTTAGCACTACGTCATTGTGCGATCTGGTGGCGCTTGTCCGCGGAAGCGGCGGAACACCACGTCCAGCGGCCAAAATCCTCTTCCATGACGAGGTGTAAAAAACATGTTGGTATAATAATTGTTTTTATTTCATATTACACGTTCCGTCAAAGTCACCGTAAAAGCATTCATCCATCAAACAGTTACATAAAAACACTTTTAAAATCCATCCCACACAACTATAGTGTTTGTACAAATGTACTCTAACATGACAAAATATTCTGATTGATAGACACAAACAAAATGTAGTATTTTGTGTATTGTTTTCACGACATTAAGGGAAACGTAAAGTAAATATTCCTGGGGTTATTGAGGAACAGTAGTGGTACACAGTATTCTTACTCGAGCTGCTCAGTGCTCTCCCCTAGCTTCTTTGAGGTGGTTGGTGCCATTCGTCATAGCTTTGTTTTTGTCACATTCATAGAAAGTGCTACGGCCTAGCATTGCTCCATGTTGTAGTGGGCTAAGAGGCGGTGGAAGATTGAAACATGCCTATTTTAAGTAAATTAATTTTAGTCAATTTTATTTTATAAACCGGAAACATTTAGTTTCAACTAATAATATTTAGCATGGAGAATATGCCTGGGTAGACTTGCCTATTTTTTTTCTGTTCATGGCTACCTGGCAATAAAGGGAACTGCATCGATCTGCTAACCAATAAAAATTGGTATCGAAAGAAAGATATTTAACGAACATAATCGTATAGGCTTGCCTTCAAAAAAAAAAGAAATAGCCATGAACGATTTTTTATTGGCAAGCTATCATAGGCAATAAGTTTATAAAATTTGATAAAAAAATGTCTCATGTGGTTAAAAGGTGGGTGAAGGTCGATTTTCTACTGTCTACCCTACAGTAGCACGAGGCCGCAGCTGCCGATGAAGCAAAGATGTCAATGTCGTCGGCGAAATTTATATTAATTAGTACTTACTTCAAATGAAGCAAAACAAAACTGATTTCAACCACACTTGACTCACGCGAAATCGTAAAAATGTCGCTAACTATCATCAATCTCTTCAAAGTTACAGTGAACAGGCTCCTTCTGGGTAACCTCGCTCCATCGTGGACTTTCTCTCTGTCATCTCTGACCTAGACTAGAGTCAAAAGCAAGCCCATTAAAAAAAATGTGTTGTTTCAGAATATATTGGCCTTTAAGTACGTCAAAAACATGTAGGGAGTTAGAACTTTGTGGGACTAGGAGGACCAAAATTAAAAGACGATGGTATTTCGTTGTACATCTGTGTTAGTCGGTACTGTAATGCTGCAGGTTAGGGCTTCTGCAAAGTCAGGGGATCGTGACCAAAGAAAAAATTGTTGGAGTTTTAAGAGATAATTATATTGAGCTCATGCTCCAAAGAAAGCTTTTTTACAGTTCTGTCCATATGCCATTATTCAGACCTATTCTAAATTATAAACTATCTTTCATTAATTATTCTAAAGCTTTTATAAATAAGTTGATGCATCCATGGAGGGTGAGGCATCCAAGGAGGATGTCTGACCGTATCTACAAAGGTCTTTCCACGAATCTATCTTGTGCCCTTCCGTGTCGATACTTCTAAAAATGAAATCATTTAAACGGTAATTTCGAACGTTCCTTATCAAGCTGGCAACTGTTGTTTGAATTTAGTCTAATGCAAACCAGCAATTAATTACCTAAGTGAGTGCGAATAGCTTCACCTCTTTGACTGATCGAACTTGACAATTCGAAAGTGACTGATAAATAATAGTTAAATGGTAACAAATTCTTTGAGTTTGAGATTTAACGGATAATAAATATTTTTTTCTTCCAACTACGTAATAATTTCATCATAACTAGCCTAAATAATGAGAACAAAGCAGCACTTTACTGCTTCAGAATAGAACAGTGCAGTAATGGATACATGGCCAACTAGATTTATACCAGCCAATCAGCGCTATTCTGACCACACAACAGGCCAATTGCAGGCTACAATCAAGACCAACTAGTTTTCTACCAGTCGATCAGCGCTATTTTTAATCCCGGGAACAATGGCAGAATAAAAGTACGATCATTGCAAAAAAAAAGATATGAATTGGCGCGAGTCGAATCGCAACCAGAACGTGTAGTGTTTTTATAGTTTTCTGTAGTGACTTCAGTTCTTTTTCGGAAATTGTAAGAAAAGCAGATTATGAACCTCGCGAAATTGACATTTATAATTGCACTGGTGTTTTGGAGCCCTCGCTAAAGCTCGAGCTCCAACTAACACTCGATCCGATTATAAGTCACTTTCTGCTCAAAGCAACAACCTACTATTTTTATTTAAATATTTTTTATGTTTGACATATATGATATTTTCGTAAACATAGGTTTAAAAGTTACTGAGAACATTTACGAAAAGCAGTTGGTTTAAAGAAATCAGACCGCTTGAAATTTTTTTGATGTTTGCCGGCGGCGGTGGCGGGATAAAAAGAAGAAGTAGCGTTGTTTAACAAAGCCAATTATTTTTTATTTTATTCATACGAGGATTGGTAAGTAACATTTTTGGAATCGTCTCCTCAAGCCCTGTATTTTGATACCACACTCGATAGGTTTGAGTAATAAATATTTTTTGAAATCATAAATAATATGGCACCAAAAATCGGCCATGTTAATTTTTGTATACCCAGTGCCACTCTCACATCAAGACGAATTCAACAACACCCTTTAAGCTGAAATCCATCAAGCGGTTTAGGCTACAAAGCGTGTGATAGAGAATCGTGCCGGCGGAGATTGTATTTATGACTTTGAGGGGTTCGCCCCCCTTAGTAAAGTTTACCCGTTTTACGTTGACGTTGAAGTGATTATTAAACTACAGTACTTAAAAAGAGCATTTGAATAATAGAAGATCCTATGGCAATATAAAAAAAAACATAAATTAAGATGAAAGCTGTCCTGAATCGACTTCTATCGTGATCCTTTACGTTCTGTAGTAATGAAAAACTGTCCATAATAATCATTGTTCGGGTACATATGTAGGTACCAAGGAATCTTATTAAGGAAAGGTCAATATACTTTATTGCAAGTTTATCTGGCCCCTATCATAAATAGTATTGGTATGATAACAGGTATGGGTAGGTTTAAATGGAACTGGAAATTTTAACTTGAATGAATTTTGCGACAGTTTGTTGTTTCAAGTTTCATAATTATCTCGAAAGCTGCACTCAAATGTGGACATGTTTCCTCAGAATAAAACAACTTAGAACTAACATAGACTCGCCTCTGTCACGCAGTACGGATGCAAACATCAGTTTCATATGTTTGAATACCGTGCTAGTTACCGGTCCTCTATTTGAGTATTCAAGAGTTACATTACTCTGTACACTCATTATATAAAGGCTTCGTAAAAGCGAAAACTTTTCCAGCGAAAACCATTGCTGTTTTTCTTCCATATTTGCCATTATAAAGTAAATATCTTCATATCTTTTTTTCACAAATTTTGTTTGGCATTAGCTTAGATTTTGGCATAAAAACTTTTCCTGTAGCATCCATAGTTTATCCGGTTCAGGTGGGCCCTCAATTGTCTATGTGAGGATTGTGGGCCCAACTTCACGGTCCTTAACTCGCTTGTTTTACTTTCACAATATCTGATTCCAACTTTCACAATTCATTGGGAATATTCACTAAATTTTAATCCTGAGCTCAATTTCAAAGAGTTTTAATAAACTGGCCCTCACACCACACGCACATCAAATATCTGCAGTGGCTATTATTTCTGAAGGAACACTACCTTTGTTATTTCAATTGAACTTTGCCGAAGCTTATTCTAAAATAATAGAATATGAAAACTGTGTTTGGGACAAAGCTTTGAAAGAATATTAAGAACTGTCCTCCAGACACTGTTTTGTGACAAGTTCTTTTCCATTTCTTTTAGCTCTTGTCTAAGCTGTTGACAATATTTAAGTAATACATAGACGGCTAAAATCATACCCTTTCCTTTTGGCTTTGTCTTGGTCAGGCGAAAATAGTGTGAATACAACAGTTTCTTTAAACTCGACAACTACAAAGAATGTCAATTTATAATTGTGTTGTTTTTAAAAGTGAATAAATTAGAAAAGCATAATCTCGAATTAACATCTTTTTTTATTTGCGATGGATCTGCTCTTGACTCTAGTCTAGGTCAGAGATGACAGGGTCTACAATGGAGCAAGCTTGCCCAGAAGGAGCCTGTTCATAACTTTGAAGAAATTATGATACTACCAATATGTTGACAACTTTTCAGAAGAATGTTTAAAGGATTTGGACAACAAGCAGTTCAAAGTAAAAACTATAAGTACATTCAATCAGAATAAAAATAATACAATCATTTTTTTGTCTGAAAAAAAAAATGTTAGTATACATATATTACTAGCTGACTTGGCAAACGTTGTTTTGCCATATGTAAAAAAATAGCCTCTTACTTATTCTGATTTATTTCGTGTATATTTGTTAAAAGGCTGTATCCGAGGGGTTTGATAACAAACACCGTGACACGAGATCTTTATATATTATATTATTACTAGCGACCGCCCCGACTTCGCACCGGTGCAGTTGTTTATTTAGCCCAAACTAACAAAGTGAACATCTAATTACCAGAATCAATAATATTGTGGTTCAGGCTGAAATAAAAAGTACAATAGGCAACCGCCAACGATGTCTGCTCTCAGGTGTCTACCAGTTCGGGACATCTCTACCTCAGTTATAATTATTTGGTGGCGCGACTTACTTTAATTTTGAGATATCTCCTAACATATTCATCCAAACTAAATTGTGTGAACGGCAATTAAGTAATATATTTAATAAGATAAGGATTTGTACTATATTGGTGAAAACACCTTTGCAAATGAAGCAGTATTTTATATCAAATTTGAATATCATGAAATGATTATTGTGAGTCAACCATAAAAGATAGACATATGCTATTGTGGACTTTTTCGTAGGTATTGATGTGTTATCTAAAACTGTAGTACATCGTTTTGTTTTATCATCAATAGTTTTCGCAGTGCACGCGATAAGAATTCGTGTGAAGAATTTTTTAGATCATTTTTTTTCCGACCTCTTCAGTAATAATGTTCATATATCAGCCAATTTACAGTAAACCTTTACAAATTATGTACTAAAACCTTCCTTAAAAACCAGTCTTATCTATTTAAAAATCCCCATTAAAATCCGTTGCGTAGTTTTAAAGATCTAAGCATACATAGGGACAGATAGACAGCGGGAATCGACTTTGTTTTATACTATGTAGTGATTTTACGGTATTCTAATAATTGTATTATAATTCTCCCCACAATATTGGCCGAGAGGGTTCCAAATTTGCTTCGATGAAGTATTACAAAATATGATAGGTAATTAAGTTTAGGTTAAGGTACTTCCGATAAAATTTGTTCCCCTTCCCCTGGAGCCGGTGAACCATTACTCCCAGTTTATGGCTAAATCAACAAAATGTTTTATAAGCCCAATTCTAATAATTGTATTATTCTCCCCATAAGATTGGCCGAGAGGGTGCCAACTTTGCTTCGGTAAAATATTGTAAAATGTGATGGGTGCTTGAGTTTAGGTTCAGGTACTTCCGATCAATTGGTTCCCCTCCCCCCAGCCAGTCAACTATTATTTGGGAATAATAGTTGACTGGCTGGGGTTCAAATGTACATTTGTTTTCTTATTATCATTAAGATTGTTCTTATTATGATATTGTTTTGAAAGTTCTTAAATCCAAAAAAAAATATACTGAAAGCAACTTTTTGAACATCTAAATCAGCCGGTCTGTTTTGTAAATATCTTACTGAGAAAACGAAGGTCGAGTCATGAAATGAATTGTCATTTCACCGTGGTTGACGCCGCACTTCATGGACATTTTTATCTATTTTTGACCCAACTGCGCCAGGAGGAGGTTATGTTTTTCAAGAGTATGTATATATATATATATGTATGTATGTATGTATGTACGTATAATTGCTTGGCACGCTCTGCGGCCGAACGTTGGAGCAGCTCGATGGATTTTAGCTTGAGATGTGTCGTTAGATTCGTCTTGATTGTGAGAGTGACACTGGGCGCCATATTACGCCTTCAAAAAAATTTTATTTTCAAATCTATCGAGTGATAAATAAAAGGCTCGAGTAGACGATTCTAAAAATGTAACTCATTAAAATGTAGGAAATAAAAAAAATTGGCTTTGAGTTGGTGGCATTAGATCAGTGATTGAACTGCATCAGACTACTTGAAAAGCGACTTGTTTCGAACTTTTAAGTTGATTTTAGCGGTCTGGTTTTTTTTACAAAGTTTTTTTTTTTTTACGATGAGCCGTTTACGGAATTGTACTGATACAGAGCTCTATATTACCGATCGCTGCTTCCATTCAGAATATCTCACCGTCAAACTATATCTATGCGAATTATTTACGGTGGCCCATATCATTCCTAACTCCGCTATAATTACTTAATCCATTTTCTTCTATTTCAGGTGCTCTATTAACTACCTACGCATTGGGCTTGGCCTGCGGCTCCCTGTTCCTCTCAAACGGCGTCGAGACCTACGTGAGCATAATACAAAGCCTGAACATGGGTGGAACGACGATATTCATCCTTAAATTAATACTTGGTGCACCTTTCTGCTTCCATTACCTCAACGCATTCCGATACATCGCGTGGAACCTCGGCAAATTTTTGGATATGAAGAGTGTATACTCCACTAGCTATCAATCCATGATAGCGGCTGGAATCTTAACCGTACTCTTTGCGCTACTTTAAATAATTTAAGACGCCAAAGGGCCAAAGCACACACGACAAATCACGAATCGAAAGTCAGAAATTTTGCGGGTAGATCGGTTGCTGTTTCGCGTTTGACGATAAATTGCTTTTGACCGTGGTTTCGGAACCGCTAGCTTTAGCAATTAGTTATTCGATCTGGTTCCCCTGGCTTAGATGTGAAATTGCGGTAGACTTGATAGGTAGCTGTGACTAGTCCGTCCAGCTCTCGAATCTGTCATGCGTATTAAAGGCGATATCGAGGTCCGAAATGTGATCAATTTACCAATCAACGATGTTAACGTTGTATGTGCTTTGACTCTCGATGACCATAGTAACTGCATCTATTTAACAGGTGTTTTTCTTTTAAAACTACCTACAGCATCAGGTTTTTCTGAAATTTCATTGTAAAATTTGAGCTTGACAACATTGTTCAGTAAGCTCTGAAAAATTTGCTTTGCCCGGTTTTAGCCGAACCAGACTGAAGCAAGATAGAGCGTTAATTTAACTCTGAAGGTGGTGTTTGGCTATAGACATCAAAATCATCGCCATGTTTCTCACTTAGACAATTGTTAGGTAGGTACTTTGCGCGCCGATCACTAAGCCAGTTTTGGAGTTCAGTACCTAAGTAGCGAGATTTCGTCACTGAACTGTCTTTAAATGTTTCGTAAACGAAGCCAGTGAAAGGCCAGTGAGTGAGCTGCCAATATAACTGACTGCGGAACTAGCCTAGAGTCAGAAGTGCATTAGGATTAATTGAAATGAGGGTGTAAACGTAGAAGAACGATCAATGAAGTAAGCCGCTCTTGCCACCGCTTCAGGCCGAAGTTTGATTTGTTTATCAATCACTCTAGTGGTGCAAAGATTGGTAGATTCTCTCTTGTAATGTTTTGACATCCTTCTTCAGTTCATTAATCAAAACTACAAATATAGAAAAGTAGTTTTTCTAACTACCTGTTAAAGGCGCAGGTCCACCGCGGCGCACGGAGAGGCTACGCACGTGTGTTAAGCTTCGCTGTTTACGAAAATGTATGTGATTGTTTCCACAGCAACCCACGGACACGCTACGCATCAATTGGCGTCATTAGTACATGCGTGGCTTGCTCGTATAAGGCGCTCACATAGCTCTTAATGCCATGTACGCTGTGATGCGGTAGGTACACGAATATTAACCCACGACTATGTACAACTATCGCAGTACAGTTTTGAGGTACGCCTTATGAAACGGAGGCGTATGTAGTGTGTACTACAGTGGAAACGTAGACTCACGTCAAACAAATTAATCCACGCAGCCAAAATGCGCCGCGTGCCCGTGCACAGCATGCGCCGCGGTGGGTCTGTGCCTTTATTGTTGACGTGTTTTAGTGAGAAGTCTTGACAAATACTTTCGTAATATTATGTTAGGAACTAATTCGATAAACCGAAAGTAAGATGATCAAAAACTGTGTCACCATGTTTTAATTTTTATTTAGTTGATACAATACATTGTACGTTTTTCGAAATACCTTTGTGTTTTTATGTAACACTAGCTGACCCGCCCTGCATCGTCTGCGTTATATTTTTCATTAGTGATCCGCTATTATTGGTCGTAGCGTGATGTTATTACCACCAAGGCCACCCTATAGCCTTTCTCGATAAATAGGCTATCCAACACTAAAAGATTTTTTTCAATTCACCGTGTAGTTTCTGCCTGAGATTAGTGCATTCAAACAAACAAACTCTTCAGCTTTATTACATTGTTAATTTGTTGCAACTAACACCAATCATCATCATCATCATATCGGCCAAAAGACGTCCACTGCTGGACATAGGCCTCCCCCAAGAAGGGGTTTGCCATAATCACCACGATTGGCAGGCGGGTTGGCGATCGCAGTGTATGGTGTTGAGTTTTACAGAGAACGCTGCTGCCTAACTAACACCAATGATATAGTAAAACTGGAAATTATCCTTAAACTGGCTGTGGCTGTTTATTGCCGTTTTAAGCCTAGCTTTCCACCGCACTATCATGTGCAATCGTCTTTTTGTGATAGTATGAGACATTAAAACCTTAGGCACTTATCTCACCGCCAGCGATTCAGTGAGTGGCAAGTAAAGCTTGGAAACTCGAAACGAGTTGGCGAGAAGCGAGTGAAAAATTTTGATAGTTTTGTCGCATGGCTTTCAGCGAGTGCTTCTGTGCGATGAGGGCGATTACTCGCAATGCTCGCTCCGGCTCGCACTATAGGTAGAAATTACCGATGGTTAGTGAGTTTTGACCGCCAAGCGAGCATCGCCGAGCGAGTATTGCTGAGCGAGTACAATCTTTGATACCCCTTGTCGCTGCGATCAACTAGTGGTAATAAGAGCCGGCTCGCCGGCAGTGTGAACAGAGCCAGCTATCGACTATGTGTGTCTCTTTTATTCACACGAGATCTATATCTTTTGTCCCTTTTCTCAGCGAGCAAATAGCGACAGCTAAGCCGGCGGTGAGACAAGTGCCTTGTCCAGACGACCGACCAATGAGTCGGTTATTTAGGTAGTTTCCGAATCCACTTCGAGATAAATTCGTGTTGCCATTATTTACGAGAGTCGAGTCGCAACATAAGCAATTTACTACATAAAATACAAAGTTATTGTTTGTTTTAAGAACCTGAGGATGCAAGAACCTAAGGCTTGTTTTACACATAGGTACCCCAACCACAATACAACCACAACACGTGGACGCTAACTTGGATGAAAATTAATAGCTAAATTCACACAGACCACATTTAGCCGTCATTATCGATTGCGTGTGTAATACCGACCACATTGCAGCCACGTCGCAACCACATCGCAACCGAAGATAAGTATTATTTGTTTTTAATTAAAGCCATAAGATTAAATCTCTTTGAACTGTTTTGATTTTAAGCTGCAAAGATGGATAACACTGAATTGATAAGACGTGTTCCTAAGAAATTTGGAATGTATTGTTCGTATTTATTAAAAGTTAGCGGAATAAGAGCTGCAAGCCAATTTATTGCACTGAAGAAGAAAACTTTCCAACTGGACGTCAAAAGGGTTGTTGACTTATACGACGATAACATTGCGTTAAAAACTTTTACTTAGTAGTGATGTCACAAGCCCCCACTTCCGATCTTTGATGTTTTTTATCTTCGTCAAATTTTATTAATTCGATAAAGCAAAAAATACGTGTCCAATATTTATTGATAATCTAACTGACGGACTGAAGTGAACTATGTTGTTTTACTCAAATCATCCCTATTTAATAACTTAATCAAAATCTCGGCGCACGATTCCGCATGGTCTTTCTGAAAACAAGCTTGCGCCATAGAATTACACTACCAGGAAAATATCCCATTGGTATGCGAAGCCCAGCGAGCGGCTTCCCCCGCATTATCCCTAGGGAACATACTCCCGGGATTTATATAACCTCTATGCAAAATTTCATCAAGATCCGTTCAGCCGTTCCGACGTGATTGAGTAACAAACATCAATACAAACTTTCGCATTTATAATATTATACAAAATAATATAATATTAATATTTTATAAATTATAAATGTATGTATTAATATTTTATAATTATAAATATATGGATTCGCATTTATAATTTGAAATTTATAATATGGGTATCAAATGAATGGGTATCCTGCGTAAAATGCCAAAATAAACGTCGTTAATCTAAAAAGCTTGTTTTTTAAAACATTAAACAGTCTTCCAGAGGGGGGCGGTACATAATAGGGTATTTTACTAAAAAAATCTAATTAGTCCGTCAGATAGATTTAAAAAAAATATTGGACACGTATTTTTAGTTTTTTCACGTACACAAAATAATGAAGACGATACAGTGCGTTGAAGACACGCGTGATGTCATGTGGTTTGGTAAAATTGTACCATCATAGTGACGTCACGCGTGTTTTATCATCTCATCGTGGCACTGTATCATCTTCATCTTTTGTTTACGCGAAAAAAGAAAAAATACGTGTTTAATATTTTTTGAATATCTATCTGACGGACTAATTCGTTTTTTTTTAGTAGAACACCCTATTGCTCGCGGCTCGCGGCGATTTGCATAAGAGCAAATCAAAGCTCAACGTGCCAGTAACGCATTGTTTGTTAGGCCGCAAAAAGTAATCAAAGTAAATCTGAAAATCTGTTATTTCTACGTAATATTACAATATAGGTATCTTACACAGTATCACAATCGCGATAATTATGACTATTAATACTCATGAATAATTTACACAGTAGTTATCAAAGTCGAAATCGTAAAACAGTTTTGGTAACAGGCTACGTTTAGTGTTATCAATTGAGACTTTGGTTTTTTAATCGCATTGGGTCGCTACCGCATTATCAAAATTCTAAACAAATTGCGTTTTCTGTGAAACAATTTACATTCTATGCCATAGAGACTTGGTTCTAGTGAACGCGAATAAAATGTAGTTGGTGAAATCCATTGCACGAAAATCGTGATCAATATTTACGTTCAAGCAGAACTAAATTTGCTTAAACGCGGAGAAATTAAGAAAGCCCTTAATGACATTGAAAGCTTGATAAGCTTGATATAATCTTTATATATTAAAATTAATTCCTATTTCCCTTTGTCACGGCATCACGCGTGAATGGTTGGTCCGATTTCGCTAATTCTTTTTTGTTGTGTTTGTTACAATCAGGAGAAGGTTCTTATGAAAGAAAAAAAATAAGAAAGTTGCAGTTGGCGGGAGCGAAGCCGGCGGGGGACAGCTAGTTAATATTAATAAATCTCTTTATTTTCAGTCTACTTTGGCCAATAGATATACCTTACAAAATAACATATCCCTACTTATCGAATATACAAAAATCTCGTATCACGGTGTTTGTTACCGAACTCCTAAGAAACGGCTCGATCGATTTTCATGAAATTTTGTGTGTATATTCAGTAGGTATGAGAATAGTTGGTAGGCTATTTTTTATATATATGGCGAAACAACGTTTGCCGAGTCAGCTAGTATATTATAAATGTGAATGTAAATTTTTTTGTTACGCTTTCACGCGAAACTACTTAACCGATTATCATGAAACTTACACTTTTTTTTTTACTATTTATAGGCTCGCGTTTGACCATTATCTCACCTGATGGTAAGCGATAATGTGGTCGAAGATGGAGCACGCTTGCCTAGAAGTAACACTTTTTATTTAAAAAAAAAAAACAAAAAATGGCGACCAAGCAAGTGGGCACGGGTTAGCTAGTATATAATAATACAGTTTGAGTTAATATATAAAAACTTAGGCCTATGTCAGTAAAAACTTCACTTCACTTAGCACTACGTCATTGTGCGATCTGGTGGCGCTTGTCCGCGGAAGCGGCGGAACACCACGTCCAGCGGCCAAAATCCTCTTCCATGACGAGGTGTAAAAAACATGTTGGTATAATAATTGTTTTTATTTCATATTACACGTTCCGTCAAAGTCACCGTAAAAGCATTCATCCATCAAACAGTTACATAAAAACACTTTTAAAATCCATCCCACACAACTATAGTGTTTGTACAAATGTAGTCTAACATGACAAAATATTCTGATTGATAGACACAAACAAAATGTAGTATTTTGTGTATTGTTTTCACGACATTAAGGGAAACGTAAAGTAAATAGTCCTGGGGTTATTGAGGAACAGTAGTGGTACACAGTATTCTTACTCGAGCTGCTCAGTGCTCTCCCCTAGCTTCTTTGAGGTGGTTGGTGCCATTCGTCATAGCTTTGTTTTTGTCACATTCATAGAAAGTGCTACGGCCTAGCATTGCTCCATGTTGTAGTGGGCTAAGAGGCGGTGGAAGATTGAAACATGCCTATTTTAAGTAAATTAATTTTAGTCAATTTTATTTTATAAACCGGAAACATTTAGTTTCAACTAATAATATTTAGCATGGAGAATATGCCTGGGTAGACTTGCCTATTTTTTTTCTGTTCATGGCTACCTGGCAATAAAGGGAACTGCATCGATCTGCTAACCAATAAAAATTGGTATCGAAAGAAAGATATTTAACGAACATAATCGTATAGGCTTGCCTTCAAAAAAAAAGAAATAGCCATGAACGATTTTTTATTGGCAAGCTATCATAGGCAATAACTTAATAAAATTTGATAAAAAAATGTCTCATGTGGTTAAAAGGTGGGTGAAGGTCGATTTTCTACTGTCTACCCTACAGTAGCACGAGGCCGCAGCTGCCGATGAAGCAAAGATGTCAATGTCGTCGGCGAAATTTATATTAATTAGTACTTACTTCAAATGAAGCAAAACAAAACTGATTTCAACCACACTTGACTCACGCGAAATCGTAAAAATGTCGCTAACTATCATCAATCTCTTCAAAGTTACAGTGAACAGGCTCCTTCTGGGTAACCTCGCTCCATCGTGGACTTTCTCTCTGTCATCTCTGACCTAGACTAGAGTCAAAAGCAAGCCCATTAAAAAAAATGTGTTGTTTCAGAATATATTGGCCTTTAAGTACGTCAAAAACATGTAGGGAGTTAGAACTTTGTGGGACTAGGAGGACCAAAATTAAAAGACGATGGTATTTCGTTGTACATCTGTGTTAGTCGGTACTGTAATGCTGCAGGTTAGGGCTTCTGCAAAGTCAGGGGATCGTGACCAAAGAAAAAATTGTTGGAGTTTTAAGAGATAATTATATTGAGCTCATGCTCCAAAGAAAGCTTTTTTACAGTTCTGTCCATATGCCATTATTCAGACCTATTCTAAATTATAAACTATCTTTCATTAATTGTTCTAAAGCTTTTATAAATAAGTTGATGCATCCATGGAGGGTGAGGCATCCAAGGAGGATGTCTGACCGTATCTACAAAGGTCTTTCCACGAATCTATCTTGTGCCCTTCCGTGTCGATACTTCTAAAAATGAAATCATTTAAACGGTAATTTCGAACGTTCCTTATCAAGCTGGCAACTGTTGTTTGAATTTAGTCTAATGCAAACCAGCAATTAATTACCTAAGTGAGTGCGAATAGCTTCACCTCTTTGACTGATCGAACTTGACAATTCGAAAGTGACTGATAAATAATAGTTAAATGGTAACAAATTCTTTGAGTTTGAGATTTAACGGATAATAAATATTTTTTTCTTCCAACTACGTAATAATTTCATCATAACTAGCCTAAATAATGAGAACAAAGCAGCACTTTACTGCTTCAGAATAGAACAGTGCAGTAATGGATACATGGCCAACTAGATTTATACCAGCCAATCAGCGCTATTCTGACCACACAACAGGCCAATTGCAGGCTACAATCAAGACCAACTAGTTTTCTACCAGTCGATCAGCGCTATTTTTAATCCCGGGAACAATGGCAGAATAAAAGTACGATCATTGCAAAAAAAAAGATATGAATTGGCGCGAGTCGAATCGCAACCAGAACGTGTAGTGTTTTTATAGTTTTCTGTAGTGACTTCAGTTCTTTTTCGGAAATTGTAAGAAAAGCAGATTATGAACCTCGCGAAATTGACATTTATAATTGCACTGGTGTTTTGGAGCCCTCGCTAAAGCTCGAGCTCCAACTAACACTCGATCCGATTATAAGTCACTTTCTGCTCGAAGCAACAACCTACTATTTTTATTTAAATATTTTTTATGTTTGACATATATGATATTTTCGTAAACATAGGTTTAAAAGTTACTGAGAACATTTACGAAAAGCAGTTGGTTTAAAGAAATCAGACCGCTTGAAATTTTTTTGATGTTTGCCGGCGGCGGTGGCGGGATAAAAAGAAGAAGTAGCGTTGTTTAACAAAGCCAATTATTTTTTATTTTATTCATACGAGGATTGGTAAGTAACATTTTTGGAATCGTCTCCTCAAGCCCTGTATTTTGATACCACACTCGATAGGTTTGAGTAATAAATATTTTTTGAAATCATAAATAATATGGCACCAAAAATCGGCCATGTTAATTTTTGTATACCCAGTGCCACTCTCACATCAAGACGAATTCAACGACACCCCTTAAGCTGAAATCCATCAAGCGGTTTAGGCTACAAAGCGTGTGATAGAGAATCGTGCCGGCGGAGATTGTATTTATGACTTTGAGGGGTTCGTCTCCCTTAGTAAAGTTTACCCGTTTTACGTTGACGTTGAAGTGATTATTAAACTACAGTGCTTAAAAAGAGCATTTGAATAAAATAAAAGACCCTATGGCAATATAAATAAAACAACATAAATTAAGATTAAAGCTACCCTGAATCGACTTCTATCGTGATCCTTTACGTTCTGTAGTAATGAAAAACTGTCCATAATAATCATTGTTCGGGTACATATGTAGGTACCAACGAATCTTATTAAGGAAAGGTCAATATACTTTATTGCAAGTTTATCTGGCCCCTATCATAAATAGTATTGGTATGATAACAGGTATGGGTAGGTTTAAATGGAACTGGAAATTTTAACTTGAATGAATTTTGCGACAGTTTGTTGTTTCAAGTTTCATAATTATCTCGAAAGCTGCACTCAAATGTGGACATGTTTCCTCAGAATAAAACAACTTAGAACTAACATAGACTCGCCTCTGTCACGCAGTACGGATGCAAACATCAGTTTCATGTTTGAATACCGTGCTAGTTACCGGTCCTCTATTTGAGTATTCAAGAGTTACATTACTCTGTACACTCATTATATAAAGGCTTCGTAAAAGCGAAAACTTTTCCAGCGAAAACCATTGCTGTTTTTCTTCCATATTTGCCATTTACAAAGTAAATATCTTCATATCTTGTTTTCACAAATTTTCTTTGGCATAAAAACGTTTCCTGTAGCATCCATAGTTTATCCGGTACAGGTGGGCCCACAATCCTCACATAGAGGATTGTGGGCCCACCGACAATACACAACTTCACAGTCCATAACTCGCTTGTTTTACTTTCACAATATCTGATTCCAACTTTCACTTTGGGAATATTCACAAAATTTTAATCCTAAGCACAATTTCAAAGAGTTTTAATAAACTGGCCCTCACACCACACGCACATCAAATATCTGCAATGGCTAGTATTTCTGAGGGAAACACTACCTTTGTTATTTCAATTGAACTTTGCCGAAGCTTATTCTAATATAATAGAATATTAAAACTCTGTGTTTGGGACAAAGCTTTGAAAGAATATTAAGAACTGTCCTCCAGACACTGTTTTGTGACAAGTTCTTTCCCTATTTCTTTTAGCTCTTGTCTAAGCTCTCTTTGTTGACAATATTTAAGTAATACATAGACAGCTAAAATCATAACCTTTCCTTTTGGCTTTGTCGTGGTCAGGCGAAAATAGTGTGAATACAACAGTTTCTTTAAACTCGACAACTACAAAGACTGTCAATTTAAAATTGTGTTGTTTTTAAAAGTGAATAAATTAGAAAAGCATAATCTCGAATTAACATCTTTTTTTTATTTGCGATGGATCTGCTCTTGACTCTAGTCTAGGTCAGAGATGACAGGGTCTACAATGGAGCAAGCTTGCCCAGAAGGAGCCTGTTCACTCTAACTTTGAAGAAATTATGATACTACCAATATGTTGACAACTTTTCAGAAGAATGTTTAAAGGATTTGGAAAACAAGCAGTTCAAAGTAAAAAATATAAGTACAAATAGAATAAAAATATTATAAGCATTATTTTTTGTCTGAAAAAAAAAAATGTTAGTATACGTATATTACTAGCTGACTTGGCAAACGTTGTTTTGCCATATGTAAAAAAAATAGCCTATGACCTATTCTGATTTATTTCGTGTATATTTGTTAAAAGGCTGTATCCGAGGGGTTCGATGACAAACACCGTGACACGAGATTTTTATTATATTATTACTAGCGACCGCCCCGACTTCGCACCGGTGCAGTTGTTTATTTAGCCCAAACTAACAAAGTGAACATCTAATTACCAGAATCAATAATATTGTGGTTCAGGCTGAAATAAAAAGTACAATAGACAACCGCCAACGATGTCTGTTCTCAGGTGTCTATCAGTTCGGGACATCTCTACCTCCGTTATAATTATTTGGTGGCGCGACTTACTTTAATTTTGAGATATCTCCTAACATATTCATCCAAACTAAATTGTGTGAACGGCAATTAAGTAATATATTTAATAAGATAAGAATTTGTACTATATTGGTGAAAACACTTTTGCAAATGAAGCAGTATTTTATATCAAATTTGAATATCATGAAATGATTATTGTGAGTCAACCATAAAAGATAGACATATGCTATTGTGGACTTTTTCGTAGGTATTGATGTGTTATCTAAAACTGTAGTACATCGTTTTGTTTTATCATCAATAGTGTTCGCAGTGCACGCGATAAGAATTCGTGTGAAGAATTTTTTAGATCATTTTTTTCCGACCTCTTCAGTAATAATGTTCATATATCAGCCAATTTACAGTAAACCTTTACAAATTATGTACTAAAACCTTCCTTAAAAACCAGTCTTATCTATTTAAAAATCCCCATTAAAATCCGTTGCGTAGTTTTAAAGATCTAAGCATACATAGGGACAGATAGACAGCGGGAATCGACTTTGTTTTATACTATGTAGTGATTTTACGGTATTCTAATAATTGTATTATAATTCTCCCCACAATATTGGCCGAGAGGGTTCCAAATTTGCTTCGATGAAGTATTACAAAATATGATAGGTAATTAAGTTTAGGTTAAGGTACTTCCGATAAAATTTGTTCCCCTTCCCCTGGAGCCGGTGAACCATTACTCCCAGTTTATGGCTAAATCAACAAAATGTTTTATAAGCCCAATTCTAATAATTGTATTATTCTCCCCATAAGATTTGCGGAGAGGGTGCCAACTTTGCTTCGATGAAATACTGTAAAATGTGATGGGTGCTTGAGTTTAGGTTCAGGTACTTCCGATCAATTTGTTCCCCTCCCCCCAGCCAGTCAACTATTATTCCCAGTTCAAATGTACATTTGTTTTCTTATTATCATTAAGATTGTTCTTATTATGATATTGTTTTGAAAGTTCTTAAATCCAAAAAAAATATACTGAAAGCAACTTTTTGAACATCTAAATCAGCCGGTCTGTTTTGTAAATATCTTACTGAGAAAACGAAGGTCGAGTCATGAAATGAATTGTCATTTCACCGTGGTTGACGCCGCACTTCATGGACATTTTTATCTATTTTTGACCCAACTGCGCCAGAAGGAGGTTATGTTTTTCAAGAGTATGTATATATATATATATATGTATGTATGTATGTATGTACGTATAATTGCTTGGCACGCTCTGCGGCCGAACGTTGGAGCAGCTCGATGGATTTTAGCTTGAGATGTGTCGTTAGATTCGTCTTGATTGTGAGAGTGACACTGGGCGCCATATTACGCCTTCAAAAAAATTTTATTTTCAAATCTATCGAGTGAGGGGTATCAAGATAAAGGGCTCGAGTAGACGATTCCAAAAATGTAACTCATTAAAATGTAGGAAATAAAAAAAATTGGCTTTGAGTTGGTGGCATTAGATCAGTGATTGAACTGCATCAGACTGCTTGAAAAGCGACTTGTTTCGAACTTTTTAGTCGATTTTAGCGGTCTGGTTTTTTTAGAAAGTAATATTTTTTCACGATGAGACGTTTACGGAATTGTACTGATGCAGAGCTCTATGTTACCCATCGCTTTTTCCATTCAGAATATCTCACCGTCAAACTATATCTATGCGAATTATTTACGGTCGCCCATATCATTCCTAACTCCGCTATAATTGCTTAATCCATTTTCTTCTATTTCAGGTGCTCTATTAACTACCTACGCATTGGGCTTGGCCTGCGGCTCCCTGTTCCTCTCAAACGGCGTCGAGACCTACGTGAGCATAATACAAAGTCTGAACATGGGTGGAACGACGATATTCATCCTTAAATTAATACTTGGTGCACCTTTCTGCTTCCACTACCTCAACGCATTCCGATACATCGCGTGGAACCTCGGCAAATTTTTGGATATGAAGAGTGTATACTCCACTAGCTATCAATCCATGATAGCGGCTGGAATCTTAACCGTACTCTTTGCGTTACTTTAAATAATTTAAGACGCCAAAGGGCCAAAGCACACACGACAAATCACGAATCGAAAGTCAGAAATTTTGCGGGTAGATCAGTTGCTGTTTCGCGTTTGACGATAAATTGCTTTTGACCGTGGTTTCGGAACCGCTAGCTTTAGCAATTAGTTATTCGATCTGGTTCCCCTGGCTTAGATGTGAAATTGCGGTAGACTTGATAGGTAGCTGTGACTAGTGCGTCCAGCTTTCTGATCTGTCATGCGTATTAAAGGCGATATCGAGGTCCGAAATGTGATCAATTTACCAATCAACGATGTTAACGTTGTATGTGCTTTGACTCTCGATGACCATAGTAACTGCATCTATTTAACAGGTGTTTTTCTTTTAAAACTACCTACAGCATCAGGTTTTTCTGAAATTTCATTGTAAAATTTGAGCTTGACAACATTGTTCAGTAAGCTCTGAAAAATTTGCTTTGCCCGGTTTTAGCCGAACCAGACTGAAGCAAGATAGAGCGTTAATTTAACTCTGAAGGTGGTGTTTGGCTATAGACATCAAAATCATCGCCATGTTTCTCACTTAGACAATTGTTAGGTAGGTACTTTGCGCGCCGATCACTAAGCCAGTTTTGGAGTTCAGTACCTAAGTAGCGAGATTTCGTCACTGAACTGTCTTTAAATGTTTCGTAAACGAAGCCAGTGAAAGGCCAGTGAGTGAGCTGCCAATATAACTGACTGCGGAACTAGCCTAGAGTCAGAAGTGCATTAGGATTAATTGAAATGAGGGTGTAAACGTAGAAGAACGATCAATGAAGTAAGCCGCTGTTGCCACCGCGTCAGGCCGAAGTTTGATTTGTTTATCAATCACTCTAGTGGTGCAAAGATTGGTAGATTCTCTCTTGTAATGTGTTGACATCCTTCTTCAGTTCATTAATCAAAACTACAAATATAGAAAAGTAGTTTTTCTAACTACCTGTTAAAGGCGCAGGCCCACCGCGGCGCACGGAGAGGCTACGCACGTGTGTTAAGCTTCGCTTTTTACGAAAATGTATGTGATTGTTTCCACAGCAACCCACGGACACGCTACGCATCAATTGGCGTCATTAGTACATGCGTGGCTTGCTCGTATAAGGCGCTCACATAGCTCTTAATGCCATGCACGCTGTGATGCGGTAGGTACACGAATTATGTAAATTAACCCACGACTATGTACAACTATCGCAGTACAGTACGCCTTGTGAAACGGAGGCGTATGTAGTGTGTACTACAGTGGAAACGTAGACTCACGTCAAACAAATTAATCCACGCAGCCAAAATGCGCCGCGTGCCCGTGCACAGCATGCGCCGCGGTGGGTCTGTGCCTTTATTGTTGACGTGTTTTAGTGAGAAGTCTTGACAAATACTTTCGTAATATTATGTTAGGAACTAATTCGATAAACCGAAAGTAAGATGATCAAAAACTGTGTCACCATGTTTTAATTTTTATTTAGTTGATACAATACATTGTACGTTTTTCCAAATAACTTTGTGTTTTTATGTAACACTAGCTGACCCGCCCTACATCGTCTGCGTCACATTTTTCATTAATGATCCGCTATTATTGGTCGTAGCGTGATGTTATTACTCCTCAGCTTTATTACATTGTTAATTTGTTGCAACTAACACCAATCATCATCATCATATCAGCCAAAAGACGTCCACTGCTGGACATGGCCTCCCCCGGGTTTGCCACAATCACCACGCTTGGCAGGCGGGTTGGCGATCGCAGTGTATGGTGTTGAGTTTTACAGGGAACGCCGCCGCCTAACTAACACCAATGATATAGTAAAACTGGAAATTATCCTTAAACTGGCTGTGACTGTTTATTGCCGTTTTAAGCCTAGCTTTCCACCGCACTATCATGTGCAATCGTCTTTTTGTGATAGTATGAGACATTAAAACCTTAGGCACTTATCTCACCGCCAGCGATTCAGTGAGTGGCAAGTAAAGCTTGGAAACTCGAAACGAGTTGGCGAGCAGCGAGTGAAAAATTTTGATAGTTTTGTCGCATGGCTTTCAGCGAGTGCTTCTGTGCGATGAGGGCGATTACTCGCAATGCTCGCTCCGGCTCGCACTATAGGTAGAAATTACCGATGGTTAGTGAGTTTAGACCGCCAAGCGAGCATCACCGAGCGAGTATTGCTGAGCGAGTACAATCTTTGATAGCCCTTGTCGCTGCGATCAACTAGTGGTAATAAGAGCCGGCTCGCCGGCAGTGTGAACAGAGCCAGCTATCGACTATGTGTGTCTCTTTTATTCACACGAGATCTATATCTTTTGTCCCTTTTCTCAGCGAGCAAATAGCGACAGCTAAGCCGGCGATGAGACAAGTGCCTTGTCCAGACGACCGACCAATGAGTCGGTTATTTAGGTAGTTTCCGAATCCACTTCGAGATAAATTCGTGTTGCCATTATTTACGAGAGTCGAGTCGCAACATAATCAATTTACTACATAAAATACAAAGCTATTGTTTGTTTTAAAAACCTGAGGATGCAAGAACCTAAGGCTTGTTTTACACATAGGTACCCCAACCACAATACAACCACAACACGTGGACGCTAACTTGGATGAAAATTAATAGCTAAATTCACACAGACCACATTTAGCCGTCATTATCGATTGCGTGTGTAATACCGACCACATTGCAGCCACGTCGCAACCACATCGCAACCGAAGATAAGTATTATTTGTTTTTAATTAAAGCCATAAGATTAAATCTCTTTGAACTGTTTTGATTTTAAGCTGCAAAGATTGATAACACTGAATTGATAAGACGTATTCCTTAGAAATTTGGAATGTATTGTTCGTATTTATTAACAGTTAGCGGAATAAGAGCTGCAAGCCAATTTATTGCACTGAAGAAGAAAACTTTCCAACTGGACGTCAAAAGGGTTGATGACTTATACGACGATAACAGTGCGTTAAAAACTTTTACTTAGTAGTGATGTCACAAGCCCCCACTCCCGATCTTTGATGTTTTTTATCTTCGTCAAATTTTATTAATTCGATAAAGCAAAAAATACCTGTCAAATATTTATTGATAATCTAACTGACGGACTGAAGTGAACTATGTTGTTTTACCAGAAATCATCCCTATTTAATAACTTAATCAAAATCTCGGCGCACGATTCCGCATGGTCTTTCTGAAAACAAGCTTGCGCCATAGAATTACACTACCAGGAAAATATCCCATTGGTATGCGAAGCCCAGCTCGTGTTGCTGTACAATATCAAGTTGATTCGGACACTGCATAATTATGTTTCAGAGCAGCTATACTCAACCTGCGGCCCGCAGGCCGCATGTGGCCAACCAAGCTCTTCCGTGTGGAGCCACACGGAAGAGCCTAGCACATTATTGATGCTATATTTAGTCAGTGAATCAATGTGTTTTTTTCCATACTGTAATGATTCACTCCTTGACGAAGTGCTGAGACTATTCCTCACCTACTATCAACGTGAAAAAGTTGGCCATATGAAAATGTGACCTAATGCCACAAATTCGAAAGTCCCATTACGGTAGCTACTATTAATTTTATTTTAATGTAGGTTTTACCGCCCATCAGATAATAGTGAAAGCGCAATGTGGCCGTGAGCGAAAAAAGGTTTAATATATAGAAATAAGTGGTACAGAGAGTAAATTCCCGCAAACCTCCATTGAAAAGGGAGGATCCTCCAACCAGACGGTTGTTGCGTCCGGTGTGGGCCTGCTCGGTAGTTGATATTCGGACCGTTTTGTATGTTCAAATCAATGATTACGACAAAATCCTGTTTGTCGTAGTAGTTCACTGCTTGTTGAATTGATTTGGCTGCGTTGCGATTCTTTTTGTTGCGATGTAGATTTGCTCCGTCGGTTTTTCTTGTGGCAGCATTAATGCCGCAACAAGAGTACGACTGTTTCAGAGACACGGATCAGATCATAACGCTGAACTAGATAGATGCATAGAGTACAACAATCGGGCTACTTCCAACATTCGCTCGAACGAACTAATATAATGGTGTAAATCAGGGCTATCCAAAGCACGGCCCATCTAGCCTGCGGCTGATATTTATGCTTTCCGCTACATGTTTCTAATGTTCCACAATTAAAGAAATTTAATTGTGGTTTTTAATGGTAAAATTACATAAATCCACATTTACACTTCACATTAATTTCGTAATAGTCAAAGACTCTGTATTTATTTCTTTATACGACTGGTTTAAAAGACTAGTTTTCAGTGCCATAAGTCGTAGAATTGTACTAAAAAATGAATGAAGAATTAATAAAGCTAAATTATAACATTATCGCAGTATTTTGAATTTTCTCCAAAAAAAATCTGTAACGTAGGTAAGTATTTGTTTCTGTGGCTCTTCAATCTGTAAAGTGACTTGTATTATACCCGCAATCGTATTTGGTCTGGACAGCCCTGGTGTATAAATGAAGCATTCAAATTGTAATCTGTTATATGTTTAGTTTGTGGCTATTCAAACGTGTGCAGTAGTTCGTTTGGTTGTCATTGTTGCGATATTTTTGTTACGCCCACAAATCAAAAACGCTCATTGAGCGAAAAACAGTTCACATCGCGTTGTGGTTTATTCCGAAATTCCACATCGCGAATTTTGCGTCATGGTACTTAAGAAACGGCCACAACGCGCTGTGGAAATTATGAAATGTCGTGACGCATTCTGAGCCCTAACTGATGCAAACACATCGCGAAATAAAGAACCTATCTAATACCTTATATATATACTCTGAACCTCGGAAACGGCTCCAACGATTTTCATGAAATTTAGTATGCAGAGGGTTTCGGGGGCGATAAATCGATCTAGCTAGGGTTCATTTTTAGAAAATGTAAAAAAAGAAACCGATCAATGCTCGGTCATCCAGGTAGTGTTGTATAATATGAGCCAGAGGAGAGCATCGCTGCTGAGAAACGCCTATAAATGGCGTGACGAGTTTAAGGCATTCATGATGGATTTGACCGAGAAAGCAAAATACCGGGAATATTAGAAAGCTATGGGGGCATTCTTAGCCCAGCGGTGGGACGTTAACTGAGGTATACCGTGCCCTACCACCATATTTTCAACTAACCAGATTTGCAACTCATCAGAAAATGTACTACCTATCCAACACATAAATGTGCCTACGTTCCTTCGATTGGCATTGGCTAGCGATTTATTGGCATTCAGCTGTACGAGTCGATACTAGAATAATAAGCATAGTAGAGTGAGCAATTAAAATGCTGCCAACCATATGGACAGTTATTCAGATTGAATTGAATTAAATTTGTTGTGGTTTAAACAATGAATTGTTGGTAGACGCAGTACGCAAGAGCCCGTAATGATTATGCCACGGCTAACGCGCAGTAACAGTAGTAGTAGTAAGTTACAGCCGGTTGATTCTGTAAATATGTCGAAGTGGGCTTTGGTAAAGTGATCACAAAGTAAGCTGTCATTCCGTCGTGGTTACATGGATAGACAGCTCACTTGCCTAAGTTTTCACTTCGACATTTTTATAGAATCGCACAATAGGGTATTTTACTAAAAAAAACTAATAATTAGTCCGTCAGATAGATATTCAAAAAATATTAAACACGTATGTTTTCTTTTTTCGCGTAAACAAAAGATGAAGATGATATAGTGCTACGATGAGATGATAAAACACGCGTGACGTCACTATGATGGTACAATTTTACCAAGCCACGACGTCACGCGTGTCTTCAACGCGCTGTATCGTCTTCATTTTTTGATTACGTGAAAAAAGTAAAAATACGTGTCCAATATTTTTTTAATCTATCTGACGGAAATACCCTATTGCACTGCAGTATCGTTAACGTAAGTGAATTTTGAATATAATATAAACTACCACCCCGTAGTATTTTGGTTTAATTTTATGCGACATACACAATTTGTATCATACAAAACTATGAATATACTCAAATATTATTTACGAAACTAGTATTATAGCTTATATTAAAATTTTACGTTACGTTCATTGATATATAAAAACCCAAGATGCACAGTCTCGAACAAATGCAACACTCGAACCTGTCGTCAAAAACTGAAATGTATCAAGTGTCATGTGTGAGTTGTGTGTAGTTATACGATAAACATTTTTTTTTTGCAAATTCATCGTTACAAGGATAGCTTAGTTGTTTTTACAAAGCAGTGCAGTATGGCGAGCGATGCGAGATTGTTTGAAACTAGCGCACAATTTTAAATTGTTGTGTGGACGTTTTTGAGATGCTGAGTGTGTATCTTGGGTTTTTATATATCAATGGTTGCTAACTTGTCTCTGTATGTAAAACTTATGCTATCAGGATCGGAGAAAATAAAAAATTATTTTCTCCGATCCTGATAGCATAAGTTTTTTGATTCACGGTTGGGGATCCTTATTCATAACGCACAAAAAACATTAGCTGTGTCTAGTTGAAGTGAAATAATTTGACTTGTGACTAGGGAACGCAAGATTTTTTGAAGACTTAATAATGTGACCAAAAATTACAATAAAACCTATTCGAATGGCCCTATTTTGATGAGTTTATCATAACTAGCTATTTTACTAGCGCAGTTTTTTTTTAAAATAAACAATAGTTGGTATTATAATCTCCAAGCTAACCAGCTTTTCTTTCCTATTTTATTCTAAAATTAAAATGTGTTCTAACATAAACGTAGAATAAAGTAACTTCTGTTGACATTCTCATCTTTTATTTTTATATTCTCAAAATATATTTTTATTGAAATTGTTAGTTTTACCAGTGTTGAGAGTTTAATATTCTTGACATTTAAAAAGTATTTAGTTAGATCTAGCGATATCTAGAAAGAGTGGTAGACAAAATGGTTACTGGAACTAGGATTTATTTGAAAATACAGAGCTATGCCGTGTCGCGACAGGGTTATGCTAATTACTACGCTAAAACGCGTTTTGCTGCGCGGCTAATCAAGTTCGATACGGGAGTACGCACTTAGCTTTTAGGTAAATATCCCACTCATACCTTTTAGTTTCATTAAGCGTCAATGCTTGCCTAAGTAGCCTAGACAAGGCAAATTAGCTTTGAACCTTTCAAAATTGTGCAAACCTGGTTTTTTTCCTGAATAGTGTATTTAACAAAAACACGTTTATTTTTATATTTACTAGGAAAAAGGAAAGTTATCTCTAACGTTTTTAACAATAAGTAAATAAAACGTAAAATTTTGTCAGAACTATTTTTTTTTTAATGTTAAATTAAATCAGACTTAGAATGAAATAGATATAATAAATTAATTAGAATGAAACCCAATTCTATTCAGTTTTCATTTTGCCTGAATCGCTATTGCAAAAAAAAAAAACTGATATTGATAACTTTCGAGTTAATAATGAATGCTAAGTTAGCATGATTTTCGGCGTAATTTGCCAGGGTTTCAACGACGCTTCAACAACGGCACGCTCTAGACACAAGATGAATGTAAAAGTTTATAATAAACAATGAATAATCATGACTATTCTCAAATGCGAAGAGAAACAATAAATAATAATGCGTTTGCTACGAGCTACGGGCTTGTGCTACGCTGCTACGCGCTGTGCTACGAGGGAGCTACGCGCTTTGCTAAGTGGCAGCTACGGGCTTTATGCTACGCCGGTGACTCGGAGTGCTTATTCCACTAATATTTAAGAGCGGACTCTAGTCCCGAGGAATTTGAATAATATGTATTTGAAGAAACTATTGCCGATTCGTCTCACTGTGCTCTATCAAGTAAAGTGCGAAAGCGACAACTGCAGCTCAGCCTGATTTTTACCTATAAAAACCTTGACTAAGACGTTTTGTATTCCGCTGTTTTCTTCTTCAAAACCAGACTGATCTAAAAAAATCAAATATCAAAATTTAGAGGCAGAGTATATTTGTGCTTCTATTATTTTCTATTTTGTTCAAAACTTATCAAATTTGTATGACAGTCGCCTGGACATGGCGGTAAAAACGGTCAGATTTTTCGGGTTTTTGGATTTTCATAATTCTAAGGAATTATGTTTTGGAACAAAGAAAATGATAGAGGCACGTATTAATTCGATCTAGATTTTTTTAGAAAAATAATATTGCTCTAGCAGCATTGTCCACGAAGAAAACAGCGGAATGCGCTTGTATAGAGAAAGGCCCAAGAGTTACCGACTAAAATAGTCTCCTTTCGACTGAGATACGCATCTCGGTCGAATTCAGTCAAAAATGTGTAGAAATTGAGGCATTTTTGACCGATTGCTAAGAATGCAAATGAAAACGTTGTTTATAAATTAGTAGAGTTGACCCTCAGCGGGTCTAAAAAAGCCACTTTAATAGAATCAGAAAGCACATCACGCTACCTGTCACTGACAAATTTTCCCAATCAATATTGAACCTAATGCGATAGCGGTAAAGATGAAAATGAAATTTGACAGATTAATGTGCGGCTTAACCGCACAAAAATCTGTCAAACTTCATTTTTTATTATGACTATGATTCTACTGAAGTGGCCTTTTTAGACCCGCTGGTCTATTCAAGTTTGGCTACTGAATTTCTTGCGGTTAAAAATAATCACAAGACATCATTGATATATAAAAACCCAAGATACACACTCAGCATATCAAAAACGTCCGCAAAAAACTAGCGCACAATGTATAATTGTGCGCTAGTTTCAAACAGTCTCGCATCGCTCGCCATACTGCACTGCTTTGTAAAAACTACTTGAGCGATCCGTATAAGGTTGAATTTGCAAAAAAAAATTGTTTATAGTATAACTACACACAACTCCCACATGACACTTGATACATGTCTGTTTTATCCATGTATATTGATACATATATATTATATCAATGATTGATATATAAAAAACCCAAGATGCACAGTCTCGAACAAATGCAACACTCGAAACTGTCGTCAAAAACTGTCATGGACCAAGTGTCATGTGGGAGTTGTGTGTAGTTACATAATAAACTTTTTTTTTTTGCAAATTCAACCTTACACGGATCGCTTAAAGTAGTTATTACAAAGCAGTTCAGTATGGTGAGTGATGCGAAATTTTTTTTGCAAATTCAACCTTAAACGGATCGCTTAAAGTTGTTTTTACAAAGCAGTGCAATAATGGCGAGCGATGCGAGACTGTTTCAAACTTGCGCATAATTATACATATTGCGCTTATTTTTTGCGGACGTTTTTGAGATGCTGAGTGTGTATCTTGGGTTTTTTATATATCAATGATATCAATGCAAGACTTGTAAAAATTTGCGTTTGGAAGTGGACGAATGAATGCATTTCCGAAACATTAATGCTTGATATTTTTCCGAAATTTAATCTAAGCAACAGAATAATTAAGCTTAAATGTTCTGACTAATGTTCAGTAAAAGTATGTTTTCAAAATATGCGATTAAGTTTTGGCTGTATTTATTCTAAGAACGTGAGAAATCCGTAAAATGTGAAGATTAATGTTCAGCGCTGCACGTGGTGACATCTATCCGATGCAGTTAAACGATTCTGCACCGTTCGCGTAAACAACGTCATCTATACAAGTTCAGTCGAAGCTACTTTTCAGCAGCTTCGACTGAATTTGTATAGATGACGCTTCGTCCCGTAGTTTTCCCTGAAATTCGTTGCAGCGAGGGCGTTGCAGGCGCGGCGGCGCCACCTATTGCAAGCGGTGCAAACTCTAGGAACTAACTTTACTAGACTTCAATGGTTTGCAACGCTGCCGCACTGTAGAAGTACTTTGAACTAGGTGAGGCGGCGAGTTTACACAGATGGCGCTGCCAGGTACAGTGGCTGTGACTCCATCTTGCTCGTACAAAGTGAAGGTGCGGTGACCAATAGCTTTGATATTGCGCAACCACTACTACCACCGCGTTAGCCCCTCTCTCTCTGTTTGAGGATCTACAGAGAAAATGTTCGCTTTTTAGTTGGTTACGGAAACCGTTGTGGTATTTGGTGTCCCGACCCTAACCAGGGCGGCTGCGGAGCGCTGCCCGGGAGCCAGGTCAATAGCGCATCGGCCAGAAGAGGAGCCTTTCACACATGTACTGGTATTGACAGGGTCTCGGTACCTAAGTTAAGTAGGTATTTAGTATGCCTCTTGTACGTACCGCACTTAAAAATCGAACTTCTTGTTGCACGGGCCTAGACTCGTAGTAAGATTCTTTTTGTCACACAAAATTATTTAGTGTTAATTTTAGTTGACAATGGTTTTTTTTTTGCGGAAAAAAGCACGGTTTTTTATGAAACGGATTTACTAACACTTTTCTGCTATCGTAATTTTACAAGTTAAATAATATTTCACTAAAAATATTTCGAATGATGAATATATATTTTAGGTTTTTTTATTATATTCCAATGCATTTCAGTGTAACACTCTTATAAGGCCAAATCCGTTAATCCACATATTTACATTACACTTTATTTTCCAAAACTGACTGTGTTTTTCAATTTTTAAGTTAATCAATAATAAATAAGTAAATAAGTTTTTCAATTTATTTTTGTTCTGAGTAAAAATATTATGAATTTGTTTACTACGCTGAAGGGCATTAGAATATAATACTTAACCTATAAAATATATTAATCATTCGAAATATTTTTAGAGAAACATTATTTAAATTGTAATTCGTTCTTAATTGGAAATCAGTAGGTAGTTTATTTTGAATACAGTAGTAACAGGGTGGGAATAGTGCCACAAACAGATAATATTGCGATTGTCATTTTACGATGCATATTTCGCTCATTGCTGCTATTTATATACATATACGTTGGCGCGGCCTCCCACAAGGTGGACCGATGACCTGGTGAAGGTCGTGGGTAGCCGATGGATGCGAGACGCACAGGACCGGTCGTTGTGGCGACGCTTGGGGGAGGCCTATGTCCAGCAGTGGACGTCTTTCGGCTGATGGATGATGATGATGATTATGATATACATATATAAATAGCAGCAATGAGCGATATAGCTGACCCGGCAAACGTTGTTGCCACATTTAAAAAAATAGCCTTCGATCTATTGTTAGACCTACTTAATATACATAAAAAAAATTCATAAAAGTCGGTCAAGCCGTTTCAGAGTAGTTCGATAACAAACACCGTGACACGAGATTTTTATATATCAGATTAGATGACGTGACCTACGATTTTTTTAACGATAGCATGAGCTTACCTGTATGCTACTTTCTCAATGTATTTTTTTATATTTCTGTACAAACATACAACGCAAGGATAGTACTCGCCTTGGTAAAAAAGTTGAAGAGCAAATTAAAGTAAACTAATTTACCAGTCAAAAATTTTTCATGAGGGACGGGACTATGAATTTTGTTTAAACTAATTTTTGAATGGTTAGTAAGAACAAAAATAGTTCTTACATTTTCACTCACCAGGGCTTGCAGTCGTGACATAGATGACGATTGCGTAGCGACCGAATTTGGTGAAATCGGGGTGAATTGGGACACCAGGGTGAAAAGGGGCAAAAATTTGACTGGGATTTTCACATTCATCATCTGCCTAGCCTTTTCCCAACTACATTGGGGTCGGCTTCCAGTCAAGCCGGATTTAGCTGAATACCAGTATTTTACATGGAGCGGCTGCCTACCAGACCTCCACAACCCATTAACTGGGTAACAAAATCTGACTCCAGTCTTGCCATGAAGTACCGCTTCATGGCAAGACTGGAGTCAGATTTGGGATTTTCACATTAATATCATATTATTGGTTTCGAAAAAAGCACCTTTTTGTTTTTGTTTTAAATTGTTTTAGAATTTGGAGTCCTCAAAACCGGTAAACTATTCATAAATAACGAGAAAAATTCCATCAAAGTTTTGTCCCTATTCACCCTGTTTGGCGGTTTGTGCGTAGTATTTATTTGAATAAGAAATCTTGTTTTATTTTTAACCGACTTCACAAAGAAAAAGTTTTGGTTTGAAATTTTTTTTTTTCAGAAATATTCATATTTTCTGTGGTTATGGGGCCGATTTTTGAGTCTTTCTTTACTTGGAAGCCACAACACGATGCAAAACCACAAAATGTTTGCAAAATGTGAAGGATAAAATAATGTGTGTCCAAAAGAAGTTTTTTTTTGTCAATAGGGTTTCATTTGATTTTCAGAAGTACCTAAAGTAAATGTAAATTTTCTCTTCGTTTTCCTATTCTTGTCTTTTTAAGTCAAGTCTATTTCTCGCAAAAGTATTTTTTATAAAACTCATACATGCACAATTTTTATTACGTGTATTTCAATTACATGTACAATTTTCCGACCACGCAAATTATCATAACTGCTCCGGGCAGGCCTAGGACCGCCACTTACAGGATTTTTTTTCACAATTACCGTTCCCCGCTCAAGTATTCAGCAAGCCTACTAATGGGCATGTCAGCGTAGCATTAGGGCAAATTATCCATGAAATAATAAGACAAATCAAACCGTTATGCATTATTTTAGTCCGCGTACTATAAACGCTGACCATTATGCCTCCCCACTTGTAGCTTGTACGAGGAATTGTCATCAATAATTCTGCTGGTCAGTAATCAAGGTATGTAAGGGGTAATCTAAAGGAAATTAATGGTGCTTTTGAAAAAATCACGGGTGTATCGAATTATTTAGTCATGCTCGTTTTTCTGTTTCATTCTCGTAGCTACTTCAACGTAGTGTTGAAAACAAGTCAGTTTCATATTATGAATAATGCCACAATAAAAATGTGGTTGGGGTGTGTGTTGTGTGTGTGTTGTGTGTGTGAATCTTACGAAAGTGCCAGATATAAAAATGATTATTTACCTACTTTTACACACGGTGCCTCTTTTATTCGGCTCTTCTTTCGCAGGTATGCTGGAAGAGATTTCTTTAAAAATAAGCGTCGGTTTGTACCTATTTTTGTTTCCTTCTTCTTATCTATTTGTTAAATGTGTATAATATGTTACCGGCAATCTGTATAACGCGGTATTCTATAGAATACTTAGGCAGTGTATAGAATCTATACTTATATATAAAGCTGAAGAGTTTGTTTGTTTGCTTGAACGCGCTAATCTCAGGAACTACTGGTCCGATTTGAAAAATTCTTTCAGTGTTAGATAGCCCATTTATCGAGGAAGGCTATAAGCTATATATCATTACGCTAAGACCAATAGGAGCGGAGCATTATGAAAAATGTAAAATATTCAGATAATGTAGGAAGTATTTTTCATTTTATACTTAGCCTAGGTATTCTATACAATATCTACCGAATACGCAACCGATCATGTGTGTAAAAGACGATAGCAGGGAAAGGGGAGACGTATGGGGGCAGACAGAAACGTGACGAAAATATGTCTATCGTAGCTATTTCATAGAATTAGACATTTCACGAAATGTCCACCTTAAACCCGAGCTCGACGACGTATCCTCGTCGTGGCGATCGGCGGCGGCGACCTCTCGCGACCAGCCCTGGTTCAATCAATGGTCCGGAGCCAGAGGCATAGGAAGCGGTCACCTCTTTCTGTGAAGCAATAAAGTTAGCGAACGAGGAGGCCGAGCGTGTGAGAGAGAGGGAATCCTCACGCCCGCAGCCCCCGCAACAGAAGGAGAAACCCCGGGCGTGGGGAGTCGCAGGGCAATTCCCGGCTACCGTAGGGGCGGGCCTGCGGTCGGCGAGCTTTGGATGGCTCGCCGTCCGATCAGGATCAGGCCCAGGTCGACGGCGCGTTTTGCTCCACGCGTGCCTCAAAGAGATGTCAGTATAGTAGACGGGGCCAGTGCCTGCCAGGGTTGCGGAATTTGTTCGAAAGAGTCACCGCGGCCCTGGAATGCAAAGGGCACTCTAACACAGATTCCCTAGGTTCGAATGGGATGGCACGAACGTGATACCACTCATGTTCCCTGTGTCCTAAGTACCCAGATTACTTGGCTAGGCAAGTTATTAAACGATATCGAACCAAGTCATGAAGTTAGTTGGTTGCGACATATACTCTCTCATTGATAAAAACAGGCCAAAATCTGTTTATTTTAAACATTGAGGATTGTTTAAATTACCTGTTGGTCCACCGGCGACCAACAGGTAATTAAAACAATCTTCTAATAATTATACACATTATCTAGGTATTGTATAGAATTCCTGAATTATACAAATTGCCGGTAACAAACATAAACTGTTAAATAATAATAGATAATATTTTTCTGCGAAGCGATCTAATACTATACGATCTATTTATCAGTGCAGTAGATTTGTTTTTGTATTTGTTTCACGTGTTTTATAAGAAGTACCTACGACTATAAATAACGTGACAAGAAATACGTAGGTAGAAGAGTTTTCTGTGCAGCGAAACGCGACACAGCCTTGTCTAACCTATTCATTCCGCTCCGATAAACAGAACAGATGAAGCTGAAATAGGGTATGCCTGGCGCAATACGGTGTGAAGGAGATAGCGATAACAATAAAACAAGGACAAAGGCAAGGTCTGCAATTGTGTATTATACTAACAAAATCTAAGTTTATCTGATAGATTTCCAAAAAAACATTGGACACGAATTTTTTGCTAAATCAAATCAATAATAAATGCCGAAAATAAAACGCATCAAGAGTAGGGCTTGCGTCGTCACTTTTCGATAAAAATTGTATCAGAATGTGACATCATACGACTTATCAACGCACTGTATCCATACTGTATCGTCTTATTTTTTTGTTTGAAATGTGAAAAAAAAATATGTGTCCAATAGGTTTCAGGGAAATCTATCTGACGGACTTAGTTTTTTTTTTTAATCTATGTATAAAAAAATCAATGCCACTTTTCGTTGTAATTTTATAAGTCAAGAACGGGCTCACCTATCCAAACCAAATGTTTAGGCTTTGTTCGGACTATTTAGTAGATGGTTTATGTGAAGTTTGTGGTAGGGTAGGGTAGGTAGGGTAGGGTGGGTAGGGTAGGTAGGGCAGGTAAGGTAGGTAGGGCAGGTAAGGCAGGTAGGGTAGGTAGGGCAGGTAGGGTAGGTAGGACAGGTAGGGTAGGTAGGGTAGGTAGGGTAGGTAGGGCAGGTAAGGTAAGTAGGGTAGGTAGGGCAGGTAGGGTGGGTTACCTACCCACCCTGTAGGGTGATTATTTTAGGGTGGGTAGGGCAGGTAGGGTGGATAGGGCAGGTAGGGTAGGTAGGGCAGGTAGGGTAGGTAGGGTAAGTTGGTAGGGTTGACGGGAGCGAAGCCGCGCGGGTCAGCTAGTACTTTATAGATGATAGAATCTTGATATCATTGATGATGAAGACGTAAGTAGGTTACATTCAAAACAGATTTAATGCAATAAAACATAGAATTAAAACGTAAACGAAAACTGCAAACATCAATTACTAATGAAATATCTATACATCACTACCATCATTATGTTTCAACGTTGCATTGATGGATAGTCACTATTCAAAGGAGACATTTCTGCTTTGCTCAACATCTCATACATACTCTGCAATCAATTCGAAACAATAGGTTTGTTCACGGCGAGGTGATCCAACGCTAGCTATCTTCATCTACTCGTATTGACGAATAGCCAGTGCCAGCCATCCACCAACCACATCGTTTGATAATTACCAAAGGCTGCTGCAAATATCTCGGTATATGGCAAATAACTGGAATTATTCCTCACCGGAGCTTCAGCTAGCTCATGTGCTTTATTTCAATGGCAGTTCCCCATTGCATTGATACAGATGGTTTCATGCAGTCGCTATTGAATCCGAAGCAATCATGGTTCAACCCCGTCACTTCAATAGGAATGCCTTCTAACCATACCATTGTCTGGTGTTTCGACTGTGTATCCCTCAGCTCAAACAATACGTCCCATCGGCATATAGGCACCATGTAAGCCATGGCCTCTGCAATAAGTCAGGTAGGACGTATGTGTGCTGCCAACAAACCCGAACTACTGGAACATGCTTGAATGAACTAATTAGGCCTTGGAATATCCTTTGAGGTTTGAGCATGCAGAGCATAGGCTCTTGGTTCGTGAGGTGTGAAATAATTTGTTACATAGTTCATATCGGGGATCATTATTGGTCTTTCTTTCTTTTTTAACCCTTTCGTACCCTCCTTGATGGCTGATTTGTGGCATTTTTCGCTTTTTGTATAATTTTTCGCTTTTTTTAAAGTAGTAAATGATGACATTTTCGTTTAGTTTTTATGAACTTCTAACTTTTACCCGCGAATTCGTACGCGCATATACCGTTCCCGTGGGAATTTCAGGAAATCTTATCCTATTGCTCCTCTATGGAATATAGGGAAGCTTCATGGCAAATTTCAGCTTTTTTCGATTAGTAGTTTCGGCTGTGCGTTGTCTGTCAGTCACTCGATAACGGAAGAATTTTATATATATTGATTGATTGTTTTATTCAATTTGATTTATTTAAAAGAAATAAATGAAAGCTCTTTTTAAATGCATGGTATATAACTCTGCGTTATATGGTGTTTTGGTTCAGAATAAGCAATTAAGACTGGCTTGGGCATCTGTGTAATAAAATTGAGCTAAAGTTCGCAAATACTTTCTCAACTTATAGGTGTTCGCTTCAATTTTAATATTCATTCGGTTATACAAAGGAATCTAAGTTTAACTTAAGTTTTTGTCCCGGCTTGGATTTGAATCCCTTTGTTTCCATTAAGCCAGACGTTCTATGAGAACGTCCCGTCTGGTTCAGGTAAGATTCGTTATTGTGAATGTTACGCAAAATGGACGCTGTGTTGTTGGGAATTTAATGCTGTGAGGCAGGTTTAATATTTAAGTTCTTTAGACGTTAGCGCCGTGTACAAGGGCCATTTAACTGAGACTACGTTTTTGATTTTTTTGAGGCCTTATTTTAGTTACGAGTTTTATAATTATTTTATTTGTATATAGTTAGATTATAATTTTAAATATAAATAAATTGAAGAGGTTGTTACAAAATAAAATGTGCAATCTTGAATACGTTTGGACTATCAGATTCTTGTTGAAATATATTGTTATTTTGAACAGGAGTGTAAGCAGGGTCAAAAAATATTTTCGTTTATATTTCTGGATACGATTGGAAAATCCTTTTTGTTTTGGTTGTACGATAAATTTATTCTTTAGCTCCTATTGAATTTTGTATGGTGTACAATAAAGAGCCACCTACCTTTTTATATTATATCAATATTTATAAAATGGTTTCCTTACTGAGTGACTACGTGATTGAGTGACTGATTGACAACGCACAGCCGAAAATACTGCGGGTCTAAAAAGGCTAGTTTAGCAGAATTAAAAAGCACATCGCGCTACCCGTCACTGTCAAATTTTCCCAATCAACCTTGATCCTAATGCGTTAGCGATAAAGATGAAAATGAAACTTGACAGATTGTTGTGTGATTAATAATTATGATTCTGCTAAAGTGGCCTTTTTAGATCCGCTGGTCGTAGAAAGCTGAAATTCGGCATGTAGGTTCCTTGGGGAGTGTAGGGGAGCACTAAGAGAGGATTTCTAGAAATTCTTACGGGATCTGGAAAAAACGGATAGTGCGCGTACGAAGTCGCGGGCAAAAGCTAGTTCTATTATATATTGGCAGTATTCTAAAACAAATTATCTACGACCTACGACAGTCATAGATATTCTCGCGATTTTCTGTAAGCGGTCGAAACTAGATAGCGTTAACGGGAAACTGTGGGACGAGGTAAGCTCTGCGCAGGGTCAATGTAGCGAAGCTTGGACAAGGTCTAATGTCTGGCTTTATTGACTGTGTCTCAATATTTTCAGCCACGTGTTGGCTGATAATTGTAATAGATATAGAGTAGTCTGTAACTAAAATAATAATGAATTATAATGTGGTGTACTTAATACAGCGTACAAGTTACACAGTTAATAAGGTAGCTATTCTATACAGGGTAACTTTGGAGACAGCGCGAATTTATTCATACACGCAATCAGTATCGTTATAAGAACGTCACGAAAAATAAAAATGTATCAAAAAGAGTGACTATGATAACTTTACTGTTGATTACCAAAAAAAAAAATGTATGTCTATTTTTTTAATGATCTTCCTAAAATGTATCTAGCTTTGTAATGCCCTCTTGGTCACAAAAAATTTAGGTTTCTAGGTTTTTCCACAGCGAAGTTACAGGGGGTCGAAAATGGCCCGAATGGCTTCGAGAACAGAATGGTATAGCTGTGCCTATTTTACTCGACTTGGCGATGGCACTTTCGTACCCCCAGATATGTAAAATTTGCACACTTACCTCTGCTGGTAATATACACAATAAGCTGACTCGCGCATCTTCGTCTGCGGCACATTTTTCATGTTTGAATGCTCCACTCCTATTAACGCTACAGTAGCGTGACGCTATTGTAGTCTTCCTCGATAAATAGGATATCCAACACAAAAAGAATTTTTCAAATCGAACCAGTTATTACTGAGATTAGTGCGTTCAACCAAACAAACAAACGAACTCTTCTGTACGTCTGCCATGACTTAATATAACTTTAAAAAAAACAAGTTTCGTTAACTAAAGTTTTACTTGCAAATTGCTAGCTTAGTAGTTAAAAATTAAAAAAAAAAAATAATTAGAAACTTGTTTTTTAAAAGTTTTCATACATTTTTTTAACTACAGTCGCTAGCGAGTATAGATTGATAGAAGTCATGGTAGACGTACTGCTTTATACGTCTAAAATATTAGTATAGATTAAAGACGTAAAGAAAGAGTAACTATGGAGTTTCTTGTCCTTTCTTCTCCATAAGAATCTACCTTTTGCGAACGGACGACTAGAGTCACTGTAATATTTTATTTTCATTTGACGTTCAAAATTGTCTTTACTGGTCTAGTTGAAATAAATCATTTGACTTTGACGTATATGTCATTTTACAAAGCTGCAGAGCTTCTCAAGTTAAAAAGTGATCGGATAGCGTCAAATCGATGTGAAAAAACGAAGAACGATGAATGAAGTGAAAGTTTAAAGAATGCAACTTTCCCTTTTTTATTTACTATTGCTTCTCGTCTCGACTTGTTATGCGATTCCAAACGCTTAACTGTAATTGAATTAGGGGTCGAGGCGTTTCATCGAAGTGGTATGAAGCCGTGGGAGTGGCACATTTAGGTTTAAATAAACGGATTAATAAATATTTGCGCCGCTTGGAAAAACTGTTTTACTCGAGTTTATCGGGTTTTTTTTTTGTGTCACCGATACGAGGGGGGCCAGGAATCCATAGCACAGGGTATCCTAGTTTGGATTCCTGTCTCCCACAAACCTTTGTACCTCCTTTATAACCTAAAATAATGTAAATTGTAATTTTGTACTTTGTGGGAGAAAATAATAAAATCTTATCTTATCTTATCTTACCCTCTTCTTTTAAGGTGTGGTTGTTTCTATTAGCTATTTAAAGTGTTCATAATATTATTAATGTATTGTTGGCAATAAATGTTTATTTTTTTCTTACAAGGTTTTTGTCGACATTGTTAAATAATTTTGGTAAGGTAGGACAAAAAATATGATAAAAAATGAAAAAACAAAGAAAACTGCATTCAATGATTTTGAAAATTGGAGCCCATTTCGAGCAACTAGTAAGGTTACCATTTTTTGTAAATGACTAAAATAATTTAAGATTTCATGGTTTTCCTTTCATTTTATTTATCAAGTTTGTTAGAGAGATTTCAATCTTAGTATTGACCCTAACCTTCGATGCAATAAAAGTACAGGGTGTAATTTTTAAAGATTTTAGTCGGTTCGATTCCCGGGTGTGGCAAGCGATTTTTCGAAAATCTTTGAATGCAGTTTTCTTTCTTTTCAAAAAAAGGCATGATTTCTTTGAGTAATATTTTCTATCTACAGTTTTACGAATACCTATTTTCCCTTCACGTGCCAGCCTGTACATCTTTACCTAAGTAAAACAAAAGACTGTCGTTCTAAATGTTCCGAATATCGCGTAAGAAATAAGCTAGTTTTTAGTGTTTCCAATAACGATTTCTAAATTCATCTATCAAAAATTAAAGTTATTTTTCTTTATCAAAGGCTCTAACATTGCATTTCAGTTAAATTATTCTACGACACTGGTTCTCCCATCCCGTTTGTTTTAGAAGAATTTCCTTTTATTCAATACATGCACTCAGGTTATTGAATATCGATCGCCTCTTGTCTCGTCGCCATAACAGTACGAAGATTTTTTTTTGGATGGGAAAGTTTTATGAAAGCTTCAGAGGTTTCGTCTGAAAAAGTCCTTTGTACGAAATATCTATGGGGAAAATATTACAAAACTAATTTGCATAATGAAATGTTAAAATAATATATGTGTGTGTTTTTATTACGTATTTAATATACAGAGCTAATTACTAGAAACACATATAGCTTTATAATCAAAATGCATTCATATACATACTCGTAATTATTTGCATCAACGGTAAACAATGGTGTTTCTTAGCATTGTTATTGAAGGCACCTATTTATTATACCTACGAAATACAAATATTTAGTTAAGTCAGTTTATTTGTAGTACAAAGTGCTTCATGTGCCAAATAAATTAATAATATTTGGAAATAAAATGCAGGACTGAAGTTGAAATTTAATAAAAACCACATTTCAAGAAATTATCAAGATTTTTTTTTTTTAATTTATCTTTTCATTTTATCAAGAAATGTTTGCCCACGCACAATGGTTCACAATAAAATACAAACTTTGCTACACTTGGATTCTAAACATAAAGTTTGAAACTGTATACTTATAAAAATCTAAAGGCCTGTTCAAGCTTACGCGGTACCAGTTTGACAAAGAAGTCAAACTGGTACCGCGTGCTGTCAATTCGGAAGTCGCCATCTTTTTTGCATATGCCATCGGCATATCTTAATTTATTAAAATCTTGACTAAAATATCCTTAAAATCCTAGAGGCTGCGTCAAATAATATCTTTAGCTGAAATATCCGCTCGTTGTTATACAATTTCGAAAACATTCCGTTTCATCGAATTAAATCTGACTCGACGGGTTGAATAACGTTCATTGATTTCAATGAACGTTATTCAAAATCGTCGAGTCATCATTCATTCGTATTTTTGTCGATTTTTTTTTTCTGAACGAGCGCAATCTTCAAAGGGTGAAATGTGGTTCCCCCAGACTTATATGAGAGAAAATAATTGGACGCAGCAAATTTATCCCGACTGCTAAACGAGCTCGAATATTGAATGTGATTTCGTGGCTACTCAAAATTACACCTTATACACTAGAAATTAACTCTTAAAATCTCTCTGCAACTGCAGATAAGGACGCGTACTCTGCAATGCGGAAAGCTGGATATCATAACTGATCTGATGCGTTTCAATAATATCGTGTCACGTTTTAGTTTTCTGCTTTCAGTCCAAAATAGTCGTTATTGTTGAAGATACAAAGCAAAACCTAACAGAGTTTTAATAAAATATATATTAATCAAAAGAAAACTAAATTAACATAGTGTAATATAAACCAACGAAATGCCTACAATGTAAATATCTAACGGTACGACAATGTTTAGAAAAAATATAAGTTAAAAGTATAAGAATAAACTACCCACTTACAGAAAATATTAACTCTTATTGTAAAGACGGTGAAGCACCTTTTACTACGTCAATGACTGAACTAGTTTACAATGCGTCTGGGAGTACTATTATTTACAATATTGCGCGGCTGAGGGCGTCGCGTCTGAGTTCCTGGAATCTGCAGTATTTACTCATCCAATGTGCAACTAAACGCGCAGAATGTCTGCACCGAACAGTACCGCAGTCATTCCGCAGTGCGATTCTGTAAATATCACACAATGTAAACCAGTTCACTGAACGTGAAGTAAGCTGTCGATCTATACAAACAAGATTGAATGACAGTTCACTTCAGGCTCACTATACTCAGATTATATGGTAAAATGTTGCACATAGACCGGCAGAACTTTTAAAGTAATATTGCACGTCTAGGGACAAAACTGCAGTAGCACTTTCACAAACCTAAATTGTCTATTTATTTGTTAGAAGAGGGTCAATTAAATAGAACATAATCTGAAGTATAGGATTTAATTAGTCGTGGACCAAAGACCTTCATCATCAAAGAAATAGACACTTGTTTTGAAATGTGCTATCGCACTTTTAACCCCTAACTGTACATACATTCTTGTGAAGTGTCTACGTTTAGTGTTATTTAATAAATTGGCGTTTTCAATTTTTTATTATTAAGCAAGAGAAGATGTAAAACTTGATTTGATACCGTTTCTGATAAAGGCAAAAGTTCCACGTAAGGAACAATTAACATACATTGAGCAGTGGAAAACTTTTGTAAGACAGAAAGAAAAAAAAACAACTCCTACTTTGATGCCACTTTTATAATTCTAATCTTCAACTACACTGACGTTGAGTATGAAGCCGAGAGTTATAAAGAACTACATTAAAATACGAAATTACAATCTCACTACAATATTTACAGAATTATTTTCTTCTGTCATCATCTATGCCCATGCCCCATGGTACCTGGGGTCGGCGAAATACGTTTGCTCTTCCATCCTTCTATCGCTGACTCTTCATACCATTCCTTTACGTCTCCATTTATCCGCAATTCATCCAGTCACATGCCCTTATCAATATAAATGTTTCTCTTTCAAATTTCCGGTCCTTGGCTCAAGTCTCAAGCATACTTAACAAACTACACTTTCAGAAAATATTTCTTATGACATCTATTATAATGACATCCTAATTAATTATTTCAATTTCATTCTCTCAAACTCGTCATCACACTAAACGTCACTGTAGTTGTGAGCGTATTTTATAAAAAGATAAATCGAAATATATGTTGTATTTTTCTTTTTTAACCTACGATCTACGTTATTCCATTACCACTTGATAGTCTTGGTAACAAAAGTCTCGCCGCCATATTGATTTCTACAGGTACATAAGTTGGTCCTTATGCAGAACTTCTGCCTTCATTTGCATTGTGTGCACCACGTGTGCACCATTCAGTCTGTTTAAGCTGTGGTCTCTGTACACGAATCAACATCAAATATTTTGTATGGTACGAGCGAGATTATTGCTACGTGATATTTGTTGGTAATGTATACCATTATTTCATCATGTAGTAACGCTAGTGACGCTGTATGTGTGTGATGTAAAGGTTCTCGTTTAGTATTCGGATAACCGATTAGTGTATAGCAGTGTTTTGTCCAAATCTTTGTATATTTATTATAACGAATTAAATTCGTTATGATAAATATACAAAGATTTTCGATATATTCAAACGCTTTTGCCACGCGTAAACTATAGCTTCAAATTTGTCGTAAGGGCAACTCCCTTAGGCTGAATGGTGTCAGTGCATCTGCTTCATACTTTTTTGGGATGTCCACTAAAGTAAAAGAGGACTGCGACAGTGTAAAAACCCGTTTACAAAGATTTTTTTCTAAAAATAGAACAATTTATTATGTCATCATCGTCGTCACGTTGTCGACGCGTCTGTTTGCGAGAGCCTTAAACGTGGTGTTCGCAATATGGCCGCCAAATTGATCGAAAAAGAATGTGGTTGGACTCGCTTCTCTTTGAATTTAATCGAATGAAATTCCTGTTTCATAGAAGATTGTAGATATTGATGTTCAATGAAGGAACTAGACAGAATAAAAAAATCGCATCATCCGTTGGTGTAGTCGGCGTTCAAACGTCTTAAATTGGATATTTAGATATATACATCGAAAAATTACCGATATTCTTCAAGAGTTCAGACTTGCCGCAATCCGCAGGGAAAAAAAAGTCGACTAGCGCCAAAATATCCGCAGTACGGTTACGTAATTATCTTCACCAATATGGTTGCCAAAATGTGTGGTGTAGGAACCTGGACTCCATTTATATCGATTTAAATTTATTATTTCAGAACAAAGCTTCCAAAATAATAAATAGAAGTTACATAATTAATTAAGGATACATGAAAAAAAAAATGTAGAAAATATAATAAATCTTGTATAGATTTATTATATTTTCTACATTTTTTTCAATATAAAATTATCTCTTAATCGACAAATGAATGATGGAAAATTAAATGAATGAATTCAATTGAGAAAGGAATTAAATTATTTTTTTTTTTTATTATAATTGATCGAGTTCTTTACATAGATAAAAATAACAGACCCGAAAAGCTGGCCTGGAAACGATTCCTACCAAAAAACCCTACGTTTAAAATCCTAAACGATACCTATGAAGAATGGTAAAACGTGTTTAAACATTAAGCCTATTGTTTCAGAACACATGACGCCCGCGGAACTTATAAAATATTAAAAAAAATCGACAGCTGAATCGTCTGTAATAACATGTACAGTCAAATGCACTATAAATAGTTGCACTCACATATATTCGTAAATAAAGTGCCAACATTCTATATAAAATAATCGTGAAGAAATTCCATTCGGATCGGAGTCTGTGTTGGTAAAACACATCCTTTATACGCTAACAATATCGAGCGTTTCCTCGAAATGTGGCGCTCTAGGAGTCTGTATGCACTTCCAATATTGTTTTGAAAATTCTTACTTCATTACCTGGTTCCGTACATAAAAAAATAGCTATAGGTAACTTACAAAATAACATGCACTTAAAAATAGGCATACGAACTACTGCAATTCGTATTTAAACTACGGCTTTAAATAATAGGACAGAATACCATCATTTGAAACCGTAATCGTTAAAAAATACCGCACACTCACCCTTAAAACACAATAGTAACACCAAATTACACTTGAATGGTGTAAACTCTGATTTATTTTATTTTAACACTTCTTACTAAGGCACTGTCTTTCATTTTTCACGACACTCACAAAGCCACTCACTAGCACTTTTCAACGAAACGTTTAGCTGACGCCGAAAAATAATTGACTAGTGTCAAACATTTTTAAAACTATCAATTCACGTTTAGAACTTTGAGCACTTAGTTCTTTAAAATTATGAATTAAAGTAAGTCTTAAAAGTGAAGTAAATTTTTAATTAAAACTTTACAGAGTTATTTTTAGTATGTTTGTCAGGTAACGCGTGGAGGCGATAGTGTTACTCTACATCAATTATTGTTGTAGCACAGTCTATCGGCGAGTTGCGGAGCGTCGTTACGCCATTCGGTATCACTACTATTACTTCAAAATTAAAACTGTCTTTTTTGGAAAACCTTTAGGGTGATATGTATACTTTAATATATGGAGAATTTAACTAGCTATATTTTATAATGATTCGCGAATAGGATTTTTCTAACATGTTTGAGCTGTGGGGATAAAGTTCACAAAATGGCTCATTTTAGCTGCGTCAGTTTAAGTTAGCGTTAGCGCGCACGCGCGAGGGAGCGTCTCGCCGCGCCCAGTCGTGCTGTCGTTGATCCCTCAATGAGTGACGTCATCGTACTATGAAGGGGAATCTCTCCTATTGAAACTTAAATTTGTTTGCTAGAAGAATTTAAAATTGCAAGGCTCATAGTGTTAAACCATCGACCGGTAATTATCGTTACTTTTGAATTGTTTAAAACTGTAGGTAGGAGGAATATGTTTTCATGTTATATTACAAATTTTTCTCTCGTATCTTACTTTGGTTGGTATCGATTGGTGGTCGCCTTGGGGACGGAGAGTGTCGGCATAATTTTCGCTTCTTACGCCTTAAGAAGCGTTAATTAATCTTTCATTGCTTGTTTTTAGGGTTCCGTACCCAAAAGGTAACAAACCCTATTACTAAGCTTCCGGTATCCGTCCGTCCGTCTATCTATCTGTCAGCGGGCTGTATCTCAAGAACAGTGATGGGTAGACAGTTGAAATTTTCGGGTCACTCTCGTTTGGTAACGCTACACTATAGCGGCGTATTGCATGCACCGGGTACAGTCAGTATGTCAAGTCAAATTTTTAAGGAATGTTAATATTTGTTTAAAATTAAATAAGTAATTTAAGATTTTTGTAGTGTATATTTATTATGTATGTATAAAAATATATTTAAACTAAGCAAAAAAAAACAACAACACACGTTAGTACAATATACAACAGGTAAACATTGTTAATTCATTCCAAATGCGTCTAATTGTGACTATGTATACAAAAATAAAAGTGTAACTCATCATCAATACGGTTCTTTTAAAAAGTAGAAAATAAAATATATATTAAATAAATTCAGCACACCAGAAACGTTTTACTCTGTCTGCGCTGCCGCCGCGCGGCATTTTGTGTTTATTGTTTGTATGGATTTTCAAAGCAGCGCGGCAGCAGCGGTGCAGACGCACTCCTGCCGCAGGGCACTTTGCGACAAATTTGAAGGGGTGTACTCAGTACGTAATACAAACATAACCAATCTGCCGTGGTATATCCAAAATGCCGTTATCCGACAATTCAAGGCTATTCAAGGTATTGAAAATTCGCAAACGCTGATCGATAGATATTTTTTTCAACTTTATATATTATATACTTCATAATCGACCAGTTGTCGGATAACGGCATTTTAGATATACCAAGGCAGCAATGTATATGTAGCGTTACCAAATGGGAGCGTTACCAAACAGGAGTGACCTAAATTTTCACAGAGTGTGTATTTCTATTGCCGCTATAACAAAAAATAATAAAAATTAAATCGAATTAAAAATTAAAGGGGACTCCCACATAAGAAACGTGTCTTTACGGTTTGTGGTATGGAACCATTCGTGTGAGAGTCAAATTCGCACTTGGCCGGATTTTTTATATCCTATCGAAATTGTTTTGAGCTTATGTACATTTTAGTAGAATAATAAAAAGTATTTCTTGGAATTGAAATGTTGGATTTTTATTCAGAACTATCATGGTGAACCTACTGTCTGCGCTAAGTTATTCATGGAGCTTGACCTCTCGCTCGCACGCAAACAGCTTTAATTAAACAGGTTTATCTTGATGAACATTTTCCTTAGTCGAGTGGAGTTTACGCTTTTATGTATCGTATTTAATTTAATTGGTTACTCTCATATATGTAAGTTACAGTAACTTTTAATATTATTGCTATAATGAGAATTGAAAATGTTTTTTTTTTGTTCTATAGCTCCTTTTTGTCACCCCTTTAAATTTTTGGTTTTGTTCAATGTAACACTACGGTTCCTACTGTGTTGTTATATGTATAGATAACTTTTCCAAAGCATTATGAGATGTTAAATATATTAAAAGAGTGTAGGTACATCATAGTTGCGAAGTTCATTACCGCGATGTACGTTACTGCGAAAGTTTATCATTGCGACGTACGCTATCGCCAAAGCTATTGGGTATGCAGGCAGCTAACTTGCAACTACTTTTAAACAATGTTGTGAGTGTGCCGAGTAGACAATTATTGTACAACACACTCGTAAGTATGTCAAAAGCTTAAAAAAATATAATGCACACATTAGAAATAAAAATTGGCAGTGCTGTGGAAAAATTCATATTTTTGCCTGTATACCGAATAACTTTGTTGACTGTACATAATAGTTGCGAAGTTCATTACCGCGATGTACGTTACTGCGAAAGTGTACTATTGCGACGTACACTATCGCGAAATTTCTTTACCGCGATGTAGGTACATTACGTTCTGAAGATATCGCTTTTATTTTCCTATAGTATCAGCACAAATCTTCTTCAACTCAAAATCATCTTCCTGCCTTATCCCATGTAACGAGGCATGCCTTTTAAGTTTTGTCGTTTGAAGAAAAAAACATAACTAGAACCTTATAGTACTTTTGATTGTTTTTCAAAGTATTCACCACGTAGCATAATTCACTTCTCCATTCGCTCAAACCAGTTATTATAACTTTTATTCCACTCTAAAGTGGGGGTGTTCAAAATGGCTGACTTGAAAGCGACGACTGCTTCTTCACCGGACTAGACCTTTGACCACGAATACTTTTCTTAATTTTAGGAAATGTCAAGAAATCGTTAGGGCTTAGGTCAGGACTGTAAAGAGGAAGGTCAAGAATTTCTACTTTTTCGTGCTTCAAATACTCAATCGTTTGACGAACGTTGTGTGAGCTTGCATTGTCGTGGTGCAGCATGATGCGTCGCTTTGAGTTAGATTTTCGAAATTCGGCGATAACTTGTGGTATACCACTCTGCGTTAACTGTTCTACGATCTTCAAGTGCAATAGTCGCAACATCGCCGGTTTTCCAATGAACGTGGCCACCATCTTCTTTGAAGTGCTTCGAGAACGAACAACTTTAGTCGGCTTTGGCTCGTCTTGAAAGACCCAGATTGTAGATTGTTGTTTTGACGCTGTGACTAAACAATAACATTAATCCTAATACCTTCAACTGTTTTGAGATTCAAAACTTAAACACATTCGAATATAGAACAGTTACAAATTCAGAATTGCCGGGAAATATGGAAACGACAGAACTTAAAAGGCATGCCTAGTACTTGGGGTCGGCGCAACACTTTTTTTTCTTCCATTCTGTCCATTGATATATAAAAAACCCAAGATACACACTCAGCATCTCAAAAACGTCCGCAAAAAATAAGCGCAATATGTATAATTATGCGCAAGTATCAAACAATGTCGCATCGCTCGCCATACTGCACTGCTTTGTAAAAACAACTTTAAGCGATCCGTGTAAGGTTGAATTTGCAAAAAAAAAAATTGTTTATAGTATAACTACACACAACTCACACATGACATGTCAGTTTTTGACAACAGTTTCGAGTGTTGCATTTGTTCGAGACTGTGCATCTTGGGTTTTTTTTTTTTATATATCAATGATTCTGTCCTATCAGCCGTCACGCTATGACTAACTCCCTTTTCTTTCATATCGCTCCTCACATAATCCATCCAGCTTTTTTTCGGCCTTCCTCTCCCTCGTCATCCATCCACATTTATATTTATAGCAAATCTTCTTCAACTAACCAGTTTTATTTCAGATTTTCGCAAACTTTGGAGAAAATAGCAAGAGACGATGCCGATTCGATTTGCATGTATTTATTAAAAATTGGAAAGAAGTGTTACCAAAACTGGGAAAATCAATCGAATGGAAGAATTTGTGTTGGTTGCTTAGTTGTGGGACAATGCAGGCTCTCTATTATTTAAATATTTGAAATAAACTTCATTAATAAAAGCTGAATGGTATTTTCATTACGGTAATTTTCAATCACGTGTCAAATTCGGTTAATGAATAAAAATTAAACAAGTATGTTTTGTAATGCGCAAATGCAGTGCTTCATTTAAATATCATGCCAAAAGTCATAGTACCATTGTGGAATAATCCCCCCCTCCCCCATTTCGATATTTTTTCAATATTTTGGCGCACGACCTCACATGCATATTTGGGTAGAGGATACTTCAACAAGCAAAAAATGTAGGGGACATGGTGCCCTAAAGTGTCACGTTGCTAAAATATTTCGAGATAAAGTCACCATGTGACAATCAAAACTATCATTAAAAATTATTCAATTATATGCGTATATGGATTAGATTAAAGTCAAATAATAGTTTCCAGCTTGATTTAACCATTTATTGGGAGAAAGTAAAAATAAGAACACGGGAAAACTCCTAAAGAAGTTCGCAAAAGAATAGTGTTTAATTTATGTAAATGTCTAAATCAAGCCGAGAACTATTATTACTAGAGTAAAATCTACTGCATATAAGCGCGTGTTCAGTTTTAATGCTTTCATTGTTCTCACATGGTGACTTTACCTTCAAATATGTTACTCGGCAACGTGACATTTTAGGGTACCATGTTGCTAACATTTTTGTTTTTATAGTATCCTCTACCCATACATGCACGTTGGATCGTGGCCGCAATATTGAAAAAAAAAAACAAAATGGCGGCAGGGGGGTTATGCCAGCTCTTATAGCAAAAAGTTCAAACCCTTTTTAAAACCCTTTTTACGGCTTTTATTGTTATTAAGGGCATATAACCATTGTGGCATAGAACCCTTGCCGCCGCGGGTAGAGAAGACTTCAACAAACGAAAAACGTTTCTAATATGGTGCCCTAAAGTGTCACGTTGCCAAGATATTTCGAGCTCAAGCCACCACGTGACAATCATGACTATAATTAAAAATGACTTAATTTTGTGCGTATATGCATTACATTAAAGTCAAATAATAGTTCCTAGCTTGATTTAATCTTTTATTGTTAGAAAGTAAAATCCAAACACGTGAAAGCCACTTTAAGAACTTCGCAAAATAATAGTGTTTTATTCATATACATATAATTATGGTGAAATCAATCTGAGAACTATTATAAGAATACAATTTAATGCTTATAAGCGCGAGATAATTTTTAATGATTTTCATTGTTCTCTCATGACGAGCTTCAAATATCTCGGCAACTTGACACTTTAGGGCACCATGTTGCCAACATTTTTTATTTGTTAATGTATCCTCTACCCATATATGCATGTAAGATGGTGCGCCGCAACTCTGAAAAAAAAAAAACAAAATGATTAGGTATGCCAGCTCCCATAGAAAAAAGTTCGGACCCGTTTGTCACACATACGACATGTAACTGAATAAACGCAATTCCTCAGGACTATCATGAGTACAATGCCCCTTAAGAGGTATTGCGTTTATTAACATACTGGAATAGGGTACTTTTTATTCCGGTAAATGGCATGCCTTAAGAGGAATTGTTCTCGACTGTTTGCTCCTCCAATATTGGCCCGATATGAGAGATATTTCACAAACTGAATAAGAAGGATGTATACTGTGAAATATCTCTTAAATCGGGCCAATATTGGAGGAGCAAACAGTCGAGAACCAAACCTCGAATTACGACTTTTTTTTTTACTATTGATAGGCACGCGTTTGACCACTATCTCACTTGATGGTAAGCGATGATGCGGTCAAAGATGGAGCACGCTTGCCTAGAAGTAACCTATTCACTCTTGACTTAAATACTCCCAGGTTGTAGCTATCAGGAAACACAGACTCCGGCAGGGAATTCCACTCCTTAGCTGTACGCACTATGAATGTGTTCCCAAAACGTTTTGTGCGCGTGGGTGGGATGTCCACCATGTACCGGTGGCGCATCGCCGTTCGTCTTGTGGTCCGATGATGGAACGGGCTTGGTGGAATTAAATTATGCAATTCCGTCGCACATTCCCCAAAATGCAACCGGTAGAAAACCGACAGGCTAGCAACTCGTCGTCGATGCTCAAGACTTTGGAGCTTCGTAGCGACGAGCCTATCATTGCCGATGATCCTCTAGGCTCGTTTCTCAATTGACTCAAGGGCATCAAGCTGGTATCTGGCAGATCCGTCCCAAAGATGAGAGCAGTACTCCATACATGATCGAACTTGCGCTTGATAGAGTTTGAGCAGCTGTTCCGGCGTGAAGTACCGTCTCACCTTTGCTAGGATCCCCAACTTCTTTGCAGCCACTTGAGCTTTTGCCTCTATGAAAGGGCCAAAATTCAGGGTAGATGTCAACGTAACCCCAAGAAGCTCAAGTTGGTCGGTTATCGGCACGGTTGCACCTCGGAAAGATGGAGCTGGGTGGAATTGGCTCCTTTTAGCGGAAAACAGACACGCTTGGGTCTTAGCAGCATTGAACTTGACCTGATTGGCATCGCCCCATTCTGAGACAGCCTATAAGGACACGTTCAAGCGCTCAACCATAGCCTCCCGAAGAGACCGGATCTGCGACCCACCAGCTCGTGCGTTGGACACGTATCTCTCAGCAACAGTGCTGTCATCTGCATACCCAAAGGTACCGGGTTTAAGCAGATCATTAATATGCAGCAAGAACAGTGTTAAATGATAAATGATATTTATTTTGCAAATAGGTTACAAGTAACTCTTTTACACGTCATTTTTTTTTGACAAATTTATCTAGATGAGGCCGGATGTTTCCTAGCTGACTACCCTGAGAAGAAACACCGAAACAAACTCAGAGGTCACAGTCTCTTTTGAAGTCCATACAATTGCCAATAACATATGAAAAACATGTAGGTTAAGGTCTGAGGTGGCCTTTTGAGGAAAGCACCACGCAGTGGGCTTGTCCAGACAGTGCAAGCATTTGTCAGTTATCGTGCAGCTCAACTCAAAACTTTGAGGAGCTCAACGAACCGACGAACAATACCAAAGTAAGGACATTTGGGTAAGCCGCATAATATACTCAAACTGCCAGACAGTCATGAAATCAATCCTTAAAATAACGACCTACAAAGTCCTCACACTTACAACTAAAAAAAAAAAAAAAATGTGTTTATTATCTTAAATCTTTACAATTAAGTTGCCGGGGCTTCCCAGAAAGTAATCCGAAGATACTTGTGATGGGATAAACCTCGCTCTTCCTCGATTAGTTAACAATTGTATCGTTGTGCTAATTAGGTAGAAGTTACACATTTTTATAAAACTAATAAAAAGAAAAATGAAAATCATGTTCATGGCAGTGTGTGTAAACTAGTGTGTTTTGTATAAATGTGTGTTTATACGTGTGTTTATGAATGTGTAAATTTATATTTTGTGTGTATGTGTGAATGAGTGTGGAGGTGTGTTGGAGTGTGTGTGTGTATGAATGGGGGTGTGTTGGAGTGTGTGTATGTGTGTGTGTGTGTGTGTGTGTGTGTCTATATGCATGACGTTCAACCCAGAGTCGCCAAAATATCTTCCACGGCATCATAATTAAGTGTGAAGAGCCATTCTGTCAATGTCTTCTTACACTCATACAGCTGCATGGGGTAAATGTTAAGTATGCGATTTACTTTATTATAAACGCGCGGGGCTTGAGTTACATTTTGGCGACTAGCAAATTTTGAACGTGCTGAATATGTAGGAGCTACTATATCACACCGTCTTTTTTTAAGTTTGGCATGGCTAAAGGGTAGAATTTTGTGATATCTTAGTACCATGTGTAGTATGTGCAGTTTTCTAACGGAGAGCAGCTTAGAACTTGCGTATAGAGTTTCAGTAGGGAACCTGTAGGGCTTACAGTACATGACCTTAATCAAGGATCTCTGTGCCCTCTCTAGATCAATAAAATACGACTTAGCTGCTCCACCCCATACCGAGATACAGTATATGATTACAGACTGGGCCAGTGCGATATAGATTTTGTTCTGTAGTTCTGCATTCATAACATGTCTTAATGATTTGAAAACCCATATGAGTTTTCTTACCCTCCCTATAGTTAGTTCGAGGTGTGGGTACCAGCTTAACCTTTGATCTACTACAATGCCTAGGTACTTGACGGAATTTACTTTATGAATAACAGGGCAACTACAGGTAGATTGGGTTGGGGTTCGACAAGAATGTATTCTAATGCTAAAGTCAGGCGCAGGCTGAGAGTTTGCGTATTTAGTGAAGCAGACGTAGTTGGTTTTTTGGATATTTAGCGTAAGTAAATTCTCACATAACCAATCACTAACTCTAGCCAGACCCCTCTCCGCCTCCAGCCTAACTTTGTCCCAGGTCTTATCAGAGAAGATAATAGCGGTGTCATCCGCGTAGGACAGTATCCTCGCACCGTTGATAATAAGGTTACACAGTTCATTGATATAAATCAAAAAGAGCGTCGGGCCGAGGACACTGCCCTGCGGGACGCCAAATTTCACGCTCTCCTCGTCACTAACATGGTTTTCAATTTTTACCCCCTGTTTTCTGTTTTGAAGGTAACTGCTGAGAAGAGAGAGAGCAGAACCTCGAAATCCTAAGTTCTCCAGCCTGTGTATAAGTTTAGAGATAGAGACGGTATCAAATGCCTTCTTGAGGTCAAGAAAGGCCACTAGGCATTTGTTCCCCTTATCTACTTCCTTGGTTATCACAGTAGCAAGTGTCTCCGTAGCATCCTGGGCGGACATTCCCCTTCTAAAACCATATTGAGAGGAAGATAAGACGTTATACTTAGTCAGGTAGTTAACTATTCTAGAGTTCAAGAGCCTCTCAATGATTTTAGAAATGGAGGTCAGCACAGAAATTGGCCGATAGTTGTTAACATCGTCTTTATCTCAATACATCATTTTTTTAAGAACCATGCAGATTAGTGTCTGAGATGGTCTTTAGAAGAAAGAACCACACAGATTTGAGTGAACCTGTCCAGTCAGTGCAAGCCTCTGTCAGTAGTCGTGTAGCTCAACTCAGATCCACATAGGAGCTCAACAACTCGACGAACAATACCAAAGAAAGGACATTTGTGTAGGCCGTACAAAGCACTCAAACTGCCAGACAAACATTAAAGTTACTCAATGAAATAAAAAATAATCCACATAGTCCCCATTCATAATAAAAATAATGATAATGTCAAAAGAATTATGTCAAATTATACATGAAAAATTAAATTAAAATGTCAAATTGTATATAATAAAAAGAAAAATGTCAAATTGTATATAAAAACAAAAAAATTGTATAAAAGTCGAATTGTGTATAATAAACAAAAAAAAAGGTCAAAAGTAAAACTAAAAAATTGATAAAAAAAAAAATGTCAATGTATAATCCAAGCAAATAAATATATATTGACAATAATAATAAAAACAGAGACTGTGCAAGTGTGTTTTATTGGAGCAGCTCAATCCCAAGACTTTTTGTCTTCAAGATAATCTTTTATGGTGTAAAAAGCCTTCTGGCAAAGTTTACGCTTTACAAATGCTTTGAATTTATTTATGCTTAGATCTTGAATGTGACTTGGAAGTTTATTATAAAAGCGTATACATTGGCATCTAAATGAGCCCCCTATTTTTTTAAGCCTGGTTACAGGAACAACAAAAACTCAGGCGCACAAGTCCTCACAACAATTGCCGGTATCCCGTCGGGGCCACTAGCCTTGTTCACGTCTAGGTTACGCAGTACCCGAAGAACGTCCCTCTGATGAATTCGAATGTTCGACATACTCGACTCGCATCCACCAGGAGAAGCAGGGGGGCTCGCGCCACCAGGATCTAGACTTGAAGATTCCGCAAACAAGCAAACAAGTTCGCTTTCTCCTCAGCGGAGTGGGCCAGCGTCCCGTCGGGTCTCAGCAGTGGTGGTAGTGAGGGGCGGCAGAAGTTCGATTGGACCGACTTAGCCAGGGACCAAAAAGCCTTATACCTGCTGGGTATGAAGCAAGTTTGTTCCCTATTCGGCTAATGTGGTCAAACCGAGCCCTCCGCAACACCTTCTTGCAGGACTTGGCAGCCCTGTTGAAGGCTCTCTTCTTCTGACTCATGTCATTTGCTTTGCGCGTACGAGAGTTGACCCATGCTAGGTATGCCGCGAGTTTAAGCGCATCAGCGCGATTGCACTCGGCACCAAACCATGGACGAGCTTCGCCAGACATTGTTATGTCAGAGAACGGAATGTAGTACTCCATTCCCCTCCGTAACACATCCGTCACGGCGTCCGCGCACGACGAAGCATCAGTCGAAGAAAAGCAAGTAGGCTGCCAATCTGCTTACCTGTATCGCCATACCCGCCGGGTGCCTCTTGGGTTAAGATCGGGCGGGGAGTAGACGGACACAGACTTCACCAGACAGTGGTCGGAACTACCCAGTGGTGAAGAAATCGACACCGAGTAGCGGTCTGGATCTGTTGTCAGCAGAAAGTCCAAGCAATTGGCAGTGTGCGAATCAACATCCGGCACCCTCGTTGCCCCCTGGACCAGCTGGGTAAGATTTAACGCTAGCGCTAGCTTTCGCATCTCTCGCCCAGCATGGTCTGTGCACTGGTATGGGAAGAGCCACTCCTGATGGTGGGCGTTGAAGTCCCCCAGTAGCACCAATTGGGCAGAAAGGTACCGCTGCTGAGCCGCATCCGCCGCCTCACTGAGGTGCTGTGTAAGCTCAGTCGCCTCCAAATCACCGCTGCGCGAACGGTAGACACAGGCGTAGACAATTTTGTCCAGACATGTGTCCACTAAAACCCACAGCGTTGAGAACCTGGAGTCCTCAAGATTACGGAGACGCCGATAGCAGATGTCGTCACGGGCGTACATACATACGCCCGCGCGTGGTTTGAAATGGTGCTCCAGGGTAAACCCTGGGTATAAAAGGTAAGACACGTCTGACGGACATCCAATCTGCGTCTCCGACAGAAACAAGAGCGCTGGTTTCTCAGTCTCTAGGTGGTGATGGACTGCGGCGAGATTTGAGATAGATAGATAGATAAAACATTTATTTGGAACAAAGAAAGAAACACAACACACACGCACAGTTACATAACACTAGAAAATACAAATAATTAAATGAAAACAAATAAAAAGAAAGAAAAGGCAGAATGTATGGTGGCAATTACTATTTATAAACTAAAGAATTTGCCAGATGACCTCGTATGTTTGAGAGGTGCACTTTGTGTGAGAGGGCGTGCTGCCGCTGTACAGCTTTTCTCTTTTTGTTCCTGGTCATATTGAGTAAGGTGGAGGAGAAGGAAGTGAAATGAGGTTCCATGCTGCCAACCCTCAGGCACGCTCTGACAGGACGACATCAATGGGGGACTAGTCTGGAGACTGCGGGGACGCCCGAGCCCCCCCGGAAATGTCCATCGGGCCCTCTCGTCTGGTCGCCAAACAGCACGATGGTGCATTCCAGGATTTTTCGACAGTTGGCGGGGCAGCCTTTCACGTATGGCTAGTACACTACTTGGGCCCCCAACTACCTGCGGTCGGCCAGCGGCGCACCGTGCCTCGGATCCCGCTACCCTCCGCGACTAGTCTCCCGATACGCCCATATCAACGCGAGCCTGGTCGGTCTGCCTGCATTGGAACAACTATTTCGACCCAACTCCTCTGGATTGGCTACACTGAGCATCGTACCGGAACGCGGCTAGGCCACTTGGCGGTACGTCTTTGCCCAGTGGGTGGTCGCAAGCCATCGGCCGAAACCTACCACCAGTTAGTGTCACCTGATTAGCACCACCCAGGGACCACGTGAAGGGACTGCAATGGGTATTCTCCGACGGACGCGGGTGACTCGGTACCCAAAAACATACAAACATTACATACAAAGTCTAGCCGCCAGCATTTCCTCTTAATGGGGACTGAGAAGGAAGTGAAAATTCGGAGCCGCTGCCGGCTGAGCGCTAAAGTTTCGCAAGTACCAGGAGACCAGAAACATGGCAAAGTACTTCCAGGCCTAGAATTGTGACCGCTAAATCCAATAATAATGCTAGTTATAATCTTCTTCTAATATATCAAAATCTCGTGTCCCAGTGTGTGTCCCAGTGTTATCAAAACTCCTCGTCGTCTTGACCGATTTTGCTGAATTTATTTGTGTGTTTTTGTTAAGTCTGAGATTGGTCGTAGGCTATTTTTTAAAATTTGTGTAGCAAGGCAACGTTAGCCGGATCAGCCAGTCTTCTTCTATCTTCTTCTTCTTATATATAAACATATCGTGTCACAGTGTTTGTTATCGAACTCCTTCAAAACGGCTTGACCGATTTCATGTTTTTTTTGTGTATATTTGGTAGGTCCGAGAATAGGTCGTAGGCTATTTTTATTCTTTAAAGTCAATAGGTTTTTAAGGCACATTCAATATCGGTCTAAAATCTACCATTCCTTCCACTTTACTTATAATTAAAAGTATTCTCCCTATTATCACACACATAATCAATGCTTCTCTACAGACTGGAGTATTTCCCACAATCTGGCGTAAGGCCTTCATAATCCCTCTTCCTAAAATATCCAACCCCAGTTTATTTAATCACTACAGACCAATCTCCATTCTCCCTTTCCTGTCTAAGATCCTGGAAGCAGTTGCTCTCAAGCAAATATCCTCTTTTGTGTTTAGGAATAACCTGTTGTCCCCTTTCCAATCTGGTTTTCGGCCTGGCCACAGCACAGCCACAGCATTACTTAAGGTTACAGAAGACGTTAGGAGTGGCTTGGAGGATTCGAGATTAACGGTGTTGGTTTTAATAGATTTCTCCAATGCTTTTAATGCCGTTGATCACGACATCCTCATGGCTATTTTGTCTCAAATAGGGGTTTCTTTGTCGGCACTGGATTGGTTTTCATCATATCTTCGTGGTCGCAGCAAGCGGTTCGTGCTGATCAGAAGTTTCCTGACTGGTGCGCCCTGAAAACTGGCGTTCCACAAGGCGGTATACTCTCTCCACTCTTATTTTCTCTGTTCATTAACTCTATCACCACTATCCTCAAATGTTCTTACCATCTGTACGCTGATGACCTACAGCTCTACGCGCAAACTGACATTGACAGCCTAGACAATTGCATCTCGTTGCTGGATGCTGACCTTCTAACTATCAGTGATTGGTCAAGTAGATTTAGGGTTACTGTCAATGTCAGTAAAATTTACTGACATTGACAGTAACCCTAAATCTACTTGACCAATCATTCTTATTGGTAGTTCATATTTTCTGCGTAACTTGGACACCAGCCATCTACTGCCGCTTACTTTCAACGATACCGTCATCCCTCTGTCACCTCACGTTAAAGACTTAGGCCTAAACATTGACGACAGGTTAAGTTGGAATAAGCAGATTGCTCAGGTTAGCCAGAGAGTAACTTTCACATTGCGATCTCTCCACCGATTTAAGCACTTTCTTCCTTCAAGCACTAAAATTACTTTGGTCCAGTCACTTGTGCTTCCAATGATTGATTATGCTGATGTTTGCTACTCTGATCTATCTCAGGAACTTCTTAGCAAACCGGATCGACTTCTTAACAATTGTATTCGTTTTATTTTCGGCCTTCGTAAATATGATCACATTTCTTCCTTCAGTACTCAGCTTAAATGGTTCCTATCCGCCAAAGGAGATCACTCGGATCCCCCTGCATGCTCTTCACTATTATAAACGATCCTTATGTTGGGCAGTTCTCACAGTCTTAACCTTCGAGCTTCCAAAAACTTACTTCTTCACATTCCTTCTCACCGCACCGGGTTCATGTCTAATTCCTTTGCTATTCCAACCATCAAACTCTGGAATATGCTTCCCCTTGACATCAAGAAGGCTGAGTCAAAATTTTCCTTTAAGCGTAAAATCCGAAATCACTACTTAAAATCCTGTTATTCTTAGTTTGGTCTAGTCATCATTTTTGAGTTCTCTTAATCAGAAAGATTTGTATATGACATCATATTTATTAGTCTATTATTTTAGAGTATATATGTATTTTATTAGCATTATATATATTATTTGTATATTCTTCCCGAAACAAAATTCTACTTTAAATTTTATATATTAGATGTAAACCTACCACAGCGTAACCTTTTTAACCCAAAGGTTGACTGGTAGAGAATGCCTTGTTGCATTAAGTCCGCCTATGTACCACAATAGGGAATATGCATGCGATTTTTTTATTTGCAAAATGAAATACTTATTAGCTCTAATAAACAATTATGAAATTATTTTTTAAATACCTTAATCAGCGATGAAGTTATAAAGTTTCAAAGTTTACAATTAGAAAGAGAAGTCCGACATGAATTGTGACGTCAAAGTTCTTGGTGCCTATACAGCTGCCATAGAAAACAGTGTTTTCGCGAGAGGGACAGATATATTTGTTTAAAATAATAATATTTTCTATTTTCACTTTTAGTATTATATTTGTGTATATTTTTGGATAAACTGTATAGATAATAGATTTTTTTTTGTGCATATTCCCTATCGTGCATAATCTTAAATAAACAAATATCTCGCGATTGTGGAGGGTTTAAAAAGCCTCGATTTCCACACTTTCACGGGATATACAGTCTCATTACCGACGACCGTAGGTGATGCATTCGATATGCAGTAAAGAAACACCAACACAACATAACAGTGTACGGACCCGCCGTCAAGTTCCGTTCGAGTTCACTTGAGTAGGTACGCTGAAAGAGTACATCATTAACGGCATGAACCAGCCGTAGAAGGCGCGCTCCTTGTTTCCCTCCGATAGAAAGCTATTGAATACCTTCTTCAGGCGATCAAAGGAGCGCCCTTCAGCGCCATGTCAGTAACATTGATACCTAACGTTTCCGACATACCCATATACTTATAAGTTTCAGTTGAAAAAGGGATCTCAGGTTTATTGAATCCGAGAATTGAGTTATTTTATCTCTATTTTTGTGTGCAATCTTTTAGCAACAAGGTTTTATTTAACATATCAATGGAGTTGGAAAGTTTTCAAAAAGGTTTTAGTCCAAAGTCTTTATAGCCTGACATAATTACAGGTACACGCCAGATAGAACAAAAAGAAAAGAAAAAGTAAATCGGACATAACAAATGAATCGCTGCTTTTTACTGTCACACCCATAACAGTTTTGTTTTGACGTTTAATGCAAACAAAATATTAATTGCTGTAGTGAGCTTTTTACAATAATATTTAAAATCATGTTTTTATTTTCTAAGGTAAGAATTTTGTTGGATTTTAAGGACTTTTGTTTGGTATCACCTTTTTTTGATGATATTTTAAGAGGATTTCATTTATGCCTTTTACTCTTTTGCCTAATAGAGCCACGGCTAGAATAAAAAATGGGACAACGTCTGCCCATGAATAAGCTTAGGTTTTGTAAAAATTTTGTACCCATCGTCCATATTTCTCAGTATTCTTGCCTAGTTCTCTAGACCACCGCGACGCACGCAGAGGCTATGCACGTGTGTTAAGCTTCGCTTTGCAAGAAAATATATGTGATTGTGTCCACTGCAACCCACTAAGAAGCTACGGAACAATTGACGCCATTGGTTCACGCGTGGCTTGCTCGAATATGGCGCCCAAATAGCTCAACGCTGTCAACGCCATGCTTGCTGTGCATGCGGTAAAACTGTCCATCACAGCTATGAGATACGTCTTGTGGGATGGAGGCATCTGTAAAGTGTGGAAACGTAGAGCTACGTTGACAAACAAATAAATCCACGCAGCTAAAATGGGCCGCGTGCTTTGCACAGCATGCGCCGCGGTGGGTCTGCGCCTTTATTGTGTAAGGTCGTGTCGTAGCACCTTCTGACGCAGTTGATTGCGGCTACAATACCGTTGACTATATTTAGATTCGTGTGATTGGTGAATTACATTAATTAAACATGATTATTTCACAACACAACACAACACAATACGACACGATACGGCATAATACGACACGATACGGCACAACACGACACGATACAATACAACATAAAGTAAATCTAACGTAATGCTGATAATGTTTCTTTTCAGAAATTCGGTCGGCTTACAAATACCCTTCGCACTCAACTACCCCTTAAAAGTAAGAGCCAATAATCTTAGATTTTAATAACGTGCGCTTACTAATCTCTGAATGTCTACAACACGTCATACATAATAAACCGCAGGTTCTCAAGACGAAAGCGTATGATAAGTGCGTGTTGCCAGTGATGACATAACGTGTTGCAGCCGTGTCGTTCACGATTAAATAGGCCTCACTAGGAGACTTAAAATGAAGAGGGCAATGTAGAGAAGGCTATTCTCTGAGTTTGCTTACGTGATTGAATCAGAAATTAAGAGATCTTCAGGAATTTCCATATTAAGTGGCGGTCGGTAGGTTAACATTACTCGCAAAACGGGTAGTCGATTGGGCTGAAAGGTTCTGGCGTTGTGACCACGTACCGGAAGACGCAATGTAGGAAGGCCTTCCCTCAAGAAGCCGGTGAAGACCGCGAAAACCCGCTGGATGTGAGACAGGACCGATTGATACGGCAAATATTTGGGTAGGCCTATGTCCAGCAGTTGACGTCTTTCGGCTGCAACAATCATTCTAGGCTAATAATGATGTTCGACAAATAATAAATAGTAAATCTGACTCCAGTCTTGCCAAGAAGCAACGTGTTACCCTGTTAATGGGTTGTGGAGGTCTGGTAGGCAGCCGCTCCACGTAAAATACTAGTATTCAGCTAAATCTAGTATGACTGGAAGCCGACCCCAATATAGTTGTGAAAGGCTAGGCAAATGATGAATGATGTTCGACACCTATCTTAATTTTTTTCTGAAGGTACCTACCGTGAAGCCTCTTACACTATCCATCATCATGTGCACGACTGTGTCATTATTGGGTCTGGAGGAGCTGCTCTTCGGGCCGCAATTGGGCTGGCTGAAGCAGGTTTCTCAGTAGCCATGGTTTCAAAGCTGTTCCCTACTCGATCTCACACCACTGCTGCTCAAGGTGGCATGAATGCTGCTATTGGTAAGGAAAAAACTAATCTAATGTGCCTAGCTAAGCTCACTTAGCGCAGGCCAGTCCTATTGATATTTGAATTTTTTATCGATCTGCGAACCAAAAGCCACTTTAGCAGAATCATAGTACAATCATAATATTAACCACACAGCAATCTGCCATATTTAATTTTCGTCTTTATCGCTAACGCATTAGGTTCAAGGTTGATTGGGAGAATTTGACAGTGCCGGGTAGCGTGATGTGCTTTCTGATTCTGCTAAAGTGGCCTTTTTAGACCCCTGCTCCATGAACCAAAATTCACTGAGTTCGTCGCTTTGTGTAAGTCGCTGCATCTGTTTAGCGTTATTTTCAACCCGTAGGAATTTCGGGACCAATAATAATACAAAAAACTTGAGAGGTGTCAAGGGACACCCGGATGGAACGAAGTTCCTTTCGACTAATTAGTGAAGGAATTGCAATATTTTTTTTTATTGTTAACAAATATAATGTAATATAAACTTAATCAGTAGGCTCAATTTTAGTAATAATTGGCTTGTCAAAATAACTGGCTTGCTTTCTATGAGAGAGAGAGAGAGAGAGAGAGAGAGACAGACACAGAAACACGCGCACGCCGCACGGCTTACAACTATAGCAAAAAGTGTCATTCAAATTTTGGTCTTAAAATTTTCCGTCTAGCCCCCTTTCGCAACGCGCGATAAGGAACTTCATTCCAATATAAACCTGCCTCTTGAGTGATTCTGTCTATTGATGAAGACCGCATTTTTATTTATGTTTTCTGTGTGTATCTGCGATCAGTCCGTAGACTATGAGCGGATGTGTTGAGTGCGCTCAGTGACATGCGAGTGCTTCCCCCTTTGAGGCCAGCTACTCAAATTTGCCTGAAGATCGCTAATTTTGCAACTCCAGAATATCTTTTCGTTTCAGTCTCAAGCTGTAGGACCTATTGTTGATTTGGCGAGCTAGTTTGTTTGGGTGCTTAGCTAAACGCTCTTGGTATCGCTTAGCAGCTATTTTGACTTCTTCCTTGACTGTGTTGATGGCCAGGCATGGCATTAAAACCCGTTGCGCAGTTTAAAAAATACACGCCTACAAACGGAAAAAGCGACTTTCTTTTATTAATACTATGAAAAGATTTCGCATGACCACCATTTTCTAAATTATCTAGATGACTAATTTATCACTTCTTAGGTTCTATAAACTATTTTTTTTTCTTGTAATATTCCTTGCATGCCAAAATGGTAGAATGAACAAGGACTCTTTAATATTATTGTAACCATCTTATTGTAAACTACTGGACGTCACGCGGTTTCACCCGCGTAGTTCCCGTACCCGAGGGAATACGGGGATAAAATATAGCCCTTGTTACTCCCTGATAATGTAGCCATCCATTGTTGAAAGAATTTTTCAAATCGGTCTAGCAGTTTCGGAGCCTATTCATTTAAATTAAACAAAACAATCAAATCTTTCCTCTTTATAATATTAGTGTAGATACCTATATTCTGAGCTAATAATTAAATATTCTATTCTTCTTTATTTTATATAGGAAGCATGCATGAAGACAATTGGAAGTTTCATTTTTATGACACAGTCAAAGGATCAGATTGGCTTGGCGATCAGGTAACTAGCACAATAATTGATATTAATATTTAAATTAAGGTGCTTGTCGATCACCACGGAGAAACGGTAGGAGTTTATGGTTGTATTTATTAATTTCTCTGTTTCCATATTCTGCAATAATCTGGCACCAACTAGAAAATGTCCTTGGGTGTACTTCATAGTACACATTCGGATAATCATCGGTTGGTGCACCAAAGAAATAAAAATAGGACCAGGTGGAACCTGATGCCCATGAGGGTCCCCGTACATTGCTAGATGCAGTACCTACCCGCGGCTGTTTGTTCCGTGAAAGTGCAGAGGTCGAGGCTAATTGAGAACTTAATTAAGGCCATTCATTATTCATCCATTAAAATGTTTATATTCACAACGACTGAACACTGTGTCCCAAAATACAAGCAATAGCTTAGTTTGGGAAGCAGTATCAGCAAGTTTTGCGAATACTGTACCTTTTTATTTAGAAATTGTACATCCACCCTTAACAAACGACACGTAAGGCCGCAATACTCTCAAGGGTGTGATGGTACATGGAAATATATGGTAAGATAAAGGAACCTACAGAGACCTACAAGCCTAACAGTCCCTACGACCCTAAGCCCTATAAGCCCTACAGCCCTAACCTACCATATACCTAGTATGTGATAAATAAATATATAAATAAGTTCAGGATGTCTGCACCATGCGACCTAAGGTTACAGACGGATAGTAGACAGGAATACCAGGTTCGGGAAGGGTAAACTCACTGCCAATCCCGCAGACTCACGGGACTGATCCAAAGATGGCTAAAGGTATCTTGGCCACAGCGAGGGGTAATGAGACAAGAATATAAAATATATAAATTCAAATCTGATTTATTTACAAATTGTTCTGCTTATATACTACTTTTTCTTAACACACACTATTATACTTAATTCTATGTGTCCTATGCGTGTAAGATGCAACCAAATTATTATTTTAACTGGGCCGCGCGTGACCCAAGCCGAGTGCTGAGTAAATGTCCAAAGGTAACATTGAACAGAAATAATAATATTTCGAATGATTTTGTTCTTTTTTATTGTTTATTCATGAATTCAATATTTGCGGTGTCAGGGAATATTACCTAAATGCCAACGTAGGAATATACCAACGTGTGATCGCAGTAAACATGGAACTGTTTCATGTTCTCCTTGGCACAAGCCTTTATTGCATTTGCTTGCACCGGACTAATTTTTTTCCGAGTTGATGGTGGCCACGTTTATAACTGCTGTAATGGCTGCCATTAAGTCCTCAAGTAGACGAATGCTGGCAGTTATAGCAGAGCAAAAGGTTCCAACAATTTTTTTTCTGTCAATTAATAAAAATAACAGCTAAAGACATTAAAAAAACTGGCAAAGTGCGAGTCGGACTCGCGTGCAAAGGGGGGCTTCCGACCATTTTTTTTTAACATGTTATTTTAACACTACAGACTTCTTATTCCTGTAATCCTTAGATAAAAATCTGTTATCTCCATTTTTTCCAAAATTTTAGGGTCAGTAGTTTCGGAGATAAGGGGGGATGGTCATTTTTTGCCTAATTTCTTGAATAACTTCAAAACTATTTATTGTAAAATTATGAAAAAAAAAACGTAATTAAAACCTTCACAGTAAGCCCTTTCATTTGATGTGTCACAAGTTATGGTTCAAAAAACTTTCTAACGTTCTAGTTTGAGCCCCAAAAGTGACCCCATACTAAATAATGAATCATTTACGTAATGCGTCCGTATTTGTGTCACATACGTCCATATTTGTACCTAATTTCAAAAGTATCGGTCCAGTGGATCCGGAAAAAACTGGCTGTGACAGACAGACAGACAGACACCCGAGTGATCTTATAAGGGTTCTGTTATTTCTTTGGATTCCGAAAACCCAGCCCAGTGCGAGTTGGACTCTCACACTAAGGGTTCCGTACTAAAAACCGGAAAAAAGAAACGTTTATTGTATGGGAGCCCCTTTAATTTTTACTTTAATCTAATTTTTAATATTGGTTGTTATAGCGCCAATAGAAATACACACTCTGTGAAAATTTCAACTTTCTACCCACTACGGTTCATAATATACAGCCCGCTGACAGACAGACAGACAGACAGACGGACAGACGGACGGACTGATGGATGGACAAACGGAGGCTTAGTATAATAGGGTTCCGTTGGTTACCTTTTGGGTACGGCACCCAAAAACCCCTAAAAAAAAACATGTTTTTATTTTATTTTTATTTTATTAAAGACAACAAACAGCAGTATTTAAAACAAAAATCTCAACAATTAGTCAATAGGAGTAGCATATATACTGCGAATGACGTTATCCACAGATTGTTATACAAAATAGCTGTTAAAATACAATATCGATACAACTTAATCTAGTGTAGTTACATAATATAAAATTATAGTTATTATTAGGTTGGAAGAATAAGATAGACACAAAAACAATTCAATGTTTCAATTAACCTATCCGATTTTCGGCAGGACTCCATACATTACTTAACCCGAGAGGCACCTAATTGTGTTTTGGAATTGGAGAACATGGGTATGCCGTTTTCAAGAACAAAAGACGGAAAAATATACCAGCGCCCATTTGGAGGAGGAACCGTTAACTATGGGAAGTCTGTTGCCAAGAGAACATGCGCTGTTGCTGATCGGTATTATGTTTGAACTCTCCTTAAAGCACACCTTAGTCTTAGAGCACACCTTGGTCTTAGAGCACACCTTGGTCTTAGAGCACACCTTGGTCTTAGAGCACACCTTGGTCTTAGAGCACACCTTGGTCTTAGAGCACACCTTGGTCTTAGAGCACACCTTGGTCTTAGAGCACACCTTGGTCTTAGAGCACACCTTGGTCTTAGAGCACACCTTGGTCTTAGAGCACACCTTGGTCTTAGAGCACACCTTGGTCTTAGAGCACACCTTGGTCTTAGAGCACACCTTGGTCTTAGAGCACACCTTGGTCTTAGAGCACACCTTGGTCTTAGAGCACACCTTGGTCTTAGAGCACACCTTGGTCTTAGAGCACACCTTGGTCTTAGAGCACACCTTGGTCTTAGAGCACACCTTGGTCTTAGAGCACACCTTGGTCTTAGAGCACACCTTGGTCTTAGAGCACACCTTGGTCTTAGAGCACACCTTGGTCTTAGAGCACACCTTGGTCTTAGAGCACACCTTGGTCTTAGAGCACACCTTGGTCTTAGAGCACACCTTGGTCTTAGAGCACACCTTGGTCTTAGAGCACACCTTGGTCTTAGAGCACACCTTGGTCTTAGAGCACACCTTGGTCTTAGAGCACACCTTGGTCTTAGAGCACACCTTGGTCTTAGAGCACACCTTGGTCTTAGAGCACACCTTGGTCTTAGAGCACACCTTGGTCTTAGAGCACACCTTGGTCTTAGAGCACACCTTGGTCTTAGAGCACACCTTGGTCTTAGAAACTAGTATCACGGCTAGCAATGTAAATTTTGACATCTGCCCACCCATAAAGAATTGAGATATATCAAAGTGCAATCGGCGTTCATCCCCCTAAAACGGTTCAAAATTATCATTTCCCTGACCTTGTCTAAAGATACTCGAGATCATTCACCGTCATCATCATCATCATCAAATTAGCCGAAAGACGTCCACAGCTGGACATCGGCCACCCCAGGTGTCGGTCCTGTGCGTCTCGCATTCATCGGCCACCCGCGACCCTCATCAGGTCATCGGTCCATCTTCTCAGCCGTCATGCAAAGCAAAGGGAGTCAGGGATTACTAACTCCCTTTTCTTTCATTTCATTCCTCACACAATCCATCCATTTTTTCCTGGTTTCCAACCCCTAAAGGGGATAAATAGTTGTTTGTTCATCAATTTTGCCGATGGCAGGTTCCATCGCAATTGAGGATGATCTTTTATCGTTAAGATTTGTTTCCTTCCAGTTTATGTCCCAGTGCAGAGGATAGGCCTCAGTTTCTTACTTCCAATCCTCCTTAATTCCTTCAATAGACCTCATCCATTTCTTTCCATCAGGCGTAATCGAGGTCAAGAACAAACCCATTCTTCAATAAAAATTAAAAAAATACTTACGCCTTGTATTTTCATAATGAAATACATGAAATACAGCTGCTCCCTGCAGTGGTCATATTTTGGCTGAACAAATGATGGTTGTAATGATCGTTACAAATGCATATATAACAAAATTTATTTTTTTTGCATACCAAAAAAAAAATGTATCTCTTATCTTATTCTTAATCTTTTATCTCTTCCAGTACTGGCCATTCCCTACTTCACACGCTCTATGGATACTCTACGAAATTCAAGAACATCAAGCACTTCACAGAGTTCTTTGTCATGGACCTTCTCGTCCAGGATTCCGTCGTGGTCGGCTGCATAGCCATTGATATGGATGATGGCAGTCTTCACAGGTAATTGATGCATGAAATTTTCAAAATCATATGGTTAAATAAAAAGTAAAGGTTGATCATAGCCCGAAGTATCGCCAAACTGAAATGGCAGTGGGCACGGGCAGGGCATATTGCTCGCAGAACAGATGGTCGATGGAGGCGAAAAATTTTGGAGTGGCGACCGCGTACTTGTAGACGCAGCGTTGGAAGGCCTTCCACAAGGTTGACCGATGACCTGGTGAGGGCCGTGGGTAGCCAATGGATGCGAGACGCACAGGACCGGTTGTTGTGGCGACACTTGGGGGAGGCCTATGTCCAGCAGTAGTGGATGTCTTTCGGCTGATATGATGATGATGATGATGAAAAGTTTATCCTCATATATCAGGGCCATGATCGGGTCCTGGATGAACCGTGGTCCTGATGAAATTGTTCACATACGTCCGGCTGGTAAGCCATGGACCGGACATAACACAACAGGGATATAAAACGTAAGCACTGATATTTTTAAGCTCCTGACAGACCACGGTCCGTGCAGGTTCCGGACACGGCTGTTGATCAACCTTTGTTGTTCTAATCAAATTTATCTGTACAGTCTTTTCAGCAACATCATTAATTTTACAAACTGCAATGCGATTTTGTTACGAGGAAATGCGGGTGGATAGACTTTTCTTTCTTTCTTTCTTCGAAACGTCATAATTCGAGGCTTGGCTCTCGCTTGTTTCCTTCTCCAATATAGGACCGATATAAAAGATATTTCACAAAGTGAACAATAAGGATGTATACTGTTTCTATTTTTTTTTTCATTAATGTTTGCTTAATTTGCACACTAGGACTGTTGACAACGGTTTATCGGAGAATTTTGAGCAATTTTTGAAGGTTATAGTGCCTATACTGTTAATATCATCAAAAGGAAAACATAGGGACACAGCATCCTTCCGTTCAACATCCTTCGTATTCAGTTACGAATTATTTTTTAAAATCGGTTTAATATTGGAGAAGGAAACGGGCGAGAGCCAAACCTCGAATTATAACTTTTTACTTACATCGCCTCTTCCACGTTTCCTCTTCACGTCTCGCTGGGTTAGGTGACGTGAATATGAAGTGAACTGTCAATATTTAAATAAGATGGACTGACAGTTGACTTCATGCAACTCTGCCTCAGTTTATACGGTGAGACGTCGACAGACCAGACAGGCTGGTGTCATCATCATCATATCAGCCGAAAGACATCCACTGCTGGACATAGGCCTTCCCCAAGCGTCGCCACAACGACCGGTCCTGTGCATCTCGCATCCATCAGCTACCCGCGACCTTCACCAGGTCATCGGTCCACCTTGTGGGAGGCCTTCCAACGTTATGCCTTCCGGTACGCGGTCGCCACTTCAGAACTTTTCGGCTCCATCGACCATCTGCCCTGCGAGCAACGTGCCCTGCTCACTGCCACTTTAGTTTGGCAACCCTTCGAGCTATGTCGGTAACCTTGGTTTACTTGCGGATATCATCATCCGGCTGGTGTGTTTTTTGACATTGAATTTATTGACAATGTTTCAGGGGTGAAATTATTCTAGAATATGAAGTTTCGAATGAAATTGCGAAAATACATCTGTGGTTCCCAATTTTTTTTTTATGCAAGCACAACTGTTTTTTAGGGTTCCAAACGTAAAAAACGGAACCCTTATATGATCACTCGGGTGTCTGTCTGTCTGTCACAGCGAATTTTCTCCGGATCTACTGGACCGATTTTGTTGAAATTTGCTAAACATCTGTGACCCAAACAACGACGCGTTATGTAAATTTATAAATTTTGAGTATGGATGTCACTTTTGGGGTACAAACTAGAAAATTGAAAAAAAAAAAGTTTTTTACACAACCGTGTGGTATATCAAATGAAAGTGCTTATTGTGAGGGTTTTATTTATATTTTTTCATAATTTTAAAGTAGGCTTGAAGTTGTTCAAGAAATTAGATGAAAAATGACCATTCTAGGCTTAGCAGTTCCGGAGACAAGGGCCAAGTAATGAAATTCGTTCGGAACCCTTTGCACGCGAGTCCGACTCGCACTTGGCCAGTTTTTTTAATTTGTCAGACGTAATCCCGTAGTTTAGTAGTGGTTTTATTCATGAGTATTTTCTTTATCTCGCCATCAAACTAATAAGTTTGTCGAGTAAAATTGTAAGGAAAACAAATAGTGTACCTACCTAAGTTTGGCAATAAATAAAAAAAAAAAACTAAAATATTACTAATGAATCACTGTGAAAACCGGCTAAGTCAGATTCGAGTGCAAAGGGTTCCGAACGAATTTCATTACGGGCCTTTACAATAAGCCCTTTTATTTGATGTCATAATGTACCTCCAGTTTAAAAAACTTTTTTTTAGTTTACTAGTCAAATTTATTTATTTACGTAATGCGTCCGTGTTTGGGGCACAAAAGTTCAGATGTGTACCAAATTTCAACAAAACCGCTCCAGTAGTTTTAGAGAAAATTGGCTGTGACAGACGGTCGGACAGACAGAGAGAAATGAGTGATCCTATAAGGGTTCCACTTTCTACGGATGAAAGAAAGAAAGAAAGAAAGAAAAAAAAAGAAAGAAAGAAAACTAGTTTATTACTTTTCCTAAATGGAACCCCATAGTCATTCTCTATCAGTCGACCTTATGTAGATTCATGCAAAGACAAAACATGATAGGTTATCGCTGATTTAAGAAGAACGATTCAAAACTGTCTTTTTTTTAAGTACCAACGAGAATATTCACCCACAGATTTCAAGCCAAAAATACCGTTATGGCGACTGGAGGCTATCCGAGGATGTTCTTCTCATGTACAGCCGCTCACACCTGCACTGGTGACGGATGCGCTATGGCTTCACGAGCTGGTATTCCAATTCAGGATTTGGAATTTATTCAGTTCCACCCAACGGGTTAGTAAAGGAATTTTGATACTAAAACATCTGCGGGTCTAAAAAGGCCAGCAGATCCAGAGATCACATCACGCTGTCACTGTCAAATTTTTCCCAATCAACCTTGAACCTAATGCCTGAGCGATAAAGATGAAAATGAAATTTAACAGTTTCTTGTGTGATTAATATTATGATTCTGCTAAAGTGCGCTTTTTAGACCTCGCTGTTTCTTTGATATTTCAAGTTTAGTTCATGTAGGAGGAGGGATGCTGTTACACGAATGGATAGAGTAAAAAAATGCTATGCGTAAAGGTGGGTACTAATCGGTGTTACGGGGCGTAATGTAACACGTTTTGGAAGCGGTTCGATTCGTGCAGTCAAAACGTGGAAACGAGCACGAAAACCCGAGCAACGAGTCGTTTTTTGCTCGTTTCGAATGCTTCGCTCGCTGTTCGTTTTTTTGGCGAATTTTGATTGTTACGCGGTTCAGTCAGCACGCCGCGGCAAGTCGTGCACGTGCACCGGTTCTTGGTTACATTGTGTTTATTTCTAGTAATGTGTAACAAAGCAAAGACTGCATTTGGATTAAACAATAATTTATTAAAACCAAAGATACCAAATAATCTTGTCGTCAGACATCTTGACTGAGAGGGTCTTACGAATCTGGAGCACGGGCAACCAAAGAATTCGACACGAGCATGATGTTACATGGATTTTTTAGGACACGGCGTACCGTTACAATGCTCAACGCGAATAATACATTACGGCCTGTAAGGGTACGTTTTCATCGGTTCCATCGCTTGCGCTGAGCGAGGCTAGATAAATAAAGCGATGTTATTGGTTCTTAACAAACACATCCATAGCTACGCATTTTCGCTCATCTCTGGGGAAAACGCAGTCTAATACCGGTCGGTACCCAGCTTGAGACCACGGTACCGAGTTAAAATTTGATCGATCGATCGATCGTCCTCTGAATGTAATTAACCATGCATGAGAGTTACTTGCAGGTGGAAACGCGAAAGTCAGGCTAAAAGTTGTGTAGAAACGGTTTTCATGGTAAGAGCATGTGATATGGAATAGTGAGGAATATTATCCGCTCAGCTCCAATTTTATTAAAACCATATTATTTAATCCATACATTCATCATCATCATCATCATCATCATATCAGCTGAAAGACGTCCACTGCTGAACATAGGCCTCCCCCCAAGTGTCGCCACAACGACCGGTCCTGTGCGTCTCGCATCCATCGGCTACCCGCGACCTTCCCCAGGTCATCGGTCCACCTTATCCATACATTACCTGTTAGCAAATTTTGGAACAATTCCAATGATATTAACTGAAAGAGGGGCTATCTGTCGCAACTTCCGAGATATCGTCGTTGTAATCAGTTGCGGCGAAAATCAGAAACGGCCTCAGATTTGTGACGACGCGCAATATGGCCGCCACGGTTGAGCGGTTATGTCGTTAGTAATGTTAAGAGCATGTCTGTAGATAGTTACAACGGTAGAAGAAGACAAAAGAAAAGATGGATGGTGATACTCTATGATTGGTATGATTAGTAAGTAATTTTGTTACTAACTCAGATGACAAAAAAGAAAAATGTATGGAAATTTCAAAACAAATTGGGATATGGCAGGAGCACGTACTCTTATTGCACGAGCACGTTTTCACGTGCTCTTATTGCAGGAGCACGTTTTCACGTGCTCTTATTGTCACTCTTTTCTAATAAATGAATTAATCTGGGAACTATTAATTCAATACAATTGAAAGCACGGAAATAGTTCATTTTTAACACTGCATCTTCTAATATATAAAAGAATTTATAAAGGTTTTCAAATATAAAGATTTTTATATATTCGGTTCGGAGCTCCGAAACGGCTCGACTGATTTTCGTGAAATTTTGTGTGTATCGGTAGGTACGAAAATAGGTGGTAGGGTATTTTTTTTGTATGGCAAAACAACGTTTACCGAGTCAGCTAGTTATATAAATATCTCAGCAACGTGACACTTAAGGCTCCCATATTGTTAAGAGTTTTGGTTTACTCTCATATATGCAAATGCATGTTAGATCGTGCGCCACAAAAGATCTATTTCGTTTAGAATCATGACCTCGTAAGAAAATTAGTGTAAACAACCCATTCTGCCCTATCCCAGTTTCTTAGAAACCGGCGCCGTATGTCATCTTCCATTTAATATGTTTGCCGTTATCTCAATAGTAAGTTTTTTCCTAAGCACAACATCTCACTAAATCCATCCATGATTTCACCACAATATGTGTAAAACTAGCTTCTGCCAGCGGCTTTGCCCGCGTGGTCCATAGGGAACGTACTCCCGGGATAAAAAGTAGCCTATGAGTGACTGACTGACAACGCACAACCGAAACTACTGGTCGTAGAACGCTGAAATTTGTTTGGATTTAGATTGTAGATTCCCTGCACTCCGTAGGGGAGCACTAAGAGAGGATTTCCCGAAATTCTAAATGTGGATACAGACATTGCGAGGCATGCGCCGTGCACGCCTCGCAACGCATACGTTTCGATGTAAATTGGCCTGGGTAGCCATGCCTCACCACGACTTTGAACGTTCACACATTGCGATGCATGCGATGAGCGCCCGTGCGCTGCGCATGCCTCGCAATGTCTGTATCCACCTTTATGCGTACGAAGTCGCGGTTAAAAGCTAGCCCATGTATATTATTTGCAGGTATGTACGGTTCAGGCTGCTTGATGACCGAGGGCGCCCGTGGAGAGGGCGGGTACCTAGTCAACAGCGAAGGACAAAGATTCATGGAAAAATATGCTCCGAAAGCCAAGGACTTGGCGAGTCGTGACGTGGTGTCCAGATCTATGGCTACAGAGATACGTCAAGGTATGCTTTGATTTTGATTTGTTTTCTTGTGCCCATTTTTAGGGTTACGTACCCAAAAGGTAACCAATGTAGCACTATAAGTAAGGCTCCGCTGTCCATCCGTCCGTCCGTTTGTTTGTCAGAGGGCTGTATCTCAAGAAGCGTAATAGGTAGACAGTTAAAATTTTCACAGATTATGAATTTCTATTGTCGCTACAGCAACAAATAATAAAAATCAAGGTTTATGGTTCGGAACCCTTGTGTGGCGAGTCCGAGACGCGCTTGGCCGGTTTATTGGGTAATCATCTGATGATTCACGGAGCACGATGGAGTGTCAGACTCTTACTGAGTAAATCTAGCCCATGTTCCTTCAATTGCCCTTTGCTGTCCAGCGCCATGGTAACTCTTTCGAGCAACGAGCAATTCGGCAACTCTGGCAGTTTCTTAAGTGCTTGAAAATTCAACTATGTAGTCTTAATTTCGTCAAAGGAAAACGCTCGTTTGTCCGAAGTTTTGGCTCAAAGTAGAAGATATTTCACAAACTGAATAAGAAGGATATATACTGTGTCCCTATGTTTTCCTTTTATTTACATATATATATATATATAGTTGTTAAAAAGGTAGTAATTATATAAATTCAAAGAATCAAACAAAAAACACCATTCTAAGTCGGCACCTAGACGTGCAACTACGGAACCCTACACTGCGCGTGGCCCGACTCGGACTTGGCTGGGTTTTTATGCATACAATATTAGTTTGGAGTTATAGAACCGGCTTCAACTTTACATAAATTTTAACTTCCTAGACTTCATGCCATATTACGAGTACCTATATTATCGGGCGCGTTCGGTTATCTCTTGTAATTTGATATAATTTCCTCGCAATACCTTCCTTTATTCCTTCCTTTATTCCTTCCACTGTTGAAGTTTTTAAAATATTCTGCATAGCTAACAGTAAAAAAATCTAATATTATGGGATCAACATATCCGTGAATAAAATAAAAAAAAACGGTGCTAACGTAAGGTTTGCATAACTTGACAGGATGTAGGGCCTGCGAAGGAAGAATTAGAACGTAGTAGGTATTATTGTAATCTGCGCCATCTTTCAGGTGGTTGCTGAACTACTTACTATGCGTCCAAGTCAGCTGTGTGTAACAAAAGTTCAAACAATCCGTCGTTTCGTTTTCAAACTTTGGCTTAACTTTTATTCACGCCAGTATATTTGGGAGCTTTCAAACAGACTTAAAATATAAACATTATAGTTGTCAAAAAAAAGGCCCGTTTTGACAGCAGGATACAACATTGCTTTACTAGTAGTATGAATGAGACATACAAATAAACCTCTTTCGCACTTAGTCGTAAAGCAATCTTCTATCCCTCTCTACTCAGCTGTCAAATCGGACTTCTTAGATTTTGGTGACTTTAGCATGAACTTGAACCCCGAAATCTTCTTGTGCTATATATATATATATTAACGAGTACTAGAATACAGATACCGAAAATTATAAACCACAACTAAATCCAGCCCAAAAACCGGTGGCGAGATGACCTGGACGCGCATCACGTAGGATGGTTCGAGGCGCCGCATGAAAACGAGTGTGTGGACGAATACAGCTGCCCTTCTCAGCAGTGGAACACTAAATTTGCAAATTAAAGAAAAGTAACTAACGGCAACTTGGGGGGGGGGGGGGAAGTCAGGGTTTGGTCTTGGTGGGAATCGCTGTTAGTGAGAACAGGATTACCTATAAAATACCAAACAACCATCTGCTGTGTTAATGGCGGAACACCTATTCGAAGCAGAGCCCTGGCCAGTCCGAGTCACCCACGTCCCCTCGTCCCTTCTGGGAACTGCTGCAACCGTACCATTGTGCGGCTGCCATCCTAGTTGCAGCTGAGCTGAGGGTGCAGGGCGAAAGGCGATCCTTCCGCGCCTCAAAGCAGTTCCTCCCTAGTGAGTAGGTTCTCACTAGGGAGGAACCCCGAAACAAAACCGAGCATGCCCACAGGTTCCGAGGTGACAGCCCCACCAGTAGGCTAGGGTATAGTGGGCTACACACTCGCTTACCCTCAAACTTATTAAAGAAACAGATACAGTGCAAACCCGGACCGATCATAGTACGAAGACCTTTGGCATGAAATCACGGACACGAATTGCTTGTTGGAATGTGCGAACACTGAGCTGCGATAGCCGTCTAGCCCAAGCAGAAGCAGAAATGCTTAGATACAAACTACAAATACTCGGTCTCAGTGAAGTGCGCATAAACGGATTCGGAGAACTGAGAACACCCAGGGGCCTTACACTTCTTTACTCCAGGAAGGAAGATGAAGAGGACGTACGAGAGAACGGCGTGGGATTCCTCCTTTCTGATGCTGCGAAGAAGAGCCTTGTGGACTGAAAACTCATCTCAGATCATCACGGCTCGTTTTAACAGCAAGGCCCGCAAGATAACCATCGTTCAGTGCTACGCGCCCACAAATCCGGCATCAGAGGAAGAAAAGGACGATTTCTATATACACTCAACCTGACCATGAATAATATTCGCAAACAGGACATAGCTATCGTCATGGTGGACCTGAATGCCAAGGTTGGCACAAATAACGATGGTTGTCAAAGACACATGGGTAGACTCGGGCTGGGAGTCAGTAACGAGAACGGGGAGAGATTTTTGAAGTTCTGTCAAGAAAATGATCTCTCCATCGGAGGCACCTTATTTATCAATGAAGATCACCACAAATACACCTGGAACTCACCCGATGGAGTCACCAAGAACCAAATTGACGACGAATTGAACCACGTTGCACTCGTCACTTCTGGACGTCCGCAACCGTCGTGGCGCGGATATCGACAGTGACCACTTCCTAGTCGTAGCCGAAGTGCGGCACAAAGTAGCCGTCGCACGACATGCTGAGGCAACCGACAAAATGGGCAAACGATTCGAGGTGAACAGGCTTCGGGACCCGGATATAGGCGAAGCCTTTAGACTAGAGCTGCGGAACCGCTCCTCCGCCCTCGTGACGGACTCTATTTATATCGACATGGAGTGGAATCAAATAAAAAGGGCCTACACAGAGACCAGCTCCGTTGTTCTTGGACACAAAACGTGTTCACGTGAAGACTGGATGTCACAGCGAACCTGGGACCTTATAGAAGAAAGGCGTGAACTACATCTTCAACTACTGGCAACCGATGATGAAGTAATGCGTCAAGACCTGAGGCTGCAATATAGGCAGAAACGCAAGAACATTTACCGCAGTACTCGTCGTGATCGGCGAATATGGGCGGATAGTGTGGCAGATTGCGCCCAACGTGCTGCTGACTCCGGTAATCTCAGAGAGATGTACAAGGCAACGAAAATCTTGAGGAAGAAAGAAAAAGAGGAAGAAAAGGCCATTGAAGGACAGGGAAGGCCAACTAATCGTGACATCGGAGGGGCAGCTTCAACGCTGGCGGGAGCACTTCCAGGATATTTTCCGAGTCCCAGTTGACCCCGGTATCATGAACTCACCAACGATCAGCTGTCCTACACAAAGCCTAGATATCGATGTGTCTCCTCCCACAACAGAGGAAGTAGTGAAAGCCATCCACTCACTTAAGAACGGTAAAGCTCCAGGAGGTGACCTCATCATGGCGGAAATGCTTAAGGCTGACGTGTCCACCGCCGCAAACGTGCTGACACCCCTCTTGCGGAACATCTGGTCAGCCGAAGAGTTACCCGATGACTGGAATAAAGGTCTCCTTATCACTTTTCCTAAGAAGGGAGACCTCAGTGAATGTGGCAACTGGAGAGGTATCACCTTGCTCTCGGCCCCGTCTAAATTACTCTGCAGGATCATCCTGGACCGGCTGGCGGGGGCCGTTGAACCTCTTCTTCGCGAAGAACAGGCTGGATTCCGACCTAATCGATCGTGTACGGACCAGATTAATACCTTGCGCATTATACTCGAACAGGCATCAGAATGGCAGAGGGAAATGTATTTGACCTTCGTGAACTTCGAAAAAGCCTTCGATACGCTGAAGTGGAGTTGCATCTGGGCCCGGCTGCGTGAAATTGGGGTACCCGAGAAAATCACGAACTTAATCAAGGCCATCTACAAGAAGTATTCCTATAGAGTGACACACGACGGCTTCATCTCGGAGGACATACCGGTACATGCGGGAGTTCGACAGGGGTGTCTTCTCTCACCTCTCCTCTTCCTTGTTGTTCTGGATGGCATCATGCTCAATACATTGAGCAGCAAACGCCGCGGCATAGAGTGGGGACTATCCAGCGTCTTGGAAGACCTGGATTATGCCGATGACCTACGCCTGCTGAGCCACACACGTTCTGACATGCAAGCCAAGCTGGACGACCTACGACGAGAGGCTAAGGAGGCGGGACTAAAAGTCAACATCCGGAAGACCCAGGAAATGAGGTGCGGGGCGACAAGCTCTTTGCCGTTGCTCATCGGCACAGAGAAGGTGGAGAGAGTCAACAAATTCACATACCTCGGTAGTGTAGTGTCAGAAACTGGAGGAACTGAAGAAGACATTACTTCCAGAATTGCCAAGGCAAGAGCAACCTTTGCACAGCTCCGTCCTGTATGGCAATCAAGGAAATTGACCCAAAGAGTAAAACTCAAAATATTCCGGTCCAACATAAAAACCGTGTTGCTGTACGGATGTGAGACATGGAAGGTCACTAAGGACATCTCGCACAAACTCCAGGTCGATATCAACCGATTTCTTCGTCGTATTCTCGGTGTTTACTGGCCCGAGAAAATCTCCAACCAAGATCTGTGGGAACGCTGTGGTGAGACTCCTATCGACCAGCAGATCAAACGCCGCAAGTGGAACTGGATCGGCCACACGCTCCGAAGGGATCCTGAACAGATACCGAGGCAAGCCCTAGACTGGAATCCTCAAGGAAAGCGTACACGTGGTCGCCCCAAGCAGACCTGGTGCCGGACGATCATTGCAGAAGCGAAGCAATTGGGAAAAACCTGGAGCGAAATGAAACGCGCAGCTCAAGACCGTTTGGGATGACGGCGCACTGTGGACGCCCTCTGCCCCATCTAGGGGACACAGGAACTTAAGTCAAGTATGTAAGTCGACTAACAGCAACCAAAATAGTTATCGCTGACAACCAACGTACACCCATAAAATCACCCTAAGGCACTTGTTTCACCGCCGGCGAGGAAGCGAGTAGCTATCGACTATTTGCTCGCTGAGGAAAGGGACGAAAGATATAGATCTTGTGTGAGTAAAAGAGACACATACATTCATGGTCGATAGCTGGTTGTTCAAACTGCCGGCGAGCGGCTCTTACCTCTAGTTGATCGCAGCGACAAAAGCTATCAAAGATTGTACTCGCTCAGTGACTCTCGCTCGGCGATGCTCCCTTGGCGGTCAGAACTCACCAAACAGCGGTAATTTCTACCTATAGTTCGGGCTGGAGCGATTATTGCGAGTAAAAGCCCGTCGCACAAAAGCACTCGCTGAAAGCCGAGCGTCAAAACTATCGAAATTTTTCACTCGCTACTCGCCGCTCGCCAACTCCTTTTCGAGTTTCAAACTTTACTCGCTACTCTCCCCATGTTTTTGACTGGTAACTTTTTCTTATTAACGAATTGTAAAGGGGTTTATGTTTTGTAGTGTTAACACACCTATGAATAAAACAATTAATTGTCTCATTACTAAACAACATTGCAAAAACCTCGACATAATATTTGAATTTGAACTTTTATTATATCATTGTAATCTGCGCCATCTTTCGGGTGGTTATTGAATTACAACGCATGACGACGGACCTAGTTGCGACAAAAGTTCAAAGCAATCGACATGCGAGTGCGGGTTGGAAACCCTTTACATAAATAGTAGTGTTTATATTACTGCTATTTTATTTAATACCTAATAATCGACACTATCATATGAAACAAAAATATTTTCTGATCACACTTGATTGCAGTTATCAAGTGTGATCAGAAAATATTTTTGCGCTGATTCATAATGCTGTATATTCCGCATACTTTAGGTATGTGGTTCCGCAATTATCTTCATTTGGTAGATAAGCGCCAATGTTGGTCATTATTCCATAACGTAAGTCTTGACTCGACAGTAATAAAAATCTCGCTTATACCTAAACTAAGCGACCCGCGCAACTTCGTCTGCGTCACATTTTTAGGGTTCCGTATCCAAAGGGTAACCAACCGAACCCTATTACTAAGCCTCCGATGTCCGTCCGTCTGTCTATCAGCGAGCTGTATCTCAAGAACCGTAATAGGTAGACAGTTGAAATTTCCACAGATTGTGTGTGTATTTCTATTGCCACTATAACAATATAGTGATGTTATAATAATATAGTCTATAGCCTTCCTCGATAAATGGGCTATCCAACACTAAAAGCTTTTACCCGACTGTCAAGGAAGGGTTATGTTTTTCGCGCGTATCTTGTATGTATGTATGTTTGTTTGTTTGTAAATTTCTTTATCTCGTTTCTTCCAAACGGCTGCTTGGATTTCGTCTATTAAGTTGACGTTAGCTTCGTTTCATAAACCCAAGTGTCCTTAGATAGGTGATATGAAAAAAAAAACAATTAGGCGGATTTTGGGCACGTAAATTGTAAGTCATTAATAATGGTGTACCTCTGGATTTTGTTACACAGTTTAAATATCTGGGACACATTATAAAGGAGAATTTGAGTGACGAATTAGACATTGAGAGGGAGCGCAGGGCATTGTCGGTGTACTGCTCCTGTTAAAATAACAATGTTCAAGGCAGTCTGCCAGACGTTTCTACACGAGCAGCCTGTGGGCAAACTTTACACAAAAAGCCTACAATGCCTTGCGCGTCCATTGGGAGCCCGAATAGAGTCCTGAGGATGATTGGAGAGAGAACCGATACTGTTCTGCTCAGTAGGTTCATTGAACTCCATGTGTTGCAGGACCGGTGAGCCTACTGTGCAGGGGTAGACGGTGTCAAGTTTCTTCTTTTTAATTTTTAATCACTGACATTACTTATAAGCAAAATTCTGTTACTAACCACCTTGCCTATAAATGGACTTTTTGTCTGAAACAAATTATTTTTATATTTTTTTTAACCAAACCTATCTAGTAGTATCAAGATGATGAAAATTTAATGGAGATATCAAAGATATGTATAAGTCATATGTTTAAATTCAATTAAGAAACAGTTTTCGTTCATAATAGTGTGTCGATTTCGGTCTTTTTATGACCGTTTTCAATAACCTATCTAAGTTTGCCGTAGTCTGCGTTTCAAAATTTATTGCAGATAAGTTTTATCTGTGTCAGATCAACGAAGTACAACGTTTTTCCGTCTCTTTGTTCCAAACTTTTCAAAACACCCTTACAATTTATACATATTTAGATTTCCAAGACCGTATTCTACAATATAAAACAATAATTCAATCCAGAACTCTAAAGAATAAAAAAATCTTAGAACATAAACTTAAAAAATTCCGATGTGACAAATTTTCACATTACATTTTTCCTTATATTTCTAAAACTAGATGTCCTATCGACTTGATTCTTTTTGTGATATTGTTTTTATGTAAAAAACTTTCGTTTGACACTAATTTTGTAACAATATCTTCATAAACAAAAAATCACATTTTTGCCCAGTGGAAATTAACATTAAATTCGCAAAGTTGGATGTAGTTCTGATTGTTTGGTATATTGTATTTACCAGTTAGAAAAGTGAGAATCCAAATTTGCAACTTCAAAAAACTTGTGCTCGTTGCGCAACACGCGATAAACTGCGGAATTTGGAACTTTTTTCACTTTTTGCTCTAAAATTCAAAAACTATAAGTTGACTGTTATGCAGTCGGGTTTTTTTATTTTTCTAATTATATTAGCTGACCGGGCAAACGTTGTTTTGCCAAATAGATAAAAAAATACCCTACCACCTATTCTCATCCCTACCGAACACACAAAAAAATTCATGAAAATCGGTAGATCCGTTTCGGAGGAGGAGTTCGGTAACAATCACCGTGACACGAGATTTTTATAATATATTAGATTAATCTTGTTATCCCTATAAAAGCGTAAGAACTACGAAGCTGACTGCTGTAGTACCTATAAATGGTAACGTGCTGAATATAACAGTTTATTTATAGGGATTGTTGTAATTACCGGAAGGTACTATCTTCAACATCGATACTGTTTTCATAAAATAATAAATAAATAAATCATTAGCACTTTATCATTATTGATAGGTTCTCATTTGACCACAATCTCATTCGACGGTAAGCGATCATGTGGTCGACCGTGAAGCACGCTTGCCTAGAATTAACCTATTCAATCTTGTCTTACGACTCCCATAAATTATTCACTTTTGATTTAAAAGGCTGTAGCTATCAGGACACAGACTCGGGTAGATTAAAACCACAATGGTAATCCAACATGTAATAATATTTTCCTTTGTTATACAGTGTAGAGCAGTGTTACGTGTTGCATTAGAACTGCACGGTAGCTACAATATTGTAGTTTGAAAAGCAGTTGATAGAATTGCATAGAAACTGCCAACCGATTGCATTGTCCGCTGTTGCAGCAGTCAGATGCAGCTCGTCTGTTTAAAGCGTTAAACATGATGATCTCAAGCTTGGCTCAGTAAAATATGCACCCTGTTTTGGCAACACAAGCATTCAATCAAGTAAAAAACCTTTAGAAGCACCTAACTACAAAAAAAAAACAACGCCTATATAAAATCGGCGAAGTAATAACTGATAACTAAGGGTCGGTAGTATGTAATGGTTCACTGGCTGTGTGGCCAGCCTCTGACTAATAAGTATGTAATAAAAAGTTAAACAAAGTTGGGGTGTTTGTCGAGGAATAAAACGTAGAAGACGACCTCGATACCCTAACACAGATAGAATATTTTAAATTACTTAATTAAATGCAAAATAAAGTTCGAAAGACTGCTTAGTTGGTCAAGAGGTCGCAAGTACTACTGGTGAGCGTGAGGTTGTTTGTTCAAAAACCTGACCAAGTGCGAGTCGGAGTCGCGTGCAAAGGTTTCCGGACGAATAATATTTTTTCAACATTTCACTTTAAAAAACTTTTTTTCACCTACTTCCGAAATTAGTTTGTTTTTTTAATATTTTGTAGTGTTTTATGTGGAAGTCGGTTGTATTTTTTTAAAAAAGGTAAGGTTTAAAAAAGGATTCAGCACGCGTTCCATGGTCTTACAGAGTTTGGACGTTACCGAGATAGGTCTATAATTCGACGGGTCAGCTCGACTACCCTTTTTGGGCACAGGCTGCACATTAGCCTGCTTCCAAGCCTTCGGCACTTTTCCAGTCTCAAACCAAAGGCGAAATAGGCGTATCAAGATCGGAGACAACTCAGGATCACAAGTCTTCAGAACAATTGCCGGTATCCCGTCGGGGTCTCTAGCCTTGTTTACGTCTAGGTTACGCAGTACTCTAGGGACGTCCTTCTGATGAATGCGAATGTTCGACATACTCGACTCGCATCCACCAGGAGAAGCAGGGGGCCTCGCGCCACCAGGATGTAGACGTGAAGATTCCGCAAACAAAGAAACAAACAAGTTCGCTTTCTCTTCAGCAGAATGGGCCAGCGTCCCGTCGGGTCTTAGCAGTGGTGAGGGGTAGTGAGGGGCGGCAAAAGTTCGATTCGACCGACTTAGCCAGGGACAAAAAAAAGCCTTACTACCTGCTGGGTATGAATGAAGCAAGTTTGTTCCTTATTCGGCTAATGTGGTCAAACCGAGCTCTCCGCAACACTTTCTTGCAGGACTTGGCAGCCGTGTTGAAAGCTGTCTTCTTCTGACTCGCGTCATTTTCTTTGCACGTACGAGCGTCGACCTATGCTAGGTACGCCGCGTGTTTAAGCGTATCAGCGCGATTACACTCGGCACCCAAACCATGGACGAGCTTCGCCTGACATTGTTATGTCAGAGAACGGAATGTAGTACTCCATTCCCCTCCGCAACATATCCGTCACGGCGTCCGCGCACGACGAAGCATCAGTCGAAGAAAAGCAAGTAGGCTGCCAATCTGCTTACCTGTATCGCCATACCCGCCGGGTGCCTCTTGGGTTAAGATCGGGCGGGGAGTAGACGGACACAGACTTCACCAGACAGTGGTCGGAACTACCCAGTGGTGAAGAAATCGACACCGAGTAGCGGTCTGAATCTGTTGTCAGCAGAACGTCCAAGCAATTGGCAGTGTGCGAATCAACATCCGGAACTCTCGTTGCCCCCTAGACCACCTGGGTAAGATTTAACGCTATCGCTAGCTTTCGCGTCTCTCATCCAGCATGGTCTGTGCACTGGTATGGGAAGAGCCACTCCGGATGGTGGGCGTTGAAGTCCCCCAGTAACACCAATTGGGCAGAAGGGTACCGCTGCTGAGCCTCATCCGCCGCCTCACTTAGGTGCTGTGTGAGCCCAGTTGTCTCCAAATCACCGCTGTTCGAACGGTAGACACAGGCGTAGACAATTTTGTCCAGGCCTGTGTCCACTAAAACCCATAGCGGTGAGAACCTGGAGTCTTCAAGATTGCGGAGACGCAAATGCCTATCCTAGAGGGCCAATAATACCACCTTTTACTACCCTGGGGGTATAAGGTGGTGTAATGTCGCAGACAGATCAACCCTAATTTTTGGGGATGATTTTAAGTTAAGCTTTTGCGTGTGCGTTTGGGACGTGGATTATCAAATTGTGATAAGATTTTTTGGAAGCAGGTTTAACTTTTGATTTATGGCTCGAGGCAATATTTTCTTAAAAATTACTTAGCGCCGGAAAAATTGTATGCGTCCTCCTGCTGTGTTTCAGTCATTTGCTCACAAGGTATTTAGATCACTTGCGTTCTATATCACCCCTCTCAGTGCATTTAGAGATCGACCGCAGCGTCGTCACCTTCATTAAGCACTTGTCTCACCGCCGCCAAGGAAGTGTTTAGCTTTCGACTATTTGCTCGCTGTGGAAAGGGGCAAAAGATATAGATCTCGAGTGAGTAAAAGAGACATACATGCATAGTCGATAGCTGGCTGTTCACACTGCCGGCGAGCGGCTCTTATCTCTAGTTGATCGCAGCGACAAAAGCTATCAAAGATTGTACTCGCTCAGCGACACTCGCTCGGCGATGCTCGCTTGACGATCTGAACTCACTATACAGCGGTAATTCCTACCTATAGTGCGGGCCGGAGCGAGTATTGCGAGTAAAAGCCCGTCGCACAAAAGTACTTGCTGAGAGCCGAGCATCAAAACTATCGATACTTTTCACTCGCTACTCGCTGCTTGCCAACATCTTTCGAGTTTGAAGCTTTAATCGCTACTCGCTGATCGCCGGCGATGAGACAAGTGCCTTAAGCACGTATTTGAAGGAAATTGGAGTGTGATCATATTTGTATTTTTATTGCTATTCGGTTGTGATATTATAGCGACCCATTTATTGCAATTTTAGAATATCTAGAGTACTTAACAATTAAATAATTTCTGAATGAGTCCTGGCAAATTGGCTCGGAAAGTTATCTTAATTTTTAACGCTTATGTAGTTATTTCAATCACTGCACTCACTGCCTCCGTGGTCGAGTGGTTTAGGCGTTTGCCTTGTGACCTTGGGTTTGGTTTCCACGGGAAGCATACTTTATAAAGTTTTTTCCAGATTGGCTTAGGACATTGCAGATTTGAATCACCTGATTGTCTGATAAAAAGATGATTCCGTGCTTCGGAAGGCACGTATATAGTTTCCCGGCCGCCAAATGGCGGTCGTCAAATAAACCATGTCAGAAGCCCTTGAGGTGGTTTAGAAACTCTGACACTAGGGTGTGTGGGGTCGTTAGACCTTCCTGCCCACACGATAAGAAGAATTCGAACCAGTAGTTCCTGATTAGTGCGCTCAACCAAATAAACTTCAGCTTTTTAATATTAGTATAGATTTAATTATGACCTTCAGTCTTACATAGGCAAGCTGTGTGTATGAATATTTTTAAATCGCCATTAATTTAATGAATTATTTTTTTTCGGGGTCAATTTTCCTCTAGGTCGTGGAGTGGGACCACGAAAAGACCATGTGTACCTCCAACTGCACCACCTTCCTGCAGAACTGTTAAGGACCAAACTGCCCGGGATCTCTGAGTCTGCCTTCACCTTCACTGGAGCGGATGTCTACACCCAGCCGGTGCCGGTCCTACCCACCGTCCACTACACTATGGGTGGAATACCCATCAACTTTAAAGGACAGGTAGCTATTTTTTTTAACCTAATCATACAAGTGGAGTTGCTCGTTTGTCTCGTATTACACGTTTTGTTATATTGAGGTGATTGACTTTGATATTATTTGTTGACACCACGTAACTTAGCCAGTATAATAGAGAGTCACTTGCAAGGTTATTATATCATACCTCAAAGAGATGTCAGCATAGACAAGTCGGAACCAGTGCGGCACCGCGCCGGCAGGACCAAACATGCTGCTGCGTCCAGCAATACCCACGACGCTGCTGTATGTGTCCCGGCTACATCACTCCACGAAGGTTGAGGAGATCGTGGAGTACATGAGAGTGAAGACCAACTGGACTTTGAGAGTCGCGCCACAACACAAACTTCAAGTCGTTTGTGGTGCGGGTTCCAACTCACCATCGAGATGTTCCTCAAAGCAGAGTTTTGGCCGAAAGGTGTCGTGTATCGACGTTTTCGCGGCCAGCTGCGCGACACCAGTCAGCGAAACACGACGCCGTCATTTCGTATGCAGTAGTTTATAGTGTTATTGTAATATGTATTAATTTATTCATAGCTGTTATTGTTTTATATTTATGTATTTTATTTATGGGCCATAGATGCCTGAAATAAAGGAATAAATTAAATTGAAATTAAATAAAATAGAAGGGGTCCGCTAGGGCCAGTGCCTGCCAGGGTGGCGGAATTTGTTCGAAAGTCACCGCGGCCCAGGAAAGCAAAGGGGGGGCCCGGTAGGAGGAAGACGGATGGGTTTTAGTCAGTAAGAGTCTGACACTCCCTTCTGCTTCGCCCAAAGCGGGAGGACTCATTTGATGATTCCCCATCCTTAAAAAAAGGTTCAACCTTATGAAAATTTACCTCACCTATTAACCTTATCAAAACCCTTACCCTCCTTTTGTATCCTTTTTTGCCGTAAAGCACTGGATGGTGTCTGTTTAAGAGAAAAGGGACATACAAATACCCAGTAAGTAATGAAGTAGTATTGTGGCTGTACTAATTCAAGAGGAAAATTCTGAAAATTAATTTTAGTGTGCTCGTAATTATGGTGACAGAAATAACTAATTTGGTTCAGACATAATAAGGGCCTCGAAATCAGATGGTTCGGAATATGTAAAACCATTTATTATTGAAATAAGAACTATTGACTATGTGACAAAGTGGATTGCGATTTAATCTGTTTATTTTTTACAGGTCTTAGTATACCAGGATGGAAAGGACCAGGCGGTGCCTGGTCTGTTCGCAGCAGGTGAGGTAGTCAGTAACGCTCATGGGGCGAACAGGCTTGGAGCCAATTCCATATTGGACGTCGTTGTCTTCGGACGGTCACTGGCGAGAACCATTGCCGATAATAATAAGCCGGGTGACAAACAACATCCTTTGAAAGACGTGAGTAACCGGTATCTGGATTTTCTATACTTTCTATTTCGATGAAAACTAGCGGTCACCTGCTTCGCACGGACGTAATGGCGACCTGTCAAAATATCGTCTTTTGACAACATCCATTAGTGATTAATGACATAGAATTTCCGGAAGAAATGACAGACGATAGAAGCGCACGTAAAACAGGCCTTATTATCTAATCTAATACTAGCTGATCCGTTCCCTCTTCGCCGAGGACGACGACGAGGACGACGACGACGACGACGAGGACGAACACGACGAACACGACGACGGCGACGACGACGACGAAGACGACCATGACGGCGACGACGACGGTGACGACGACTGGTGGGACGCTTTTCTTTCTTCTTCTTTCTTTCTGTCTAAGAATTATCAAAATCGGTTCAGTAGATCCAGAGATTACCCCTACAACGTCACAAACTCACAACGAATCCCTCGGAAACGGCTTGCCGGATCAGCTAGTAGTATATACTATCTAGGGGCATGATTAATGTTGAATAGTTAACGAAATTTGAAAAGAAGCACAAAATTTTGCCATATTTTCCGTGTTAGACTTCGTTGTTCCATAACAGAACAAATTAACAACCTCGCTTTCCTTTTCCCATTCTGGACCGAAATAGATAATCTTAGTAAAATATTCTCTTTTAGAATTTATGTGAAGCAACCCTGGACAATTACAATAAGATAAAGAACGCCTCCGGTTGCGCTGCACCACACGAACTGAGGGAGGCGATGAGGCACACAATGCAGAACAAGTGTGGAGTCTTCCGGGATACCAAACTGCTCGAAGAAGGTAGGTTCCAGCCGTAACGGCTACAAGGAGAGGGAGGTCCACTTTCGTCGTCATGTTTCTGCTCAGAGTCACCCACTGCGTAGGCCTCCCCTTTTCCTGAAGTTCCGTGCGTCTCACATCTAGTTGTTTTCTTCCCCACTTTGACGGTGTCTTCAATCTGACCCGCTATTGTACGTCCCTTCGAAGAGTCTTACTTCCATCAGCCATCGCCACGTCTAGCTAGGGACTGCTTGGTTATTGTACAATGTATTTCACTACCACTGCTTTAAAGCCGGCGAAAGAAGTCACTGTCAGGAAAGTGGCGTGTCCTAGAACCAAAAAAATTGCGTACTTATTTATGATAATCAACAACAAGCATTGTTGATTATTGTAGATAGTAGTAGTACTGATATGTTAAGCTTAACGAGTAGTAGGTATATCGAAGTCTAGTAGTTTCTCAGTAACGATCTTTCGCAATAGATTATCGAAGTCAAGTACCTAGCTCCATAGAAATGATCTTTCGCGGTAACGTGCATCGCAGTGTTGTGGTTTCGCAGAGACGGTCTCTCTCGCAGTAGGTAACGTGCGTCGCGTGCATTAACCGACTTCCAAAAAAGGAGGAGGGTTTCAATTCGGCGGGTATTTTTTTATTTATGTATGTACACCGATTTCTCCGGGGTTTCTGATCGGATTTCTGTGATTCTTTTTTAGTTCGATGCAGTATATTTGCCGTTTGGTTCCGTAAAAATTTGATTCAGTTTGGTTCAGTAGTTTTTATTTTATGAGCATTTTTCGGAAGTCGGTGTTAAAAACAAAGAATCAAAACCAAAAACACCGACTTCCGAAATTAAGGTTATTTTATTCTTTGTAGTGTTTTGTTTGGAAGTCGGTTATATTTTTTTGTAAAAAGTTTTTTTGTAGCATCATATTAACATTTATCGATATTTTGTGCGCCACGATTCCGTGCTCTTCCCATCATAATTAGTTGATTTCTGACGGTTCAATAACTAATATCAGATAGGTCTGTCCCAGCATTACAAAAATTATGAACTGGTTTTATTATTATTAATATTAGCATTAATCTTTACATAGTATATAGCAAAGTCTTTTTTTTTCTGTTTTCACGCTTATATCTTTTAAACTGCGCAACAGATTTTAATGCTTTTTTCATCAATAGACATTGATTCAAGAGGAAGGTTTATTTATGTAAATTCTTCCCGAAATTCCTACGGGAACTGTCAACTACTTTTTTCTATAACTGTTCACAAATTTTTATATTCTTCTTTTAATATTCTTTTTTTCCTATTTCAATCTCACTATTTGTGACGGAACTCAAATATAAAAAAAAAACTATATTATGGCAAAAAAATCAAGAAGATAACAGGAATACAGGAGATATAGTACAGACATTGTTTTACAGCTCACGTGGAAATCCAAAAATGGTTCAGCGCTTATGCGGAAATTCGAGTGGTGGACAAGCGTTTGAACTGGAACACCGACCTGATCGAAGCCTTGGAGCTGCAGAACATGCTCCAAGTTGCTGTCCAGGTGGTCGCTTGTGCCAGGAATAGGACGGAGAGCAGAGGAGCACATTTCAGAGATGACTGTCCTAAGAGAAAAGATGAGTATGACTACAGCAAAAGTACGGAGGGACAGGTAATAAAATAATTCATTTTAGAGTTCCGTAGTCAACAAGAGACCCTTATAGTTTCGCCATGTCCCTCTGTCTGTCTGCCCGCGGTTGAGCTCAGAGGCACTTAGCACTAGAAAGTTGAAATGATGCCGACAAGGTACAGTGGTACCCAACTGATAAGGCGCGTCGTGAATCTTCGTTCGCGCAGATAAGAAAGTATGGCCCCGAAGATTAACGAAAGAAAGCAAACTTACAACCAACCTTAGATCGCTATTATAAGGTTCATAATACACAGCAGCTGTTAGTTCCGTCTCACTCGCAAGTCACGTGTATGCCACGCGGCGCGCGCTAACATGGCGGCAGCTGTCGACCAATAGCGGTACAGGAAAAAGAAGCGCGTTGCGTGGAGCATACCGATTGGTCAATAGCATTTCCCGCGCACATCGGTACATCGGTAAGCCATATCAGTTGGGTACTACTGTAATAAAATTAAATCTTGAAAATTTTTTTTACAGAACGAAATCATTGCCACTTTACGTGTAGAGGGGTTACCTCCTACATGTAAAGTGGCGATATTTTATCGTCTATCACATGGTGGTAAAATATTGATGGTGTGCGAAAACCATTTTCCACCCAAAGATCCGTTTGCGAAATATTATGCTTTAAGGTGCTAATTTTTGTTCGAGTCTAGTGTCTCCACTCTACCAGCTAAACGGTTGTTTTTGGAGACTAAACAAATGATGGTTTTAGCATATATAACGAATTTTAAAGGAAAACTATCACAGCTAAGTAGGCTTTGCAAGTAAACGAGTAATAGACATACAACTTATAAAATATCTACACTGCGCGTGGCCCAACACGCACAGGGGTCGGTTTTTTATATGAATTAACTGTATGATAGCGGTAAAACAAAAGATGAATAAAGTTTTAAAAAAATGTAACCGACTACAGAATTATGTACAAAAACGGCTCCTCAAATTTATTAAAGGTACTTGTCACTTATCTAGTATTACTCACACTCGCTTCTTTGTTAACAATACAAACATATTAATTTACTTAGACAATACAAGATATGAAAATATTTGTAACGTGCTCGTTAAAATCTTTCTTTTGATACCAAACGTCACGTCGTTTCAGGGTCAAGTATTCGTGTAAATTCTCACATATTAAATTTAGTGAAAATTTACATAGACTTTGTCACCTGGAGTATTTTTACGAATCGTTTGATACCCCATTAATCAACATCGTTTCAGTATTTCAAGCGGTATGGTGGAACATACATAAACAGCTAAAATCATAACCCTTCCTTTTAGTTTTGCCGTAGTCGGGTAAAAAAAACAATGTGGCCTAATGTGTAGTTGATGCTCCCCGCTTCAAAACCTGGTGAGGCACTGTGGCCATCAAATCGCGCCTGCACCCCCGCCGTTGCACACTAATACCGCGCGTTCAATCTACACCAGTGGTTCTAAACCTGGTGTTAACTACCCCTGCGGGGGTAAATCAGATATTCTCTGGGTGTAACAAAGAAACTAATATTTAAGACCTAAACTTATAAAATAAAATACGATAGTAAAATTATAAAATTATAGATAGCTTCAATAAAAACCGCACGTAGCATATTTTTCTGCAATAACTGGTAAATATAACACCAAACAAAAATACAGTTCCCGACACGCAAGTTTACCCCCCGAAGTACGAAGCAAACGATTTCGCAGTGTGCCAATTTGACAAAAAACATAGGGCCGTTTTCGCGCAAGATGGCGGGTGTTATGGCATCTCACTCGCTCGTATACATTCGATGCATATGTTTGACCCGCTTGCTCAATGCAATACGACTGTTGATGCGAAAAGTGTGACACGTTGTTATTGTTTTTAATTAATTATTTTGGTTATTTCTTACTATTTGATTTGATTTTTGTGTGTTTTTGTGGTGTATGTGTTTGTGGTGTTATTTTTGATATTGTTATTGTTACAAGTAGTATTTGTTACTTGTTTATAATATAATACGTATAAACAAAAAAATATTCTAGGCACGTAACACTTTTTTACGCGATTGCACCTGCGCGGTCGTTACTAAAACCTAACTTCGGAGGGGCAAACTACGCTGACGGGAACTGTACTTTTGATAATTCTGTGGTTCAACATTTATCTACAGTAGTTGACTCACTGAAGTAACATTTTCCGGACGTGTAAATATCTCTGTCTAGCTCTTGGTTTAATCCCATTTCCTATCGATGATAAACATAGCTTTAAAAATGCCTTTTGTCAGATGTGAGGGTACTCTTTCAATTTTGGTTACAATGTAAACATAGGCCGAAACCATCTCAATGTGAAACATAACTAAAGATTCGCTAAAAAAACTTGCGAATATAAAACAATACCAACCACTTACTATTTTTACTTATTTAATTGTTGATATATAAAATACGTTAAAATTGTAAGGCTGATGTGCAATTTGTGATTAATAAAGATATTTTGTATTGATAACATTTTGGTCGTGGTAAAATCAGTTTCTCTAATAGGTCACAGGGGTAACAATATTGAAAAAGTTAGGAACCAGTGGTCTACACGAAGCCTTCTGCTAATGCAACCACTTTCATTGTTCCAGACAAAGCTGCCAATCGAAAAACACTGGAGGAAACACTCACTATCTACGGTGAATCTTTGCACAGGTCAAGTCACTATCACCTACCGGCCGGTCATTGATCACACCATGGACGAAAACGAAGTCAAATGGATCCCTCCTGTGCTCCGAGTGTATTAGTTACCGATACACTTATTTTTTTTAAATATGTGATTACGAAATAAAATTATTGATATAATTATATACATTTTTTCAACTTTATCATTCGTTTTTTTTTTTTTTTTTTAAGTTTATACCTTCGGACATAGCTATTGTTATAGGACTATGTCAAAATATTCCATGCCCCTGAATACGAGAATAGAATAGAAATACTCACTAGCTTTTGCCCGCGACTTCGTTCGCGTGCATGTCGCTATGTAAGATCACAAAGATATAGGCAGCCATTACACGCTCAATCCAGATCACGATCTAAGCAAGTTGACGGATTGTAGTAGATTGATGAATGTTGGTGTTGCTCGTCGCGACATTAGACGTTCAATCCAGATCGTATCAGTCTACTGTTCGATACCGTCAAATGCACACGCGTTCACAAACACTAAATGGATCTGAATAAGAAAAAAAGCTTGTGCAACAATAATTATTGCTTGTTCTCTGAAGAAACGTGTGAAGAGGAAACGTTGGGTTAAACCATGGCTACTAAAGAGGAACATCTATACACATTTGAACTTGTTAGATGAAATTCATAGTATGGAAGAGGACGAGGATTATGCAAATCACTACAGGATGAAGGAGGCATGCTTTGATCATCTACTGGAAATGGTTACACCACACTTGTTAAAAAAAGATAACCTGCATGCGAGAGAGCATAAACCCCTAAAGAAAAACTGGCTGTTACATTGCGTTACCTCGCGGCTGGCAGAACTATTGAATGCCTAAAATTTTCAGCCATAATGTCCCCAGCTGCTATTGGAGAAGCCATTATTAATACATGCAGAGCACTTATTCATGTTCTTCAATCTTATATAAAGGTATGTAGAAAAACACATTATTTATTATTTGTTATTCAAAAAGGAAAAACATTACAAATCCGGCTTAAACTTAGCAAACAGTGTTCCTACATTGTACTCCGACAATGTTGGTTGAGAAGTGTCATGAGATGGTGATGGAATGTGTAGGTTATAGCTACCTTGCTGATTTTGAGGATCTGTATGTTTACTAATGGTGTAGATGAAGCAAGCGAGGGTGATGGCCTATAGTTATCCAGTTGATTTAGAGGCTTTGTGTACTAGTAATGGTGTAGATGACGTCATTGAAGATGGTGGTAGGAATGTAGCTGATGTCTGAGAAGTCTGCATTTTTGGATTTGAAACAGGATGAGTGATTATTATTTGCGATGCAGAACCTGTTTGTAAAACTGTTTGCCCCTGTGATTGTGGAGATGGTTCTGTGTATATATCATTATGCGATGGTGTATATGCCGCTAATGAAGAATGTACAGGGGACGAAGTATCTGCAGATTGGTTAATTTGTACAGAAAATCTATTCAAATTCCCCAGTTGTGCCTCAAACAAAATCTCATTTATAGCTTTTTCGGCGTATAATCTTTGTGTGCGGTCCAATTCTTCAAGTTTTTCAAACCAAAGCAATGCTGCTGGGCTGCATGCTTTCGTAGGTTGAGCTAAGTATGCGCAACCCTTCTTTAGTTACTAGTTACTCATTTTGAGTGCGAGCGACCGTTGATTTGTACCTTTTTAGGGTTCCGAAAAAAAACGGAACCCTTATAGGATCACTCATGTGTCTGTCTGTCTGTCTGTCTGTCTGTCTGTCTGTCTGTCTGTCCGTCTGTCACAGCCGGTTTTCTCCGGATCTACTGGACCGATTCTGTTGAAATTTGGTACACATGGACTTCTATGACCCAAACAAGGAAACGTTACGTAAATCATTAAATTTTTAGTGTGGGGGTCACTTTTGGGGGTCAAACTAGAAAATTTAAAAAATAAGTTTTTTGAACAATATCGTGTGACATATCAAATCAAAGGGCTTACTGTGAGGGTTTTAATTATATTTTTTTCATAATTTTAAAATAAATGGTTTGGAAGTTATTCAAGAAATTAGACGAAAAATTACCATTCCCCCCCTTATCTCCGAAACCACGGAGCCTAAAATTTTGAAAAAAATGGAGATATTAGATCTTTACCTAAAGATTACAGGAAAACCTATTAGAAGTCTGTAGTGTTAAAATAACATGTTTATTTGCATTAGATCCCTCATTAACTGCAGCAGGATCTGGCATTACATTTATAGAGGACAGTGATAAATTACTTTGCTGGCTAAGAACTTCCCACGATAGATCTTGAGAGTCATTTTGTTCTTCTATATGACTGGAATCATCTGAATCTTCTTTGTTTTTTTGAATCTGCACAAACAAAAACCATTTGAACAAAAAGATATTTTAGTTACTCGCATCAGATTTACACTCAGCATAGCACAATCACAAGGATATTTTTTAAGTAAGTATACTTTATTAAACTTTAATTATTTGTTTCAGATGCCAACGACTCAAGACGAATGGAAAGAAGTAACAGAAGAGTTTGGAAACAGATATCAGTTTTGGAATTGCTTGGGAGCTTTGGACGGAAAGCATGTAGGAATCATAAACCTGCTAATTCTGGATCTTTGTACTTCAATTACAAAGGCTTTCATAGCATTGTCCTTATGGCATTAGTGAATGCAAAAAAGGAATTTATTATGGTCAATATTGGAAAAAATAGTCGTGTATTATTTTATACTAAATTTTGGGAACTATACCAACAACGAATATTGAATTTGCCCCAACCATCAACACTACCAAATTCTGTACAAATATTTCCATATGTAATTATATCTGATGAAGCGTTCGCCTTGAGTCAAAATTTAATGAAGCCTTTCCCACAACATTCATTGAATGAAGAACGGAAAGTATTTAACTAACGCGAGCCTATAAATAGTAAAAAAAAAACTATCGCCTCTCAAGAGCACGTTCGGTAGTTGAATGTGCTTTTGCTATACTTAATTCTAAATTTGGAGTTTTTCAAAGAGATATAGCCTTCAAACCCAGCAAAGCAGCACTTATAATAGCGACATGTTGCTATTTACACAAATACCTCATGAAAACTGCTTCGAAAACTTATCTTTCCTCAAGTAAAAAAACAATTCAAAACGTACAAATACGTTTGCTAACTTGGAGCGCACTCGTAGTCGAAACCCACCACGTGATGCGAATATGATAAGGGCAAACTAATGTAAATATTTTTGTAATGAAGGTAAAATGTAAAGCATAGACCTAATCAAAATGATTAAAAATTAATTTGTAACTAGAATATAAAGTGTTTTTAACCGAGGTGCTAGGTGCTGGATTGGACCATTGAACTGACCAACTTTCACTATGGGTATAATTCTGTATTTACAAAAATTTATCAACGGGTTTATAATTTCGATTATCGTAGGTATAATAGTTTTGTATGAAACAACTATTTTTTTTGTGAATTTAGAGTTGGTCTCATAATGAAAGTTGTTAAGTTCGGTGGTCCAAACCAGCAACTAAAGCTTTTTTCCATGGTTAAAAAACACCCTGAATAAGTACATATTAATTTATACTGTGTTTTATTATAATTAAAATGTTAAATTTAGGTATCATTTGAGTAATAAATGTTTTGATAAAATGGCTGTTTATCTTAAGGTTCTTTTAAGGTTAGAACATAATATTTGAAATAACTTATTGAGCTTACCTGAGAAACTGGCTGTTCTGCGTTGTTTAAAAACGCAAGGTACTTAAATGTCCATGATTTTGGTACATAAACCTCATTCGTACCAGAACCCGACCTTTTCGAAGTGACTATCTTTTTAATTCTCTACAAATTTTTCTTCTTTACGTCGTCGATAGTGGCACATGGTTTTTTTTTAATCCAGATTATTAGGAGCTTCTCACAACCAATTCTTCGTTTGTATTTATGTAATCACTGCATTTTTTATCCCATAATTCCGGCAAAGTTAAGTTAAGAGTTAAGATAAAATTTTCATCTGGAGTACTCCATCGCGCTCCGAACGCAGACTGACGTAATTTGACAGCATGTTACATTACACGATCAAACTGGATCGCGATCAATGGATCGAAATCATTGATTTTTAAAAATCTGATATTTTCTGATCACATTTCACGCTCCGTCAATTAAATACGTTACACAGTCAATCTGGATTGAGATCAAGGATCACAATCTAGATTGAGCGTGTAATGGCTGCCTATACAAACAGTCAATATCTAGTGTTGCTAGACCCCTCTTAGAATAAGAAATTTGGAAAAATGTTATGCAAGGCACAGGTTGTATCATCTCCTGTTTAAAATGCCGTCCAGACCTAGTAATTTTTCGTATTGAGAAAATTTCCGTACATGATGTTGAAGAAAGTTGCTAGGGTTGTTAACACGCTATAGAGCTGTATAAAGTTGGCCATGGGTATACCGACCGGAAAAGCAATCTACCCCGATAGCAGGAAGAGTGGGTATGGGTCCAGCACTACCGTCTTGGAACCTCTTCTCGAGTTCGTCTGTGGCGTCATTGCCTAGGATCTACAGTTCTCCATGATCCACTGGAGGGTGAAGCCCGCAACGGATAATTTCTGACCATGAGCTGGTCATGATGTTAAATTCCCAGTGAGCTTATAGAGCCCACGACGGCCAGACCTTCGTTATTTTATAAAAGCTAAAAGTTTTTCTGTGCATGTCCCCTATACAGGTAAGAACGACCAGCGAATATAGAGTTTAGGTTGTGGTTACTTTGGCAGGTAGAAGGTAGTGAAGGTGTATAAATAGTCCCTTAAATTCGTTAAAGTATAAAGCTCAATTTTTTATATTTTCTTCGGGGTAACTTTAGAAATCTCGTCATCCATTTCCGGACACTTATGACAGTTGCTACCCCCTGCCAGACACCCCTAAACTTCAATAAATTATAATTATACTTTCGTTATAGTATAAAAGTTAAATTTTATGAATGTTACTTGGGGACCTGTATAAAAGTGTTACCTCAATAGCCGGAATGTGTCTGGCAAGATGTAAAAACCATTAAAACTGGGTTTTTACATCTTGCCAGACACATTGAAAGTCCGCTGTTAGTAGGTGCGAGCGCAAGTGCTTAGTCGATTGCAATATTTTAAGATATACAATAAAAATTACGTCCCTAGCCATGTTATATAAAGTAATAATAGATAATAATAGTCCTTATTTAGATCAACTTAACCTAATGACAATATTCTAAAACAAACATAAAACTTATTCTAGTATTTGCTGTTGTTTATTTTCTGTAGATCTGTTTGCCAATCGGCAAAGGCCTCCTCCAATCTTTTCCATTCAGATCTTTCTAGAGTCTGAAAAATGAATAAAATCTTACAGAACTAATGTATGCATTAAACACATCAAATGGGCTATTGTTTCCCTTAATGAAGTGAGAAGAATGGGTGAAAATATGATATCTTATCCAGATTACATATTTTTAACGATAAAGCCAACTCCATGGAGGCCCGGTGTATTACCTCCATGGAGTTGGATTTATCGTTAAAAAACATACCAAAATATCTGGAAGGATTTGTAGGTATATCGGAGTGTATTGCGATGATAAATTTGAAATTACCTGGATATAATGATCCTTGGTCGATAATACAAATATATTCGCCTACTGTACAATCGAGTCTAGATACAATAAATTCATTCTACCTTGATCTGAACAAAGCGATCCACGAGCACAGTCATAAAAACCTAATATTAATAATGGGAGACTGTAATGGCCAACTTGGGGATAGGCGCCCAGAAAAATAAAGGTACTAGGACCTTTCACGTACAACAATAAACCCAGAAGTAGAAATGGAGAACATATCATGAACTTTGTTTTATAAAAAACCATAACTACCTTAAATACTCTGTTAATGAAAAATAAGAAAAACATGTGAACTGGATCTCGCCAGAGAGTAAAAAACCAAATTGATTTTATAATGACCAACAGAAAAAGCTACCTACTTCACTAACTTTACCATAATCAAGAAATTGAACTTTAACACTAATCATAAACTAGTGAGAGCAGAACTATTATCAATTCAACCAAAAAAGCCTAGACCAAGGCAAGACCGGAAATGTACAACTCGGGAAACATCGGTTAGAACAAATAACAATCGCTCTAAGTGGCAAATTCACAGACTAAAAACCTAACAAAAAAGAATAAGGAACTTAAGAAAGATACAATTTGATAGAAAATACTATACAAATCCAAATACTTGTAAATCCTACATTGTAAATACTTAAATTGAACCGAAAAAAATGATTAACAACAAATCCCACAAAATTACTAGAAATGAGAAACCACTTAATCAGTGCAAAAGATACACAGGAAAGAAGAAAACATTTAACGAAAATTAGCAAACAAATTAAAGATAGTATAAGAAAGGATACAAAACAAAACAGAATGGAAATGATAGAAAAGTTTATAAGTAAAACGGGTGGAGTCAAAAAAGCATACAAAGAATTGAAGAATTCAATGGATTGGATCGTTAAAATAAAAAATGATAGAGGAAGATGGAATCATCGCAGAACAGACATATTGGAAACAGCGACGTCTTATTACATGAAACTGTACGAAAGTAACACAACAAAAGGTGAAATTGATTTGGCAGATATCTCAAACATTCCTGACATTTTTCAAGCTGAGGTCAAGAAAGCTATAGATACCCAAAGGGTAGATAAAACACCAGGTCCCGATGGCATTAGCAACGAAATCTTAAAGCAAGCAAAGGAAGTGTTAGTACCTGTCCTTACAGACATTTTTAACAACAGAGTCTAATATTATCCTGCTGTATAAGAAGAACGATAAACGTGAAATCGGAAGTTATCGCCCCATCAGTCTTATGTCCAACATCTGCCAAATTTTCGCTAAGATCATTTTAAAACGAAAGAACACTAGACGAACACCAACCCATCGAGCAAGCGGGATTTCGTAAGGACTACTCGGTGATCGACCACATCCATGTAGCTCGTCAAATGTTAGAGAAGTACAACGAATACCAGCTTACATACTACGTTGCATTTATCGATTACAGCAAAGCATTTGACTCTCTTCTACACAAAAACATATGGGAAGCATAACAAGGAGTGGAACTTAAATACATTCGATTAATAAAGAACGTAAATAGTCATAGTACAGCCAGAACCCAATTAGCAAAGAAAAGCCAGCCGTTCAAAGCAGAAAAAGGCGTTAGACAAGGAGACCCTCTATCCCCAAAATTATTCTCGGCTGCGCTGGAGTCAACTTTCAGACAATTCAATTGGGAAAATCTCGGGATCAATATAGACGGCACATCACTGACACATTTAAGATTCGCTGACGTTATAATGCTATTCGCCAAAACATTTGAAGGCATCAATCAAAAGATAGAAGACCTTGCGATAGAAATTGAGAAAGAAGGGTTAAAACTTAACCCTGAAAGACTAGAGTGATGACAAATGGAAAGAAAACCGCGATACAGGTAAGAAATACCGAAATCAACAACACTAATGAATACGTCTATCTGGGACAGCTTATAACCCAAACAGGACCAATGCGCGACGATACAAAGAGAAGAATTAGGAACGGCTGGAGAAGATACTGGAGCTTGAAAGAGGTTATGAAAGACAAACAACTTCATATAAACATCAAAAGTAAACTATTCAACATCTGCATACTACCCGTCCTTATGTACGGCTGTCAATCATGGACTTTAACCCAGGAAATGACGAACAAACTCGCAACGTACCAATACGCTATGGAGAGGAGCATGCTGAATGTTCAGAAATCAAACAGACTGAAAAACAGTGTGATCAGGAATAAATCAAGAACAATAGATGTAACTCTGAAAATTAAAAGACTAAAATGGAGATGGGCAGGGCACGCACTAAGAGGTCATGATAAATGGAGTAAGAAAGTGACAAAGTGGTATCCAAGCGAAGGTAAAAGGAAAAACATGGTTATGAATGTAAAAAAATTTTTTTTATTGGATATCTTAAAAGATCGCAATCGACTAAGCACTTGCGCTCTGTTAGGATCGGGCGCTCCGTGGGTCCTTTAAAAAAAAAACACTTTGTTACTGCTAAAAGAATATTTATTTAAATGAGGTTACACTAGGACACACTGGTTACACAACAACTGAACTCTCGACACTGAATGTACAATATGTAATGCGAAATGGCTATGACTGTCTGTCTGAGCACATGGAAATGCCCTTTTATAATATTGGTATCAATATGGAAGCGGCGGGGTTTTTATCATAGTCAGCATTTGATGCATTACAAAGTCCGTTTATAACATCTCCCCCCTTTAGACTGAGCTTTATTTAATTTATTTTAATTGAAAATAAGCGAAGGAAAATTAAAAGAATATTAAATTAGTAAATAAAACTCAGTTTACTTTACAGAGTGTGTCTAAACTAAATACAAAGTATGCTTAAATTTTATAACTTATTTAAGACACTATAATTATTAATTATTGAACCCAAAAATAGAAATTGAAACTTCATATTTAAGATGAAAGTAATATTAAAAGTTACTGATATTTCTATTTGATTTTCTTAAACCGAACAAGGCTTGATTTAAATACCAATTTCTATATATGGAAGAGTTTTTACAGATTTGTTATCATTTCCTAAATCATCAGAAATTTCAGTAAGTTCTATGGATGAGTGAACATTATTGTTTTTCCTCGTTTCCTTAGTATTATAGCATTGGTTATAAATCTGAATACAACAAGAGGAATTTCTAAAACTGAAACATTTGGTATACAGTTTATAAATAATAAAAATAATGATTGCTGTTATTATAACATAAGTCAGCCCTGAATAGTAATTACCATATTTAACAATATGGGACTGAGTTTCGCTATTGCGTATTTCGGTTTCTAAATTTTCCAATTTATGTGAAGCCAATTTCAATGACTCTAAATCAATATTTGATAAGCTAATTGGATTGATAGAATGAAGACTCTCATTAAGAATATTATACTTGCAACAATCATCCAAGGTCAGAACAAAATTCAGAATTATGTGACTCGGTACAGTAGATTTATACACCACATTTGAGGAATATGCTACACAATTATTTTCTAAAGATATAATTCCTGTTCCATGTAAAATATAATCAGTAATGTTACTGTTACATTCCATAGTTAGTTTATTAGGTTTAGATTGTACATAAATATATCTGTTGTTATTCAACTTTTGCCTAACATTTATATCACCATAAATAACTTTAGAGTCACAAATTTCAGGAAGTGATAAGGTGACTTCGATTAATAACTTAGATTCACATGAAGGATTGTTAATCGTTGACAATATTGATGGTGAAGGACATTAAATATCATCACTATTGACATGCTTACATTCACTTATGCTATCTAATAAGACGTAAGATAATCTGTCATCCGTTACTGCTACATATAACTTTGAAGGACGAATTAAAACATAAGTTAAATATTGATTCGTGTCACGTGGAGTAGGTGGAGGCAAATTCTTGTACAGGTTGAACTTAATAGGATACATTAATGGTACTTGTATGATAAACATTAATTTGTTATTATAATAATATACAGTTTAGATAAGTCGATAATAGTGTGAATGTTTTGCAATGTTAGCGAAACCGGGAACTCAGTGGTTCTCTTTAGTTGACTGCTATTTGATAACTCATTGTATAATTTCTTGAGAGTTATGACGTATGGGTGTAAAATATTAGCTTTAGCGAATAAAGTTGAGTTAAGTATTGTGTCTAAAATATTGGAAATTGACAGTAATGAGACTTCGATAATATTAAACATAGAATTGATTTTTTCTACATTCAATATGTTGTAATTTGTCTTAGAAATACTTGCAAATATATAATTAAGTTTTTCAATTTGCCTATTAAGTAAAACTTCATTATTATTTAACTTTTGGATAGAGACATTAAAACTATTTATCGTAGAACGTACAACATGTATGTTATCTTTCATTAAAGAATAAATATGATGCTCATTTTGTTGACAAGTGCTAACAGCTTCGTCGTATTTTCTCGCGTCGGCAGCATCTAATGTACCGAAAAAGAATTTTAAAACGCCTCCAAATTCAAGAGCGCGTTTTTGACGATTATCGGAAATAAGATGCGACAACGATTCCAACTTAAGATTATTAGGATTAATAAGTATTTCTAAGGGATTAATAGTATCCTTACACTCTAAATTAATGTTAGGTAAATTACGAGTTTTTTCGCAAAAAGTTGATATGCTTTCAATAGACTTTTCTATATTTTCCATATAAGGTCTAATAGGAATCATGTCTACATATGTGATAACATTCCAGTTATCGTTTTGGAAATAGACTATTGATGTTGGATCAAAATAGATTCCTGCACTATGTTGTATTATTTCAATTGGCTCGGACAAACTTAAACACACGAAACATCTGAAACAAAATTCACGCTGGTTTAATTTCGTTAACATGATATTTTACATGTTTCCTATTGACGCATAGAGTGACGTTATTTTTACCGTGCGTTTTTAAAATCTTAATTGATCCCTTCCACACAGGGGACAGAGCCTTACGGAGCCTGTGATGGTGCTTTAAGTAAACTAAATCATCGGTTTTATATGTTTTCTCTCGGGCTGTAGACACATAATATGTTTTTGAGGATTCTTTACTTTTATTCATATTTTCAATAACTTTTTCGAGGGAGTATTTCATCCTATATCGTAAAGCACGAATGTACTCCTGATAGGTAACGTTATCATTCGACTCGTAAACACTACTGGGAATTGACGGCTTATAACCGTATAGAAGTTTAAAAGGTGAGAATTCGGTAGTGCAATGAGGGGTTGTATTATAAGACAAAATCGCTGTTGCGAGATGGCAATTCCAGTCGTTTTGATTTTCATTAACAAAAGACCTTAAGTACTCCTTAAGAGTAGCATGGCTTTGTTCTAGTGCGCCATTTGTTTGAAGATGATACGGAGTAGAGAATAGATTTTTTATTTTAAGAATTTCAGTTAACTGCTGTAAGGTTGTACCTTGATCCGTCAGTAACATTTTGGGAAAACCAAATAATGAAAAGAAATGTACGAGGCTGGGTGCGACTTTTTCAGTCGTACAGGTTATCATAGGATAGGCACATGAAAATTTTGTTAAATCATCCTGGAGTGTTAAAATATATTTAAATTTCTGAAGGCCTGCTTCGGGTAAAGTACCAACGATATCGAGGGGTAATCTTTAAAAGGGCCTAGTACTTGTTGATGTGATCACCATAGGTGCTTTGTTTGATGCTCTTAAAGGTTTATTTATTTGGCATAACTTACAGTCTTTAACAAATCGTTCAATATCTGAACGCATTCCTTTCCAATAGTATGAGGCTTTGATTCTACTTAACATGCGTTTAACGCCTGGGTGACCTGCTATAATCGTCCCGTGATTTTCTTTAAGGATATTGCAGATCTCAGCAGGAGTTGGATAAAGTATTTGGTTTTTATAAATATGGATCTCAATTTTAGTGCCATGAAAAATGTAAGAGATTATATTATATATTTTAACATTAACTAGTTAAGAAAAAGGTTCAGAAAAATAAGGCAAAGCTAATTCCTTTTCATAATCATTTTTAGAAATAATATCACGTAATTTAAGTAGTAAGTAATAAATAGTTTTGTAAGTTGTTTCATCGAAATGATGGACTTTAGTGTATAAGAAATGAAGTATCTTATAATTTTTACAGACAACCGTTTGTGAGGTGTCAAGTTCGCGTTCGGCTGCGCGATATTCCTGGGGGTTGTCAAGCATCGCTAATAATTGTTCAGTATGCGGCATTGAGTTATCTAGGTCTAAAGAAACTGGACAGGCAATACACTTTTGTTTTGCTTTATGTAAACTCTCGTTATGTTCTACGATTTTCGTGTCGCAAACCGAAATGGTTTTTCTGAATTGTATTTTAAAGTATTCCTCATAAGTATTCGAGTTAATGTTGGAACTTCGGGTAGTCACAGCATTGACTGGATAACGCGATAACGCGTCAGCGTTACTATTAACTCTGCCGGGTTTATACACAATCTCATACTCGTACTCTTCGAGTTTTAGTCGCCATCTTAACAAACGGCCACCCGGGTCTTTAGCGTTAAATAACCACGATTTTTAATTTATAACCATAAAGATAGGGCCTAAATGTGTTTACGGCGAAAAGTATAGCGAGGAGCTTCTTCTTGTTTATTTAAAGTGCGAGACGCGTATGCTATGGGCTTATCTTTGCCTATTTCACCCTGTGATATAACTGCACCGACGGCATAATTGGAAGAATCCGTCGTCGCAATAAAAGGTTGAGAAAAATCTGGATATTGTAATAAAGGAGCTAAGATGAGCTTTTCTTTAAGCATGCTGAAAGCTTGCTCGTGTTCATGAGACCAATGAAAATTAACATCCTTTTTTAATAAAGATGTGAGAGGTAATATGAGAGAAATTCTCGGTAAAGGGACAATAATAACCTGTTAATCCAAGGAAAGATTTTACATCTTTGGGAGTTTTCGGTGTGGGGAATTGAGATATAGCCTTTACCTTATCTGGATTAGGCGTAACACTGTTGTCCGTAATAATATGCCCTAAATAAGCCACTTCTCGTCTTAAAAATTCACACTTATCGGGCTGTAATTTTAAGTTTGCCTGTCTAAGTTTAGAAAATACAGATTCTAATTTTTGTATGTGAGATTCAAGGTTATGTGAGTAAATTATACAATCATCGAGATATATGTAACAATGAAGACCTTGAAGTCCTGAGAGAACAATATTCATCATTCTTTGGAATGTCGCCGGAGCATTTTTTAGCCCGAACGGCATTCTTGTAAATTCAAATTGACCTGATATACTGTTAGTCGTTACGCTGAAGGCTGTTTTTTCTATATCTTTAGGATTTAATAAGACTTGGTGGAAACCTGAAGATAAATCAAGAGTACTGAAATATTTTGAATGACCTAATTGATCCAAGATGTCAGTTATAAGAGGAAGAGGATAAACCTCGGATACAGTAACGTCGTTTAAGCGTCGATAGTCAATTACAATACGCCACTTTTGTTTACCTGATGCATCTATTTTTTTCGGAAGCAGGTACACAGGCGCATTCCAAGGAGAAGTTGAGGGGCGAATAATGTTTTGATCGAACATTTTTGTAATTTGTTTTTCGACTTCGTTTTTATGCACTTCAGGGAAACGATACGATTTCACGTGAATTGGGGGTGCATCCCCAGTGTTAATTGAATGTTTAATTACATCTGTATAAGTTAAATTTTCGCCATCAAGATGAAATATATCCGGATATTTGGAAATACAGTTCATCAAAGCCTTATGTTCTTGCGGATTTAAATGAGAACACCTTATTTGCTTAAGAACTCCTGTATGCCGGTCAGTTTTTGAGAATACTAATTGGTGAATAAATTCCGTATGAGTGTTATCTAATTTAGAAGGCAGCTGGTCAAACGGAGTTAACTTGACTTCGTAGTTGTCAATTGGGACCTCATATTCCGTGGTGTTGAGAATATAGACATTAACTCTATTATTAGGTTTTAAGCTAAGAAAACACCGTCACGAATTTTATGATCTAAGATCAAACCTTCTTTTAGATTAATAACCTCGGAGAGATTGGAAACAGAACACTCAATAACAGTTTCTGACCGCGGGGGTATGACATATGATGGCTTACTAAGACAAATAGGTATTTTGTGATTTTCTAAATTAAGAGTGTTGGTAGAGTAATGAATATCTATTTTAAAATGTTGGATAAAATTACTACCGATAATACCATCGTAATTTAAATTGATCGCATTGTTAATAGTATGAAATAAATACTCGAACATTATCATTTTCTTCGGCGAAATACCATATTCAATAATTAGTTTCACGGACCCAAGAGATTCGCAATATGAGTAATTATCGCTTAAACCTCTAACTTTTATAATTTCGGGGCCCAACACTGGTTTATTAAGTAAACTTGATAGTTTAACGATATAAACTGAAGAACCAGTGTCAATTAGAAAGCACAAAGGCTTGTTATTGTAATTTGTTTTCAGATAGACGTGAGGTAAGGAAACTTTATAATTTATATTAAGCGTTTGCTCACGTGTTAAAGAAAATGTGGGAACACATTGTTTAGAAATTTGCGTGTCATTTTTGTGATTTGTAGGTTCCGGCCGACACAAAACTGAAACCTTATTTAATTTAAATTATCGGAATTATTAATATCTACTTGATGCACATTAGAGCGATTATCGCTATTGTTCGGTGCACTTGCACTTGGTGGTGTAGAATTACTAGCCTGTGAGTTCTTTGCCTTAAGTTTCCGAAACTCGCTTATCAAATGACCGCGTTTTTTGCAGTATTTGCATGATTTCTCGGGGTCAAACTTGGAAGTATTATGAGAACTAGTTGATGAATTTACATGATGCAAATTTGGAGAAGACCGTTTATTTTTATAACATTCGGATGCGGTATGTTCACTTTTGTTGCAATGTGTGCATTGTTTATTAGAACGCGTGGTTAATTTAGACAAATTAAATATTTTCTCCTCTTCAATGGCATGCGTTATTGCTTCGGATAATGATTTAGGATTCCTACACCGTACTATATGCGCAAAATTGGAGTTCAACCCTAACAAGAAAGTATTGAGGGCAAGATCTTCCATAGCGGCTAATCGACCTAAAAGTTCTTTGTCATTATCGCAGCTGTAATGGATGTCGGATTGCAGTCTTGTTAAACATGATTCAATACGCACAGCATACTGCATCGCGTCTTCAGAAGGCAATTGCTTGCATTGTTGTAAGTTAACTAATAAATGTGTGGAGTGTTTTTTCTCCCCAAAAGTAGTTTTAAGGAACTATTTTTTTTTATTTGTGATGGGTTTGCTCTTGACTCTAGTCTAGGTCAGCGATGACAGAGACAAAGTCTACGATGGAGCGAGCTTACCCAGAAGGAGCCTGTGCACTCTTACTTTGAAAAGATTAGGGTTTGGAAACACAGACGCAGGCAGAGATTTCCACTCCTTTGCTATGCGCATTATAAAAGACGTTTGGAAGCGCTTAGTGCGAATTGGTGGAATAGCAACAAGGTAGGGATGGTAAGATGCAGTGGTGCGTCTGGATGTCCGATGGTAGAAGGGGGCCGGTGGGATGAGGTCGTGGAGTTCTTGGGCACACTCACCGAAGTACAATCTGTAGAAGACCGACAAGCAGGCAACCTTACGGCGATGAGCCAAGCTATGTAGCTTGGCATCCACCAGTTTTACGTCACCGATGAGTCTCTTAGCTCTGCGTTCCACCGAGTCAAGCGCGGCAAGCTGCGGCAAGCTGAACGGAACTGTTTGATATCAGCCCAATCGTCAAATTTCTTTAAGCAAGCTGCTAACTGAGCTTTGCCTTCTAATTGCGAGATGATGTATTTACATAAAAAGTTCTGTTGTTCTGTAGTTGCTAAAGATATCGCGATCTCGCAGTTTGTTAAAAATGCGGGTAAATACTCGCGATCCCCGTTATAGGGTTTAATGAATTTAGTGAGAACATTGAGAGTGATTTTGTCCTACATTTTGGTTTTATGTTTTACTGAAATATTCTCTGATTCTAAACTGGATGAAGACGCGATTACCTCTGATTTTTCTTTCTTTAGAGTCATTAAAATAACAATATGATTATTGTTTAGAGCACTTACAGAACATCAGATAAAAACAAAGCGTGCACAATAAAACTTCTAAATTATTTTTCTTTTAAGAAAGTACGAGTTATTTGAATATTTGGGAAACGGCACTTCATTTCACTAAAACACTTTTATGTTATTTGAAAAAACTCACATTAGCAGATGTACAGCAGTCACACACGTGAACATTCTGGAAAGGTGACGTCACGAAGCACGCGGCGCCAGCGCCTGGCGACCCAGAGAGTCGTATTGCAGGCAGCTCTTGCACGTGGTGCGCTCAGAACACGTGGCTGATGATGGATGGAGAGACAGCCACAAATCCCTTACGTGGGATGTTGATGCAGTGCAGAGGTCCTGTGTTGACCTGGTGATGCGGGCTCAAACTCGAAAATGGAGGCTGACCGTCGACCACGTGGTTGCAGATATGTTCAGGGGTGATGCGGGCTAACACTACACAGCGGAGGCTTATCGTCGATCACAGCAGCAGCAGCGCGGACTTAAGCGTTTTTAGGAAGCCTAAGATTTACCGTCGACCACGACACAAAGGACTTTCGACCACGGAGCAAACAAATAATGGTGCAGACACGTGGAAATATTCGCGACGCCTACACCTAATGGATCCCAGTACTTACTTATTTTCTTGGGATCCCACTTCTGACACCAGTTTGTTAGGATGGCGCTCCGTGGGTCCTTTTTAAAAAAACACTTTGTTACTGCTTAAAAAATATTTAATTAAATGAGGTTACACTAGGACACACTGGTTACACAACAACTGAACTCTCGACACGGAATGTACAATATGTACTGCGAAATGGCTATGACTGTCTGCCTGAGCACATGGAAATGCCCTTTTATAATATTGGTATCAATATGGAAGCGGCGGGGTTTTTATCATAGCCAGCATTTGATGCATTACAAAGTCCGTTTATAACAGCTCGCACCTACAGCGGGCTTTCAATGTGTCTGGCAAGATGTAAAAACCATAAAACTGTCCGGCTATTGAGGTAACATTTTTATATAGGTCCTCAAGTAACTTTTATACTATAACGAAAGTATAATTATAATTTATTAAAGTTTAGGGGTGTCTGGCAGGGGGTAGCAACTGTCGTTAGTGTCCGGCAATGGATGGCGAGATTTCTAAAGTTACCCCGAAGAAAATATAAAAAAATTAAGGTTTATACTTTAACGAATTTATGGGACTATTTTATACACCTTTACTACCTTTTACCTGCCCAAGTAACCACAACCAAAATTCTATAGTCGCTGGTCGTTCTTACCTGTATAGGGGACATGCACAGAAAAAAAATCAGCTTTTATAAAATAACAAAGGTCTGGCCGTCGTGGGCTCTTGGACTATGAGTACAAACTCTTTAAAAAATGTTGTCTCGTTCACAAAATTACAATGAACTTAATCGGACTAATAACTTAAATAACTTGCCTTTTCTGTAAGCTAAAAGGCTTACAGAAAAGGCAAGTTGTTTAGTTAAAAGGTATAAAAATAATTTAAAGATAGGCAATTCGTGGCATGGCACGTGTTTGAATCGGCGCGGGGAGAGAAAACCATCTGTATTTTTAGTTTAGGATCCTCGCTAAAACATCCGATTTAAGTGGCGAAATTCTTCTAAAAGAAAGAAACAAATTTATTTGACACACACAGACATAGACACATAACACACATTAACATTACCACACACATACACACACACACACACACACATACACATAAACGTTAACATTATCTAGCATTTATTCTATATTAATTAGCATTAAACAACATGTGTATACAAACATGTTATCCGATTTAGGGAGTACTCACACTTTTTCAGCTCTATTCAGCTTATGCCCATAGAAAACAATGATTTTGTATGGAGATGCGTCCGCATCCATTCAACTTTCCGCGTCTTTTCAGCTTTCGCGGCAAAGAAGTATAAAATGAGGACAAATGTGTTTTTATCATGTGAGTGCTATGTATGGAGTTCAGCGCTGTTCCGCCGCATTCAGCGTCGACGCGGCCTTACGCGGCGGAACAGCGCGGTACACGGATGGTTCTCGATTCCTTGTGTGACTGACACTAGCATGGCCACCATCAGGGATTTTAATTTTGATAATATAAAAAAATGTCGCTAATTAGTCGCCAAATATCAGAATTAGTCGGTCACTGGTACAAAAGTGATAAGGGTTTATAGGTGGCCAATCTGGGGTCCGCCTACCCCAGCTTGGTCCATTTAAATATCTAAAGCCAGGGCACCTAGCGAAGATCTGTTTTCCCTCTCAAATTTAGTCGCTAATTAGTCGCGAGTTTTTGCCAAGTCACAGATTTAGTCCAGTCTTAGTTTAGAAGAAGATATAATGAGTTCAATTTTTAATATGCCGTATGATGTCGGTCGGTGCCGTATGGTGCCGTAAAAGAATAATACCATCCCATCACTTCCCGTGGGTATCGTAAGAGGCGACTAAGGGACTCGCTAGAGAATGGGCAGCAGCGTTCTCTGTAAAACTCAACACCTTACACTGCGATCGCCAACCCGCTTGCCAAGCGTGGTGATTATGGCAAACCCCCCAAATGACAAGCACAACTAAAAAACGGCCCCTAGTGCCCGGCAACCCGTCTACCCTTGACTTCGGTAGCGGTCAAGGTCACGGCGAGGCAAGGGGTGCGAAGAATCCCCGGAGTGTACAAGTAACCCTGTATAAGAAAATGATATTCCATCAAAATAACTTTTTCATGTAAAATGTTGCCAAGACGAGACCATATGGCTCGCACTGTCAAAAAGTTATCAGATCTCATGTAGAGCCAAGCTTCTGACTCTATACACCCTTTTTTTTTTTTTTTTTTTTTTTTTTTTTTTTTTGCGCTGGGAAAAAATGCATTACGCACACCCGCCCATCGGGGGATGGGGGGGCCGTGTGGGACTCCCCGGGCTAGCCCGGTATACCCACTAAAATAACCCAGCGGCATTCCCGCATCGTCTGAGTGGAGAGGGACTGGGAGATCGGCAGAGCCTTTACGTCCAGCCCCCCTCCGACGTCCGCCCGCCTTGACGGCGGGCCCTTCACGCCCTCCCCGTGGGGGGAGGGCCGGGAATGTCCGGCGAAGGTGGTGACGGGTGCAATGCGGGCGAAGGCGCCCCCGCGTCTGTCGCCCGCCCATCACCACCACGAGGAGGGAGAAGGCCCCGCCTTCTCCGACCTCTTCTTCGCCTGCGGTGCGGCGCAGCGAGAGGGTCATTCTCCCGCTCGCGCTCCGCCGCCTCCTTTTGCGAGATAACCGCCTCGCAAAAGGAGGCTACCGCTGACCAGGCCCCCTCACTCTCCAGCATGGCTCTGACCACGCCGGGAAGTGAGAGGTCCTGGTCGATCTCCGCGGTTAGACTGCGGCGCAGCTCGGACCAAGCCGGGCACACCTCGAGGGTGTGCTGTGCCGTGTCCTCCGCCGCGCCGCAGTCGTGGCACGCCGGAGTTTCCTCCCTCCCGATCCGGTGCAGGTGAGATCCGAAGCAGCCATGCCCGGACAACACCTGGACCAGACGGAAGGAGAGGAAACCGTGGGAGCGCTCGAGCCAGTCCCGCAAGACCGGACCGAGCGCGTCCAGGGTTCGGCGGCCAAAGGTGGCGGAGGCGAGGTCCTCCGTCCAATGGACGATGATGGCGACCCTCGCCTCCCGCCGCACGGCCTCCCGCTCCTCCGCGACGGGGCGCTCCCCGAGCGCCCTTCGCCGCGCCGTCCACTCGTACACTCTGGCGAGCACCCACGCCTCCAACTCCCAAGGAGGGGTGCTCGCCAGAGCGCACGCCGCCGAGAACCCCACCGAGCGGTAAGCCCTCGCCACCCGCTGTGCAATGGCCCTTTGGGGCCTGCGGATGGCGGTGGCATTCTCCCTCCTATGGAGGGAGTCCGCCCAGATGGGGGCCCCGTATAGGGCCATGCTACGCAGGATGCCGGCATACAACCGCCGGCATCGTGCGTTTGGCCCCCCCAGGTTCGGGAGGAGCCAAGACAGGGCGTCCGCAGCCTTCAGCAGGCGCGTCGACAGCCCGCTGAAATGCGGGCCGAAGCGCCACCTGCTGTCCAGCACCAGGCCCAGATATTTCATCTGGGCCTGGACCCCTATCCTGACGTCCTCCACGAATATGTGGGCGTCAGGAGGGCAGCGCTGCCGAGGCCCGTGAAAGAACACGGCCTCGGTCTTGTTCAGCGCCACCCTCAACCCTAGGCGGCGGATCCTCCCTGCGACCAAGGATCCGCCAGCCGAGGCCAAACAGGCCGCCTCTCCGAAAGTCCTCCCCCGGGCAGTGAGGAGAGTGTCATCTGCGTAACAGATGACACTCGTGCCCGGGAGGAGGGCTCCCCGCAGGAGCCAGTCGAAGCCGATGTTCCACAGGGGGGGCCCTAAGACAGACCCCTGCGGAACACCGGACTCGGCTGCGTACCGCCTCATCCTGGCCAGCTTGTCCACGAGGAGGACCTCTCTGTCCTCCAGGTAGCTGGCCAGGACGTTCCTCAGATATTGGGGCACTCCGTGATATCGGAGTGCCTCCAATATGGTCGAGTGGGGGACGGAGTTGAAGGCGTTGGCAATGTCGAATGACACCGCCAACACCCCCTCCCCCGCCTCCACCGCGTCCTTCACCTGGGCCTTGAGTAGGGCCAGTGCGTCGATGGTCGAACGCCCCTGTCGGAACCCGAACTGGGCGTCCGACAGGTCTGGCCCTACTCCCCGCAACAGGCCACTGAGCCGGGAGGCGATGACCCCCTCGAACATTTTACCGACCTCATCGAGCAGAACGATGGGCCGGTACGCCGAGGGGGAATCCGCCGGGCGTCCCTCCTTTCGGAGGAGGCATAGCTGCCCCTCCTTCCACGGTTTCGGGAACCTCCCAGCCGTAAAACACGCGCTGAAAAGGTCCCGAAACCGGTCCTCCATCTGAGCGGCAGCTATGGCCACCACCCGTGCAGGGACGCCGTCCGGCCCAGGGGCCGTCTTCTTCGCGCGGAGGCTGAGAACCCCCGCGCGAAATTCCTCCGCCGTCACCGGAGGGATCCCCTCCTCCGGTGAAAGACTCTATACACCCTAACTCTACAAGCCTTAACTTCACAAACTCCACATTTTAGTCAAAATACGTGGCTTGGTCGTTTCGTTACCACAACAGGTATTGTATCACAGAAAAATAATGTACGGTTAATAAATTTTTCACCTTATGCCTATGTGAATGTAGCGAAATGCCCAAGCCACATATTTTGACTAAGGTGTAGAGTTTTGAAGTTAGGACTTAAGGGTGCCGGTCTATTACAGCGGAGCGAGGCAGCGGAGCGGAGAAACGGAGAAATATTAACCAATCATGTCAGCCAAAATGTCAGTGACTCACGTGGTGCGGAGACGACCCACTCACTCTCATGCCTGGTTTACACGTGTTATGTTGTTAAGTAGATTATAAAATTTTAAGTTAATTTTAAGTAACTTAATATATGTAAACGCACAATTTAGTAGCAAATTGCAACTTAAAATTTATTTAACAACTGATTAGAGTTAGGACGTATATATTGTTCAATGTTACCTTTGGACATTGACTCAGCACTCGGCCCGACTGACGCACGGCCCAGTTAAAATACTCTTTGGTTGTATCTTACGCGCAAAGGACACAACTAAAATTGTACATTTGTGTGTATTAAGAAAAAGTGGTATTTAAACCGTAACTTATTTTAAATAAACCAGATTTGAATTTTATATTCTTGTCTCATGGCCAAGACACCTTTAGCCATCTCTGATCAGTCTCTTGAGTCTGCGTGACTGGCAGTGAGTGTACCCTTCCCGAACCTGGAAATCCTGGCCACTTTCCGTCTGTAACCTTAGGTCGTATGGTGCAGACATCCCGAACTAATCTATATATATTTATTTATCACGAACTAGGTATATGGTAGGTTAGGGCTGTAGGGCTTATAGGTCTTAGGTCTGAATCGGCCCTTTAACTTGTCATATATTTTCATGTACAGTCTCACCCTTAACATTACTGCGGCCTCACTTGACGTATGTTAGGGTGGGCGTACATTTTGGTACTTCGAGCCGGATAAAAAGAGTACTGTACTGTACTGGAAATTCCTACGGGACGGGAAAAACGGGTCACTATTTACATCATATCCCGAAAATGTTGGTTATCTGATATAATCCAAAGTCAAGTTATGAGGGTTCTAAAAAACGACGAATCGCTTCGAGAAAAGGTAGGTAGTGCCCTTGCCCTTCGTTTATCTCGACTTTGCGATTTTGAATTATTTTGTTTTAACTTTTCCAATGCTTTAATAGTAATTCTACTGTTTCTTCATCTATATTTTCTGTAACTTATTTGGTTGAAATAATATATTTTATTCTATAGTATGCTATTCTATTCTATTCTGCTATTCGGGGCAAAGACAAGTCCAACAAACCAAAGATTTTCAAATAGGTCCAATCGTTCTTGATTTATAAATGGTACTCTACATGGTATGGTATTCTACATATTCTCTTCTAGAAGTAAACAGGGTGAATTTTTAAAGGGTGCTTTCATGGCTAAATCCGAAACTATGAGGAATATCGAAAAACACTAAAAGGAGCCTCGAGCACGATTTTGATAAAAACTAAAACCGCATCATTGAATTTTTGATAAATCGATATTCCTACCCAGGAATCGAACCGGTTGATTTTGAAAAAAAAAACACACTGTATATTTTTTTTTGAGATAAGTCCGCCAAACATTCCCAACCACTGCAACTCCTGAAAGCCAGAATCAACAATGGCGACCACCAGAAAAACGCCGAGCCAATGAAGCTCGACGAGTCCCGGAGAAACGATTTAACTGTCTTGGATTAAAAATACAGCGGAGGAGTAGAAAAAATATATATAATTTCCACTTCTCTCCTTATCAAGGCGAAGACAGAATAGAGCTAGGCCAGTAGGTATCTAGGGACATATACAACTGGTTTAAGCCCAGTTGCCGAGCACCACGGATTATATATTAGCCATTGATATTAACACTAAAACTAATGGGTCCTAAATTGTGAGCTACTTTTGATTCCAGTAATAGGCATGGCAAATCACCACCCTGTATTATAACCAGTTCGGATTCCGTCCTCGGTGGTCCACTGAAAGTGCAATACTGTCCCTCAAGCATGCCGTCAAATACTATAAAAATCATAAAACGCCCATGTTTGCGTGTTTCCTGGACTTGTCCAAGGCCTTTGACCTTGTGGTATATTCTCAGCTGTGGCGACCTCAAAGATCATACAGACATGGATCGGGAGCGAAGGGCGTTATCCGTGAGAGCGAATATGGTCACCCGCAGATTCGCCCGATGCCTTACTCAAGTAAAGCTGACGCTGTTTAGAGCGTATTGTACATCGCTCTACTCGTGCAGTCTGTGGGCTCACTACGCGGATAGAAGTTATAGTGTCATCCAAGTCCAGTAGTGCTATTCTGTAACAACATTTTCGTATCTCGACAGCGGAATCCGAGGTGAGTTTCAAATTAAGACGTTTATGTTGTGTGCAATAAAATAATCGAAATAATTATTTACTGAATAGACTACCAGTATAACAACCCGTTCAGGGCGGTGATGGGGCTGCTCCGGTGATGGGGCTGCCCGGATTGCTTTCACGCAATGCGCAAGCGCACTGTGTCCATGGTGAGCAGAGTACGGGGCAGCGCCAACACCGTACTGACCATGATTGTGGAAGGCTGGAATGTCCTTTCATTCGGCATTGTGCTAACAGGCATGCACAGTAGAGATAAAGGTACAATTATTGTGTCATTAAATTTTCATTTTTAATTAATTTGTTTTATTGTCTTTTAAAGTTTAATTAATTGACATTTTATAATTGCTTTTTAAAGCTTATTGTCAAGTGTTTTACACGTGCAGCTTGTGGACCTATACTCAGCGGGATAAATAATAAAAAGGGTTGCTAACGTGCGATTGAGCTACATAAAGTTGGCCATGACTTCTACCCCTGCAACGGAGAGATTAGAGTAGAGACTCCGCTATCCACACCATGTTAGACTCCCATTCTCAGTCAGTCCTGGCTAAGTTAGCCAGCCTAGCTCTGCCCAAATGCACAGATGTTTCCTGGGTACTTCACAGGTTTGGCGGAGCGACCTCACCGTTCTGAGAATTTGTTCACCTCGGGCAGGCTCGGCGTTACTTTTTGGATGACGTGGGCAACTGATTTCTTGGTTCGAAGCAACCTATGCAAATTGGGTTATCTACAGCGCCTATGTTGAAAATATGTTTTTAGGAGGCAATGACTCGTAATAATACCTATTATTATTCGGAAGGTACTACTTGTATAGGCTTGACGTTGACAGTTTTGACTGTCTACAATTTGTAGCCCGTGCCTATTTGTGTTCACGATGTTCAGTTGATCTCTGGCAAATTCATGTACGAAACTATGGAAAAGGTGAGAGGGGCAGTGGGTACGGGAAACTAAACATAAAACAGTTTGTTGGATGTATGTGACTTTGCAAAGTTTTGTAGAAAATAAATACCTAAATAGAAATCATAAAACTTAATCGGATGATGCGTATCATTTTCTTCTTCCATGGCCGTTTTCATGGATATTCAAGACATTCCTTACATTCTCCAGAAACATTTGTCAATATTATGCGTATTGATGGGTGATGCTTGGTCGGCGGGTTCTCAGTACACATGGTAGAAGAAATGAATTCATGCTGTGAAGCAACGGGATAGCACAGTCTATCTTCTAAAGTAACAGAACAATCTTCTTGAAACTACTTGATAAATCAAGCTGATTTTTTATTTATTCCGAACCAGGAATGCAAATCCAACAATTTTATTTTTTTTAAACACAGAAACCCAATTCGAGCGGAGCTAATGCAATTTTTTCGACTCCTCTATCGTGGGACATCGTCACCTGCTCATGGGACCATAATGGGCCTATACGGGCTTCGAGCCAGGGCAACTTTAGCAAAGCTTATGAAATATAAGCGCGCGCCTGTTGAACAATATTCTAATTTTAATAGCGCGATTCAAAAAATTAAATCAAATGCATAACGCCATCTATGGAATATGTTAAACTGTTTAAGTATTAGTTCGGAGTTTGCTTTAATTTTTATTAATAGAAATATTATGTGCAATTGTGCATTAAGAACGATGTTTCTGTAAGGTTTAAAAGAATTACTTTTTTATGATGTAAAAATAATAAATGAAAACATATTTTCTAGTGTAATTTTCTAGATAGTAATATGTCGGTCAACAGATGACACTGCGTGTATCTGCATTACGTAGAATAATACGTTGATTTCTTCTCGAAAATTGCTAAAATTCCTATCAGGTTCATGTGTAAAACTTATCTTCATTGGTTTTGTACTTTTTTTTAAACAAAACAGAATACAGATAAAGAGAAAATAGGTTTATACTACTTTAACAGTCTGGCCGTGGTTTCTCTCTGGCTGGAATTTATATTTGGCATACTTGGATAAAAAAATATCAGAAATACAACAATAACATCTTATGAATATTTGAAAATATTAGGTAAAATAGGAATCATAAAAGTAAGGAAATGAATAAGTTAAATAAAATCCAAAAAAAATTACGAACGTTGAGACTCAAACCACACCAACTTTTTCGGCAGGCAGTCTTTAAACCAATGGTCTATGACTACTGTAGACGATTGGTTGAAATAGCCGATCTTATTTATATCATGGGTTTTCACTACTCAGCTCCTTGAAAGTGTAGCGTGATGATAAACATTGCTAAGGTTAGACCCATAAGTATCTATTTTGTAGTATGTAGTGGCTTCTTATAACATTTCCTCGCTGAACTGTTGGGAAAAATGTCGAATATTAATTTAAATGTTATTTTAAGTACGCGAAAACCCATTTTATATTTATTTTTTCATTATTATGGCGTAAAAATACATTTCAAAAGAGAAAATAAATACAAAAATAATATCTGTTGGCGAGGCTCGAACCATGTGCACTTTCTCGTTCAAAACAGACATTTTTGAGTATTATTCATCCTCCATAACACATAGCGTGATAATATATAGCCTATAACCTGACCGTACCTATAAGGACTATTTATTCAAAATTTGAACAAAATCGGTTCAGTAGTTTTCTCGCCAATTGAACACATACACCTTAAGATTTACTATTTTACTATATGTATACTAGCGGACGTATACATATAGTAAAATAGTTCACCCGCGTTCCCGTGGGAGTACGGGGATAAAATATAACCTATGTTACTCGCTGATAATGTAGCTATTCATTACTGAAAGAATTTTTCAAACGGGTCCAGTAGTTTTTAAGTTTATTCGGTACATACAAAAATACAAATCTTTCCTTTTAACAATATTTACAAACGTTGTTTTGTCATACAAAAAAAGACCCTATCACCTATTCTCATACCTACCGAATATACACACAAATTTTCATGAAAATCGGTCGGTTTCGGAGGAGTTCGGTAACAAACACCGTGTCATGAGATTTTTATATATTAGATATAGATTATTACACCATCCGAAAGTGATCACGAATTGAGCTGTCATTCCATCTTGATTACTTAAATTGACAGGTATCGTGATCACACTTCGACATATTTACAGGATCGCACTGTTGGATCACTCTGTTGCACGGCAGGCGTGATTAATGCTCAGAATGGCTTTCAGTGGAAAGGAGCGCAGGAACCCAAACTGAGCATAAATATTGAATGATGAGCTTCTTTTCAAGTTTCAAGTCAAGCACATTGTTTAGCACTACTTTTGCCTATGAAATTGGCCTGTAATTTTCTTGATAAAATCAAAGTAGGCGCGCGTAGTCCGGATGACTACATTTACTTTCGCGAATCGCACTTGGGGCCCGTCCATTAACTACGTGAGGCGATTTTGGCGATTATCCGACCCCTCCACTCCCCTTGGTGAGATGTCGTGAGATTTAACTCGACCCCCTCCCCCACGTCCTAACCTCACGTGAGATTTTTAAAAATGCGTGTTTTAGAGTAAACACGTCAATCTGTGAATCAGACTACTTAAGACTTCTTTCTTTCTTACTGAAATTTGTAAAAGATTATTTTAATTCATTCCACAGGGACTCATGTGTGTTCTCTTCTTAAGAATAATTACTCAAACCAACATGTCCATGTGATTTTCAGTAAAACCAGCACTCTTAAACTGTTTTAGTTTTGCTGGTGCACTGTGGAATGTTCACTGGTGCTCTGCAGCTCAGAAACATCTCATGTTTTACTAATTGATTTGTTGAAAGACCAGTTTTCTCGCAATGATTTCTCGCCGTGACCCCCCCTCTCCTCCACATGAGATTGGGTGAGATAAAGCTCGACCCCCTCCCCCCCTAAAATACCTCACGTAATTTATGGACGCCCCCTTGGCCGGTTTTTTTCGGTAGAACGCATAGCTATGAATGGTACATGGTTGTAGTTGTTGGTTCTGTACCTATATATGACATGAAGACTATCAAAAAGTATATAATACATATGAACAATACCTACATCGTGAGGACACCTCTGAGCCTACCAGAAGTCAAAAGAGGCCGGGGAATACCCGATCCAACACACCTTGAACGAACGTCTCGGCGCCGTGCGGTAAAGAGACGAAACTCTACTTAAAGTGGGAAAAGGCTCAGAAGAAGAAACATGGCATAGATTTACCATTTATGTATCTGGGTACGATGCAGTCGGCAGTAACTATATTAGAAAAGCACATGTACCAGTATATAGTTTAGTGCAATTCTAGCGACTAAGTGGCGAGGGCGAAGCGGTGTGGCGCCGAGCAGGCTGCGCCGCAGTGCCGCGCCGCCGCCCCGCGCGCGTCCCCCGCACCTGCGCACCTGGCACCGCGCCCGCACTCCGCCGCGCGCTGCCGTGCCGGCCGCTGCGTGTCGCAACCCTTCCTGCGCCGCCTCGCTCGTAGCGCTCCCTACGCAATCGGGTGCCGTGTGCTTCACTCAGTTTTTCCCTCTCTTTGAGTCAATTTAGCGCACGATCCCATTTCAGAGCGCAAACCAGTAAAAAGTAAGGGTCCATTTTACAATAAGTATCAGTTACGTAATGTGAGCGTGTGATTAAATGATGTTTTAGTTTTCGATAAACTCTTGCGGTTTTTTTGAAGGAACGCAGTCTTCGTGAATACCGAGCCAGGAGACTGGTGAGGTGTTGTTGTGGGGTTTTATCGAGCCGCGTGCCTGAAACAGCGGCGCGCGTGCATCGCGCATGCGCCGTGTGAATCTTGACCGTACGCCTCCGCGGCTGGCGCGGGTGCCGCGCGCGCCGATCGTGACACGCGGGCCTAGCATCCCACGTTTGTTTGCAAGCGGGCCACGCGCGGCTAGCGGGCCACGCGCGGCTAGCGGGCCACGCGCGGCTAGCGGGCCACGCGCGGCAAGCGGGCCACGCGCGGCTAGCGGGCCACGAGCATTTATCGGGCCACGCGCATTTATCGGACCACGCGCGACTAGCGGGCCACGCATCTGGAACCCGAGCGGGCCAAGCGTGTACGCGAGCCTGCCACTCGAGCTCGCGGACAGCCTGCCGGACGTGTTTGCGGTGCAACTTCCGAGCAATCACCCGCTGCAACGCGCATTTCCCAGCTCCGGACCTTCCCGGTAAAGATCATGACTGTTGTTTCACTATTAAGGGGGATGCCCACGTCTAGCCCGCGAAATTCAAATCACTGACGTTGCATGCCTGCGATACACAGCTCAGTAACAGATTGTATGTTACTACTACTGTAAAAGTTATTCGCTAACATAACAAATACTTACTTATGCATTTGCCGAAATATATAAGCATTAAGGGGCCTGGCTGTCTTTTTGCCAAATGCGACATATGTGTCTGTGACATAGTGTTATGAAACCAGTTTGGGTTCAAATGGCGCAAACTACTTCTATTTTTTACCACCTTACTATGTAGGTATGGATGGTAGTTGTGACTTTGATGTTAAGAATACAGAGATTTATTAGAAATTTTCACTTTTAAAGCTATCGCGAGTGCATCCCGCCTTACATTAGTAAACAGAAACGCCACTATTATCATAATAATTATGTACTTAAATGAAAATTATGAATGAATCATAAGGCGCAGACTCACCGCGGCGCATTTTAGCTGCGTGGATTCATTTGTTTGACAATGTTGATCTACTTTTCCACTGCAATACACACTACACACTGTATCTCAAAACTGTGCTGCGATACAGTTATATTCGAGGGTTAATATTCATGTATAGCATGTACCGCATGCACATTGTGCAAGGTATTAACAGGGTTGAACTATGTGAGCGCCTTAATATTCAAGCAAGCCATGGATGTACCAATGATGTCAATTGATGCGTAGCGTGCTCGTGGGTTGCAGTGGACACAATCACATACATTTTCTTGTAAAGCGAAGCTTTATACACGTGCGTAGCCTCTACGTGCGCCGCTTGGGTCTGCCCCTTAAGATTAACAACATTTAATACAAACTGTTTCGGACGGTTCTTTTTATCGTTTGGAGTTAACTTTAAACCACTTAATGCTTGTATCTACTAGGAGATTCTTCAACTACCACTTGGCATTGTCCAGCAATAGACAATAATAGATGAAAATCCTAAACATTCTTCACACACAGCATTTTGCGGAACCAGTTGATTAAAAGAATGCGATTTAATTTTAGAATATATTTTCGTATTTCTTAAATTTTATATAGAAAAGCATTTTTCACAGTAGATTAGTGATCTACATTCATATACCACCACTATCAAGTCACAAAAAAAAAACAATGACAATGGGACATAACAATATTTGTTTTGTTAGGCTACCTTTATACCCCAGTGCTGGGCAAGGGCCTCCGCCTTCTCTTTCCAAACATCGCTGTCTTGGGTGACTTGAGACTAGAGATGCCGAAGCATTCCACCAGCTTCTATGACAAATCTTTTACGATTCAGGCGGTGCGGTTATGGAATGCCTTGCCGGTGTCGGTAAGGCGTGCTCAATCTTTGTCTACTTTTAAAACTATGGTAAAAAATCATTATCTCTCTCCTTAATCGTCTTTACTTGGGTTCTCTGCTATATTGTTTATATATAATTGTCTATTATGTAATTATTGTATATATAAATAGTACACTTAAGACTACCTGCAGTACTGTCACTCCTCTCTTTAAAATCCATTCAAAGGTTGTCTTAAAAGATCGCTTTTAGCGATAAGGCCGCCCATTGTGTCACCCTATGTAATGATTTCTTCATCTATTTTTTCTGTTACTTATATGGTGTACATAATAAAGAGTATTCTATTCTATTCTGGGCTAGTTAGCCTCGGAAACATTTTTAGATCGTCACACGGCCCTCCTCAGGCGTCCCTCCCATGAGTATTGATCTTCGCCCACCTCTCCGGATGCATTCGTGCAACGTGGCCACGCCCAATACAACCTGGTAGTTTTTAGGGCTTACGGAGCCCTAAAAACTACCAGGTTGTATTGGGTAACCAATGGAATCCTATTACTAAGTCTCCGCTGTCCTTCCGTCTATCGATCTGTCTCCCAGCGGGCTGTATATCAAGAACCGTAATAGGTAGACAGTTAAAATTCTCACAGATTATGTATTTCTATTGCCGCTATAACAAAAAATAGTAAATATTAAGGATTATGGTACGGAACCCTTCGTGTGCGAGACAGACTCACACTTGGCCGATTTTTTTCTAAACACATTTTTCTTGAGTTTTGGAGCACAGGGTGGTGTTGGTAAAGCGATCTGTGTCCCTATGTTTTCCTTTTTGATGATTTATTAACCGTATAAGTTTTTCTTTTTTGATTAATAGTTGCCAAATTTGTACACTAGGGCTCTGTTGACAGCGATTTATCGGACAATTTTAAGCATTTTGTGAGATTTCTAGTGCTTATGTGGTTAATAAATCATCAAAACTGAAAGGAGTATCGAGCCCTATTTTGATGAAAACGAAAACTGCATCACTGGATTTTTAAAATCGATATTCCTAGCCAGAAATAGGACCGGTCAATTTTGAAAAAGACAATGTATTATTACACCATCCAAAAGTGTCGCTAATAACAACCAAATTCTGAGACGTAACATCATATAAAACTAAACGAAAGCTGTCATTTTATACCTATTTTATATATTTTAATTTTATTTTTATTACATGTTATTTTAACACTATTATAGACTTCTTATAGGTTTTTCTGTAATCTATGGGTAAAGATCTATTACTTTTTTATCATTATTACCATTTTTTTTTTTCAAAATTTTAGGTTCAGTAGTTTCGGAGATAAAGGGGGGAAATGGTAATTTTTCGTCTAATGTCTTTAATAACTTCAAAACCATTTATTTTAAAATTCACTGGCTGGCTGGCTGGCTGGCTGGCTGTGACAGACGGACAGACAGACACCCGAGTGATCCTATAAGGGTTCCGTTTTTTGTTCGGAACCCTAAAAAAAATCTATGATGCAGTTTCATCAATATCGTAATATCTCGGCAACGTGACACTTTAGGGCACCAAGTTGGCAAACACTTTTTTTTTTGTCTCTGTCCTCTCTATATATACATGTTAGATCGTGCGCCGCAAATTATAATAAATGGCGGCTGTCGTGCAATGCCAGCTCCCATACAAAAATTTCGAACCCCTTTATCATCAAACGAAAATCACCATGGTTCATATCTTATCATTCCTAAATACCATATCATTTGAGATAGTATGAGTACACGTTTGGATATATCATTTCTGCAAATGTCGTCGGTCCACCATCATAGATACAAAAATATTAACCGGTGATTTTTCATTGCCACGCGTGTGTGCCATTGGGCGTCAACTGAAATTGACGCATAATGGCATCCCACATGCCATACCAAATCACGCGGTTTAAACTTATTTAAAAAAACGCTGTGTTTTATATCCTAAGGCCCCCGATTGACCAAAAACCATGGCGGTAGCCGACTTTTTTATAATAAATTATTCAATTGTTGTTGCGTCGCGACGGCTATTGCGACCGGGTGCTCACAAGTGTCGCGCGCATATGTGCCTAACCTGAATTCGCCCACGAAGAAGGCAAATTTTATTTTCATAAATATTAGAAGCCAAATGATTAAGGCTCTCTTTTAAAAAAATTCGATGCATTAAGCCTCATTTTGTAGAAGTTCCGAAAGCGTTTTGTTACGCCTTGTTACATTTTTAACCGACTTCGAAAAAGGAGTTCTTTCTTCCCACATTCGTCCAATGTTTACTATTTTTGCACAAAAAGTCAAAAGAAAATCAACACTACTCGTGGCGGGGTGCGATTGAGTTCGCCACATGTCACCCTCAATCGTAGAATCCAACCCTTGAAAACCTAAAAAAATCACTCTATTCTAAGGTAGGACCTAAAGAGCCACGCAAAATGCCAATCTTGCCCACGTCAAATTTTAGTCTTGCGCCGCCACTGTTCCAATATAACAGTTGACCTATGGTGAGTTCGTGTGGCGTTGCTATCGAGACTGGGTCTTCTTTTCAATAAACATAATTGTAATAATAATAGCATAACTATTTTTATTTTAATAGAATAATGTTTTTTCGGTAGCGAGAAGCTCGAGGCTAAATAATAACAGCCGCGCCAGTTGATCTTTAATGTAAAACAACTCTTACCAAGGTTGGTCTCTGGAACGATGACCATCTTAACAAATCAAGTTTCCTCCGTGCCTCGAAAAGCACGTTAAGCCGTTGGTTCCGGCTATCATTTGTAGATCTTTGGCAGTCGTTACGGATAGTCAGAAGCCAGTAAATCTAACTCCAGTCTTGCCAAGAAGTACCGTGTTACCCAGTTAACGGGTTGTGGAGGTCTAGTAGGCAGCCGCTCCATGTAAAATACTGGTATTCAGCTGAATGCAATCCAGCAAAAAAATCTCTGCAGGATTGCCTTTGTTGCAACGTGGTTAAATGCAATATCCTGTTTCATTTATAGTGTTGGCCGGCACATATTGAATAATGACGCCAATCTGTAGTTACCAGTGCAAAGTACATATAAACTCCAAGGATACTTCGATAACAGTCCTGTCAAAGAAGAAGAGACACGGTCCATACAAAATTAACCCACGTCCTGCAGCAAAGAGAAGTCATCATCATCATATCAGCCGAAAGATGTCAAAGTCAAAGTCAAAACGTTTATTCCAATTAGGCCATTAAAGGGCACTTTTGAACGTCATTCACATTACAAAAAATATAAAATACTGAAGTGATTCTAATGTCCATTCGGAAAGGTAGATTTTTATGGAGATGAACGGACAAGAAACTCCATAGTTACTCTTTTCATATTAATCTTTTACAATATTTGGTGTACAAAAATTTAGTTATATGTGAGGACCATGCACCTAGGATATACAGAGGTAGACTTATTAATTTCTATATAAGTACATGATACTCACACATTTACAAATATTGGAATCACTAATTAACAGTGTGTGAGTTAGCAGGAAAATACAAACACAAAAAGAAACAAAACGTCTATAAAGTTAATACATAAAGCAACCAGTCTGATTTTGTCCACAACATTGATCGTCCTATGGAGCAGGACCAGCATGCTTCCAAGCATTCTTATCCAGAATGTAATCTTCTAATTTGTAGTAAGGACTTAGGACATATTACTGGACATAGGCCTCCCCCAAGCGTCGCCACAACGACCGGTCCTGTGCGTCTCGCATCCATCGGCTACTCGCGACCTTCATCAGGTCATCGGTCCACCTTGTGGGAGGCCTTCCAACGTTAAGTCTTCCGGTACGCGGTCGCCACTCCAGAACTTTTCGGCCCCATCGACCATCTGTTCTGCGAGCAATGTGCCCTGCCCACTGCCACTTTAGTTTGGCGATCCTTCGGGCTATGTCGGTAACCTTGGTTCACTTGCGGATATCATCATTCCTGATTCGATCACGCAAGGAAACTCCAAGCATTGCGCTCTCCATTGCTCTTTGAGTGACTTACCTAAAGAGAAGTACCTCAAAAGAATGATGAAAATGGGTATAAAAAGAAATATTTACACACATATCCAAACTCCATTCTTATGGTATAACATAAAAAAAAAATGCTAAGAAAATTCGTTCAGGCGCATTTATATCCACAATGAATGTAATAGAGTATTGGGAAATACTTGGCTATCTCGACTTGACTTCAATTGTTAAGTTCCATCATCGATCAACAGAGTTTTTGGAACAAAGTTCCTTATCGCGTGTTGCGAAAGGGGGCTAGACGGAAAAAATTAAGACCAAAAGTTGTAACGCCACTTTTTGCTATAGTTGCAAGCCGTGCGGCGTGCGCGTGTTTCTCTGTCTGTCTCTCTCTCTCTCTCTCTCTCTCTCATAGAAAGCAAGCCAGTTATTTTGACAAGCCAATTATAACTAAAATTGAGCCTAGTGATTAAGTTTATATTACATTACATTTGTTAATAATAAAAAAATATTATTATAACTTAAAAAAAAAAATATTACTATTCCTTCACTAATTAATCGAAAGGAACTTCGTTCCACCCGGGTGTCCCTTGACACCTCTCAAGTTTTTTTTTTTCAATTGTTCGATCACCGAACTAGTAAGAATTATAACTCGATGATTGATCATCAGCATTGTTAAATAGAATAGAGTAGACTAAGATATGTAAAGTACCTACCTAACCTACTCGATCTTGTATCTTAACCCTAGACTATGTTCCAACTATACATACTGTCCCGTCCCTGGGGGGCTACTCTCTAAGCCCGAAATCCGTAGTTTCGGCTTTAATCGCAGGCGTATTCTTTTCCGTATTACCTAACCACTAAGAATGAATGACACCAAGATTTGACAGTTACTGTGAAACCGTGTTCTTATTCATTCTTAGTTTGGGTTCGGGACTAATCATAAGTCCGTATGTGATATGAAGTAGAAAATGCCCGCAACTAAGGCCGAAACTACGGACTTCGGGTTTAGAGAGTGACACAGGCTGGCAGTGGTTTTACGGACGAATGTCTGTCTCTTATTTTTTTTTATAGTTGTTTTTATTTGTGTATTTTTTTAAAAATAATGTCATATTAATGTGCGTCTGTTTGGGCGGAATAAACAATTTTTCTTTGTTTATTTTTTTTAAATTATTTCCTTTATTCATTTTATTAGATATCCTTTAAATATACCAATTTAAAACTAGACACCCACAGACCTACAGGCGTGATGTTATGTTGTGTCTTTTTTAGCCGCGAACGGTTAGGCAGAGACTTACCTACCTAATATTACACCCATATAAAAAAGAACATTAAAAATGAGAGAAAATAGTAGTCCACCAGCTACGGAAATAGGGTTTGAGCTACTGCTTATCAGGGCTCTTGAGAGAGGAACGTCCAAACAGTACGTGCTATGTTCAGAAGTACTGCTTTCTTCATTAAGTCCTTGATCCAGTTGCCAACCGATAGCCTCCTCAGAACAACCAGCAACTCAGCGGGACCGTTTTATCAACAATCAATGCGCGACGCTCCAATTGATCTATCACCACAATGTCAGGCTTATTGGCAACAATAGTACTGTCAGAGACGATAAGTCGATCCCCATACAACGTGATATTACCATCATCTCAAACTGGGTCAGGCGCATACAAAACATTTTACATAACTTTTATTCAAATTTCATATCTCTTAATACAGTATTTAAGAATTGTGCTGGGTGGTTCATAGTTTCTGGATTATTTCTTATCCAACATGTATATTGTGGTAATAATCCGTTTTGTTTTATTGTTTCTTCACGAGTTATACGATCTAAGCCCATGTGCAGCGGCACAAAGTCAGTCATAAGACATGATCCTGATAAACGTATTTTTCAGGCTACAGTGTGTCTGGAAAAAACAAATAATGTAGCACTCATTCTTGTATTGGGTTTTCCATTTCGGATTTTACACAGATATAATCCCAAATCTACTTTAGGAGTTGGAGAGCATTGTTGTAGTGTCGGAATCTAGTAATCTGTTAGGTTTCATGGTTTAAGCCCATCCAAAAAAAGATCATGCTCGGATATTTCATCAAGATTTGCGAAAATCAATACATCTTCTCTCTCGGTCTTGTTTACCTATGTTCTAAATGCAAATACAAAATGTTTGAATTAAAATTATACATAAAAAAAAATCTCAGTAATACAATACTCTTTTAAACATCTTACTATCATAAAGTAATAGGTTACCCTTAAAAATACCGTTTACTGTCAATAGAGCTTGATCTCCAGCCAGGAAAGTTGGCTAACACTATACATTTAACAAAACAAAAGAAAAAAAAAACAGTAACATTATTGCAAGTTCTACCATCAACCACATAACAATACCAAATAGATTATTATGTGGAATTTACCATAGTCTACCCTACTTCATCTTATTCTGCTCTATTATATTTAACAATGCTAATTACCAAGTTATAATTTTCATTAGTTCGATGTTCGATGATCGAAAAAGTGAAAAAAAGATTTTGTTGTTCGATGATGGAACTCAATTATTGAAGTCAAATCGAGATAGCCAAGTATTTCTCCATATTCTAGTACATTCATTGTACGTATATTGCCCCTGAACAAATTTTCTTAGCATTATTTTTATGATAGACCGTAAGGCACTTGTCTCACCACCGGCGAGGAAGCGATTAGCTATCGACTATTTGCTCGCTGAGGAAAGGGACAAAAGATATCGATCTCGTGTGAGTAAAAGAGACACATACATTTATAGCCGATAGCTGGTTGTTCACACTGCCGGCAAGCGGCTCTTATCACTAGTTGATCACAGCGACAAGATCTATCAAAGATTGTACTCGCTCAGCGACAATCGCTCGGCGATGCTCGCTTGGCGGTCAGAACTTACCAACCAGCGGTAATTTTTACCTACAGTGCGGGCCGGAGCGAGTATTGCGAGTAATCGCCCGTCGCACAAAAGCACTCGCTTAAAGCCGAGCGTCAAAACTATCGAAAGTTTTCACTCGCTACTCGCAGCTCGCCAACTCGTTTCAAGTTTCAAGCTTTACTCGTTACTCGCTGATCGCCGGCGGTGAGCCTTTTTATTTTTATACCCATTTTATCATTCTTTTGAGGTACTTCTCTTTGCTGTAGAACGTGGGTTAATTTTGATCTTTCGTTTTTTTTGTCTGGTTTACAATCTGAGTGTCCTGTCAACTCTACTGTTTTAAGCACGCTCACATTCCCATCTCAATAGCAATCTACCAAAAATGTGAAACTGAGAGTATTTTGACAGATTGCGGATGCTAAAGTTGCTTAAAAATAAAATCTAGATTTGGCGTTTTTTTATGGATGGATCATCAAATGACTCCTCCCGCTCTGTGTGGAGCAGAAGGGAGCGTCAGACTCTTACTGAATAAAACCCATCCGTGTTCCTCCTAATGCCCTTTGCGTTCCGGGGCCGCGGTGACTCTTTTGAACAAATTCCGCAACCCCGGCAGGCACTGGCCCTAGCGGGCCCCGTCTTCTATGTTGATAGCTCTTTGAGGCGCGTATTAGATACATAGTTTGCGATTATTCGAAATGCGTTGTCGAAATATTTATAGCGCAGTTGTTATTTTAACGGAACTCATTATGTATCTTCCAAGGAGTAAGAAGCTTACTTGTACTTGGGAATTTCATTGAATTCATGGATCACTGCCTCACTATATATCGTGCAATGCAATACCTCATAATCTTGAACAACTTTTACTATAGAACCAACACTGAAATCGCGAATAAAATAACCCCATACATTTATGTGCGTATAACTCGACAAAATGTACTGAAAAAACCTGTTTTTTAGCGTATTCGGGTTTAGTCCCATAGTAAAAAATGTCCACAGTGATGAGTACAATGACCCCTTTAGAGATATTGCGTTTATTCTGTTACATGTCGCATAACATCATTTAACGCAAGTAAATATTATTGAGGCGCATTACCTTTGCCATTGTTTGCAATACCAATGATTTACAAAACAAGTCTTTATAGGCTGTTCCACCAAGTTTTCTGTGAAATGGCAGTTTACACAAAAATCTGTTTGAGGACTCTGTGTAACAATGACGGTGTTATTAATAGAAAGAAATATTGACTGAAAAGCTATTGATTTTATGCAACGTCATACGAAAACGCCATCGCTGGGCGTGTCGGCCGCAGTCGCACATGCGCAATTCATTGCTCTGTGAAATACGTAATTTACGTACAATATCCAGAGGGCTTGGCACGAATATTTTGACTTATAGTAAGGTTAACGTAAGTGAATTTTGAGTATCTATATCCCATAGTATTTTGGTTTAATTTTATGCGACATACACAATTTGTATCCAATTCAAATAAATATTATGCGCGAAATAGCGCGAAACAAGTATTTTACTTATAGTAAAATTTTACGTTACGTTACAAGATGTCAAAAATATTCGTGCTGAGCCCACTGGAAGAAATCTGAATATAATAATCTCCTTGCTAGTTATGGAACGGAATGAGCCTGTCAATAAAAACCCTGTAACCGCTTTATGATAAAACAGTAAATCGCTTCGGCCGTTACAATCTTATTGGAAAGTAAAAAAGTAGCGTTCAAACTCTGTAATACCTTCTTTGCCCGTAATCAGTTCAACATTGACAGACATTGAGAGACTCTAAATTCCGTAGGAGCCATCCACTTAGTACTTGCTTAGCCCAAACAGTATCCATTAACGCGATGGAAAACAAATATTTTCATTCATGAAGTGTACGCCAAACACTTTCGACTGACTGGCACGAGTCACGTCCCGATGGTATACATCGAGATCACTGCGACTTCACGACACGCCAATGGAAGAACAGTTCAATGTAACAGTGGTACCAAGTGGACAATTGACGGTTTGATTGTTTTATTGTCCGTCGTCCCGATACAAACAGAAGTACCTAGAGTATGGAAATTGAGACGTCCGTGTGCGGCTGCACCTACGCGGTCGCCAGTACGCGGCCGGTTGCGCGTGCGCCCGCCCGTTCGCGCCATCTCCCAGTGCTGTTGCTGTAGTGTAGTCGCTGCGCCACGTCCGGTCCACATTCATCCTGTATGTACTGTTCAAGTAATCAAACACATTGTCACTATCGACGGTTAAGATATTTGTAATACAGTGTCTTCATCTCAGGAATATTTACAACCCGGCTTTGAAAAGCGAGTCAAGTAGTCTATTTAACCACAAGGCCGCAAGGGGTAAGCGAATACCACCGGTTTGGGGAAAAAAGAAACAGTTTTATAAAATAAAATAGTGTTTTAAGGAGGTCGGTTCTGTTAGCGAATTAGTAAAACAATGCTGTTTTAATCTATTTACGTAAATAGAGTGTCTATTTATATAAGATGAATTTTCATGTGGGCGTGGACCGCTTCTCCGAAACTATGAGAAATAAAGAAAAATACTCAAAGGAGTCTCAGGCCCGATTTTCATTTAGATTTTGTTGAATAGTAATTGTTCCTAACTTGGAGTCGACACTACAAAATCCGAAAGTGTCTCTAATCGGGATCAAATTCTGGAAAGTAGCCACATGGCCAACTTTTTATCAAAATATTTTTAAGAGGGGACTCTAGTCCCGAGGAATTCGAAAAATAGGTATTCGAAGAAACTAATGCCGATGTAAGTATCAAGTAAAGTGCGAAAACGACATCTGCAGCAGATGCTGATTTTACTTATAAAAACCGTGACCAAACGACGTTTTATATTCCGCTGTTTTCTTCAAAACTGAACTGATCTATAAAAGTTATACACTTCTGGACACATCTATTGGCCCACCTTAGAGTTTAGGTTTCGATGGCCCCTACCGAAATATGATTGCTAGATTGAACAAAAACTGTTGATGCAGTTTTAAACCTGATACATTTTACCATCTTTTTCGATCGTATTGTTTTAAATTTGAATTCAGAATACCATACGACATGGAGCTACGCCTAACAAGTCGGATATGCGCCTTGTTAAAGGCAATTGATTTTTGAATAAAAAACATGTTTTATCAAATAAAGGTTTAATTTAATAACGCGTGTTGCCTCCATGGGCATCTACCACAGCTCTCATACGATTAGGCATAGAGTTTATCAACCGCTCTATGAAATTTTGAGGGATCATCTCCCATTCCTCTTCTATGGCAGTTTTCAACTCCTGCATCGTCTGGGCAACTGGCTGGCGAGCCCTAACACGTCTTTTTAGCTCGTCCCACATGTGCTCAATGGGGTTCATGTCTGGGCTTCTGGCTGGCCAGTCCATAACTGTGATGTTCACATCCCGAAGATATTCCCTGACGATGCCGGCCGCATGGGCTCTTGCATTATCATGCATAAAAAGGAAATTTGGGCCCACATAGTCCGCGTATGGTATCACGTGAGGTTCTAAGCACTCACGAATGTACCTTTCAGCATTTAATGCTGGCAGCCGTGGTCCTGTAACAACCTCAAGTTGAGTTTTGCCGCTCGCGGATATACCGCCCCAGACAGTCCATGAGCCACCGCCATAAGCAACCCTCTCTTCAAAGCTGCATTGTGCGAAAGCTCTCCCTTACGTCGGTAGACCTTCTTCCTTCCATCATTGCCATGTAACATAATTTTAGACTCATCAGAAAAGAGTACACGGCTCCAATCTTGCTGTGTCCAATTTAAATGACTGCGTGCGAAATGAAGGCGCGCTGTTCGGTGGGCTCGCGTTAGTTTGGGCCCATTAGCTGGCTTGTGTGGTACCATATCGCGTTCTTTTAACCTTCTCCGAACAGTTCGAGCGCTCACAGATACTCCGTGGAAGTCGCGAAGTTGGTTTTGTATCTCAATGGAAGTAAGGTGACGATTTCTCAAGCTGGTCGTCACGATGAATCGATCCTGCCTTTCAGTTGTGACCCGAGATCGTGGCCTTCCTTGGCGACGAACAAAGCCGCCAGTCTCTAGGTACCTCCGATAAACATTTCGGACCGCAGATCGACTTAAATTAAGTTGAGCACTCACGTTTCTTTGGCGTTGTCCGGCCTGAATAAGTGCCACAGCTTGGGCGGCGACTTCAGGTGAAGTATCCATAGATTATTGATAGAACCTCACCTTAATGTTAAGAATAAGTAATTTTTGTTGCAAAACCATCAATCACTTTTTCAAAAATGAAATCCAAGTAAACCAATAAAACCAAGTTTTCTTAGTATTCGATTGTTTGATATCAACAAACAGGCTCCAAATTGTCTTTTGTTTCTTTAAATTCTGTGTTTGAAATTCAAAAAAACACTATTGAATGAAATTGTGAATGTGCCAGGTTCAAAACTACATAAAAACTTTTTGCTCGACCTAATATAAAATTTTAGCGAGGACCAAACGAAACTGAAAATACAAGGTGGGCCAATAGATGTGTCCAGAAGTGAATATAAAAATTTAGAGGAAGACTATCTACTATATATCTATGCTTCTATTATTTTCTATTTTGTTAAATTCTTGTCAAAAATGGGCTGTATTTTCGGGTTTTTGGATTGTCATGATTCTTTAAGTAATTATGTTTTGGAAAAAAGAAAATGATAGAGGCACGTATTATCGCGATCTAGATTTTTTTTAAATAGAGTCCCCTCTTAATTTTCTAACGTTTACCTACCTATTAAACTTTACCCCGACCTGGGCATACGTCCCGTGCCGATGGATATTCTCCCATGAAATTGGCCGCTTTGGCAATAATCGGTCAGGAGGACTCTGATTTATTTATTCAAATATCCAATGATACAGTTTTCATCAATATCGAAACAGACACCTATTTTTCACCTTTTTTTGAATCATTGGTTTTGAAGTATGATAGATTCCACATTATATCCTATTTTAAATCAAACCAAAAATCAGTTGAATGAAACCAAATGTTGTATTAAGGGGCGCTCGTAGACCTTAATAGAACAATACTTCAAAAGTATGTGAGTGTAAAGGCGAAAACCCACCGCGGCGCATGCTGTGCACGGCCACGCAGCGCATTTTAGCTGCGTGTATTCATTTGTACATATAACACACGCTTCCGTGGCACTAGGCGTATCTCAAAACTGTGCTGCTATGCAGTTGTACATAGTCATGGGTTAAAATTCGTGTTAATGTGTGAGCGCCATATTCGAGGAAGCCACGGATGTACAAATGACGTCAATTGATGCGTAGCGTGTGCGTGGGATGCAGTGGATACAATCACATACATTTTCTTGCAAAGCGAAGCTTAACACACGTGCGTAGCCTCTCCGTGCATCGCGGTGGGTCTGCGCCTCTTTGTAAAACTTATACAGGGTTTTCCAGAAGAATTTGTTCATATTTAACCCTAAGATGTATGTTTTATTTTATTTTCGTAAAAAATATATATATTATGAAATGAGGTTCTAAGACCTGGGAAAAAAAAAAATTGAAATAAAGAATTTTTTTTTTTTTGTTGAAAAAGGTTGTTATCATTTTTGATAAATTATGCAGTAAGCTCATAAAAAACACATTGTGTAGTATGGAAAATCCGAAAACAACTATTATTTCGGCACTGGTTCAAAACTTATAAGGGTTTATAGGTGGCCGATCTGGGGTGCGCCTACCCCAGCTTGGTCCATTTGAATCTCTAAAGCTAGGGCACCTAGCGAAGATTTGTTTTCTCTGTCAAATTAAGTCACTAATTACTTAGTCGCAAGTTTTCGCCAAGTCAAGATTTAGTCGGGTCTTAGTTTAGAAGATATAATGAGTACAATTTTTAAGGCAGGTATAGTCCAAGAGTTAGATCGAAGAGTAATCTCTTCGAACAAATTGCCAAGAAAAAAAAATTACTAATAATATGTGAATTATACTTCTAGTTTTATCGGTCTAAAGTCCGTAGAATTGTCAGAGAGAGATAGATTCTCAATCCTTCGATCTAGCTCTTGGACTCTACCTGTACTGGGTCGACCCGCTGTCGTTTGCGTTTCAATATTTTTACGTTTAATTTTATCTGTTTCTTCTACAAGAAGCCAAACGGTAAAAAATATCGCAGATAGAAATGACCATTTTAATAAGAGCACTATACTAAATGAGTAAAGAGCGTGACTACCGCCAGACCACCTACAAAGTCGATTTCTCGAAAACTACGAAGGTACCAATTTTTTTGTTCGAGTACTAATAATTATAATTAGTACCAATTAAGTATGAATTATTTATCAAATATGGAAGCTATTGGCGTTGGTGCTCCTGTGGTAGTCACGGACATCTTTCCGTCTTCGCTGCGTATTCAGCGCCTTTCTCATTCTTACGACACTGTACGTGGCTGATAGAAGCAGAACTGTATAAGTGTGACCAGAATCGTTCAGCGAAACGCAAACGGAGCTGAATAAGTGAGAGTATTCCTTTATATTGAAGAATTGAAGTTTCTTTTGAAACCATAAGATTTTTCATGCCCAACAACGTAATGTTTGGGCAGCCAGCTTTGGTCTCATCTGCTTGATTGCAGGGACTTCAGTTTTATTTAATAATAATAATAATAATTTATTTACTTCAGATATCAATTATCCATATTTAAAATTCTCACACGTCAACTTAAAAAAAAATACCCAAAAATAAAATTGAAATTAATTAATTTGAATAATTTTCCGATGTGGTGGTGGGGTGGTGTGGTGTGGTGTGTGGTGTGGTGTGGTGTGTGTGGTCACACATTCCGCAAGTTCAGTTCTATAATCAGCCAGTTTCAAAATATTCTTAGAATTTGTGTCCTTGTTCAGCAAAACTTTTTTGTACAAATCCAACTATTGATAACTGCCATATGCAACATGTGATAAAAGAGCTTATTGGTCCATTTTTTGGATTTCATTCTAATTCTGTATCTACCCAATTAACTATCCATTGTGTCAAAAACCGCCCGCCCGCCCCATATTCGCGTTATATTCGCGTATAGCTTTTGGGCAGGATATGGCGACGCTCTTCTTTAGCTTTTTTTCCTATCTTTTTATTGTATCTGCAGGTTCTGAGCCAACATACGTGGAGAGCAGTAACTCCTGTTTATTGTCCTTCCAGCTGATGGCTGAAATTTCAATCCCCTCAGATGTAGTAAGATTTTCATCGTGCAATCCTTTCGATGGTTTGAGAATGTCTTTTTTCTCAGGTAATTTACATGTTTTCCCCATTCTATTTTACTGTCCCTAAACAGTGAATTCCTTCTTTGAATAAGTAATGGAATAATGACAAATTCGCATAGAAGTTATCGATAAATATTATATGATTTACATTGCTCGGTATTTTAATATTATTGGTGAATTTTGATTCATCTCCAGGTTAATCGTCAGACATCAATGGGTGATTACAGTCTAGATTACCATTTAAGTCCGTTTGTTCTTTACTTCCTGTTCTCCATCTTCAATGTCTGCGATCGACTCATTCACACCGTCATAGTAGTGAAGAACATCTTCATCTATGTCTGATTCATCCTCAGAGATATCGCCATTTTCAAGTTGCCATAACAGTGTTTCAATATCTCTGTCTTCCTTGTTTTGTGTCGTATAAAAAGCGATCTGAAACCATATTAAAACCATGCAATCCAACACCAAAACGCACATAACAAGCTTGAAAACATAGCACTGAAAAAAATTTCATAAACATATACAACGTGTAAATGGGAACCCGAAATCGCGAAAAAAAATCAGCTAGAGTCGATTTTTTTTCACGATTTCAACTTTGGTCTCAAAGTTAAAATTGTTCATAATGATGAGTTCAATGACCCCTAAAGAGGTATTGCGTTTATTCTGTTACAGGTTGTAAAGTAACAAAAAAATATGTATACCGGTAATGCATAAATTATCATTTTTGATAACATAAGCAAAATTAGTACTATGCCACAAACATTTTTCTGTAAAATAAACACATCATAACAAAATATAAATCCTTACCTTTCAGAATGTATTTTTTTCGAGAAAACTTATACTAATTTTATATTAGATATGAACCGATATAAATATTAAAAACCGTACCTATGCAATTATTACGACCATTGCAGTTTGTAATGTAAATTTAACCAATCATAGCCTAGCTAGAGTTTTGTCATGTCCACAGATTATAAGAATAAACGTTTGGAAACGTTCCGTTTTTTTTTAATTTTTTTTTGTTCGGAAGTTATAAGAATAAAAAAGTCTGTGATCATTTTGAGAAACTATGCACTTGAGTTAGGTAGCTGATTTACATAAACAAAATATCAAAAAGTAAAAAAATAAAATAAAAAATACGACCACAAAACGACAAAAAATTTCCGAGGAAATTATTTTCCAAACAGTCTGATTGATGCATTTGGTGACATCGAATCTGTAATCGGGAAGATGCAAATACAGAATTAATGAAAATGTTGTTAATAAAATGAAGAAAAAATATAAAATAAAGGCAATTGCAACGTTTTTATTTTAGTTAATATCGAATTTTAACAATAATAATGAATTAAAATAACGTGAAACGGAACGTATTTAAAAATAACTATCATCATTAATTAGTGACGTTACTGCTGTTATGACAATGAAAAGCTTCAACCTTATGTCTTTGAATTAGAACAGTTCTTGACCAGTGGCAGACAAGAGTGACGTCATCGTCCGTTTTCGCGCGAAAATTTAAACTGGCGGTTTAAAAACGCAATTTTGGCTATAAATTAAAGCGTTTTCATTTCTCATTTATGTGGTAGTCAATTCTAGATGGAGTTCTTTAAAATTAAAGCAAAAATGAAAATATTGCATGTTCCCTTTTGTATTTTTTTTTTTGTTTTTATATATTTTTTTTTCTTGACGTATATCAGCTACCACGCTGCATAGCTAAAACTACAGTCTGCTCCCGCAGGCAACCTTCCTAAAGTTGCTTGTTCACTGTTTTTTGGCCCTGATATTCTTTTTTGCTTACGAACTTTTGAATTATAACACTTTTTAGGGTTCCGAAAAAAAAAGAACCCTTATAGGATCACTCGGGTGTCTGTCTGTCCGTCTGTCACAGCCAGTTTCTCCGGATCCACTCGACCGATTCTGTTGAAATTTGGTACACAAATGGACTTCTATGACCCAAACACGGACGCGTTACGAAAATTATTAAATTTTTAGTATGGGGGTCACTTTTGGGGGTCAAACAAGAAAATTAAAAAAAAAGTTTTTTGAACAATATCGTGTGACATATCAAATGAAAGGGCTTACTGTGAGGGTTTTAATTATATTTTTTCATAATTTTAAAATAAATGACTTAGAAGTTATTCAAGAAATTAGACGAAAATTGACCATTCCCCCCCCCCTTATCTCCGAAACTACTGAGCCTTAAATTTTGAAAAAAAATGGAGATAATAGATCTTTACCCAAAGATTACACGAAAACCTATTAGAAGTCTGTAGTGTTAATATTACTTGTTAAAAAAATTAAATTCGTTCGGAACCCTTTGCACGCGAGTCCGACTCGAACTTGGCCAGTTTTTTATTTTCAATTGAAATTAGATGTGTTTCCTAGCAGACTATCCTGAGAAGAAACACTGAAACAAACACAGGGGTCTTTGAAAATCCACACAAACACATTTAATGTTAAGATGAAAAGCATATAGTTGAGATGGTCTTTTGAGGAATGGACCACAGATTTCAGTGGACTTGTCAAACAGTGCAAGCATTTGTCAGTTATTGCGTAGCTCAACTTAGAACTTTAAGGAGCTCGACCAACTAGACATTTGGATTCACATGGATTAGACTTCATCATTAACTAGACTTCACCTTAGTACTTTTCAGGGCCAATCGGGAAGCCGCTCAGTATAATCATACTTGTTATAATTATTATCAATGACATAATTTTTTTATAAAATCTAATTAAATTTTTAATTTCATAACATTTAGAAATATGTAAATGGATGTTATTTTAAAATGTTGTAGGTATTGATTGACTTCTATGGGTTTGTAATAGCCTGAAATAAACGAATTTTGTTTTATTTTATAACAAAAATAATAATTAATTTACATCATTTTCATTCGTATAAAATTCAGTTTATTAAGAAAATATATAAAAACATTACTATAGCATGTTGTCATTTAATATAAATCTCTTTTGATATAACAATGCATTTATGAACCCAGGAGCCGGGGACCTTAGGGCACTCCGATACATACGTATACGGGTTAGGTTCACAGGGGGTGAGGAGCCCCGTCGTCCCTTTCATGTTAGGTTCATTCAAACCTAGCAGACAGAAATTGGAAATATAAGTTTTCTATGGTTCGTCTACTTATCTTACTTACGACCGTAATATAAGCCGACTTAACATTCAATGGTGTTCATAAGGTCTAACAAATGTAATTTTCACTACTCATACTCAGAAATTAGGCCTGAAGTTGATGAGGAGCGGGTTGAAAGTATTACTTTTCAGCCCTAGGGAGAATCGTTTTCAACTGACAGCCTTCAAATGATAAAAAATATATGTATTTTAAATGACTTTATTATATTTTTTAACATTCAACTATTTAAAAAAAAAACATAGGTTTGGGCAAAATATTTAACATTTTTTCAATGATGAAAATGTAAAATAAAGAAGAGGTGGGAAACTGGCAGTCCGATCTTCATTTATTTTTCGAATTGTAAAGTTTTATTCATACTTTTTACTTAAAGCAGAGATTAGTATTAACACGATGAGTTCATCAGATTAAAGTATGGATTTTATCTTTAGCTAATTCGTGTTTCTATTTTTACTTTCCTTGTATTCGTTATGAAAAGCACGTGTTTACCTCGGGTGAAAAACTTATTTAGTCCCTCGAACTATTGGCGCCCTCGCTACGTGCGGACACCAAACGCCGTCTCGGGACTAAATCAGTTACTTTCAACCCTAAGATAACAATGTACTATTAAGTACTTAAGGCTTTAAGTACGCATTTGTTAAAAGTTAGTAACAATTTCTGAACTATTTTAGTTAAGTTTGCTCTTAGACGTTTTACATTATTTTTGAAAATGTTTTCTGAAAGAAGAAGCGCGAACGAAATAGCGAGCAAAAACTATTCAAAGGCGTTCATTTTTCAATTTATTTCAACCGAATTTTCAAGTCTCATTCAAATGTTCAGAGGATAGGAGATAGTGATTTTTCACTTTCTTTTTTGATTTTTTTCCCAAACTAACTGTATTTTAGATCTATGTAGGTACAGTCAACAAAGCTATTTGAAATACAGGCAAAAATATTAATGTTTCCACTGCAGTGCCAATATTAATTTCTAGAGCATTATAACTTTTTAAGCATATGACATTTATTTACGAGTATGGTGTACAATTATTATCTTCTCAGCACAGTCACAACATTGTTTAAAAGTAGTTGCAATTTAGATGCCTGCATACCAATTATGGCCCGACTACACGCTCCGTCTTGCCTGAGAGCATGCCTGCACAAAGCAGTTTGCGCATGTAAGTACGTGCTTGTGAACGGCAAGACGGTAGCTCGCGCAGTCCCAGAAGTTCCGTCTTTTTGTACAGCCATGACTGCACAGGATTGGACTGCGCAGGCAAGACGGAGCATGTAATCGGGTCATTATTGACTTTGCATTTGCGAACAACATTTCATAAAAAATACCACATTCCATTAGTAGTGAGCTAATAAAGAAACATATAAAAACATAATAAATTCGTGTGTTCCCAGCAGCAACAATGTCAGAAGACAAAGGCAAGTCAGAGATTTTACCCCTCCACCCCCTGGGCGAGAGTTCGACTTCCAAGGAACCCTCGAAGTAAGTAGCACACAATATGTTCTAGTAGCCTTATGAGAAATAGAACAGCAGAAATCATCTTGTACGACAAGTATAACAGAGTAAACGCAACAACTGAAAATATTTTTCTTTTTAGGGTTCCGTACCTAAAGGTAACCAACGGAACCATATTAATAAGCCGCCGCTATCCGTCCGTCCGTCTGTCTGTCAGTGGGCTGTATCTCAAGAACCGTAATAGGTAGACAGTTAAAAATTTCACAGATTGTGTACTTCTATTGCCGCTATAACAAAAAAATAATAAAAATTAAGGGTTATGGTACGGAACCCTTCGGGTTAGAGTCCAACTGCCGGCCGGTTTTTTTTTATTTTTTTTATTTGTGATGGGTTTGCTCTTGACTCTAGTCTAGGTCAGAGATGACAGAAACAAAGTCTACGATGGAGCGAGTTTACCTAGAAGGAGCCTGTTCACTCTAACTTTGTAGAGATTAGGGTTGTAAGCGTTTGGAAACACAGACGCAGGCAGAGAGTTCCACTCCTTTGCTGTGCGCATTATAAAAGACGTTTGGAAACGCTTAGTGCGAATTGGTGGAATAGTAACAAGGTAGGGATGGTAAGATGCAGTGCGTCTGGATGTCCGATGGTAGAAGGGGGCCGGTGGAATGATATTTAATAGTACAACTTATACTTAGATATTTAGATATTTAATAGTACACAGAACTTTGCCCCACACTTGGAATTTCTCCTGTATCGTGGGTGCGTTTACAAACATATTAATTCACATACATAAACAGCTAGACCCGGAATAATTATCTGTAGGCCAGGCAAATATTTGTTCCGTGCGGGAATCGAATCCGCGATATGCAGCGCAGCAGTCAATATCTCAATCACTGCGCAAACCGTGACGGCAACATTAATCATTTTGAACATCTTTTATTATGAGAGATAATCGTTGGCCCATCCATTTTTTGTGTCCATGACTGGACAAAATGTACAAACAGCGGATATTTCTTTCCGGTTTTCGCATTTTTTCTGTTATTCTGTGTACTAGGTGTTGTCTGTGGTCTTTTTCTCATAAATATATATATATATACCTTGTTCCGGACGATATACATAAACTTCGACCGTATGTTCAGAACATGGAAATAAACATTTTTCATAATGGACACATTAATCAATCCTACTTTTTTTTTAAACATATATTTGGAGGAATGCGGAACAGATAGTAAAGTACCGCAAAACTCCGTTGAAAAGGGAGGATCCTCCTACCAGATGGTTGTTGTGTCTGGCGGGCTACTGCTCGATAGTTGATATTCGGGATGATGTATATGTTCAAATCGCCCGGTAAACTCTGCTTGCGCGATGCAGGATTTCAACCTAGTAGTTCGCTGCTAGTTGGTTAGATGGCGTCGCGGTTCTTTTTGTTGCGATGTAGATTTGCTCCGTTGGTTTTACTTGTGGCGGCATTGATACCGCTACATATACTCGTATTTCTGTTCCACAAAACGAAAAATGCTAAAAACTATAAAGATTAAAAATAATTTAATCTCTGATACAAAACACAATAGAAAATAAATTCTATACGTACCTACATCAATTAAAGTTGTTATATAAAGATTAATTAAAGATGTTATAATGTGGAGCTCGTACTGGTGTAATGAAAACCGATATTTATTTTGAAATAGGTTTAAAATAATACTTACACGTTATTTTTTGTCAGTTTAAACAAGAAGAGGTCGGTGTTTCCTAGCTGACATTTCTGAGAAGGAACACCGTCACAAACTCAGACATCAAAGCCCATACAAAGGTTAACATATTATGGCCAAATCATATGAGAACCGTGTCGGCTTGAGGTGGTCTTTTCAGGAAAGGAGCGCACAAATTTGAGTAGAACTGGCCAGACATTGCAAGCTTTTGTCAGTTATCGTGTAGCTTAGCTTAGAAATATAAGAAGCTGAATTGTGCACTTTACAGACTTTATCTTTATAGTTGAAATCATGCACCTAAGTATTTTTTGTCTGCAGAGATTACTCAACAGAATCCTACGACCCTCACGAGTGGCGGCAATTACCCAATCCAACCAAGTAAGTGAAAACCAACCGAAAAAGGTTAGTACCCACTAAATAATAACCGATTCAAAATCTATTACAACCAGGAATTCAGAATCCAAAGGACCAACTCTCGTATTCATAAGGAGCGGCCGCATTCAAAATGCAGTCGCAAACCGTTTAAAACGATTGTGCAACAGTTGCCCGACACACGATTCTCCCATGAACGGCTCGCCAACTGAACATTCTCTTTTCGATGGTTCGGCGATGGAACTTTTAGCCGATGCACGATTCGTCGACAGAACGATTAATTTTTCTGTTGTTCGTCGTTAGAACTTTTTTCCGACGCATGGTTCGCCGCCACAATTATTGTTCATCTATGCACCGAGGTATGATTCCACATGTGTTATCCGTTATTTACTCCATCGCTTTCCATCCGGCGAGATTGTGGACAAGATACATACGTGGAGAACAATAACTCATGCCATGGTACTGAATATTGCAGCAACTGGGAAACGCTGGTCCATCTTCTCAAATGCAGTCTGGGGACGGGCATTCTGGCGATGCCACAGGCATTCGCTCGGGCCGGCCTCGTAACAGGAATCCTGGCAACGATTATCGTCGGGGCCCTCGTCACGCACTGCCTTCGCGTTCTAGTGAGTACTGTTCTTTACCAACAATCCTGTACTTTAACGGGCAACAAATTCTCTCTTCATATTCTCATTCATGATGCCAGATTCGAGGACTCTCACACTTACATGTATAAGCTTTAGCAAACTCACAAAACTAACGTCGAACATAAGAGTTGGCAAAGAAAGTGGTGGCAATAAGATGACCGGTGGCTCTTGACAAAGTGCCAGTCTATCATAAAATTTATATCGAAATGCCAAAATATAAGGGATTGATCATAATATGCCATTTCGACAACGTTTGTAAACCTCGTAAATTTTTGACGTTATGACAATCGCATTCGCCACGCTACCGTTGATAAAATATCACTTGCCTAGAGGCTCTGGCGCACACCAAGGAGGCTGGTTCAAGGTAGCGCAAGAAAAAAAAGATGACAGGATGTCTGAAAAGATGACAGGAGGTCTTTCACCAGCAGTAGGAGACTATAGGCTAATTAAAAAAAAAAGATTGCATGTTGTGATGACGAGGTCCATAAATTTTGAACTGTGTTAACTTGCGCATTGCACAGGTGCGATCCCAATACGCCGCATGCAAACAGCTCCGCGTGCCGCTCCTAACCTACCCAGAATCCATGGCCGCATCATTAGAAGCAGGCCCGCCGCCGCTGCGCCGGTTCGCCGGGTCCCTCGCTATTACCGTCGACGTCTTCCTGGTGGTCTACCAGCTCGGGATATGCTGCGTCTACATCGTGTTCATCGCGGATAATATTAAGAAGGTCAGTACCTATCCTTGATTTTACCCTTGCTTGAAGTTGATCCAGATCTACACATATCCGGGGCGTGGTTGGCCGTGGCCCGTCCAGAGCTCAGACAAATATCGGTGCCTACATTTTATATGAACTCATTAACAAGTCCGTGCCCGAAGCGTGTCAGACCACGTTGTGACGGACCTTATAAGTGTTGATCAACCTTTATTCAAACTCCTATAAACTACGATTTTGGAACGTTTTAACAGTAGCGGCTTTAGGGCCGGGCGACGCGGGCGGCCCGGGGTGTTGGCAACCGGAGGGCGTTGGGACATACAGGGCGCTGTGCGCGCTAGCTTAACTAACCACTTAATTTGAATAACTATTTCTTTTGGTATAAAGAAAACTAAATTCAGCGTATTAACTTTTGTAAACTTATCTCGTAGGAGTGAGTGAGTTTCAGCATTTATCTACCAAGCACGACTTGTCATTTTGTTGCTTGTCTTGTCCTATCCCACACTAAATTTGTTACTTACGCTATTACAGAGTAACAGGTGAGAAATGGCAATTCTCTTATTAGGTGTTATTTACCAATTAGGCTCTTTGTACTTTCGTATCTTGGCTTTCTTGTACTCATGGGGAAAGATCAGACGCAATCACAGAATATTTGATTTTGTAGACAGGCTTTTGATAAAATGCAAAAAAGTTGTTACCTTTTCTCACCATGAAAATAGGTAATTTTAATTGTAACGAAACATAAAAGGGCTGCAAATGCATCATCTCGCCCAGGGCGCTTAAATGGTTAAAGCCGGCCCTGCGTTTTGAAATACTATGCACTGCTTTTAATAATGTGTGGAACTGGATAGTTCAAATTTCATCACTAAAACACTTTGCACCGAAACTATGATAATATCGATTTCCTTTACTTCAATGAACGAAAAATCTATAAACCCTATTCGATAACTTAAAATTTACACCGATGCGTTATACTTTGATATATAGAGCAATCGCAGGAAATATTTCTGTAGTGGTAGTGGACCAAATCAAGGGGCGTGCACTGCTGCAACCCGCAAAGCCTTTGACTCGGTTCACAGTTTCTCATCATGCGGGAAGTGCATCGCTGAGAACATTGTACCAATAGTAATGTCCGCCAATGGCCTAATAGTTCAAGAAATATTGGATTTAATGAGAAAGCTGTAATGCTATTCTGTAACAACGTTTTCGTATCTCGACAGTCGAATCCGTGGTGAGTTTCAAATTAAGACCTTTATGTCGTATGCAATAAAGCTTATTTTGTGAGTTTTGTCACTCAGGTGAAGCTCGATGTCGAAATAGTTGTTTACAGAGTAGACTAGCTGTTCTTCTGAGCACGGCTCGTATGGTACTTTTCTTTAGAGGCCTGGCCGCTAGTAGTTTGAACCCTGTTCGTGCCGTTGGTCTTATGGACATTAGTAAACATAGATTTCGTTGAAGTGGTGGGTGGTCAAACACTGGTGGGTAGTGTAACATAAAAATGGGTATCTCGCGGAACTTGGCTTTGACAAACTGCTGTGTTTAGATTCAAGCTGTCAGTCCGGGCTTTCCTGTGCGCTCGCTCTACAAGTCAGGTGGAGCCGCGGCGATACAATTGAGTTAAGTGGGGCGGCGTCGTGCCCACTCCTTACGTCAATATTCATCAAGTAGCAAATTATGCCACGCATGACGCAACCGTGCGCCTTTTAATAGCGTTTAATGGTGAAGGAATTCCACCTTCCACCTCTACAACGTGTAACAGACTAAAAGCAATACCTCTTAAGGGGTCATTGTACTCATCATTATGAACAACTTTGACCATGGGACCAATCCCGAAATTGTAAAAAAAAAATCAGCTGTTCAGTACATTTTGTGTACACAGTGTTGGTCCCATAGTGTAAGTTGTTCATAATGATGAGTTCAATGACCCCTTAGGAGGTATTGCGTTTATTCTGTTACCTACAGGTTGTATAAGCTGTGCTTGTTTTCAGATGGTCGACCCGTACTACGAGATGCAAGTGGAGATACATATGTTAATCATCCTGGGACCTCTGATTGCTTTCAACCTGATTCCGAGTCTGAAGCTGCTGGCGCCGTTCTCCGCGGTGGCCAACGTACTGACGTTCGTTGGCTTGGCCATCGTGGTGTACTACCTGCTTGCCAACAAGAAGTCGGACGCACCACTGGACCTTTGGGGCTCGCCTGCCACCTTCCCGCTCTTCTTCGGCACGATCTTGTTCGCGCTGACGGCAGTCGGAGTGGTGAGTTGCTCAATACGCTTCGCTTCTCATATGTTATTTAAGGATTGACTGCCAAGCGATCTGTCTGTATGATTTGTCATCATTTCACTTTCATTTCAACGTCATTCATTGCGAGTGCGACGGTGCTGTAATATACTTCATGATGCTTCTGTCTCCCCATTCAAGTTGTTGTGCTGGCTATAGTAACGTCGTAGTACGTATGTGGTCTTAACGCTGCTGAGTGTAGGCGCGTGGCGTGTCTGTAGTGTGTCCGTGTGGTGTGCAGGTGATCGCGCTGGAGAACAACATGGCGACCCCCAAGGCATTCGTGGCGCCGTGCGGCGTGCTGAACGGCGGCATGATGATCATCGTGCTCTTGTACGTGGCGGTGGGTGCGCTGGGCTACGTGTACTGTGTGTCCGAATGCAGCGACTCCATCACGCTCGACCTGCCGCAGGGACCGTTAGTATACTCGTCTTTTAAGATTTATTTTTCATGCAAACTGACCTTCTAAAACTTAGGTATTAGAAGAAAAGGAAAGTTGTCAATATTTAGAAAACTTTAACCTTATTATAAGCGATAGTTTTTTTTTTAACTCTGTAAGTCTCGTGCTTAGCGTTAAAAAAGGTTTAAGCGATAATAAAAAAATTGTTTCGGTGTTTGAGGAAGTTAAGAGAAATGGGACCGAATAATCAAAACATAGATATCGTTAGCAATTGATATCAGGAATTAGATCAATGGACTCCGAAGCGAGGGCCCCCCTCCCGCGCACACCTCTTCCCCGGCCCTCAACCCGGCTCTTGTTGTAGTAAGTACTCCCAGAGACTCAGCTGATTCATACGTGGGATATATTTAGGTGAGCACTTCGTTAGGAGTAATATACGATACTTACCTACTACCGTCCAGTGTTTCATATGCACCTACTTTAAAACACATTAATTCATATCAGAGTGCTCTATAAAATTACAAGGCTGTTGGTGGGGGCTTCGCATCTCGCAAATCATTAGATGAACAGAATTCTTTTGTCACGCACTGGGCCGCGTATTTAAACTCATCGTAGGATCTTCTATGAATCAACAGAATGTAATGTAATGGTGAAACCCAAGTAAATATTAAGTTGCCCCAGTGCAGAAAGTCAGCACCTGTATCAGTGCAATGCAGTAGGCACCTGTATCCCAGCCAAATCTGTAAAATTCAGCAGAGACTAGCCAGCCATCTGCGCGTAAGATGACGAAAATTTTGACTGGTGAGAAATCAAGCACAGGACCACTCCCCTTTCCCAGGCACGGGATCTCGGACTGCTAACTTCTAAACTCCATACTGGCACTCGGAAATATCTAATGGGAAACCCATACTACCCCTACCTGGGAATATGGTCGGTATCAATAATATAAATGAACAATTCTAGTCGCGTCCATAATGTTGATTATCACGACCCATTTTTGTCTCCGTAAAAATATGTAGATTATGGTATCTGTATTCGTATCCACATTGCAGTCGCAAAATTTCAAAAACATTTCGATATTCCCTACTATGGAGTTTCCTGTCCGTTCTTTTCCATAAGAATCTACCTATGTGTATGACGTTCAAAAGTGCCGTTTAATGGCCTAATTGGAATAAACGTTTTGACTTTGACTACATTTCGACAAGTTTTTTGACACTGTCGCCTTCTGAGGTTATGGCGAATCTAACAACATGTCAATAAAATACATCGAACCTGTAAATCCTAACTAATTATGCTCATAAAAAATGTACAAGCTTCCTCTAGGTAAGCTCACTCCATCGTCGACTTTGTCTCTGTTAACTCTAACCTAGACTAGAGTCAAGACCAAAAGACTGTCAAGTAAAAAAAATATCCCCTTGGTATGATTTCCGTATTAGTATTACATACATAAAGACGTACACTTCCTAGCGGTAATTGTGTGCTCACCGCACATTGGTCACGCGATGACGCGACAAACATCGCAGTCGACAGCTCACCGCAGACTGTTCGAGGCATCACGCCGATATGTCACATGGATGAGCAGACCACATGCCAGCGTTACAGATCAGTATTGCGTGCGAGTGTCTTTCCAAGGCCACAGGGAAATGAAACACCAGCCTTTCAAACATTTGTATATATTTATTATCACATCAACATATCAGCCGAAAGACGTCCACTGTTGGACATAGAACTCCCCGCGCGTATCGCCACAACAACTGGTCCTGTGCGTCCCGCATCCATCTGCTACCCGCGACCCACATCTAAATACGTTCAGTAGTTTTTGCGTGAATGATTGACAAACGTCCATTCATCCTTGTATAATTTTACAATAATTGTAATGTATAATTTTATATTATAAAGCAGAACACTTTGTTTGTTTGAATGCGCTAATCTCAGGAACTGCCGGTAATGGATAGTTCATTTATCGAGGAAGGCTACAAGCTATATAAAATCACGCTACGACCAATGGGGCAGAATATTAATGAAAAATGTGACGCAGATGAACTAACGCGGGTCAGCTAGTCGCGCTGACGCGGGGTAGCTTGTTGTAGTAATTATGTATTAAAATTAAGTAGGTGGAATAGGATAGGATTCAGGCTTTGGATAGGATAGGATACGGTAGTAGATAGGTAGTGTTGCGACTATGACGAAGATCAACCTTTATCGCCAACAAATGAAGAATTACTGACGGAATCTTCTTTGGAGCAGACATGGAACGGACAAAGAATGGGGAAAGGAAAAATTGACTATTCGTCAATTTTTTCTTTTCTATTTCTTTATTAGAAAGACTAATAGCTAAAAAGACTTATGCTATATCTATGGAACCATTAGGAACAGTAGAAAGGGACTCCCTGATTCTAAAATAGAAAGACGAGACAGTGTTATCGGATGTTAGAAATAGAATGGAAATGAAGAGGCCACAGTTAACCGTACAGAAAAAAATGGATCAAAGGCTGCGATAAATTGTCCAGTTGCAATCAAATACTACAATACCTTTATGGAAGTGCTGATACAGCAAATCGATTGAGATCCCTGTATTGTATTTATTTATTTTGGAAATTAAGGTTTGGGCCCAGTAGGTGGCTGTACTACGTTGATTGCAGTGTCGGTGGCATTCATTAAATCCCCCAAAGTACACAGATTTCAAAATAGGATAGATCAAGTGACATTTTGACAGTGTTTATAAATCCCATACAATGTTGACGTTTACGCAGTCGCCTTCGCCATGCTACCGCTTTAGAGCCTCAGGAACATGGCCACATTGGCCACTTGGAACAACAGAAGCTGCACGATCGTCATGTGTGTGTTAATGTGTTTTAGGCTAGCGAAGAGTGTGATCGCGATGTTCGCGGTGGCCATCTTCATCAGTTACGGGCTGCACTGTTTCGTGCCTGTGGAGGTGGTGTGGAGCGGATACCTGCTTCCGCGCCTGTCACGCTCCGCGGTGCCACCTGCTCGTCTGCGCGTCGCCAAGTACGCACTACGCGTCACGCTCTGCCTGCTCACCTGTAAGTATCTTTCCAGACACTTTTTTGTTGTGTCAACTCGAAACAGTCTTCGAAGTGCGCCTCCAGGTCGTCCTGACATCTCCTGGGCTGTCCACCGTCTATCTCCTGGCACCCATTGCGTGAAGTCTTTTTCCCAGCGTTCATTATGCAAGCGATCGACGTGACCTGCCCAAACCCATTTTGAGCCTGGGAGCCTTTTTGCCCACGTCTCTAAGATTTCTGATTTGGAGCGTAGCGTGTTGTTTCGTACTCTGTCCATTCTTTTCGAACCCAACACACTGCGTTTGCACTTGAACTTGCAACATGAACGAACGAATAGGGAACTTTTAAACTGTCGAAGTATAAAATAGCATTAACTGTGCTTGAATGTAGGTAGGTATCAGTGGTCGAGACAAGCTTCGTAAACATCTCAAACATATGAACCATAGGTATTCGATATATGAAATTTTGAAAATAGTAAAGCGAGAGACACACTGGTCCTACGTACGCAACGTATGCAATGCATCATGATATCTATGGATTCTTGTTTTTTAGGGTTCCGAAAAAAAAAACGGAACTCTTATAGGATCACTCGGGTGTCTGTCTGTCTGTCTGTCTGTCTGTCACAGCCAGTTTTCTCCGGATCCACTGGACCGATTCTGTTAAAATTTGGTAAACATATGGACTTCTGTGACCGAAACACGGACACGTTACGTAAATTATTATTTTTTTAGTATGGGGGTCACTTTTGGGGGTCAAACAAGAAAATTAAAAAAAAAAGGTTTTTGAACATATCGTGTGACATATCAAATAAAAGAGCTTACTGTGAGGGTTTTAGTTGTATTTTTTTCATAATTTTAGAATAAATGGTTTTGAAGTTATTCAAGAAATTAGACGAAAAATGACTACCGAAAATACTGAACATAAAATTTTGAGAAAAAATGGAGATAATAGATCTTTACCTAAAGATTACAGGAAAACCCTTTGCACGCGAGTCCGACTCGCACTTGGCCAGTTTTTTTTCATTGTTTCTCTCGCTTTATTGTGGCAATTCTATTAATTTCCAAGCACGTTCGCATGTCAGGCGCAATTTGTCAAAAATGTAGGGAAATTGAGACACATTTGACAGTTTGCGACTGACATGCGAACGTTGTTTAAATATTAGTAAAATTGACCCTCAGATCACGTATTGTGAAAAATAATATTTATTTCGGGCTAACAAAACCCAAATCAATACAATAATAACACAACAATATTATAACATTGTGCCCGTTAATTTATTTCAGTCATACTGGCAGTGGCGGTGCCGCGTCTGGGCTTGTTCATCTCCCTGTTCGGCGCGCTGTGCCTGTCGGCGCTGGGCATCTGCTTTCCGGCGCTCATGGAGATGTGCGTGTCGTTCCCGGACAAATTCGGGCCGGGCCGCGTGCGGCTCATCAAGGACGTGCTGCTGTTCGTCGTGGGCGTCGTCGGGCTGGTAGCCGGCACGTACACGGCGCTCGACGCCATCGTACGCTCGTTCATGCCGCAGCCCGCCACGCCACTGCATGCCTAGACCTGCATAACATAGGCCGCTTCTCACCCACCGTACGATCACAAGCTGTCAATCATCTCTGTGTATCTCTCTCAAAGCTTCCCTGTAGCGGTGGTGGTATTACCACTCGCTGACAGGCTCTGTAGGTCTACACAACCCTAATATTGTAGTGTACTTGAATATGATAGTATTATACCGAGGAAGTATTCATTCGTTACGTATGTTTTCTTCCTGCTCTAATGCAGTATGAAGCTCTCAAACAATACTGTCGACGTTTTTCGTCGCATCAGAAGGAACACAGCTTCCTAGACGACTCGCACGCCACAGTGCGTCTTCATCCTGTTGTAAACTTACGTTTGGTAGTAATTATACTCTATTATAAATTATAATTTTATTTTACAAATGTTATTTTTTTTAGTATATAGCAACTGTACCTGCGTTTATTAATTTTTATCTAAAATAAACGTTTGTAACGATACCAATGTTTCACTGTATTACTAATCTTCCTATTGCTGCATATAGACAACCCAAACACGTCATTCACGCACAAAACGCAGTCTATATGCAGCTATAGGAAGATTACTACTGAAAACTATACACGAGCTTATGTCCAGACGTAGAAATTAAAAGACTATCTGTATCCAAACTCTCGCGTCTGTACGTCCGTACTCGTACTTTATAAAATTCAGAAAAATATATGCACAATGGTACTTCCAGCTTTACAATTCCTAAATACAATAGAAGACTTGATGAATACAATAAAAGAGTGTCCGTGGAGTTTCTTGCACGTTCTTCTCCATAGAGATCTACGGTTTGGAACGTGCTAATAGCTTCATGTTTGACTGACCGACTTTAACAATACAAAAGTGCCTGTAAATGGTTTATTTGAAATATACGATTTGATTTGATTTGATGGAGACTATAACCTCAATCAGAAGACGTCTTATATTTTAGTCGAATGACAATGCCGCCGAGAAAACCCACTAAAAACAAAGAGAAAAAAAAATACCTATCTACAAAGCGTGTTAAATTGATAAAATTAAGAGCATTCGCATAAAATTTTATAAAGTTTAGTTACGTTAGAACACTTGAAGGTGTAGCATATTTTTATGTATGGAAAATCATGAAATAACTCCTTCTGCTCTGGGCGGAACGAAAGGGAGTGTCAGACTCTTACTGACTAAAACCCTTGCGTGTTCCTCCTCTAATGCCCTTTGCGTTCCAGAGCCGCGGTGACAATTTCGAACAAATTCCGCAACCCTGGTAGTGAAGGCTTAGCCTAGGTATGCATAACCCTGGGGGACTGGACGTAAAGGCTGTGCCGATCTCCCAGTCCTCCTCCACTCAGACGATGCGGGAATGCCGCTGGGTTATTTTAGTGGGTATACCGGGCTAGCCCGGGGAGTCCCACATAGCCCCCCATCCCCCGATGGGAGGGTATGCGTAATGCATTTTTTGCCAGCGCAAAAAAAAAAGGTATGCATAACCCTAACCTAAAACTATTGTGCGATATAGTACCTAGTCAAAGTACGAGTGTGATTCGTATTCTCCATAGACGATAATATTTCTATGGTATTCTCGGTGTATCTTAGCAAAGACACGTAGTAGCGAGGACATGTCGCAAGGATACATAAAAGCAACAGCTCGTCAGTGCGAGACTTGTCTTTCGAGGACATGTAGCAGGGGTAGACACCCCTGGTATCATAGAACTGAATTGGTGAAGCAAGGCGTCGGTCGTAGCAGTTTTGTGTTTAAAACTTGTGAAATTATTAGGCTGCTTGTGTTAGTTAGCGATACTATTGGTTCTTAATAAACACATTCCTCGCTGCTTATCCTCGTTCATCTCTGGAGGAAACGAACTCTTACAATGATATCGCACAGTTATTTTCGTCACCCTTGGCTAGCGTTTGACAATCACCCCCTCAACTATGGTAAGCAAGAACGGAGTACCTTGCCTAGAAACGAGCCAAGAGGATCATCGGCAATGATATGCTCGCCGAGTCGAAGTTCCAAAGTCTTGAGCATCGACGCCGAGTTGCTAGCCTATCGGTTTTCTACCGGTTGCACTTTGGAGAATTCCGCCAAGCCCGATCCATTATTGGACCACAAGACGAACGGCGATGCACCACCGGTACATGGTGGACATCCCACCCACACGCACAAAACGTTTTGGGAAAACTTTCATAGCTGAGGTGTGGAATTCCCCGCCGGAGTCTGTTTTTCCTGACAACTACAACCAGACTACAAAGACTCCCAGTCTTTAAGTCAACAGTGAATAGGTTACTTCCAGGCAAGCGTGTTCCATCTTCGACCACATCATCGCTTACCATCAGGTGAGATAGTGGTCAAACGCGTGCCTATAAAAAGTAAAAACGATGATTTTACGTGATAAAGTCATAAAAAAACAATTGAATTCTTAACAAACAAGCCGAATGCTTAAGCCGATCTTGCCTCTCTATCGCTTATTCCGCGGTCTCGCTTGCGGAATGTGACACTTTTTCGTACTTGTTCATCGATTTATAAGACGTTATTACGTCATACAAAATTAACCTACTCAATCGTGGTTTTAAATAAGTCTTATATCCCCTAAGCCTATGCTTCTCTATCAGAGTCTGTACTCTGAATTTCACTCCTTAGCACAATGTTTGCACATTGATGATATTCCCAAAATGTTTTAAGTGGATGAGTGAGATGTCCACCATGTACCTGTGTGTGGTACATTGTCGTATGTTTTTAAGTCCCATGAGGAATCGGGCTTTGCCGAATTAAGTCTCTATTGTGACTTTCAAAAGGTGTTTGACAGTCAACAATGACGAACTGACAGGTGATAAGTAACAAGCGACAATCTGACAATTCTACAAAGTACGTTTATTTCATACATTCCGTGCTTTATTGAACAACACCTGACGCGAAATTGTGACAATCAATTTTTGACAAATTTGCCGCATTGTCAGTTAAATCAAACAGGGCCTTGCTATCAAGGCTCAGTACCAAAGGTGTTGCTCCAGGGATTGTGACTTCTTGCAGGTTGTTTATGAAGTCGACAGCAATTTGTCAGACTAATACCTACTAACTAGTACGATTCGTTTTAGTTAGTGATTCTTTTTTTATTTAAGTTTATTCATAGTAACTGTCAGATTAGGATTTTATGTTTTTACTATAAGTAAATTAACTTCTAAGTTCGGAGAAAAACACAGCAGAAACTGTAAGCTTTCTGTGATCTTAACTATAACCTGTAGGTACAGAGAGCAACATATCACAAATTAGTACTTAGAAGTAACTATTACTATTTTAATCAGAATAGATGTACCAGAGTCGTTACGCTGCGCCGTGGGAGCCAGAGGACGGGCTTCGTCGCCGAGGAAGGCCTAGGAAACGCTGGTGTGGCGACGTTGAGGCGTTCATGACGAATTACTGCTAAAAAACATAAAACCGACCAAGTACGAGTCGACTCTCACACGAAAGGTTCCGTAGGTAACATAAACCGTTGCTTGTGTGGCAGCCCCCTTTAGTTTTTAATTTAATTTAATAATTATAATCTGTTTTTAAAGCGGCAATAAAAATACTCACTGTGAAAATTTCAACATTCTAACTATTACGGTTCTTGAGATACAGTTCGCTGACAGACTGACAGAGGGATAGACGGACAGACAGCGGAGGCTTAGTAATAGGGTTCCGTTGGTAACGTTTCGGGTACGGAATCCTAAAAAACTATGTAATATTGAACCAATTTACAAACTATTCTCGATGTCTTTCGGCAATACATTTTATACCACTTTATTCGCATCACAGCTAGTTCTTGTGACCAATTCTGATGGAATCTGTCATAACATTCTCTTGTTAATTGTAGCTTGTTTCTTTGTAATTAAGACCTATGTTTCAGTCAGCTCCATGATTCATCACCACACGGCACACCCCTACTATCTCTACTTACCAGTCAATCTACCAAGCCTTTTCCCAGGAGTCCACTTTTTCACAACCCAGTTACTGGGTAACACGACACCACTTGGCAGAACTGGTGTCATATTTTCTGGCTTCTGTCTTTCCGTTACGACAGTCAAATATCCACAAATGACAGCCAATAGCTACTGAGATTTCTTAATGACTTAAAGCTTCCGAATCACCGTATGACAAACTTCAAGCTTTATTTCTATGCAGCCGCGAGCTCCCTAGCTCTCTACTTAATATTATAGTCACAGGTCCAGGTCTGTTGCTAAAATGTGTACTTATGGTTCGACCGGGACCGCTGTACCGCGCCTTAGGTATGTGCGCGACGAGACGGGGGGGGCAGTGCAGGCCTATCCCTGTGTCAGTCCGCCTTCAACGCTCACAGCGCGCGGCATGTAGTGTTTTGTTACGTGGAACAGTGGTCCCGGTCGGACTATACCTAATAAGCATAATTCTGTCTGTATATCCATCTTTTTAACCTCTAAAGCAGATTATTCACTAGACAGATCACTAGACCGATCCAGCGAATTCAGAGCTTCAACAGACTCGGGCCGATGGTAAGAAAACGTGTAGTGTCACGTATTGTGCATATGTGAACGCTCCCCAAAAGTAGTAGGTTCGGGGAGCTACTCTCAGCGTCCCAGTCTTCTGATACGAACTATGTTAGTGCACTCTGCCTTACCCCGTGTTTAAATATTAATATTAGTACAATTTTCTTCAAACTTTCGAATGTAACATTGAAGAAAACACCGGATTTGGAAACAAACGGGAAATTTTCCTGCTTTTTTCAACGCTAGTCCAGCGTACTTAAAATGCCAACGGAGACTGTTTTAATTTGTATGGGAAGTGATCTATGAACCAATAACGATACTGTAGTGGTACTATTTCTGTGGAGATGCCTCAACTACATCCTTGTGCAAAGGGGCATCAAAATCTAACCTGGTAGTTTTGAGAAAAATAATACTTTAAAATTCACATTCTCCAGGATTCCGTCATCAGATCCTCAGACCTGGAGGCAAAGGGAACATTTGGAAAGAATACCCTTTTAAACAAAAAAATAATTTTCTAAATCGATCCAGCCATCTTCGAGTAAACCTCCTTCTTTTTTTTGAAGTCAGTTAAAAAGTTGAGGTAGCAAGTGATTTTGTCTAGCAGAGAAACACATTAAAAAAGTATTTGAAAGTCAGAAATACCCGTTAAATCGTTTTGTAAAATAAAATGTAGCATTAGAATGTATTCTAAAATATTCTATTTCTCAAAACTGCCAGATCAGATTATGATGCCACTTTGCACAAGGGTATAGGGACCGTGCCCAGCGTTGACTATGCCATCTAGTGTCACATATTCGAAGTTTTAAGGGTCAGAATACTTGACATTGACGCTTCTGTGCTGCCACCTGTGGTTCCTGCACGCTCAATTTAGGGGAACGTACGCGAAGAAGACTGTGCCATCTAGCGTAGCTATTTCGAATTTTATACTTGACAGTGACATTTCTGTGCTGCCACCTATAGTTTCTGCACGCTCCCTATATTTAAGATATCCCCACAGAAATACCACAACAATAACGTTATTGGTTTATGGACCACTTTTGGTCAGTCTCCTTTAAAGTATAACCTTCGAAATCTATTCATATTTCCTTCGATAAGCTAAGTAGAAGAAGAAGAAGGTGCGAGTCTAGCCGCTGCGAGTGTAACAAATATTGTGTTGCTGGGGAGTTTGTTGCACCACTTCTTCTTCCTTGCTAAAGCACCAGGAAGTGGTGACGGGAGATTTGAGGAACTGTCTTCATGTAAATTTTAACGTTCAAAAAGTACTTATTTTCAGCCTACTTTGAATAAATGTATTTTGATTTGAATGGGTGGAGATGTTTTCTTCAGGATATGTCACTGAAAGGCTACGTGAGAGTCGGACTCGCCTCCTAAGCGAGTGTGTGAGTGAGGTAATCAGGGAACAGTGAAATCGGTATATAGGGTGTTTAGGTACTGTGTACTTAGGATATGATAATTCTAACATAGTACATAAATGTGTGTAGATGTTAGTGAGTCCGCTCACTGCATCTTCTCTTCATAAGTTGGACTCTCAAGTATAACCCAGGCGGAGCTTATGAGGGTTCGTCAATAGTTCGTCGAAATTATGGGTCGTCATAGTGGGAACGCAGATACGACAAGTAATTTATTTACCACCAAACTTGTCTGTTCGCCTCCTCTGATAGTTTCTCATTAGAAAAAAATCACTACTTACCGACCTTAAATATGTTCAGCAATCACGAAGACATCACATTGTAAGTCGAGTGTCATCATTACAGAGAGGTCTATCAGAGTGCATGCGCACTCGGGGCTTACCTAATACCCAACATATAGGAGAGGATAATGAAAACTCGTGATGTGTGCAATGTAATTTATCGACGATTTATTTAGGTACATAAAACACCGATGGAGACAACGTATCAGCGGTTTATTAAGATCACTAGAGGCCGTGAGCAGTTGACTACAGCGTGCCACTGCGCGCCACTCTGCGCCACTGCACGCGACTCGCACGCCACTGCGCGCCACTCACTCGCACCATAAATCAAACTAAATATAAATACAACAATTAACGTTTATTTTCAATCCATAGAACCATATATAAATTAAACTCAAACAAAATACTACTCGTACATGTAAACAATATGGTTTTATGTTGTTGCGATGTAAACAAGTTCAGAACAAGACCTCTCAGCGAGGGCGCTAACGAATAAATAAATAAAGCACAGAGGCGCTACCTCACATGCAACGTTCTTACATACGACTCCATCTTATCACGATACCTTAATATTATTACATTATTATATCCATGTTATAATTTTTCGGAGAAACAAGTACATATATTTTGATGCATGTAAATTTCCACAAAGGTTACATCAGAATATGGCATAATTCAATGTATATTTTTTAACAAACAAGATGGAATATCAAATGCCGCGCGGCGCGGCGTTATATATTACGTTTACAATAATATCGTTTGATATGAAACAGTGCATTTCAAAGTTCAACCGTCACACCTATGTATAGAACCCTCACATGTAAACTTTTATAGAAAAAACATTTTATTGTTCTCGCTTTGTATCCATAAAATACTTTCAAATGCAACAACTTCTTAGTCTTAGTATTATAAACATCATTTTTTTCAATTCATCATTAAACATCAATTGACTTATATTTTATCAACGACAAAAACCTACAAAAATATATTATAACATTAGCACGAGTCAAATAGAGTGCGGGAAACGTCCGGTGACGTGTTCAGTGCGATGTCGCGGCGGCGCGCGGCGTGCCGGGCGCGCGCGCGCACTCAGACGCGCACGCGCGCGCGCCCGCCGACACGCTCATACAATTTTGTCCGTGGGTTCTACCCAATCGATACATTAATGCGAGTCTCTTTAGAACTAAAAAAAATAATATAAACTTTCAAAAACATTAACATCTACAGCCATAACAAAAATAGACTAATGACAACTACGCTACGGAAACTACATACTACTTAAACTATCCACTAAGTAAATTTGAAACGAAACTAGTGTTCGCTCACTACTGAATCGACAGAAGTACTGAGGGCGCGCGGCCCGGCAGGAGCTAATCTCATCTGTAGCAGTCCTACGAAGCGAGCTAGTGAGAGACCGGCGAGCGCGGCCCGGGCCCCGGCGGGCAGCGGCCCGGCGCGGCGGGGCGCGGGCCCGCGGGCCCCGGGCACGGCGCGGGACATCGTGAGACGAGGGACGGACGAGGTCAGAGTTTACAACAGCAACGTTTATAATACAGATTTCGAGTAGGTTCGAGTGCCCGGGGCCGGCTCGGGGCCCTATTAAAACTATCTATATACAGACGCAGCCACTACACTTGCGCATGCGCACGCGAGCCACTTGAGCAAACACGCGACCGCCGCCGTGGCCGGTATACATAAATATTCAACAACATTAACTTATTACAATAGTCCACAGGGGACGCGCCGCGGGCGCCCGGCGCACGCTCGGGACGGCTTACAAATACCGTTCAAAAACAACAATTTCCCATAAATTTGGTCCGTACGTCGTTGACTAACCCTGTTGAGTGTCGGACTCGGTCCGAGAGAAGGAATTAGAGACGACGATAGATCAGAACTCGAACGGAACTTTGGTTAAGATTTTCCTATTATACTAAGTAGATAAACTTACGGTAACTGCAATATCAATTAAACCTACTAGTCGAACAAGTTACAGAATTAACCGACGAGATCATCGAATAGCAACACGATCGTTCTTAACGTGTCAACATGGACGACAGCCGGTGGAGAGCAGTGGTCGCGGCGATCCCGCAGCATTCGATGAGCTCGCGGCGGGCAGGGCCCGGGCAACAGAACGAGCAGCAGGCGGGGGCGCGGCAGGGCCGCCGCGCGAGTGCGCTGGCGAGCGCCCGCGACCTGCAACACGCAACCTCGTCAGCACTCTGACACTACTCACACTTCTAGCCCACAAAAAACCATTAACTTTTGTTTATGGAATTCAAGTTAAAGAACATCTTCGGTTTTTTTTTAAATAAGATATGTATCAGACTATATGCGCCTTCATAAACTTTTAATGATAGAAACAGCATCACGGAGCACGGAGTCACCCAGCCAGCTGCGTCTAGAGGCAGCAGTTTCGGTGGAACACTTATTAGGGCCATTTTCACCTATTCAAACTGATCGCGATCAGTACATCTGAGACTGCGTTCAAGAGCTGTCAGTGTCAATATTCCACAGAAAATAAGACACTGACAGCTTGTGAACGTGGTTTATACGCTGATCGCGATCAGTTTCGTTGGTGAAATTCACCCTTAGTCTGTTAGGAAAGTTTGACAACGGCGTCAATTACGTCACGATGTCTCCGTGCTCCACGAGCAGTTTTTTTGGCTTAACTATAACCGATCTTTCGAGTGGTGGTCACAAAACTTAAAAACTATGAGTAGCAGGCTACAGACGTCTGCTTCTAATCCTTAGAATGTTCCCTCTAGAGCTTGCGGGGTGGTGGTCTAGTACGGCAGGCGGTGCTTACATGTCGTGTGGCGTGTTTGTGCTATGCGGGTGGTGGGGGCGCGGGCCGCCTATACATCCGCGTACTTCGAGAGCTTCTCTCGCAGGATGTGGTTTTCCTTCTTAAGTAGCTCCACTTCTTGCCTCAGGCCCATATTCTGAAATCATCAAACAATTTTTTTATTCACATGAGAAATTGGATACAATGAAAAAGATTCAAAATCGAGGTTGCCCTACGTCCAAATATCATTATTGTTTGAGATTGAGAATACGTATTGGTCGTAAATTGTGGGTAGACATTAAGTTTATTTCTTGTTAGGTTGATGGCAATTATAGTTCCGTAAAGAGTGAACTGTAGTAGCGAGCGACTAGAAGATAGTTTGCAGCGGGACATGGAAATATGTACAAGGAACACTGACCTCTTTCTCCAGGTAGCCCGCTCGCATCGCGATCTGGTTCTCCTTCATGCGGCGCGCGTCGCGGGACCTCTTGGCCGCCATGTTGTTCTTCCGCCGGCGCGCCCAGTACTTGTCGTCTTTCAGGTCATCGGGCACGAACTGGTGACGTCGGGATGGTTAGCACGCGCGCCACTCTCTCAGACTCCCCTCCACCGGCAGTGGGCACAGCGAGCCACTCATAAGAGTAATATGTCGACCGTCAGGGACAATCCCAGGACTTCGCATATGTACAAGTATAAGTAGACGAAGGAGTAGTCCAAGATAATTTTGCATATTTACAGTTAGGACTGTCTGGACTGTTTCAAGGGTGCTTTAAATGGAGTCGTCAACTCATCAGAGACGAGGTCAAGAGAAATAATATGTTTGTAAGTTCCGAAATATCTTATGTAATATCTTTGAAGAAACAAAAAAGGCCAATTACAGTGTCTCGATTAAGTTGACGATCCTAATATCTGATTCCGATCACAGATATTGATAGACTGGGCGTTGGCATTCCGAATTTTATTTCACACTACCTATATTTATATATATGTCACCAGAAAATGGCAGACTCCGTAAAATCGTAATATTTTGATTATATTCTAATTTCTCGATATAATATGAAAAAATCGTTTTGTATACAATATATCCCATCCAAATTCAATAGTTTCCAATACATCCGTGTCTTATTTAGAAAAAAATAGTTTACAATTTCGCGCGATATTTTACAATCTTACGGTGTTTGCCATTTTCCGGTGACATATGTATATAACAAAGTCTGCAATTTAAGTTATGGGAATCCCTGAAAGAACTGATCCAATTACGTAAATTCTTGCGTTCTAGAAAATGCACGGTTCATAGGCTGCGGGACTGAAACCGCTGGAAGAAGTTTGTGTACAGGGTTATTCGTAAAACACTAACCACCTCTATGGTGTGAAATTACCCAGGGTTGCGGAATTTGTTCGAAAGAGTCATCGCGGCCCTAGAACACAGAGGGCATTATGAGGAACACGGATGGGTTTTAGTCAGTAAGAGTCTGTGACTCCCTTCTGCTTCGCCTAGAGCGGGAGGAGTCATTTGATGATTCCCCATCCATGGAAAAAAAGGGAGTGAAAGTACACATAAACAACTTTTACTTCGAGACCAACCCTGAAAACTTGAAAAAAATGTCAGCTGATTCCTTTGACATATAAAAAACCCAAGATACACACTCAGCATATCGAAAACGTCCGCAAAAAACAAGCGCGCTATGTATAATTGTGCGCTAGTTTCAAACAGTCTCGCATCGCTCGCCATACTGCACTGCTTTGTAAAAACAACTTTAAGCAATCCGTGTAAGGTTGAATTTGCAAAAAAAAATGTTTACAGTATCTACACACAACTCACAAATGACACTTGATACATGTCAGTTTTTAACGACAGTTTCGAGTGTTGCATTTGTTCGAGACTGTGCATCTTGGGTTTTTTATATATCAATGGTTGTTTCATACATTTTTATCGGATAAATATCTTTTTGTGAAACAGCTGATATTTTTTTCAAATTGAAAGACTAACTTATAGAAACTATGCAATTCTGACAATATTACGTACGTACGGGTCGAATTGATAACCTCCTTTTTTACAATAGATAGGCATATTTTTTAAGTCGGTTAAAGGTAATAAAGGGAATGGTCCGAATGAGGTTTATTGGGATCGATTCCCGGTGAATTGGAAAATTCGGAAAAAAACTGGATGTGCTTTTTGTATGAACTCAGAACTTACTGTACTGTACATAACAACTTCTGTCGAGTAGTGTGAAATAAATCTGGAATCTTTTACTATTTTTTTTACTAGATTTCAAAATCAAGATAAAAAAAAACTGTCAAAGCTACTGATTACGTCGGTGCCCTTTCCATCCACATGTGTTCATAGTAATCAATATTTAACAAAGTAACCAGAGAAATTAAAATCAGCGCAGAGTGCGCACCGGGTTAGTAGTGACGTCAGGCGTTAGAAAGCAGTGCAGTGTGTGTTACCCCAAGTCTGCTGTCAGTGCCGCGTGTGTTAGTCCGATTCTGCTGTCAGTGCCGCGTGTGTTAGCCCAAGTGTGCTGTCAGTGCCGCGTGTGTTAGTCCGATTGTGCTGTCAGTGCCTTGTCTGTTAGCTCGAGTGTACCGTCGCCTGTCGTTAGTAATGTGACGTCAAAGCAGCGAGTGTTTTGTTAGTTTCTTTTGTTTGTAGGTGTGAGTGTAACGTGTGAGTTTGGTGGAGTGACTTACACAGCTAATTTCAATTATATTTCGGAATCGTGTTGTTTTTTTTCGACCATAATTTCTCAGTTTCGGATTGGTCGCCCACGAGAAGGACTACTCAAAAAAACCGAATTAATTAAGTGATAAAATTAACCAAAAAATAAATAATAACGACATCTTTATAGCTAGCTCTATAGTGGGAAAGTAATAGGCTGATTAATGTAGGTCATCGTACTGCTTTAAGCCACGGCCTGGTAGGACAACAGCGAAAATATTTAATGCAATTTATTTAGTGAGCAAGTGTAGGTTGTTTTATGTTTGTACATAAATTATTATCACAGCTGTTTTCCGACTATCCAGATATGGAAGCTTATAAGATACCCATCTTATTAGCTTGTCAAAAAACAGGTAACCTATAATTGCGTTTATTAAATCCTTCAATATTGCGTAATTACTTTGCTTGAGCAAAAAAGGCGAAAACTCTCAGATATCAAAATCCTGAACTAAATTAATTAATTTTCCATAACGTTGGTTTTAGTAGTATGGATCACTAACAAATCGTATTCAATATTCTGGACCTTATTCACGGAAGTAGAATGAAAAAACATAAATGCGAGTTCTATACATGTTTCTGCAGTAGTACAGTCAACAAAGCTATTAGGTATGCAGGCAGCTAACTTGCAACTACTTTTAAACAATGTTGTGAGTGTGCTGAGTAGACAATTATTGTACAACACACTCGTAATTATGTCAAAAGCTTAAAAAATATAATACACACATAAGAAATAAACATTGGCAAAATTAATATTTTTGCCTGTATACCGAGAATACCTTTGTTGACTGTACATAAACATTACAACTAGCATCGAATCATTCAATGATACCATTCCCTACTATGACGTGGCAATGCGGTAATGATTAAGCTGAGAAAAAGGGATAGTGTTATGCGTCTTGTATAACTCTGTCTCCTTCCCACACATTATACATGATCATGTTAAGACGTCATAGTAGGCCAGCAGAGCATCACATTGAGCCAATAAAACTGTCAAAATTTACCAACTATGACACAATTTTAAAAGTTAAAAATCGAAATTTATATATAAATCCGCTTACAGTAGAGGGAGCTTTATTGTTATAAACAAAAAATTGAAATGTCGCAATAAACAAAAAGATATATTATATTAGTATTGGAGCCTGTCAAAAATTTGTCTTCATCATTCACCAATAGGTTCCAAGGACCAGCATTGTGGTCTGCTGCTAATTCGCGCAGCTCTTTGGAGGAGACTTGGAGGAGACCTTGGCTGCTCTTTAAACATTCAGAGCAAACTGAGAGCGGGAATCCACACCTTGAGTAGACGGCTCATAAGGGCATTTTGGTATGTGTACTAGCGTTGAAAATTGCGAGGGATACATATTGTTTTTTTTCAAAAATTTGTATCTTTTCTATAAAATACATGTAATTTTCGACAAAAACAAATTTCTGGTTCGTCTGAGAAATACAATCATACACGTATAATACTTGTTTTATTTTCTATTTTTCTTATTTAACCATCAAAAGGAAATAAATACTATTAACTGAACAGTAACATAATTTACGTAATCGAATCAATATCTCAGCTATCACAAATGAAGCAGAGTAGTTGTATAATACATTGATGCGAAAAATACATGTAAAAACTTAAACTTGCGAAAGATTCTACCGAAATCCGCAAGGAAAATTTGTGTATTTTATTGAAAAATACAGGGTCATTTGAAAGATACACGTATTTTACACGCCATTTTCAACGCTAGTGCGTATCGCCTGAGTACATAAGCTGACTTAATTATTTTTTTTTTTACTTATCCTAGCGTTCATTAAAAGTATGAACCCTATTTTTATTACAATCAAGCCTTTTATATAGACTAATAAGTAATTTAATTAAAACCTAAGCTGTCCTAATGAAAATTTATTTATACTGTCGATGTGAATTAGGAGATAAGAATAGCAGTCTTCCAGTCGCCACGTAATCAAAGCTGATATTAATCAAGCTCTGCCTATCGATTTCAGTCAGAACTGGTAATAAATGTTTCAGTGAGATACGAGGCCGAATGCTGTCAAACTAGACATTGACAGTTCTGAAATGTTAATAGGGAGGCACCGTGTGGGCTGGTTCCCACCGCCCAAATGAATGCAAGTGTATAAAAGTTGGCACATGCAACCCTACAACCCTGCAACTGCCTAGTTTTTAGTATTTCCTTTTTTTCTTCATTATTTTGTTACCAATGACATTTAAATAATAATATTTGTCTTAATAATTATTAAGTTCTTCCGCAATACTATCGTTAGGTATTGTTTATGATTGGGAATTTCCCTGAAAAAATCTGATTAGTCCTTCAGAAAGTAAATCTGCAGGACACATTTTTTTTCACGTTTACAAAAAACCGGACAAGTGGGAGTCAGGCTCGCGCATGAAGGGTTCCGTACCATCGTATTTTTATTATTTATTTATAGTGGTCACAGAAATAACCACTCTGTGAAAATTTCAACTATCTACCTTTTACGGTTCATGAGATATAGCCCGCTGGCAGACAGACGGACGGACGAACAGACGGATGGATGGATGGACGGACGGACGGACAGCGGAGGCTTAATAATAGGGTTCCGTTGGTTACTCTTTGGCTACGGAACCCTATAAATAAATACAGTAAAGTGCGTTAAAAACTCGCGTGACGACACTTTCAGTACACTTTTTACTAAAACGTGATCATCAGCCTCCACTCTTGAACTCTGATGCGCTTTATCTTCATCAATTTTCATCGATTTGAAATGGCAAGAAAAACTTTCCAATATTTTTTAAAAATGGAACTGACGAACTAAATAGAATTCAAGAGTGAATAGGTTACTTCTAGGCAAGCGTGCAGCATCTTCGACCGCATCATCGCTTACCATCAGGTGAGCAGTGGTCAAACGTGTGCCTATCAATAGTAAAAAAAAACTATCTACGATAATCCCCAATTTTGTATCCACGTCATTTCTGTAAGACTAAATACGTTTTGTATCTTGAACGAGAGTCAGTGTGTAGTGAGCGTGTGTGTGTGTCTGTGGCGTGGTGAGTCTGTGTGCGCCACACCCGCAGGCGGACCGCAGCATGCCGCTAGGAATGATCAGCGCACTAACATCATTTACCTGTTTCCGGGACTTCTTGATCATCGGCTGCGGCTTCAGCTCCTCGTCGGAGAAGGCTCGCGTCCGAGGATCGAAGTCACGTCCCGATGATGCCATCGAGAATGCTGGAATTATTAAAGTTTGCTTTTAATAACAGTCGTGACTCATCTTATTAGTCAAAAAAACTAATATTACTACTGGTTTTTTTTATGTTGCCCCACACTAGTTATTTCTCCTGTATTGTGGGTGCGTTCACAAATATACAAACTCACATACACAAACAGCCAGACCCAGAACTACTACTCGTATCTGTAGGCCATACAAATTTTTGTTCCGTGCAGGAATCGAACCCGCGACACGAAACGCAGCAGTCAATTGCTCAACCACTGCGCCATCGTATTGATTTTAACATCTATGGTGAAATAGACCCTAAATGTCTTAGTTTACTGAATGTAAAAAACAGGTGAGTTCCTACTATGGTAGGCGCAAGATAAATGTGCAATAACGGTTATTGACCCACATACATTTATTGACTTTCTTAATATGAAAAAACAGAAATAAAGACATAAAGCTGTCCTGAATTAACTTCCATCGCGATCCTTTACGTTCTCTAGTAATGAAAAACGGTTCATAATTTATTGTTCGATTATCTACGACGAGATATTAGGGAAAGGTCAATGTATGTTATAGCAAGTTTATCTGGCGCCTACCATACTCCCGATTTCTGAATCAAGCATTTGAAGTTATTTCTCAAACTCTATCTTAGCCTGAAATCTGTCAAATATTGGCATTTCAGTTGCAATCTGTCAAAAAAAGCCTCAATTTCCATACATTTTTGGTAGATTGCCACTGCGAACGTTGCTCTAAAATTAGTAAAAGGGGTTCGAACTTTTTTCTATGGGAGCTGGCATAGCCCCCTCGCCGCCATAATAAGTTTTTTTTTTTAAGTTGCGGCGCTCTATCTTACATGCATATATGGGTAGAAGATACTTGAACAAGCATACAATTGTTGAAGTTGTATCAACGTGGTGCCCTAAAGTGTCACGTTGCCGAGATATTTGAAGGTAAAGGCACCATATGAGAACCATGAAAATAATCGAAATGAACTTATCACGCGCTTATATGCAATAGATTGTATTCTAATTATATTTCTAGGCTGGATTTAACCATATATACAAATTAAACACTATTATTTTGCGAAGTTCTTAATAAAGTGGCTAATTTTTTTTCCAAAAAATGATTAAACCGATCTGGGAAGTATTGTTTGAATTATTTTAATCTAATGTATATAAGCACATAATTAAGTCATTTTGAATGACTTGCTAATGATAGTCATGATTAACATGGTGACTTTGCCTCGAAGTATCTCGGCGACGTGACACTTTAGGGCACCATGTTCCTAACATTTTTTGTTTGTTGAGGTGTTTTCTACCCATATATGCATGTTAGACTATGTCGCAACTTTGAAAAAAAAATCTAATGGCGACGGCGGGGCTATGCCACAATGGTTCCTAAAGATAAAGGCGTGTTAAGAACAAAAGAGCAACTTATGCGTAAACGGTCCATTTTTTTCCCCCGTTAAGTTCCATCCAAACTTGGCCAGAGATAGCTCAGGACTGAGAGATTTGGAAGGAGAACGGGGAGGCCTTTGCCCAGCAGTGGGACACAAAAGCAGGCTAAAAAAGAAAAAGTTCCATCCGTCATATGAATATCAAGCAAATTGACTTAACAATGCTCTTCTTACGACACTATCTGAGTTGGGTACAAATCGATTCCAGAAATGCGATTCCAATTAAATATCTAAAATAAGTCACCATATTGAGGAAATTGACTGGTTTTAACTTTTTACCAAAACAATTTATTCAGTGTTACCATGTAGATTCAAATAATTTTGATCAATTGAGGTTTCTAAGCTGTTGATTCCTACAAAGCTCATCTTTGACATTCCTCACACCACAAAATTGTCAATCACGAGTTTTGTGAACTCCTTTGTAAATTTCTGTGTGGAACTAACTAGGAATCATTAACAAAATAAGTAGTAACAGGCAATGTGTGCCTGTTACTACAGGAGGTCTTTGATATTAAAGTTCTTATGACTTGATTCAACTTGTCATAGCTTTCAAACTACGATTACATTCTTGGACCTGAGGCTCTAGAAGTGCCATTCTGTTAGCGACTGTCTAAATTAAAAAAATATTACGTGACATTTCAACAGCGTTTGTCAACCCATGCATTTTTCGCGTTTTGACAATCGCCTTCTCCACGATACCGCTGAGAGAATGTCACTTGTTTAGACCTTCAGGTCAAGACTCCTTGTGCTGCTGCTGAGGAAAGTAATGAACAAAAAGAGTACTCACTGGAGTCGGCGGGCGAAAGCGGCGGGTTGATGGTGTCGGGGCTCATGCAGTCGGAGGGCGAGGGCGAGCGCTCGCGCTTGGTGACCGGGGCAGGCAGCCCCAGCGCGGGCCCGAAGGCGGCGCCGCCCAGGTGCGCGCCGCCCAGCCCCTCGCCCGACATGCCATTCTCCGACAGGAACTCGTCGAGGTCCGCGTACTGCAACAGAAGCTGGCGTCAGGCGCGCGCTCGGCGCCCGTGCGCGCCGGTCGCGCCGTACGCGCCCCACTCACACAGGGATCACAACATTCGCGCTCAGCAGATTCGCTAGGCTTGGCATCGCTTTAATAACTCATAATTAGCATATGAACTATAAGTACAAGATCATTATGAACAATCGGACACGACACCGTGCGGTGAAGCAGAGTGTAGAGGAGCGGGTGGAGCGGGAGGCGGAGCAAGCGACTCTATTACCTAGTGCGAAGCGAGACGCACACGACACGCAACACGCAGTAGGTAATACAGTAGCAGTACTGACTTCTTGTACCTTGAGATCGGGGTCGTAGGGCAGCGTCTTGTCCCACAGCGTTGGCCCCAGGAAGGCGGCCTGCGCCTCCCACAGGTCGCTGTCATCCTTCTTGTCCTCGAGCGGGTCCTTACTGTTCACCGACTTGCCTGCAACAATGATGACAGGGCGTCAGCCCAGGCCGCGCCACCGGTGTGCGGTGCGGCCCGGAGGGGGCCGCACTGTACAGGACAACCAGGCACAGACGCTGAGCGCGAGCGCGACACATACAATTGCTTCGCTTGGCGAACTTACGGGTAAGGTAGTTATAATGACATATGACACAATCGCGAAAGGCATCAATTAATATACAGAAACTAAATCGCTGGCATAAAATACAAAAATCATACAAAATTAGAACGAGCACAAAATAATCAGTCAAGGGAGCCAGCACGGGCGGTGGTGCGGGGTCGGCGCGTGGGGGTAGGGCGTGCTAATGGGCGCATTACCGAGAGCAGGAGGCATGGCGCCTCCGAGGCTTCCGCAGAGGACGACCGGGGGGCACTTTCACTTCAACAGTGTGACGTGCATATCTCGTAGGCCCCGTAGGCCGGTTGCCATAGTAACGTAAGCTCTCAATCACTGAATAGCTCTGAAAACTATTGTGACGTAGGTAAGGCCGCTAGATAAATCAGTGCTAGTGGCAGCAACGGCATACTGCTTCTACAATATGTTCTCACGTATATTTTATACATCTAAAACAATAACATGAAACGATTTTAATTTGCGGAAATATCGCCAGCCGAAAGGATGTGAATAATCCTGTTTAACTCAAATTTCAAGTAAACGCAAACTCTCTGCGGGATTAACGAATACAATAACATATTTGTAATGGGTAACATTGAGTTAGTTCCTGAAGCCTTCGATGGCGCTGACGGGTACAGTATCAGTAACGTGATGTTCTCGGGAGGTCCACGTGAACATGGGATATATTTGTAGAAGCTGATCTAGCTGCGAAGGCCGGAGGGTGCTCACGTTGCAGGTCACGCGAGCGGCGCGCGGGGGCGGGGGGCACGCGTCCCGCCGCGTGACCGCTCTAAGTCGGCGGAGCGACGCGCCGAGCGCAGCCTGCGACCTGCCTCGGCGACCTGTGGCTCTGAGAGGTACAGCCTCCGAGCAGGTACTGCTCGACTACCCGGCTGGTACCACTCAGACTACAATTTCTACCTTCAATTCTAACTCCAGGTCATACTGAATTGAGTTTTAAGCCTTTCAGAGTACCACAATTTTTATATCGCCACATTGTTTGATTAAGAACTGAACTGCAAGCCTGGTGGTGCATCAAATCGTGATGGACGGAAGGAACGTGTGAGTGTGGCGGCAGATGTGTTTGTTAGAGGCTGCGGTGCGCGGCGCGCGGCCTCTCAAGGCGAGCCGGCACATTAACATAGAGTGCCGCGCGGCAAGCACGTCGGACGGCGCGCACGCTGCTGCCTAGCTTGGGAGCATCGCGAGATAATAATACCTGTCCATGTCAACACGTCACGACTATACATTTACACATACATATTCAATTACCGTACGTATAGCTGGCATTAGATTTACCACAACTACTAACTAACACGTGTTAGTTAGTAGTACCTACTTCTTTTTCTACATTTTGATTTGAATTATTTTGATGTGTGAACTGAACGGTCTGTTCACACTCACATGCATTCGGTGTGACCAATCGTGGTTTTATTTGTTGAACTGTTGCTTACACATGTGATTAGGAGCACTAAACAAAAAACTACAAATAAGAAGTATATTTCATATTTTTTATTTAAAGAAGAAAATCCAAAATGTATGTGTAGCCAGGATATTATGAAAAACCGTACTTCCGTACCATTGTACAAGTTTTGATACTATGTACTTTTAAATACTTTCGTAAAATTTATTTTTATTATTTTTTGTTATCGCGGCAACAGAAATACATTCTCTGTGAAAATTTCAACTGTCTAAATAGGTAGACAGTTGAAATTTTCGCCGAATTTTCACCGAAATAGTTCGGTTCATGAGATACAGCCCGTCTCGTTGGCCCTTGGGTACGAAGGCGTAACAACAGAGATAGTCAAGACAGCTTGCAAAACAATTGAACTGCGTTTTATCACGATGATTTGCATATCATTTAGTCCCCATGAAAAAAAAAATAAACAGTAACGAAAACGAATCGATGCTATAATGTGATTCAGGCCATAAAGAACTGGACAGAGCAAATTGTGCAACTCTTCAGAACACTATGGCTACGACTAGATACACTTCAACGCCAAACTGATTGAAACTGAGGGAGACCTTTAAATAGATAATACGTTAGTTAAAAGATTACTGTCCCATAACAATACTGATGTAATCGTACAAGAAATTGAGTACTACACACAGAAGATGAAGAAGCATCTATCAGTAGGCGAAACAGTATTTCTTGCACCTCTAGTAGAGTGACACAATAGCGATCGTGGGAATGGTGCGCAAGTCGATCGGCGCGCACCGCTGCAGCTTCCTTCAGAAAAACTGGCAGGAAGTGGGAAGTAACCCAGTGCGGTTACGTGCGCGCGCGCCACGCTTTCCATGCGCGCACGCAGTCCCCCACTCCTCTTACACAACCAACGTGCTGCGCTCCGCTACTACTGAAGTAATAATGCATCGTGGACTGGTAAACATTTCAACTACTTCTTCTTCGATAGTCTTGCGCCATCCCATCTTTCTAGCTCTTCGTGTTGTGCTGGCAATGCCGCTGCAGCTGCAGAGAACCTCAAGCGGCGGAAATATAATAACCTCGATGGTAGTTATATTTTCGAGCCGTTTGGGGTTGAAACTCACGTATCGTGGGGTCCGAGTACTCATAACTTTTTAAAGATCTGTCAAGACGTTTAATTGACACCTCGTGTGACAGAAGGGCTGGCTTTTACCTGAGACAAAGGATAAGCATTGCCATACATCGTGGCAATGCTGCCAGCCTTTTGGGCACATTACCAGTGGCCAGCGATGCGGCCGAATTTACTTAAGAGTTTTTTTTATATAGCAGTGAAAGTGAATATAATAAACTATTTCATTTCAACAATAACTCGATGGGAAATAATATTACTTCTTATCCCAGTTTAACTTAAATCCTCAAAGACCACAAATATTAACCTACATTATGATTTGACCATTACACGTTTACTATTGAATGAGTTAAATACCTCTGAGTTTGTTTTAGTGTGTCTTCTCAGGGGAGTCAGCTTGAAAACATTTGCCTCATCAAGTTTTAAGTGAAGAAAATCGTCATAGTATAGTTTTTATTTATAACTTTGCAAAATAAATATAATTGATTGCTTGATCCCTTTTCATTAGACTTAGTATATAAAATAGCAGTTTGCTTCCAAGGCCTGCTGGGCATAGTATGACACTATTTCAACATTATTTTTTTGCCAAATGTACCGTTATGAGTTTTTTGACTCCTTGTGAGGCTTGTCCACTGGAGGAGGGGGAGGGGAAAGGAGCGAAAAAATATTAACCAATGAATTTGCATAACATCTCCGCTCCGCGTCAGTCACTGAGATTTTAAACAATTCCATTGGTTTGCGTACATTTTGGAGGGATAAATTAATAATAATAATAACTAAAATTAACAAATACACTAAACTAACAACACACTAAAATAAAGCAAAAAAAAAATTCGTCCTCAACGCTGTCTGCTGGTAATGTGCCCAAGATACTGGCGGCATTGACACGTTGAATGGCTATACTTAATCTCTGCCCAAAGTAAAAGAAAGCTCTTGGGTCACGGAGGTGTCAACTAGCCGTTTCGAAATTTCTTTGAACAATTCCATTGGTTAATATTTCTCCGCTCCTCTCCTCTCTGCTCCAGTGGACTAAGTGAGTGACAAGTTTCGCAAACTTACCTTCTTTGCGAAACTTGTCACTCAATCCCTTCGTTTGTCTCATCTCAGTAGCCAACAGTAGTCTTTGTTCCACTTCAACTTGTTGTCCCACCGTAAGGCTGTGTTTCTGGAGCCTTGAGGCCTTAACACATGCCTGTAACTAGCACAAATGTATTCAAGTAGCTTGCATGCCATACTGGCAAACACCATATCTTGTTACGGTACAATGGCATGCAAGATGCAGGCATACTTTTAAGCGAGTTAAAGTGGGTCCTGACCGGTGTTACAGGCCTTAATATAGGGACCGTGCACAGTGTTGACTATGCCATCTAGTGTCGCATATTGGAAGTTTTAAGGGTCAGAATACTTGACATTGACGCTTCTGTGCTGCCACCTGTGGTTCCTGCACACTCAGTTTAAGGGAATGTGCGCGAAGTAGACTGTGCCATCTAGCGTAGCTATTTCGAATTTTATACTTGTTATTTACTTGACAGTGACATTTCTGTGCTGCCACCTATAGTTTCTGCACACTCCCTATACCATTTTCAGAGAGCATGTTACGTTGCGACGTGTCCTAAACTCCGTGTAACATGATCGTTTTGAACTCTTAGCTCATCCGTGCTCTTAAGTAACTTAAAGTATGCCAGTTCTACAAATCTTCAAACGCATTCGCATGTCAGTTGCTAACTGTCAAAAAAGAATTAATTTTCATTAATTTTTGACAGTTTGCGATTGACATACAAATGCGAACGTTGTTTACAAATTAGTTAAATTGCACGCAGGTCCAAAAAGATGGTTGCTTAAAGTTGTCAATCAGTTAAATTAAATTTATTTGTTTCGTCTGATTTTTAAACTTTGGGTTATTTTTTACAATATTGAAACATATAATTTGTGTGAGCAACTTAGTCAGATTTTGATTATTTTGGACACCTTACACACATTTCAAGATTTTTCAGGATCAGATATTATAGTCTATACTACAGTCGTAACCCGAACAATTATGAAGAGATCTCAAATCTATTAAAAATATTGATGCACAAAATATAACCTTAATTCACATTAGATTAGCTTTGTCAGATTTTTTCGAGATGCAGTATGAGTGATTGGGAAAAACTTATGATGTAATGCATGAGCTCGATAAGGCTTTAAGGATGAACTGGCCAAAAAATTAATGACTGTTTTACATAAAATCTTTGTGGATGAGAGGAACTTAGCACGGTTACAGGACCTAGATTTAGTTACTTTTTTTACCTGACAAAATTACGAGACTTTATACAAAAATACGACTACGTGAACGGCGGTGAATCTGCTCTTACTTTCAACATAGTCAGAGAAACCGAACTATTTCTATGACAACATTACATTCCATCCAATAACTACCGATGCCTACGTACTTCACTAGTTTGTGCCGACAGCTAAACAGATTGAAAGTATTCCATGACGTTGTTATAAAAAAGTTGATGTGGTCAGGATGTACAGAATTCGGCACGCGTCGCGCGATCAGAGAAAGTGTCGGAACCGGCTAGCTGCGCGCGCCCGGTGACGCTTGCACTCTCACTTTCTTCCGATACGGTCGGTAGAAAGTGACGCGCCTCCGAATTACCTACTCTCCATGCTAATGCCAAATACAAGCATAACATGCCTTAACATTTACCGAATCTGTTGAAAAGAACTGCAAATAATTGAGCAGGAAGACATTCGGGCGGCAAAGTCCAGCGTAGGGCTGCCGACGAGCAAGGCGCGAGGAGCAACTAGTGCTAACCAGGATATATCGTGCGTGACGTCTCGAGGCAGTGTCGGTGCGTCGCGATCGGAATGCTGCGCCGGCGCCGGTGGAAAGCTGCTGTTGCGTAACAAGCTCATTTCCTACTTGGAAAATAGGTGAGGAGTGCCGTGAGCGACGAACGCGGGGGTGCACAGGCGGGGCGGGGCGCGGTGCCCCCCGGGGGGCGGGGCCCGTCGAGCGGGAAGTGGCTGCTGCTCTTGCGCAACGGAGAAAGCCAACGTTTTCCGGCGACGCGCGATCATTTTCGTAAACGTGTGAATTGAGCGAAAGTGAATGAGAAAGTTGTAATTTCAAAACTTAAAGTGACGCGTTTGGTGCTGTCTTAAAAATACAATACAATTTGTAGCATCATCTTCGTAATTATGACGCGCCGTTGTAATCGTGATCATTTCGGAGGGTTCATAACTATGTGTTTGTTGTCCCTCGTCGTCTGTGTGCACTTGTGGTGAGGAACTTCCAGGTCGGGGTTGAACCAGCTGTGACTCACAAACACCGATGAGCATTACGTGCTCTTGATTACAAAACGGTGAAGTTTCGGTGACCCACTGAAATGATTAGTATTATTGGTCACTAGATCTTGTCTCTTGACCAGAAATTGTTGGTTTCAGCTGCCATAACCCGCTGCGACTGTGACCTGGTTTATGTAATCGTATTACAAACAGGCCGATTGTCTAGCCAACCTGCTTAGGTGTTGTGGTCACTGCTGTCAACATTGGCCTCGCTTTTTTGTATAGCAGCACCCATACACACAATCTTTTTGGCGACAGATAAATACATTGCTAAAAGTAATCAATGGAATGGAATGCAAAAAGCGGAGGACCGGATGTTGTGGCGCAGCTTGAGAGAGGTCCATGTTCAGCAGTGGACGTGATAGGAGCAGATTATATTGATTAATTACTAATCAATGAGTATCTGCTGTCAAGACAGTGAACGAAAACATTAGCATGACCAAGAACCAAACATTCAAAGACATTTAAGAGCCTCCAATTCAAAACGGGGTCGCAAAGTGGATTGCCATCCACTTCCACTAACAGACAGAGGCGTGTGTCCCAGCAGTTGGAACGTTGGCTACCTATGCTAATCGACGAGGGCTCGGGAGATCTTTTCTCACTTAATTAAGTTTGTTTTACCTGTTGCTTGGTCTGCATTTTGCTTGCCAACGTTTGCATACAACGCGAGGAAATTGCCCGATGTGTGCGTGCGGATATTTTCGTGCGCGACTCCAATCATTGTACTTTATGTATTAGTAAACAGTTAGGTTAGTAACTTCATCATATAGGTACGTAGCATAAATAATATAGCACAAAAAACGCAATGGAATCACATGACGAGATACGATACGTCGAAACAATCACAACTGCCCGCCCTGTCAAAAGTGTACCGGTTCGAAGAGAGATATTTAGTTTTAGTGATAAATCAATATTGCCAACACAGCATTGAACTTGCACTGAAAGGGTTCTTGTTATGTAGCGATAGAGGCGCTAGACAATTGTCATTTTATTAACGGATGATTTTGTCGAAATGCAATAAGGGATAAATCACGAATGTATGAGGTTGACAAACGCTATCGAATTGTCACATTTCGTTTGTCAACTTTATACATTTTTGACGTTTAGATAATCTTTTTCGCTACGCTACAGCGGTAGCGTGTCAGAAAGCCACTTGTCTAGAGCCTCATTTTTTTTGAAGAAACATTCGTCTTCGCATCGCCGTCGCAATCTTATTTTTTATGGTTCCGAACAAAAAACTGAACCCTTATAGGATCAATCGGGTCTCTATCTGTCAGTCCGTCTGTCTGTTTGTCTGTATGTCTGTATGTCTGTCTGTCTGTCTGTCTGTCTGTCCATCTGTCACAGCCAGTTGTCTCCGGATCCACTGGACCGATTATGTTGAAATTTGGTACACATATGGACTTCTGTGTCTGTCCAAATACGGACGCAGTACGTAAATCATTAAATTTTTTATTTGGGCGTCACTTTTCCTCAAAAGTCCATACTAAAAATTTCAAACTAGTAAATTTAAAAAGTAAGTTTTTGAACAATATCGTGAAATACATCAAATGAAAGGGCTTACTGTAAGGGTTTGAAATTTATTTTTTTCATAATTTTAAAATCAATTGTTTAAAAGTTATTCAAGAAATTAGACGAAAAATGACCATCACCCTTACCTCCGAAACTACTGAGCCTAAAATTTTGTAAAAAAATGCCGATAATAGATCTCTGCCTATGCATTATAGGAAAACCTATAAGAAGTCTATAGTGTTAAAATAACACTTTAAAAAAATGAAATTCGTTCGGAACCCTTTGCATGCGAGTCCGACTCGCACTTTTTTTAGTTTTTAACTATTGATAAGCACGCGTTTGACCTCTATCTTATCTAATGGTAAGCGATGATGTGGTCGAAATTGGAGCACGCTTGCCTAGAAGTAACCTATTCACTCTTGACTTAAAGACTCCCAGGTTGTAGCTCTCAGAAAACAGACTCTGGCAGGAAATTCCACACACCAAAACGTTTTGTGCGTGTGGAATGTCCACCATGTACCGGCGGCGCATTGCCGTTTGTTTTGTGGTACGATGGTGGAACTGGGTTGGCGGAGTTAAATTATGCAATTCCGTCGCACATTCCCCAAAATGCAACCGGTAGAAAAACGATAGGCTAGTAACTCGGCGTCGATGCTCAAGACTTTGGAGCCTCGACGAGCCTGACAATCTGACTAAAGTGTATGAAAAATTAGGTTTTCTGACAGATTGCCACTGATATGCAAATGCGAACGTTGTTTAAAAATTATTAAAATTGACCCTCTAATATCGAGCATGAGTTGTTATGCAGCGGCGCCTCTTATCGTCTCAAAACAAGTTCTATTAGAATTCATTAAGACGAACATATATAAACAGTATTCTATTATAGTGTTGCACAAAACTAGATAAATACTAGCAAAGTATTGCTAATGAATAGGAAATTATGCAAATTCGCCTATTAAAATATGTAAAGGAGACACATGTATTCTGACAAGTTGCGTCTCTTTGTACGTCATGTCAAAGAAATAAAAACATCATAGAAAGTGACCAAAACGGTCAGCAACGGACTACAAAGGGACATGGAGGCGATCGATCAGTGGAACGTGCGGCGCTCGCGCATGTGTGCGCGCGGGAAAGTAAAAGTCGGAAGGTGGCAGCGCGGGCGAGCGCGGGGTGCGGCGGAGGGGCGCGCGGGGCGCGGGCGGAGGGGCGATGCGGAAACTCTGCGGAAGATTACTTTTACTCTCGGCGCGGAGCCTGCGCGGGCGCCGGGGGCGGGGGCCGCCGCGCTCTGCTCCAACGACACACTCGCGTATTTAATTTACCAGTTACTAGTTAGTACTATTACGCAATAGGTGACCAATTAGAACTCTATGCACATGAGTTTGCGTGCCTCCAGTTATTATTAAAATGATAAGAACATTAGAAGTGTGCAGTCACAATACCCGCAAGTCGTTCAATCATCTTGTCACGTTCAACATACTCGTAGCACTTACACCGAGACTGACTACATCCTAACGAGCGCCATTCGTAATTGACCACCTAACAATGCTTTTTTATCTTGTGACAAACTATGACATTGTGACTATGATTAATACATTATTGCATTCGTTAGCAGCAAAAGACACACAGCACTCCGTAATCATACACTGTCTGTTTTCAATGAACGTGAAGTTTACCTTAGCCCAAGAAATAAATCATGAGTAACCAATTTACATTAACGACGTCCTTAGGAAAGCTAGACAATGGAGCCAGATAATACCTCACATGCAAGTTGCCAGAAACAACACTGAGTATAAATTAATAACTTTAGGTATGTGAAGCATTTAAACTACTAAAAAAACAACATGATGGTGTAGGCAATTTCTAACACGATCACTATCACTTAGGAGGACATTGTTAAGTTTTAAAAGTAAAAGTGGTCGGTGGGCACGAGCACGCGGAAGAGAGCACGTGCTGGACGCGCGAGGGGGGGAGCGGGTCGCGGGGGCGCGGCGCGGTGCGAGGAGAAAGTCGCGAAAAGGTCGCCACTTTTTCCCAAATATTCTGAGTGAAAGTGAGCGCGGCCACGCTCGAATTGATCAAAAAAGATACCTCGGAGCTATGACGCGCTCGCTCTGCTCCGCGCGCTCACCTCTCCCCCGCGCCTCGCTCCTTTAAGCTGACAGGGACCTGGTGGAGCGAAGTCTACACATGCTCCAGTTTCACATGAAACCCTGTCGCTACAGCCATCATTATCAGAGTATTTGAGATACTGATGACCTCTGTATACAGTCATTGGCACCTTGGTCGCTTTCAGATTCGAATCGTTACTCATTTTGACAATCTCCGTATAACATTGTTATTATGTTGTTATACACTGTACTAGAATTATAGAGATTTTAAATATATTGCTGACATGTTGGAGGCCGTAAATCTTTAAAGGTAACCCTAAACTGAGAGTAATACAGCCAGTCATTTCTGTCAACACCTCACCGTGAACACTTAAGTGAAGAGATCATGAAGTGGGTTGTCAAACCATGCAAACCGGAGGGAGTGACAGCTCTCTTCAAGCTTCATGCACAGAATGGCACTGTAGTTAACACAAGTCAGTGTGAACCACTTCTCAAGTCGTATTTGCATTTCACATTCGGTTCATATGAACAGTCACTCAGTACTTCAGCAGCTTCAGGAATCAAAAAAATGTCAAGTGCAAATGACGCTTCAAGTAGAGTGTTGCATAGAGTGTTGTCAAACAACACACGATGACGTAAGGACACGGTATCAAGAGAGCAGTGTTAAGAGCACGCATCGAGCATAAAGGAAGTGCAGGCGAGCGGACCAACAGTGCAACGAACCTAAAAACAAACACTCACAGATGGCAAACTTAAAATAATACTTTAGTAACTGGGGATGATAAAGATATAACATTTTAGATCAAAGCTGATCACAGTACAGCAGGAAAACTGAAGCTACCGTCTACCGGAAGATACTGTCTCATTTGCACAAGTTGATTCTAAGGTAGACGCCTGCGACTATAACTCTCCGTGTCAGCTTGTATTTCTATGTAACTGCCAGATTGTTTGTGACCTAAAGTTTATACCGATCTACCCTAAACTCAATAAAAATTGACGATTGAAACAACTCCCTGAATTGAGTACAATTAAAAGAGTTAGTCATGATTATTAATGCTGGCGGCGAGACTTTGTATGTAAAAAGTCATAATTCGAGGTTTGGGTCTCGACTGTTTTCTCCTCCAATATTGGACCGATATAAGAGATATTTCACAAACTGAATAAGAAGGATGTATACTGTGTCTTTATGTGTTCCTTTTTTATGAATAGTTGTTAAATTTGTACACTAGGACTCTGTTGACAGCGTTTTATCGAACAATTTTGAGCAGTTTGTGAGAGTTCTAGTGCTTATACGGTTAATAAATCATCAAAAAAGAAACCATAGAGACACAGTATATACCCTTCTTATTCAGTTTGTGAAATATTTCTTAAATCGGTTTAATATTGAAGGAGAAAACCATCGAGAGCCAAACCTCGAATAATGACTTTTTACATACAAAGTCTCGCCGCCAGCATTTCCTCATAAGTCCTTTTCGAATTTGAAAAGTGTGAATGTGGATAAGTAGTGCTATAATTAAAAAAATAACTCTAACCTTCTTAAAAGAGGAAAACCGTCAAGATGTTGTCAAACAAACGTCAGTAATCATAACAAATCACAAGAACGGCGAAGTGTTGGACGCTATTCTGAGAGCCAGTTCAACAAATTTTCAGGCAATGTTCGCATTTGCATCTCAGTCGCCATCTTCCAAAAATGTTTGAGGAATTAGGTTTTTTTGACACTATGCAAACGTTGCTTTCAAAGCAGTAGAATTAATTGGGTTTCAAAAATATAGATTGGTACATGAAGAGTATTTCTATACTAATATATAAATCTGAAGAGTTTGTTTGTTTGCTTGAATGCGCTAATCTCAGGAACTGCTGGTCCGATTTGAAAAATTCTTTCAGTATTAAATAGCCTAGGCTATAGGCTATCTATCATCAGTCTATCAGTTAAGACCAATAGGAGCGGAGCAGAAAAGTTGCGCGGGTCAACTAGTCGTCATATATTTGTGCTACATTATACTCAGTACCTACCTATGTGTATAACCCAGACTTTGAAAGTCAATCTAGGACAATCTTTCAGAAGAAGATGTAGAGACTCTATTTAGTCTTCTATCAGGTAGTTATATAACGTATGATAATTCAAAATGTTTTAAAGTAGTTTAGTATTTAAAACTCAGCTTAGATTATCTATGTTTTCTATCAAATTAATAATAAGAACTGGTAAAATTGCAGAACTCTATAAAGTAATGATTCGAATGAAAATTGAAAATATTCCAATGATAAAAAGTTATAATATTACCGAATGACAAAGGATATGTTTAGTAGTGTTGTTGACTTCTTTGCAGAAAAAGACGCGGGCAGAATCCAGTTGTTTAATAAATTAGCTTGAATCTAATAGCAAGAAGGATGACGGACTTCAGGAGTCGTTGTTCGGAAGTCAATGAAGCAGATTACTGTAATGAAGTACCAAATAATCCTTACTTCCTTACTAATATTATAAATGCGAAAGTAAGTCTGTCTGTCTGTCTGTTTGTCTGTCTCGCTTTCACGCCAAAACTACTGAACCAATTTAAATGAAATTTGGTACAGAGATAGTCTATAACCTGAGAAAGGACATAGGCTACTTTTTATCCCGGGAGTATGTTCCCTAGGGACCACGCGGGCGAAGCCGCTGGCAGAAGCTAGTCATCAATAAATATAAAATTACTGACTGGATGAGTGGTTGTGTGAATGACAAACAACGCACAGCCGATACTATTGGTCGTAGAAAGCTGAAATTTGGCATGTAGCTTCCCTATACTGGGAGCACTAAGAGAAGATTTCCCGAAATTCTTACGAGACCGGGAAAAACGGGATTATGTGCGTACGAAGTCGCAGCCAAAAGCTAGTGTTATGATAATCTGATACATTTTGAAAATGCGGTTTCAAGCAAAAAATAGCCAGCCTATTATTATAAATGGGAAAGTGAGTTTGTATGTTTGTCACACTTTCTCGCAAAAAACGCGCAACCGATGTTAATGAATTTTGACCGAGAGGTAGATGGTCCGATAGAATCCGGAAGATTGTAATAAATCTTTATTAGATTATAATTTCTCGATATATTATGAAAACATTGTTTTTCATACTAAAAATCCCATCCAAATTCAATATAGTTTCCAGTATATCCGAGGAAAAAATAGTTTACAATTTCACGCGATATTTTACAATCTAACGGCGTTTGCAATTTTTCGGTGACAGTTATATTCTGTTTTTTTTTTTTGTAAAAATAAAACTTGATAACGAGCCGTGGGCAAAAGCTAGCATCAAATAATTACAAACGTCCTTCAGTAAATCCTAATATTTAAAATTCTTTCGTTTCTGAGTGATAGAGTGACTGACAGACAACCCACAGCCGAAAGTACTGGTCATAGAAAGCTGAAATTTGGCATGTAGGTTCCTTGGGGAGTGTAGGGGAGCAATAAGAGAGGGTTTCTAGAAATTCTTACGTGAAAGGTAAAAACAGGATATGAGCGTACGAAGTCGCGAGCAAAAGCTAGTCTACACTAATATTATAAAGAGGAAAGATTTGTTTGTTTGTTTGAAATGAATAGGCTCCGAAACTACTGGACCGATTTGAAAAATTCTTCAAGAATGGATAGCTACATTATCAGGGAGTAACATAGGCTATATTTTATCCCCGTAATCCCACGGGAACGGGAACTACGCGGGTGAAACCGCGTGATATCCACTAGTTTATTATTAAGATGTCGAGTTATGAACTGAGTCTCATAAACCTGGGTTACCATGACACAATCAAACAAACTAAATAATAGAGTAACTGTTGTGTCAAGCCATCTCCGTCAATGTAGAGTTCATCTAGCTTATTATATTTTAGTGCATTTTATAAATCAACGGAGAAGTACTACAGCGTCTTAATTTCAGAGACGGTATAGCCTCGATTCAACCTCATTTAAATGGTAACCCATTCATTAGGTTACCCTTACCGAACTTATGTATGACAATTCGTAAGGTTTATACCAAAAACTATTTGAGTGAGTTAGCCTTATCATCGCTGTGCTATGAGTAAGTCATGAAAACCAATTAAAAACAATCATGGTATAAAACTATACTATCATGAACGGGTCAGTCAATCTTTTAAAATTGTTTTAAGATTATGAAAGGTATATGTCGTAATTCGTTCACTGAATAATAAGGATAACACCTGTGTAATAGCTGGTTTGAGGGGGTTTCCTATGCGGGGCATAATACGTTCAAGTAATTTGGCCAAACAGGCTGTTTCAGTTTTATCGAATTGGCGTTGACGAAAATTTGATCAAAAATGAGTTGTGAAATTGGCATGCATTTATTTATATTTCAAAACAGTATGATCGTACTGTTTGTTAAATGACTTGAACGTCTATAACGGCCTGCATTATACGTCCACGAGGTATGATTGAGTTGGGAGTCGAGGTGTGACACATATTTTTTTACAAGCCCTTAATTTTTAAAATCCGATCCCCCTTTTCGGTTTTTTGGACACTACTCACTTTTTTTTAAAGTGTGTGGTTTACTATTGTACACTGGTTTTTACTACTGTAACCTCAAACTTTTTGTAAACAGGCAATAAATAAATACTTTGATTCAGATTCGTTATCGTTACTTTATAACACCAAAAACCAAATTCAACGAGTCAAAATATTTTCATATGTACCAGACATACATAGCAGGTGAAAACAATTAGGTGATTGGTCTCTAGTTTCGGATTTTAGAGAAAGAGCGGATTTTTAACCCATAGAGACACTGCGACTTTTTGCACAAGCACATTCTCTGCACTTGATTCTTAAGTCACCTTCGATTGAATTATTTGACACAATTATAAACTAGTGTGCATGAGCTAACGGAATACGCAGCACTCAAGAAATCTTGACAGATGCGGATGCAGACCTACCGTTTTGTTACTGTAGGGTCACTTCCCCAAAGGGATGATTTTTAATGATGTCTATTTTAGTAAGAAAATATAGTAATGCCATTAGCGCAGTATTCCGGTCAGCGCGCTCCCGGGGCTTCCTTCCGTACTAATTGGGTTTAAGGTCGCAGAGCCTCCGCCGCCGGCGTCAAACATTAAGCTGTGCTCACCAGCAAACACAAGTACTAGTGACGGACGACGCAGTATAAATCGTATATGCTATCGATCGGCGTCCCGCTCTCGGAATGCGATACAAATACACGTGCCTAATGCGATAACAGACAGCGGACACAAGCCGCGACACGTGCGCGAGCGCGCTTCCTGGACCACAACACTTCTCGGGAGACACAGTCTTGGGACACAGAAAATATCAAAAATGTGGACAGTTATGGAAGTGTGGGTTGTGACGCGTGACGGCCTCGCTGATCTATCTCCTCGTGTTATCACGCATTATCAGCAGACGGTGACCCGCGACCGAAAACAAAAGCTACGCGTGTCCGCGACGCGACCAGCGCGAGCCGAGGAGTCGAGGAAGCGAAGGCGGGTGAAAGGCCCCGTTGACGAAACAAAGAACTCTCAATCGACCGAAAAGTTCGGTTGATATCGGCGCTCGCGCACTTTCTCTTTTTTCACGGCTCTCTCACGGCCGGCGGCGCTCGGGGCTCGGGGCAGCATCAATCACGAATCTGAGCGAGTGCCGCCGGAGAAAGTGCGCGCACGCTTCCTGGTGCCAGGTGACTACGAGTATCGGCGAGGAGAGCCACTGACCGTTGACGAAGACGTGTTGTCTCCAGATGTGGTACTGGTTCCAGCGGTCGTCGTCCTGAGCGTGGCCGTGCTGCAGCTGCGGAAGCGAGGGTAGCGGCGGGGGCGGTGCGGGGGGCAGCAACTGGGGCGGCGGCGCGGGCGGGCCCAGCGGCTGAATGGGCTGGTGCTGGTACTCCATGGGGTCGAGTCGAGGCGTTCGGGGACGCACTCGCTCAGTGCTCACTCATCGCGGCGGGCGCGAGGACGCGGCGTGCGAGCGCGTCGGCGTGCGGCGCGCGACTGGCGAGCGGCGCGGCGCGTGGGACCGCCCCGCCGCGCGCCCCCCCACGCCGCACTTCCGAGCACGCAACACATAGTTTTTAATTGCGGTGACATAATAGCCGCGATGCGCGATCACTCTCGCCGCCGATAGCTGTCGAGCGCGCATGTCGTGTGTACATAAGAATGCACGTGTCGCACGCCGCTTGTAAACAAAGCCGACAACTAGGTTATACGAGCACGCTGTGCCGCTAACATCATCACGTAATAACTGCGAGTACCCATTCATATACAATATCAAAACAAATAATGTAAAGCCATGTTGCTTGGTGTGGTGATAGCAAAACCCTACCTTAATGGAGCATCGGTATGGCCAGGCACAAAGCCTTATTGAATTCTCCTTGAAGTAACAGCTGAAACGAGTAAACAACAAACAAACGGCAATTTGGAATCAATTTGAAAACCAAACAAACAATAATTTTACTATAACGATTGATTGTTTTGGAGTCCACCATGGCCTAAAACACCACAACATTGCACCTAATTGTAACTTAAATAGTATAATTATTAGTATATAGGCAGCACGCGACCCGCTGAGCGGATATCGGACGCAATCGTACCCAAGCGCGCGTTGAAGTCTTTTGCTTGGCGCAACTTTCGCCCGGGGATAACCAGGAATTACAATATAACGACGTACTCGCGAGGCTTTTAAACGCCTGTTGATGCGTATTTTTTCAGATCGTGCTGTAATTGTTCCTATTCAATTAAATTTTCTTGTAGTTTACATACTTTACACTTTACTTACTTTTTTTTCATGCATGAGCAACAATGCAGAATTTTTTCAGAAACTATTCAAATACACATGTTAGTACAAGTACTGAAGCCTCTTTCTAATCGCTGGAATACATATGAAACAAACAGGAAATGCAGCATGATGATGTGCCTCATTAGTGTTACTACCACTGAGGCTATATTATATTGAACTCACTAATGCGAGGTCCTGGGATCAACTCCCAGATCGGGCTAAGTGATATTGGGGTTTTCTATTGGCTCGCCGGAGCCAGCCTGGGACTTAACATTGGTGTCGGCACGTCGTTGCTGAGCTAACGATGGATACGCCTCTACCTTCCTCTTTGGGAAAGCCATCGTGATGTTATGTGAGAATAGAATCCGTGAAATTTTGACGTTTTACAGCGACGACCTTTGATATATTCCGATCAGGCATAGTTTTATTAACCCCGATCAAAAAAGAGGGGTGTTAAAAGTTTGACCATCCGTCGAGTGCATCATTGTGTGCGCCGAACGATGCAAAATGGTTGCTCATTTTAACGAGGGTTGTTGCAAGGGGCTAGAATGAATTTAATATAATGCTTAAGATTGCTACTATTATAACGTCCACGGAAGAACTTAGCTGAACATTAAGCTATTATGAGCCCGGGCGGGCAACCGACACGAACATATACAGGGCCGGACTGGGACCCGAAACCGGCCCGGGCGTTTTAGATGTGGTCGGTTCTCCTCTCTCAAGAGTGAGGAAGACTACTCAGTGCCGAAAGCGCGGGGCCTGTGGCGAATTTTTTCTAAGGGTTTCCCTTGTTGTTTTTAAATAGCAAAAGAAAGTCGACCGCTAATCGGCCACACAGGCCTACCGGGCATTTGCCCGAAATGCCCTATGGCCAGTGTCGGACTGAGCATATAGTAATTGCATATTGTACTTAAAAATAACATCTCATCGGGAAAAAGATACTCGTAGTGCTACCGATGCGACGCCGACGGTAAGCTAGATTTGTCAATAAGACCTAATTAACTCAACGGCACCAACCGAGAAGTAACTTATTCAATAGTCTATATCTACTCAAAGCGAGGTAAGCAAACACGAATCCACAACACTCATCGACCTGGGCCGCCGACAAGCTCAGGCAACCATTAAAATTATTTCGAAACTATCCGAGGCTAAAATTTTCGAGTAGGTTTCGATGGCTCTTGCATTCTACACTCTCTTGACTCTGATGCTTTACAGCGCAATTCGACAGCATAAGTTTTCGAGAGATACGAATTTTAGAGCTCACTTCGGTTAAAACTTTTCATAAATTTAGCACTTCTAGCACTTCGTCAACTGCACATATTTCGTACGAACAATTTCCCCCTTTTCATCTACTTCAAGTATGAATTTCCAAAAGTCCCGTCTTAGTGCTCACTCACCTACATCATACTCCTTCAAGTATGAATTTCCAAAAGTCCCGCCCTTGTGCTCACCTACATCATAAAATGAAGTCTTGTGCAAAATTTCATGTTCATGGTCTCAAAAGTTTCGGGTTACTCCCGTTTGGTAAAACGCTCCCGTTTGGCAACGCTACATATTATAAATTGGTTAAGTAGGTATTTTTGTACATATTAAGTACCTGAGCACACCTCCAAGTATAGTACTAGTAAAAAGAAAAGAAGTCCAGATTTTGAGTTACATAAAATAGCTATGTTCAGTTCTAATTTTATAATTATATGTATTCAATTTTTCATTTTTTTTACTAGACTTTTTTTGTATACCATCTCACAGTTAGCCACATTTGGAATGAAAAAACAAAGATAAAACACAAAACACAGACAGCACAGACAACCACAGCGACAGTTTAAATAGTTAAATACATTTTTAACCCTCGACGCAAGAATGACAGGGTGTTAAAGTTTGACCTGGCGGTGTGTGTGTGTCTGTCTGTGGTATCGTAACTCCCGAACGGATGAACCGATTTTGATTTTGTTTCTTTTTGTTTGAAAGAAGAATTATTCTATGATTGATGAAAATCGGTCCAAGATGACCGCCGCCACAAAATAGCGGATTTTTTTTTCTCACAACTCCCTCATTATTTTTGTCAAATGAAAGGGCTTGTTTTGTAGAAAAAAATGTACTCTATATTGAAAGAGAATGAGCAATATTAAGTAACGGAACGAAAATTAAAAATAAAAAAAACAACAAACAATTAAAAAAATTAAAAAACACGCCTGGCGTGTCTAAAAATGAACTAAAAAATGAAAAACAAACATTCACCCAAAAATTTAAAACTGAAAAACAACTTTCTATTGCAGTCGGAGGACCTTTAAAGAAATGTTACAGAGTGCTTACTGTCCCCCGACTGCAATAAAAAAGTTGTTTTTCAGTGTTAAATATTTTTACAGATACTTGATAGTGCAAAACCAATTTCTTTCCCTCGAAACAGAAATCGGAGAACAAGGAAGTAAGGAGGAAATGGCGGACACGATCATACTATGTAATGGGAACCTCCTCCTTTTTTGGAAGTCGTTTAAAAAGAAGTCTGATACTGGAACTAGTAACCGAAAATTGTGTGTTAATGATTTGTCATGGTATGCGGAAAATTAAAGAATATTTCATGAGGAAAGATTTACTATGAATGGTAGAGTCGATGTCGGCGAATATGACTGTATGGAAGAAGGATGTCTTTGTGCGCCAACCCCAAAAAAAATACGATGAGGATAGGAGGAGATACCTCAATAAAAGTTGTTTACAATATTTGAATATAGTTTCATATACATACTTTATTGCAGGGCTTCGTAACTCCACATTTATTATTGGTTTGAAAATTTCACCTACTTATATTTAATTGGAATCAAAGTAAAAGTAAAATAACATGAAATAATCAAAAAATCTTGTAAAAGTAAGGAATAAAAGGCAAATTTGATTTTTACAATTATTTACAGCTAATGTCCAATCGAGTCTGTTTGATCAATTTAATGGCGACAGTCGCAGGCCCTATTATTATTATTTTTAGGGTTCCGAACAAAAAACGGAACCCTTTTAGGATCACTCGGGTGTCTATCTGTCTGTCCATCTGTCACCGCCAGTTTTATCCGGATCCACTGGACCGATGCTGTTGAAATTTGGTACACATATGGACTTCTGTGACCCAAACACGGACGCGTTACGTAAATTATTTAATTTTTAGTATGGGTGTCACTTTTGGGGGTCAAACTAGAAACTTTCAATTTTTTTTTAACAATATCGTGTGACATATCAAATGAAAGGGCTTACTGTGAGGGTTTTAAATATATTTTTTTTATAATTTTAAAATAAATGGTTTTGAAGTTATTCAAGAAATTAGACGATTAATGACCATTTCCACCCTTATCTCCGAAACTACTGACCCTAAAATTTTGAAAAAAATTTAGATAATAGATCTTTACCTATAGATTACAGGAAAACCTATAAGTAGTCTGTAGTGTTAAAATAACATGTTAAAAAAATAAAATTCGTTTGGAACCCTTTGTACGCGAGTCCGACTCGCACTTGGCCAGTTTTTTTTAAAACTTTATGTCCTATTATATAGGACTTAAACATTACTGGTGACATGAAAATCTGCGTAAAAAGTTATATTGTTTCGGTTTTACACAAGCGAGTTATGTTTTTAAAAAAAGCAGAAAATTGTTCTTAATTGCAAAATCTGATATGAGATTGTTTGATTCGACGCCGGTCGGCGGCGCATGCGCATACTGCGATAGCGACGACAATGGTGTTTACTCGACACGACCAGCTGGCGTTGACTCACATACTCACTTCGCACACTCGTCCATTTTTTCAGGAATTTCACAACAAATATAACTTGACAGCGTTTTAATAATATACCAGATAAGTACCTAGTAGAAAAGATTATAACTCCAAGATCAAACACATGTGCAACGTGAATTAATCCGCACTGGAGCCCTATTATGATGTGCAAATGCAATCATGATTTTGTTGCGAAATAGGGATAGTGTTAAGCATTTTATATCTCCATTCCTCTCTGTCACAGTTCTAAGATGCTATATTTGGGCGCCATCTTTCCGGCGGGCACCATGCCCTCTTTCTGATAACCTCCACAGATTTATGACCTGCATTCATTCCATCCTGGTTACATGAATTAACAGCTCACTTCGTGATCACTTCACCTACGCCTTCACTTCAACATATTTACAGAATCGCACTGCTGAACAGGAAGCCTATCTCGATTAAGTTCACTTTGTTGAATTTTTATTTATTGATTTATTTCAATGAATAAATAAATAAAATGAATGTTGAATGTTGGCACTAGTTGAATCCGCTTTATTATTTCTGGACTCGAAATGCTACAGGAAAATCGAACAGAATGCCTAATTAACCCAGAGTGTTCTCATTTATTGAGTAACGTAATATTTGAAAATTTGCTACCGTTTTCGCCTGCTCTAAGACTTACAGCCTTTTATCAGCTCACAGAGCTTGCAACTCTTAGCAAAAGCCGGCTAACTTGCAAATAGGTATTAAAGTGGTTAACAAGATTTTGTAACAAAGAAGATGCTTACTAATTTTGAAATACTTACCTACCCTTTTTACAAAACCATATTTATTTTGTTTTTTGTGTTACCATCAACATCATTTTGCCTTTACCTTGTTATTTCAGATTTATTTGTTTTTCAATAAACTAGCTGTTCTTTAAGTTAACTGAGTTTTTGTTTTTAAATAGTGTTAAAAAGTGTTCAAATTATTCTGACAAGTTTCGTTACATTTGTGTAGTTTTTTTTTACCATTACATTCCCAAAATCGCGATTAAAAAGTTAGTCTCCCCAGAAATTCTTACGGGAACAGGAAAAAACGAGATTGCGCGTACAAAGTTGAGGGCAAAAGCTAGTAATTAATAAAATCAGCATGCAAACTTTGGGAAAAGAGTGAGTCAGACTCGCCTGCCGAGGGTCCCGTACCTTATCAGGAAAAATGATTTATCATAGTAAAACTAGTTAGTATAAGTTTGTAAAAATGCTGATTAATAAGATTAGGCTTTGGCATATTGGACTAATGGTGGTAGATAGAAGTCGATTGATTTTAGAATATTTGGTCGGGTGATCTAGAAGGAGCCTGTAGTGCTATTCTGTAATAACATTTTCGAGTCTCGACAGCGGAATCCGAGGTGAGTATAAACATAAGACCTTTATGTTGTCTATACTAATATTATAAAGAAGAAAGATTTGTTTGTTTGTTTGAATTGAATAGGCTCCGCAACTACTGGACCGATTTGAAAAATTATTTTAGCATTGGATAGCTACATTATCAGGGAGTAACATAGGCTATATATTATCCCCGTACTCCTACGGAAACGGGAACTACGCGGGTGAAACCGCGTGACGTCCACTAGTGTGTGATAAAGTTCACTTTGTGAGCTTTGTCACTCAGGTGAATCTCGATATCGAAATGGTTACTTACAGAATAGACTAGCTGATAGCAACAGTAGGAAAATCGTTCTACAGCGACATGAAGTGTAGGTACCAGCCGCCATTGTGCATTCAATTGTGTATAGAAACCATGAAAGCCTTTTTGTTTCTTTACTAGTGTAAGTAAGTATCGTGTTTGAGTTACCGACTCGGAACGATTGGGGAAATGTAACAATATTACAATCATTTGACAAAGGAGGGCTTATCTTGTGTGATTGTTTCAAAGCCGCTGAAACGCGGCTCCGATCCATCGATGTACTTCATATCCTTATAACAACATGCATTAGGAATTTAACAAAGGTTAACAAACATAAGATTAGTAAGGCCGTGACCGAGTGACGGAACTGGACTAACTGGATGGACTGGACGAAAAAGTGTTGATCAGCCGGCGGCGACATGGACGGATGACATTTTTTCCATCGCAGGTAGAACCTGGATGAGGGTGCACAGGAACGTGGGGATTGGCACAAGAAAAAAACTTTTTAAAAACACCGACTTCCGAAATTAAAGTATTTTTTTACTTTGTAGTGTTTTTTTATATTTGGAAGTATGTTGTAATTATTTGTCAAAGTTTTTTTTTCACTGTTTAGTGGTACCCCCACACCTAACAACACCACTGGAAAATTGCAGGAAAGCAAAATATGCAATTTCGTTTACTTGGATGACAAAAAACCGTCATCCAAGTAAACGATTTCCATCTATTTTGATTTAAAAGCTATACTTCCTAACCGATTTTGATTAAAATCCATGGAATCGGAAAGTATTTCCTTTCAGATAAAAAAAGATTTTTTGGTAACAAACATAACTTTTTTCTGCTTATTTATAGACACGCGTTTGACCACCATCTCACCTGATGGTAAGCGATGATGATGTCGAAGATGGAGCACGCTTGCCTAGAAGTAATCTATTCACTCTTGACTTAAAGATTCCCAGATTGTAGCTATCAGGAAACACAGACTCCGGCAGGGAATTCCACTCCTTAGCTGTACGCACTATGAATGTGTTCCCAAAACGTTTTGTGCGTGTGGAAATTTTAAATACTACCGTTTTCGGCTCCTCCTTTTTTTGAAGTCCGAAAAGAGAGGCCTACGCTCAACAGTGGGAAGTCGGGCTGTGGATGATGATGATGAGGCGAAACTCTGCTATAGGATTAAATTTTTGACATGAACTCTATTCTATACTTTTATATCGATAAGGTGAAACGAAGTGTATCTGGTCATTTAGATTAAAAAAAGGACTTATTTCTAGCCATACTTCAATGAATAAATTATATTATTTTTGTTTTTAAATATTCTGCAGCTGCGAGTTTCTGAACTTTACGTGGTATGCGCACACGCCGGCGCGTCCTCTGACCGCTCATTCGATCCCATCTAATACAAACACTGAGACGAGTGTGTTTATCAATCAAACCTCTACTTCTAGGAATTTCTTTTAATATTCAATAGTATTATCTGGGTAAGACGTCACAATGAACCGCGGAAATGAAACACGACACCTGACAAAATACACTACACATAGGTTGATAGGTATAGCAAGTACAATGGGTGGATTTGTCGAGTTTTTCAGTAGGTAGTGAACATTACCTAAATGAAAAAAAAAAACAACTAAATCTAGGGGCACGGGGTTCATCAACATTTTCCGTGTTTATCTTTGGAGATACTAGGCTGATCAAAAAGTAATGATAATCGGCTATTTTTCGTTTTGCTCGGCGCCTGCGGGTCCTAGCGTGATGTTAAATAGCATGTGGCCCTCAAGAATTGAGCTTGCATCATCATCTTCCTGCTCTTATCCCACGTTATTTAGGGTCGGCGCAATACGTTTTTTTCTTCCATTCTGTCCTATCAGCCGTCACACTATCACTATCTCTCTTTTCTTTCATAACGCTCCTCACACAATCCATATTTTCTTTGGTCTTCCTCTCCCTCTCCATCCATCCATATTCATAACTTGAGAATTGGGCTATCCAATGCAACAAAAAAAAACTTGAGAGGTGTCAAGGGACACCCGGATGGAACGAAGTTCCTTTCGATTAATTAGTGAAGGAATTGTAATAAAATTATTTTTTTTAAGTTATAATAATATTTTTTATTATTAACAAGTATAATAAAAAAACTTATTCAGTAGGCTCAATTTTAGTAATAATTGGCTTGTCAAAATAACTGGCTTGCTTTCTATGAGAGAGAGAGAGAGAGAGAGACAGACAGAGAAACACGCGCACGCCGCACGGCTTACAACTATAGCAAAAAGTGTCGTTTCAACTTTTGATCTTAATTTTTTCCGTCTAGCCCCCTTTCGCAACGCGCGATAAGGAACTTCATTCCAAAAACAAATCCGACTGGTAGTTCCAGAGATTAGCACGTTCAAACATACAAAAAACTCTTCAGATTTATTATTTGTATAGAAAATAACTGATTATCATTACTTTTGGATCAGCCTGATCCCAAAGACCACCTGAGGCTCTAGACAAGTGACATTTAGTTTGCGGTAGCGTGGCAAAAGCGATTGTCAAAACGTCAAAAATATATGGGATTGACAAACGCTGTCGAAATGTCTTGTGATAAATCCCTAATATTTTGGCGTTTTGACAATTGCATTCGCTGATAGAATGGCACATTGTCTAGAGCCTCTGGTTTAGGTCAGATAGTCTGCTGTTTCATGAAAAATACACACAGTCAAGCCGGATACTTCGACCGATTATACTCGTAGCTCGGAAAAACCTTAGCAGATCGAATGAAACAAGATCGGACCAGCTAGTGGGCGTAGAGACTTCCGTTACTCGAAATAAAGTTTCTTTTTCGGAAAAAGGTCAAAGATATTATTATTTTACGAACTTAATTTAGCTTTCTTCCTTTTCTGGAAATAAAATGGGGTGCGATGGTGAACGGAAGCCTGCCTGGGTAGTAATCTCGCTATGCTTCTTCTCCGACTTTGTACATCAATCGACGACACATGACACAGCGTTAAAATAATGTTTTAAGTATGATGAAGACATAAGTGCATAATGATAAGACTCGAAAGAAAAGTATCAGAAATTAAGAACAGGAACAAGTCAAAAGATCTGTGTATAAGGAGGCTGCGCTAGCAACCACCGATTGGCGGTAGCGCGATGCGTGATGAAAGTAGTCCGTGCGTGTGTGCGTGTGGCTGTGCGAGTGTGCGTGTGAGCGATAACCCGAGGCTATCGCGCGCACTTGAACTCGCATTATTTCGTACTGCTTTATTCCGCCGATATAATATCGTTTAGTCATATTGATGGCTACGAGAGCCAGTGAGGCACGAGATTACTATGAAGTTCGAGTTTGCTTCCTGGTTACTGTGGGTTTATAAATGTTATTTATATTATTGAAACCAACACACGCTTTTTGAATATTTCCTTTTTTTCACATATGTTTCTATCGCCACGTGATGATGATCTATTCAGATTATCGATGAAAAATGATGAGGACATGTCTTCTTCGTAAAATTCTGTAACTGTAGATAGTTACTATTTTCAGCAGTTATAAAACGTATTCAAAAGAGGATGTGTAACTCAGGGTAACCCCCTGCTCAGCAATGTAAGGTTTCAATGTCAAGGACATCGCGAAATCACCGCTAATTTTAAGTAAAAGTATTTCGTCACCTTTAAATAAATTAAAAGGTACTTGTTCCCTTTACGTTTTTTGAAACCTCAGAACCGAAAACGTATGGAACGTCCTCATCATCTTCCTGGCTTATCCAATGTTACTTGTATTTACATTCTGTCCTATCACCCGTCACTCTATCACTAACTCCCTTTTCTTTCATATCGCTCCTCACACAATCCATCCATCTTTTCCTTGACCTTCCTCTGCCTCTCCATCCATCCACATTAATATTCATAATTATTTTAGTTACATGCGTTTCATCCCTCCTCTTCACACGACCATACTAAGACAAGCTATCCCCTTGTATCTTTTGCGTCACTGACACCACTTTTGAACTACCTCTAATGTACTCATTTCAAAGCCCTCAACCCTGGACCAAGAAATTTGGTTGAGTTTGTTTTATTTTTTGCTAACTCCAACTGTAAACCTTAAAACATCAACAGCTACAAATGAGACACAAACGGAGAGTTTTCCCCTAAGCTAAAAGTCCAGTTTAAAATTGATTATTTTTAAACCAAGGCCAAGTCAGTAAAGAAAGCAATGACACCGAAGAGAGAGCATGAAAATGACTTCCGTGGTCTAATTTGTAATGTCTCCTTGCAAAGTTCTTGAACCTTATACTTTATGCTGTAATTAATGTGAAATCTCATAAAAAGAGCGTCTTTTAGAAAATATGGCCTAGGTGTGATGATACGCGAACATATTATTATTGTTACAATGGGTCCCAAGAGAGGTGTCACTGCCAAAACTCGGCGCGGCTCGGCCGACAGGTTTCACTTTCATGGGAGAGAGCGGGGGGCGGGCTGAGGTGCGGCGAGCTACGGGGCAGAGGGAGGGGGGCGTGCTCGCCCGCGCAAGCCTCTTACCACAAAAAATAAGCAACTTTTCCTTTCTCAAAATCACGAACACTTTCACCTTTGCCGAAACCTGCGCGAAAATACCGCAGCACTTAATGCGCGTATTAGCATAGATGCACCGTTTAGTTTCACTAGCGGTGCCAGCCCGGCCCACGTGCCCTGCTCCTGCGCACACGCACCTAACATAATATCTGCAGTTACTGGCGTCATCTCGTATGAAACATCCAATTAATTTTCCATGTGTTCGATTGCATTGTTATCGTCCGCAGTCCGCTTTCAGAGAGGTTTGTAACTATTTCAATGGCAACTCTAACTATAAATATGCTTATCACACGACCGTTTGGAGTATTCGTACGAGTGCTATGTACTCAGAAAATGCTTCCGAGTATCGCAGTTCGACTTTCTAAATGGTCGATAAGTAATATCTGTGCCAAAAACCGAGTAATTCAGGCTCTGTCATGTGGTAGGACTACATTAATATAAGACGGTGTAAGTAGGTCGTTGCTGTGGAAAGGAGCGACGATCCACGAGGACGAAGACAATGCGAGCCACATGAGAGAGGAGACAATGGAAGCTAGAGCTAGTCGGGTGCCTGCAGGAGACGGCTGGAACTTGCCGCGGTTAGGGTATCAGCTGACTGGCTTATCGCGCTGTTATCGCGCCATTGTACGCGAACAATAACACGCGTGTTTACAATGGCGCACCTGGCTGTGCTAGCCTCACCAAGTCAATACCACAACACCATGAGACCACTTGCAAATAACCATCAATAATTCTACCCTGAAAAATTCTACCTAGATTATTCATTGACGAACTGATCGGTTATCTAAACGGCATTCAACACAAATTCATTACCACCTTGTAATTGATGTATATTTACAGCCTGACCTATCCGGAAGCTTCCTACGTATAAACGATTGGTGGTATAACTTTAAAGTTTTGCCAGTGACAGCGTCAAGCCGGAGTTTCGTACCATTTAGAGGTAGATATAATGACAGATTTTTGAAAGCGACTCGGACGACCTTGCCGGTATCTTTGTAAACGCAGATGTGTTCACATTGCCCACTTTCTCCGCTCTCCTCCGCGGGCCTCGCGACGGTCCATTTCGTTTTGCCAAACTATTCGAGAGGGCCCAATCCTACGCTACTTCAATTTTATAGCAAAGAAACACTGTTATAAAAGTTTACAAGCTATGCTAAATTAATTTCAAAACAATAGAACGGCTGATTGTATCCGTTTCAATGCCAAGTTCATGAAGTGTTTCATGAACGTGACACTGTCGCTAGTCGCGAGTCGCCCACAGGTGACCTGAACTTCCGTCAGACCGGCTCTTGCTAAGGAAGGTAATTAAATAAAAACAATGTTAAACAGTAGCGTACTGACCCCTAATCAAAGACGTCATGGCCCGGGGTTGCAAACTGCGTGGGGGGGCTTCTCCAAGAAAAGCATTATCACTATTCTTAGAGTGCAGAGTTTTAAAATTATGGAGCTCACTGCAATCGCTCTGACATTGGGATTTTATGCATAATTCAATAAAATAACTTCTATATCCATATAAATGGTAAACACCTCCTAGGCTTAATTTTCGAGCCTGCTCCATACAGGTATTTGAGGACTGTAACTAAATGGTTGGCAGTGTACAACTGTCAACTCTGTAACTCATAAACCGTAACCGTCTGTTGAAATTTTCAGAGAGCGTGTATTTGTACTGCGACCATAATAATAAAAATAAAATTTAAATTTTTAATATTATTTATAACCTCCACCAGCCAGTAATTATCTAAATACAAGAGACGTGATTTTTTCAGTTTTTGTTACAGAACGGTTCGTCTCAGAGTTGACCGGTTTTTTTTCTTGTAATTATTTTCTAGTTCTATTATCTTTTTGTACCTATACGGTTTTATCAGTAGTATTTGTAACTACAGATTAGTAGTTGGTAATTTTGCCCCCTAGAAAGGGTGAACAGCTCATCCTTGCTAGCTACTTGGTTCCAGTTTGGTTGACTTTTTAGGGTTCCGTGCCAGAAGGATAACCAACGGAACCCTATTACTAAACCTCCGCTGTCCCTCCGTCTGTCTGTCAGCGGGCTATATCTCATGAACCGCAATAGGTAGGCAGTTGAAATTTTCACTTAAACATTTACAATTAAACAATTACAATTATTATACTGAGGTACAGAACCCTTCATGCGCGAGTGCGACTCGCACTTGACTGGCGTTTTTTTTTTTTTAATTTGTTGAAACTTTCTACATCGTATAAGATTTGGCAACGGATCTTTACCAGAAGTACGTTCCCTTCAAAATATCCCGCGGCCGAAGACGCTAACAAAAACTAAGTATCTGCCAACACTCAGGGTTGATATGATTTAAATAAATCAATGATTTAAATCAATACAAGAAATGCAGAGGATCTTGTGGCACGACTGGAGCCGTTATCCAAAGCTCTAGACAAGGTACAGAGCGATAAGTGTTCTATTTCAGATAGTGTTCTTATCTGGAAAGAATTAATAGAACATCTGGAAGAAAAACTAAACATGATGCAAATGAGGGTTGTCATGAATCGTTACCGCCAAGCCATGACACCGGCTCACTATCTAGCCTACATGGTTAATCCAAAAATCCGATTTAAATCAAATTAATCCGATTTAAATCAAATAAATCCGATATTTTTTATTTTATTAAAAAGTCATGATTTTTATCAACCCTGCCAACACCTTTTAAATATTGTACAACTAGTTGACCCGCGCAACTTCGTCTACTCCGCTCCTATTGGTCTTAGCGTAATGATATATAGCCTATAGCCTTCCTCGATAAATGGGCTATCTAACACTGAAAGAATTTCAAATCTGACCAGTAGTTCCTGAGATTAGCGCGTTCAAGCAAACAAACAAACAAACTCTTCAGCTTTATTCATTAGTATAGATATAATTAAGATATACATAAACGAATGGCGACACCCGACTGTATCAAAGTTAATTGAAGTGCACCTAGGAGAAGTGTATCTCAAGTGACAGGAATTCCAGTGTACATAGTTCCCATAACATTTGTGTAGCAGATTAAGTAGATTATATAGATACATGCTAACAGAGTAGACCTAGGTCTAGTAAGCTATTGACGTCTTGATGAAACCAAGGAATTATTAAAAGCGATCAATGGCTCTATACAATTGACATCAAAGAGCCAATTCTACTATTTTTTAAACAGCGTTCGCGTCGGAACGTCAATCAAGTATGAGATTGACAGATTGACAGACTGACAAACGCTGTTGACATGCCACGTGATCAATGCCTTATATTTGACATTTCGACAATCGCCATCGCTGGTAGAATGGCTCTTTGTCTAGCGCTTTAGGTCTACCAAACTATTCGTTTCGCTTTTATTTCGTTGATGAAAACAAGGGTTAAGCGAGAGACACACTGGTCCCACGTACGCAACGTACGCGATGCAACGTGGGCGAATTGGTATGCACACTTGTCCCGTGTATGCAACGTAAATTGGTATCAGACGCTGTTGTAATTTTTCAGAAGGTGCACTAGTGTGTTTGCAAGTCACGTTATCTGATTCTGATAGCAAATTTGAGGATGATTTATTAAGTTTACTATTTTTAAATGAATATTTCCGCGTCACAAACTAAAGTTAAGAACAGGAAATATTAGCTAATATACAAAGTGAAAAAGTTGGAGAATATGCTAGATCGATCAGCTGTTCATCTCCTCCATTTTTACTATTTTGACAACAAAACATGGGCACCATAGGTCTATTTGTCTGTTTATGACGTGCTACGCGTAAGTTCAAGAAGCACACTGCCACACGCCTGGGATAGCTTACAAATATCCCCTCCACCTTCCCATGCCGAACTGGTTGCTTACGATAATTGCGTTTCTATTGCATAGTTTTTTTATATAAGATCATAATGCGTTGCATACGTTGCATACAGACCAGTGTGTCTCTCGCTTTAGGTAGTCAAACCGACAAGGATTGTCATGAAAAAACATTAAACTAGAATGAGAGGCTACAACCATTATACATTACAAAGAAACGTAAGCACGTATAACGTAAGCCACCGGCCGCAATAAAATAAAACATGAGTGTCAAAGTCAAAGTGAAAAGGCGAGTTGTAACCTTAACCTCGCGCAGTCATTCAGCACTGAAACCAATTTAATTTTACAATCTCTAACACTACAGGTATTTTTCTGACACTGAAATAAAGACCTGCACAGCTTTCTAAGTGTAATACAACAGATAATTCAAAATTGAATAGCATTAATTTGCATGTGAGAGAATTTGAGTAGAACTGCCCATGAATGGAACGAAACTCTCGAGTATCGCATCAGTGACATCTCGCGTCAAGCAGCAGAACTAGATCCGCGCAGAGCTCCACGCGAGTGTTGTCGTCCGCACCGCGCGCGGAAGAAGTAAGGTGCCACCTCATGGAGTATGTTGCTGCCTAAATTTAATAACGTAAAATTAATACCACGCTCGAGGACCGCGGGCAGCACTCGAGGCGTCACGTGCGCACACGCACACTAGCGCGACGTGTACGAACGTGTGTCATTAAACCGGCACGCCTACCGCGGCGATTTCTTGATGTATGCATGTTTGTGTGGAAGTAAGCTACGCTCGTTTACGATTCTTAACATTGTTCAATCTTGCATATTTATGATATTCTAATTAAAGAAACATATCGACACATGTTCAGTATTTGATTGCACTTGCCGATTCCCTGACAAAAGGTGATAGGCGAAAGGTGATATTTCCGTAAATGTTGTAAATTGAGCACGTGTAAAACGCCTCAACATCAGAAATATAGATTTCACAAAGTACGTTTATACAAACTCTGTTTCAGCCGGTCATAAAGCTGAATCAGATGAAAAAGATACAGAAACCTCACACGGGACCACAACAAGCCCGTCACAACATAACATAACTATAGAAATAAAATGATATACATAATATAAATAAATAAATTCATTCATTAAGGATGTGAGAAATAGTGGACGCACTGACGACATATGATACACACAAATAGTAATGGGCATATTCAGTTAATAAAGTACGTATTCTAAAATGTCAACTTCAATCGAAAATAATCCTCTGTATCAATAATCTGCTGTAGGATACAAAAGAGCATGTTTCAAAACCGATTTCAGAAGACTACGGTTTGCAAAACCTTTAAGTTCGAGTATGGAATACGTTTAAAAAATAAAACTGAAACATGTTTTTTTGTGTTGAGAATAAACTTTTGATTATTTTTTTTTGTAAAATCAGTTCAAACCTCGCGAGTGGTTATGTACGACGACGAGTGAAAAATACTATATGGGTGCCGAAATGGTGTGGTGAAAAATTATATGATGTTTTACTATAGAAGATTTCATTAAAAGTCTAAGAAAAATATAAGTCTATGCTCAGAACCGGGAAACTCGCCGACAGAGCCCAAACAGGAGGCCTCAGCAGCTTTCAGCCTCAAATACCCCAGTAGGTCCCTGTCTCAGCCTCATACGCTGAGAGTGGACTTCTGGAGTGGCGACCGCGTACCGGAAGACGTAACGTTGGAAGCCCTCCCACAAGGTGTACCGATGACCTGATGAAGGTCGCGGGTAGCCGATGAATGCGAAACGCACAGGACCGGTCGTTGTGGCGACGCTTGGGGGAGGCCTATGTCCAGCAGTGGACGTCTTTCGGCTGATATGATGATGATGATACTTCAGGTAAAATAGAAACTAAATCGTAATATAAATACAACTAGCATACGCGATTTCATACCCGGAAGTCACGTGAAAATCTTTGCGTTGTCTGTTTGTCACTCGCTTAGTAACTGCAGATTTTTATATATTAGGATAAGACAATGATCAACGCGTGTCAATTGTTGCAAGTTAGGTCTTTCCGACCTACTGCGAATACGAACACATGGCGCTTCAATGTATTGTATTATTGTAATGTGATCCTTCCAATTTTAAAGCTATTTTCTGATTATGTAATTACTTTAGGCATGAAATTGTTCATCGTTACGATACAAACTATCATCATTGCATTGTGTCATAGAATAGTTTATAGTTTTGGGCAAATTGTAAATTTTCTTACGACCAGGATCTACAACCAGTGCGCCCTACCCGTAATAACTTACGGAGCCCAAACGTGGACACTCACCATAGGCCTAGGTCCACAATTTCAAGGTTGCTCAGCGTGCAATGGAGAGAGCAATGCTCGGGGTTTCTCTAGTGGATAGAATTCGTCATGAAGTCATTCGCCAGGGGACTAAAGTCACCGACATTGCGAATAGAATCAGCATGCTTCCACTTCAGCATACTGATTCTGTGAGAGTGAGACGGTCGGTGGAGCAGACATGTGTTACAGTGAAAACCGCGTGTGGGCAAACGCAGTGTAGGCCGCCCTTCGGCACGATGGATCGATGATTTGAAGCTGGCAGCGGATAGATGCGGACTGCTCAATATGGTTGGCGCTCTTTGGAGGAGGCTTACGTTCAGCAGTGGACGGCAATTGGCTAATATGATGATGATAATGAATGTAAATTGAACAGAACAGTACATAAAAGAGCCAATAAATTGTCCAGATCCACGTTGTGGCACGGGCAACTAGCTTCAACTTACTGACATACAATTGAAAAGTGCCGGCGCCAAATGGTTTAATTGAAATAAATTCTTCTAGTACGTAGTCGATACAAACAAGTTTGCACGTTATGACTCGCACACAATTATTGTGAGCAGGCAACTCGATACCTAGTACCTAGGTATACTATAAGTACTGTGACCTTACCCTAACGATTAAGGAAATAAAAGAGGAATCTTCTGTAAACCACCAACTACTGTCCGAATATTTATTAGCATGATACTATGTTCTACGAGTGGCATTTTTTTATCCTTAGTCGCACCCTCGTGGTGCGCGTCCAGGTCATCTCGCCACCGCTTTCTGGGCCTCGGCGACACCGTCCATCCTGGCACCTATTGCGTCAAGATTTTTACCCTACTGTTATCGTGCATGCGGCCAATCAATGTGAATCCCATTTGAGCCTGGCAGCCTTTTTGCCCTCTAGTTCGAGGCGGCTCAAGAACGAGTGTCTGGAAAGATATGAGGGTGACCGTGGCCAGTAGTGGTCAGTAAGGGAATCTAAAAAAAAAGTAGTTCCCACTGAGGAATACAACACGGAGCAACAACATGGAGGTGACAATCACATAAACTTACTATGCAACAACTATCGTGCTAACGTGCAACAAGAAATAGAAGAAGAAGCATCAAACAAAAACCGAAAACCATGACAACATCATATGGGCGAGTTACCTGGCTAGCTAAGACGGACGCACAGCGAACAGACATGTGGGAGGTAAACATAATGTTACCGAGAGTAAATAAAACAATTTTTTTGGTTTTTAACAAGAACGAGCGTGGCAATTGAGAGCTTGTCATGCTGACACAAAAAAAAAACAGATGGTGCTGATAAACTGGGTCCAGGGGCGGCGGACTTTCATTCGGACCCGAGGTGGCGGCGCGTGGAGTTCCCGTGCGCCCCTCTTTGACGTCGCGGGGGCAGTCAAACACCTCACTCCCCCGCTGACTCGAGGTGGGCCGCAGAGGCGGGCACCGGATTACGGAAATCCCCGGCGTAGGTGAGAGTTGGAATACCGGGGTGGTTTAAGTCAGGAAGAGTCTGACAGACCCCTCCGCCCACCCCAGGGTGGAGGACATCCATGAGAATTTCCCATCGTTGAAAAAAAAAAAGATGGTGCTGATGCACGCGTCATTTTCGGTGAACGGGCGCCGTCAGTTGGAACTGGTCATATCTTACCTGCCACTGGCTTATTTTAATCTGTACATTTTGAATTGTTTTTAATACTTTCTTGTTTCTTAGCATTGTCCTCACATTTAAAAGCAATCAAAGATAATGTTAACAATTTTGTAACACATCACATGATTTAAAAGTAAGTATCCGTGGAGTTTCTTGCACGTTCTTCTCCATAGAGATCGACGCTATGGAACGTGCAAATAGCTTCATGTTTTTGACTGACCGACTTTGACAAATCAAAAGTGCCTGTAAATATATTTCATGTCACGGGTAGCCAATGGATGCGAGACACACAGTACCGGTTGTTGCGCCGACAATTAGGGAGGCCTATGTCTAGCAGTTGACGTCTTTCGGCTGATATTATGATGATGATATACATCCCTCGCTACAAACCCTTGCATAAGTCTGGTGGAAACCCCGCTTCAGTGCAGAGAAATTACTACACCATAGCATCACTTCTGGGCTCATAAAAACTGTCTCGAACAATTGAAATGCGATAAAAGTATGCTGGTACGGCGGTGCTGGTATGGAGGATATTATACTAGGAAGTCTACAGTATTATAATGACAATATGAACTAACTGACACTTTGTTCTCGTGGTCACGGAGTGTGGGTTCCTGGGTTCGATTCCCAGGTACAAGAAAGTGTTACTAGGTTACTCTATCTATTGGGAATGTCTCAGTCCCGGTGTTAGGTAGCTGGTGTTTGGTATTTTTTTTGGATAAGCCCGCCACACATTCCCAACCACTGCAACTCCTGAAAGCCAGAATCAACAGTGGCGACCACCAGAAAAACGCGGAGCCAATGAAGCCCGACGAGTCCCGGAGAAACGATTCAACTGTCTTGGATCCTGCAACGAATTTAATCAGAAAAGTAAAGCGGAGGAGTAGGAAAAAAAAATATAGGTATATAATTTCCACTTCGATGGAATTGATCGAATGGAGGTAGTTGGTGTTGTGAAAACCCCCTGTTTCGGAAAACGCGAAAAGCTGTTGGTCCTGTACTTGATCGCTCCCCGGCCGAATCTAATGATTGGCTTTCCCATCGGACCACGTGACAAAAGGAAAAGAGAGTTCACCTATGTTTGCGTACACACTTGTGCACTATTATGTCTACAGCCCCATACTTGGCTAATCTTCGTTGAGTTTGGCCACTGCAATCGAAATCTGGGAGGATTATCATAAGCTAAGCAGTACTTTTTATATAATATATAACATCTATAATCAGGTCTTCCGTGTGTATAGAGGTCACACCGAATGAATGAAGTGGGTAAAAATGACGAGGAAGCCCCTTGTTACACGATATCAGTAATAAGCTTCTAATTTTAATGGTATACAGGATATCCTGATATTATATTTATAAATATTAATGAAATGTCTTTATAATTTCTACGACTACTACGCATATACTGTGGTTGTAAACAAAGACCCTAAATTTTTGAAATTTTGAAATAAACAATACCTTTTAGATTTTAAGCCAACGGGTTTTGAAAAACATATCGATGTTTTCGTTTCAGGAAATATATTCTATATGTCGGAATTTTTATAAAAGATTTATATGAATTGATATCCGTGAATCCTGTCATATTATGCCAGTGTAGAGTTAAACTTTGTTTTTCATAAAAAAATATTTGCACAAGTAACTGATACCGCAACTCGCATACATTTTATTTTTTTAAACATTGTCCCACACTAGGAATTTCTCCTGTATCGTGAATGCCTATACAAACATATAAAGTCACTTATTCAAATAGTCAGACCCGGAACCACTATCTGAGACCATACAAACATAATTCCGTACGGGAATGGAACCCGCGACACACAACGCAGCAGCCAATAGCTCAACACTGCACCAACCGTGCCATCAACTATAAGTATTCTAGTATTTCTAAAGACACCGAATAGAGTGGTCACCACGCATCGTGAATGAGGAAGGCCTCTCCTGGTCAAGCACGAATCTTTTCTAATTAGCAGGCCTGTAATTTTTTCCACAAATAAACTCATTGATGTACCTAATTTATTCGTTCTCAAACGCGAGTACACATTTTCCTGTAGGTGCAAAGCTGTCCTGAAATACACCGGGGAGTCCGGGGCATAAGGAAAATATGCGCAAAACTCTCTATCAACCTAGAGCAATTGTACGCGAAGCCCGTTCTCTATGTGAAGGAGAGTGAGGGAAGGTCATGGTTACACAAACACTGTACAATGTCACTCGATGATTTCGATTCGTATTCATAATCTCTACGACCCATAACAAGAGACCTAATTTCCGCAGGCGACCGGGGACATAACACTTCTTAAGGAATTATGAATGGTAACTTCTTCCCTGTCTGTGAGACCACCTTTTTACTCGAGCAACACTCTAATGTCTAATTACAAATCTAATTTAGCCAAGGAATACCAGCCAGTAAAACAATAATAACAAAGAGGAAGAAGTTCATAAGGCAATGGCAATGTGAATTAAAGATACCTAAGGGGCTGAACACACTGCCAAGGCGGTCTGCGTTCTGCGGTCGAGCTGTGCGTTCTAAGTAATGGTGCATAACTGATGGCTTCGAGAAAAAGGCAGACCAGTCGGGAGCTACGTTGAAGATTGCTTAAGCGCTTCCGTAGCTCTCGGCTCCCGGTGCAAGGGTGCGAAGGAACAAGAGGTAGTTTTAGTCAGTACATGTTTGACAGACCCCTCCGTCCGCCCTTTGCGGAGGGCCCATACGTGAAGGATTCCAAGCTGTTACCAAAAAAAGGCAACAATTGGAGGAAACTTCATAAAGTCTTTTCGAAAAATCAAAGGACTGTAATGAAAACCGTGCGAAAAACAACAACAGAACAGACTGGGTACGGAAGGCGTACCGTGTTATCCAGTTAATGGGTTGTGAAGGTCTGGTAGGCAGCCACTCCACGTAAAATACTGGTATTCAGCTAAATTCCGTTTGGCTGGGAACCCACCCCGATATTGTTGCGAAAACGCTCGGTAGATGATGATACATGCATCATATGCATTATTTAGTGTGCACTCCGTACAAAGGAGTGGCAGATTTTATTATTAAATTAATTTCCATGTTTATGTTCATTCCTTTTCACGAACGATCGAGACCGATTTTACACTAAGGAAAGAATTTAAAATGGCTCTATCTATTTTGTAGACCTAGGTTTCTTGTGTATACATAATTCATCATCGTCATGATATCAGCCGAAAGCGACCACCGCTGGACATAGGCCTCCCCCAAGCGTCGTCATAACGACTGGTCCTGCGCGTCTCGCATCTATCGGCTACCCACGACCTTCACCAGGTCATCGGTCCACCTTGAGGAAGGCCTTCCAACGTTGCGTCTTCCGGTACGCGGTCGCCACTCCAGAACTTTGCGGCCCCATCGACCATCTGTTCTGCGAGCAATGTGCGTAATTAGTTTAATTAAATTCGGTTCATTTGTTATTTAGCACTTGCTCTACAACTCGGAAGTCTTTTTGTTAAGAGTGAATAGGTTACTTCTAGGCAAGCGTGCTCCATCTTTGACCGCATCATCAATTATCATCAGATGAGATAGTAGTCAATCGTATGCCTATCAATAGTAAAAAATATATATATATATATTTCCAATTAGTTGCCACCCGCAACTTCACGCGTGAATATCGAAAATTATCCGAAGGGAACATACTCCTGGGATAAAAAACCAGGCTTTAGTTTACCTCTGTGCCAAATTTCATCAAGATCCGTTCAGTCGTTCTGACGTGATTGGGTAACAAACTACTTTTGCATTTATATTATTAGTTAGGGTTAGGATTAAAGTATAGATAATAAGGACTTTAAAGTTATTAAGAAACACAAGCAATGAGACACACCGTGAGGCAGTAAACAATCTTAACTTTTTCTCAAAAGCGCAATTTTACAAAGGATATAAATCCGCTGCTTATACAAAAATGCAATCTACGAGGCTTAAGGAAATAACCAAGAGTCCTTTTTTATCTGTATCTCGTTTTATTCTGTATTACGCACAGGCGAAACTACTGGACGTAGGAAGTCGCAGTTTTTTTTTACTATTAATAGGCACGCGTTTGACCACTATCTCACCTGTTGGTAAGCGATGATGTGGTCGAAGATGGAGCACGCTTGCCTAGAAGTAACCTATTCACTCTTAACTAAAGTCAAGTCTTAAAGACTCTTTAAATACTCCCAGGTTGTAACTATCAGGAAACACAGACTCCGGCAGGGAATTCCACTCTTTTTTCCCGTTCTCGTTGGAATTTAGAGAAATCCATAATTTAGTGCTCCCCTACTCTCCCCATGGAACTTACATGCAGCTTTCCACGTGGGTTGTCTGTCAGTCACTCACTTTAATATAATATATTAATTTCGACCATTTGGCGATAACTAGTGAAAATAGAACTTCAAAGCGCCGCCGCTTAGAGAAGAAAAATACTTGATTAAAAACGCCCTCAGAACCCAGGTCCTGAGGGCGATTTAATCAAGTCTTTCGCGTCGTGTCGTGCATTATCTGCATTTATTAAATAGGTAGAAAATACTTGAGAAGAGGCTACTAACAGCTGTTTATGTAAACGTTCCTATCAGATAGAATCAGACGTACCTACGTAGGTATTTTGTTTTTCTACGACTGCCTGGGGGCTATTTAATCAAACTGAACTAGTGACTGACAATTCTAAAATTTTGTTCGTTTATTTCATACATTATCTGCTTTACTGAACAATACCTGTCCCGAAATTGTGACAACTATGTCAGTTTTTGACAAATGAAAATCGTGATGTCTCTCCGGTCAGATCAGAACCGAGCCATACGACTATGAGAGTGATCTAGCAGGAATGCGTCTTTGTCTACGCACACTATTGTGCGATATATAAAACTAGTTTTTGCCCGCGAATTTCGGGAAATCCTCTCATAGTGCTCCCCTACACTCCTCAAGGAACCTACTTGCCAAATATAGTTTCGGCTGTGCGTTGTCTGTCAGTCACTCGGTTACGGAAAAGTTTTAAATTTATTGATTTTCTCTTGAACCTCCTTCTGAGAAGACTATACAGAATAGCCGTCGTGACCGACAGTCGATTGTCGATAGAGGATACTTAGGAATTAGGATACTACAGTGAAAATGACAAAAAACCTGGGTTAGAACCGTTATATTGCAATGTTTCCGAATCTAAAGACTTGTGACTAATTGTCCCCTGCTATCGTAGTTTGAAGCAAGATGAATGAAAATGCGTCAGAGATAGTCCCATCAGTCCAGATTTACGTCGTACAGTCCAGATTTACGTCGTACAGTCCAGTTTTACGTCGTACATTCTCGTATATTCATTAATCTGATTAAAGTGGCAGACAATTGAGTCGAGAGGTACTTCCGCCGCGCCAGAGTGTCTGGAGCGAACCGAGCGGGGACGGCGCCGGCGGCGGATGCAAGCGCCGGTACTGCAGCACCCGGACAGGGGAACTGATGCACCGCGAGCATGCTGGACATAAGCATAGTGCGAATATCACAACCAAATTGTCACCGGCACAGATTGTTAAGCGACAGACGTGCGCGTGCGGTACGCGGCGGTCAGCTGATGTCAACAACAACAACTCCGCGACGCGCGTTATTTAATCCGCGCTCACTGATTACTGATCAGACTCGTGCCGCGTGCGAGTGTGTGTGCGTTGCACATGCGGCACCCGGCGCCTATTCGAGACAACATCCGAACAGATGCCGCCGGCTAGAGCATTGAAGTGTGAAGCTGGAGAGCTATCCAGCCGCTGTACCTGTGTGATGCGCGTAGAACTGCTGGCAGCGCATGTGTGGCGGCAGCGGGCCCGGCGGCGGCGGCACCAAGAAGCACAGGTCGCCACTGCTGGGTGGCGCTGAGCACCAGCCGTTGGCACCAGCACTGTAGGAGTCAGCCGCCATGTCGATATATCCGTGCTTGTCTAAACGTTGAGAGGGCCAGCATCGCATGCTGCCCCTTTCCGACCGTATACACTCAATTGTTGCGTCAATCACGAACCGTAAACACAACACTCGGAGGAAGTGTGGACGCGACCGTTCCCGATGCTGTTCGCAGCAGGATTGATGAAGGAGCCGGCGAGCGCGCGCCGCGCACGCTCAGCGCCACGTGCGCGCCGCACACTCGGGGGCACGTGCGTCGCCCCCGCGCCCCCGCCCCACGCCCCGCCGCCCGCTGCGCCCCCGACAGCCACCCTCTCCCGCCGCTGCCGAAAGTGACGCACTCCAAAGGTGGAAGCTGCACAACGCATCATCACACGCACCAGAACGAATGCATTTTCTGCATAATTATAAAATCCTGTTTCCACATTAACATCTATGTCAACAATACAGTTTAATACGTACCTACAGATTGTACGTGAAAGTGCGACTAAATTAAACCGTGTCGAATATAAATACCACTCACTATATCTCGAAATAAAATATAATAATCTACCGGAAAATATTTTTTTTTCGAGTAGGTGCAAAAAGTATACAAATGAAACACATCTGATCCACAATTTTAAATACAACCATGCAAAGTAATGTACCTACTCACATACACTTGGATCAACCAAAACATTAGAACATACCCACCTTGCATGTATGACGCTTTATAGTAACGAATGACTCTTCGTGACAATTATTCATAAACACGCCTTGTACTCTCAACAATGTTATTTTTTTAAATAAAGTTCTCCCAATAATACATGACTGCTTATAACTTACTAAGAATTAATCAAATTCACAAGACAAAACCTAATGAAATAAAATCTAAAACAATAATTTTGACATGAACACAACATTAGGAGCAAATTAATTGCCATATTAGGCATTTGCCTTAAACGAGCAATTCTTATATTTATATATATGATCTGAAACTCGGAAACGGCTCCAACAATTTTCATGAAATTCAGTATGCAGGGGATTTTGAGAGCGATAAATCGATCTGGCTAGGTTCCTTTTTTAGAAAACTTAAAAAAAAAGAAAAACGAGCAAATCTCTGTCATCCAGGTACTTGTATGTAAATAGAGCAGTCTTCCATAAATGTATACGTAACATACATAATATGTGTATCTGCATGTTTGTTTATTATCCGCACAAGACTGCGCGGCTCCACGTGGGTTTGTAGTTGTTGACTTCAAAGATTATCACACAACATCGCTTATAACACTATTCATCGTACACTCTACGTAGGTAGGCTTATGGAATTTATAAAGAACGATACCTTGTATCAAAATAGGAAATTAGACAAATAAAATCGAGAAGACAACTTCAAAGTGGCAAATAGAAAAACCAGAGAACCGACCGACATGATAACGATAGGAGTGGGTATTGTATAATGGTTGTTGACGACAAAATTAGTCAGACGAGCTTAACCACTTTACAGTTGCAATAAATTGGTCTACGTATGGATTATTTTTTAGGAAGAGAAGCGATATTACAGAAAAATGAAATAAAGCGGTCCACTACTGGTGGCCAGTGACGGCCAGCGACATGCGACGGACACTGAGGCGCCACTCGATTAGCGTGGACTCAATTCTCACATATGTGACAAAATGAGAACTTACTAATAAACTACTCAGAAAGCTGCAAAAGCAGTTTAATTCCGCCAAGCCCATTCTATCATCACACTAAAAGACTTACAACAATGCACCGACGGTACAGGATGGACACACTACCCATAAAAGCCTACCACACGCACAAGCTTCACCACAGTTCTGCCTGTGCAAGCTTCTCGCGTGAAAAAGGTAGTTAGAAGTTCGATAACAAACACTGTGACACGAGATCTAATATATATAAAAATCTCGTGTCACTGTGTTTGTTATCGAACTCCTCCGAAACAGCTTGATCGATTTTTATGAAATTATTGTGTTCTAGCTGTTGCCCGCGACTTCGTTCGCGTGGCTAGGGACCCGCAACGGATAATTTCTGGCCATGAGCTGGTCATGACGTACCTATCATAAGCTCACTGGGAATTTAACAGTTTTGAAAATAAATGAAAAATAATTGGGATTGAGGGGGATTCTGGGAATGATCACATCGTCACCGGGCAATCAGCTGAAATCTTATTTCAACTACTATAAATATTTGTTGGATTTGTATGACTTTCAGCCGAGTGCCTTGGCAAAATTTAATCGAAATTAAATATGTAAATAAAAATCATAGAACTTAATTGGATGATGTATACCATTTCTTCCATGTCCGTTTTCATGGAAATATTATTGTGTATATTTGGTAGGTCTGAGAATAGGTCGTAGGCTATTTCTTTTAAATGGCTAAACAAAGTTTGCCGGGATCAACTAGATTTTATATGTTAGATTAATTTAGACCTGAAATCGCGATTTTTCGTAAAGAAAGAAAGTAATCAGCCATTTTTAGGGTACCATACCCAAAAGTACACTTCTAGGCAGGTGTCATACTTCATCGACTACATCAACGCTTTCCATTGTAGTCAAAAGCGAACCTTTAAAAAAAACCAGTCAAGAGCGAATCGGACTCCCGCACAGAGGGTTCCGTACCATCATGTAAAACGTGAAATGTGCCTAATAAAAAAGAAACAAAAAATGTTTGAGAATGTGCAAATAGCGCTCTTTCATATGATACCCCACATGCACTTCGAATTTTTAAAACCACTTTTAGTCACTGTTGGAAAAAAAAGTATACATTTTTATTTCTTTTTATTTGTAAAATAGTTGAGCAAACGACATCTAAAACTACTCCAAATTTCAAGTTGATAGCATTAGTAGATCTTGAGATATCCAGCTGTGACAGATGGACAGACTTAGTCACACCATAGGATTCCTTTTTACCATTGTAGTACGGAACCCTAAAAATTACTTTCTAGAAAGAATCAAATATTAAACTTATATGACATTTAGAATGCTTGTATAATGTTCGTTTTAGGGGAACCTCGCAGTTTCCCCTTGTTCAACTTATTTCAATAACAATCCTATTTTTACAACATCGGTATCATGACATTTCGAGCAATTATGTAATATATACCTACTAGAAGGTTCGGTATGAAAGAAGGAAGGCGTGGACGCTTCTAGAGCCCCGATTTATATTCGTTCCCCTCACCCTCGCTAAACATTTCTCAAACAGTTTAAAATACACTGTTATGATTTGTTTGTGACGTCATAACTTTATTATACCTAAGAATTTAATTATAACATTGAATATTATCTCGATATGTTCTCGTTTAGCTAACGAAGGGCACTTGCACAATCTTGCGGTAAGGCTTATCCAACAGTAGCTTGCTCTGAAATACTCTCTTGTGGAAATGGAAGTGGCGTACCACAGGTACGTTCTCATGGCAATATTTAATTTACTGGAATCGGTCTATTATCAATGACAGAACAATTTTAGCCAATAATCCTAATATCGTTAAAAAATTCTTCCACGTCGATGTCAAAGGAAAATGCTCCAAAAAACACTGGCTGTATAGCCAAGGCGAATATGTGGTTCATCAATTTATGTGTATTGTTTAATTTTTTCATTGAGCCTGCAGAGTAATGAGTATAAGGCCCGAACGCCAAACTTCTCGCCAATGCTGTCAGTCGCTCTTAAGTGATTGATTGCTCGGTCGACGAGTGCGTCCAAAGCAAACGAGATGTGTTAAACAATGCAGTACCTGAAATACCATTTGATTTCTACAGCCATCTATCGCGTGACTACATGTGTGATTGATTTACCTGTACATGGTGGATATTCCATCCAAACACACTAAGAAGTGAAATTCCCTGCCGGAGTCTGTGTTTCCTGATAACTACAACCTGGGTGTCTTTTACTCAAGAGTGAACAGTATCTTATGGGCAAGCGTGCTCCGTAGTCGATCACGTCATCGCTTTCCACCGGGTGAGATTTTGGTCAGCCTATTAAAATTAAAACAAAAATCAGACAAACAATATCTTTGACAGTAGAATTGACAAATAGTCTACTAATCAGAAACCAAAGTCGATCGTAACTTAAAGAACGAGGAAGAGACGACCTCAGGTCCGGGAGCCGACCGTTTTCGCCACTGGCTAGTATCGCCGGTGGACGGAGGAAGCCGAAGAAGTCCGAGCTTAGCGACAGATTAGAACCACCGCTTTGCTACCTCACTAAAACACGAAATCTTTTTATTAGATTAAACCTATATGCCTATCCCTATAAAAATTTTGGGACGGCAGACAGTGGATTGATTTGGAACGTCGCTGATAAAATGACACTCTATTGCTGAGCCAGAAAATAGACTTTTGCAAAGTAGCTACGGGATGCGGCTAAGTTAACATACTGACTCAAATAGAAATGATATCGGATGAAAGCACTGTGCGGTGACGGTCAAGTGCCCTCGGTAAAGTTGCAGTATATAGATAATAAGAGTGTCAATTCTACTAATTTTTAAACAACAGTCGGATTCGTATCTCAGTCGCAAAAAAGACTCAATTTCCAAAAATTTTTGACAGATTGTAAAACTAGTAGAATTGCCCGAAAAATGTGCAAGTTTGTCTATAAATGACAATAATTAAGTTAGGCTGGACGCACGGACCCGTCACGTGGCGCCGGTAATACCCGATCCGCCCACACAGACACACACACACACGGCCCCAAATCCGTCTTGTGCAGAGCCTACAATACACTGTACGCCGATACTCATTTATTTTTGGAACAATGCTATGCATTGACTGTTATAGTCTGGATAATACGGATGTAACATCCTACATTTTTTATTCATAACAGGGATTATATATTATTAAAATACGTAGGATGTAAAAGTATTCAGAAGACTGCATGACTTCGTCGTTTGTGGTCATGATCCTCAGCAGTGAGGGAACGACAAAGAAAAAGAAAAATATTCAGTAAATCCATAAGTATAGAGAAAATTGAAAGATACTACAGGTACATAAAACGTTAAGTACGTTTCATGTACCTGTAGCATCTTTGAATTTTAACTAGGAAAATAACTCCCAAAAATTTCGTTGACGACGGAAACAATGATTTTCATTGCAAACTATATTGTGCTCCATTATTTGAGCGTAGTAACCATAATTTAAACAATGAATAATTTTCCACAATAACAGTAACTTATGAAGTCGCACGTTTCAGAAGTCGCGGGTGCCTATGTGTCCGTGAACCCCGGCGTAGCGCCGTGCTACGAGCTACACCGCGCTACGCCGGGTTACGTGGCGCTGCATCACTCGTAGCATCCCGGGCCGGACTGCTACGGACTACGGCGGGTCACTGCGAGACTGATTGGCGTCTGGCTGCATTCGATCATTACGTTACTATGTGATGTTTATTGTCTCATAAGGGAGGAATGTACATATACTTCATATAAAGTTAATGTTTTATTTCATTTTTATTATTTCTTTTATGCATTTTTGCTCTAATACATCTACAACTACTACTCAAAAGTATTTGGCTACCCAGAAAAAGGTATTGTGAATAAGGTTGAATGAATGAAAAGGCTATAAAGTAATTTTAACTGTTAATTAGCAATTTAAGTCATTATTCAATAATATTTTTAAATTAAAAACTCATAAATTGTGATGACCTTTGATTTTGAGATGGCTGCGCAAAGCTTTCTTTAAATCAAAGCTTTCTCAAGCTCTTTCTTTCTCTGCTTTATTCTTTAAAAAGAATTTGGCCACCTGAATTTTGTGAGGCCGAAAATTCAAAAGTGGCCACAATAATTTATGACTGTTTTACATTGATATATAAAAAACCCAAGATGCACAGTCTCGAACAAATGCAACACTCGAAACTGTCGTCAAAAACTGAGACTTTGCCTTCGCCAAAGTCTTCGAATCCTTGATTTGTCACTATATTCAATGTCATTTGAAACTTTACCTCAGTAACTCTCAACATGGTTTTGTGAGTTCCAGATCTACATGCACGAACCTAGTGACTTTCACAGAGACCCTAGTTGGTGCCATTGACTCGGGCAAACAAGTGGACGTGATATACACCGATTTTAGTAGGGCCTTTGATCGTGTTCCGCACAATATACTTCTGTATAAATTAAACGCTTACGGCATCACTGGCTCCCTCCTTGATTGGTTTAATTCATATCTTGATGGTCGAACCTTCTTTGTTGCCCTCAATGGCTACCGATCGGGCTCCTACAAGGTTACATCTGGTGTCCCCCAGGGATCACATGTTAGTCCAGACATGTTCAATTTATTTGTTAATGATCTCGCAAATGAACTAAAATTCTCTGAGTGTTTCATGTATGCTGACGATTTAAAATTTTGCAGAGTTATTGAATCAGATCTTGATGTTGAGTTGCTGCAGAGAGATATTGATACGTTAGTAAAGTGGTGCGATGATAATGGTATGAGCCTAAATATCAACAAGTGCTACCATGTCAAATTTACGAGAAAAATTAATTTAACACAATCTGCATATTATATAGGTAGCACATCAGTGCAGGAAGTGGAGCAGATGAGGGATTTGGGGGTTTTATTCGATAGGCAGTTAACATTTATACCCCACATTGAAAACGTAGTTAAGAAAGCCTCTAGAATGCTCGGGTTTTTAATAAGTAATGTTACCTGCTTTCGACGCTATGGGACTAAAATCTCACTTTACAATTGCTTGGTCCGTAGCACATTGGAGTATTGCAGCACTGTATGGAGGCCTCATTATGCCACCCACACACTTAGATTAGAAAGGGTTCAAAAACGTTTTCTGTGGCACTTAGCTTACTCTTCTGGGATAGCTAAAAAGAAACGCTCGTACAAAGAGAGACTCCTGCATTTTAAGATGATATCCCTACATAAAAGAAGAGATTTACTAGATGCAACATTTTTATTTAAAGTTCTGCGTTATAGAATAGACTGTCCGCAATTGTTGAGCAGGTTCAAACTCCGTGTGCCTGCAAAAAGCCCACGAACTCCTATAACCCCATTACGTCCTCCCTTGCGCAGAACCGTTCTAGGCGCTAACTCTCCTATACCCCGTCTGTGCAAATTATTAAATAACTGCAGTAGTCTGGTCGACGTGCACTCTGACTCACTTAGTAGGTTCAGAAGAAGTATTATGGACATGTGAAATCTTTCTGTGTATTCTTTTTGGTGACATGTTGGTTTTTATTTTTAATTTGTATTTCAATTTTGTTTATGATTTTGATTATGATTGTGTTTGATTTGATTTTTGATTATGTTTCTGTCTAATTTTAATCTCGATTGTGATTTTAATTCAATTTGATTATGATATCCGTACGAATTTAGTTCGATTATGTTTTCGTTTATTTATTTTTGTGTTTTTAATTATGACTCTGTTGAATTCATCTTGATTAAATTTCTGTTGGATTTTAATTTTATGTTTAATTTTAATTTTGTTATGTTTAATTTTAATTATTTTGAATTGATTTAATTTGATAATGATTTTAATTTCGATTGTAATTTTATTTCTGACAATGATTTTTAATGTTTTATTTCAATTTTTAGTTCTGAATTTGGCTTGAGGAGCCTGATTGCAATTTGTGTATTTAATTACCCTCTAATTGTAACTAGCATTTAAATAATTTCAACTTAACCAGTATTAATGCATGATGTGCTTACCTGTAAGAGATTGATACACTAGACCCGAATTTGATTGTTTGTAACCCATAATTGTATAAGTGTATTCAATTGTTGGTGAGCCAAATAAATAAATAAATAAATGAATAAACTGACATGTATCAAGTGTCATGTGTGAGTTGTGTGTAGTTATACGATAAACAATTTTTTTTGCAAATTCAACCTTACACGGATCGCTTAAAGTTGTTTTTACAAAGCAGTGCACTATGGCGAGCGATGCGGGACTGTTTCAAACTTGCGCACAATTATACATATTACGCTTGTTTTTTGCGGACGTTTTTGAGATGCTGAGTGTGTATCTTGGGTTTTTATATATCAATGCTGTTTTATTTAAAATTATGAGTTTTGAGTTTAAAATAGTATTAATGAATTGTAATATTCTCAAGTGGGTACCAAGGAGGATCAACGATATTAGGGCAATAATGGGAGTCAATACTTATCGATATAACCTTGGTGTATTTTTGCAATTGGGTTCCTAACTGGTCATTAGCAAATATTTATATATTGAATAAAATATTATATTTTGTTCAACACCAATTTTGGTCCGAAATGAGTTGTAATAAACTGGTGTGTATAATTAACTTTTTGGTTATTTTTCATGAATGAAAGTTTAAATATAAATACGTATTTTTTAATTTGGTGTACAATAAAGCATATATAAATAAACGCAATAAAATTACTACAAATGTGTACTAGTTCACATAATTATGAGCTAGGGTTACGGCATAATCAACCCTCTTCAAATGTTAACTGGTTCCATCATACTTTTCTATAATTCGGCTAAGTTTAGCATGGACGTCAGAGCATAAGGGGTGAAGCGTTGCGCAACATAACTCCAAAAAGATCTTTAAAAAGAAAGTTGTTTGTTATATTATATAACTTTGTATGGTTTCCTTTTCGTTGCCATTTTGATTTTGTACAAAAACAAAAACGTAATTTTATCAACTATTTCTTTGGCTTGTGTTTTTTAGGCGTTTACTGTCCGTTAGATCTTAGATTCTATAATGGGGCAGTGGTACTGGGGTTTCTATTAGAAAATTGTCCATTGATCCATCCATGTCCAGGTGATCGTTGAATAAATGCGCAGTCTGCGGCAATAAGTTAGTATGGTTTAAAGATTACGTAACTAAAATGAACCTATATTTTTTTAATGGGTAAAGTTTTCTTCAGCGACTGCGAAGTTTCAGCGCGAAACCATGCAATAACCTACCACTAATAGAAAAAGATAGAGAGGTCTCGCAAAGCCACAACCAGCCGAACTAATGACGATCTAAGACATCGGCCACTTTTCCAGGAGTGTACGACTAAGAAGAAGAATTATGCAATATTCTGTCAAAACACACTCTGTGTTCACGGCACTCCACAATCGCCTCAGGAGTTGTGTTACTGCAACTGTGGGCACAACTCATGATACTTTATTGCTGTCTTTAACAGTTTTAACACTATTGTCACAAATGTACATGTGTACGCTAACACCACAATTATGTGCCAAAAATACGATGAAGTTGTGGCCTAGCGTTGGGATTCGCAAGGTTAATGAAACAAATAAACATCCGTGACATAAAAAACGTTCCGACCAGAATTACTGTTATTTTTTTGCCAGATAAGCATGGAAGGCACTAGAAAAGCTGTTTTTAAATCCCCCCCATGTTATACAACATGGAAATTTGGAAAATTATTTAAGTTTCCAGCATTAGAAGTTAATGTTTTGTTCTTGCTTTTATAGGCTTCTCGAAGCAAGGGGGATTTCATAAGCTTCTCGAAGGAAGTGGGATAAAGTTAGTGCTATTTATATTTTACTAGCTTCTGCCAGCGGCTTCGCCCTTAGGGAACATACTCCCGGGATAAAAAGTAGCCTATGTCCTTTCTCAGGCTCTAGACTATCGGTTAGTAATCTAATCGGTTCAGTAGTTTTGGCGTGAAAGCGCGACAGACAGACAGACAGACAGAGTTACTTTCGCATTTATAATATTAGTAAGGATTATAATTTCAACTGTTCGTTTCAGGTAATCAGTAGTTAGGGACTGTATTTGGTTAACGGCAGAAATGATAGATGATATACCCTAAATATGAATAAATAAAACTACTTTGCCACAAAACCCGACTGCTAAAAACGACTTATCTAAAAAGTTCAAAACAAGTTGATTTTCAAGCAGCCTGAATTAGTTGGTGGCATCAGATCTGTGATTGAACTAAATTAAATGTCATCAATTAGATCAGACTGCGTATAACGCGACTAGTTTGGAACCTTTTAGTTTAGTCATTTTAAGCGGTCGGGTTTTTTGACACATTTATTTTTTTATTTCCTACCTTTTAGTGAGTTACATTTTTGGAATCGTCTCGTCGAGTCATTTATTTTGGTACCACAGTATATAATATGGCGCCAAAAATCGACCATTTTATTTTTTATATAGTGTCACTGTCACAATCAAAACGAATCTGTAGCGGCATCAAAGCCGCCACAAAAAAAAACCAACGGAGCAAATCTACATCGCAACAAAAAGAACCGCAACGCCATCTATCCAACTAGCAGCGAACTACTACGTCGAAATCCTGCATCGCGAATTTAGAGTTTACCGTGCGGTTTGAACATATATATGCACGGGCTGATGCCCGAATATCAACAATCGGGCAGTTGCCCACACTGGCCACAATAACCGTCCGGTCGGAGGATCCTCCCTTCTCAATGCAGGTTTGCGGGACTTTACTCTCTGTTCCGCATGCCTCTAAAAATCTAACCATACCTCTCAAACTAAAATCCATCAAGCCTTTTAGGCTACAGAGCGTGCCAAAGACATATACATACATATACTCGAACTGGCGTAGTCGGGTAAAAACATAACCCTCCTTCTGCCGCAGTCGGGTAAAAGGTATCGTCGGTGAAGTTTTTATGACCGTTTGAAGAATTCCAGGTAATACGTAGACACAAGCAAGGGCAGGTTAGATCGCGATATCAGTGTTTTTCTCCCGATTCTGTTTTCTACAGTTACGTGGCATCTTGGCAAAAGGCTTGCTTTGCCCTGTAGAACCCTTTGACTAAGTCTTTAAAAGCTTTTTCCCTCATTGTGATTGAAAGATTATAAAGCTGTAATGAAAGGCATTGACGAAACAAAAGATTGGCTGTGTTACGCGGCGCCTACAAATAATTTGCCGTGAATCCGTTCGCCGACCACCGCAATATTCGAGAACGTTTATCAATAACCATGTAAGGTCTTAAACATTCACTCATAATAAACGAATATAATATATAATAAAAAATATAATCATATTTATTTTCCTCCATTTGAGCTTCATCATTATAAGTGCATGTTTAGCGCAAACCTTATGTTTTTCATTAATCTAGGTGTACTAACCGTATTTTTTGTTGAAACTAGCCCCGTGGCTCAGGAAATCTGAAAAAAGAAATAGATTTTATTAACTTCGCTGTACAAAATGTAAATAGATTAATAAAGAAAACAAGAAAGTGACTAAAAACAAAGAATGTGATTTCCCGAAATTCCTACGGGAATGGTACTAAACACGATATACGCGTACGAAGTCGCGGGCAAAGCTAGTTTTATACATTCGACAAGTTAGCTTGTACCTCCATAGTGACGGTAATTTTAACTTGGTTAAAGTATCTAATGGTCGTGATTAAAGAGGCTTAATAATGTAATAATCATTAGGTATACCAGCCTATAATATTCTATCAATTATGCAACGTGTTAACTTTTAGGTTATATTCTATATGTAAAAGTAATACAATAACTTCTAGAACAAGTCTTCCAAAAATACATAGTGTCGAAGATAATAAATACTTAAGACTCTCGATGTTTGCTTAACTCCAGGCTAAGTTTCATTGAAAAGTATAAGTAACTAATTTTCAGAAAAATCAATTATTTCACATAAGGGTTTATCATCATCATCTTCATATCAGCATCCATCGGCTACCCGCGACCTTCACCAGGTCATCGGTCCACCTTGTAGGAGGACTTCTAACGTTGCGTCTTGCGGTACGCGGTCGCCACTCCAGAACTTTTCGGCCCCATCGACCATTCGTTCTGCGAGCAATGTGCCCTGCCCACTGCCACTTCAGTTTGGCGATCTTTCGGGCTGTCAGTAACCTTGGTTCTCTCGCGGATATCATCATTTTTGATTCGATCCCGCAAGGAAACTCCAAACATTGCCCGCTCCATTGCCCTTTGAGTAACTTTAAGCCTTCTGATGAGGCCCATTGTGAGCGACCATGTTTCCGTTCCATACGTCGTCACTGGCAACACAGTGCGTGTCATGGACTTTCGTCTTAAGACACTGTGGTATGTGAGACGAGAAGATACCACGCAACTTCCCGAACGCTGCCCAGACGAGTCGGATTCGACGGTTGACCTTTTCACGTAAGGGTTTTTTACTTAAATTTTAATAATCGTAACTTTGTTGAATTACTTTGAATGGAAAATGAAAACGAAAAGAAAAAAAAATAGAAAAATAATTCATGTGGCAGGTGCTTTTTTGCCATCTCATTGATATCCTACAGTTATGGGATACCAAAAGGAACACGTTGCTAAATATGTAGCAGTATGTGCGAATGTGATTTTCTCGCATTTGCGAGAAATTTTTCTAAAAGATTTAATTCAAAAAGATTTTTTTAAATATAGAATATCTAGAAATTGATTTTCTAGATATTCTATATTTAAAAAAATCTTTTAAATGATCCGATCTCCGACTAAAATTCCGATAGTTATAGAGCAACTGTACCTACTCGACGTAGGCACAGTTGCTCTGTAAAGGTAGTACAAAATGGCTGGCTCTCAGTCTATTTTCACTAAATTAGTTTTTGAACGTCAGTTTGTCATAAAAATCGTACCTTAACACGCCCTTCACCTGTTCTTAGTGGTGGCCAGGTTGCAACATAATATCTAAAATCTCTATCTACGTTCATTTATTTTTTATTTCTCCTTTCACAGGTCTGCTTGAAGAATTTTCTATAGAAATAAGCAGATCTTTTGTACTCGTTTTTATCATGTTTTCTATTTATCTGTATCTCTGTGTGTACATAAATAATAAAATAAAAAAGTTTAGCGAAAACTCATGTTTGTCATTGTCGTGTCAAAGTCATACAGGGTTATTAATTATAAAACACTAACAACCTTTTAGGAAGTGAAAATGCACATGATTACAAACAACTTTAACTATGACACCAATCCTGAAAAATTGAGAAAACCCATTTCCAAAATTTATTTATTTTTGTAACTTTTCTGTGTTTGGGTCACACAAGTTTAAATGTGTACCAAACTTCAACTGAATCAAGTAGATTTGGAGAAAATCGGCTGTGACAAATGGACAGACAGTTAACCAAATGATTCTAAACCCTACAAAGGTGTATTTTAAGTTCACTTAAACAAAGCCGACGGAGTTGTTGTCTATGTTAAAAATACTCATAAAATCTCAGTAAAGGAAGTAAAACTGACACATGCATCCTGCCTTCAAATTAACTTTTACCCTGAGCTCACAGTCTTGGCTATCTACCGGTCGCCCTCAAAACCAAAATCCGACGAATTTATAAATTCATTAAATAATCATTTAATCACTATTGCGTCGAGTAAAAACATAATAGTCACAGGAGATATAAATATAAATTTGATTTATAATGAGGCTGAACACTCCTATGATCGATCAAACAGGTTGACCTATCTCAACATGCTGGCGATGCACGGCCTACTGCCAGGGCATTTACTGGCCACTAGAGGCAAAAACTGTTTGGACCATTTCATGGTAAAACTTGACCCCACAAATACTACTGCGACCGTAGCTGTATTAAATACAACCATAACAGATCATTCAATGATTTTCTTAAAATTATCAAACAAAAAACATATACGTAAAATCACTAAAACTAAAACCATGATTAACTTTGATAAAGCATTAGAAAACCTAGCTGAAAGTGACTTACATCATTTGTTAAACCTTAACGATCCAAACAGAATTTGTGACCGATTAATACATATAATACAAACCTGCCTTAGAAATAACACCATTACGACAGTAATACCGCAAAAATGTAGACTAATAAAACCATGGATGACGGTCGGGTTACTACGCTGCATACGTAACCGGAATGACATGCAACTTAAACTAAAGTTTGAGCCTCATAACGAAATATTAAAGATCACCTTCAGAAGATACAGAAACTATTGCAACTGTATTATTAAAAAGCTTAAGCGGAAACACGATCGAGATCAACTATCTAAAGCGTATAAAAATCCCAAAAAAGTATGGGAAACTATAAATAACATTACTCATCGTAAGCAAAGCAAAACCCCCAATACGGATCTATTAGAAATTAAGGCAACTCCAAAAGAGTCAGCAGACACTGTAAATAAATATTTTTCCAACATAGGTAAAATTCTTGCGAACGATATAATTGCCAACACCACTACAGGGTCTGGCCAAAACTATAATTTTGACTCACCTAATATTCTACCTCTCTCATCTTTTGCACTATTAAACACCGACCAGGATGAAGTTCACCGCGTCTTAATGTCTTTGAAATCAGATAGTGCTCCTGGCTGGGATGGCATAACCGTCAATTTCCTAAAGACCGCGCATGCTTTGGTCGTTCCAATTATAACCCACTTAGCGAACCAGTGCTTTGAGCACGCTGTCTACCCAAACGCCTTAAAACTCGCTTTTATAACACCAGTACACAAGGGTGGAGACAGATCTAATCCGTCGAACTATAGGCCTATATCTGTACTGCCATCAATATCTAAAATAATAGAAAGATTAATTAATTCACGTCTCTTATCTTACCTTAACAAAAACAACTTTCTATCATCGTCGCAGTACGGTTTCAGGCAAAAAAGGTCTACGGAGGACGCAGTACTGGCGCTTTCCTCCGCTGTAACCAGTCAAGTGGACAGTGGAGGTAAGTGCCTTGCTGTCTTCCTGGATCTTCAAAAGGCTTTCGACACAGTTTCTGTCTCCACTCTGCTGGATAGGCTGGAATCAATTGGAGTAAGAGGAGTTCCCCATGCCTTGCTCAGGGACTATCTAAGCGAACGCAAACAAAAGGTTAAGATAGGCAATACCATTAGCTCTGAAGAAACCGTCCAGTTCGGAGTTGGACAGGGTAGTGTGCTCGGACCGACATTGTTCCTTATATATATAAATACCCTATGTAGCATGAAAATCATAGACGGACACATTCTTTCATACGCAGATGACACGGCTATAGTGTTTAGTGCAGCTACCTGGGACAATCTCCGTATAACTGCCGAGCATGGACTTGCAAAGATAGCAGCTTGGCTTGATCTTAACCTTTTAACCTTAAATACTGCCAAAACCAACTTTATCTGCTTCGCAAAGTACAACACCTCTCAACCCCCCCCAGAGTTCAAAATCAAGATTCATAAATGCCATTATCCTGTAAACCCAAATTGTTCTTGCACAAAAATTACTAGAGCAGAATCCACCAAATACTTAGGTATTATGGTTGATCAACGATTATCCTGGCACAATCAAACGGAACTAGTAATGAAGCGAATACGGAAATTAATCTGGACCTTCAAGATATTGCGTCATGTAGCCTCGAAAAAACTCCTGCTACAGATTTACATCTCACTTGCTCAGTCCGTCCTGGCATATTGCCTACCTGTCTGGGGAGGTGCTACTAGAATTAAATTCCTAGACCTCGAGAGGGCTCAGAGGTCGCTACTAAAAGTTATGTTTTTTAAACCCTTCAGATTTTCAACCGAGAATCTTTACCGCACTTCAGATCTTCTGACGGTTAGAAAGCTTTACGTGCTTCATATAACACTAACTAAGCATAAAACTCTATCTTTCAACCCACAGAAAACAAAAGGCAGAAGGAAAAACACGGTTGCTCCCACTATCCCAGTAAAGTCTACATTCGCAAAAAGACAATATCCTTGGCAATCATCCCATTTATATAATCTGCTTAATAAGGAACTTGACATATATCCACTAACCTACCGCGAATGCAAAAACGCCTTGTCAAAATGGCTTAAGACAAAGACCTATGACGAAGTGGAAAATATGGTACAAGTGATGAGAATATAGTATGCACATAATTATAATATACGAGTATGTACATTACGCTGTGATACTTCTGCGGCTAATGGAACACTCCCACACCTACTCACACTCACTTCTCAACACACATTCACCTCCACACATAACACACACAACCCAGCGCGTTTTTTGTTTTAATTCCATTTTACTATATTTTCTTTATTTTTTGTTTTCATTTTTATTTTTAATTTTTATTGTAACTTAGTTTTAGTTTTATTTTTATATTTGCATAAGTTTAAACTGAACCTGAACAAGCTCATTAATTAGTAATAATTATTATATAACCTGGAGAAAGGCAGAGTTTCCTAACACAAGCAAACTATTTGCTTAAAAGGATGCTCTATATTGTAAAAAAAAAAAAAAAAAAAAAAAAAAAATTTAAAAGTTTCCCATTGCGTAATTACAAGGTCGTCTACTATGAACTCCTACTCAGAGTATTTGCGTCCGTCTCACCCGCTTATCGGATGACACGTACATTTATACTAACTCAGCATAAAATAGTGGTAAAAAGATCCTTTATTTAATTCCCTTCACTGAGATCTTGATTTTCCTGAAAGCAAAGAAGTGACGTCAACAAACTGCAAGGGGAAATATCTGAACCGCAATCTGAACATTCAAGAAATATTCCAACAGATTTTTTTTTTCATATAGAGGAATAGGGACAGAGCCACACTCACTGAAAATGACTCAAACAAAATCGAGTTTTTTACGCGACTGAATTTGGGCTTGTCGTCTTGTGCTGTAAGCATAGATATGTAACAACAAATGGTCCATATCAAATTTGGATTTTAATAAACGTTTTGGCTGATAAAATGTTAATTTGTCCAAATCAATAATAGGTCTGCGTAACAGATTTATGGTCGCTCGCCGAACTTGAGTCGCGTTGGGTAGTTGTATCGCAAAGTATAATTGCTAAACATTTAATCGTGAGTGCACACTTGCGCAAAGACACCACGGAAAAGTTTTGAATTATTATTTGTACTTTTGTTTCATTTTAATGCGTAAAATGTTTTCATAATGAAAGTTACGAAGTTGTTGTTAGTGAAAGATGGCAATTTTTGCAAGAAAATTGGACAGTATTTTTTTGTCATTATTAATTGTCAAAACGTCAAATAGGAATGAGATTGACAAATTTTGGCGAAATTTCTCGTGATCAATCCCTTTGGCATTTCCAGCAGTGGACGTATGTCCAGCAGTGGACGTCTTTCGGCTGATATGATGATGATGATGATGATGAATCGTTGATAGAATGGCAATTTGGCCCAGAGCCTCTGGACCTATTAGGCTCAGTCAATATTTTTTTTTTAAGTTTATTTATTTATACAAATCTTGCCTAAAACTATCATTACAGATCAGCGATCCAATGCGATAGAGTTGCCTTACAAACTAAACTCTACATCTACATCTTATGAAATAATATACTTTATTCTTAATCTAAGTAACTTTGTATATATAATGTAACTTTTGCGAAGTTGTTATAAAAGTATTATTTTATTGTTTTAGGGTTCCGTAACCAAAGTGTAACCAACGGAACCCTATTACTAAGCCTCCGCTATCCGTCCGTCCGTCTGTCAGCGGGCTGTATCTCAAGAACCGTAATCGTAGACACAAATATTCTATTGCTCTTTCTATTGCCGCTGTAATAAAAAATAATAAAAAAGTCAAAATTAAAGGGGGCTCCCATAAAAGAAACGTGTTATTTTCGGTTTATGGTACGGAACCTGGGTTCCGTACCATAAACCGAGTCAATATTCGAGTATATATAAGAGTCGTATAGTCTATATTCGAGTATATATAAGAGTCGGATTCGCACTTGGCCAGATTTTTTGTTCTTTGCTTCCTTGAATTTAGTGCTAAATATTAATATTATTTCGTCTTTCACTTTGTTCAATGTTGTAGTACCGTGATATACAGTTAATGGGTTGTGAAGTTCTGATAGGCAGCCGCTCCGCGTAAAATATTGGTATTCAGCTGACTCCGGTTCACATAGTTGGGAAAAGGTTAGTGATGATGAACTTTCCGAGTTATTTTTTAACCAGGAGGTCTATTCCAAAGGCTATCTGGTTATAAGGCATGTGACTGTTGTATCAGCTGTGACGCCCAGATGACTCAATCCTAGAGCTAAAACGTGTTCTACACGGATGTAATCTAGCGTTCAATCTAAGGTGACCTTGGTGGGAGCCTGGTTTCCATCCGCGAATTTTGCTTGGATTACTTCGGCCGTCTACATGGATGCAATCCAGCAAGGTCACCTTTGATTGAACGCTGGATTACATCCGTGTAGAACACGTTTAAGGGAGCATTAGCTCTAGCTTTCAGTAGTACTTGTCAATACTAGACATTCTGACTTTCTTTTGCTTACAATCGTTATCATTGATACAAAGTCCCCTTATCTAGGGCTTCTGTCTTCCCACTTTCAGTCGACGACAATTATGTTGTTGTTGGCATAGACGAGGGCTAAGTTATAATGTTCGAGAGGTGTGAATAGTTTGTGTGCGAGTGTGTGAGGTCGCGAGCCGACCCACACGTGATTGGCCACACGTGCTCGCTTATTATAGTTATTACAATATAGGTATAATTAGCGAGTGGCCAACCGTTTCATCTCACGGATCTCGATGTTACAGCTACACAAAATTAATAGCCTTAAACAAAACCTTTTTTTTTTCAATATATTTTATGGCAAAAAAATGCATTAATTTGTTTACAAAACTGTATAGCTTTATATTTGCACCAAGTGTAACCCCATTTCGTGTCCAGGTTGCCTGGGAAAGATCACGGAATGCGATAAAGACGCTGTATGTTTATTTTTTTTTAATTTAAGGCTTTCTTCATATACATTTTATCTCGGCGCACAATAAAGTAAATATGAATAAATAAAATGTGTTTTCGTTCAACTTTTGATATTGTGTTCAGTAAACATACACATTTATGAAATGCCATTATTATTAGCATTCACTGAGACATCTGTTTTAACTATAACACGGAAAACTGGTATGTCAACCACTTATTGAATAGCTGCAGTCTATTATGGCTGGTTCATGGAAGATATAAATTACATTTATTTTGAAAAAAGGTTACAATTAACTCTTTTACACGTCATTTTTTTTTTGTTGTATACGTCTAGATGAGGCCGGTATTTCCTAGCTGACTACCCTGAGAAGAAACACCGAAACAAACTCAGAGATAGAAATGAGCAGCGTGGCACACTACTCAAACTATTGTTAAAAGTGTGCGACGCTGCTGGTCTGGCGGGTCAGTGGCTCAGAGAGTCCAAGTTCGTCAGAGTCCCGGTTTGGTACGGCTGCGCGGGTGACCGATATCGACGCGTAACTTCTGCTCACATGCGACTTGTTCGAAGTCACGAGGCTTCACAACTACATGCATAGATTCTCTATTGTTTTCTCAATCGAATCGTTAACTTCGATTGAAGTTAAAGCAAACTGAAAACGTGGCGCCATCTGTGAGGTAGAACCCACGCCGTGGGATTGCACAATTGCAGATTGCTTGTTTGACACTGGGTAAGGCAAATGTTGTGCGTCTTTTTTTCCGTGAGTTCGGACGTAAGAAAACATGTCGCCAGCAACAAAACAGCAAAATTCCATGTTGCTAGATAGAGATATACCAGAGTAAATATTTATTCGGCTAGGTGAAAGGTAACAGTTGTTTTTCTTAAGAAAATAAGACGTTATCCATTCAGTATTCCAATTATGTAACGAAAAAAAGGCCTATAAAGCCGCATTAGGTGGTGGAGAAGCAGGGACAAGGAAAGCCTGTCGAGAAATTAATAAGGCACATAAGGGAGGCACGCAGGAGCACCTCATGTGCTGAAGTTTAGGTATATAGGACATACTTCAGGTACTTATAGTACACTAAAATTGTAAAAAATAAAATAATATTATTACTGTGTATTTTACTGAAAAAATTTAAATCCGTCAGATAAATTTAAAAATATACCGCGAGTATTTTTTCTTTTTTTACGTGAACAAAAAATGACGCCGATAAAGACAAGAAAAACGCGCTCTGTGTTGAAAACTCGCGTGACGTCACTACGATAGTTCATATTTTACTTGCATCGTGACGTAACCAGCTCCCGCTCTCTTGAACTTTGATGTGCCTTATCTTTCTGATTTTTAATCGATTTGAAATGGCAAAAAATACGCGTTCAATATTATTTGAATATCTAACGAACGGACTAAATGATATTATGATTTTTTATAATTTTTCTATCTAGTTAAATACCTTATTTTACTACACAGTTAAAGAAATATCCGTCGCAAACTGTCGCATGTTATATGTTTGCCACGACGTTTCTTCTGTGCGGCAGAAATATGTGTAAATAACTATCGTACAAAATTATACTCTTTCACTGAAGCCCGGTATAAAGTAGAACCAAGCTCACCACTCTCTAGAAGGCCTAAGGCTGCCTGTCCATTGACGCGGAGCGAGGCAGCGGAGCGGAGCTAAGGAGTAATGCGGATTGGAGTTGCGGACAGAGTCTGTCCATTGGTGCGGAGCGAGCTAGTGCGGAGCGGAGTTCCGGACTGTGTCTGTCCTCTTCCGGTCTGTGACCCTCTCTGCTTCCCTGCTCCAATGCCCTGCTGCGCGTTTGCGGTTTTGTATGAATTACCCTAACCTAGTTCAAATCCCTGTACACTGAAGCGCAGCGGAGATTTTATGCAATTCCATTTGTTAATATGGGCACAGCTCCGCTCTACTCCCCTCCTGTCCTCTCCGCTCCAGTGGGCAATCAGCCTTACTAACACAAACAAGAGTTAGTTCAATTCAGACTTAGTTGCTACCGTGAGATCAAATAACAATTCATATTCCATACATATCTTATATGGTCCCGGGTTAAACTACCCTGTAGTTAAAAAATACATAACTCTGGTTTGTGCAAGTGGGCCTCAGACGTAAACTTTTAGAGTTTGCTTGGCTCCACTTAAGATTTTATCACTTTTTACAATGAAAGCATTATGAGCTTGTGAGTTTTGGCCACCTACTTTACACGAAGTGTGATTGGTGGAATCGTCTTTCACACAATCCATTCATCATTCTTTTGGCATTCATATAACGCTATATGCTATAACCGCCCACATTCACAATACATAGGTAGGTAACGAGGAACCCTAACTTTCCTTTCTGGAATCCTAAAACTTTGCTTGTTCTGCTAATTTTTCTTTTTTAGCTTCCTGTATTTGTACTAGGCATAATCGTTTAATATTCATCCAACACGTATTTCCATTCAAGTAATATAGTGTATATAAGTAATTGTATAGTCAGGCAGGTAACTACATAAAGTTAATTGATATACATCCACTTAAGTACACAATGAATAGATAATTAGAATACGACAACAGCGGTAATCATTCAAACAAACGACATACAACATTTAACTTCAATACATATACATTTAAATACAATAATACCTAGGTACCCGGGCAAAGTAGGTACATCCAAAGAAATTTGTGTGAGAAAAGTTATTACCTACTAACGCCACCTTGCGGTGGAAACTCGTACCACCAAGTATACAAATTTCCAACTTCAGGTGACACAGAAGAAGCTGAATAAAACGATCAGTGTAGGTTCGACAGTGTTAATATGCACGCATTGTAATATATTAGGTGCTTTAAAAAAAATGTCAAGCCGTCTTTAAGTCTCTATTTACTAATAAAAAAATAGTATTATTGATAACAAAAACTCAAACAACATAGTAAACAAACCGTAACTACAATCAGCGGCATCTATACTCGGACTCGCAAAGCACGAAACTGAGGAGTAAGAGCGCGAGATAGTAGTGTTCAACGTCGCCACTGATGGCGCTAGCGACAATGTGGCTAAATAAGGAAATACAACCAACCATACGTACTTACCGTTTCGACTCATATTCACTTAAAATTAAATAGTTCACAATTCCTAGCTAATATTTCTATCACCAATATAAAAAATAATAAAACTTTCTCAAGTTTTCAAAAATAAGTAATTTTAGGACATAAGTTGCGACCGGTCACATGTGCGCACTGTGACCAAAGTGTACTTTGCCGCGATTGGTTCAAGGCTTGTTGTCGGTAACGGCGGCGATGCTTGCCATTGGCGGGCGCCGGCGCCGTCGGTAAAGCAGAGCTGGTGGCAGCACGTGACGGCGCGGCTGAAGGCCACGCGCGTGAGTGGCGCGCTCCGCTGCAGAGGGCGCCACTGCGCGGCTTGTTTACAACTCTCGATGTTACAAGTAGTGTGACATAATTTCGCGTAACATCGGTGGACGCGACTGCGCGAGCACGAGGTGATGTGCGATAATAACAAAGTGAGTAGCCGGTCGCCAGACAGAATGGAACTTCCCGGTGAATTGCATAATGGATCATCGGTACTGGTAGATACCTATATCTAAAGGCTATGTAGCTAATAGCAAAATGCGGTGCGGCCTTGAACGCGCCGCGATAGATGCCTCGGCAAAAGAAGCGACAACTCACGGGGAATTCTATTCACGAAACTGTGATTTTTTTGTTAGCTGCATAATTACTAATGCTCTACATCACCTTGAACGCAAATGTTAAATAAATATGGCCCTAGGTAATAAACAATTAGATACGCACATGATACTTCATTTACATAAAAATAAAACTTTTTTTCGGCAGGCAAAAAGAATCTGCTTTATCAATTATACAGACACTAACAAAAATAACTAGAAGAGATATTTTTAGTTTTTTTATACAATGAAAGAGTCTCCTCTCAAAACGTTTTAGAAATATTTCATAAAGAATAAGATCTTGCGAGTTTATAATGAAATATCGTGAGGAGTGAACTCTTTTAAGAGCGTGGCGTTGTGGGTTACAATATTATTTCATGATTTGGGTATGTCTGTTTTACATTTTAGGTAGCTGTCTGTTCTTCAAAGTACTCGGATATTAAATACAGCTAAGTGCCATATCTCTAAAAGGCTCAACTCTACAAATCGTAGATGTTAGTCAAAAACTATGGGTGATGTCCAATGACGTATTATAGTGATGTCCGTGGAATTGTTGTATGACAAGTCAATGATATATATCTTTGACATCATTTTGTATAACACTGCTGCTGTGTAATGCATCATTCAGAAACATTTGATAATATTTATAGGCCAACCTGTAGGATTTGTAGAGCCTTTTATGTAGACATAGAAACTTGGCTGAACTTGAGATGTCATAACTTTTGACAGCCACAGCATTATGATCATCAACAGAGTCAGCGAGTGAGTAAGAAATTTGACGTATTTTGGGCTATGGTCTAAAATGATAAAGGCTAGACAAATCATAGTGTGATTATTAAGTTCTCTAACAACATCTGATCTGGAGAAGTTGGGCTCTGCAGACCGATAAATTGGAGGACGAAATCCCGTTAGATCTTGTATTTTTTACCTATTTCGCAGTGGGTGTGAAAAGTAAAGTACTCTACTAGGAGATAGATACAGGTATTCCGCCTTGCGCTAGCTTGAATTCCTCAGTGCATTCAGGATTCAACCCCGCTTCGCTCGTGAATTAACTCTGTAATTCTTTACTAAGTCGGGATTCAATATGACGCCCATAACATTAGACACTAATTTGGCCCCTCGATGCATAACCTACTATTACTTCATGTATCATGGTATCATCCAATTGAAGTTACGCTTACGACATCTTCAAAGGACAGTGCGGCAGATGAGAGATGTGCTCTGTGGAGACACAAACACCCTCCCCCTCCATACTTCATCCCACCTGCAGAACATCTGCCCCCTGGACGCGAACTTCAGTGGCCAATCTGGAAATCTCTTAACCGACTGCGGACCCAGGTTGGCTGCTGTAAATATAACCTGGCTAAATGGGGCATTCTCCACCCATCCTAAACGCAGTGCCAGTGCGGTGCTCCTCCACAGGACATGCATCACCTCCTCAATTGCCCGTCATGCACAACCACCTGTTCCATCCGAGATTTGAACGAGGCCAATGATAGAGCTGTACAACTTGCTCAATACTGGTCGGACAAAATTTAGTAAGAGTCAATCGACACGAAAAGATGAAGAAGACGCTAGTCTTCTTCGTCACATTTTTCATCAATGTTCCGCTCCTACTGGTCGTCGCGTGATGTTATATAGCCTTCCTCGATAAATGGGCTGTACAACACTAAATTTATTTTTCAATTCGAACCAGTCGTTCCTGAGATTAACGCGTTCAACCAAATAAACAAACAAACTCTTCAGCTTTATAATTTAACTAGCTTTTGCCCGCGTGTGCAGGATAGCCGCATACATAGTCTTAGGTTTAGAGTTAATAGTTAGGCACGTCTTTGAAGTAATACCGTTAGATAGCAGCATATTTTTAGAAAGTAGACAGATGCAAGGGATAGTTCGAAGCTTTAAAAATGTTTGGGTCACATTGTCATTTGTTAAGTTATTACCGACCCCTATAGTTAAAGATCCCTTGTTTTGTGAAAGTTTTATGTCTGCCCATTAACAGAATGGTGCATTTCTCTAATATTTATTATCGTCCGGCAATAGTTAAAATCCCTTGTTTGCATTGTTTTGTGAAAGTTTCTCTGTACCTATTAACAAATGATGTATTTGTCTGTTTGTAACCCGCGCCGAAAATAGACTCTACCTTTATGAATAAACAACCGTAGCGAGTACCGTTCTACCCCCACTAGCCGGGGTGAAACTGACGCCAAAGACCCTTATAAAAGAGACTCGCAGGCCAAAACCAATCAGTTCCTCGTCACAGGCAGTTCCTTCAGTGCCTTTATAGAGTCCTTGCTATCTGCTACGAGACAGAGGGCTTGGCTCAGCAGGGACCGTACTCGCTACCATCTACAGTTGAAAAAGTATTTTCATTTAAGTACATCCAACGTGGTAGCGCCTTCTTCACAGTGACAGTGTCTTGTCGCCTTTCAACCCTCCAATCCAGCAACATTGTACGACCCATCGTGCAAACCGCGTCTTCGTACGCGCATATACCGTTTCAGTAGGAATTTCGGGAAATCCTGTCTTAGAGCTTACTAAAGAACCTTCATGCAAAATTTCAGCGTCTTTCGACCAGTAATTTCGGCTGTGCGTTGTCTCTCAGTCAGTCAGTAACGGAAGATTTTTTAAATATATTGATAGGTAGTATAAATTACCGAATAGAACAGCAGCTTTGTTGCGGAAAGTCAACTTTGGAGATTGAACGTCGCGCGGAGCGAAGCTATGTGCAGGCGCCGTGTTCGCGATAGTATCGAGTAGCAGATAGCATATTGTGCCAACAAGATACTTCGTCATTACTGAGTAACATTATATGACGATCATCATGTAACCGTGCGGTATGTTGTTCGTAGTGTTTCGTTGATGTAGTTTATTTAACAACCCTGCCCTTCGTCGAATCTTTGTTATGCAGTTTAATCATTCTTTACAGGAAATTGATTTTAGTTTCTTACAAAGGCACTTGTCTCATCGCGAGTAAAGTTTCAAACTCGAAACTAGTCGGCGAGCAGCGAGTAGCGAGTGAAAAGTTTCGATAGTTTTGACGCTCGGCTTTGAGCGAGTGCTTTTGTGCGACGGGCTTTTACTCGCAATACTCGCTCCGGCCCGCACTATAGGTAGAAATTACCGTTGTTTAGTAAGTTCTGACCGCCATGCAAGCATCGCTGAGCGAGTGTCGCTGAGCAAGTACAATCTTTGATAGCTCTTGTCGCTGCGATCAACTAGAGGTAAGAGCCGCTCGCCGGCAGCCAGCTATAGACTATGAATGTATATGTCTCTTTTACTCACACGAGATCTATATCTTTTATCCCTTTCCTCAGCGAGCAAGTAGTCGATAGCTACTGGCTTCCTCGCCGGCGGTAAGACAAGTGGCTATAGAGGGCAAATTCTCGTGATTATCTCAGTAGCAATCTTTCAAAATATAAGGAAATAAGTGATGTATTTCACAGATTGTGACTGATATACGAATGCGAACGTTCCATTATAAGTGCGAGAGTTGCCCCTCAGGTATCCACGTACGTATTCATTATATTCAATGTCATTAAGAACCAGCCGTGTCTCCAGGAGGGAAGCTCGCCTTTTGAATCCTAAGAGATGTCCTTGAATATGGTATTTCTTGAAGTGTCACAGGCGCCTGTGTACTGGGACTTTTTACTTATCTTTTACCGTGCGAGAGGTCGTGTAAGTTTTTTGCCTCAGGGATTTGCTGGCACGTTATTGGACGGTCGCGCGATAACAACTCACGGTACGGTTCGATACGGCCCGGCCGCCTGAGCGCTCGGGCTCTTGTACTATCTTTATAACAAAAGCTAGAGTGACTAAGGTACCTGACTGAAATAATCCTGGTAATTTCCCCTAGGACATGCTGTTCACAATGTAACATTGTGGAGATTTTTTTAATATCGATATCTGAAAAGCCGTTTCTTTTCAGTGCTTGATAAAGAAAAACCTTTGTTTCTAACAGGTATGAAATTTTTCCGGTTTTTGAATAATGTTAGTATACTACCAAAAACATAGAAAATGTTGTAAAACTGATATCTTGATTTAAAACGCCATTCAATACTGTGTCATCTGTATAATTTTGGTGAAAGAATTCACAGGTAGGTACTTATAAGTGTAATGCACTTTCGAACTATTAGTTCTGCAAGCAATGTGCCCTGCCCGCTGCATCTTAAGTTTAGCGATACCTCAGACAATGTCGGATGCGTTATTAATGGCTAAGAAATGTTCTGGGCAGCATGGCCGACAGGTCTGCAATAGGCGCGGGCAGCGTTCACGGTTCATAAATAAAATGCACACTTTCAGTTATTTGACGTAGCGATCAATCATTGAACCGCTGCCAAATATGCCGCTGTCGTTTGTGCCGCGGCCCCGCTCGCACTCGACAGTACCTCTTGCTACACAGTTGGGACAAATTAATTGTCGAACAGCTTAAAGTTGAATGTCACTCACACGACAAAATTACAAGTTCTATTGTCCATGTGACGACATAGCGAAGGTTGAAGGTACTGGGAACTATCGTTAAAATAAAACTAACAAACAGTCAATTTCCCTGACTAACATTCTACATTGCTAAAACTTTAATTGGACTACATAAATATTGTGCTCGCAAAGAGGGATCGGAATTGTTTCTATAAATAATTTAATTAATTTGGTTCGCCAAACTCGTTACTGCTTCGAACGTTTAATTTAAAACGCAAACTGCAAATAAAGTGAGCGATTGTGAAAGTGCGGCTGCCATCTAGTGATGGTACACATACACTAACTGCTCCTCAAGGAGTCAACTCGGCTGAAACCAGGAACTGAAATAAAGTGACAACAACAAGTTCCTCTACCGATCCAATTCAAACGATTCACTTTTTGTTATTTTTTAAATGTATGTAGGAAACGTTTGAGTATTTAAAATTAATGAAAATGTGGCTGTCTGAAAGTTGCAAGAGCTTCAGTTAGTTACTCTTAGGTACTCGCAACTCATACTGAAATAATTATTTTAACAACCTGGGTATTGACAAAAAACATGCCCTAAACTCAGTCCAACACTTTTTGGATTAAAATTAACGTTTGCAGTAAGATGGTACAGAGCCATCACATGTGAAACTGAAATACTGAGCCAACGCAAGGCAACCTCAACTGAAAGGCTTTCTATCGCAACCTTCACCAGTCGTAGTTCGCGCGGTGTCCGCTGGATGGCGCTGGGAGCGCCGCCCGTCCATCTCAGTAAACTTTACGAAGTTTGTTTCAATGGGTGAATATAAATAGTAAACATTGCCCTTTCGACGCGCCGCTCGCAAACTCACAACTTTGTGGGAGTTATCATTTAAACTGAAGCTGTTGGTATCTCTCCATTTATTCGTACAGCTATGTGGAAACATTTCTTAACACGATGTTTTGTTGATATAAGCAGGTACAATGTCCATGATGACTTTAGAAATGTTGCATTTCATGGACAGAAGGCTAATTAATTCCCGTAGGAACTTAAAAAAGCGCTTAATTTCAAGTCCCAATATATCGGCTACGTTTTCACCTCAGATCTGTGAGGATGCATGATATAATCATTTCATTTACGTAGCCTCGCTCAGCTCAGGTTCTTAACAAACACATCCCTCGCTACTCATCCTCGCTCATCTCTTTTGGAAACGCACCTTTAAAGATGTGTTGGACAGTTTCCGACTGCGACGAGAATGCAATCGCCCGCGTTCTTTAAAAATACGAAATGTGCCTCTCCTCTGATTTTAATAAGGTATTCATTGAAAAACTATTAAGTATTATTTATTTACACACAATGTACTTAAAAAAAAACGGTCAAGAGCCAGTCGGACTCGCGGACCGAGGGTTTCGTACAAAAGCTACAAATTACTTTAATAAAAACTATATATTTTTTTTTACAAATATAGAAGTATTGTTTTCAGACATTTCCCTATATTTGTAGTATAAGACGGTATTACTTGCCAAATTTCATAGTTCTAGGTCAATGGAAAATTTCCTATACATTTTGATTCCCTTGAGAGTGTCGAAATATACGTTTTTTGCGGCATAAACGACCGTATCTTTTTATTACGTTAACTTAGAAGCTTGATTTTTTCACAGCTTCAAGGGACTATAGACTATATGGTTTTTTTCAACTCGATACCTCCACGCGTTCTTGAGATAAACGGTCTTGACAGACAGACGGACGGACAACGAAGTGATCCTATGAGGGTTCCGTTTTTTTTTTGAGGTACGGAACCCTAAAAAGAAAATTTTTTATAGTGAAAAGAGCACAAAGGTACTGCTTATTTCATAAGAAATTTCTTCAAGCAGACCTGCGACAGGAGAGTGTATTATTTAATATGAGCAATATAAACACACTTGAAGACACTAAAACTGTAAAAAATAACGGAAACTCATTCATAAAGCAATTCAGATACCTATTCTGCAATTTGTAATCATTAGGTACGCTATCTACTTTTGATAAGTTGTTGAACAAACAGTTAACATCGGAATAACAACAGCGTGTTTGCCGCAGAGGCGCGGCTCGGCGACAACGCTATCACTTATCTATCACAAATCTGACGTATCACGGCGTGATAACAGAGATGTGTGCCGACATGAGTAACAGCAGTATGGCAGTGAGATAGCCGTGTGTAATACAGTGCGACCCTCGCAACAATGCACTGCCATTATGAAATGCTAACACAAGTCGGTGGTGACGTGATTACTGTTTTATGTCCAATAATAAAGTTAAACTTATTTTCTTTTGGGTGTTTCCGATACTTTTAACACTATTTTAATATAATACTAGCTGTTGCCCGTGATATCATCTTAGTGCTCCCCTACACTCCCCAAGGAACCTACATGCCAAATTTCAGCTTTTTACGACCAGCAGATTTGGCTGTGCGTTGTCTGTCATTCACTCCGTGTGTCCGTAACGGAAGAATTTTATACATATTGATGATGATAATTGATAACAAAGTCAAACTGATTTTCTTTGGGTGTTACTTTTGAACACTATTTTAATATAATACTAGCTGTTGCCCGCAATTTCGTCAAATCCTCTTCGTGCTCCACTACACTCCCCAAGGAACCTACATGCCAAATTTCAGCTTTATACGACCAGTAAGTAGATCTGGCTGTGCGTTGTCTGTCAGTCACTCCGTCTGTCCGTTACGAAAGAATTGTATACATAGGTTTATTGTTGTATGTGGCTTACATACATTAAATAATTGATAATCCTTACTTTAAATCGTGTGAGTTGTTGTTTTCAAGTTGAGATTCAGTTTCTAGTCTACACGATGAACTAGTATTCACTAGTACTATCGGCATAATTAAACATGAGCCATTCATCCGATAATTCGTTTCTAAACCTCAAAACATTAAAGTTTTCTTCTTATACCGCGCATGGTGCACTCAAACCATATCAATACGGGCATAGAGTCGCGTAATTTTGACAACTTTGTCCAACCAGAGACAGAATGATTTATAATTTTCTTTAAATTAAAGTAAACATTCAAAAAAATATTGAGAGTGACTTTTTCACGCGACGTCGTATGTGCATTTCCCGTACCCGTACGAATTTCGGGAAATCTTTTCTCAGTCCTCCTCTATACTCCCCAAGGAACCTACTTGCCAAAGACAGCTTTCTACGACCAGTATTTTTGGCAGGGTATTGTCTGTCTGTCACTCAATCACTCAGTCAGTCACCAGTAACGAAAGAGTTTTATTATATCTTGTAGACAATGAGATGGGATAACTAATCACTGTTTTATTAACCGACTTCCAAAAAAGGAGGAGGTTCTCAATTCGGTGGGTATTTTTTTTTATGTATGTACACCGATTATTCCGAGGTTTCTGATCCGATTTCTGTGATTTTTTTAGTTCGATGCAGTATACTTGCCATTTGGTCCGATAAAAATTTGATTCAGTTTGGTTCAGTAGTTTTTATTTTATGAGCATTTTCGCTTATTTAAATTTTTGCGTTGACGAAAACATCGTCCAAGTATCACCACTTAAAAGTGAAAAATAAAAAAACTTTTTACAAAAAAATATAACCGACTTCCTAACAAAACACTACAAAGAAGGAATAAAATGAGCTTAATTTCGCAAGTCGGTGTTAAAAAACAAAGAAACAAAACCAAATACACCGAGTTCCGAAATTAAGGTTATTTTATTCTTTGTAATGTTTTTAAATTACAAGTTTGTTGCCAAGGAAATAAATATACGTTACAGCAAAACGGACCTAATTAAAATGCCTACAAAAAAACCTTAATACGAGACAGGAATCAATTTTGCCGACAGTACAAGTCGTCACAGGCAGTACACCACTCGCGACATCGTGTGTCGTTGCGACGACACAACATCAAAGATTTTCATTAGATAACTAACGAAACCAATTTAATTTCCTGACTACATCAATGTCTAACAGCTGATTATGTGCCGTGGTACTCTCAGAATATGAACATTCTCATGTGTATTCTACAGCTTCGTTTTGAGAGCAAGGTGCGAGTGACGTGCGCCGTCGCCCTGCGAGACAAAAGGCTCGAGCTCACGCTTAATTGCTGCACCATTCAATTAGTAATGAGACCTACGAACAAATGAAGCTAGACAAGAGCCGCCTCGAGGTTGGAGAGGATCCCGATTACCGAGTCGCTGGGTGTGTGTGTGTGTTTTCGCAGGCATAAACTTTTGCCCCTGACTTCGTTCGTCCATATCCCGTTTTTTCCCGAATATCCTCTTAGTGCTCCCCTACACTCCCCAAGGAACCTACATGCCAAGTTTCAGCTTCCTAAGACCAGTAGTTTCGCCTGTGCGGTGTCTATCAGTCACTTACTCAATCATTCAGTAATGGAAGAATTTATATATCGTCGCCTTGGAGTGAAAACCTCGGGAATGCATTTTTTGCTCAAATTTATTTTATCGCGTTTCTAGAAAGAAAATCTCGCAACGCACTCTATGACAGCAATTAAGAATATCGTAAATACTCGCATCTGTCCATTTGGCTTGAATACCTTACAAACGTGTCGTTTTTATGCAGGTGATGGTGATGGTTATAATTAAGCTCCAAATGAGGAAATGCTGGCGGCAAGACTTTGTATAAAAAGTCATAATTCGAGGTTTGGCTCTCGACTGTTTTCTCACAACAACTACCTGTAGGCCATACAAATATTTGATCCGGGCGGGAATCGAACCCGCGACACGCAGCGCAGCAGCCGATCGCTCAACCACTGCGCCAACCGTGTCGTCATTAATAATTATTCACGTACTGATAGGATTAATCTCAGCGAAGAGCTTAATTAACTCTGGATAACGTGAATATATGTGAGTAGATACAAGAGTAGTAAACAAAACGATTTTTTTAATATAGTTTTAAACGGAAGCACTGAAAGGCTTTTAAAGCTAAGTAATTTAATTTAACGGTGAAGAGCTCATGAAATATGAAAAAGGAAAATGGTGACGAAAGTAGAGCGACGTAACGTCGACGCGTGTATCGGTAGAGCCACCCTGAAGGAGCGCGTGTTTGTGAACGATTCATAATCTTATGTGAAATGTTTTCCAATACCTACTTTAACAGTCTGAGGAAGGCTTCACTTCGCCTGTAAGGGCTTATGTTGTGACACAGCCAGAGTTTGTGTAAATATACTTGGTAAAACGCTACTTTTTACAGTTTTCGAAATGATGAACTAGCTGACCGTTCTTTATAGACTGGCATCCCAGGGCTGACCGTTCTTTATAGACTGGCATCCCAGAGCGGACCATTCTTTATAGACTGGCATCCCAGAGCTGACCGTTCTCTATAGACTAACATCCCAGAGCTTACCTCTCTTAATTTCTCACTAACAAAATATGTGAGATAGAGTAGTTAGTGTTAGTATGTACTCTTAACATACGCATACCTAATAGCATAGCCAAATTTTTTTAATGTATCAAATATATTTCAGTAGTCAAGGAGGTAGTTTTGCATCCTCCCAAATCCTGACAGACTTTAGCTTTCATTATTTGCACCTACTAAATGAACTATGCCCAAATTTCAGCCTTGTGAGATGTCTGGCAGCTCTGGGATCTTAGTCATTATCAAACTTTAGCTGTTGTCGCAACGAAAATAGTTTCTAGTTCCTGTTATAAATCAAATGAGCTTGCATAAAAGCCGCATATCTATTAGTTTCCTTTCGATATTCGAGGTTCTAATCTAATCTCACCCAAACTCAAACCATAAATTATTTGAAATCGAAACCGGCCAGCGCAGTAACTGAATTTCTGGATAGCCTGAAGTAATTGTGTTAGAACCGCCCAAACCGCATGTCTTCAATCAATTTTGCTGGTCCTGTGGCAAAGTGTTCCTCTCTCGAAAATTGCTCACATGGTTGTGAGTGGGCAACTATGTCGCTCATCTCTTAATATGGATGATAGCCAATATTAACTGGCTTGGTTTAGTTGTTGCGCTCCGGTGACGACCTCTGAACCGCTGACGTTTCGGTGTTGGGGAGGCTTGTTTATACCTGCAGAGATTTTCTATTCTGATTGAATTTTTTGAAACCAAAGGAGGTTCGAACTGTTTTCTATGGGAGCTGCCATAGCCTGAAATATCTCGGCAACTTGACACTTTAGGGCACCATGATCCTAACATTTTTTGTTTGTTGCAGTGTTCTCTACCCATTTATGCATGTTAGGTCGTGCGCCGCAACTTTGTAACGAAATCAAAATGGCGGCGAGGGGGCTATACCCATGATCCTATGCGCTTTGTATGTCACAAGCCTCTAAAAGGAGGATCAACACACCGAACCTATAATAGTATAGCATCACGCCTAGATTTTCTTAAAGTTAAGAAAGTGTATTAGTAGGAAACACTTTGCCAGTTACTATTAAGTCCATTTAATGTCGGTTATTTATTAAGGTTTGCCACACATGTGCCAAGCCCTACCAAGCGATCTGTGTCAATAATTGTATCAGAACCGGTTCCGTACTTGGACACAAAATGGGTATTTATCAGACCCATTCTCGTAGACTGAACATGATTTCCGCCTCAGCCACGGCTGAAAAGTCTTCATTATTAACAAGGCCATTTCGACAAAATATTCAATATCAATGTTGAATATTGAGGTACTATTTATTTATATGTATATATATATATATATATATATATACTAGCTGACCCGGCAAACGTTGTTTGGCCATTTAAAAAAATAGCCTACGACCTATTCTCAGACCTACCAAATATACACAAAAAATTTCATAAAAATCGGTGAAGCCGTTTCGGAGGAGTTCGATAGCATACACTGTGACACGAGATTTTAATATATTAGACGAAGATGAGATTTTTGTTAAATTGGTACTTGATGCTGTGTGGGCACATAGTGCCCTTTCAACAAAGTAATAAACATTGTAAGATGCTTTTTTATGGTTACCCATCCGCATGTAGTTTTATGTGAAGTAAAATATGTAGGTATGTTGAAATATAATTTGAAAATTGCTAGGATCAAATAAAATAGGACCATCAAATGCTAAACTATTTATTAGAAACTAATCCCATTCATAACAAACCGGGAGTTAAGTTACAGCAGTATTCGCCGCAGTTTGAGGTTAAAGTTGTTCAATAGATCTACTCTGTTATTCTGTGAAAGTCTAACCGTGAAAATTTAACTGAAGTGAGTTGATGTTTAGCTTTAACAGTGGTCTTCTTTAAATATCTCACTGGGTGAAGATGAACACTTAGGTGAAATGAACATGAAGTGAGCAGGCTGTCAATTCATCCAAACAAGGTGTAATGGCACTTCACTCCAAGCTCCATTCACTGTTTTATTATTACGGAATAGAACAGCACTGCAATTCTGTAAACCTATAAACATCTCAACTTAGGTGAACGGCAGAGTAAACCTCTGTAAATATCTCCCCGTTCAAACTTAGATGAAGGGAACATGAAGTGAGCTGTCAATCCTTTTTGAATGAATCAAAAAAGGAATGACTGTTCACCCAAGTTATCTCGATGAGTTTTTTACAGGATAGACTTCACTTAAGTGTCCACGATGACATTCTTACAGGATAGACCAGCAGCGGGTGAAATGACTGTTCACTTCACTAAAGTGTTCACAGTGACATTCTTAGAGGATAGACCAGCAGCAAGTGAAATGACTTTTCACTTCACTTAAGTGTTCACGATGACATTCTTACAGGATAGACCAGCAGCAGGCAAAATAACTCTTCACTTCACTAAAGTGTTCACGATGACATTCTTACAGGATAGACCAGCAGCAGGTGAAATGACTGTTCACTTCACTTAAGTGTTCACGGTGACATTCTTACAGGATAGACCAGCAGCTGGTGAAATGACTGTTCACTTCACTAAAGTGTTCACAGTGACATTCTTACAGGATAGACCAGCAGCAAGTGAAATGACTGTTCACTTCACTAAAGTATTCACGATGGCATATTTACAGGATAGACCAGCAGCAGGTGAAATTACTGTTCACTTCACTTAAGTGTTCACGGTGACATTCTTACAGGATAAACCGGTAAAATCTATTAATATCCAGCAGTGACTGGTTTCAAGCGAGTCGATGGCCGCGCTGTTATCACACCGAGCCCCACCTACGTAAGTACCTTCAATCGATTAGATAATAATTATGATTATCCTATGTTTGCAATCAGTTATGGATTACAAACTTATCTCTCATATTTTATTTTATTTTTTACAAATCCAGTTTTTTATATTTAAAAATTTAATTGTAAGTACGGATCCGATATTACATTGATAATAATTAAGAGTGATTACGATCAGATAAGGTAAATCACATGAATGATTTACCTTAAACCACTTTAATCATTTATGTGATTTAACATACAGTTAAGGCATGCTTAACGTGACCATACGTCCCGGTTTTGAACGGAGCTGTCTCTTATTTTACAGTTTTCGTCCCAGTTTCTCCAATGAAAACTTCGGGACGGAAGTGTCCCGCTTTCAGTGACAAAAAAAGCATGTTAAATAGTGATGATCGACCATAACATAGGTGGCTAAGCAGATTGATTAGATTTTACCAGAGTTTTGACAATGGCAACCTTTTTTAACCTCTAAAGGAAAATAACTGGGAAAACAATCTACACTAATATTATAAAGAAGAAAGATTTGTTTGTTTGTTTGTTTAAATTGAACAGGCTCCGAAACAACTGGACCGATTTGAAAAATTCTTTTAGCATTAGATAGCTACATTATCAGGGAGTAACATAGGCATATATACTATCCCCGTACTCCCACGGGAACGGGAACTACGCGGGTAAAACCGCGTGATGTCCACTAGTAAAAAATAAAAATAAACGAAAGTAATCCGCAAAACGCATAAAGGTAACGTTTACACCGCGCGAGTCGGCTTGGCCCCAATAGGGCCTTACGGATTCTGACGGTTGGGGCGATTTCGCCTCAATCGGTCCTTACGGATCCCGACAGGTTAAGGTTCCTTACCCAAAGGTCACACGTTTCTTGTTTGGAAGCCCCCTTTAATTTTAATTTGTTGTTATAGCGGCAATAGAAATGCACACTGTGAAAATTTCAACTGTCTACCTATTACGGTTCTTGAGATACCGCCCGCTGACAGACGGCCGAACGGACGAACAGCGGAGGCTTAGTATTAGGGTTTCGTTGGTTACCCTTTGGATACGGAATCCTAAATAGAAGCACGTTAGGCATGCTACGCACACGGCTACCAGAACTGTGAGCATAGCTGCGCTCTCTCTAGAAAGACACACTCATTTCATCTTCACTGCCACTGAACAGACATTCGTTCCAAAGAGATTCTTTCCCTTTCTTCTCTGCTTCCCACAACATCGCGTTCTCTTATCGTCTGCGCCACGCGCCCGTATTATCCCCACGCCTCATTAGTTATGAAACTAACTTTAAAATTAACAAGCATTATTAAAGCTTCTTGTGGTTCCATGGAAGCTTATCCAGTAGCTGCTACACGTGGGTATACACACATTATCTGCTAATTACAGGAAAACTCTCGCAAAGCAGATAATAAATAATACACTGTCCGAATAAAATGGGTGGTTCGTTAAAATAAAGTTCGTTAAACAGGTATTATCCCATGAGAATGCAACAGAGTGTAAAATATTCCGTTAATTTTATGTTATTATATATTTAATATTTGGCGCCAAATACGTTGGCGGATTGTTAAAATTGAACAGGTAATTCATGTAAATGCAAACGGGGGTAAAGTATTCCATTCATTTGATATTAATTATTCAGCATATTATATTGTTGAAACAGGAGGTACAGGAATCTATATGGACGGGGAATGCATGTTTATTGGTGAATATTTACCGCTCGCACACTGGCGTCCATTACGCGCAAATGAATGATTACAGAACAAATACTCAGAGTACTTAAAGTTAGGCGATACCTATCATATATTTAATGGTTGAAACAAACACCTCGGTACATTCATGAGCTACAATGATTTAGTTCATGAATGTACCGAGGTGTTTGTGTAAGATTGAGACAGCAATTATTCATTCGCGCCTTCTATCCTTTATTTTATTACCTGTACGTTGACAAATCAGAGGTGTATATCTTGTAGGTAAATCGTAAATATAGCAATTTCATGAAGTGGCCTCCTCAAATCTACTGTAGTCACATCATGAAAGGGTAAATTCTACGATACAAACACGACATACATAAAATAAATACAAAACCACGGAGTAGCCAATCAACTTTGATACCATATTTTATGAGTAACCCTAAAATAGCTGTACAACACGGGAAGCCACTTCCCGATGGATTCGAAGTAGCTCGAAGTCATGACTAAGCGTGTGAGCTCGTATCGGACTCCATAGACCATTTGTCCACGAATGGAAATAGCTTGACAGTGGCGGTCCCCGACGAGCCGATGTAATGGCCCACTGGGCTAATCGTAGTTAATGAATATTTATACTAACAACCCTACGTCGACGTCACGCTGACTAACAGAACGGGCGTCGACGGGTAGTGTACTCAGCCTCCTACCGATCCTAGTCACTAGCCACTTCATATAAATCTACTTAGGGTTTAAACCATAAAGTCAATAATGCTTCTAGACTGGGTGTATATTCCTTACGAAATCAGTCAAGTAGTCATTTTTATTTCGTAGGTATAAATTGAAAAAAAAAAGCCGTTGAAAAGTCGGCCATTAATATTTCAATCCGTTTGTGTTTTGTTGTCAAGGTTCCAAGCATAGATTGGAGTGATTTACATGAACTATTTAAACCGAATGTTTCGCGACTAAGTTTGAATGATTGTGAAGAGAAATCGACATATTCTGGCAGCTCGTAACCAACGGGAGTGGGCGGCTGTTGCTAATGCACTGCACATTAAGCAATGACGCTAAAAATACGCCATTGTATCGCGAGGCGCCGTTATATTAGCGTTTTATTAGATGTCAGTACTTAGACCGGCTACAGACGTGTTATGTGTTCACAGACAATGGCGCTTCTACAATGTCTGTAATGACCGAGAGTCGCTCTGTACTGATGACTTCAAGCGGTCCAGATTCATCATCAGAGCAGCCTGCAATGAACTATAATACCTACTTAGTTACGAACAAGACAACACCTCTCGTTCTTATTTTAAGTTTTTCAATCCATCCAGACGTTGTCTGGTAGACATTGCTGATTATATCGCCATAGTTCTTTTTTGTATATTAGAGTTGTGAAGGTATTTTTGGTGAAAAATTAAAAGGACATTCTACCATCAATAGAGACCAAAAAACCGCCCAAGTGCGAGTAGGACACGCTCATGAAGGGTTCTGTATCATCGTATTTTTATTATTTGTTGTTACAGCGGTAGAAATACACACCCTGTGAAAATTTGACCTGTTTACCTATTATGGTTCTTGAGATGCAGCCCGCTGATAGACAGACGGACGGACGGACGGACAGCGGAAGCTTAGTAATAGGGTTCTGTTGGTTAACATTTGGGTACGGAACCCTAAAAATAGATGATGGGTCGAACAGAAGACCAATTCTCGTACTTTAAAATCGCTAACATTCAAGTCGCATTAACAACTCTACTCTCTCAGCTTTTAGGGAAATTATTTTTTGACATTCTGTGATTGCGATGAAAATACGGACGCTCCTTAAAAATACGAGCGTTAGGCGAAGGATAGGCGGAAGAAGGCGTGACACAGTGCAGGCTGGATAAAATATTTTCACTTGGCAACACATTTTGATCTCAGTATAATTAAATAATTAAATTAAAAAAGTGCTCAAAAATCTACCCTCACTATAGCAAATTCAACTTTTTTAAAGTCATTGAATACGAATACAACAGTTTCAATAAGACTGACAACTCAATTTACATAATTTTTACGGAAGCTTATTTATTTTTAGAATCGACGGACTGAAACTAGACATTGACAGTTAATAATTTTTACGGAAGCTTATTTATTTTTAGAAAGCTAGACATTGGACAGTTCTTTTCCTTTAATTCTTCACGGCGGGACTTTCACAGAATAGTATTACTGGGCCCTCGGCGCTCGCATCGCAAAAAACAGATTGGCGACTCAGCAAAGCCTGTAAGACGAACATTGAAGCCAACACTCATGGATACTCTAAGGCTACGTTTCCACGTAGAGATGAGAGAGATGTGCGAGGATGCGTAGCTAATAGATGTGTAATTGTTGCAAACCAATAAAATCGCTTGCGCTGAGCGAGGCTAGGAAAATGAAGCGATTCTATTGGTTAGCAACAAACACATCCCTAGCTCACCATCCATCCACATCCCATCCCATGTGCATCCTTGCACATCTCCAGTGAAACGTAGCCTTATACACGCATCCAGGGCTAAGCCCAGATAACCGGATAAATGTAACGTCAGCTATGCATACCCACCTAGGTTCGCCGGAGTTCACGAGCGGTTTCCACGAACATGGGGGCTTCCTCAATTTCGTGAAATGCAAACAGACGTCGCAGACGGATGTTAGCTTTCAGTATTGTGAAGCTTCAAGTTCAATTCCAATAGAAGTCTCAGTTCCTAGAATTAGAATAGGTTATTTGATTGAATATTTCCTATGAAATTTCTCTGTTATCTGTGTGAGCGTTTCAAAAATCTGTTCTATACGAAAAAAATAAAGCTGAAGAGTTTGAACGCACTATTCTCTGGAACTACCAGTCGGATTTGGAGAATTATTTTTGTATATCATAGCCACATTCGTGAGGAAGACTATAAGCTATACGGGAACGGGAAAAATGAATAAACGCGTGTGAAGTCGCGGGCAAAAGCTAGTCTAATATAAACAGAGACAGCACTGATTGCATGTGACGTCACTAGCTAATTACGCCAAAGTACGTTACGCCATATCGAAACACAACGTTTTTCGTGAAAAAAAGTGAAAGAATATGTTTTCGTCTCTTTTTTTACATCGATTTTGGAACGAAGTTCCTTATCGCGCGTTACGAAAGGGGGCTAGACGGAGATAATTGAGACCAAAAGTTGTAACGACACTTTTTGCTATAGTTGTAAGCCGTGCGGCGTGCGCGTGTTTCTCTGTCTGTCTCTCTCTCTCTCATAGAAAGCAAGCCAGTTATTTTGACACGCCAATTAGTACTAAAATTGAGCCTACTGATTAAGTTTATATTACATTATATTTGTTAATAATAAAAAAATATATTATTACAACTTAAAAAAAAAATACAATTCCTTCACTAATTAATCGAAAGGAACTTCGTTCCATCCGGGTTTCCCTTGACACCTCTCAAGTTTTTTTTTATATTTTTTCTTCATAGTACTGTGGAACTTCCTCCTTGGTTGCCTCACCCTCCGGGGACCTCCATCAACTTAATTATAAAAAAAGCTTTGGAAGAATTAAAAAAAGATAGTTCATTATTTGAACCTATTCTAAATTATGAACTACCTTTTTTTAATTCTTCTAAAGCTTTTTTTATAATTAAGTTGATGGAGGTCCCCGGAGGGTGAGGCAACCAAAGAGGAAGTGCCACAGTACCTAACATCTTTCAAATAAGTAGGTATTCATTTATGTAGATTTTTAATGTTGCTTTTGGCTTGTGCTGCAGAACAGTTTAACTTCTGCCTCAATTAAAACAATTTGTTACTTATAAATAGCTGCCAATCAATTAATATATTCCTTCCGTACATTAGGGTCTACTACGCTCGTTGCTACGAAGGCTACGAGGTACTAGCGGTGCTACGAGGCTACGCGGCCTCTACGCGGCTACGCAACTTTCTTTTTAAGTTGAAACAATCGGTATGATAAAATGACAACCGAATTTACATATTTTTTTTATTAGCTAGCCAATACTTACCTACACAATAAAATTACATATTATAAAATAAAATCACGTGTGTTATTTACGTTTTAAAACTAAAATCAAGTACCTGTCAATAAGGCCGCATTGTTCTTTTCAACTACGCAACGAATGTTGATACGGCTTTCTCCATCATTGAGATAATTTTATTCCTGAAGGTCTATTATACTAAAATTAAATAAATAAAACACTCGGCTAAGTGCGAGTCGGACTCGCACACAAAGGGTTCCGTGCCATTAACCTTAGTTTTTATTATTTTTGTTATAGCAGCAATAGAAATACACAATTTGTGAAAATTTCAACTGTTTACCTATTACGGTTACGGGATACAGCCCGCTGACAGACAAACGGACGGACGGACGGACAGCGGAGGATTAGTAACAGGGTTCTATTGGTTACTTTTTGGGTACGGAACCCTAAAAATTATTAATATTAAATTTCGGTTTTGTCAAGTTAAAAAAACTGTACGGAGTGGGATGGAGTCGCCAGTATTTTTATCATGAGGAAACTATTGGATATTCATCATACTAAGCACACATTGATATTCATATATTCATATTCATCTTTATTTGCATTCCATAATGTCATGTGTGAAGACCTTACAACAGGCTTGAAGCTAGAAACCAATTACGGACCCTGTAGGGCACAGCAAAAGTATAAAATTAATACACAAGTTAACAATTTTAAAGCATGTCCTTATCATTAATTAACTTAGTTATAGCTTTTATTTAAAGATTCATTATTTGAGATACCAAATAAATCCTAGTCGAGTAAATCCAATCATCTTTGTTTATTTCCTTGTGGCTTCGATCCTTATTGTAATAGGATTATCAGTTAGCGAAACTTGCCACACTTGACTCCCGGAGGTGATACTTCCAAATGACAGGTAATCTGGGACACCGTTGTTGGTTCTATCAATTTCATAACAGTATAATATAGTAGTAGTATTTAGTAGTGTAGTGTAGTATTATGGCAACCAAAAATGGGTCGGTTGTGAGAAGATAATTATTAGATCAATGAAATTATTAATTTTACCACAAAATTTTGTAAAAAAAATAAAAATGAAAACAAACTTCTATAAAAAACGTTGTGTCTACAACTGATGACCCTTGAAGAGAAGCTTCGTTTGGCGCCAATCCTAGTTAGAAAATCAGGTCAAAATTTTCATAAAAATCATTGTTGTCGAACTGAACCAACACGTTAAACAAAACTTTGTAGAATAAAAGGAAGTGGTTCTAATTCTTTAATTTCGTTTATACAACCTTACAAAGAAACTTTGCAGAATTAAAAGCTTGTGACAAATACCTACCAAACCGACTAAATTAATACGTTATTATTTACAAATTATGGGAAATCGAATCTAGGTTGGTAATCTTGAAGACAAGTGAAGAGAGCCACATTGCCATAGTTACATATTAGCACAGTTATATAGTGTAGTACCAATGCTGATATTCAGCAGCATAATATTGATACTGGAGCTATGGAGGACACCCCAAAAAATAAACAACGAATAGCTGGGAAAAGGCAGATTTATTTATTTATTATTTATTTATCCATCAATCAGGGTGTATGTGCTGTATGCTTTTGAGTTAATGAACACTCGCAGTTCAATTATGTTTTCTGAATTTATTCTTACTTCCTTACTTATTAATATTATAAATGCGAAAGTAATTCTGTTTGTTTGTCTGTCGCGCTTTCAAAAACTACTGAATCGATTTAAATGAAATTTGGTACACAGATAGTCTAGAGCCTGAGAAAGGACAAAGGTTACTTTTTAATTGCGAAAAAAGAGTTGTAAGAAGGGGGGGATGAAAAGTTGTATGGAAGAATCGTCATTTTTAGAGCTAGAAGCTTCAAACTTATATTTTAGGCTGTTGATTTATAAATAAATTTGATATTCAAAGTTTGTAAAAGTTTTACCCTCAAGGGTGTAAAATAACAACAGGGAATAGGGGATGAAAGTTTGTATGGAAATATGTGAGATTTCCATAGCTCATTAAAGTATTTATAAGTATGTGTCTTATTTGTAAAATAATTAGCATAAATAATTAAAAAATGCTACCCAAACACACTATTCCACGCGGACGAAGTCGCAGGCACAGCTTGTAAATTAATATTTCCCACAAGGGTTTTTAAAATTACGTACTCAAAAGTAAACATAACAAGATACTGTGCTTGTTAATCTGTATTGCTACAGAGAATGTACACACAGTCAACACAGAACTTATACACATAGCACACCACATTAGTTAATTAAAATGTATCATATACGTATAATTGTGAAAACAAAGGAGAACAATATTCTACTTTTTGAATGGAGAGAAAATTCCCTTAGTGTATCGGATTTGAACAGCGTACAACTTAAATCTCCTCAGACTTAGGGTGCCTGTCCTTTGCGAGCGAGCACGGCAGAGCGGAGCGGAGAAACGGAGTAATTTTAACCAATGAAATTGCATAATATCTCCGTACCACGTGAGTCACTGACATTTTGATTGACATGATTGGTTAATAATTATCCGTTTCTCCGCTCCGCTGCCTTACTCGCTCGCAAAGGACAGGCACCCGTAAGGTGTATGCTGTTCAAAGTCCGGTGGCGCAATTATCGCTTTCGTCTAAGTGATCATCGTGCCAATACGCGATCGTCACGTTAATTTGCTCGGTAAAACCGAATGGCCCTACGACGCCAGATCACGCTGTATTGGGACGACACCCAATAAATGAGCAGTCATTGGTCAAAGCCATAAATACGTGTCATCAATCGACGCTTACGACGGTGTCATTGACGTTGCTCGGGGTGGCATCAGTGTTGCACGCGACGTCATTAATGTTGCACGCGGTGTCATTTCTCTGCGCCTCGCCACTTCCACTAGTTCGTAAAGACTTCGCCGTAAAAGACCTATTGTTACGATGCTTAAGTCATTTAATATTTAAATCGGCGTCGCCTCCACTTGTCTACACGTTAAGGCGGTGGGATATTTACCTTTAAAAGGAAAGAGGTGGATTTTTTTTTCTGTTAATTTCGTTGCGGGATCAAATACAGTTGAATTATATCTCTGGGACTGGTTGAGCTTTATTGTTTCGTCGTCTTTCTGGTGGTTGCCACTGTTGATTCTGGCTTTCAGGATTCGCTGTGGTTGGGAATATCTGACGGGCTCGTACCGAAAAAAAATGTTATAAGTGTTGTTGTGTGAAACCACAGTAGTAGCAATATTATCTTGAGAAACTCGTGGCTCAAGAATGACAGCCGCACGGGTCGATCTTCAAGGTTAAGCAACGCTTGCCAGGGGTGATCTGTGGATGGGTGACCACTTTAACATACCAAGTTTCCTCCGTGCCTCGGAAACCTCGCCTTTGGTCCCGGATGCCATTTGTAGATCTTTGGCAATCGTTTGGAATTATCAGAAGCCAGTAAATCGGACTCCAGACTTGCCATGAAGTACCGTGTTACCCATTTAATGGGTTGTGGAGGTCTGGTAGGCAGCCGCTATGCGAAAAGAAACACCAAAACAAACTTAGAGGTCAAAGTCTCTTTTGACGTCCATACAATCCGAAGTGGAGGTTTTTTGTTCCGAAGTGGACCTTTGTTTCGGATGTGAAAATATTCACACTACCTCATAAATTGATTGAAACTCGATATATCAGTGAGTAATTAATATAAATATTTTTAAATTAATTAGCGCCGGCAGCGAGCCTGACCTAAGACAACAACGTGACGCACTCTCTCTCATAATCGGCCAGTCGAGCATGTGATTCGCGATGTGACTCCACTGTTAATAAGCACATACCTATATCTTCAACATTTGTTCAATTATTGTGGCACTAGTTTGTAATAGCTTTTAGCACTGAAGAGAGCTGCCAAGAATTCGCGGTATGTGGACAAAGGGCTTTCAACTAGTCGACACAAATTACATAAAACAACACTTAATAAAATGAATCAAAATAGTAAAACAATTTTCAGACATCCACTCAAGAGTTTGCAACTAGAACTGTAGGTAAACTTTTTCTCTTAACCCTATTTGAAGTTCGACTTATCAAGTGCTTTTATTTCTCTTTATCAAATAGAAACAACTTGGGTCAATACTTGAACCAATATTTGTTGCCGTGCTCTCCAATAAGCCAATAAACTAGATGTTTGAGTGGTATTTGTAACAGAGGCATGCAAAGGCAGGATAAATTGTCAATAGAGTGACGTCACAAAGAGCTTGTTACGAGTCCGGTGGGGCTGCAGAAGACACGGCACGGCTCCAGTGTTCCCCCGAGCCGGACCGGCGCAGGCAAACCGGCTCGGGCCGCCCGCTGTCAGTTACCAGCTAAAATATTCAATTATTGTTCATTTTGCTTTTGACCCCCGTTGAGCCCGGAGTGAATTTGTAATTTGAACATGAATTGAACGTTGCACTGATTGAACACGGTGTTTTACTAAAGCCAGACACAGTGAAGTGAAACGCTTGGATTTCTTGATCGTTTGATATGGTATTTAAATCCAAAAGCAAAAATTATTTTAACTATTTATCCCCCAACTTATTCCGTCTTCTATTTATATGTAAAAAAATCAATTGCCGTGCGTTTATCTCGCTAAAACTTGAAATTACTCGAACCGACTCAACCGCTAATAATACTTATACTTAGTAAATACAAAAGATTTGCTGTCTCCCGAGGCGAAGACGCTTCATCCAAAAAATCGTACCTATATTAAACTAAAAGGATCAATACAAATAATTTTTACTTTATTAAGTCTTTTGGAACGAAGTTCCTTATCGCACGTTGTGAAAGGGGGCTAGACGTAAAAAATTCTCACGAAAAGTTGTAACGACACTTTTAGCTATAGAAGCCGTGCGACGTGCGCGTGTTCCTCTGTGTGTCTCACTCTCTCTCTCATAGAAAGCAAGCCAGTTATTTTCGTTTCGTCTTTCTATTTCTGTTTACATTATATTTGTAAGGTAGGCAGGGTAGGCAGGGTAGGCAGGATAGGCACGGTAGGCAGGGTAGGCAGGGTAGGCAGGGTAGGCAGGGTAGGCAGGGTAGGCAGGGTAGGCAGGATAGGTAGGGTAGGTAAGGTATGTACGGTGGGTAGGGTAGGTAGGGTGGGTATGGTCTAAAATTGAGCCTACTGATTAAGTTTATATTACATTAAAATTTGTTAATAATAAAAAAAAAAATATTTTTACTTAAAAAAAATCAATTACAATTCCTTCACTAATTACTTCTCCGAACTTCGTTCCATCCGGGTGTCCCTTGACACCTCTCAAGTTTTTTTTGGTGACTTTTTTTTTACGTCATCGTAGAAGTTTGATATTTTCTCAGCATCAAGAGACTCTTGAGTACGTGGTTTTAATTTCAACTCGATACCTCCACGCGTTCCCGAGATAAAGGATCTTGACAGACAGACAGATGGACGGACGGACGGACCGACGGATGGACGGACAACAAAGTGATCCTATAAGGGTTTCATTTTTCTTTTGAATTACGGAACCCTAGAAAGAAGATGCAAGGAAAAAAGGTAGCAAGAGATTACTCTTGCTACCTTTTTTCCTTGCATCTTCTCTCATCTTCTCTTCTAATTAATATCGCAGTTAACAGATTACGCTTCAGCAATCGAAACAATCACTCTGTAATGAAACGTTCTTCGTATACTGAGCGAGAATTCCGAACTTCCGAGTAGGCAATAATACCTCATTGTTAATTCCAACTATGGTAGGCACCAGATTAATTCCAACTATGGTAGGCAACAGTCATTGGCCCACGTACATTACTTTGTGAGTCGACTTCTATCGTAATCCTTTACTCTCTCTAGTCATGAAAAACGTTTCATAATTTATTGTTCAGGTATCTTCGAAATGTTATTAGGGAGAGGTCAATGTACTTTATTGCAAGTTTATCTGGCGCCTACTACAGTATTAGTTACCTATGATGGCATGATAAGCCGAGCCTACAGTAATATTGATGCTCTATTGCTTTATAACGGTAACAATTACAGGGTTATAGTCAAGACTAGAATTACAGTGTATGTTATAAGAGATGCATCGTTCTCATATACAATTGACCGATGATTTTTCATTGGCACACGTGTGTGCCATTAGGCGGCAACTAAAATTGACGCATAATGGCATCCCACATCACACGGTTTAAACTTCTTTTTTTAAAAAACGCAGTGTTTAATATCCTATGGCCCCCGATCGATCAAAAAACATGGCGGCCGCCGATTTTTGTACAATAAATTATTCAATTGTTGTTGCGTCGCGATGGCTATTGCGACCGGGTGCTCACAGGTTAATTAACGTGTACTAAATATTGTAAAACTTTTATTTTAAAAGAGTAAGTATGGGGTTTCTTGTCCTTGTCCTTTTTTACTTTAAATGTTGACGTAGGTACAAAGTGCCAATGGTTCGATTGAAATAAATGAATTCACTTCGACCTTTACTTTGGTTTCGTGTAAGTATCATCATCTACCTAACCTTTACTCACCTATTTTGTGGTCAGTTTTCAGTCTAACCAGGTCCAGCTGAATACCAGTATTTTACATAAAGGGGTTGCCTACCAGACCTCCAAAACCCAACCATTGTGTAAAACGGTACTTCTTGGCAAGCCTGGAGTCAGATTTTCTGGCTTCTGAAAATCCGTAACGACTGCCAAAGATCTAAAAATGACATCCAGGACTAACGACTAAGCGTACTTTCCGAGGCACGGAGGAGTCGGTATGTGATATGTGAACATGGTCACCCACAGACCGACCTCGGTAAGCGTTGCGGTTATTCTTTAACCATGAGCTCCTCTTGGTGTGGCATATGCAATGAACAAATTGGACACGGTCGGGTAAAGCGCGACTTGCTGCGCTGTTTTACGATTAGACAAAGATACTGAAGGGTCAGTCACAGTAGTGTCGGCTACGATATCGTTCCATAATAGATGCGCTGGAGTAATTGTGTGAGGGTTCATCACCCGACACACAATGCCGGGGCTGTGGGACGACGCCGCGCCGGCGACCAGTGGCAGACGCCGTGTCGCCAAGACTCAGCACTGTCAGCCTGTTAGCACTTCTGTGAACCAGTCATGAGCGACTATAATAGGAATGTTTCCTGGATAAACAAATAACTTTGTTTGGTCCCTCGGGTTTAATGAATGGAAATTTTGCTTTTTTAAATCAATAAAAAAAAATCAAAGATAAAGCGTATCAAAGTGCAGGAGTGAAAAAGTGTACCAACGCGTGACGTCGCGCATAATTTCAATGATTTTAAATATGTTTATCAAAACTATGTTACTGTATGTACAAACATACAATGCGCTGCACTGTCTGTGTAATTTTTTTTTTTTGTGAACAATCTTATTTAATTTATTATCTAGCAACTAATTATTTTCTTCATTCAATGGTTCTACCAGTGCTTTGGAAGCTTTAAGATAAGCAGCACGGTGAATATTTTTTTTAGTACTCCTTTATTTTTTTTTTATACGCGTTTGAACATTATCAACTCATTCAAAAGAATAATGCGCGACCAGCGACAAAGGTGGGTGCAATAGTTGCGCTAAACTTTTAAAAGTTACTTGCAAGAAGCACTCCGCCATCAGAACTCGCTAACACTTTTATCGATGTCATGATTGATGGGTTCAGGGAATAACTTCACAGTCTCCAACTATTCTATTCTAAGAGCTTTTCTTTCCAGTTTCCTAATTATGAAAAATGGAGTCATTGTAGGTAGCTAAATAATAACAGCTCCACGGATCAATCTGCAGCTACGCTTCCCGAGGTAGGTCGATGGATGAACGACCATCTTAAAATACCTATCTAGGTACTTTTTACGGTTCCGTACCAGATCGGTAACCAGCGGATACGTATTACTAAGGCACCGCTTTCCGTCCGTCTGTCTGTCAGCGGGCTGTATCTCAAGCACCGTAATAGTTAGAGACAGTTGATGTTTTGCACAATGTGTGTTTCTATTGCCGCTATAACAACAAAAATTCAAGGATATCTCATACAAGAAACGTGTTTTTTTTCGTTTTTGGGTACAGAACCCTACATGTGAGAGTTCGAATCACACTTGACCAATTTTTAAACAGTTTTACGGTCGCGGCTATCATTCATATATATTTTCAACAGTCGTTAGTCAAAGTCAGAAAATCTGACACCTTTCTTGCCAAGGGTTTCCCGGGTAGTAGAGGTCTGGTAGCCAATCTCTCCATGTAACAAAAATTCTGTTATATAGCTGCACCCAAGTAGACTGGCGCACTGACGTAGCGTTGGAAGGCCTTCCACAAGGTGGACCGTTGACCTGGTGAGGATCGCGGGTAGCCGAGACACACAGTACTGGTTGTTGTGGCGATACTTGGGGGAGGTCTATGTCCAGCAGTGACATCTTGCGGCTGATATTATGATTATGAAATGGAATGAAAACCGAACCCAACTGTGTCGTCAATAATTAACAATTTCATTCGATTGCTTCCTAACGGTCTTTAATTATCTTATCACTATTACAGTTGGTAATGATAATAGCTCCAGTAGATAATTATAACCGAATTAACACTGTCGATTCACTCGGCTTACAGATCACAGCCTGTCCAATTAGTACCTACGTTGATTAGTTAAGAGATTTAATTTTATATACTATCGGGATGGTTAGTGAGCTACAGCCATTGATATATAAAAAACCCAAGATACACACTCAGCATCTCAAAAACGTCCGCAAAAAACAAGCGCAACATGTATAATTGTGCGCTAGTTTCAGTCTCGCATCGCTCGCCATACTGCACTGATTTGAAAAAACAACTTTAAGCGATCCGTGTAAGGTTGAATTTGAAAAAAAATTGCGCATCATTCGCCATACTGCACTGCTTTGTAAAAACAACTTTAAGCGATCCGTGTAAGGTTGAATTTGCAAAAAATGTTTATAGTATACCTACACCAACTCAAACATGACACATGACAGTTTTGAGTGTTGCATTTGTTCGAGACTAAGCATTTTGGGTTTTTATATATCAATGGCTGCAGCAAAGAAAATATCCACTGTGTAACGAAATATTCTATACGTCGGGATATTTCCCGACGTATAGAATATTTCGTTACACAGTGGTCATACATTATATTACAACATAGAATATTTCGCGCGGAAGTTCCGAATTTTCGAGTGCTCAATAGTTTCTAATTGTTAATTCCAGCTAGTATTAGTTACCTATGATAACATGATGATCAAGGTTAGGCAACTCTTGCTGAGCTCAGTACCTACGTGGGTGGATGAATATAAATTACATACCGAGTTGCCCACATGAGTTGACAAAATATTTCTCTTAACATGCTTTCCGAGAGGAAAGCATGTTAAGAGAAATATTTTGTATGTAAAAAGTCATAATTCGAGGTTTGGGTCTTGCCTGTTTCCTTCTCCAATATTGGACCGATTTAAAAAATATTTCATAAACTTAATAAGAAGGATATATACTGTGTCCTTATGTTTTCCTTTTGGATTATATATTGACCGTATAAGCACTAGAACCCTCAAAAAATGCTCAAAATAAACCGCTATCAACAGAGCTCTAGTGTACAAATTTGGCAACTATTACTATAAGAAAACATAAAGACACAGTATACATCCTTTTAATTTAGTTTGTGAAATTTCTTTTAAATCGGTCCAATATTGAAGGAGGAAACAGGCGAGAGCCAAACCTCGAATTATGACTTTTTACGTACAAAGTCTATCCACCTGCATTTCCTCTTAAGTAGTAGTCAGGGTAGCTGTCATTTGTGGATTTTTAACAGACATTACGGATAGCCAGGAAACACCAATCTTGCGATACACCAGTTGCTGGGTTATGGAGGTCAGGTAAGCAGTCGCTTCAAGTAAAATATGGTAATTAATATAGTATTCAACTGCATCCGTTTGACTGAAGGTCGATCCCAATACAGTTGAGCAAAAGGTAAGCAGATTGATCGGAGTAATCAGCGAATCGTGACGAAGGCAGCACGTTATTGCGTGACATAGAGCGGGCAGCGTGTCAATCACAGCCAGACTAAATGTGAACGAGATTGAGGCCGTACTCAAACAGGCACATCAAAGGAGCGCGCTTACACGGGGAAGCACACAGTCGGCGACACACTATTGACGACGCCCGCAGCAGCCGGGCCGAGCCACTCGGCTGCTGCACAACTACATCATTCATTTAATTCCGGTGTCCGAGCTGCTCGCTCTTTGATGCCCGTCCCGAATCCATTCACGAAACACACTGGCTCACTGGGTGACATGCGACATGATCCATTAATGTTATATGTAAAAGCGATACACATATGTATACAATGGTACATGAACAGCGCTCTACATAGTCCGCATATCGTGTGTAGCATTATGTTAACAGCAGCCATTTGACCGTTTGTTATAGAATAATTGCGACAATTAGCACACTTGGCAAATGCGCTGATGATCATCCTTTGTTACTATCAGCAATCAGCGCTAAAGAATGCGCTCCACAATATTGCTGCTCATTTTCGTTTATGAATACTTGACTACAATAATAGTAATGTTGTCCGAACTATTCTTTAAATGCGGTTTACTTCTGTACAAAAAACAGTCTACTGAAAATTTGAATTCGCAAAATGTATGATTATTATTTAGTCGGATTACAACCGCTTTCAATATGTAATCTAATTGGTAGTACCATTTCAACTCAAAACATTATTTGTTGAAGTATTGTCAATAGTCAATAATATCAGATGTATAATAGAGAAATGTAAGTAATTGAAATATTTACAACAAAATACATCGACTCTGCCAGCCTTGACATATATGTGAGATGCAGTTATACAGAGTGGAGTGAATTTATTTGTTGATATCAAATATGATATCGCAGCAGATAATTTGATTTTCAGTCCCAGACATGCTTTTCATAAAACTTATTGCATTGCTGAAAGTTTTCCATCAATTCTGTTATTTGTAGTATTGCAACAGCAAAAATTATTTTATATTCCGATAACGTGCTTTTTAAATTATAGCATTCCTGAAAAGCTTCCATCGCGCAGAAGCATGCAGTGAGCTGCGTGTTGCTATGATAATATGCAGCACTAAGACGAGAGATGTGGTGATGATGCCTCCAGCACTTACATACAGGAATGTGTTCGGAAATGCGCCGCTCGACGCAACGCTATTATATAGCGAAACAATGTGCAAACGTTCACAGAGGATTGCGACGCAGCATTCTGCTCATGCCTCTCACACGTAACCCGCCTAAGGTATTTTATGTCTCGTAAAATTTAAACATGAAGCTATTCCGATATTATGAAGCTATTTCAGGCAAGCTGGTCACTTATTAAGGCACTATGTAGATTATGCCACTGTGTCAGCCTTGCCGTACTAATCTGACTGGTGAGGAGCTTGCCCCCTCGCTCAGCAGTGAGCGGCTTGGCTTCCTGAACATTACCGCGTCCCAAGCCAGACGTTATTACATTAGCTAAGCATCGTTCCTGAGTTACACTAGCAATGATCCGTGACGTGAACTTAGACCGTACCCTCGTACAATAACAGGGTATGTTCTATGACTGTCGCAAGTTTTTAAGGATTACGACTTAAAATAGGAAATTGAGTGCCTCGGTATAGGAAATTATTTTATGTGAGTACTAGTGGACGTCACGCGGTTTCACCCGCGTAGTTCCCGTTCCCGTGGGAGTACGGGGATAAAATATAGCCTATGTTACTCCCTGATAATGTAGCTATCCATTGCTGAAAGAATTTTTCAAATCGGTCCAGTAGTTACGGAGCCTATTCATTTCAAACAAACAAACAAATCTTTCCTCTTTATAATATTATAAGTATAGACTAGCACCCGGTCCGGATTCGCAAGTGTCTCTGTCGCTCTTTCTTTAAATGAAAAATGTCGAGAATTTCGTGCTAAGTTTCAAAAATCCTTCCTAAGCGGACCTTACCTTTATTCCAAATTTCAGCCTTAGTAGTTTTGTCTGTGCGTGATACTAATTGCAAACAAACTACTTTGAAAATAAAGATATATGATGTTCACCGATTTCTGATAAACTTCTTCGCTCCAGAAATGCCACAGCAGTAATTCCAACTTCAGTTTTATTTACTGGCATCCAGAGAGCTATTGGGTACGAATACATTCCATAATTAAGCTGTAGAAAACTACGAGTAAAGAAAATGGTGTAGTGGGTGGGGCGCTGGTGGGGGCCATCGGGGACACATGGGGGGATAAGTCGCGGATAAGACAGTATTCAGCAAAGGCTGCGCAAACTTTTAACATGGCCATCAATTGCGCGGAGTGGCCTTGTCACACGCGGCTCTGGGGGCACCCCTCCCCTCCTCTGGTACTGAATGATCATACTTTACACCGATAAGAGCGCCAGTGTACACATACAAATAAGTACTGTAGTAGCGATACAATTTTGTACAATTAATCAATATATATTATATAAAATTCTTCCGTAACTGACTGATTGAGTGACTGAGTGACTGACAGACAACCCACAGCCGAAACTTCTGGCTGTAGAAAGCTGAAATTTCCCTACACTCCGTAAGGGAGCACTAAGAGAGAATTTCCCAAAATTCCCACGGGAACGGGTAAAAACGGGATAGGCGCTTACAAAGTCTTCCGTTACTGACTGACTGACAGACAACGCACATCCGAAAATACTGGTTGTAGAAAGCTGAAATTTGGTATGTAGGTTCCTTGGGGAGTGTAGAGGAGCACAAACAGAGGTTTTCCCGAAATTTCTACGGGAACGGGAAAGGGAAAAGACGGTACATACGCGTATGAAGTCGCGGGCGAAAGCTAGTAAAGAATAATATTTGTATATAAACTTTGTATACTGTGTTTCAGAAGAGAATCAATCATCAGTATATCGTCGATTTAGCAGTAACAATTCAGAGAATACAGAAGTCTTTAGTGGTTGTTTGGTAGTCTCATTCATAAACTCCATTCACAATCAAAATCGTCCAAAAACAAATAAGAAACATTATAAATAAATGAACAAACAAAAATAGATTTGATAAGCTTAATAGAACATTGCGGACAATGACCCTGAACTTGAAAAGCGTTCCGAAACAGAGATTATATAATATGACGTAACTCGACGTAACGTTACGGTGTTACCCGCGCGGTGGCGACTCGCGCTGATTGGGGTAATGTCGTTGGTTAGGAACAACTTCAGACGAGTCGCCCCGGGTAACAAAAACTTGGGCTTTTATTCGATGCGGCTGCTGTACGTTACTTTTTATTTTAAGCGGTGTTAAATGATACCGTGTTTTTCGTTCATATGCCAACTAGTATCGTTTAGAAGCGGGCTTATATTGCTAAGTATAAAGTAATATAATTAGCTAATCCAATTCCATTCTAATATTATAAATGCAAAAGAAACTCAGTCTGTCATCTTGGCGGGAGGGAAACCCGAGAAAAAAATCCTAATCCATGTCCTACATTAGAAGATTTTTCTTGATAATCTGTTCCTTTGGATTATAATTTGAGACTTTCGGTGAAGAATCAAGCTGAAGCGTGTACCCCAATACACAATATTGTGTTTAGAATATTGATCTTAAAATCAATATTAGCCTAGATCTTGATTACATGGAATGACACTTCGTGATCACTACACTTCGACACATTTACAGAATCGACCGGCAGTATTCAAACGTACGTAATTGGTATTTTTTTTAAATGATTGTCTTTTAAAGCCGTTTTACTGACGATAATTTTACGTGATAACGTCATACGAAAACAACTGAATTCTTAACAAACAAGCCGAACGCTTGTTCCGCGCTCTCGCTGGCACGCTCGGCTCAGGCGGAACGTGACACTTTTTCGTGCGTGCAGCCGGCGTTCGTCGATTTATAAGACGTTGTCACATCAAAAAAAAACTTATTACTTATTAAAAAAAAATACTTGTGTAAAAAATAGATCTACCGCAAATAATAAAACATTTTATTTTTTGTTCCTGGGGGGCTACTCTCTAACGAAATCCGTAGTTTCGGGCTTAGTTGCGGGCGGGCGTATTCTACTCCGTATCACCTACAGACTTACGATTAGTCCCGAACCCGAACTGAGAATGACTGACAACACGATTTCACAGTAACTGTCAAATCGTGTTATCATTAGTTTTCAGTGGTTAGGTGATACGAAGTAGAAAATGCCCGCCCGCAACTAAGCCCGAAACTACGGATTTCGTTAGAGAGTTGCCCCCCTGGTTCCGACCCACCTCGTAAGCCCCACAAAATGGTACATGATAAAACACGTATTTTTTTTTATTTTTACTAAGAATATACCCAATTATAATTTTATTGCAATGTGTATTGGATACACGTTGAGATTATATATTTCAGTGTAAATTTATTTTTGTTCTTGACAGTATAATTTTTTGATGTTGAATCTGTTTATATTATTATCTAACTTCATTTACGTGGAAAGTATACATTTTATATATAATTATATTAGTTGACCCGACAAACGTTGTTTTGCCATATAAATAAAAAAACCTACGACCTATTCTCAGACCTAGCAACTATCCACAAAAAATATCATAAAAATCGGTCAAGCCGTTTCGGAGGAGTTCGATAACAAACACTGTGTCACGAGATTTTTATATGTTTTTTTATCTGTTTTCAATATCGAAAATATACAAATTGAAATTATATTTCAGCATTTCATCGAATGTAACTCAATAAGCGGCTGATATATTATTCGAGCTAAGTATTGCATCCACCCGCAATGGATGGTTCAAGCGCTCCCGTCCAGTGTAACTTGTTCGTCGATCAATTCTGACAACTCCTAAATTTCATATTCGACTTGGTAGTGACATCATTCTTAATTCTTTATTGTACACCATAACAACTTATAATAATTTACATGATTAAAAACGTTTATGTACAAAGGCGAGCTTAACTCAAAATTGAGTTTTCTACCAGCAAACCTTTGAGTGATAGAGAGAGATCACAATAGAGGGTGCATCCAGTACACATTTTACAATAATACATATTTTATCATACATAAATACATGAATATACCTACATACATAAATACACACATATATATACATCCATACATATCTACGAATATTATGTCATAGAGAAAGGAAATGCTTTTTAACTTTCTTCTTGAAGACATCAAGAGAAGGACTGTCACGTATTGAATGTGGGAGAGAGTTCCAGAGACGCACTGCAGTAACAGAGAAGGAGCCACCATAGCGGCTGGAAGTGTGACGCGGAGTACGAAGGAGTAGAGATGTGGCAGTACGACATGGTTTACCCCTCGGGATGAGGTACTCAAAGCGTTCTCGAAGGTATTGAGGAGAATTAGGGTTGTGCAGGATAGTATAGAGAAGGGATAGGATGTGAGTATCTCGTCGATGCCGAATCGGCAGCCACCCCAGTCTGGTCCGGAACTCCGACACGTGGTCGTACTTCCGGAGGCCAAAAATAAAGCGTATGCACAAATTCTGCAGTCGCTCGAGTTTATTTAGGAGCACCTCCGTCGCATCTAGAAAACAGACATCGGCATAGTCAAAATGTCAAAAATGTATGGGATTGACAAAAGCTGTCGAAATGTCACGTGATCAATCCCTTACATTTTGGAATTTCGACAATCGCAGTCGCTAATAGAATTGCATTTTGTCTAGGGCCCCAGGGAGCTGCTTTAGGCAAGCAAGATAGACAAAAAAAAAAAGTATTTGGGACTCGCACTGTAAATCACAAAAATAATATATAAATTGAGATTATAATTAATAGTAAAGAAAAACTTATTTTTGTAATTTCAAATCAAAGAATAGTTTATTAAAAAAAAAAACAAGTAACAGTTGAAAATACAATGCCAGCATAGTGACAGTTCAAACTCGGTGAGCATGTTCAATTTTCTTAAATAACTTGAAAATTACTGCAGTCCCAGGTTGACCGCTGTAAAAATAAGCTGACCAAATTGAAAATGTGTATGAAATTCTTCACCCAACCCAAATGCAGTGTCAGTACTGTAGACCTTCTTGGTTGAATTGGCCAGTCGAGAAAGCTTTGTAAGGTTTAATGCAAAAGATAAAATAGGATTCAAATAAATTAGAACGAGGAAAAAATAGTTTTGTTTTATAAAGAGCAGTCATGTATTAGCTTTGATCCGAGCAAGTGCTCGAATAATCATTATTTCATGAACCCAATCATTGTTTGATTTGCTGTAGATAATATTGACTTGACAAACAGACGGAAGGACAACAAAGTGATCCAATAAGGGTTCCGTTTATTCCTTTTGAGGTACGGAACCCTAAAAATTATTTACATGAAATGTTATTAATTAGAAACAAACGAAACACAAACGTTGTTGAGAAATAGCCTCAACCCGATGTTCATAGGATCAGTTAAAAAGGAAAAGCGTAACGATTTAATGAATCGAGTCAATCATTGCCGCAGACAATTTTAATACGTAGGTACTTGGATCAAATTATTTTTTTTAATCAAATACCACTTCTTTTGTTTGTCGTATATTTATTTATTTTAGATAATATCTCATTAACTCATTATTAACAGCTAATTATGCATGAAAAATTTGTGAAACGGTATACGATGTCCATCAGTAATAATTTTCATCGGGATAACATAGAACCATCAATATTTATGAAAAGATTTAACATAACTTGTAGTGGGTACACATTAAGGCACATTACCATGATTCAATAATTCCCACTGCGACTATGTCAATGTCAAAGTAAGGTCTGAATAATTAAATGTTATTAAATAAATAACGGTGTAATTAACGTTATATTATGCTGATAAACATGAGCTGTCGTAACGAAGCATCGATTGTAAACGCGCCGACATTCAGAAATAGGCAACGTATCAAAGACTGCACGTTTCTTTTTGCATGTCTGTATCACTATCAAAGTATCAAGTCGAAACCTTGGGGAGATGGACCATCAGGAGACAGTGGCAGCAGATGTCATCAGCTACCAGAGCGCCCAGTGTCACACGTGTTGATTACTCCGAGGCTCCAGCACTCCTCCAGTCACCGTACAGAGGGTCGGACTAGGAACACAGCGGCCATCAGGTAGACGAGTCGTGCAGCGAACGAGCGCAGTGCACGACTGAGCCCGTCGCGATGCTAACCATAGGCCTACCGCGAAAAAAACAAGCTCTGTTTATTGTTGCCAAGCTACAATGCGTGTCAGAAATAACCGGACAACGGTGACGTACTGTTGGAGCCAACGTTGGTGCCAAATCACATGATTCACATTTTAGGCAGGTCACGAGCGACACCCACATATACATACATATGTGTGAATATGTGATATATTTGTGTGAACCAGAACTATTTACCAGGATTCGTATTAAATTAAATTTAAAAACATATGTGCGCCGAGCCAAGCCAAGAACTCTATCGTCTATTTTACTAGCGTCTTGTAAATTAAAGATGAAAAGGCCGGAAGTATGGGAAAGTTCTTTGAGCATGCAGGTATCCATGAAAAGAGGGTAGGATGTGGAGGAGCCTCGGACGGCACTTGCTCTATTAAAGTCGCGGCACGCGCCTCGGAGTCTGTTTAATTGGCGTGATACATGTCATTAACTGGTCGTTACTGACGCTGGCGCGGAAGTGCGCGCGCCGCCAGCGCAGGCGCGGGCCGCGTGCGCGCGCGCCGCCTTTATCTCACTAATGCTGACGAAAACACTTCGATGTGTGTCAGTTATTCGCATTCTCTATTTTTGTGAGCTATTTGTGTTTTATATTTGTTTTTGCCGGTGGATCAGTGCGGCCGCAGCCGGCAACGCGGGTGATGCGGGGTGGCAGCGGTACGATGCGATACGGTGCGCGCTGCCGCTATCAATGTGACACAAGTTTAATAGCTAAAGTCACGCGGAGGAGACTATTAATCTTCCGCGAAGATAACGACAAGACTCATGAATGTGTACACTAATCACAATAAAACCAAATCACATCAATTCTACAACACAACAAATGTTCAATGAAGTAATTAATGTCGGGTGCTATAGCACGCGGCGGCGGCTCGTTCACGAATATCGTTCATTAAACAATTAAATACACGTGACACCATTCGATTCGTTATATGAATGGGAAACTCTTCGACGTGTTGCTCTGTAAAAATTATAGTTTGAGTAGTAATCAAATATAAAGCGAGCTAATAAGGTCATCTAAATGAGTAATGTGGCGATGACGGCGCGCCGCCCTCCGCGCTATTATCAGACCGTAGGTAATGTTTTGTACAAATTAGATCATTCATCTATAAAGCATACGTATCATTGCTAATAGCACTCGGAGATAACAATAAGGATATTACATCAGAATTAAGACAACATTCGGCCACATGAGAGTGTTACGAGCAACGTAGATATGTGAGGCAATACGTACAATACATAATAATTACTGCCAATTTGTCGTGGCTTCTGTTGCTAGTCGTGTAAGAGTTCAATAATTTCAATGATCAGTTAATGTCAAACATACGAATAGTGTCTGAATCCTTGTTCTGGGGCAGCAGGCGGGTACAGTCCCCGAGTGGTGGTCATGGGAACAGCGTGCTCACGCCGCGCTCTTTGTCCTCAACTAGACTCTTGTTTTGGTAGGCGCACTATTGCGTCAATGGAAACTCGTTAAAACCGTGCCACGACCTTTTGCTATTGAATTGATTAAATTAGCGATAACACGCCGCCGCGTTCGATACGCTATCAACATCTCACAGACAAATGACCCCTAATGCATAGGCACAGATTCTCTATCGGAATTATTATACATTTTACGTTTAATAATGTGATCATAAAACGTTAATTATGTCGTAAAATTATGGCTTTCATTAATGGCGTAGCACTTAATCTTACGTTATTTGTATGTGAATTAATTTAAAAGATATCCGACATGTTATTTTTAAATATACGTGCAATGTTTGGGTGAAGGGCACTTAAAGCGGTACCGCATGAAGTATGTGTCGATTGTTGCGAGTGGCGCGGAGTGGCGCGCTGTGGCTGGATGTGGCGCGGAGTTTTACAAAGTTGTGCAATTTGTCGCGGTACAGCATGGCCTTGATGCATCAGTTTACAGCGTAACATCACTTTAGGTCTACACATTCGCACGCACGACGCACGACGCGTGTTGTTGCGCACTCACCGCTACCTCCACTACTGTGACGTGTGCATGCGCGTGCGCATCTCGTTTGTAATCTTCACATTCCTTGTTTGCCAAAACCTTTATCCAGTATTACGAGCCACTCGCTAATCATTCGAATGTGACAGTTATTTACATTCGACTCGTGTTGCAATCATCGATTCGTTCCACATATTCTAGTTCAGTCGGTCACTGGAACTTTAATACGGTTCATTCGATCAAAAATAAACAGTTGTAAAATAATAACCCCAAACAGTTTCGAGGTTTCCCTTTGAAAAACAATTCTCTCTACCAAGTGCTAACAAAAGTTACCTACCGAAGTTGGAAATAATATTTTTCAACCTAAATCTAATTCGTTTTCGATAAACAATTGTGAAGCTTTTATTTATATAAGCCCTGAAATTAGAAACTCCAGAACCTTGACGTAACTGCAGAAATAGACATGAAGGTTAAAAATACTGGTTCAACAATGCCTACTGACATTTTAATTTTGCTCCAGCTATAGTTAAAAACGGTCAAGTGCGAGTCGGACTCGCACACGAAGGGTTCCAAACCATAAACCTTAATTTTTATAATTTGTTGTTATAGCAGCATTAGATATACACATTCTGTGAAAATTACAACTTTCTGCCTATTAAGATTCTTGAGATACAGCCCGCTGACAGACAGACGGATGGACGGACATTGCAGTTGAAGTATTTTTTTATTGTTGAAATGTTTGTGTTTGTCCACAATCTCACCTGATGTAGATAAAGACTCATCTCTTTGTTTGGTTCGACGATGGAGTAGCCTATTTACTCTTGACTTAAAGACAATTTAAATTCCACTTGTTAGCTTTACGCATAATGAAAGTATTATTTAGAAAAACTGGTCAAGTGCAAGTCGGACTCGCGTGCAAAGGGTTCCGAACGAGTTTCATTTTTTTGACGTGTTATTTTAACACCATACATCTTAAAGGTTTTCCTGTAATATATAGGTAAAGATCTATTATCTCCATTTTTTTTCCAAATTTTTGGGTTTGTAGATCCGGAGGGGGAAATGGAAACTTTTCGTCTAATTTCTTGAATAACTTTAAAACCATTTATTTTAAAATTATGACAAAAAATATATTCAAGACCCTTACAGTAAGCCCATTCATTTGATGTGTCACACGATATTGTCCAAAAAACTTTTTTTTTTGAAATTTTCTAGTTTGACCCCCAGAAGTGACCCCAATACTAAAAATTTAATGATTTACGTAACGCATCCGTGTTTTGGTCACATATATGTGTACCTAATTTCAAAAGAATCGATCTAGTGGATCCGGAGAAAACTGGCTGTGACAGACGGACAGACAGTGATACTTATACCTATCCTGACTTCATTTTCTTAGCCTAACACGTCGACGAAACATTCACCACGACGAAAGCACCATCAGAGAATCGATGATCAACTTATTCAACACAGAATGTAGTTTTGGCCAAACTGCTAAAGTTAGACAGTTCTTGTTGCTAAAAGTGATTGTCGCCTAAATGCAGCTTGTGGTCAAGAGCTCAATACAAAGCTGAGAAGTGTAGCGGTCGAGTGGCTCAGTTCAGATACTCTCGAACTATTCAAATTCAGCGCGTCCTGTTCTCGGTCGCTGCATATTTCAGATAACTTTATAACTTTCAACTTGCCAACCATTTCGTGCGAACGGTCCTTAGAATATTCTGTGCGCGGCTTACAAAATATGACTTGTTATTTTATGTAGTTACTAGCTTCTGCCAGCGGCTTCGCCCGCGTGGTCCCTAGGGAACATACTCCCGGGATAAAAAGTAGCCTATGTCCTTTCTCAGGCTCTAGACTATCTGTGTACCAAATTTCATTTAAATCAGTTCAGTAGTTTTGGCGTGAAAGCGAGACAGACAGACTGAGTTACTTTCGCATTTATAATATTAGTAAGGATTAGCAGAGCCTTGGGTGATCCAATACAACAACTGAATGAAGGAAAACTTTATACCAAAAAAAAAAACCTGTATTGCACAGAACGTGGTTTCAAAAGAAATGGCAACAATAAGAAAATAATTAGGTAAAAATAAAGGGCCACGGTATGCTTATTAAACTAAAAAGGTTCCTTTTCTTCCTACTACTATCTTGAATAATGATAGTAGTTTTAATACACCATTGTGTAAAGTCTACGTTATTCCATTTTTCTTTTCATAATTGCAAGCTGAAGTTAATTTACTCTTAATTTTTCACTCTTCCCTAAATATACACATGCATAAATAATATATACATATAATAACCTAGTGTAGTTATTAGGTTGTAAAACATTTTCTCCAAAATGTTGACACATTTGGTTTCACAAGCTTCTTAAAATCAAGATTCTCGGTTATTTATATAAAAACCTTCTCCTGTAAAGTTTAGATTTTGTTGCTTACAGTTATATGCTTCTCAGGTACGGATATATAAAACTGTTCCGTTACCGAGTAACTAACAGACAACACACGGCCAGAACTACTGTTTGTAGAGAGCTTATATTTGGCATGTAGGTTCTGTGGAGAGTATAGGGGAGCACTAAGAGGGGCACTTCCCGAAATTCATACGACAACGGGCAAAAACTAGTCTATACTTATATATAATACTAGCTGACCCGCGCAACTTCGCCTGCGTCACAATTTTCATTACTGTTCCGCTCCTATTGGTCTTAGCGTAATGATATAAAGCCTATAGCCTTCCTCGATAAATGGGCTATCGAACACTGAAAGCATTTTTGAAACCGGACCAGTAGTTCCTGAGATTAGAGCGTTCAAGCAAACAAACTCTTCAGCTTTATATATTTGTATAGATATAGATTATAAAGAAGTAAAGTATGTGAGATTGTGAGTTTGTGAGGTTATAGGGGTAATCTCTGGAGCTACTGAACCGATTTTGAAAACTTTTACCAATAGAAAGCCACGTTATTTGTGAGTGTCATAGGCTTTAGTTAGTTTTTAGTTAACCCGAAAAATACCGCCCAACGTAGTGGGCACGGGTCAGCTGGTAATAAATAAAACAAAATTATCTCCTCTCTCTCTCTTTCGCCTCTGTCTCTTTCGCCGCAACGGATTTCTTTAAAGTTTTGACTAAGAGAAAACAAATACAAGAAGGTTTGAATATGCAACTTGTATTCGTGTATTCAAAAGCAACTGCAAACTACGTCGCAAGGAGTTTTAAAGGAGCTCCTTTAAAACTCTTTGCGACGTAGTTTGCAGTTGCTTTTTTACTAGCTAGTAAAAATAACTCCAATAAAAATAAGTTGAAAGCTTTGCCGGCTGAGGTTTACTATTCCTAGTAACCAGCAAATGTTTCAGTCTTTTAATATTCACTTTCTCCTCTTTGAATTTATTTTTAGTTACTTCGAAGTATATTTTCCCTTTTACTTTAAAGCTACTTATTTTTGTACCTTATAATGAAACTATTTTCTTGTACGTTGCAGGTTTATTACTTTCGCAATAACTATGTTTTATTTTTGGTAACGAACTGAAATTGAATTTTGTGATTGTGATGGAACTTAAACTAACTTTATTTTCTTTCTATGCGCGGAACCCTTTTTATTCTTCTAAATAAAAGTTGCTGCAGTTCCTCGTTATATTATCAGCTGTCTCCATATATTATCTGCTAAAATCATGATTTCGGATCACGATTTTGACGAGAATTTTAATGGTATTAGAGCAGCAGATTAGCCGGAATAGATTGTTATTTTGATATTACAAACAAACACTTCAATTTAATCCATCATACATTCCATCCTGTTCATGATAGCAAGCAGGCTAGATTGTGCGTTTGTGAACCACTGTTCCAGGGTATCAGCTGGGCCTGTCACCTTGCAGCAGTGATGTCGCAATCTGTTTTGGTTTTTGTTTTTGTGTTGTTTTGTGTTCTACTAACATAGTTTTTAAGTACATTGTTACTAACACTATGAGTCTTGTTACTTGAAATAAATGTTAATTATTATTATTATATCAGCCGAAAGACGTCCACTGCTGGATATAGGCCTCCCCCAAAGAGGGGGGTTTGCCATAATGGCCACGCTTGGCAGGCAAGTTGGCTATCGCAGTGTATAGTCTTGCGTTTTACAGAGAACGCTGCTGCCTATTCTCTGGTGAGTCTCTTATTATTTAATTTGTAGTACCTATATAATGTAGTATATATAGACGACGCTAGAATGACGCCATAGTTGTCTGTCTGTGGTAGCTATCTTGATCCATTCACTCTATTCACCAGCTAATCGGTGCATCTGTGCGGACTGTGTGTACTGACTCGTAAGCTGGACGTTCTGTTTGAGATGTCATGCGTCCATGGATCGCGAAGCTGTGGCGCCGAGATAAAGCCTTTGTCTTCTCTAACCGAATATTACTGCCTCGAGTAACCTGATTAGCTCACAATACAATGTTGCAAAATCAATGTGTATGTAGTTACATCTATATATATCCATACTTAATATATAAAACTGAAAAGTGTTTGTTTGTTTGCATAAAACGCGCTAATCTCAGGAACTACAGGTCCGATTTGAAAAATTATTTCAGTGTTAGATAGCCCATTTATCGAGAAAAGCTATAGGCTATATATCATCACGCTAAGACAAATAGGAGCGGAGCAGACGAAGTTGCTCGGGTCAACTAGTGTATTATAATCTGTGTAATGTTAAAGTTCTGGGTACCTACTATGACATCTGAAAATCATCATGATGACGGTTTGGGAGGGAGACGGAGTTATACAAGACGCATAACACTATCCCTTTTTCACAGCTAAATCGTGATGACATTAGTAAATCATTAGTAATTACTCTCACTGTCCGAAGGACGTAGTTTCGGCCTTATTTGCGGGCGTTTTCTACTCCTAACCACTAAGAATGAATGACAACACGATTTGACAGTTATTGTGAAATCATGTTGTCATTCATTCTTAGTTCGGGTTCGGGACTAATCGTAGGTGATACGAAGCAGAAAACGCCCGCAACTTAGGCCGTAACTACGGACTTCGGGCTTAAAGAGTAGTCCCCCAGGACACAGACTACGTACTTGCATTGAGAATAGGATAAAAATACTCTTTATTGTACACCATAATAAATTACAATAGGAGCTTATAAATAGTAGGGAGTAAAAATGGCGGTTTTATCGCTTAAAGCGATCCGAGCAACTTTTGGATGGAATTAACTGAGAAGAACAAATGATACGTAGGTAGTCCGTGGGGTACCACCTATTTCCATAAAGAATACGTGTCTTATAAAGTAAACACAATACAAATATATTTATTACTTAGCTTTTGGCCGCAAGTTCGTTCACGTGTAACGTGTATCCCGCTATTTCCCGTTCCCGTATAAATTTTAGGGATTCCTCTCTAAGTGCTCTCCTGCACACCAAGGAACCTCCAAATTTCAGCTTTCTACGACCAGTAATTTCAGTTGTGCGTTGTCTGTCAGTCACTCAATCACTGAGTCAGTCAGTAATGAAAGAATTTTATATAATATGATATAATAATATGAAAGCACAGAATAGGTATATAGATACGCTTAATGGCATTCATGACGAGAGGCAGTTTGACAATATTCATAAATGTTATCAACATGGTGCCCTAAAGTGGCACGTTGCTGAGATTGTGGAAGGTAAAGTCGCCATGTGAGAACAATGAAAATCATGGAAATTGTTAAATCGTGCGCCGTAACTTTGAATTAAAATCAAAATGGCGGCGAGGGTGCTATGCCACAATGGTTCTATACCCTTTTGCACTAGTCTAATGTACTACCATGGGCAAAGCATTCCATAGCCGTAATGCTGAGCGACTTATCAAAGAAAGTTGTAAGCTTATGATTGCTGAGTTCGTGACAGTCATTTTTAATTTAGTATTAATTTCCCTTAAGTATTCCCAATTTTCCCGTCAGGTCACGAGCCCGGAGTTTGTTTACTACGGAGAGTAGGTAGCACTTAGGCAATGAGTCATCTGGCTCAGACCGCGCACGCTGCCAAGTACCCAGTTTTACAAGTTCAACGTCGTTTGAACAGTATTATCTACTCTTCCAGCAAAGTACATTTGAACATCCATCATTTGTGAAGTTGTATAATTTCCGAAATTCATAAAACTCGTATAATCATATCGTTACCATCACGTTACCTGAGGATCTAGACAAGTGGCAAGTTCTATCAGCGGTAACGTTGTGGAGGCTATTTTCAAATCGTCAAAAAACTTTTTTTTTATTTCAAAAAAATATAAAAATTTCGGAAGTCGGTGGTTTGGTTTTGTTTCATTGTTTTTAACACTGACTTCCGAAATTAAGGTTTATTTGTACTTTGTAGTGTTTTATTATACTTGGACGACGTCTTCGTCTACGCAGAAATTGAAAAAAGCAAGAATGCTCATAAAATCATGGCTTCTGAGCCAAACTGAATCAAATTACGGGACCAAATGGCAAGCATCGAACTAAAAAATCACAGAAATCGGATCAGAAACCTCGGAGTAACCGGTGTACATACATAAAAAATACCAGCCGAATTGAGAACCTCCTCCTTTTTGGAAGTCGGTTAAAGAATGTATGGGATTGACAAACGCTGTCGAAATTTCACGTAACCAATCCCATAGACAATCGCTGTTAGAATGGCACTCTGTCTAGAGCCTCTGTGTAGTGAGCATAGAAGATCTAAAGCTCAAAGTACCACAAATAGAAGCTAGGATCGCTAAAATAGATCCCAGTTATTACCGAGACTATTCATATAAACACACTATTTCAATAACGCATTTATGTGCGTCTCCCACACAATGTTTGGCAATCAAATAAATATTATAAAAACATGCGGATAGCTGTTGTTACAAAGTTTTTTATAGCATGTGTCGCGCGACGGAACAGTGGCGGATCAGCTCTCGACTGTTCGCCACTAACGAAGTTAGGGCTTGCTTAATCAACACGCTAGCAGCGGAAACTTCGTTGGTGAAAATTAAAAGGGTCAAAGGAGTTTCATGGCATTTATTTCCACACTCCTGCTGTCAGTGTCGGATCACTGATTATTATAAAAAAGAGTCCCCCATACGCAGATCTTTCTTTGACACATTTGGCTGTAAGCGATAAACAACAACAACGGATTTTCACACGGTTCACCAATGCTAGTGACATGAGAAAGGTTTGGTATATAAAATTATCTACAATGTTTAAAATGCCCTTTAACGATTTAAACCTATAAATATGAATTTTGTAAATATTTGATGAAATAAAAAAAAAATAATTGAATGACATGAAAAGTAAAAATAAAAGTAGTTTAAGTGTACCTATACTATTTATGGCTTTGTGTCAGTTGGCTAGTATCGGACAATGCTTGTTGAAGATCTCAGAAAAAATATGGTGATTGGTAGCTTATATACTCGTATCTGGGGGTTTGCTGGTTTTTATTATAAAACACAGTCGCGCGCGCCGCTCGTGCACACATCAGCCACACAGTGTTTACGCGCTCTGCCCAATTTTATGAGTTCATTCACGTACACGGCGCCAATAAACGATTTACTACCAAACATTAATTAATTAGCATTATTTTATAACAAATTGATAAATCGTCTATGACGCGTCAAGGTCATTTATTTCAGTCTTTAAGTAAGACTGTTTGTAAAATTTTAGAAAAATAACTCTCCTTCATAAAACGAACGATTTTATTGTGTACTGGGCGGTATACGAGGCAGTTTTTGCTGGTCAAAAAGCAGTAAGCCCCGTGAAAACTGGCACAGACCTGCCCAACACTGCAGTGAGTTGACTGCTACAATCGATTGCTCCGATTGGTCTTTTTATCAAGAGCCCGCAATGTCGCGGCGCGGCGCGGGCGGTAAAGCTACGAGTCGGGCGAAACGATGAGGCGGCCCGCTCGAGACGAGATCTTGTTGACTATAATCTAAACACTTTATAACAACACCGTTTACTATCTTGTAGCTCTTTTATTGCTATCTTTCAGTTTTTCATCGGTAACTGCTATAGGATTCGTCTTAAACTCCAGACAAAGTGGCATGCGACGTCGAAATGCTAAAATTTAGGGATTATTCACGTGAAATTTCGACAGCGTTGATCAATATTCCATACATCTTTGACGTGTTAAGGCGACGACATACGCCAGTGACCTTAAGGGAACAAAACGCGCACTCATCACCCGCGCCACCCAATTCACTAGTTTCTTTTACTTACCTTATTATTCTAAGACTAAAAAAAATAGCCGTATATCAAAATGTAGGTAGTTAAATTATCTTTGAGATAGTGTAAATTCTATTAAAATACGCCCCGCGGTTTTGGTACGATTGTCGTTTTTATATCCGTGTTAGACATAACTTTACAAATTAATCACACTATGTTTAACGAACAAAACTAAACATTTTCATATATCAAATTATTAAGAAAATAGTCAAATGTAACATATATTTTTTCCAAAAAATTAAGAGTAGCCGTTTAGACGTGATTCTCATTTAAAAATCAGCTACCCTCAGGTATCTCTAGCCTTTACAATTACCTTCGGCACGCTACCACTAGCAGAATTGTTTCTTGTCTTGAGCCTCACAGCTGAAATTTTTCATAATTTAATTATTTCTGTTTGTAAGAACATCGATCAGGGGCATTTAGCTGTTTGACTAGCTGACTGCTACACTGTCACGGAATTAGGACGGTGTCACAGAATTAGGACGCTGTCACGGAATTAGGACGCTGTCACTAAATAACAGCGAGAACAAACATCATAATAACTAATGGACGCTTCCTGCTACACACATAAGTACTCGTATAACTAGGTAGCCGATGTACGAACATAAGTGGCATAAGGGCGAATTTATGAACATACTCTATCGCGTTAAGTACTAAAAAAACTGGCCAAGTGCGAGTCGGACTTGCGTGCAAAGGGTTCCGAACGAATTTTTTTTTACATGTTATTTTAACACTACAGACTTCTAATAGGTTTTCCTGTAATCTTTAGGTAACGTAATCTCCATATTTTTCAACATTTTTGGCTCAGTAATTTCGGAGATAAGTTGGGGGGAATGGTCATTTTTCGTGTAATTTCTTGAGTAACTTCTAAACCATTTATTTTAAAATTATGAAAAAAATATAATTAAATCCCCCACAGTAAACCCTTACATTTGATATGTCACACGATATTGTTCAAAAAACTTTTTTTTTAATTTTCTAGTTTGACCCCCAAAAGTGACCCCCATACTAAAATTTAATGATTTACGTAACGAGTCCGTGTTTGGATCATAGAAGTCCATATGTGTACCAAATTTCAACAGAATCGGTCCAGTGGATCCGGAGAAACTGGCTGTGACAGACGGACAGACAGACACCCGAGTGATCCTATAAGGGTTCCGTTTTTTTTTCGGAGCCCTAAAAACCGGCCAAGTGCGAGTCGGACTCTCACACAAAGGGGTTCGTACCGTAAACCGAAAAAAACAAGTTTCTTGCATGGGAACCCCCTTTCATTTGTAGTTTAATTTAAGTTTTATTATTAGTTGTTACATCGGCAATATTAATACACACTGTGAAAATTTCAACTGGCTTCCTATTACGTGTCTTGAGACACGTAATAGGAAGACAGTTGCAGCGAGCTGTAGCTCGCTGACAGACAGACAGACAGACGGACGGATGGACGGACGGACGGTAGGACATCGGAGACTTAGACACAAGGTTCCGAAGTTTACCCTTTGGGTACGAAACCCGATCAGGTGCGTGTCGAAACATGCAGTAGGGTTCCGTAGTTTTCTATCCCGCAACCAAGACCAAAAATTAAATGCATAGGAGTCCTTCTTCGTACAAAGCGACCCAGAAAATCATAGATAAGGACGATTATGTGCATTGTTTGTTTTTTACTGTAGAAAATTTCAGGCATTTATTTTTAATAAAACTGTGGAAATGGGTGCCATCATCATCTGCCTAGCCTTTTCCCAACTACATTAGGGTCGGCTTCCAGTCAAACCGGATTCAGCTGAATACCAGTATTTTACGTGGAGCGGCTGCCTACCAGACCTCCACAACCCCTTAACTGGGTAACACGGTAATTCTTGGCAAGACTAGAGTCAGATTTACTGGCTTCTGACAACCCGCAACGACGGCCAAAGATCTATAAATGACAGTCGGGACCAACGGCTTAACGTGCTTTCCGAGGCACGGAGGAAACTTGGTTTGTTAAGATGGTCACCCATCCGCAGATCAACCTTGGCAAGCGTTGTTTAACCTTGGAGATTGACCCGTGTGGCTGTTATTCTTTAGCCACGAGCTCCTTTCTACTTAGGTATTCGATTATGTTGTAAAATTTAGTATATGAATTTTGTAATTGTTATTGTATTTATGTAATCAATTTATAATAATAATACGTGTAAAATTTGCGAAAAGATGGATGGATTGTGTGAGGAGCGATATGAAAGAAAAGGGACTCGGTGATAGAGAGACGACTGATAGAACAGAATGGAAGAAAAAACGTGTTGCGCCGACCCCAAGTAACATGGGATGAGGGCAGGAAGATGATAATGATGTGCAAAATTTTCAATTTAATGTGAAAAATCTAATTTAATTTTTAATTTCATAACATTTATTGTAAATTGTAAAAGGATGTTATTTTAATATGTAGGTATTGATTGATTTTTATGCCTTTGCAATATCCAAAAAAAAAATGAAAAAAAAACTGTCTTTTTTCTGTAAAACAATGAGTTTAATATCGTGACCTACTTTACCCACAAAAACGAATCAATTATTGTAACCAATTGCTTCAACTCAATTTGGCATGCCATTGTACCGAGTAATTTTGTAGTTGGTTGTCTACAGATTTTATTTAGTTTAATTATTTTATTTTCATGGATTACTATATTTATAAACAACTAATAGTCACGAAATTATAATACAAACACGTATAAAAACAAAATAAATCATTGAGTATCAAAAAGTCAATGGTAAAATGCAAAGCGTGTGTGTAATGTTTGATTTTTATATTAAAAGTGTATATTACACTTCGCAAAACCTAGAGACAAGTCAAGATTTAATAAAAAATATGTATATCTATATTTTTATTAGTAGGTATATTTTCTATTTTCTACGATTTTTTTTTACAAGACTTTTAATTCAGGAAAATCTTTCAAATAATTGCCGATTTTATTATTGGTCAAATACCTTATTACCGACTTGAAAGCTATTAAATAGATATTCCTGGAATGAAATAAAACGTATTTGTGCATTAAAGAGGAACTAAGGTACGTATTTCCAACCTAGAATAGAAGATAATTTATTGTCATTACAGACTAATTCTCATTACTCGTACATGACATATGTATCTGACACAGATAAACTATAAACATGGCCTCATGGTCAGGTAAATTAAATGTGATGACCACAACCGCACACAACAGTTTAAATTATTAAGCAAGTACTTAACACAATCTGGGGGCACAGTAGTTTTTCAGCCAAGACGAACCAAAGGAAACGGGAGATTTCGTCGTATTTCAAACCCTTATAGTTTCAGTCTGGGTAACACTAGAAAGACCAAATTCTCAGGATAAGATGAAGTTTAATGAAGAGGAGTAATCCTGTTGAGGAGGGAGGAGAGTAACCCCTCGATTGTTCAAACGTAATTAATTTCCTTAGCGATGTTTCCATTCAATGTTCTTATTGTTGCGAACAATAAGAACATTGAATGGCCAACCCATACTTTTATACCGAGACTTGGTGATCCAGCAAACGTTACTCTGCAAATACACAAAAAAAAAACATAAAAATCGGTCAAGCCGTTTCGGAGTTCGACAACAAACACTGTGATACGAGATTTTTACATATATGACTAGCTTCTGCCAGCGGACCGAAAGTAGCTTATGTCCTTTCTCAGGCTCTAGAGTATCTCTGTACCAAATTTAATTTAAATAAGTTCAGTAGTTTTGGCGTGAAAGCGCGACAAACAGACAGACAGAGTTACTTTCGCATTTATAATATTAATATATAGTATAGTTGAGAAGATGTTAACTTTGTAGAGTAAGCTAACCGAGCCAAGACCCAATATAGGGGTTGACTTTACTCGATATTTTTTTAAAAGCAAAAGCGTTAGGTTCCTTTGAATCTTGACAAAAAATAACATGAAACTTTTTTTATTGTGATGTATTTTACAAAACCATGTGAAGTAGAATATCGTGTGTTCGGCAAATCTGCTGTCGTCTATGAAACCTTATCTGCAGTGGAGTCAATTGAAGACATCCCGGGAATCAGACCATCACAGTTGAACTTTAGCTCGCTGATCGTTGTACTGATCTTATCAAACTCGGGATTACAGACAATACAACCTGTAAGTAACAGAATAAACGCAATGTCTCGTAAAGGGTCATTGTACTCATCATTATGAACAACTATCACTGTGGGACCAAACCTGGAATAAAATAATCGACTGTCTCATACATTTCTGTGCGTATAACTCGATAAAATGTACTGAACAGATGATTTTTGTTTCGCGAATTCGGGTTTGGACCCATAGTAAAAGTTGTTCATAATTGGGAGTACAATGACCCCTTAAGATGTATTTATTATAATGAGTTTATTCTATTACACGTTGTATTAAGTCAATTGTCCCAATTGCCTCTAAGGTGAAGACTAGCAGGTTAAGATGGATACAACTTAAAAAAAAAAATGTGTTTATTATCTTAAATCTATACAATTAAGTTCCCAGAAAGTAATCCGTAAGTAATCCGAAGATACTTCAGTATGTAGGTAGCCTTAAGTTTTGTACAAGGTACTTAACCAAATGTGTGAATAAATCGAAGTCTCTTCGAACGGAAATATATGGGAATGAATATATTAGGAGCAGTTTGAATTATTTAGAGTCTGGCCTTCAAGGCGGAATCCAAAGCATAAAGAGATCAAAATGCTTAAATAAGCTATGGGTATTTTTTTGGATTTAATATCAGTGGCGATTCATCACCACATAATATGTATCACCAAGTGATTATGGTCGATGATCGGTGATGAAGCACACTTGCCTCGAAGACTATTGACCCCCAGGTTGTAGCTATCAGGAAACATAAACTCCGGTAGGGAATTCCACCCCTTAGCTGCACGCACAATGAAAGTACCTATTCCCAAAGGTTTAATGCGCACTGAAATGAACGAGGGTTTGAAAACGATCGAACGAATACACCCTGTATTATTGTGAACAGCGATAATATCTGTGCCATCTGATATCGTCATCCTGTATGCACCAGTTGATTGGATGATATTGTGGGCGTTCCAACTAGGGCTTCCGGAACGTCCCCGGAATCGATTCAATAAAACAGCCTTTAAGCGATTTAAAAGATCATTATATTGAGCAGGTGCTCTCAAGAAAAACTTTTACAGAACTGTCATCAAAACAAATCAATCATTATATGTCAATATTTTAAACCTATTCTAAATTCCTAATTCTTCTAAAGCTTTTTTTATTATTAAATTGCCGGAGGTTCCCGGAGGGTGAGCCATCCAAGGAGGATGTATCACAATATTCATAGTCTGAAATTTTAGTTACTATACGCAACCAAGAACTATAATTCTTTCGTTTTTACTAATAAATAAACTTATAAAAGCGCTTTCTCTTCTGTGAGTCACTTCTGTGAGTCACATACCTATATAATTTATTTATTTTTATAACAGTTCTGAAGAAAATAAGATGTTAAAACTGAACAGTGCGAGTCGAACTCGCACACGTAGGGTTCAATACTTACCAAATATTATAAACGAAAAAATCACGATTTCTGTCGTTGATTTTCGTGTAATTCAGTTTAATTTTTATTCTTTGTTGTTATAGCGGCAAAATAAAAACACACAAATTACGGTGTGTGAGATACAGCCCGTTGACAGTCAGATGAAAAAGATGCTAGATTTTTAGTCAGCTGAAAGTGACCATCAGCCAAATTACCAATAAATATCTCTGAAAATGACGTTACCGGTTATACGAGTAGTAGCAGCCTATTCTGTAAATAACTATTTCGATATTGAGTTTCACCTGAGTGACAAAGCTCACAAAGTGAGCTTTATTACACACAACATAACGGTCTTATGTTTATACGACTTAGAATTCCGCTGTCGAGACATGAAAATGTTGTTACAGAATAGCGCTACAGGACTAGCTATCAGTTGTGGCAAGTGAGGTGCAGCCGTACAACGTAGTGCTGCCGATGGCGGTGCGTAGTGCGTAGTACGCGCGAATTATAAACTAAACCGAGCAATAATGCTACGTCTTTGTAAAATCAATCAGTTGAGACACGCTTGGCCCGCCGCCAACATACCACATTAAAACTACGTGGAGAACGGCCCGTCTGGGCGGTTGTCGGCGTGGATCGGCCTATTTTTCTTCGGCGCTCGGCCCTCGGCATTCGGTGCTCAGCGGAATCGTATCTAGAGTGGCAGTCACAAATAGAGCGACGGACGAACACACATAAATGTATTCTTCCTGACGTTAGCGGTAGTAAAACTATCATTATATTGATCGCGCTAACGATGCGGTGAGGACAATGGCTAACGACGATTTAAACTGAGTCCGCGTCCTCCGCGCGTGTGTACTGCTGGTACCTGACACGCTTTGCTATGAGCTAGTGACGAGACAGGCGCGTTGTGTTCATTCACGTAATGCAACACCCGTATATCAGTGAAAGCTGAGCACAGCACATCGTGTGTCTGAAGACGTCGGGCGATACGCGGCTTCGCGTTGCACCGCTAGTGATGGCGGTTATCCAATAGTGGGCAACAAGCAATGACTCCTGCGAACGCCAATCAATGGCTCAAACTCGCCTATAAATACAATAAGAGACGCAAGTGTGTCCCGTGAGCAGCGCGCGCGCACCTCACGCACGCACTGCACATCGTCGGGGGAAACACCTCCCACATGACTGCACGCTCGCACCCGACCACCCCCCGCGGCCCTGAGGAGGAGGGGAGGCGGTCCCACCACGTGCGTGCTCACAAACCTCCACTTAATACCAAACTCTAATAATACGCGAGTCAACATTTTATTTTTAGAATTTGCCTCGTAAAGATAATATTAGTTGGTAAACTTGGCTAGTTCCAAATATGTTACTGGGGGGCTACTCTCTAAGCCCGAAGTCCGTAGTTTCGGGCTTAGTTGATCTAGGTACTCCGTATCACCTAACCACTAACAATTAATGACAAAAAGCCCAAAACTACAGACTTCGGGCTTGCCTGGTCACATGGGGTTAGTTCGCACAATCGACTAAGAGGTACAGAGAACATCGTTTGTATCCCGTTAAGCTTTTTATAAACGCGATGAAATAATACTGGCAGAATTCGTAAAATTAATTTTGCAATATTAATTATTACAGTTTCGAATGCATATTTTGCATTCGAAACTGTAACAATTAAACTTGATGAATTCGTACATATCATAAACAGCATTCGCGGAATTTGGCAATGTTTAATAACACGAATTCCATGCAAAATCATGATGCTCTAGACGTGCCTACAATTATTTTTTCATATTTTTCATTGGAATTCAATAAAGGATTTATTCAATTCTTCTACCTAAAGAATGATATCCGATACAGATTTTTGGCACCAATACAGCGTTCATGGAACATACTCGTACTTTTGTATGTACTCTGACATTTGATCAGATAACGAACACCGAAACAAAAAGTACTAAGTGCTTTGTATATGCAGCACTTTAGTATAATAGTGATGGAGGGAAGGCTGTTGGCAAGCTTTGTTCGCGAAACGAATCAATAGCTAATGTAGTGCGGCTCAGCTACCTGGATACCGGCTATCAGATTGTTGAATACTATAATGATAGTTGGTACTCGCGAGTTAACCTATAAAGCCCACGGCACATCGCGTCCTGTCGCCATCGCTTAGCCTTGCGACCGACCCACGTTTAGTTCAGGAACCGTTTCGGTTCCTTATTCGGCTTATTCCACTAAATCCCAAAGCCCTCAAAACTCTACGGTCCATACATTTATTCCACCTTAAACCCGAAAATATTTCTATACTTCTCAGTTCCACTTAAGCCCCAAAACAGTTTTGGTACAGTCAACAGCAAAATTGCAGGGAGAAAGATATTGTAATCTGAAGATGTGGACTAATATTTGTTTTAAATCAGTTTACTGTACTTCCCTCCCACAAGGTGGACCGATAACCTGGTGAGGGTCGCGGGTAGGCGATAGATGCGAGACGTAGGTACAGGACCGGTTGCTGTGGCGACACTTGGGGGAGGCCTATGTCCAGCAGTGGACGTCTTTCTACTGTTATGATGATGATGATGATGAGGCTATCGATATAGAGTTAATAATCCTCTTCAAAACCCTATGAAAACCCTTTCAGAAACCCTATCCCAACCTTTCTTTTCAAATCCATTTTCATATGGTTACAAAAATCAAAATCTAAACAATTCAATTTCATTTGGACTCACTTCCAGTCGTCAGCGATGCGAACGAATTTTATGACGCCATATTTTAGTTGGGTATTTTATTTTCATATTTAAGTGCAACCTGTAACAGAATAAACGCAATACCTCTTAAGGGGACATTGTACTCATCATATGAACAACTTTTACTATGGGACTAATCCCGAAATCGCAAAACAAATCAGCTGTTCAGTACATTTTGTCGAGTTATGCTCACATGGGGTAGTCGATTTTTTTCGCGATTTCTGTGTTTCATTCTGTTACAAGTTGTATAGTTTGTTTTTTAAATTAATATATTTGTAATGGTCAACAATTCAAACGTTTGCCGATAATGATTGGGTCACGCCACATAGAGTTTTTGTTATAAGCTATGTTTGATGAGGGAATCCAAATGAATGGGTTGCTGTTTGATCGAGGTCTCTGGTTACAAACGTTCGGATGTGGACGTGAGTCACTGAGCCGCAGTAGCTTCTCTGCTCGTCTCGGGTGTTCACCTCGCGGTCTCAACTTACAGACATTGTCTTTACTTCCGACCACCTACATCGTTTGCATGTACTCATATTGTCCGCGATCTTGATTGAACTGTTTAATTCTTTCGAATTAAACCGTGGAACTAGGTGCCATCATTATCTGCTTAGCCTTTTCCCAACTATATTGGGGTCGGCTTCCAGTCAAACCAGATTCAGCTGAATACCAGTATTTTACGTGGAGCGGCTGCCTACAGACCAGACAGAGACCACCTCAACCCATTAACTGAGTAACACGGTGCTTCTTGGTAAGACTGGTGTTACATTTTTTGGCTTCTGACTATCCGTAACGACTGCCAAAGATCTCCAAATGACAGCCGGGACCAACAGCTTAACGTGCTTGAGGAAACTCGGTATGTTAAGATGATCACCCATCCACAGACCAAACTCGGTAAGCGTTGCTTAACCTTGAAGATCGACCTGTGCGGCTGTTTTTATTTAGCTCCTCACCGTGGAACTGAGTACCAATCCTACCAATTTTTATATCAACGTTCACATTCGCATGTCAGTCGCAATCTGTCTAAAATTGCGACTGACGTGCGAATGCGAACGTCACGATTGTATGGAAATTGATGCGTTTTTGACCGATTGCAACTGAAAATTGAATAAAAAAAACCGGCCAAGTGCGAGTCGGACTCGCCCACGAAAGGTTGCGTACCATAAACCTTAGTTTTATTATTTGTTGTTATAGCGGCAATAGAAATACACAATCTGTGAAAACTTCAACTGTCTACCTATTACGGTTATTGAGATACAGCCCGCTAACAGACAGACTGACGGATGGACAGCGGAGGCTTAGAAATAGGGTTCCGTTGGTTACCCTTTGGGTACGGAACCCTAAAAAATAGTAAAATTGACTCTCTGGTCATGTATTCCGTTCAAATAGCGATGTCGGCAACGACAAACGGCAACATAAAAATAATTGTGGCAGTACCGTTGTCCGTTCAGAAATTAGTTTGTTTGGAGCCATGGATTGATAAACAGATAACTATCATACAAATTCATTGTAATCTGGGGGGATACTCTCTAAGCCCGTAGTTTCGGGCTTAGTTGCGGGCGTATTCTACTCCGTATCGCCCAACCACTAAGAATTAATGACAGTACGATTTGATAGTTACTATGAAATCATGTTGTCATTCATTCTTAGTTCGGGTTCGGGACTAATCGTAAGTCCGTAGGTGGTACGGATTAGAATATGACCGCAACTAAGCTCGAAACTACGGACTTCGGGCTTAGAGAGTAGCCCCCCAGGAACCAACTGAACTGAACCGACACCAACGAGTACAATTTCAACTCTGTAACGATAAGAGGAAGAGGTTCTAATTTAGGCTGAAAGATTTGACATAAACAAACAAACCAACAAACATTGAAAGTTAAATCAAATCTTGTGATAAACCGATTTCATTTACACTGCTTTATTTAAAGCGGATCAAATACAAGTTAAAAAGTGACTCATTTCTACAGATAACTGTACATTTAGACTATATTATATTCTCATATCGTTGGAGATAACAGCACTGTTTTACTATGTCACTCCAATCTAAACTGCGTAACATTTCATTTTTATTCTGATAAAATAATCAGCGATTGTGCGTTGATTCTAGATACCTAGTATCTTTATGAACGTAAATATGTACGGCACTTGAATTAGCGTATAATGACTACTGCGTATAAAAATACACGTTTGTTTAATATTAACGTATCTTGGAATTAGTTTTAATTTGGACTTTGTATCTGTGGCGCAGCATGCCGATATTAAAGGCAGGGGCGTAGTTACTGTCTCAAAGATACTCGGGGCCCCCAATTACATGGGGGGATGCGTGGACGCAAAGCTATACATTTAGTCCCGCCGTCTCCTTCGTGACCTGCCAAGACAGTCCTTAAGTCATAAGTCATTTATTTCAAAACAACATACATTGTGTAGAATACAAAATAAAAACATCGCTAACAACTTAAATAATTAATACCAAATAATAAAAATGGAATCTCAAGATTTTTTTTGATTAAGTAGGTATACCTACTTAATTAAAAAATGAAAAAAGAAATTTCACAATAAAAATTAACCAAAATGAAAAAAAAATTACAATAAAAATGGAATGTCAAAATTATACCAACTTAAAATTAAAAAAGAAATGTCACAATAAAAATTAACCAAAAAGAAAAAAAAATAAGAACAATAATCCACATTCATTATAATTACACGTTATATTATCGCATGTCATCTATAAATTCGTGGATACTGTAACCTTAACCTTGTGGACCTTAGCTAGTAGAGCCTATTTTATTAAAAAAAAACTAAACCTTATAAAGGGCCCCCCAAAAATTGCTGAGACAAGCTACGCCACTGACCAAGGGAGAATTTTTTGATTCATAGTACTGTACTAACAGTTAAAATTGTGATAACGTTACAATGTGTTTTTCGATCATGTACTTGTTAAGTAACTTAACTAACTGCCTTGCCTTGTTAACTAACTGCCTCCGTGGTCGAGTGGTTTAGGCATTTGCCTTGTGACCCGGTGGTCGTGGTTTCGATTCCCACGGGAAGCATACTTTGTAAAGTTGTTTCCAGTTTGGCTAGGACACTGCAGGCTTGAATCACCTGATTGTCTGATAAAAAGATGATTCCGTGCTTCGGAAGGTACGTATAAGCCGGTGGTCCCGGCCGCCAAATGGCGGTCGTCAAATAAACCATGTCAGACGCCCTTGAGGCGGTTTAGAAACTCTGACACTAGGGTGTGTGGGGTCGTTAGACCTTACTGTCCACACGATAAGAAGAAGAAGATGTAGGTACCTGTTATTAACTTACAGTTATTTATTTGACTATTTATCAAGCCAAAAATTGTTCGAAAAACGCACACTGACGAAATTTAGGTGCCCGTAATTTTGAACCAACGAATTAAAATACTCGCCTTAAATGGCAGTGGGACTCGTGACGGGGCCTGAATGAAAAATTGATTTCTATCAATCTATCCCGTTACTTTTATATTACTATCCAACGAATCATAAATTTATTTTTTTCATATCTCCAGGTTAAACTAGCTATAGTGGGAATAGAGAATGGAGACAGACTGTGCGTTCACCTATTTGAAGGTTGGAGGATCAGACTCACTGTGATCACTACCCTGAGAACTGGCGAAAACAGAGTGGCTAAACACAGCTCAGCCAACGCAACTCGGCCAAACAGAGTGGTGCAAACTGCTCGTCAGTGAATCCGACAAAGGTTTTTAGGAGGGTCTCAACCCAATGAGAAACACGAATAAGAAGGGAAACGATGGCGTCTTAGTAGGAACAAATTTAAGAGTCGTTTAGTCAAAATACATAGATTGATTGCGTTGTGTTCCACGCGCAAAGAGATCTCAGCATAGTTTACGGGGCCCGCTAGGACCAGTGGCTGCCAGTTTTGTGTAAGCTCGCTCCATCGTAGACTTTGTCTCTGTCATCACCTAGACTAGAGTCAAGAGCAAACCCATCACAAATAAAAAAATTGTTCTGTAGAGTTATCGCGGTAAAAGGTAAAAGGAACACGGGTTTTGAGTCAAACTCCGTCCAGATTTCCCATAATTTGATGATTTCCGATCCTTGAAAAAATAAAACTGTTTTGCTTTCAGCATACTGAAAATAAAACAGGGCCCAGATAAATGCGCAGTGACGATCATTGATCCACATATATTTATTGAATTGCAAAAATAAAGACATGTAGCTGTCCTGAATCGACTTCTATCGTGATCCTTTACGTTCTCTAGTAATGAAAAACGGTTCCTACTTTATTGTTCGGGTATCTATGAAGAGATATTAGGACAGGTCAATGTACTTTTCTACAAGTTTATCTGACGCCTACCATAGTTGTTACACCCTACATAAGTTCTACTTCAGCCCATTCTCTGGCTTCGCGAACAATTTATTTTGACGCAAAGTGTAATAATTTGTAAGAAGCTCGGGTAACTTCAAAGGATTCTTGACTTAACTTAGGTGTTTTATTTCACGGAAAACTTTTGCAAAAGTGCCTTTATAACAGTGAAGGTTTAACACGTTTTTGTATATTTTACAGAGGTTATTGTTCTACTAAAAGGTTTTAAGAAGATTATAGAGGTACCTATAAGCGTTTAATTTAAGTTTTCATTGACTATCAATTATTTATTACCGTTTTCTTACCGTTCACGTGACGAGAGGAGCTCGTGGCAAGACAAAACAATCTTCGAGGTTAAGCAACCCTTGCCAAGGTTAGTCTGTGGATAGGTGACCATCTTAGCATACCAAGTTTCCTTCGTGCCTCGGAAAGCACGTTAAGCCGTTGGTTCCGGCTGTCATTTGAAGATCTTCGGCAGTCGTTACGGATACTCAGAAGCCAGTAAATCTGACTCCAGTCTTGCCATGAAGTACCGTGTTACCCAGTTAATGGGTGGTGGAGGCCTGGTAGGCAGCCGCTCCATGTCAGCTAAATCCGGTTTGACTGGAACCCGACCCCAATATAGTTGGGAAAAGGCTAGGCAGATAATAACTATGAACTACGATAACTATTTCTTAATTGTGGAATTCTAAATTTAAAATCAATTTTATATCAACAGCATGTTATTCCTATATTCCGTTTTTTTTTTTGTAATATTGCCATATTTATAACCATGAACTCTATTGTGACCCTATTAATAAAGCAGCATTGTCATAGATAAAGACCCAATATTTATGTATGGAGTTTCTGAAGCATTTTCCTTTCGAATAAAATTGGAGGATTGAAATAGGCTGGAATTCAGCATTACTTTAACGTCAATAGCTATCAGTACTCAATGCTTATCTTTGAACAAAGCTTTGTGGGACGTATTCATAGCTCGCACTTCTCATCAAACACACTGATCGAGTGGAAGTCGATGTCAATCATCGGCAGTCAATAGACTTCACGTGGCTGATGGCTCATTTACGCTCTTTCACACACTATGGGCACTACGTAAAACGGGGTAAATAGAAACACAAGGGTGAATAGAAACAAAACTTTGAAGGGAATTTTCACTTTATTTGAATGCTGAAAGCATTTAAGGACTCCAAATATTTCAATCAAAATATTAGTTTTAAGTGAAAATACCATTCAGTTTTGTTTCTATTCACCCCTTTTTAGGGTTCCGTACCTTAAAAGGAAAAAACGGAACCCTTATACGATCACTTTGTTGTCCGTCCGTCTGTCAGTCAAGATTGTTTATCTCGGGAACGCGTAGAGGTATCGAGTTGAAATTAAAACTATATACTCAGGTCTATGGCCCCTTGCAGCTGTGAAAAAAATCGAACTTCTAAGTTAACGTAAAAAAAGATACAGTCGTTTATGCCGCAAAAGACGTATATTTTGACACTCTCAAGGGAATCAAATTGTATAGGGTATTTCCCGTTGACCTAGGTTCTATGAAATATGGCAAGTAATACGGTCTTATACTGCAATTGTAGGGAAAAGTCTAAAAAATTATCCATTTGTAAATATATCATAAAAAAATTGTCTATTTAAAGTACACGTGTCCTAATGCCCTTAGCGTTCCAGGGCCGACTCTTTCGAGCAAATTCCGCAAGCTACGATATTTTCAAAGTTATGTCTGCATGCGACTTCATCTGTGTGCTGTTCAGAATTGAACACAGAGAGAAGTGAAAAATATCTAATCCTTAAAACAAAAAGCATGTGTTGCGTCAATACAAATTGTAAACAAATTGGGTCCAAAATATCAAATAAAAACTCAGACGTTCAGACTTTGTGCGTGATTGAAACACAAGCTTCAATCATTAAAACATGTAACATGAGAATAATAGGAAACCATTGAAAGACTGCGTTACGAAAAATTGAAAAACCAGCAACTGATTTATTCTTCACGTGTTTCATTAAAGTTTTACCGAACAACTAATTAAAAGTTAACTTGCTCGAGCCGTACCTAAACATACCTAAGCGTGTGCTAACGCTTGACATTTGCAGCAAAAATCACTCTTGAATTTATAATTAAAGTCTGCCGGCGAGCTCCAACCGCAGCATTTTATTAACAAAATACTGGCCGATGATAATATAATTGATGATATCCAAAACTTTAAAATAACATATGAAGAGTTACAATTAAATTATTCAGTAACAAACTGACAATCAACTAAATGGATTGGCCTCAGTGCATGAATTCTGAATTTAAATGTAAAAAGGTTGATCCACACATAACCGGTCCGGGCCGCGCCCGTATCAGATCACGTAGTGACGGACCTCCGCCCGGAGACATCACGGTTACAGCCCTGATATGTGTGGATCAACCTTAAATTATGACTCGGACTGTGCGAGGTGACTCAAATAAAATAGAAAAATGGCCTAAAAGACGGTGGAAAATCGACCATCACCTGCCAGATAACGAGATGAGACAAATTTTCATCAAATTTTATTGATTTATAAACGTGCCTATGATAACTTGCCCATCGTTAATTTATAATATAAAAAAGACATATATTAATTGATAAAAAAGACATACTTTTTATAAAATTTATATAAAAAATATGTCTCACCTGGTCATCAGGTGGGTGAAGGTCGGTCTTCCACCGTCTCCCCTACTAAAAGGTTTAGCAGATCAGATTACTGCTGAAAATTGAAGACCTCGCTAAATATTAATGTGTTTATTACATGTTACGATAGTCCGAGCGAGTATTTTTCCGTCAACATGTTTATGAGTACTGGAGTACCTACCGACGTGTGTGTGTGTGTGTGTGTGTGTGTGTGAGTGTGATGGATGGCACGCCAACGTATACGTCGATATAATGAACAAAGCCTCATCTGAGAAGGCTGACAGGCAGCTCCTGCTCAAACTCATCACATAAATACTAGACGCTATAATACCGTGTTTCCCTCACATGTGTTATGTAATATTATCCTTCAGATAGCAAGCGGCTTTGCAGCTTCAAGCACTGTACCTAATATTAGTGTATTTCACCGAAGGATATTGACTGACGCATGTCAAACGCGATGAGCTTCAAAGTATCAAATGTCTTTGGTAAGGATCCCTCCCTCACAGAAGACAGCGGCAGTTACATATACATCAATATTTAATTTTTGCTATAACACTGCCCGATACTAATATATATATTTTTTTCAAATTTGTCCTCCAGTTATTGGGTTGTGGAGGTCTGGTAGGCAGCCGCTCCATGTAAAACACTGGTATTCAGCTGAATACGGTTTGACTGGAAGCCGACCCCAATATAGTTGGGAAAAGGCTAGGCAGATGATGATATGTCCTCCGATATTTTTATACATTTTGACTTAGTTTCTAACGTAGGAAAAAAGTCAGTGTTGAACAGTCTAATCTGTCTTCTTAACAAAAATCACAAGTTCATTCTTCCACTAATTGCAAACACATAACCTAAATGAACCACTGAAGCATGAAATTTTACACCAAAGTTCCTACCAATAAATTTAATGAGGCTGAGTACTAAAGATGGAACTTTAAAATATCATATTTCTAAAATTATAAATAAATCCGTATTTTTTGCCGATGGTGAGTCCCATTGGGGTCGCGGCTTGTACTAAAATTACGAAAATATTTCACGCTCTGAGGATGCTGTACCGTGATAGATGGTGTATTAACGATATGCTCAACGAGGCGATCCATCCTATCTGTCAGAATGTGGAATCTCTGATGACAACTCTTTTATAAGGTGGATGATTGAATACAATTAAATGTATCCAAATATTCCTTCCAACCCCTTTGATGCTGCAATTAACGTAGCTCCAAAGGATATAGGGAATTATCCATCGATTTGAAAAGAAAAGTAAAAAAGTTCAACCCCAATTATAAAAGGAGATCCTCGTGGCGCGATGTCTGTAAACCCTAAGTACAATGTTTGAGCAGAAATAAAATATTTTAATGAAATTTATGACTTTTCAAAATTAACATGCATTCGGCCGTCGGAGTTTGACTCGGAACCGATCTCTGATCACGGATCGTTATCTGTCATGGGTTCCGAGTGCTCGTTTAATTTTTAAGGACTATTTCGGCGGCTGTGCGGCTTAATGTGTTACCACATGGCTGACTCGTTCTTTGTCCAAAGAATTTGTATTGCCATAATATAATCTTTTTCTTTTTAATTTAAATTTCTAAATCTATCTAAGTCTAAAATAAAATCTTTAGAATGAAATCCTGCTAAAAAAGGAACTCACGTTTACGGATTACAACTTGTTTGGATACTTCGACACTTTGGTTTCTGTAAGAATACTACTACTATTCTGTTGTCTACACTATAATATTATAAAGAGGAAAGATTTGTTTGTTTGTTTGAATTGAATAGGCTCCGAAACTACTGGACCGATTTGAAAAATTCTTTTAGCATTGGATAGCTACATTATCAGGGAGTAACATAGGCTATATATTATCCCCGTATTCCCACGGGAACAGGAACTACGCGGTTGAAACCGCGTGACGTCCACTAGTTTAGTATAAATAACTAGTTTATATTTCAGTTGCTTATGGTTTACATATTGTATTATTATTTGGCGTATGGAAGTGGTAATGTTAATTAAATGTTATATTCAAATTACTTTTTGTGTAAATTCCAATCCCTTTTTATACTTATTTATTTTACATCGTAGAAACACGACAATTCATAATAATTTAGAGACAACGATTTTTAAAATAAAATTCATATATTTTATGCCTGGATATACTCATACGGAAGAAAGATTTAAAATTATAAGTTCCACATTTAGTCAATTTGGCTGAGCGTTGAAGATCAGTCAGGACGTGAGATTTTATAAGAAGATAAGTAGGTATTCGTCGGTTTCCAGTGCGCAATGAGTGAGGATGTTAGATTAGTGTCACATAATTATTGGCGGTCACGTACAGGCAACTGTTCTGAAGGTTCTACTGATGAGTGAGAACCACTTACCAGCACGCCGCCACTCTATAGAGCTAAATGCATGTTGCTCACCTGAAAACAAAGAGAATATTTCGTTAATTCATAGATCATTTTAACGCAGAGTATATTATCCTTACTTCCTTACTAATATTATTAATGCGAAAGTAACTCTGTCTGTCTGTCTGTCGCGCTTTCACGCCAAAACTACTGAACCCGAATTTAAATGAAATTTGGTACACAGATAGTCTAGAGCCTGAGAAAGGACATAGGCTACTTTTTATCCCGGGAGTATTCTCCCTAGGGACCACGCGAGCGAAGCCGCTGGCAGAAGCTAGTCATCAATACATTCATCGGTTTACAAAGGGCACCGGTCATTTAGTAAAATTATAATAAATTGATCTATTCGTATTATCAAAAGCTGACTGAATGACATAATGTTTCCTACACGCTTTACACAATTTTCATTTAGCTAATTTAACGTTTATTTTGACTAATTAATAAAAAGATATGAACTAGGTACAGCATTAAAGTACTAAATATATACACTTAAAATTATTAATAAAATAAGTTTTATGCAATAACAACATTTTCACATTTAGTACAACCAACATTTAATTTTGATCTGACTGTAAGGCTGCCTGTCCGTTGTCGCGGAGCGAGGTAGCGCTGTAGATAGGTAAGTGGGGTCACTGAGATTTAATACAATTCCATTGGTTAAAATTTCTCCGTTTCTCCGCTCCGCGGCCTCGCTCCGCGGCTATGGACAAGCAGTCTTAAACGAAGAGCAAGCGAAGCGAGCTCAGAAACTTAGGGCACAACACGGATAGGTTTGGCTTGAAGAGGGATGACGGGAGCTACAGAAAGCGAGCTAAGTGAAGCACGCCCGCTTTAAAAATTTCATTTAAAAATAATGTTACAACAAATGCATTTTTATTGAGCACTAAAAATCGTAATTTTATCAACAACATAATCGTTGCTGCGTCTGGAAAGCTAAATCGTTTTTAGAAATCTGAAATGATTTATTTGACAGGTGCAAAGTTTCAAAACGCTATTCAGTAAAATCCTTTGCGGAGTGTATTTAACGTTTTCAAGAAGAGTCTTAATGGATTTCATGAAAAGCTTACAACGGCTTAGAAGGAACTTCATACCTGTTACAATGTTCAACTAACATTTTAAAACATAAAAATTTTGCTATTAACAAAACTATGAAGCAGTGGGATTGCAAAAAGCCTAGGCACCTACCTAACTTACATTCTGTCTTCGCACCACATTAGCCGACTCAATTACAAATAACTTAACCATACATATTATCATTAGCGAAAGAACATTACCAAGTGAAAGTATGTATTTCAGTTACTTATGCAAAATAATTCCGTTCAAGTTTCATTATCAACTCTCTCATTTCGCGTATCTCGGTATTTGGCGACCCCCCTTCGTCCCGCCGACACCCCGAGCGCGTCGTCAATCGGTCTCACCCTGAGCGCCCGGCGCGGTTCAGAGGTACAGAACACACTGGTAATTACCATCGTAAGGGCCGAGGACTGACTCGCGCAATGGGCTTCACGGATGAACGCGTCGCTTAGTAATTACAACATTAAGGACGCAATCTTCCTAACGTACAACAGACCGATCGAACACACTTCCGTACCGCAGGCAACTTGGACGAAATATTTATGAAATAACCATTGGTTCCTTGGATGCGGTAAACATGTGTGTGCTCTGCTTCCGACGCAACGCGACGCCGGGGTCTCCCTGCCAATAGCGCCGCAAACATATTGCCAAATACAAGATAGAAAAGACAATAAAACCAGCCATTCACCTACACACGAATATTTAAATCAGGCCCAGCATTAGCATAATATGAGGCGGCGGGGAGGGGGAGAGCTCGCGATACATCGGAGGGAGCTAAGCTAAGCCTTCTCCTAACACAATTAAGGCGGCGACTCGTTCGGCCCGCTCGCCCGGCCCGGCAGTTACTGTCCTGTTAACCGAAACATATGACCCGCACTTTACAGCGCCCACACACTGTTTAGCTGACTCCACGCATTTCGAGTTCCCACTGTATCGCTTTTCACTAATCATTTACAGGCTCAGTGAAACAAGTCGGTAAAGTGATTACTTTTAGAAGTTTACGACGATGTAATTATAAAATAATGTTTACGTGATTAAGTATAGCGGTGCGGTTCTGGGGGCCATGTGCCCGTCGTCTTGTGCGGCCGCTCTTACTGCGGAGCACGCCAGGCTGCGCGCGACAAACTTGTCGCAAACGGAGTGTGAAATAACCTCCACCACAAAGCCTGCGCCGACCGCCACGACTATTTCAACTTCGCAGATCTGAGAGTCGTGTTTTAAAGCGCATTCAGTTTATTTCATACAAAGTGTATTCATATACAATTGATATGAAATAAAACAGGAGATTTTAGATACGATTATTCGCTTACTTTCAGAAGTTTGCTGTACAACTTTTCCGAAAATTGCCATCGAATGGGCGAGTAGCAATTTTGACGTAGAATTCGATTGGTAATGGCTTGAATCTGGCACGTTTTAGAGGCGACCCCTTCTCCGCCCTGCGCGCACCCCTGGGCCCCTGGGCGGAGCGGGTCCGTGCGGGCCCCACGCGACCTACATACACACTCGTTACAATAAGACGATGCTCATCACTGAGGGTCGTTCACCTGGAGGTTTGAGGAGCAGCTGGTTTTTACTACTCGTCTTGATGAGAGTAACGAGCGCAGGGAGTCAGGCTGACAGGCACTACTAATTAGGCTAATAATGGGGCTCTGTCGCTTGAAGCGCAGTGGTCGCTCATTGCGCTCACTTTGCTCGCTCCGCTCATGCCGCAGCAGCTCAGTACTCCACTGTCTCACTCCCGCTATCGACCCGTTCCGGGAGTCAATTGTCGTTATCGTAACACATTTTGCTCGGCTCGGGAACCGTACGTGCTTTCTTTTAATTTTTGTGAGCAACTGGAACGTGTCACGTCAGCAACTTCTTGCCTTCGTTTACTAAGAATACGTTTTATTCCTTGAGATACTAGCGTAATGTATCTAGGTAGGCAGAACTCCTTAACTTTTATTAACACGCGATCCACCCATCCGTCCACAATAATTTTGTCGATTTGTTATGACATTATTCATGATATTTGAGTCGCAGAGCCTCCCCCTCGGGTAAAGCCCGGTATCTGAATGTCACTGTGTTTCTCTGCTATTCCACGTGGTGGCTGAATGTCACCGTCATTAGCCGCCGACCTAATCTCCGTTTGTTATTTATAGTAAGTAGGGACCTCCCAGCGCGCTCACATCGCTGGTCACTTCTCATTTTCCGAACAAATCTATTTGACATTTCGATTAAGGAAGGCAATATGTGAATATAGTAACAGCAAGTGTTATGTAGTACTGAACACAAACAGCTCGGTAGCGAGGGATAAGGTTTCGTGTGAGGGATTACTTCAACGGGTGTAATTAACGGCTGAGGCGGCGCATGCCACGCTCGCGCCACGCGTGCCGATCATCCATCATGCCGCATCGCGCCGCGTCGCCTCTCGCTGCTGCCTGTAATGGACGAATTTATTGCTGAGCACGCTGCGTCGCTGATGTATCGCCGAACATCGGTTTCATTGAGGTATCGAGCCGTAAGATAGAGCCGCGTGTGACGTCACGCGCGGAGCTGTTAGCGCAGTTTACGAGCGGTGCGCGTTTAATATAAACAGGATGCCGCTAACGAGCGCCTGCGTACGAATAATAATGAAAAGTGCACGTTGTTGCGCTGAGCGCCGCCGCCGTGCGCACGCGTTGCGTTGGGTCACTTCCGCAGTTTAAACTTCGCGTCACAGTGATATACTGCTGCCGACGCGACGTCACAGTCACGCTACGACGCGTTCGTCTGCAGAAACTCTTGAACAACATGGACAAAAAGATTTTACAGATTTTCTGATAGGAAGTTATTGTTACTAATTCGTCAACACAATCACATCCAACACCACTTGAATGAAAGAATTTTATTTTTAAAACAGAAAAATGTCGTACGAAATTAGCTCGACCCTCAATGTGTGAATTATCACAATATTTCATGTGGACAGTCGTTCTCGGCGACAACTCGACGGCGGAAACTTCATCATTGACAGCCTTAAAATATATGTCGGCGGTTTTAAATAGCCGGATGACAAAGAGCAGCTTCCACATAGCAACGCTGCCAAACGCGGCGTGCGCAAGCGCATACAGCCGGCCGACAAGTAATTCAACTTAATTAGCAGTAATTCTTAGCTTTCTCTGTTATAGTCTGCCCTGACTTAATAAATTCAGGGTTATTTGTAAAACACTAAAAACCTCTTAGGAAGCGAAAGTAAGTAAATGATTAAAAACAACTTTTACTTTAAGACCAACCCTGAAAACTCGAAAAAAATATCAGCTGTTTCATACAAACACGGGAACGGAAAAAAACGGGATATGCGTGTACAAAAGCTAGTATGACTAACTAACAGCATCATAGCTGCACAGCATGACTCCGTACAAATTAAACGAACCAGAAAGTTAAGAGTTTGTTTCCTAATATTACAATATTTCGTTCAAAAACGAGCTGCAAGTTTAAATTGAGTTGAAGTAAACATATAGCAAAACAAGCGATGGATTATTTGGGATCTAAAACCGCTGCATAGAAAGTTCCGCCACCCCTGAGCCTTTAGCCAGTGAACCGGTAACATGGCGCACTAAGGCTTCTCGTCCAAATCCCCCACTTTACGTGACAAAGCGAATTACGGTCAAAATGAAACAATTCACCTTCATAGGTTTGCCATTCGATGCTTTCATCCCTCTAAGGATAAAATAGGAATTCAGTTAGCAGTATCGAGCCATCCAGCAATCTAATAAAAATTCAAAGCCTCGGATCGTGCTATTGTGAAACATAAAAGAACAACTAACATGAATATCCTGACAGTATCCGAGAGCGGAACAATTCGTGTCGCTCCGCTCGCTCTACTCGCTCAATTCGCTCAACATGCTCGGCGCATCGCCTCAGGCTGAAACGCGTTTTCTTCAAACTTCGATGCACATGTCCTTTACTAAGAAAATATTGTTTGTGTGCAGAAATGGTGCCACGCGACTGCGAAGTGTTCATTTTTTATATCACTTTTACGGTCCAGACATTTGGTAGTCTCATTTTAACAAGCTTTTTACTAACTTGCTTCGATCGTATGTTGTCCGATTGAAAATTAGTAATCCATTTTTCAAGTACTTGTCGACATCCCATTAAGTTGAAATTTTGCATACTTTTTTTATTTGAAATGGGTTTGCTCTTGACTTTAGCCTAGTTCAGAGATGACAGAGAAGTTAAAGATGGAACGAGCTTACCCAGAAGGACCCTATTCACTCAAACATTGAAGAGATGAGGGTTGTGCGCGTTCGGAAACACAGACGCAGGCAGAAAGTTCCACTCCTTTGCTGTGCGCATTATAAAACACGTTTGTAAACGCTTAGTGCGAACTTGTGTAACTTTTTGTTTATGTATTAACTTTAATTACTAGTAAAAAAATACAACGAGAAAAGGTGGACGTTATGCTTTAAGCGTTTTCTACAAGTCGACCTTAATTAAAGTGAAACAAAAAGAGAGCATGACAGATGGAACTAAATTCAGTATACCTAGGTAGCTTCGGTAGTCCTGAAAATTTGTAATCTTGCTGATTTGATGGTAGACGTGCTATTTCCGAATAGTCGCTTTACCACCTCGCATCTTTGCCGCTCTTGAAACATTGGAAATGGCCCCCAAAAGCAGTTTTTGACAATATCTCTTTTCCGACTCATTTTGCAACGAAATGTACCAAACTTTTTTTCGGAAAGAGCACGTAGTAATCTTAAAAAAATTTGAACTCCCGGTAAACTGTCCTGAGGCTCTAGACAAGTGAAATTCTTGAAGCGGTAGCGTGGCGAAGGCGATTGTCAAAACGTCAAAAATGTATGGGATTACATTTTGGAATTTCGACAATCGCAGTCGCTAATAGAATTGCATTTTGTCTAGGGCCCCTGGTATATATAAAGAATACCGAATGACTGTGGTATTAGAGATTTTTACTAATTTTCTTCAGAGGACAAAATTCTGATTAAAATGATCAGCTGTACTGCTGTAGTCGTTATTAATTCTTCAAGCACGGTCTTCATCGAGTTAGCGAGTTGTGACGTCAGTAATTTGCACAAGCGGTGACTACAAGCGGTCGGCTGCCGACACGTCCCGCGACGTGGCCGGCATGGCGAGCGCTGCACATGCTGGCACGAGCGAGGCTCCGTGATGAACAGCCGTCAGGGAATACTGATCAGCGAACATTCCTGCGACCGTCACCCCCGGACGTGCTGTCATCACTGCTAGAGTGTACGAGGACGTGAAATGTGGCAGATATTTGTAGCAGAGTCTGAGGCCTCTTGTACTCAGCAGATTATTATCAAACAATCACCAAAGACCCCATGTGGCTCTTGGGACTGTAAACTGGTCAGAGATGAATGTGAATCCCTTGAATAGTTAACAATGAACAAATTGTATTATTTCTTCTACTGACGTATGTTTAAAGTTTTGAGTTCGGCGGCGCGTGCGCAGTGTTCTGACAGTTGCTAATTGAGATAGTGCGGCGCTGAGCGGTATTGGCACGCGGCATGTAGGTCACAGCAACACTGCTGCGCGTCACCGCCGCACGCGCGCGCTCCACCAGCCACCAGCCTGCGCCCCAGCACAGACAGCGTCTAGACGACATCATCCACCCTCGACTCCCCTAGTTATCAATAAAACACTTAAACTAAAGTAATGGTATCGTCCCGGGACCCAGTTTTGTGTTTTGTCTAGACAAGGCTCGTTGCCAAAACAGAGTCGTTCCCTTCGTCGTGGACTGTATGTATTACACTGTACTACTATAACTATTGCGCGTATTATCGATAGAGTGAACAGAACGTGAATCACCAATTTATCATATATCTATACTACTTAATAATATATAAAGCTGAAGAGTTTGTTTGTTTGCTTGAACGCGCTAATCTCAGGAACTGCTGGTCCGATTTGAAAAATTCTTTTAGTGTTATATAGCCCATTTATTGAGGAAGGCTATATATTATCACGTTAAAACCAATAGGAGCGGAGCAGATGAAGTTGCGCAGGTCAACTAGTTAGAATGATAAGTATCGAGCAAGTAGTACCCCTGCTGGCCGCCGCCGGTCGGGTTTCGCAACGCGCTCCTCCGCCAGACGACGTATTTCACACCTCTCCGCGACTGCCACTGAGCACTGTGGCAACCGACTGCTCCGCGAACAAAGACTGACACCTCACGTCACTACATTACCCACTAACAACTTACAATTTAACTATCAGCTAAACAACATTAGCGTTCCTCTGGAGCCGCAGAATATGCAGCTAAAACAATTTTCATAGTGATGTCTTGCGAGCCGGTAATGAAATTATTCGCATCATTAATGAACCCTCCGCTAGCGCCGCGCCCCGGCGCCGGTCGCTCAACTAACGAAGCACATGAACGCAAGGCAACTCGTTGCGAACAATAATCGTAGATTCGCGGGAAGTACGAAATTGTTGCGAAGTACGGCGACCGCATCCGTATGGAACTAACGTCTGGCAGCACAACGCGCATATTTCTTTATTAAGTACACTTCGCAGAGCACTTTGTTGAGACGCCGCAACAATATCGTTTTGATTTTCTAAAGTACCTTAATACTTATGTTCTTTAAAAGTTCGTTTGCAGTACAAACAGAACGAACTGCATAATGTTGTATTAGGAGTACACTATAATGTAAAATTATCTTATTTTCCAACCACAAAGAAGCTTTTCCGATAAATTTCTTCCGCTAAAAGCTTGTTCCTGTGTATTTTCCGTTTGTGGTTGATTGGATTCTAAGAAAAAGCTGTTGAAGCTTGTAGTCTTTGTTTTATAGCGTTTACAAGAAAACATTCTTAAGAGTAAGTCGTTAATTAAAAGTTAATCTTTCTCCTTATTTAGGTTTCCGTACCCAACGGAACCTTATTACTAAGTCTCCGCTGTCCGTTTGTCCGTCCGTCTGTCAGCGGGCTGTATCTCAAAAACTGCAAAAGGTAGACAGTTGAAATTTTCACTGATTGTGTATTTTATACTTTGTAGGGTTTTGTTTGGAAGTCGGTTATATTTTTTTTGTAAAAAGTTTTTTTTTTTCACTTTAAAGTGGTGATACTTGGATGACGTCTTCGTTTATGCTTAATTTGAAATTAGCAAAAATGCTCATAAAATAAAAACTACTGAACCAAACTGAATCAAACTGAATCAAATTTTAACAACAACAACTGAACTAAAAAAGAATTACAGAAATTGGATCAGAAACCTCGGAGTAATCGGTGTACACACATAAAAAATACTCACCGAATTGAGAATCTCTTCCTTTTTTGGAAGTCGGTTAAAAATACGGAAACTCGGTCTTCTACAGATTGTACTTCGGTGAATGTGCCCAAGAACTCCACGACCTCATCCCACCGGCCCCTTCTACCATCGGACATCCAGACGCACTGTTACCATTCCTAACTTGTTACTATTCCACCAATTCGCACTAAGCGTTTCCAAACGTCTTTTATAATGCATACAGCAAAAGAGTGGAACTCTCTACCCGCATCTGTGTTTCTGAACGATGTACAACCCTAATCTCTTCAAAGTTAGAGTGCACAGCCTTCTTCTGGGTAAGCTCACTCCATCGTCGACTTTGTCTATGTCACCTCTGACCTAGACTAGAGTCAAAAACCCATCTCAAGCAAAAAAAAACTACCCCTCTGATTCATAAGTCAAAGGGTCCAAAAATGGATACAGGCTGCAGGTCTCACTTACACATATCGCCACTCTTTTTTACAATATTAATTACCTATCCCGTAAGTACTACTTATTTTAAACTAAACTCTGTTTTCCCTATAACAAATATTTACAGAAAGAGTCAACGGTCAGTAATTGATCAATCAGCGTGCTCCAACATCGGCCACTATGTACACGGCAGCTAAAGTTAGAACAATATTATGACGTCGCCACTCACCACACTGGCAGCACTACAAACACAGGTGCACCCGCGCTACAACATTATGTCAGGAGTAAACGCTTTGGTGGTTTTGTAAACATTGTTTAATGTGGGCTGAACGAAGTTGATTGCACTGATGTGATCATCTGGGCGAAGCGTATTAACAAAATGGCTTTCTGTCAACATAAACGATTGTCGAAAAGTCAAATATGTTTGGGATTGATGTGACGTGGTCAATACCAGTCAGTATGACATTCTTAAATCGCTATCGGCAATCTAGGCTGTGTTCTGAAATATAAAACAGTATACTGGCCAATACTCATGACGTCATGAATCGACGCCATACTGTTGAGTCGTTCCGAAATATACTGGCCAGGGCTTTGACATCATAAATTGACGCCATATTGAAAAATTCCTCAAGTCTGATACACACACGCCCGTTCGACGTTTGATATACTCGTACTACTAATACGTCACATTAGACATTTGTCTTACCTGTACACTATGGTGGCACACCAGTACAATATGGCGTCGGATTCATGACGTCATGAGCACTGGCCAGTTTACTGGATTATATTTCGTAACACACCCCGACTGTCATTTTGATAGCCCCTAAGGCTGACTGGAGCGGAGAGGAGAAGATCGGAGAAAAAATTAACCAATGGAATTTTATAAAATCTCCGGGTTATCTTAGGCCCTAGACATGTGACAGTCAGCGGTAGCGAGGCGTTAAAAATGTAGGGAAATGACAAACGTTGTCGAAATGCCACTTGATCAGTCATCAATTTACCTCTATACAAAAATCATCCGTAACTGAGTGACTGAATGACTGACAGACAACGCACAGCCGAAACTACTAGTCGTAGAACCCAACACTCATTAGAGTAGCAATAAGAGAGAAAAAAACGGGATGGGGAAAACTACTCCCTTATATTTTGGCATTTCGACTATTGCAAAGAACCTCTGAATCTAGGCCTCTGGTCACCTGGAGGAGCGTTAGGCCGGAGCTTGCAGCAGCAGAGCGGTGCGGTACAGCGCACTCCCGCGCATCCTCTCATAGTAAACGCTTCTAATATAAAGTGCACAATAATAGCTACACACGCCTCCCACGCACCTCACACAATTACACAGATGCGAGTGTTTCTCAGCGCCGAGCATTCTTATCTGCGTCGACTATTTAATAAACATTATTGCTGTCATGGCGCTGCTTGACTCCGCGAAGTGTGATGACGGCGAGCCCAAGTACCTACATAGCATGGCTCGCATTTGCTCTCAGATTCTTCACAAATTCTTTTTAATACACCATTGATCCGCTAATAAATAAGCCACCTGCTGCAACAATATGACACCCAGTAACTAATTAAACTATCACATTCTTTTATCACCTTCGGAAACCATCAAGTTCACATATGTGTGTATGGATTGGGGGTTTTTTTTTTAATGTATGTACCTCAAAGCGGTACAGGAAAACGTCGTTAGAAAACCGAAATGTACCAGAACCAAAAAATCGAAGATAAAGTGACTTCAAACCGCACTGGTTCCGCGCAGTAGATTAAAGCCCACCCGCTATTACAGCGAGAAAACCTGTATTCCAGCAGTGGGAATATTATATATTATACTGAATATTAGGTGGTTATTCTATGTAGGTACACGTCACCGTGGTCGATCAATTTTGAACTTTGATGTTCACAAAGCTTGCGTCCTTGGGTGCTACGCACCCTCTACGACGTAGGCTGCGTAGGCCCGCGCGTAGCACCGCGCGGCTACGAAATATCTGGTTAATCAATTGTTAATTTTCTTCTTTCGGCTTACCTAGCTATTTTTTCTTTTTTTTTAAAGTCAGATTTCTTTAAGTTTTAGTCATGTATTTGTCAACAAATGATACTGCACTTAAACGTCTTAGGAACAATGCCATACAAAAATAACAAAAATTCGTCATGTTTATGTAGTACGGCGCTCAAGGTTTCATTGAACCTTGTTTCTTCATAAACAAGAAAAATCTGCTAACTAAGCTAACTACGTTCTTGTAGCTTTCCCTATTATTTTTCACTTTACAGTTTTTTTTTTTAAGTAAAGAAAAACTACTTTTCAAGAAAATATTGTTTTCAATGTTTATTTATGTTTTCTATTAGTATCCAACGAGTCGGGATGAAAGCCCCTCGAGGCTTCAGCTCTCAGGGTACGTATTAATCTTGTTTTTCATCGAGTGCTTGTTAAGACTGCTGCTCATTAGCCAAGCGACGCCGTCGTCGGCCAACGATTTATGGAGAGGGTCCGGTGACGGTCTCAAGGAAAAGATGACCTCCTTCTAGCTACAGACCTATCAAGTTATATTTTCTTTATATTTTTTAGCTACCGTTAGTGATTTTAACAAAATATTTAGCTAAATTTTACTACAACAAATTTCGACTGTAAATGTTCTGGAAAATGTTTTAAAAGGCACCGCTACTTGTTTGTTTAGTTTAGATACATAGTTGTTGATAATCGACCGGCACCGTGCGTCGTGACGGGTTCCATGCCGGACGCGGCTCCGTATCGTACCTTCGACCGGCGCGTCCGGCGCGACACACCAGCTGTTTTCATAATGTAATATAATACACTGTAATAGATATTACAAAAGATAAGATGCTCGCTGTTTGGGTCGACGACACTCTGACCTCAGCCAGCACTTAATTGGCACTGGATCGATAAACTTGGCATAAAATTGGGAGGATTACAGCGCACTGGCGCAGTGGCTCGGCTCGCGCTCCACCGGCAGCGGAACACGAATCAATGCTAATGATCAGCCCTCGGCGCCATTCGCGCTGACTCCACTCCCATGATTTACATCTTGTCTTCAATTAAACCTTCTTAACAAAACTAAGTAGCTAAATGTTCGTCTCGCATTATACCAGTCGAGAGACAACTTTCAGTCTTTGTTTTGTTTATAAGTCAGAATCGAATGAATTCCACAACAATATTACTTTTAGTTATTTCTAGCATCAAGATTATTACAAACAAAAGAGATTGTGATTCGCCACGGTAGTATATTCGTCCCGTAATTAATAGTAAAACCGTAAACATTGTAGCAGACAGCGTTGGTTTGCCGCATCAATGCGACGAGTTTGTCTTTTAAGATTAATAGTTGTCGGTGAGTTGAACGGCTGCCAGCGGAACCCTCCGGCATCGACGAGGTCGAACCGACGGTAGAGGGAAGCGGTGAGTGACGAAAACGGAACGAAGCGAGCATCTGCCGAGCGAATAGACCCGCCACGGCCCACAGATGGCAAAGCAACCATGCAGAAACACTCTGCCTAAATTGTACGATAAATCAATACCAAAAAATTTCGTTTTATGAACAAGGAAGTTATGTAGGTACAGGTATGAAGATATTCGCAGAAGAATCAAGATTACTGACATAGCCCGAAGAATTGGCCAACTTACGTGGCTGTGGGCAGGGTACATTGGTCGCACAGCAGCTAGTCTATTCTGTAAATAACTATTTCGATTTCGAGCTTCACCTGAGTAAGAAAACTCACAAAGTGAGCTTTATTGCACACAACATAAAGCTCTTAATTTCAAACTCACCTCGGATTCCACTGTCGCGATACGAAAATGTTGTAACAGAATAGCACTACAGATCATCGATGGGGTCAAAAGGTTCGAAACATGATGAACAAGGAATATCTAATTTACACCCTTTTTTTTATTCAGCCTATAACGTTCCACTTCTGGGCAAACGCCTTTCATTAAATATGTTTAAAAAACTGTTTAAGGCGCATTTAACTGGATTGAGAAGCTCGCGCCAGTACTCGCGCACGTAGCTGACGCGTGACGCCGCCGGACGGAACAAGCAATGATTAGAAGTGAGCAACTGAATTGTCTGTCCTCTACCATCTTAACAGCAACTGAAAATTTCTGGTTCCTAGCTAGCCCTGAGGGGTTTCGGTTGGCCTAGTTTTAACAACTAAATTCAGAGTTAGAATATAGCGAGGACTGCGGGTCTAAAATGGCGACTTTTTAGACCCGCAAAAGCAAATCACGCTACCCGTCACTGTCAAATTTTCCCAATCACCTTGAACCTAATGCGTTAGCTATAAAGTTGAAAATTAAATTTGACATATTGTTGTGTGATTAATATTATGATTCTCCTAAAGTGGTCTTTGCAGCCCCCCTGAGCCATAATATCTTAAAGAGCTGAAGCGATTTTGATGGTACAGAGGTAGACGAGACTCTGGAAACAGGTATAGGCTTCTTAAATGCAACCAAAGCCGCGGTAAAAATCCAGCAAGATAATATTTAATAGTGCGGCATTCCACGACACGGGTCTTTGCCAGATGTCACGGTTTAACGTAAGTAGAATTTACTATTAGGTACATGGAGCATAACTAATACATCCGAAATAATCACAGAAACTAGCGAATTTTGAGTAAGTCTGGGTTTTATGAGGATGCGGTGTAATACATTACTGACTGCAGCTATAGTACGCATTGGCAATAGTTGTCATAACTGGCTGCTATAAATCTTAAATTTATGTGACATAATTCCCGCCGGCCGGCTAGTTGTGACGTCGGGAGACGCTTGTCCTACGCTCAGCGTCACGGACGGACGAAACTTAAATTATTTCTTTTATTTTTGTCGTCGCCTGCCACCAGACCGGGGGACCCTTCTATTTGAGTCTTTTATGGTTTGCTTATAAAGTCTGTGTATTTATTGCAGAACTGTTCGAAAGAGCTACCGCGGCCTTGGAATGGGAATTTGAAGGAACACGGAGAGATTTTAGTGAATAAGAGTCTGACACTCCCGCCCGCGTCCAGAGTGGAAGGAAAAAATAAAGTTACGTACAAATTGTTTATACATCTTTTATAATAACAGCTCAGAGAAACGTATATCCAAAAGCCGAAGGCATAGAAGACAAAACAAACACTTATAACGAAAATCTTAATTAACAACATGGCAATACATTGGGCCCATAAAAACTCCTTATCGCCAGAAACATTCCGGCGGTCGAATAAAGTAAATCGGACGCTGCCCCTTAATCCACATTATCCATGTAGGTCAAATACTTGTCGTCGGCGGCGTGGCGACCGTTAGCGACCACTGGCCACCACCGGCGACCACCGGTGCGCTTTGAGCCCCGTGATATTTGACTTCAGAACAATGACTGAACCAGCGCGACACGCTCAATGAAAACCCGTCGATCCTCGATAACTGCTCCGTTTCATAAAACGGTAACCAAGTTAACGTCAGCACAACTACAGTTATTATGTTATACGGACCACGATGAACTGGCGATTCAGTATTTTTTTTTTGTTGTCCACCAAATTTTTCCCTGAAAATCGTATGAAACTTTTATGCGGGCTGTAAACCGTCCTTTTGTGTGCTTTGGTGTATGAACTCTCGGTACGTATGTACTTATTGCTCGTTTTAGTTTTCATTTGTTTCTCGCACACAATACATTTCTGCTTTCATATTGCTGAACATTTTGTGGGTAATAAATGTTTGTGTTTATCTCGAATTTGTTAATTTAAAATTATTGCGACTTTAGTTTTGTTACTGCAATAACATAGATACAGTGTAGGTATCTGGCATGATAACAAATGAATGTGATTAAGTATCTACGCAAGTTTTAGCGCTAATCAGTAGGTAAGCAATCTATCATTGATAAAAGAGGATCGTTTGAGAAACCGGGTCAGTAGTTGGGGAGTGAGGCGCGGCGCTGGCGCGAGATGGCGCCACGCTGGCCACGCGGCGTCCTCACAAGTACTCTGTTGTTTCCTCAGTAGGAGGAACACAAAGGAGTTCCCCTCACGCAGGCAAATACAAATTACTCGACTATTGACAAGGGGGACATTGATTTTTTAAGTGATAGGCGTGTATACGTTATGAAATTATATCGTTAAGTTGAACCGCGATCATTTGTGTCGCCCCAGGCATAAACAAAGAAACCATTATTTAGCTGAAATTATTATGAATCGCAGTATAACTTTCATAAACAAAAAAAGAGAAGACAAATCATACGCCAGTTTAAGTCTAATTAACAAAAAACTTGTTTCTCTTTTGCTGCCATTCGTTTGAATTACAAGCTTTCGTTAATTTTATATCTTGCTAACTAAAACTAATACGTTTCATTTTCTTCACGACGCGAAAAGTTTAGTAAATGTCGCAACCTTTCAGCATTACTTTCAATGGAGTACTTTTGAGAAATAAAATGAAGCTGAAGCAATGAGGAAAGGTGTATTGAAAGACTGGAACGATTAGAAGTTATAGAGATGTAAGAGGAAGTAATGTGTGGCGAGTGCGGAGCGGAGCGGAGCGTAATCGGGAGCGCAGAGCAATCATCTCAATAGCAGGAGCAGTGGGTCAGTGCCGGCGACCTCGTCGCGGACTATTACTGACACATACAAACGCGTTCCGCCTTCAACACTACTACTGAATACTTTTAGGTATTCATATTACGTATTTGAGCCGACTCATCTAAGACAGGTAGAACCTCGCTCCTTACCATTGGTGCCAGTCGATGTCTGATAGAACGTCAAGTTATTTTTCAAGTAGGTATTGTTTTGTTTTTTTTTTTTTTTTAAGCTTGCCCCACATATTTGTTCCGTGCGGAAATCGAACCTGCGACACGCAGCGCAGCAACCAATCGCTCGACCACTATGCCAACCGTGTCGTTAGCATCGTCGCATTCACAGTCGTGACGTATGCTGGAACGTCTTTTGTTAAATGAAGAGTTGTGAGCGGTAAAGTTAATTGAAATATCATTTTTTTTTAAACACTTGGATACCTCCCCAGATGATGAAGCTATTGACTCTATAAACTTCCTCGCGAAAAGCGAATCATTTATAAGCTACCTACAACTTGTCATCTGTAAGATACTTACAGCTGGCGTTGAAAAATAGACCAACCCGCAACCTCTTATGTCAATTGAAACCAAAATAAAAAACAATAGGCGCACTGTATCGTCGTTGAAGCTTTCAGAGACACTGATTGAAAATATTGATCGTGCTACTCACGTTTGAAATTAATGTCAAGCCTGAATTAATAACGTATACAGAGGGCTACAAAGAAGTGGATTCATAGTGCCTTTGAAAATCTTAGTAGGGGCTCCGTGAGGGTCGCGGAGTGCCCCTCCGGTCGAGGCGAAGGCCGCGCCGCACACTCCCGCACGCACCCAACGCACACAGCCGCGCCACGCACACAGCCGCGCCACGCACACAGCCGCGCCACGCACACCGGGATCACTTTGTTTGTGACTCGCAGTTTGCCCACTTTCGGCAATTTTCGGCCACCTTCGGCCAGATTCGGACAGCGACCTCATATGCGTACTTGACAACAATATCAGATCGACTCGTCGGCACACAGATTTATCTGTTATTGTTTGATTGGTAAATGGCGTCAAACAATAAAAGTGAGCTGAAGTGTCTCACAATGCTAACAGGAAGATTGTCCGCGATTTACAAATCAATATTGATGTCGAGTTAAGTTGACCGAGTCCGATACGGCTTTGAAAGGCTTTTGTGGTGCGGATCGCTGTGAATGAGAAAGCTGGTCGGAGGCGGAGTGCAGATAATATTTGTTCTATCGCTTGACATAACTCTGTGGTTGCGTCAGTCAGGCGAGCTGATGAGACAAGCAGAGCGGAGGATGTCATGCAATCAGTGTTCCGCCATCGTCCGGTGACCGGCCCCCAGCGACCCGGACACACTTGCAGCTAACTGCCTCTATTGGATGAATACTGTCTAGCAAACATTTGTGCACTATGTTACTAATGTTATTACAGCCGGAATTAATTTATCTGTATGTTTATTTATTTGTTCTTCACATATTAATGGATTAAGATGAAATTTGGCTCACGGGTAGGCCATATCTTTTCCTTACGGCCCAGTAGATCCGAACAAAACTGGCTGTGACAGACGGATAGACACCCGAGTGATTCTATAAGGGTTCCGTTCCGTTTGGAACCCTAAAAAAATAATTACTATTGATTATGAAAGTACAAAGAAATAAAGATAATAAGTATAAGCAACTATTTAATTAAAGTTCCAATGTAAAATAAAACAAACTAAGAAATAAAGTGAAGATTGCTATAATTAATATTCCAAGTCCAACCAGCTACGAGTAGTACGAAGTTTGCCAAGTTATTCTTAAGAAATAAGTGGGTGTTTTCTATTTCTTTTACAGCATGTTTATTTTTATCCTCGAGATCAGAATGGCAATTCTCGTATATTTAAGGAACATTCGCATTCGCGTCGCAATTATTGTAAACTGTCAAAACCACCTATAGTTTCCCTACATTTTGACAGATTTTTTACATTGATCGTCGCTGAAACAATATTGCGACTTAAAAAGGTTCAATTTTTTTTCTATAGGAGCTGGCATAGCTCCCCCCACCGATAACGTCTTATAAATCGACTAGTTGACCCACACAACTTCGTCTGCTCCGCTCCTGTTGGTCTTAGCGTGATGATATATAGCCTATAGCCTTCCTCGATAAATGGGCTATCTAACAAAGAATTTTTCAAATCGGACCAGATTAGCGCGTTCAAGCAAACAAACTCTTCAGCTTTATATATTAGTATAGATATAGATGAACGCCGGCTGCACGCACGAAAAAGCACACGTACGAAAAGCGCACGTTTCGAGAGCGAGAGTGCGGAATAAGTGATAGAGAGGCACGATCGGCCTAAGCGTTCGTCTTGTTTGTTAAGAATTCAATTGTTTTCTTATGACGTTATCACGTACAATTATCGTCCGTAACCCGACTTTACAGTCAACCAACTTTTTTTTTCAAAGTTGCAGAGAACGATCTAGCATGCATTCACGGAATATTTAATGGACACCATGCTCCAAACCTTTTTTGTTTGTTGAAGTGTCCTCTACCCAAATACCTATGCCTGTTTGATAGTACGCCGCAACTTTGAAAAAAAAAACAACAAAATGGCGGCCACGGCTATGCCACAATGGTTCGATGCCCTTTGAACGCTTTTTAAGTACAAGAATTGGTCTTCAGTTTTACAAATGTAGAAGTATTTCAAAAGGCCAAACCCGTTTCTCCCTTGCCCTAGCAAAAAGGGGAAAAAACAAAGATGAAGGCCCCGTCCCAAACAGATTCAGTTTGTGAGGGATCTCAGAGAACAACTAACCGACCGACACACGTGTGTCATAGTTCGATCCCAACTCGTTTTCTTTATGTGCAAACTTTAAAAGTATATTTCCACTTCTATAAAACTATACAGTTCTATGAACGACCTACATACAAGTTGACAATTTACATAATTTCATTGGCAATATATGAGTACGCAACGAGATTAGATTAAACACGCGGCAATCACTACAAGAAACCACTATTACATACATATCAAAGTGATGGATATGTTTACAGTAAAATTTTAAATTGCACTTTGTGTTGAGAGGCTGTCAAAACATTCGCGAAGCTTTGTGCTATAATAACTATGATGGATTCTCATAAATCTAATGAATTACTGGATTTTCGTTTTAACAACTCAGACGGCATGATTATTTGCGACATATTTTAGTTGATTTACACAAAACCTTAATGAATTATATACTTCAACCTTCCCGATGAATGACTCTGTCTATAGATGAAAACTGTATGAAAATCCGTTCGGTAGTTTTTGAGTTAATCGTGTACAAACAAACAGACAGACGCAGCGGAGGGACTTTTTTATAATAAGCAGTAATACTAATTCAGTAATATTATAAGTCGTGCAGAACTAAGTGTGGTGAGGTGCGCCAGATGTAAATGAGTGGCGCCGTGTGCCGTGCTGAGCGGGGCAGAGCCCTGCATTATGGATGAGGTGTCCTGCAGGACAGCAGCCGGGTTGGCGCCGGCGCTCCGGCGAACCTACTTAACGTAATTTTATTTTATTCCCAACTACAGGCATTGAATAGTAGTACAGAAGTCTTGCTCCAAGCACAACTCATCAAGACTTGTCTTTCTTCGAAATAAGGGGACGTTTCAAAATAATACGCAGGCAATACTTTAGTAGGATTAGACAATTTTCATTCTGTGCGATATATCAGTTCCATGTCATGTCTGGTTCCTTATCGCAGCTGTTCCTGTTCGAGACTTCTGCGTCTATCTCGCCGTTCCAGACTAGTCTCGACGCAACAAAACGAACACAAAGTCGTCTGCGAGCTCGGGTGACATCTACGAAATTAAATCCACGATGCCAATACGATTCCGGCTGGTACGACTCAGCCACTATACAATCTGAGCATAGGCCTGCATAGCTATGGTATGTGCAATATCTAAAAGAATCGTGGTACGTAAGACCTGATATTAGAGACTAGAGACCAGCCCACTGAGAACGTAAGGCCCGTAGGTTAGACAAAATAAAACTGTCCTTATTACCTAAATAGTAGTTGACCCGCGCCACTTCGTCTGCGTCATATTTTTGGCCATAGCGTGATTAAATATAGCATAAAGCCTTCCTCGATAAATGGGCTATCCAAAATTAAATGAATTTTTGAATTCGAAACAGCCGGTCGATTCCGTAAAGATGTCGGAATGAAGGCGAAGTGATTTGGGTGAAGTGATCACGATGTGACCTGTCAATCTATGTAATCAAGATGGAATGACAGTTCACTTCGTGGTCAATTCACCGAAGCCTTCACTTCGACATGTTTACAGAATCGGCCGGCAGTATTCGGTAGTCAGTTCCTAAGATTAGCACGTTCAAACAAATTCTTTAGCTTTATAATATTACTCGTTAGTATAAATAATTATTGGTGTGCTTGTTTTGTTTTTTTTTAATGCCAAGGATTTATGTAAGAGCGGCTTACAGGGATTTAAGAGTTTGCTTCTAATTACTTCAACGCGATTAGGTTGGGATTATTAATTATTCTGTTGAATAAACTTCAGCTTAGTTCAACAAACATTTTGTACCTCTTTATGTTTAGATTTGTTTTTTTAATTCTATGTTAATTAATGTAATTTGACTTGTCTGCTTAAATGAATAAAAATAAATTAATTAAACAATTTCATCTCCCGTACCCGATCGAATATCGCAGGAATAGTTAATTTAAGTCGAAAGCTTTGTCGCGGTGTTGTCAGGAAGTCACAGAAACATGCCCCAACTCCACAAGACATTTCTATTAATACTATGTATATGTATTGAAACATAATATGTATAGCTGGGCGCATGACTGACGACGCTAAATATACGCTGTTCTGTCAACGGGACGGTGCTAATGACGGCGGACAGAAGTTTCCACAGGAGACTGTTGAACTGCGGCCTTCGTCTCTACCTAGCCCTTGTGTAGTGAATTCTATACTTATACAAGCTGACCGGGCAAAAGTTGTATTGCTATATAAATAAAAAAATAGCCTACAACCTATTCTGAGACAAAAAATTTCATAAAATTCGGTCGAGCCGTTTCGGAGGAGTTCGATAACAAACTCTGTGACACGAGATTTTTATAGATCAGATAGACTAGTTGATTCGGTAAACGTTTTCTAACCATATAAATATTTAAAAAATAGCCTACCTATTTTATCGAGTTGTGATCACAAAAATGTACGGGGCAGCCGATTTTTATTTCGCGATTTCAGTGTTGGTCCCAAAGTAAAATTTGTACATTTTTTTTTACTATTGATAGGCACGCGTTTGACCACTATCTCACCTGATGGTAAGCGATGATGTGGTCGAAGATGGAGCACGCTTGCCTAGAAGTAACCTATTTACTCTTGACTTAAAGACTCCCAGGTTGTAGCTAGCAGGAAACACAGATCCCAGCAGGGAATTCCACTGCTTAGCTATACGCACTATGAATGTGTTCCCAAAACGTTTTGTGTGTGTGGATGGGATGTCCACCATGTACCGGAAATGATGAATACAATGACCCCATAAGAGGCATTGCGTTTGTTCTGTTACACATCCTAATGTATACAATTCTTCCGTTACTGAGTGATTGCATGACTGACAGACAACGCACAGTCGAAACTACTGGTCGTAGATTACTGAATTTTGGCATGTAGGTAGGTTCCTTGGGGAGTGTAGAGAAGCACTAAAAGAGAATTTCCCGAATTCCCTCTTATAGTATACATATTTTAAGACTGAGCAACGGATGACTGACTGCCCTTTTGGGGGATGCCTATGTCCAGCAGTGGACGTCTTACGGCTGATATGATGATGATGATGAACGGATCACAGATCTGGCAAAGTCTCACAGTGTGTAAGTTCGTCACACTAACACTGACACCAGAGGGCCTAGCACGAATACTTTGACGTATAATAACGTTAACGTAAATGAATTTTGAATGTGAAACACTACAACCCCATAGTATTTTGGTCTAATTTTATGGGACATGCACATTGATATATAAAAAACCCAAGATGCACAGTCTCGAACAAATGCAACATTCGAAACAGTCGTCAAAAACTGACATGTATCAAGTGTCATGTGTGAGTTGTGTGTATACTATAAACATTTTTTTTGCAAATTCAACCTTCCACGGATCGCTTAAAGTTGTTTTTACAAAGCAGTGCAGTATGGCGAGCGATGCGAGACTGTTTGAAACTTGCGCACAATTATACATATTGCGCTTGTTTTTTGCGAACGTTTTTGAGATGCTGAGTGTGTATCTTGGGTTTTTTTATATATCAATGGACATACACAATTTATATCGTTCAAAAAATATTATGTGCGAAACAAGTATTGTAGCTATGGTAAAATTTTACGTAACGTTACTATACGTCAAAATATTCTTGTAGGTCCTCAGCTTAGCAATGACGTGATCCTCGTCACTGAGTGTCAGGCACACTAGTACCCGTGCGAATACATTAGTCAACGTTTGTCAGAGTTGAACGAGCCATCGTCGGCCGCCCTTTGCCATTATGACAGGATGTCTATGTCCACGTTGGACGGTAATTCGAAAACTCCTTTTTGGGAATATTCTTGGTCTTTTCTCTCTGATGTCGGCTGGTGCCTTATGGAGCCGTAAAGAATAATACTATACCATCACTTCCCGTGGGTTTCGTAAGAGGCGACTAAGGGACTCGCCAGACTGTAAAACGCAACACCATACATTGCGATCGCCAACCCGCCTGCCAAGCGTGGCGATTATGGCAAACCGCCCCCAAAATTTGGGAGAGGCTTATGTCCAGCAGTAGACGTCTTTCAGCTGATAAGTATTGGTATTTTCTAAAAGATTCGGATTCTTTAAAACTAAGAATGATTTCAGATTCTTGGGCTAATATCATTGCAAAGAACCTCATCCAGTTTTTGAAGTCGGTTATAAACCAGCATTTATTTTGTTAATCCGAATGAACTGATAGCTAAAACCTGGAAGTCTTTAAGTCAAGAGTGACTAGGTTATTTCTAGGCAAGCGTGCTCCATCTTCGACTATATCATCGCTTACCATCACGTGCGATAGTGGTCAAACGCGAGCCTACCAAGAGTAAAAACAAAAAGGAAGAACGCTTATTGGCTGAACTATGATACTGACGGAACAGCTGATTGTTTACAGCTAAATTCGAACCATGTTCTGATCAACCTAAATGAAGATTTCATTTATTGACTCTTAGATTAACAAGCCAATCAGCAATCAAGTTTTCAATCGCCCGGAACAGAATAAGTTTTTTTGCAAAACCAATCGTATAATTATGAAAATCGTGATTTTGTTCCAATAAAATAATTTTGCAAAACATAGCACGCGAGTTGCGCTGTGCCGCACCGCACCGCTGCGCGATGCGCGCCTTTGTCGCAACATTTTATCTTGACGCTTTTGACTAGTTGCTCCAATTCGGTCATGATCCACATTCGACGTAGGTACAGCACGATGCCGACAAAACGGACACAAATAAACTTTAAACTTTCGCAATCAAATGCAGCCACATGTTCAAACAACAAGAGTTTCTGACATTTATCTACACAATCAGAGAGAAATGAAACATTCATGGGCATTCAGATGTAAACTAACATCCAATTAGTCAGTATTCATAAACTGCCAACAGTTTATGGTCAAATAAACCACGCAGTAAATTCGTTTACGTATGACACTTTGTAATATCCAGCAAACAGTTTCAGATGAATGAATTCAAAAAGTTTGCAAGCCATCCAGCGCATAAAGTAATTATCGTTGAATGGATTTCATGTTTCGACGAAAAGTTTAAAAAGGAAATATGGTATCCAAAAGACTCGGTCACCGTGGACATTACAACATGGCATTTCGACACTGAAATATTCATACCGAATTTCTATTCAAACGAATTTTAACCTTTACAAATGTAACGGTACTGAACAGTAAATATGTGATGTTATTTTGGTAATAAAGCATAAAATATAAACGGACTCATTCAGTATGTTTTAAACATTGATGTTACGTTTTCAATACGTATAAGTAACGCTTTTACAAACACCGCGAATGATAGGTGCTCGTAACGTTTATTATTGCAATTATTCGATTTATTAAATATTTATTGAAACCACATTCACTGCGGTCATTTACTTTAATAATTATTTTATTAAATGGTGTTTATTTTCCATTAAAAAGCAACGGCTTTTAAGACCAGAAAACATTAATGGTAAAAAATAACGATGTTATTAATACGAAAATATACTTTTTTGGATATAACTATTTGGAGATGTTGGTTTCAAAAGAACTAGTTGAGTGCGAGTCGCATAGTTAACGCACGAAGGATTCCTTCCCATACGGACACCTTGTTTCTTGCGCATGAAATTGGGCACTAAGTTATCTAAGACTTATTCTTAGTCATTATCAATATATAAAAATCTTGCGTTACTGAGTGAGTGACTGACAAACAAGGCACAGCCGAAACTACTGGTCGCAGAAAAGTGAAATATGGCATGTGGGTTTCTTGGGGAGTGTAGGGGAGCACTAAGAGAAGATATCCCGAAATTCCTACGGGAACGGGAAAAAACGGGATATGCGCTTACGAAGTCGCGAGCAATAGCTAGGCATTTAATAAATTGGTTATTGTTTCAGGAAACGGCCCATCAACAGGTGAAGAAAAGCCTCATCAATTTCCTGCAGCCGAATGGGATTGACAATGGTCCACCAAGTTCTCTTGGCTTATTGAGCATACATTGTTGTAAGCGTTTTACTTTAACGTTGCAGAGACTAATAGTTATGGCTGCGCTGGTATACAAGTTCAACTGCACCCGTAAAGCAGCATTATGAGTACAGGGGGGCTAAAAAGGCCACTTTAGGGGAATCATAATGTTAATCACGCAACAATCTGTCAAATTTCATTTTCATCTTTATCGTTAACGAATTAGGTTCAAGCATTGATATATAAAAAACCCAAGATACACACTCAGCATCTCAAAAACGTCCGCAAAAAACAAGCGCACAATGTATAATTGTGCGCTAGTTTCAAACAGTCTCGCATCGCTCGCCATACTGCAGTGCTTTGTAAAAACAACTTTAAGCGATCCGTGTAAGGCTGAATTTGCAAAAAAAAATGTTCATAGTATAACTACACACAACTCACACATGACACTTGATACATGTCAGTTTTTGACGACAGTTTCGAGTGTTGCAGTTTGTTCGAGACTGTGCATCTTGGGTTTTTATATATCAATGGGTTCAAGTTTGATTGGGAAAATTTGACAGTGACGGGTAGCGTGATTTGCTTTCTGGTTCTGCTAAAGTGTTCTTTTAGACCCACTGGGATCGCGATGAACCTCCTCTATTTATTATCAAGATGTCCCGGCTGCCAGTGACACAGTGTGCCAGTAAATGTTCCGTGCAGTGTGTCGCTGTGCGGAACGCATTCTTTAACAATAAAGTATTATTATGCTCGTAGAGAGGATTAACGTTTATAGAATGGCAGCGCATCATTGTGACGACTCGCTTGACTTTTATATTTAAACGAGTATTCGAGCGCGCGGCGCAGCTTCCGCCAGAGTTTTAGAATCTATTTGCTCGTGTGCTCGGAACGAGAATCACAAACATAATATCAGAGGGCCTAAAAAAAGCCTCAATTTCCATATGTTTTTGACGTTTGCGAATTTTGCTCAAAAATTAGTAGGATTGGCATCTAGATCATCGTTCCGGCTCAGACCTGGTGGGCTAAAAAGGCCACTATAGGAGAATCATATTAGAATCATAATATTAATCACACGACATTCTGTCAAATTTCATTTTCATCTTTATCGCTAACGCATTAGGTTCAAGGTTGATTGGGAAAATTTGACAGTGACAGGTAGTGATGTGCTTTCTGATTCTGCTAAAGTGGGCTTTTTAGAACCGGTCATTTGTCCGGTCATATTCTATGTCGTCTAAATTTTATGTTACATATCGAGCAATGTTACCGGCCGGAAATAAAAAGAGAGTGCGACCGCGTGATCATGGTGCTTCACTGATGATTATTTAGTCGAACGAACAGCAGCGTCAGAAGTAAAGCGGCCGATGAGCGAGGCAATCGCAAGTGACAGCGTGGCGCCACAGTTGCGCAACATTCTGTTGACACATTAATTTACCTATTTGCGACTCACTACGGCTTTACTATCGCACAACTAAAAGTATCACTTCGACCGTGATTGATAACGACGCAAAAATATCTTTCTTATCTTATGAATCGCTATCCGGAAAAGCAGTAGTGAATATTTAAACTGATAAGACTTCCTTGACGACTTACTATGTAGGTACTTACGATGTGGAAAAAAAAGATTGCGAACGAAGATGGCTTCTAATAAAATACAAATAAAGCGTTTAAAATGCACAATGGCTCTTCCACTTGACGCGTCGATTTCGGGTGACGCTCATTTGGTATAAGAATATTTGCTATATTATTTTCAAAAGCTATAACCCTCAAATGACCTAATGTTTACTTCATGGAACAACACTTTACATAATTTTCATTTAATATAACTTATGTTACAAGAACACTTTCTCTGTTGTTCGTTTAGTATATTCTTATCTATCTATATGTATATATTAAAAGGAATCGCCGAAATGTATGTACGCGTGTTTTTTATAACTTCGTAACGACTGACCCAAAATGGAAAATTCTTTTTTTGTTGTATTCGTAATTGTCAAGGCTAAGATTTTATGACAAAGAAAATTTCGAAAAAAACATCTGGGCGAAGCCGGAGCGGGCCACTAGCTTAGTATAATGTTCTTTTGAGATAATTATACATCCTACTAATTCCTACTAATATAATATTATAAATGCGGAAGTTTATGAGGATGGATGGATGAAAGGAAAGGAAACTGAAAGGATCTTCATGAAATTTGGCACAGAAGTAGATTATAGTCTGGAATAACACATATGCTACTTTTTATCCCGGGAATATGTTCACTAAGGATCACGCGGGCGAAGCCGCTGGCAGAAGCTTAGTCTTGTATAATTGACATTTGATCTAACCGCTGAACAAAGAGCGACCGCGCCAGCACAAGAACTTAGGACACGGATAGGTCTGATACTCTAGTTCCCCCATCTCGTTCGAGTCTACCGAATGGAACGGCGGTAGCTAGAATGAGCGCGCGAAGCGAACGAACTTAGCTCCTGTGATCCCATTCATGTTAGGTTAATTTAAACTTTACAGGCAGTAGTTCCCTTGGTCACGACCGATATTTAAGCGGAATGCTGAATTTTATCTAATGTAAAATTAGTGATCATAGATTTGTGGCGTTTCTAAAATTCCACGTACCTAACACGTAACATGCACGCCACATTCACGCCTCAATTACGCTACGTTTCAATTAAGCATTAGTCGGAAATTCATGACATAAATGCGTCAGTAAAGCCAAATTTCGGATATCACTTTGTGACACAAAGGACCTGAATTCGAATGCTATTAATTGAGCCATAGGTATGCATAGTATGTAGGTATATGAGCCATCATCATGATTCATGATACGCCCCCGGCTGTGTAATCTGCTGTCAATCTCGTGTCAACTGGTTTGATTATTGGTTCATATTTCCTGAAGCACCTCTATGTAATTACAGGCAGTTAATTGTAAAGGTATGTGTTGATCTAGGATATTCTAACAAGAGCAGACATCCCACTGCCTACACAACCCAGTAACTGGGTAATAATATAGTGCCCCTTTGCAAGTCTGGTGTCAGATTGGCAAGTCTGGTGTCATATTGACAAGTCTAGCGTCAGATTGGCAAGTCTGGCGTCAGCTTGGCAAGCCTGGTGTCAGATTTTATGGCTTCAGACTACCCGTAACGACTATTAAAGATCTAAAAATGACCACCGGGATCTTTCGAGGCTCAGAGAAGTCTTGATATGTTATGGATGGTCTCCCATCCAAACACCGTCCTCGGCAAGCGCTGCTTAACCTCAAAAGGCGAATCGTGCAGCTGCTATTATTTAGCATAAGTAGGTCAAGCAGAAATCGAAATCACGTAATTAAATTGCGCTGTTTTTCCAACTATTTATGTGAACTATTCAGCTGTTGGCAAAAATAAATTAAAACTTTATGCGCCACGAGGCACTGGAAATTGGAATAGCGACTATCTTCAGCGATGAAAATTTTCAAGGAAGAAAATGTCCCATTCATTCTGTAAGTTTTGTATTTTAATACAAGCAGCTTGATGGACGTGGTTTTTTTTGGTTTGAGCGCCAAGAGTTATGTAGAACACACCAGAGAACACACACAAATGTCTAACATTCATATCATAGTTGGCTTAACCGGTAACTTAAATTAGAGCTAGGAAGCTGGAAAATTCGATCGTTACAATTTTCAAATCAATTCCACCTGCATAAGATTCTATCGTCAAAACTCAAGTAATATTTTATACATACTTTCTAATGAATTGACCTCTAAACCAAAATTCGATCATAGAAAAAACCTTCAAAGCATGTTTATGTTTTTTGGTAGTACATATTCTGAAAGGCTGAAGCGCCGGTGAAGTGCCGATGACGTCGCCATCGCTAAAAGTGACGCTTACTTGCTAACGAGTGCGCATGCGACGCGATCACATTGTTGCACAAGCACTGCGAGGTCGCCGGGCTCGTTACACCACCTCGCGTGGACTCGCGTCAACAGGAGACCCACACTAATAAGACTAACAACCTGCTTAGCCAGCCCTACAATGCAGGACACTTTCCGCCGACCTCACAACACAGCTTCTATTGTAACACGATCTAAATGTAGAACGAGATGCATCCTTATGCTAGCCGTGTTTTGTGGTGCATACGAACCTCAAACCCTCATTAGATCAGACTTTTATAAGGGCTTTGGGGTTACAAAAGTCTTCTGTAAGCGCAGCTCGACGTCCTGCCTGGTATATAACCAGTAAATTCTAAGTCATATTTTCTTTTCTTATATTTTCAGTGGTGTTGCGAAATCTCGACAGTTTGTCAGTCAGTTATTTTATCATTACCTACAAGACTGCATTCAGTTCATCAAACAGATTGACAACAGCGGACGCTGTTAAATTATTGCGGACTACAATTAACATGAATTCAACGTATATAAAAACGAAGCAGTATCGGTTGTTAATCAGTACGGGTGGATGGGAGCCAAGCGCTCCCGCGGGCGAACCGAACGGGCACGTACGGTCCCACTCCATGTCACAGCCATATTGTTGATCTGGCTGATTGGCTGACGGATCCTCTATAGTCGTCAACTAACAACGTACGGACCCTCCAGTCAAGAACAAAAAATCCAATTAATTCGGCTAGAAAAGCCTCTGTTACGAATTGAATTTGGTTGGAGCACGTATCTCGCCTAGTGCACTTCAACTTATATCGCTAATATTTTCCTACAACCTAATCTGCTGCCCGTGCACACATAAATGGATTAGTTATGGAATATTACCTGTGCTCAGGTCAAGTAGGGAATTTTAGTATAAAATATTATTTTCCCGCACTTTACCTGGTTAGCAAGTTGCCATCGGAGCGAGAAGCTAATGTAATATGTAAAATAGGTAAGCTCGTTAACGATATATTCGATGGCATGATATTTTATATAATCATGTTAGTGCGTGACCTATTTCGAAATTACATGGGATGTAAACAAAATGTGTACGTCCTGCAAATGTACTAACCCTCAGGGCAATAAAGTACAACCTGTTTGTACAGTACAACCACTTGACGTACAAATTTTTATATGTGGGATTCATTCGTTCAAGAGCTATCCAAAAAGTCCAGTTGACAATGCAGAGTGGAACAGATTTCTCACCATTTGCAGTTTTTAGTCGCGCAGCACAAAATTTTCTAAAAAAGTTTGAGAACTTTGACAACTCTTTTGAGTTGTCCACCCAATATAGACACCAAGTTTTCGGGGTCACTATCGTTGCAAATCAGCTCTAGTACCTATAACCAATTTTAAGGACCGCACTTAGTTGCCAATCACCCTGTATAATAATGCTTTCAGAGAAGAGTGCTGATGGGGATTATTTGCTTCTATAACGCATCAAGGATGTTGGTGATCGTTGCTCCAGTGTTTTGGCTGGGATCCTGAAGCAATCTTTGTCTATGTGTAAATGTTGTTTATGTTACTGTGTTATATTTCGGTATTTATAAGTTTATTAATTTTTATCAATACTGTGATGGATGCGAGACGCACAGGACCGGTCGTTGTGGCGACACTTGAGGAGGCCTATGTCCAGCAGTGGAAGTCTTTCGGCTGATATGATGATGATGATGAACACTATGAGTCTTGTTGGTTCTTAATACAAAAAATTATGTAACTACCTATTAAACATTACGTAGAGTTAAAACAGTTGTATTAACTCTTAAAAAATCTTTTGTTGTAATTCGCCGCTCATTAACAATCAAACGAAGCTAAAAGTCATTCAAGAAGGGAGCCAAGAGTACCGACGTTATTGAATAAACTTTACGATCTCGGAGACGATTTCATTAGGAAGTGTTGGTAAACATTTCACTATTACCTGCCCCGCGGAGGAAAACAAGCTAAGTAAGAGGTGCCGCCGGCGTCGTCGACGTTGTTTGCTATAAATCCTTTAGAGAAATGCAGCCAGCCCCGCAGGGCTCCGAGTCTCATCGAATTAGGGCGAGTATTTTTTATTTGAGATGGGTTGCTCTTGGCTCAGATGACAGAGACAAAGTCTAGGATGGAGAGAGCTTACCCAGAAGGAGCCTGTTCACTCTAACTTTGAAGAGATTAGGTATTGACCATAGTAACCAATGGTTCAAATGTTAGTGTGCGTTTTTCTAATTGTTCGATGTGAAACTGAGAAAGTGTAATTTAGGTATACTAGTTTAATGTCTTCTCATTTATTTTTACAATGAATATTACATACATATACAGACTTATAAACAACTAGTCTAAGGCACTTGTCTCACCGCCGCGATCAGCTAGTAGCGAGTAAAGCTTCAAACTCGAAACAGTTGGCGATCAGCGAGTAGCGAGTGAAAAGTTTCGATAGTTTTAACGCTCGGCTTTCAGCGAGTGCTTTTGTGCGACGGGCTTTTACTCGCAATACTCGCTCCGGCCCGCACTATGGGTAGAAATTACCGCAGTTTGGTTGTTCTGACCGCCAAGCGAGCATCGCTGAGCGAGTGTCGCTGAGCGAAATTATGTAAAAACGCGCATAAAAAAAAATCATAGGGCGTCAAAACAATAATCCACATCGCTGTCAATGGCAAAAGTGACCAGCGGGTCTAAAAAGGCCACTTTATCAGAATCATATTAGGATCATAATATTAATCACACAACTATCTGTCAAACATTTTCATCTTTATCGCTAAAGCATTAGGTTCAAGATTGACTACGATGATTTGACAGTTTCGGGAAGCTTGATGTGCTGGCTGATTCTACTAAAGTGGCCTTTTAAGACACGCTGTACACTAGCAGAATTGCCGCATTGAATGGCAATGCTGATTCTGTGGCCGAAGAAAAGCCCAACCCTCTAGTTTAATATTGCTTTGAAATTAAAATTAACATGACATGGTTGTCACGAAAAAAAAATAATTATGACAGTGTATCATCATCATCATCATCATAACAGCCGAAAGACGTCCACTGCTGGACATAGGGGGGGGGGGGGGGGGGTTGCCATAATCGCCACGCTTGGCAAGCGGGTTGGCGATCGCAGTGATTAGTGTTGAGTTTTACAGAGAACGCTGCTGCCCATTCTCTGGCAAGTCCCTTAGTCGCCTCTTACGACACCTCGGGAAGTGATGGGATGGTATTATTCTTTTAAGGCACCATACGGCACCGGCCGACACCATACGGCGTATGACAATGTATAAAGTAGACAAATATAGGTATACTAGTTGACCCGCGCAACTTCGTCTGCTCCGCTCCTATTGAACACTGAAATAATTTTTCAAATCAGACCAAGAATTCCTGAGATTAGCGCGTTCGAGCAAACAAACTCTTCAGCTTTAAATATTAGTATAGATTCGTGACAATCTAACTAGTCAAATTTGACAGCAGCAGCTTTACTATTTATAAGTATGAACCAGACATGAAAATAAATCTCTTTCGCACTTAGTGGTAATGCGATCTTCTATCCCTATCTACTCAGCTGTCAATTCCGACTTCTCAGATCGTCACAATTTATGAATAGTTAATTATAGAGGCTTTTTTGCCTCCAGAAAAATAATTGATCGGAAAACGCATTATAACGAAATTTTTATCACTTTAACTATTGGTGAGACCGGATCACAAAACTCGCCCTAAGAGGACGGAGGGAACCGCCCCTTGAAATGTTTGTTGTCTTCCAAAGTTTCCAAGTGTTCTTTATTTATTCCAGAGGTTGGCTGTTCTGTTTCATGCAAGAATTGATCGAGACATGCCTCGGATATGAGAAACCAAATTGATTTCTACAAACGGAAATTGTGACCGGAGCGTGTTCAATGCGAACATTTTTATTTTCCATTTTTATATTAAAGGGAAATTAAAGTTTCCATACAACTACATTGGAAATACCTTGAAGGTAAGGGAAAGGTAATGTCGTCGACAAATGCAATCATAGATAGAGGACTCAGAAGACTGGCAGAGCTGCGGACATTGAGGCGGTAACTCCGTGTCGCTCCGTCGCTATGTCGCAGTCGTGCGGCCGCTATAAATACAACCGTAGCATACAATGTATATAAAGAGATGCAGATGCGAATGCGAGCAGTTTAAAAAACAACGAGTATTTTAATGTCAAGTCTATTTGGCTCGGTGTTCGTGTGACGATTTAACTGTCGAGATTGTAGATTTTACTGAATATGAAGAAAACTTGCAATCGTTGTTTACGTTTTACCGACCATTACAATGTATGGGAGATTTCTTTTGCCAAGCATGCAAACTGTCGGAGTATCAGAAAAATCTAAATCGACATGAAGCAAGTCTCATGCAAGTTAAAAGCCCTAAGGACTTAGGACTCTATTACTTATCGCATTGACTTTACAGCTTTTGTACTCTTGCACGGTTCATCAATGTGAAACAAACTATGACCTGAGGATCTACATATCTAGACTTAGGTATATTGGCGATGAACGAAATTCCGAAATCGCCTTCGCCAACCTACCCCCTAGATTCCGTAAATCTAGCATCCTGCTGCTGATACTTATATCATTTAACGTTTCCTCCATAGAAAATACATTTAGATTTCAAAATGCTTCCATGATTTTAGTCAATATTAGGTGCCAATAAACGGTCATTAAGAAATCGTAAGGCTGGCGTGTTTGTGTTTGTGCAGCACCGGTCCGAGGTGACTAATGGCTGGCGGCATGCGAGGTGCCGGGCTGATGTCGGGTGGTCAGGGGCCCGCACTCAGTCAGTGGATCGTCAGGGTACACATTAATAGAGCTGCAACTTGTGGCCCTTTATCTTAAAGTTGAAGCTCTCCTTTCGAAGAAAGGCAAAAGAAAGAAAGAAGAATGCAAGAATAAATAAAGAAAGAGAGAAAGACAATGTGTATTTCTGCAACCATTATGACGCATACCATAAAAAAAGAAACAAAAATAGTGACTAAAGCAATTTGGGAAAATGTGCGCCGCATCCACGCAAATCGGCTCAAACACTGTTTTGTGTCTTCATATCAGCATTCAATAAAGGGTAGGAAACAAAAATGAGCATAACCGTCTCTTCGTCAGACAGCGGAAATAAAGTATTCCTTGAAGTGGTGGATTTCCCATCGTTAGCGACGTCGCGACGCCTCCGCGCCCGGCTGTCTGATGCGCTAAGCTATACTCTGCACTAGCTACAGCAGAATAACGCCAATTCCGTTATTTTTTAAGCGACGGCGACGTTTGCATTCCGTTGTCAATTGCAATCTGTCAAAAATGTATAGAAATTAAGGCTTTTACCTCCTTAGACAAAGTGCCATTGCATGAATTCGTGAATGCGATTGTCGAAATGCTGAAACATCAGAGGTAGATAAGAGACATTTCGTGAACGTTTTTCAATCACATACATTTTACAGTGGCCTTTGCAACACTACCGCTAACAAAATGTTACTTCTCTAGAATCCCTGAGGGCCAATTCTACAAATTTTTAAACAACGCCTCAATTTCCATAAATTTTTGATAGATCGCGACTGACACGCGAATGGGAACGTAGCAACGTTGGTTAAAATTGGCCCCCTCTGGTTTCCCAATAAATATCGAGTGCGTATTCGTTGTAAACTCCGGAATAAAGTCAAGCTAACACTAAACTTTACTAAACAAGGAAATCCAGTGTACATAACTGATTAGGTCAATAAACAGAGCGAAGACGTCGCGGGGCGATCCCTTGCACGGCGGGTACGGCACGTCTCAGGACGGCGACCGGAGGCGGCGCCCGACACCGACTCCGGCTCCGAATGGCCCTCCCGCTGTCGGTTCCAGAAGGTCTACTCTTTACACACCGCAAGGTCCCGTTGAAAGCCAGCGTCAGGCAACTGGAATTTGTTTGAAAGAGTCACCGCGGCCGTGGAACGCAAAGGACATTAGGAGGAACACGGATGGGTTTTAGTCAGTAAGAGTCTAACACTCCTTAAGAAGCCATTTGATGATTTCCCATCCTTAAAAAAGGCAACTACTAGTTGTATGGTATTTTGCTGAACTGCACCTATTTGGCGCAGTGAGTAACGCATAAAATTTTATTTTTTTAAATTGAGTCTCCTTATTTCTGTTTCTACATTGTGTAGCGTATAAATGTGTGTGCCAAATCAACATATTTTGATTATTTCTGTCCAATTGAATTTAATACAATTTCTTAATTCACCCTCCTACTGACTGAACCGACGGAGAGGATCTTCACCATGCTTCTGAAAAAATCTCCCAGTCAAGCAATGGAAACAGGCAGAAACTATCAGCACCCTATCCCTAATGAGTTGAGAGTTAAAAATTGTAATCGAATAGACTCACAAGCAAGAGTTCGTTATTCCTAAGAAAGGTGGAACTGTCTTCTCCCGCTGCTAACTCAGTATGGCTCGCTTTTCGCCATAAAGGATAAGGCCATCCAAGGCCATTGTTTTATCCTTCTATTCTACTCTTAAGCTGCTAAAGTAATGTTTTTATGGTGTACAATAAAGATTATTTCTATTCTATTCTGGTGTTCCTTCTGCTTTGCTTCGCGTGTGTGGCGCTGGGCACATTACCGACGCTACAACTATTGGCTAAGCCCGCTAACATCACTTTGTACTGCCTTAGTGCGAGTCGTTAAACGTACCTACTCGCGTTAACATAAACATCAATCTATATTGAAATGGTATAAGCGCAGTTATACAAATTGGTATAAGTGAACGTTTACATTTACGCGTTCGAGGACTTCCAAAAACTCGGACTACGGTCTCTGAACCCACCAACAACAAAAATAAAATATTAACGATACTTAAAAATAAAATATTAGAACACAAAGCGGTGCTCATCTCGACTTCATGTAAATTAAATAACGCCGGATCTTCATGACGTCTCAAAATAACTAGCTCAGCGCTTCCTTTTATATCATCTCGATTAAATGAAAATAAATTGTACAGTTTGCCATTTTCTTTGTTAAGATTCAGACCAATTGTAGCGATGCTTGAACTGGGGATCTGCCTAAAAATTGTTGTTCGTGTCATGTGGAATGGTGTATAGGGATGAGCGCACGCACACAGAGACATGCGTGTGGCGACGTGCTCGTGGACTCCGGGGGGGTGAGGCCAGGCTAGGGGGTGAGGCAGTGGAAGGGGGGGGGGTGGCCCTCGGGGTGTGCTTATTATTCCTAAGGTACCGCCACGCCACACAAAATGGCAACGCTGGTTCAACACCACTTTATGCGAAAAGTTGAAAAGTGCGGCCAGATAAATACAATTAGCTACATATGACATACATTGATGTACACTGTACAGACCAAGCCGGTCGTCGCTATACGTACGTGGAGCATTTCAGCAGTTCAACTATACGAATAGCAAACATTTTTCAACCTCGAAAGAAGATCAACCGGAAAAATGTGGCCGTGGCTTTTCTTTCATTTTTTCTCTCTAGATAATATCATATTTATAGAAACGTACTGCTCCTTACTTTGAGTCTATAAAAAGTTACGACAAAAATTTGTTCTGTGGATTTTCGGATAGATTAAAAGTAATCCTTCTATGTACGATTAGTTTAGCTAGCAATATGTTTATAGTACTTACTGCTAGTTTACTAATTGTCGTTGAAAACAAACTTGAAAGAACAATAGATTCTACGCCATACAAGACAAAGTTAAATCATAGCAACCCATGGTTTTTCGATCCTGTTAGCAAAAAGCCGGTCAAGGGCGAGTTGGACTCGCCCACCGAGGGTTTCGTACAAATTTGTAGTGAAAAATAGTTCCACGAACATTAAGAACATTGTTTAGGCAAGCCATAGGGTTTGCAGAGCTAACTTTAAAGCTTCCAGAGTTACGGGTCTTGGCACCGATTTGTCTATATCTATACTAATATTATAAAGAGGTAAAGTTGGTGAGTTTGTGAGGTTGTAGGAGGTAATCTCTGGATCTACTGAACCGATTTTGAAAATTCTTTTACCAATAGAAAGCCACGTTACTTCTGAGTGTCAAAGGCTATTTATTAACCCGAGCTAGTCTATGCTAATATTATAAAGAAGAAAGATTTGTTTGTTTGTTTGAAATGAATAGGCTCCGAAACTACTGGACCGATTTGAAAAATTCTTTCAGCAATGGATAGCTACATTAGCAGGGAGTAACATAGGCTATATTTTATCCCCGTATTCCCACGGGAACGGGAACTACGCGGGTGAAACCGCGTGACGTCCACTAGTATGAAATATTTATGATGGAATACCAGATTGGCATGGTCTGGCTAACTGGCAACTAGAGCTGCACTGCAACTTATATATACATCGTGTCCGTGGGCTATTTCACTGCCTTTGTCAGTAAACATGATTGAAAATTAATTTGCCCTCGATATTAATCCGTATCAGGCTGTTTCATCGTTCATACAAGCCCTTCCGGCGCTTCTTTATCATAAAAGGCTATTGGCTTCAGCATTTATTTCTGGTTCTCTGAAAATAGCCCCCGCTGACTACCCTTCGGCCCCACAATGTATGCGCATAATTTGTTTGCTGTGCAACTAATAACACAGATTTCCTGGACCCGTCAGAACCTGTCTGTTGACCGTATTCCGAAGCTTTGACGTCAAAAACTGGTTTCACGATAATATGTCCAACATAAACACTGCTGATCCGATTTATAATACAAAAATAGATCTGTATTTTTGTTTGAATTACTGATCTGTTCATTTATGTTAATTAATTTAAAATTAACTACAGTACTTTCTTATAAGTGAAGTTAGTATTACGTATCAAATCATTATCATCGTCATAGACAGATCAGGTTTTCTATTTTTAGCACTGAACGTTGTATCGTAGTTCATTAGACAAACGGGGTCGGCGTGTGACACCGATGAACGGCAAATAAACTGGGGCTCGTAGTAACTAGGGAACTTAAGGGCCTAACTTAAAAAGACACCACCTTTGAGTAAGACGTGCACTCATAGGCGTATATAGGGGGGGGGGGGGGTCGGGTAAGCCGTGCCCACCCCAGAATCATCTGGTGCCCACCCCAGGATGTTTGAGGACCGATTCCAAATTCATTATCAAGTCGACGACATTACTTTTATACATGTATGTATAGCAAAAAGAAGACTTTACCCATCCGGGGCGGGATACAAATATTTTCGAGCTCGTTTCGCTCGCTTTCGTATCCTTCGATGACCGATGTCATAAGTCGACAACCTTACTTTAATGGCTGTATAAATAATCAAAAGAGTATCTTACCCTATCCGTGGCACATCCTATTTGAGAACATTTTAGAGCTCGTTTTTTAATTTTTATTAGTTCTCGAACTTTTGTTGGTACAAAAGAACTAATCTACCTAAGCCAGATTTCCAGGTGTGATGCTAAAAAATTTCGAGCTCGCTTCTATCGGTCTAGCATTCTTGGGTCAGCAGAGAAACATTTGTTTGTGTGATAAAAAAGAAAATCTTATAAAAAAGGTTCTACAAAATTTCGAGTTCGCTTCGCTCGCTCATACATTTCCAATTTTCTTTAGGCTAAAGTTTTTAGCAAAAGTCACCACCGTAAACCGCAGCAGTTTTGCCAGCGTCTTAACTCAACGGCCCCGTCATAAATTTTGTAAAGGTCTCTTTTGTAAGAATGCAATGGTATACATTACTACCCCTCGATCATGAACTAGACCATTGCCCGACTTACTCAACTTATTTTATAATTTGAAACCTACTATAAACGTGACCAGGGGGGTCACGTTCATAGTAGGTAGGCATAGTAGGCCCCCCAAAGTTTTAGGCTGCGACTGCGATGGGCACCGGGCCTTAAATTCCATTTTTGATCGTGATCACCGACTGTGGTGTGGATGTGGGCGCCGCATCTCAAGTTAGCGGCCAGGCCCCCCTTAGGAAAAAAATCTTAGTCACGCCAATGCATGCACTGATAAAATAGACAAAATTTACTACACAACAAAGACTCAGCTCAATAACCCTTCCATGGCAGTCGGGTAAAAATATGCACGTAACTATCTGGGAATACTTCCATTGAGTGTAAAGCTAAACAGTCTGTATTTGAGCCTGATAGCTACGACCTGGAAGCCTTTAAGGCTGCTCTCTCGAGAAATGCTTAAAAACAGCGTGCAGATGAAGCAACTTTTCGGCAATTACATCTGAAAAAATAGTTAGTAATCTACATGAATGATACGTAATTTGGTTTAGCCAGAATTTATGTATCGATATCACATAATAAGAAAAAAAATCATCTCCAAATCGTTGAGATGAAACCACTTTACTCCTTCATTCTTTAACAAAAGTAATAAAAAAATATCTACTGCTAAAAGAAAATATATGATTTTGTTACTTTTTTAAAATATGTGTTATTTTTTTATAATAAATTATAAATACGGGCAGCGGAGTAGCGCGTAGAGGGGTAGTTAGCTCCGTTTATATGCACAAGGTCATTGGCATGTATTACAAGCCTTAAGTCCAGAATGTATAGGTTACTTCTAAGCAAGCCATCGTCGACTATATAATCGCTGTCCGTCAGCCTATCAATAATATTTTGTATAAAAATTCACTACAAAGACTGCACAGCGACACAGACAAAATTATAATCAAATTTCAAATTGTATAATCAAATTGTACATTATTTTACAAAAATGAAGACGGACGGTGACCCCCAAACTAGCCATTTGCCTGTACCTTGGGGTCAAGTTACAGGAAAATCTACAAGAAGTCTATGATTTAAAGAATTGTACACAGTGGTTTCAAAAATAACATAGCCCAATTAGAACTAATATAAAGAAAATTAAAACACAGTGATTGCAGCCTTCACACAGATTGCACTCAAACTTGCCCATTCAGATCGCTATGTCGCCGATAATCGTGGCATAACGTGCGCTCCGCTAAACGCATTCAATCGTTTGAATAAGAGTCGAATCGGTGAACCTTTTTATCGAGCACCGGCTTGTTCCCGCTGTTCGTATCTACTCGACCACGAAAATAACACAAATATAAATTTTTATTGTTCAACTAAAATTTGTTATATGGCTCGTTTTACAATGGGCCGTAATTAAGTTTTCTCCTCCCTTCAGCGCTACAAATACACCTTTACAAATAAATTCTGAGTTCGGTAAACAAACACTTTCATAGATACTAACTTTTCCGCTGGACTTAGTTCGCGGAATAATTTCAAACCACGCTCTGAGGTGAGAATTGAAAACTCTCTTTGCTATAAGGCTGCATTCCCACTAGAAATGTGCACTGAGCGAATAAAATCGTTTGCACTGAGTGAGGCTAGGTAAATGAAGCCATCCTATTGGTTCTTAACAAACACATCACTCGCTAAGCATCCTTGTACACGGTCTGGTTGAAACGTAGGTTTAGGCTGGACAATAGGGTATTTTACTGAAAAAAATGAATTAGTCCGTCAGATAGATTACCAAAAAATATTGCACACGTATTTTTTCTTTTTTCACTTAAACAAAAAATGACGTCACGCGAGTTTTCAACGCACTGTACGTTGAAAACTCGCGTGACGTCACTACGATAGTACAATTTTACTAGCGACGTGACGTCACCAGCCCCCTCTCCTGAGTTTTGATGCGTTTTATCTTTGTCAATATTCATTGATTTACAAAAACAAAAAATACGTGTCCATTATTTTTCAATACTCTAACTGACGGACTAAATAAATTTGCAATTTATTGATGGTGGAAACTAGCCTATTGTATTCTTTTCTCGAGCCACCTCGAACCAGCATTTGCAGTAGGCATCTTTACGTCTAAGTCGTCTGGCCACCACATTCTAGGCCGGTTCCAGCGAGGCCGACTATCCTTAGGCACCCACTTTGTGGAGGCTATTGTCCAGCGGTCTGTGTGGACTGTGCATGCGGCTGAAGTGGGTCACTTCAGCCGCATGCACAGTCCACACAGACCGCACAGTGCTATTCTATTTTAGCAGCCTTTCCCCGGCGAGGCCGATCATCCTCAGGCAACATCTTTGTGCAGACTATTGCCTACAAATACACCTTCGTACAGTCTATTTCTATATAGAATGCGCTCCCCCAGGAGATCAGGATGGCCACCAACCGATTTACCTTTAAAGTTGAAGTTCGTGAACACATTCGTAAGAAGTTGGCTGTTGTATCATCACAACGCTAATATTTTCCAATTACCTATTCGTATTAATTGTTTAAGTATTTCGTTTACATATTTATCTTGTTAATTTGAGTATTTATTATATATTAATAGTGTATGTATAGTTTGTATATGTATAATATTGTTCGTTTTAATTGTATTTGAATAATTTCAATCGCTTTTTATTCTTCATATTGCACCTACCACTATTCTCTGCATCAACCAAGGGTTGACTGGTAGAGAATGCCTATGGCATTAAGTCCGCCTGTGTACATTTGTGTGCTGAAGTGTTAAATAAATAAAAAATAAAAAAATTGCCCAGCGGTCACTGTGCATGCTGCTGAAGTGAACTGCGTGTTCCTTCGTCCATGATCCCCGTTTAAGAGCGCAACGTGGCGTTTCTTATTCTGTCAGATCTTTTTACAGCAAGAATGCTTCGCTCCATTGCTCTTTGACAAACCCCAATACGGAACTTTTGCGACTCAGTGAATACACCAACACAATAAAAAGTTTAATTACCTACATGATATCTGAACCAAGTTTTCAAACATACTGGAAAAGTTCAAAGCAAAATTTGTGTTCGGAGCTAGTTTTAATTTTTGTGTGGAGCGAATGCTGAAAAGGTTGCCGATGGTAGGGCTGTATCTAGGGTTGCCAACCGTATTATGACATCGACACCTGCAAGGAATAACATTGTAACTCATACTTTGTAACTTTCGAGGAGAGCGCGTCAAAGATTCAAAACATTCTCTCAGATTCGGGTTAAGTCTAAATGCCAGCCAACTTTCAAAATTTGATTAAACGAAGGAGTAGTTTCACTTTCATAAGAATATATTATTATATTTATGTATATTTAAAGAGTTCTATGAGTTACAATGACATTCCACAAGGTATACTGTATAAAATGACATTGTAAATTGTAACTCAGACAAACAATCGCATAAAGTGTGTTAAAGCTTATTTATTAAGAAATAAATCATTACCAAGAACAAAATTGTAACTTGTATTACAATGTTATACTAATAATGGCGAGCTTAAACAATGATGACGATGACGTGTAACTAAATATACCCTTTTATTAACTGCAGTTGTCTCTCACTTACAATGTCAAAATCTTTACGCATGGGAATTTCGACCCAGGGGCGAGTGCAAAAAAAAATCTTAAATTTTTGTACAGCACGAATATGATTCATCATATCAGCCGAAAGACGTCCACTGCTGGACATAGGCCTCCCCCAAGCGTCGCCACAACGACCGGTCCTGTGCGTCTCGCATCCATCGGCTACCCGCGACCTTCACCAGGTCATCAGTCCACCTTGTGGGAGGCCTTCCAACGTTACGACTTCCGGTACGCGGTCGCCACTCCAGAACTTTTCGGCCCCATCAACCATCTGTTCTGCGAGCAATGTGCCCTGCCCACTGCCACTTTAGTTTGGCGATCCTTCGGGCTATGTCGGTAACCTTGGTTCTTTTGCGGATATCATCATTCCTGATTCGATCACGCAAGGAAACTCCAAGCATTGCCCTCTCCATTGCCCTTTGAGTGACTTTGAGCCTTCTGATAAGGCCCATTGTAAGCGACCACGTTTCAGTTCCGTATGTCATCACTGGCAACACGCACTGATCATAGACTTTCGTCTTGAGACACTGTGGTATGTGGGACGAGAAGATACCGCGCAACTTCCCGAAAGCTGCCCAGCTGAGTCGGATTCGACGGTTGACCTCTTTCTCGAAGTTGGCCCTGCCTAGCTGGACCGTTTGTCCTAGGTAGACGTACTCGTCTACAACTTCGAGTGTAGAGTTTCCGATCTTGATGGGAGTGGATGCCACATGGGTATTTACCATGATCTTGGTTTTGTCCATGTTCATTTTGAGACCCACCCTTTCGGAAGCTCTACTGAGGTCATCGAGCATTGTACTGAGGCCCTCCGTATATCTCCGAATATTATTGTAACTTGAAATTGCCTAAAAGTGAGTTACGATGTTATTTTTTGCAGGTGTCGACATATATTATTGTACTGTACTTCAGGTCTGCGTTATACTGTTGAAGTTAGTATGCAAAATTATATTTTCAATCTAACAAACAAATCAGTCATTTTAAAAATTTATGAATGTGCCATTACTATTAATTAACCTTTGACTGATGCGGTAGCTACAGGCTACCGCATAGTCGAACAGAACGGCATACCACATAGTCGAATCGGAGAAAGAGTCATTGTCGCACCACGTAGATTTCCCATAACAACCTATGTTCGACTACTTATAATGTATCCGAACGTATCTGTCTGACTGCGTTCCGAACTTGTCAATATCAAACGAATTCTAAAAATAAATAAGTAACAAATAAATACCTTATTAATAGACATTTTGCTTTTTCCATAAAATACTATACTTTTTTAAAGTATTTTGTAAAATACTAGATTTCGTCGAAGAAATGTTGGCAACCCTAGCTGTATCGCACACACACACACACGCAGATAGATTATGTGGAAAGGCTACACCGCTGTGTTTATCTAGAGGAGTATACGGATGCACTCCTGGACTTGAACTACTTTGATCTTTACAGGGACTCGACTTGTACCAGGATAGGAACTTCGATGTTCATTATAAGTTTGTATTTAGCTTGCATGTTGTGCTGTAATCTTGCAAGTCAATCTTGAACTAGTTTAAGTTACCGAGCAGGCTGAAACTACTGTAACTACTGTAGCTTTGATACATTTTGGAAAAAGTTAAATAATTCTATTAGTAAGGTACCTACATGAACTCTTTTAAACCCAGGAATGCATTATTTAAATGTTTGACTTTGAGCTCAATCTTAGCTTACGTATCGCTAATAAGTTGGTGTACACGCATTCCGACGTGAGTTACTAACAGTCCGTCATAAACACTAGTATACGTCACACGAATGTAAATCCCGTTCGCCTAACTAACATAGTGAACGTAAATGTAGCGTGCGCGCCCACGCCCCGCCCCGCAGCGCACGCGCTTGCCGGCTGTTTACCGACCACGTGACGTAACGCGCTACCAAAACACGCCGACAAGTGTACCGAGTCAGGCCACATGGACGTACAGGTTGAGAAGATCCACTACCTACATTCCCTTGTGACATAAACGGTAAAAAAATGTTGAATAATCCCGGACACAAACAGTTGTGCTATAGTTTAGTTTGCTGCAGAATAATATACTGAGTATTTTACTGTAGACCAAAATATGCCTCATTCCAAACATGCCTTCTGCGCAGTTAGTTCTGACGAGAGCGGCGCGCGCGCACCTTGAACCTCGACCGCCGATCACTTCACAGTCACACGCACATACACTTCCCTACACTATTTCTATTATTTATCAAAAACAAACGTATTTAGGAGATACACAACAACATATATTTGAAAAAAAGAACATCGCTGTAATCTTCTAGTTTCATAAATCAAGAGCATACACAATAACAAAATGTTAGCATGTTCTGAAACTGACTCAAGCACGAGAAGCGGGGATGCTATTTCCCTAGTTATGTTCAAAAACCTCGTTAGAGATGAGCATACAGTGAAAACAAATAAATGAATTGGCAACAAGAGTGCTCCGACATGCTAAGGGACTTGGAGGAAACACGGACGAGGGAGGAATCAAATGTGCAACAATGGCTTACATATTAATTAATATGGATGGACAGAATTACAAGAATGAACGCAACAATAGACTGCCAGCTTATCCTGGAGATGTATACTCTAATTCACAGAATATAGCAGCTATTTGTTTGTAAGTCACATGATAATTTCAAAACATCTGTTGGGGCTAGCACTTTTTAGTACAATACGAGATTCCCCAAAACGCCAACTCGTCACCGCATCCTAGCGTTTTAGCTGAGAAGAAAAAGTGTCTCAAAAATCTTCTGTACATCTGTCTGTACAATAGTATACAACAGTATTATAATGTATATAAGTAATTTATAAATCATACAACACTCACGAATCGAAATGACAATATCCGTATCGAATTCTTAACAGGGAAAACGGCTTCGGTTCGTTTTAGAAATCACTAACAATGATAAAATATTCAGGTGCATGCGGAGGCGGGCCAGCTCTATTACTAACAAACACCTACTCCAACGGATTTGTTTAGATACATATATCGTTTGAGAAACGAAGCGCAGACCATCCCGTGATGGGAACTTGCGAGTCTGACGCTCACTGTGCAGTGTACAAAGCTATGTTAATATCGTCGTATTATCTGAGAAAATTCTTTCACTTCTGCTCTATCTTAGACACACAAATAAAATAGCCGCGATTCTTTACAGTGCTAACCCGTTTTGTTAGCATTGCCGAGGAAGAGCATCTCGCACTGTCGAGCTTACACATACACCTCTGGGTTTGACTTGAGTTAAGTTAATGAGAAGATGGGCTCCAATAACAATCCGTGCCTCTGCACTGCTGCGTTAAAAAACTCGCATTGAGCCCTCTGGCTCAGTGCGAGTTTTTTAACGCACTCGTTTACCCATGTCAATTTTCAAAAAAAAAAAAATAGTTTGTGTAGTCGACGCTTATGCTGTTTCAATACAAAATTGACGTTTAGGATAACGCGATCGACAAGATTAAAAAATTCTCACTAAGGCCACAGATCATCACATTTTATTTATATCGAAATAGCTGCTAGCATCTTCATTCGCGTTAATATCGAAAACTATCCAATTGGATACAAAAAAAGGGATTTAAAGCAGCCTAAGTCCTATTTCTTGGACATGGTCCAGTTACCCATGTGCCAAGTTTCATCCACATGAATTTTTGTGGAAGATGAATCTTTGTCATTTACTTTTACATGAATTGTTTTCGTGAAGATTGCAATTTACCTACATTGACAGTACTGTGGTCAGTTATATACAGGGTTGGGTAGTATTTGAATTACTTGTAATTAAAATATGTAATTGAAATATAAATACGTACTTGGTTTTTGTATTTCAATTACTTGCTTAAAATGTAATTTGGAATTCGTATTTCAAATACATGACTGGTATGGGATATGGCTTCAAAACACATTTTAACATAAATACATTTAATCTTCCTATTTAATATTTTTAATTCATTTAAAATTCTTCGTTTAGCGATCTCATTAATGGGTGCGTTCCGAAGAAAATAGCGCTCGATAGTTTTCGTAAGCAAAATGGAGACCGCTAAATATGTCGATCTTTAGAGTTTACGGCTAATTGTTAATGTAGTGTTTATGAAAGGAAACTCTGGTTTCACTGATTAATCTTCTTTTACTCTGCTTTTTAACCCATGCTGGGCTGGATTACTTTTCATTCTTAATAGTATTTTGTAACTTGAATTTTGTATTTCAAATAAAAATAGCTAGAATTCTGTATTTTGTATTTTAAATAAGTTACTTAAAGATATCTTGTATTTCGTATTTGTAATACTTGCGAGATAGTATTTTGTAATTAGTATTTCAATTAAAGCAAAGCATGTATTTTGCCCAGCCCTGGTTATATAGGAGGATGGAAGCTAAGGCCAGATTCTTGATCGTAGTCTCCACAGTAATCCCGGGCGATGTAATACTCCGGAGCGATGCGTTTCGTCCACAAACAAGCCAAAAGCCGCCTCTGATATTGTGATCCCTTACGGCTACAATTCTACCGCACAATATACGAACACCACGAATATATACAGTTTGTTTGGTCCACATCAAATATTTGTATTGGCAACCTAACTAATATTGAAACAGAATTCGAAACTTTCACAATTTGTGAAAACAATGCGTGTCTTTAATAGCGGTGTATGCTTATTTTTAAATCCTGATTCTGCGATATTTTCAGGTTCATTTTCGATAATATTGAAAGAGTTTCAATATTCAGTTTAGAATAAACCAGCTTCTTTAGTTATAATATTAGTTATTGGTCTTAGTTGAGTCGTAGGTACAAAGAAGGCCACAAAAAGTGACCTTCGTATTGGGCTGGCCTTCACAAGCTAACCTTCGCGTAGACACGGGCGGTAGCCGCGGTAGGCTCGACAAGAGCCGAGCGATGCCACGCGCCCTAACGTTACTATGGCAGCCCTTCGGCATTCTTCGGAAATCTAATTCCCAAAGCCAGCTTTACAAAGTAAGGGAAGTTTTATTGATAGAGTTTGTTTATGTTTCGAGAACTTCGCTCAGAGCATTGAGATGAAATCATTCAAGTGCTAGAAGTTTGAGTGCTGAATTAAGTCAAATGCCAGGACTGTATCGTGTTGAAATTGAAACGAGTTGGAAACAAATGGCTTTTAAAGCTGCCTTTTGTAAAGCCTTTGGAATCAAAGCTAATCCGGCAGGGCCGGTTAACTGGGAAAGGTTTGAGAGGTGCGAGGAATGTGATGCGTGAGGACACTCGCCAGGAGCCGGTCACGTCCAACACCCCCCTCCTTCCACCGCTCCCCCCCTCTACACTCTTCCCAACAGGCACAAGTTCAGCCTCACTCACCACGCATTCGTAAACTTTAATTCAGCCTCTGTTAAGAGTAGTTTTAAATTGTTCAATTTGTTGCTTCGTTAACGAATTGATGCTACAACATTGTCGGGTTTAGCCATAAAGTCAGAAGCTATTGAGCAATCTATAATATCTGTTAAGCGTTATCACTGAATTATTTATGACAGTACGAAGTTCTGAGCTCTGTCGATAGAGGAGCTCTTAACATTTGTTACTTCACCACTCTGCATCTCTTTAAATTTTCATGTTAAATTAAACGTCTTTTCCAGACGGTTTGAAAATTTTCAGTTTTTCTTCTATTGCGTTTTTATGTTTCAGTGAAGAATTAATTAATTTAATACTAGTTAATAAATATTGTCTAAAAAAAATTGAATAAATTGCAGATAGTAGTAAATGTAGAAATAAGTAGTGCCTTAGGGCCCATACCTCGATTTTCGTTTCTTTAAATGTTAAACTAAGTCTACATAAAAAGAAATAAGTGAAAAAGCGTCTTAGTACCAGAACTTGCATTATATTTCTACAAAAAAATAGAACAGAGCGGTCGTTTTTTAGCGCACAGAGAACTAGGGTCGCATAGCGCGAAGTGCGATCCCCACAAAACCGCGCGTCGAACACTCCGTAGTTCCGGAATACTTCTTCACAAAAAATCCAATCGTGGAGCGAATACTTCAAACGTTTTTACGACAGTTCGCCGGCTCCGGCCCGGGACGGTATCAACGACCGGCTCACTTCGAAGAAACGACGCGATGTTCTCGAACTTACACTAGTTCTGAACTACTTCACGATATCGGTCGCGTTCGAAGCAAGGATTTTGTAATGCTAAATAATATTACGCCACTGTAAAATTTTTAGCTTATGAACAGTGATTTTCGATTATTTTATTTATTTTTTATTTTATTATTGTTCTTTAAATAAAAATATACTGAGTTGTTGCAAACGCCGTAAGTTCACAATATTCGCGTGAAATTTTAACTCATTTTTCTCAATAAGAAAATATGGAACATATTTAATTTGGATGGGATTGATTGCATTTAAAATGACTGTTTACAATATATCCAGTTTAGAATCTAATAAAAAATTTAACGGAGTTAGCAATTACTATCCGGTGAGATAATCAGAATTTATTTGCGGTGTTTCGTATCTGGATATCCCAAAGAAATTGTTAAAATTCAGCATGACTTGTTGTTTGCAGCTTTACCGAATTTTATTGCTACGTAAAACCACTATTTGGATGTCATCCACTCATGTAACTTTCCTGATGAATCAGTTAAGAATGACTGACATAATCCCCACAAAATCCACAGTCATTATTACTGTCTATCTATCAGGGAACCCAAAGGAAAGTTTACGGCAGATCAAAGATACAGTCTCCTTGCATTTCACAGTTTTCATAACTCATTCGTATGAAAGTAAAGCGAGAAACATACTGGTCCTACGTACGCAACGTATGCAACGCTTTTGTATCGTATCGTATGTAACGTTGCATACGATAAGTGTGTTTCTACTGCATAGTTTTTCATACAAAATCAAGAGTCCAGATATCATAATGCGTTGCATACGTTGCGTACGTGGGACCAGTTCGTCTCAAGCTTTATATATTTTTATCTGAGCCCAATTTTACTCATTTTTAAGCAACGTTCATTAAAAATTGTACAATTGACAAATTGTAGAATTGTAAAATTGTAGATCTAAGTTGGTCGAAGAGTGAAACGAACCATATAGTGAAACTTTAGCGATGTAGACATCACCTTTTAAGTTCTAGAACGAGCGAGAGGCCACGAATGAATACTAATATAAGACATCATAGATACGAAATCAAGAATGTATGTGCCTATTCCTGTTAGGTTTTTCATCTCGGATTTAGTAACAGCTGTTTACTCGTCTTATCTATACTTCTATAGGTACTAATATTATAGAGTTAAAGTTTGTGAGGTTGTAGAAGGTAATCTCCGGATCTACTGAACCGATTTTGAAAATTCATTTACCAATAGAAAGCCACGTTACTTGTGAGTGTCATAGGCTATACAGGGTCATTTTCACCCTGAAAACTCGAAAAAAATATCAGCTGTTTCATACATTTTCATTGGCTAAATATTGCGTTTTGTATGAAACAGCTGATATTTTTTTCGAGTTTTCAGGGTTAGTCTCAAAGTAAAAGTTGTTTATAATCATGTGTAGTTTCACTGCCTAACAGGTTGTTGGTGTTTCACAAATAACCCTGTATATTAACCCGAAAAATACGGCCCAACGAAGTGGGACGGGTCAGCTAGTTACTAATAAACTTCTCATCTCCCTAATCTTGGCGCGTAACTTCGCTTACACATATTGTATCCAATGCTTCCTATTCTATTTAGGCGTTCCCCTCTCGTGAACAACACTTTTTTACAGTGAGGTGCCACAAGGAGCAGGGACGCAGTGTGAGTCGACATGTTTCATAATTAATATGAACAACGTCACAAAAACTTTTGTAGCATAACATGGCGTCACTGGCACACAAAAAAGTACTCGCGCGCTGATTGTAGAGCTAAAGTTTTTGTTATATCTACCATTGCGTCACTGAGGCCGGGTCGCGTTCTGGACCAGCCGGCCGATTCTGTAAACATTTAGAAGTGAAGGCTTGGTTGAAGTGACCACGAAGTAAACTGTCAATCCATGTACTTCATGCCGGAACAGCTGCTCAAGCTCTATCAAGCGCAAGTTCGATCGTGTATGGAGTACTGGTCTCATCTTTGGGACGGATCTGCTAAATACCAGCTTGATGCCCTTGAGTCAATTGAGAAACGAGCCAAGAGGATCATCGGTAATGACAGGCTCGTCGAGTCGAAGTCTTGAGCATCGACGCCGAGTTGCTGGCCTGTCGGTTTTCTATCGGTTGCATTTTGGGGAGTGTGCGACGGAATTGCGTGATTTAATTCCGCCAAGCCCGTTCCATCATCGGAACACAAGACGAACGGCGATGCGCCACCGGTACATAGTGGACATCCCACCCTCACGCACAAAACGTTTTGGGAACACATTCATAGTGCGTACAGCTAAGGAGTGGAATGCCCTGCCAGAGTCTGCGTTTCCAGATAGCTACAACCTGGGAGTCTTTAAGACAAGAGTGAATAGGTTGCTTCTTGGCAAACGTGCTCCATCTTCGACCGCATCATCGCTTACCATCAGGTGAGATAGTGGTCAAACGTATGGAAAAAAAAAACCCGTCGCGTTATCAGTTATATTAGTTGCCGCCTCGCGCCTGCACTTCACATGAATGTTAATCGCTCTGCATGTTCGAGCTAATGTATGTCAACTAACGCCCGAAGCGAGCCGCCGCACCGCGGCACACCACCGCGCCCGGTCCGAGTTAAATGTGCGTAATAATTTAATAAGAGAAATATTACTTCTATCTACAGTGTTACTTATAACTAAGTAACTCCGAAGTGTAAATCATCTACTAAAACAAACCAAGTAGGTAATTAGGTAAATGACACACAAGAATTTACCGCAATTCGTGTATCACGGGACATGTTATTAGTAAAATAGTTGTTCTCGAACGTATCGCTCCATACCGTATGCAAATCCGACATTAGAACAGAATGACAAACGCAACACATTATGTAAATGAACGCGAACATAAAGCGGCCCGCGTTAGTTACAAGTTACTGTGTATGGGGCGTGGGGTCACTCGCACTGAGCTACTGAGACATGCGCGCGCGCCGCTTGGCGTGCTGCGCGCAAGTGCCGCCCCGCTGTCATGCGCCTGCGCCACAAATAACGCCGCTCATTACACCTCGACGTGTTTCTATTATTCTGTTATTCGACATTGAAGTCGAATCTTATGTGTTATCCGTTTTACTATTATCTCCGCGCAGTCTACAGGGAAGTAACTTATGGCCAATTAACTTTGTTTATTTGCCGGAATATAACCGAGCACTTTTCCACACTACGTTTTACTTTTTATCGCGGCTATCAGTCAATGCGGTACAAATAAAACGATGCGGATGTTCAACACTTCTCTCTGGATAATTAAAAACATAGTTCTATGCTAGTCAGATGACCTAAACCTTAAAAAATGCGATCTCTTTGAGATGAGATAGAATCAGGTGAGAGGAAGCTGCACTGCAACTTACGTAGCATATGATTTGTTCAGGTCAAAGCATTTGGGTATGTGCTCGAGCACATAGGTACCTACATGTACTAGTTTCAACCAGGACAAGCGACCTTCAGCCAGATGAAGATGGTAGTGCCAAGAGTTGATGATGAGTCTACCCTAGACTGGTAGTGGATATCATCAATAATAAAAATCAAGATAAAAAGTAAACTTCCAAATATGAGTACCTCTACATAGGTAAAAACAGCTATTGTGGGTAGAACCAAACGTTACCTATACTTAGATAGGTACAGGTAAAATAATAGAATACATTAGGCCATAGTATGCCTCATCATAGCTATGAGGCATCCTTAATTTATCCTACCAGTTATGAGACATAGCTCGTTAGAAGCGGAGGTTCAAAAAACTCTCTCATCCATTCAGCCGATCCCGGCGTTGATCCGGTTAGAGCCGGAGGCTAATCTAGTTTATATGAATTGCGCGCGGCCGGGCAGGACCGGCAGGCGCCGGACAACACCGGACAGTGCCGGACGACCGCCTGCTATACGGACAAACGGCCGACACCTCTGCAGACCGATAAACCCCACACATTTGAATATCACACCATTTATCTATTGTACATTATTCTAAGGTTTGCTGTCGTGTGTACAATATTGACTCGCTAACGGTTCGTTCGTTAAATCTAATCTAATCTAAGTAGGTAACATAATCTTCCTCCGACACCTGAGATTGATTGAAGAATGAGTGGAAGAAAATGTTCCATCTGCTAGTAATGACGAAGGAACTTGTGAATACAGAATATGTACGAGATGGCGCAGGTACGACGCTGAAACTTTCAGGAAACAACGACAAGTTTGTGATAACCGTGTGTTACTAACTTATATAGGTACTTAGAGTTCAACTTGAACTTAGATACACAGAACCCTCTACACCGCTAACATCGATTACACAAGAGAATCCGTATTTTCATGAGCCCGCTGTTCTAATCGATCATACTCGTCGAAAAACGATGGAACTAGCGTCCCAAGAAGATAGCTCTTGCTTTGGACGCTGGAATCACAAACGCTGGCATCGAATACCACTCCTGGGCTATGTGTGCACATATTAAATATGGAGAGGCGCTGGGTGTGAGAAATATCAATCAAGTGCGGGTGGGTAACCAGAAATACCTACGCTAGGTACACTGTTTTGCTTGTATGACGTTATCTCTGTTTGTGATCACAGCAGAAGAGTGTCGTAGTGGCGCATCGCACGTTATCAGTAAGGCGCGGAGATAAGCGGTAATTACTGCGCACGCACCGACGACAGAGCCCGCCACGTGGCCGTATGGCGCCACTACTGTACCATCTCTACTCTGATCGTGATCCTGGCTCATCTCTATTAGGCGTACAAATCTGCATAATCGAAAACGGAGAGCCATTCGATTCATTTGATTAACGTATCAGTGTACATCAGGTGCGGCGTTGTTGAGTAATGTGGCATGTTGACCCCTTAGTTTATCAGCGGGGTGATTATCGTCACAAGTGTTGTTTCTGACTTACATTTTTCCATATACTCGATAAATGTATCGAGAAAATGTAGAATCTTGTGTTGTCATGTATAATCATGATGTATATCGGTCAAGGTCGCTGTTCGGCTCGCCCTCGCGCGCACGCAGCGCTATTCATATCGCGAGCCTCTCGTGCTCCGTGCTCCGAGCAGCACGCCGCACGCCGCAAGACGCGCGCGCGGGCTCAGCAGCGGCCTGCACGGCTACAGCAGCACAGCAGCTATACTAACTACTGCTGCTTCACTGTCATCTACTGAACACACTATTCTCCACAAGAATAGATACCTCCCAAGTCCTACCGATCATCACTCACAGAAAAAAAACATGGGAATTCCATATTCTAAATGTGTTTTACCCGTTACTGTTTATTTGACAAATAACATAGTAATATGATATTTCGTGCAGTAGAAATAACTGGCAATGTTGTCCGCAGTCGCTCAGATCTTCCTTCAAATATAAAAGTGCCACACGTTTACCTGTATTAGCAGGAAAATAATTTCAAAAAGCAAGTCTGAATCAAAAACAATGTCGTTGTCCTTAAACATAAATTATGACAAGTTATAGGTACATACAAAGAGTAGGATCTAGGCACCGAATTCCTACCTTCTCAAGAATACTGAAGGCTAATTCAATTTATGCAAATTGGGCTCAATAATTTCAGTTCTGTTTACAATAACTTTTAGCGAGTGATGATTCTATTCAACTAATTAGAAAGTCACGCAGCCGAATTCCTGTTTTTAATCTTTAAAATTCTAAAATCAGCTGACACGGAAAAGTGTTCCGCAACTGATAAATATATATTTCGTGAGTTCCAGTCGGAGCTATGCTCTAAATCGTTTCTCGGTTGTGAGAGCTCTGATGTTGCGGAAGTGTCGCAGTGTGGTGGTCGCGGTTATCTCGCAGCCGCGACACCACCCTCCCAACAGTTCTGTCGGAGCTAAGGTCACGCTATCGATCCGCGCCAGCTGGCGATCGCTCCGCGACACCTCCGCGCTCAGCGCTCAGCACGGCCCACCAGCACACCAGCACGAAGCCGAGCGGCTCGCCGGGCCCCGAAAAGGCATCCAGGGCCCAAGACATTGGAACGCTTCCGTTGTGATTGTTCGGCGACGCATAGCTACCGCGAGCTATAGGTAAGTTTACGCTTTTCGGGAAGGGGCCACAGGGGCGCGGGTCGATCGAACGGCGGAAGCTTCAATGCGGCAAAGCTTATCGTGTGCGGAGATCCGCAGCCTGCCAGCAGCGCCAGCGGGCACGTCGAGTGCGCCGCTGCTGACCCAGTGCGAGCTCGGGCACGCGGGCATGCGGCACGACCAGCCGCGCGCCCAGCGCCGAGCGCGTGACACGCGCTCAGCCGCCCGCTACGGGCGCGCGCGCTCCGTTGCCCTCGGACCCTTGGGACTACAACTCAGGAAGCACTCACCGTTTCCGTTTATGAGGGGGTAGTCGTCGTCGTGCCGGCCGATGTAAGTCTTCAGCGGGGTGTCCGTGAGGGAAGGCGACGATCTATCCCTGTCGCTCATAATAGTCACTTATAACACCGGGTACAGACTCGATAAACAACACTGGACGGGGAGACCGGCCCCGCACGCTCGTCTCCAGTCACGACCGACCTCCGGCCCGCGGCTCGCGCGGCGAATAAATAATTAAATACTGGCAGCGGCACTCTCGGCGAGCTCGCGCGACGGCCGCGCAATCAATGCCCCGCGGCGTCGCCTGCCGCGCGCGCGCCCTCTGCCGCCCGCCGCGCGCACTGCATGACGCAATACAGGTGGCGCTCAGTACAACATGACAATCCTCAAAATACATTGTTGCAATCTTTGGAGCAGTACGAGAACTACCGCTTAATATGTAGTCATGAGAGTTACACAATGAAGCCATTCATAAAGAGCTCACACACCCAGAGGTACATAATACGACGATAGGGAGATAACTCTTATGCAGCTAACTTGCTGCCATCTAGTGAATTGTAACAAAACTACTCAGCCAGTGGAAAACTCACCGAGAGTTGCCCTGAGAATGCAACCTCAAAACATAGCCGATATGAATAATCATAAAAAGTGCCAAAAGGGGTTTTAATCAACTTATTTATTTATAGTAAGAAAAGTCAACTTTGTGTTCCAAGATATAAAAATGGCAAATAATTTATCAGAAAAAAAATGTAACTGGCCTGAAAGTATAATAATGGAAACTACAACAACGAACAATCATTTTCCAAAATTAAACAGATTAGATTTAGATACTTTATTTAAAAATATGCTTGCATGTGTTTAATTTGTATAATAATTAAGTGGGGCACAGTTTATAAAAAAGTACCTGTACAACAACTTATAGACTGATATTAGTACTTATAAAGAAAATACGAGTGTTATCGTATTGCTACAGATTCGCAAATAAACAAGAATACAAAAAACCATTGAGTCGAATGGAAATTAATGTAACAACTAAAAAAAGTCCTATCCTTAGTCCAACAAGAAGTATTTTCTGAGGAGTACAAAACCATTAAAGCCGGACAAACATTAAAGAAAGGAAACAGGTTATCATGCCTCGATCCATTTATTGATAATGAGGGCTTACTGGGAGTAGGAGGAAGACTTCAAAACTCCAGTCTACTATATGATCAAAAACACCCAATTCTGTTACCTCATGACCATCATGTTACATTAGGTACTCATAGTTCGTGATGCTCACCTAAACACATTACATGGAGGTAACAATTTGACCTTAGCCTATATACGACAGAAATATTGGATAGTCAGACGAATATTTAGGATAGCAATAAACTATGAAAAACAACACCTAGAGCAAGAGTTTGTAAAAATGAAAACAATGATGTCACAATTTAGTCACCTATGCACAAATCCAGAAGAAATAACAGATTCCACATTTTGCAAACAATTATACCACCATTTGCTTGAAGAAGAACCAAAATTTGAGCGGACTAACGAATATTTGACAGAAGTGAACCAAACTAGGAAGAAGAGGGGTATATTGGGACAGTTACTGACATCTATCTTCCGAGCGAATGATGAGGCATACCGAGATATTGACTCATTAAATTAAAACCAAAAAAAAAATTGTTTGAAGCTGCCAACCATCAAACTAAATTTATGATATCAACAATCTCACAAGTCAACAAAACTGAAGAAAGAATAAAACAGAAACTGATAGGATTTCAATCTAAACTAAACCAAGTCATAGATTACTTACATGGAGAGTTACGACCATTGGTTCAGTACAGTCGACCAAATCAGTGTAAACATCATGCAGACTTACCAATTCGCATATAATTACATGGAAGAAATCATGGATTATTATAACGGAGTATTAGAAATATACTTAACCAAGGCAACAAATATACAGTGTATTAACACCAAAGAACGTCAGTGACTTGATATCATCAGCAAACAAAAAGTTACCATCTAATTTAAGAATCCTTCAACAACAGTTCCTGGACACCAAGATATCTGAAAACAATACTCACATAAATGTATACTCCTATTTTCCTATACAAGAGATAACTAAATATACTCTTATTTATATAACACCAGTACCTGGAAACTCTGATAAGTCTGCCCAAACTCTAGAAATACCTAAAGCTTATATAGGGCTAGATTACAACAACGAACTATATTTTGACTCGAACTAAGACGAGTTCAAACGTTGTTTAGAATGGACTAACCATTTTATTTGCTTTCCTGTGGCCGTGAAAAATATGCAATTAAATAAAAATTGCATTGTAGACCAACTATTTAAAAACCAGACACAGACAAAATGTCTTAGCAAGACTTTTATTGTATCCCATAAAATAATACCTATGAAAACAACTCCACATGCCAAACACTTGGTTATTCATTGTAAGAGATCGGGTTACGACTTCAATACTTTGCGATGGACAAAGAGAAGAAGTTGAGCTTCAAAATGTTGGTGTAATACGAATCGCAGATAACTAATAACTAATAAAAACAACTAATAACATATTAACTGTCAAATGAATGGTTTCAGTACCGATTGTAATACGCAAATAGTGTCAAAATCTGTACTTAACATTATCAAGGAAGAAGTCATTGAAAACTCAAAAGTGATCTTTCAGCATTTAATTCATAAAGAAAATGCCTTACAAACCGAATTAGATGGTACTGTTTGGAGTCAGATTAGTTCTCACACATATTTAACAACTGCATTATCGTGTATAACCATGTGTTTAATATATATAAAACCCAAGATACACACTCAGCATCTCAAAAACGTCCGCAAAAACAAGCGCAATATGTATAATTGTGCGCAAGTTTCAAACAGTCTCGCATCGCTCGCCATACTGCACTGCTTTTTAAAAACAACTTTAAGCGATCCGTGTAAGGTTGAATTTGCAAAAACAATTGCGCATTACTCGCCATACTGAACTGCTTTGTAAAAACAACTTTAAGCGATCCGTGTAAGGTTGAATTTGCATAAAAAAATTGTGTGTAGTATAACTACACACAAGTCACACATGACACTTGATGCATGTCAGTTTTTGACGACAGTTTCGAGTGTTGCATTTGTTCGAGACTGTGCATCTTGGGTTTTTAATATATGAATGGTTTAACCCTTTTGTTTTTAGTTTGCTACGGCCCAGCAATACTGAGATGGATTGGAGTCACAGTGCGTCACACGGCCAGAAGAACAAGTACCGAGGCAGCCAACCAACCAGCAGGAGAACCGAACTCACTCGCTGCCAACAAGCCATCTACCAAACGAACAACAGGCAAACCAACTACCTCAAAGGAACCTATTTACAGTTTACCACATCAACACGAAACTATTGAAGTATACCAACTGGAGTCCAGGTCCTCAGAGGCGCCAGAATGTTCAACCATGAACATGCAATAGTTACACGTGCCGTCACAGCGTCAGCGATGAGAGCGACATACATCGCTCCACGCGCTGGCAACACCGGCACACCGTCAGCGCTAAGAAGTGATCTACTGAGATCTTCGCTTCATCGGCTCGATACACACATTTAAATAGCTAGCAATGTATATTGACCACAAAATTAGTATATAATTAGGTTAATCATTGTATATAAATCAGTCATCAAGCTGGAGTCGACTTTGATTCATCTCCTACAACTCCTCTCACTGTGGCCAAGACACCTTTAGCCATAATCGATCCTATGAGTCTGTGGGATTGGCAGTGAGAAAACCATTTCCTGTGTACATTGCACGTCGTACACAAAACCCCTGTTCCTACCCAAATTCCGTGTGTTACCGTAGGTCTCCTTGTAACAGACTTCCCGCACGTAAAACCAACATAACTTGCGTTTGGTATATGGTTTGTATGGAAGGTTAGGGCGTTAGGGTCACTAGGGTGCTAGGTGATTGTTGTAGGGCTAGGTTTGGTCAGTAAGGTCTTAGGCAACTCATATGTGCTAGGCTCAATTGTCTCGAACGTAGCCACACTGGACAAATTTGGAATAGCGGCCGTACTAAGCTGCAAGTCCCGGTGCGTTCACAAAGTTTACTATTTGTTCTACCCCCCTCCCCCCAGTGTGCACCTGTCCGTTATAGTTTTCAGGATGCTGTTGATTAATTCAGTTACATATTTCCCTGAATCGCTATTGCAAAAAACTGATATTAAAATCTTGCGCTAGCTGAATTTAATTTAATTTTATTGGATAGCGTACTAGTATTATTTGATTAAGTAAAAATCGCAGTTAATATTTTCGCTTGAAGTACCTACAATTAAATATTTGGTATTAATTTTTATCGACATTTGTGTGACTGTTCCTAAGTTACCCTAGGCTGACAAAATTTTCGTTTTTCCTAAAATTAACCTATTGTTAAGTTAGGTCCTGCCGGTAGGCAGGAGGACCACGCCCCGCCAGCCGCGTGGTCCCGTAGGGCTCGTCCCAGACTGGACACCCTCCCGCCAATAGTAAGAAATGAATTCCCAGAAACTACTGCCTTGTCCGACCTTTGAGGCTGCGGGACAAGGAGGGGATGCAAGGTGAAGTTAATATTGGGAATTCACGGTTAGTATACATACGTAAATCAATAAATAATTATGGAACAATAACGAGATTACAATGTATGAAGTTAAGAAGACAAGAGGACTGCAAAAGGGAAAATGACACGTAACGCTTGTGTGAAATAGTTAATTTCAAAGCGCGATAGTGAATTTCTTTACAATAATCTAGAGACCCACCCCAGTGATGTACGGCCGTCTTACAACTGCCTGTACATCGGACGTGTGCCGTCGATCCTAACGTGCATAGGTCTAGAGAGAACCTACTGCGGTCACAACAGTACACGTTCCCTACACTCAAGCATGTCTTACACAATCCTAAGGCAGAGGACTGCGAAGTGCCTCTGTCATTGAGCGAGACATGTTTCCAGAAATACTGGATGCGTGCTATATAAATTGGACGTAGTTATGCAAACTAGAACCAACCCACACTTTGAGTGAAATTGAGTTATACATGTAGATAGACTGTTTATGGTGTATTACATCATCCCAGAAAAAATCCTGGCCGATATAGCAAGCCACAAAGCAAAAAAAAGGAGCCGTTAAAGGTACCAACCCGAGTTCGAGTCACTTTTTATAAGCAAAACGGACTCATGTAGCATGGTACTTATCGTACTTTAGAATTTTTATTACGCAATCTAGAACCAAGCCACATGGTTCCCAGAAGAAAATAAAAATAAAAATTATATTTACTTTTTTTCTCTAAAGAGAACCATGTGGCTTGGTTCTATTTTGCGAAAAGAATAAATGAGCTTAAAAATAACCAAGATGCTTGGTTCCATATCGATAATTATGTTTTATGAAATTATAAAAAAATAAGGGTCTATGAAGCTTGGTTTTGGTTTGCGTTTAAAAAAATGAATGTTTGATAGGAATAGAAATGCTTTACCTCTGTTCACTAATACGTAATTATGCTTATTTTTATATGTGTCATATTTTTCCCGGGTGATGATTATATTAAACATAAACATCTACCAATGTCTACCATAAACTATCGTAATTATAAAATAGCAACACGAAATTTTAGCGGGTAACACTGACACATTCACTTCTACATTTTCTACTGTGCTTTGATCTTATTTGAAAAAAGAATGAATAAAAAGTGGAGTGCTCGAACAAGGGCACTTGTAAGTGCTTGCATTCGAAATAGCTCAGATGATGAAGATGAAAACCACAGTGGTGTAGGTAAGTAAATAATTACTATATCAGTTTGTTGTTCTAACCTCAATGGATGTTATTTTGTTGATAACTACAGGCTTAAACAGGCAATGATATATGATTAAGTTCTATATATCTAAAGTCTTTTTCACGGTATATCGTAGGTAGATTGTAAAAATTAACAACACAAACTCATTTTGCTAAACAACACAAGTATTTTTGTTTATACCTATTTTACTTTTTATTTTTTTGCAGATATTATTGAGAATTCTCCACATAGTAGTCCTCCAAAGAAGTTAAAAACGGGTAAGTTACTAATCAGCACAAAATACCCACTTAATTTTAACATTCAGTATACGATATTTAACTATAGTAAAAAGGTCATTAACCCACCTACATATGGCCGTTCTTTCTTACAAAGACAAAAATATGGCTAGACATCCTGAATGGACGTTTATCGTGATCCTTAACTTTTTCAGCCAAGGAAATATGATACATTGGTCGTTGTTTTGATTCGCGTGAAAAGATATAAGGGAAACAGCATTGACTTTTTTCTTGTTAAATGGCACATACTTATAGGGGTTCATCGGAAAAAAGGGAACCTTAGACTAAAGTATAGCTATTATTTACGTAAGATTTAAAATCATCCAGAGGTGATGAGCTTTAATATTTTATTTTGTTAGCTTATAACTGTCTTTTAATAAAAACTAAATTCCTGGGTATTTATGCAAAACAAACTAAACAGTTTGAATGAGCTTGTTAGGTGAATGAAGCTTTTGATTTCTAAATGCGAGCATATTTCAGCAGCATGTTGATTTCAGTTTTATTTTTAGTCCTTTAATTTTAATTTATATTATGTATCTACATACTTACTTGTGCTTGGAGGCGAATGGGAGTTTATTTGTTTCGCTTTTACGCCTTAGCTATTTAGCCAATCGTAATAAAATCTTTGGTATTTTGAGATAAGGATGACCACTCTTACTTTTGGAGTTATGGAGGAGGATTAAAGTCGGTTACTGGCAGTTTTTACTGCACAACTTATTTAATACTCTATAAAATTAAATCAGTAGGTAATACTTTTCTTTCTTGTGCAGCTTTGCCTTATGCCGATACCAATCGCCTAAGTGAGCATGAAGTTCCGACTGATGAAGTCAGTTGCGAGAAGAGTGTTGAACTGCTTTTTTCTGGCATGGGGTGCTCGAGCTATTTTAACATTAGGTCTCATGAAGATGTTGAAGAAAAAAGTATAGAGCCTCCACCCTATTCTCCGTTAACACCTAGACCACTTGGGAATCACAATATAATAATGCATGAAAAGCAATCCACTAACCCCTCTCCTAACATTGACCAGTTTATAAAACCTTCTGAACCTCATGTTACGCTTCCTGAAACCATTGCTGAGAAAAGGATCACACCATTGTCTAGTCCCATAAGTCCAAAGCCCAATCAAAGCACCCTCCCCGATCCTCCGTCATCACCTGTGCGTTCAATGTCACCAGAGACAGCAGATATATTTAATATTTTAACGGAAGACTTTGAAAATGACTGCAGAGCTTCCGAAAACATGTTTAATATTAATGAGAACAATCCAATAGTTTCACCGGCATCTTCCAATAGAACTGAAGTAATATTTGATGACGATGACTCAGTACAGGACCCGGATTTTGTTGGAGAAAGTTATACTGGCGGCAGTGATAACAGTTCAGGAGTATCAGAATCACTGATTACCTCCATACCAGACTTTTTTTATGAAACTAATACTGATGAGACTGAAACTCAAACTTCCAGCCGTTCTAATCAAATATTGCAAGAGAACATTTCTGAAGCAACTAGATCTCCTTCAGGTAGGCCAAAAAGGGGTAGAAAGAGAAAGTATGGTGGTCACACTAGAGAAGAAAGGAAGAAGAGAAAGTACCACAATCTGCCTTATGTTAACTCTCGGAAACAAAGAATTGAACCAAAGCCATTTGTAGATTTTAACTGTAACTGTCCAAAAAAATGTCAAGAGAGGATTTCGAGAGAGAACAGATTATCCGAATTCCAAAAATTCTATGCCTTGGGCACTTATGCAGCACAAAATATGTTTATTGCAGCTTGTGTGAAGGAAAACCCAATAAAACGTTCATACGTTTCTGCTTCTAGTAATAATTCAAAGAAAAAGACCTTTACTCGAATATATCATCTAAATGATGTACTTGTTTGCAAGAAAATGTTTTTAAACACTCTTCAGACAACATCCAAAAGGGTAAATACTTCTCTGTGCAAAAAACGCGACGATTGCATAACAGATAAACGCGGTTCCCAAGGAGGACACAATAAAGCAACTTATGAAAGCGAAGAGTTTATCATAAATGTCATTAGAAAACTGCCTACATATGTTTCCCACTATCGGCGAGCAGATTGTAACGATGCAAAATTTTGAGATCTGATATGACTCTCCCTACAATTTATAAGTTATACGAAGATGAAGCAAAATTAGCTGGGCAAAAGGTGCTCTCTTTTTCAAAAGTTAAACGCGTGTTCCTTACGAAGTTCAATCTTCGCACAAAACCTCTAAAAAAGGATACATGTAACAAATGCGACTACTTTTCTAGCAAAAAATTAAAAGGCTCTGAAGAAGAAAAGGCTATGCTGGATAGTACTCACAGGGAACACTTACAAAAAGCAAAAGCACTGCAACAGCAACTAAAAAATGATATGCAATTAGCTAAAGAAGATCGATTCACCGAAACAATAACATTCGACCTGCAAAAAACCCTACCCCTTCCGCGTATACCAACTAATATTGTATTTTACAAAAGGCAGCTATGGGTGTACAATTTAGGAATCCATTCAGGAAGCGATGACCAGGCCCATTGTAATGTTTGGGTGGAAGGTGAAGCGGGAAGGGGATCTCAAGAAGTAGGCTCCTGTTTATATAAGCATATAATGGATAGGCTTGGCAATAGCGGCGTGAAAAACTTAATACTTTGGAGTGACTCTTGCGGAGGTCAAAACCGAAATATCAAACTAACGTTGATGCTAAAAGCTTTATTAAACGATCACCCAACACTCGAGACAATCAGGCTACGCTTTTTAGAATCCGGTCACAGTTTCCTGCCGAACGATACTGATTTTGGCCGAATAGAATGTGCTTTAAAATTACAACAAAGAGTATATACGCCAGAGGACTATATGCAAATAATGCGGGTATGCAAGAAGAATAAACCGATGCAAGTTAAGAGAATGAAAACGGAAGATTTTTTGTCAAGTGCAAACCTAGAAAAGAAAATAACAAACAGGAAGAAAGCTACTGATGGTTCTAAAGTGTCTTGGCTTAATACGAAAGAGATAATGCTCAAAAAAGAAGATGAGTTTTCGATTTTTATGCGATCAAACCTGGATGATGAACATATAGAAGTAAATATAAAGAAAAGTTTGCGAGGAAATTCGGGGCTATTAACGAAACAAGTAATGGATCAGCTTTGGCCTAATGGAAAACCTATTCCCGAAGCAAAGCTGAATGACCTAAAAAGTTTGCTTCATCTTATACCAGATGATGCTCAAGAATATTATAAAAAATTAACCGGAAATTCAACAGTTCAAGACGACATAGATGGGTTTTCTGGCACTGTTGATTTTGAAGTAGAAGTTGAAGATGCTGCTTAAGTAACTTTAAGTGCAAGATTATGAATAATAGTGATTTTTACTGCTATAATTTTGTAGTTATTAACCATTTCTATGTATAAAAGTAGTCTAAATTGTTTGTGTGTTCAAGTTGCAATAAACAAATATGAATAAACCAATTATCTACATTTATTTTTCCTAAAAAAAAAAATCAACAGAGAACCAAACCACAATGCAATAATTTTGCTATAAGGAACCATCAGGTTTTTGATCATAAATTAACACTAAACTGTCATAAAGTTAAATTATGTTGTTTTCCTATATTCTTGCTAATACAGTCCTATAACGTTGTTAAGTTATTTATCTCATAAAACTTACCAATTTTTTTCTACGCACCTTTAAAACAAAAACCTAATTATCTCAAAACTGATATGTTGTGGGTTAGTTCTAGTTTGCATAACTACGTCCAATTAGCCCCTTACATCGGCCTATCAACCCTTTACTAACGCATTATATAACTTAGCACAAGCGTACCGCGTTGTCAGTCGTTTGCATAACTCTTTACACCGATTCTTGTTATCTGCGGAAGCGGATTTTGGGTTCGTCGCTTCACACTTCCATAATCTACCCATTTTTGGAAGATACTAGAGTACTGCGGCGACCTTTGCCACGTCTGGCAACGAGCGTTCCATCTAGGCTTCATAATATAAGTATTTCGCTAAATATTATTTTTTTTATATCAGTGAGAGGCCTCGGGGGCCGGGTGTGATTTAGCGAGATACAATCCCTATCGTCCATTAGGAGGGCTATCAATTCACTTCAACCCATACTTGGTGAAGCCTACCCCAATGGAAGTGTGCAAATATCAAGAACAGTGCAAAGTATCGTGCACTCAGTCAGTCCATAGGGAGAGGCAACCTCTACTAGTGTTTGGTTGATATGACATAACCTTAGATATTGCAAGGAAACATTATAGTTCAAACAGGCCCTAACTTGTGGCGAGTATTATTCGGTTCAGCCTTCCATAAGCAGTGTCTTAGTGCAGTGTCTTGGTAAGGTTTGTCTAAAGTCAGTTTAGAGTCATTGTTGTATACAGTCTGTTGCTATGTCTAAAGCACACTCTATAGGAAGGCCTTCTCCGACTCCCTAGAACCAAACACATATGTCGGTTACCTCGTTTAGGTCAGAGAGGGTTATAAGGTAGGATAATACACACAGCACTCACCCATTAGTTCACCAACACACACACACCACACATATTAAAATTAAATTAATCTAACTTAGATTTAACTTAGATTTAACTTAATAAATAGTACTGGCTAAACTATGGGTTACAACAACACAACGCGCCATTTGGCATTCAATGAGTCCCTTAGCCTATACAGAGACATCGCCTCCGATCTAACCAACCCTAACTCCCGTTAACCTAAAACAGACGTCTGTTTACTAGCGTGGCCAAAGCTTGAATCCCCGCCTTTTCCAAATCGTTGTCCCAAGATATCAGGCTACTTTCTCGAAACTTCCAAAACACTTTTGTTTTTCTTGTATCTTGATTCTCGTAAGGGTCGTTCATAAGCAGGTACCCAGACGTTTTTGATAAGTGCGACGTGCTCGCGGCTATTCCAATATCGACTCTTAGAAATCGTAGAAAAGGTCGCATTTCAACTAACGTTAAATATTGCATTCTACAAGCACATGTACGCGTACCATAAATTCAATATTGAGTGCCTCTCCAATAGCTACGCAATTTTAAAGCTGATAACATATTTTGTAATTCTCGGAATAGTAAAAGTGACAGGTTGGCCCTTACCATTAAAAGTAAAATTTATGATTTTTCTAAGTGTCTGATAACATGTGAGCGTTTCGATACAAAATAAATATTTTGTATTATTAGGACTGATGAAGCGTCACATTTCCCCCCTCTGAAAATCAGACGCGTGACGCAGTATAGCGGATGAGCTTTCAAAATAGGATTAACTTCGACTTCTCATAAAACTAATATAGACCCATACTCATCTAGTATGTCTAATGAGTAATATAATAACTTTCTAGTTGGAACTCGTTTCCAATTAACTGCAGTGTCTGCTATAATTTCTTAATGTTTCACGAACATATCCTCCATTGATACTTAATAAACTCAACCTATGTCAACTCTTACCTCCCTAAACCCTCTCGGCGCACTTTAGTAATTTAAAATTCTGAAGACCTGGTTGCTTGTGGTTTAGGTATTCACACCAGAATTATATCATGAATCGACACATTACTGTTGTATTTCAACTTATTTTCTTTCGTCATACCTACTCTTTTCATATTGAAATAATAAATATCCAAGACCTGTGTGTGATTTAGTTTTATATTACACGGTGGAGTTTTATTTAACCTATATTCAATGCATAAAATGCTACGATTAAACTTAAATATTCTTGAATAATAACTATTCATGTTACTTTGATATAAAATCTCAGAAAACTTCTGTGTATATAGTTTATTTAGACACAGCAAAGTCTTATCTAATATGCATTCGCTATCCAGTGGTTCTATTCGAACTTATTCTCTCGAATAATGCCTACTTCAGATAACACTGTAATAACAAGTTTCAGGAAATTTGTGTGTTTATAGTTTAGTTTCTCACATTACTCTTATGTTATTTCCAGTCCAGTCGATGCATAGTTGCCATAACCGAACTTATTTATTTTGAAATACTCTTCATATTCCAATAGTAGACTGTGCATGCTTATAGTTTAATTTTACATACCAGAGTCTCATTTAAGAGTATTTGTGTTATCGTTCACACTATCTATAGTGCTAGCAAACTCAGCCTATCGCAGTGTCGCTGGACAGAGGCCCTTCCTGAAGCGCCCCGGTGCTGAGTCAGCATCGACAGCTGCTCGTACTCGTATCCAGGTACAGCTGAAATAGTTCGCACATATACGTATTAGAATTTGTTCCAATAAGATGAAATAGCCTTGAGAGGTTCTGAAATCGAATAGGTTTTACAGAGTTATATTAGATCAATACCATGAGAATATAGCAGTTTGTAATCCATTAATACTTGCAATATTATGTAAGAATCTATAGATACTCTAGATTTTCTAAATTAAATGTTAGCTTTCTCAACAAGGGCTAAGGCAATTAGAACAATGCCCCCCTCAGACTGTATCACTAGTGACAAGATAGCTCACTGGTATATTAATTTGAAGTCATAGCTTGTCATATGCCTAGACATTGATTTTATTGACATGAAAAAGGGCATGTCACGCAGTAACATTACTGTTAAAATAACTGAAATACTTAGCTTCGCAAAAGGAGCCAACACGCTACAGCTGCTGAATTCGGTGTCAGCCAATAACACGAAGCTATGGTTCAGGCGCAACTCACGAACCGTAGGTTTAGGTATCCCGTTGTCGCAGCCTAGTGATGAATTACATATCCTGGAATTTGAAATGAGACCACACAAGTATCTATTCAAATATAATTATCATCTGCCTAGTCTTTTCCCATCTATACTGGGGTCGGCCTCCAGCCAAACTAGATCCAGCTGAATACCACTATTTATCTATACAAACATGTACATCATAATAATGACACACTGCCAAGTTTTCAATATTAAGATTATCCTACTATGACAGTAGCTACAAGTACCGTACCGAGTTTCTGTTCTTGGTAATTTAATTGCTATTATGAAAGTACTCGTTATGATCACCTTTTCTGACCTTAGATATTAAATATATAACACTCATCTATAACTAAGGATACGTCTTATGCTCAGCTTACTTATCACACAGTTATACAAAACTTAACCACGCAACCACACTTCTTCTTCACAAAATCTCTGACCTACTCGTATAACTCGGATGTGTACTTAGCTCACTTTGTACAGCTATAAAAATCTCAATCCAGTGTCTTAAACTGTTGAACACACCAATCACTGTTGGGAGTCGAACCCATCATCATATTAGCTCTAGACCCTATCAATGAAACCATTCACAAATTACATCTATTCAGGTAGATCACTTATTTAGCAGTGCAGTAACTCAAGCACAAAATCAGTTATTACGTAAACACCAAAAATCCCTACGCGACCTCTTCCGGGGTAACAGTTATTCTGCCGCTATTGTCTAGTTGTTTCATTGTTCTAAGGGTTTGGTCTTTTTTTTGTGGCCAAGCCCTTTTAGTTAATTCTTCGAGTTTGTGCAATATTATTTTCAACAAACACGTGTTCCATTGTTCCCCGAATTAAGCAAGGGATGGCTTTTTTTAAGGTTTAAGTTATTTTTCTATTTTAAAATGAATGGAATGTTTAGTTGTTAATTACGGTAACGTGTCCGGCTGTCAAGCCATAAACTTCAGACTTAATGTGTTCCCAAGTAACCCGATGCTGTGCGCAGGATTGGACATAAATATGATATTTTGTTATTAAAATATAATTGTGTTGCTGATACGTCGGGAATCGAACCCTCTATTATCAATACAGAAATTCAAACAGACAGACATACAAGCCATAATCTACTTATAAATATACCTCCGTACTTATGGAAGTCAAACCAAGATTAGCATAGAAAACAAAACCTTATTATTGGTGCGGGAATTGAACCCACAAGCCGTGACATAGGAATCCTATCACGCTTCGGCCATCAAAACCAGCTAAAATTGAACCTATATTGCTTGTTAATCCTAGCACATACTTAGACAGATAAATCATACGAGATTTGAACTCGCTCGATAATAGTTGACGTGTTAATTTTCAACTTAAAAAACCTAACACATACTTAAACAGATAAATCATACAAGATTTGAACTCGCTATACAATAGTTGACGTGTTAATTTTCAAGCTTGATAAATAATCCTAGCACATATTTAAACAAATAAATCAACATATAAATTATTCGGGAATCGAACCCGCTAAATGTAGACGACTCATTCAACTAACATAATCAACCGTTAACTATTTAAGTAGTTAACACTAGTTGATATAATCGCGTTGTAACCCATGTTGTCTTTGAGAGCTAATACCTAAAGCCATAAATTAATACGTTGCGTAATTATAGTAAGAAGCCGCTTCTTTCACCCCTAACCAATTATTATGGAACCTTAGAATTACGCCGTGTTAATTTTATTGTAAACTAATATTATAGCTGTTGCAACTTAGTTCGCCTGCATCGATTTACCAAACAAACAATAAATAAATACGTTTTGTTACCGTTAATGTCTCAGCCGTTATAACTGTTGTTGTCCCTAACATAAAATTACGTTGTGTTGTTTTGTAGTAACCCATAACTGTTCTTTCTCGTTGCACTGACGTGAATCAGTACATTTAATGACAAGAATCCTGGTCACGGCACCAAATGTGACTGTTCCTAAGTTACCCTAGGCTGACAAAATTTTCGTTTTTCCTAAAATTAACCTATTGTTAAGTTAGGTCCTGCCGGTAGGCAGGAGGACCACGCCCCGCCAGCCGCGTGGTCCCGTAGGGCTCGTCCCAGACTGGACACCCTCCCGCCAATAGTAAGAAATGAATTCCCAGAAACTACTGCCTTGTCCGACCTTTGAGGCTGCGGGACAAGGAGGGGATGCAAGGTGAAGTTAATATTGGGAATTCACGGTTAGTATACATACGTAAATCAATAAATAATTATGGAACAATAACGAGATTACAATGTATGAAGTTAAGAAGACAAGAGGACTGCAAAAGGGAAAATGACACGTAACGCTTGTGTGAAATAGTTAATTTCAAAGCGCGATAGTGAATTTCTTTACAATAATCTAGAGACCCACCCCAGTGATGTACGGCCGTCTTACAACTGCCTGTACATCGGACGTGTGCCGTCGATCCTAACGTGCATAGGTCTAGAGAGAACCTACTGCGGTCACAACAGTACACGTTCCCTACACTCAAGCATGTCTTACACAATCCTAAGGCAGAGGACTGCGAAGTGCCTCTGTCATTGAGCGAGACATGTTTCCAGAAATACTGGATGCGTGCTATATAAATTAGCCCCTTACATCGGCCTATCAACCCTTTACTAACGCATTATATAACTTAGCACAAGCGTACCGCGTTGTCAGTCGTTTGCATAACTCTTTACACCGATTCTTGTTATCTGCGGAAGCGGATTTTGGGTTCGTCGCTTCACACTTCCATAATCTACCCATTTTTGGAAGATACTAGAGTACTGCGGCGACCTTTGCCACGTCTGGCAACGAGCGTTCCATCTAGGCTTCATAATATAAGTATTTCGCTAAATATTATTTTTTTTATATCAGTGAGAGGCCTCGGGGGCCGGGTGTGATTTAGCGAGATACAATCCCTATCGTCCATTAGGAGGGCTATCAATTCACTTCAACCCATACTTGGTGAAGCCTACCCCAATGGAAGTGTGCAAATATCAAGAACAGTGCAAAGTATCGTGCACTCAGTCAGTCCATAGGGAGAGGCAACCTCTACTAGTGTTTGGTTGATATGACATAACCTTAGATATTGCAAGGAAACATTATAGTTCAAACAGGCCCTAACTTGTGGCGAGTATTATTCGGTTCAGCCTTCCATAAGCAGTGTCTTAGTGCAGTGTCTTGGTAAGGTTTGTCTAAAGTCAGTTTAGAGTCATTGTTGTATACAGTCTGTTGCTATGTCTAAAGCACACTCTATAGGAAGGCCTTCTCCGACTCCCTAGAACCAAACACATATGTCGGTTACCTCGTTTAGGTCAGAGAGGGTTATAAGGTAGGATAATACACACAGCACTCACCCATTAGTTCACCAACACACACACACCACACATATTAAAATTAAATTAATCTAACTTAGATTTAACTTAGATTTAACTTAATAAATAGTACTGGCTAAACTATGGGTTACAACAACACAACGCGCCATTTGGCATTCAATGAGTCCCTTAGCCTATACAGAGACATCGCCTCCGATCTAACCAACCCTAACTCCCGTTAACCTAAAACAGACGTCTGTTTACTAGCGTGGCCAAAGCTTGAATCCCCGCCTTTTCCAAATCGTTGTCCCAAGATATCAGGCTACTTTCTCGAAACTTCCAAAACACTTTTGTTTTTCTTGTATCTTCATTCTCGTAAGGGTCGTTCATAAGCAGGTATCCAGACGTTTTTGATAAGTGCGACGTGCTCGCGGCTATTCCAATATCGACTCTTAGAAATCGTAGAAAAGGTCGCATTTCAACTAACGTTAAATATTGCATTCTACAAGCACATGTACGCGTACCATAAATTCAATATTGAGTGCCTCTCCAATAGCTACGCAATTTTAAAGCTGATAACATATTTTGTAATTCTCGGAATAGTAAAAGTGACAGGTTGGCCCTTACCATTAAAAGTAAAATTTATGATTTTTCTAAGTGTCTGATAACATGTGAGCGTTTCGATACAAAATAAATATTTTGTATTATTAGGACTGATGAAGCGTCACATTTGCAAAAGTGAAAAGGACCGTAAAAATTGTGAAAAATTGAGTTAACTTTTCTTCTCGTTGACCCAAGCTAGCAGGATTGACTTACTTGACTTAAGATCCTATGTCCTCTAGCTGGGGCAGAGGGCGTCCACAGTAGAATTCCATCGCGAACGGTCTTGAGCTTTACGCTTCACCTCGCTCCGTGTCATTCCGCAGCTGGCAGGATTGCGTATGTTAAAAGTACATACCAACACTACTCTATCTCACACATTTTATTAAGTGAGAAGACAACTAAGATCTAGCAGCTTAGGTCTTAGTCTACACGGTTCTAAACTATTTTTTTTAAAAGGTTTTGTAAAAGTGTTAACAGTATGTGGTACGTATCACAAGTCTGGGCGTAGATTATACAACAATAAGACACCTAAATCGTGTTAGGGTCGTTTTGCGATCACAACGGCGTCAAACACACAAATACTACTTAAAAAAACTGGCCAAATGCGAGTCGGACTCGCGTGCAAAGGGTTCCGAACCAATTTAATTTTGTTAACATATTATTTTTACACTAAGTACAGACTTCTTATATTTTTCCTGTAATCTTTCGGTATAGAATCACTACCTGCATTTTTTCAAAATTTCAGGCTCAGTAGTTTCGGAGATAAAAACTTATTTTTTATTTTCTAGTTTGAGCCCCAAAAGTGACCCCTATACTAAAAATATATTTATTAACGTAACGCGTCCGTGTTTGAGTCAAAAAAATTGGTCCAATAGATCCGGAGAAAACTGGCTGTGACAGACGGACAGACAGACACCCGAGTGATCCTATAATGGTTCCGTTTTTTACGAAAAGTTAAGAAAGTTATAGTTTCTAGTAAGTATGAGTACTCAAACCGTGAAAAAAGAATATCGTCGTACTCCGATCTACACGGGCGATTTTTTAACGAACGGTGCACATTTCTCATTTATGTCATCAAGCATTAGAAATCATCTGATTTTCACCCTCAAGTTATAGTCAAACACGATTTTCTCAGGAGCATTTCTTACGTTTTTATAGCTTGCCTTATACATTTAAGAAAAATGCTAGCCTCTCTATATCTCAGGTTCAAATTGAGGTGCGCAATTCGTTTTTAGGGTTCCGAATATCCGTAAAAAACGGAACCCTTATAGGATCACACGGCTGTCTGGCTGGCTGTCTGTCTGGCTGTCTGTCTGTCCGTCTGTCACAGCCAGTTTTCTCCAGATCTACTGGACCGATTCTATTGAAATTTGGTATACATGTTGACTTTTGTGACCCAAACATGGACACCTTATGTAAATACATATTTTTTTAGTACAGGGGTCACTTTTGGGGGTCAAACTAGAAAATTAAAAAAAAAATTTTTTTGAACAATATCGTGTGACATATCAAATGAAACGACTTACTGTGAGGGTTTTAATTATATTTTTTTCATAATTCTAAAATAAATGGTTTGAAGTTATTCAAGAGATTAGACGAAAAATGACCCCCCTTATCTCCGAAACTACTGAGCCTACAATTTTGAAAAAAATGGAGATAATAGATCTTCACCTATAGATTACAGGAAAACCTAGAAGTCTGTAGTGTTAACATAACATGTTAAAAAAATTAAATTCGTTCGGAACCCTTTGCACGCGAATCCGACTCGCACTTGGCCAGTTTTTTTGTTAAGTCCTTGTCGAAAAATGAACCGAGTACCTTCTTAAACTCTAAAGACACTCGCTGGATAGAGTTGCCAGGCGTCCGGATAAAGCCGGACACAGTCAGGCTTTTTGGTTGTGAGTCCGGTCAAATTAGACAATGTCCGGCTTTTGTTAGGCTTTTTGAAAATCAATATATATAAAATTCTTCCGTTACTGACTGACTGAGTAACTGACAGACTACGCACAGCCGAAACTACTGGTCGTAGAAAGTTGAAGTTTGGCATGTAGGTTCCTTGGAGAGTGTAAGGCAGCACTATGAGAGGATTTCCGAAATTCCTAAGGAAACGGGAAAAACGGGATATATGCGCGTACGAAGTCGCGTGCAAAAGCTAGTTTTTTTACATTTGTCATGTGTTGTGATGTGAAAACTCTGGTGAAGTGAGTGCGAAGTGAACTGTCATTCCATCTCATTATATGAGTTGACAGCTCACTTCGTCTTCACTTCACGCAAGCCTTCACTTCGACATGTTTACAGAATCGCACTGCGCCGCTCCGCTTACCTCACCTTCGCTAACTTACTACTATTTCAATTATAGAAATTAACTAGCTTTTGTTCTCGACTTCATACGCGCATTACCCGTTTTTTCCCGTACCCGTGGGAATTTCGGGAAATTCTCTCTTACTGCTTCCCTACGGAGTACAGGAAAGCTACATGGCAAATTTAAGCTTTACATCACCAGTCATTGCAGCTGTGCGTTGTCTGTCAGTCACCCAATCAGTCAGTAACGGAAGAGTTTTATATAAAACCTGTAATAGAATAAACGCAATACGTCTTAACTTACCTTACCTTATTTAACCTTACTTACCTTACTTAACTCATTATTATGAACAACTTTTACGTTGGGACCAATCCCGAAAAACAAATCAGCTGTTCAGTACATTTTGGCTAGTTATACGCACAGATTTAATTACCTATATAATTATTATTTACCTATATATGTAATTAGTTTTATCATTGTTTCATATTTAATTTTTGGAATAATAGAGTGTGCTAGCTGACATGTGCCATCCATTTATTTAATTTAATGATCGATATCTATCATAAAATGTTGAATAATAATGTTATATAAATTTAAGTTCTTTTAACTTTACAGACAGTTGTGTTGCTGGGGAGTTTGTTGGCCACTTCTTCTTCCCAGCTAAAACACTAGGAAGTGGTGACGGGCTGGGCGATTTGGGGGACTGTCTTCATGTAAATTTTGACGTTCAAAAAGTGCTGATTTTCAGCCTAGTTTGAATAAATGCCTTTTGATTTTAGAAATGTATGGGAGAGTCGATTTTTTTTTGCGATTTCAGTGTTGGTCCCATAGTGAAAGCTGTTCTATTACACGTTGTATTATATAGTAACTAATGAATAATTAATAATAAAGACTGGTTCGTTCAATTTTATTTATGTATCATTAGAATTTAAGGTATATGGTGCATAATAAAAAAAGCATTGTTTCGCTTAAAAAAATGTCGTGTTATACTAAGACAAAAAAATTAAGGGTGTCCGGCCTTTACACCCAAATGTCCGGCTAAACTGGCTGGTCTGTCCGGCTTTTCGGTTTGAAGACCTAGCAACACTAGCTTGAACAAGCTCTTCGTTTGAGCTTTTGTCCACTCAAATTACCTAGTTAAGTTGGAGGGAACTAGATGTGAAAATTCCATCCTCTCGGGAAGTTATTAAGGTTAAAATGATTAAGTACATCTAGAAACATTTTAGAAAAGTGCAACTTGAAGCGTATTTTTGGTTGATTTTCATTTGACATTTCGCAAACTTTTGACACAATGTGCATGATGTTGATGACATTGATGTCCATTATGTTTAATTCGTCGGCACGGTTAGCGCAGTGGTTAGCGATTGACTGCTGCGTTGCGTGTCGCGGGTTCGATTCCCGCACGGAACAAATATTTGTATGGCCTACAGATGGTTGTTCCGGGTCTGGCTGTTTGTGTATGTGTATTTATATGTTTGTGAACGCACCCACGGTACAGGAGAAATTCCTAGTGTCGGGCAACGTTTTTATAAAAACAAATGATTTATATTAATAGTAATGACTCAAATGCTCAGCAGCGAGCCATCGTTCGTTTGTTTGCGGTACCCTTACAGGGTTTATGTACAGTCAACAAAGCTATTGGGTATGCAGGCAGCTAACTTGCAACTACTTTTAAACAATGTTGTGAGTGTGCTAAGTAGACAATTATTGTACAACACAGTCGTAAGTATGTGAGAAGCTTAAAAAAATATAGTGGACGTATTAGAAATAAAATTTAGCAGTGCTGTGAAAAAAAAAATATTTATGCCTGTATACCGAATAGCTTTGTTGACTGCACAAAACTGACAATAATTAAATTGTAAAATGTGTTGTGTGCATGAAAGGAAATAAATATACATTTTTATTTATTTTTGTAATGATTGTGATGTTAATTTGCAAATGTGGATTCTATTCACTAGGATGGAAGTCACGAGATTGTCGCGCGGCCGCCACATGGTTGTCGCTCGGTCGCTAGTGTCGCTACAAAGACTACATCAAGAATAATGCCATCCTGTGCTAATAGAGCGTATTTTGCCGTAGCAAAGCGGTGTACGCGGTCGCAGTACCTATTCATCCCAGACAACTTTTGGTCCACAGTAGGTGTTAGAAGCACTTAATACTTAATAGTTAATATAATTGTACAAATACGACATACAGTCTCCTGAAACCTGTTTAAACTTGAGATTGTATTGAACATTAGAATTTAAGATAAAATGAACAAAAATAAAATAAAGTTGTTAAAAATAAATAATTAATTAAACCTACCTTATTAATTATGGGTGGTGCGGGGCAATAATTAGCGCGAACATATTAGTCTCATATACAACCTGTAACAGAATAAATACAATACCTCTTAAGGGGTCATTGAACTCATTATTATGAACAATCTTTTACTATGGGACCAATTCCGAAATCGCAAAAAAAAAATCAGCTGTTCAGTACGTTTTGTCGAGTTATGCGCACAGAAACGTTGTTTTTCGCGATTTCAGTGTTGGTCCCATAGTGAAAGTTGTTCATAATGATGAGTTCGATGACCCCTTAAGAGGTATTGCGTTTATTCTGTCACAGGTTGTAGGTAAACGCACCCTGGCGATTGTAATTAGAATTCTGTTAGAAATCGAAAACATTATAGGCTAACCCGCGTTCCTTCGTTTGTGTCACATTTTTCATTAATGCTCCGATCCTATTGGTCTTAGCGTGATGTTATATAGCTAATAGCCTTTCTCGAATAATGGGCTATCCAACACTAAACGAGTCAAACTCGCGTACAAAGGGTTCCGAATGAATTCTATTTTTTTAACATGTTATGTTAACACTATGGACTTCTTATAGGTTTTCCTGTTATCCATAGGTAAAGATCTATTATCTCCATTTTTTTCAAAATTTTAGGGTCAGTAGTTTCGGAGATAAGGGGGAATGGTCATTTTTCGTCTAATTTCTTGAATAACTTCAAAACCATTTATTTTAAAATTACGAAAAAATATAATTAAAACTCTCACAGTAAGCCCTTTCATTTGATATGTCACACGAAATTGTTAAAAAAATCATTTTTTTGAAATTTTCTAGTTTGACCCCCAAAAGTGAACCCCATACTAAAAATTTAATCATTTACGTAACGCGTCCGTGTTTGGGTCACAGAAGTCCATATGTGTACTAAAATTCAACAGAATCGGTCCAGTGGATCCGGAGAAAACTGGCTGTGACAGACGGACAGACAGACAGGCAGACAGATACCCGAGTGATCCTATAAGGGTTCCGTCAGTAGCGTAGCTAGGATGGGTGACACTCGGGGCGGATAATGTGGTGTCGCCCCACAAATGAACACCCCACCCCCCTCCCAATAATGAGTTGCGTTTTTCGTTCTGGTGACGACAGTCGCAAGCCATTTTTCGTAAGGGGAGGGAGGGAGTTGTTTCATTTGTGCTACACGTTTTTATTTTCAAGAATGTTCTTACATCACACTTACAAACAAAATCTGGAAAATGTATGCACCTCGCCTCATATTGTTTTGATTTTCTCTTCATCGTTATCTAAACTCAACTTTTTTGACTGACGCAAGCAAGCTCAGGAACTAAGAAGGGTAGAACGCAAGAGCGAGTGAAGCGAGCTCACAAATTTTTGCATCGCACCTCGAATAGTAACTTTATGGACTGATGCAAGAAAGCTCATAAAATTAGAGAGGGCAGAACATAAGAGCGAGCGAAGCGATCTCGAAGATTTTTGTATCCCAAATCGGATAGATTTTATTTTCTTTTGATCATTCATACATAAACATAGTCATTTTGTTGAGTCATACAGAGAAAATCTCGAGAACAAAGAGAGTGCAGAATGTAAAAGCAAGCGAGCGAGCGAGCTCGAAATACTTACACCCCACCTCGGACGAGTTTCATTACGTTACCCGTTCAGGGGTGACACCCGATAGTGAAAAAAAATCAACCAACGGTCAAGTGTCACATGCAGAAAACCTATAGACCTAAAGAAATTTTTGCATCTCATCTCGAAAGGGTTTTACTGTATTTTGATCATTCATACTTTAATAGAAATCTTTTGTTCATTTATACAGAAAAGCACATGAAAATAGAGAGTTCAAAAGTGCAAGAGCTAGCGAAGCGAGCTCAAAAATTTTTTCACCCCCCTCCTGACAGGTTTCATTGCGTCTAATATTTAGGGGTGACACCCGAGCGTGACAAACACAGTCACCGATCGTCGGGTCTCACCCCTAAACGGGTGTCACCCGGTGCGGGCCGCCCCCTCGCTACACTACTGGGTTCCGTTTTTTGTTCGGAACCCTAAATAATTCCTGAGATTAGCACTTTCAAACAAACACTCTGCAGCTTTATAATATTGTAAAGATTCAACTACCAGTTGTACGTAAATGCTGAGCGATGGCCGTTTTGCGCGAATGTGACCCATATCTTCCCCAATTTCATAAAATTGCATTTTGTTTATTTATTTTTTTGGTATGCGTCATGCTTGGCACAAAAAAAAAGTCTTTTTCTTTCTTTCTTTTTTCACCCTGTAAAAGTCATTCAACTAGTGGACGTTCATGTTGAACGTGAAAGTTTAGGCAAGCAGACAGTGCGGAAGCAATTGTCGCGATGTACTGCGGCTGATAACAGCTACAGATAACGAACTGGGTTCATTATAACAATTAGTCTTAATGGATTCGGTTGTACAGTCGTGGGTATAACACACTCAAATTGTAGCATGGTAGCAATGACTTGGTAATTAAATGGGGTGTTTTCAATTACGAAAATAAAGTACCTACGTGTTTGTGTAGGTACGTAAGCCGATCGCGGCCACGCGAGTTGCTTCGCGGCACCGCGTGCGGCCGCCCGATCTTTTCGATCGTTTCAAGCAATACTGGTCTTTTAACTATGTAGATAAAGTTTAAAATTATTTCACACTGAAAGTGCTCGCCGCGCTGCTGCCGGCCGCTGCTTTCCCGTTGTGAATTGAGCCTCAGAGCCATGCCTGAAGACGAAACCTTACGAATTTCTTTACAAACGTGTCCGCAACCAGCGTAGCGTAGAAATGTTATATTACATATGGTACATATGAATCGAGGTGACGGACGTAGGTGATAGTCGTGTTCCTTTTATTTTTTACTATTGATAGGCATGCGTTTAACCATTATCTCACCTGTTGGTAAGCAATGATGTGATCAAAAATGGAGCACGCTTGCCTAGAAGTTACCTATTCTCTCTTGACTTAAAGACTCCCAGGTTGTAGCTATCTTGAAACACAGACTCCGGCAGGGAATTCCACTCCTTAGCTGTACGCACTGTTAATGTGTTCCCAAAACATTTTGTGCGTCTTGTGGTCCGATGATGGAACGGGCTTGGCGGAATTCAATTATGCAATTCCGTCGCACATTCCCCAAAATGCAACCGGTAGAAAACCGACAGACTAGCAACTCGTCGTCGATGCTCAAGACTTTGGAGCTTCGTCGTGACGAGCCTAACATTACCGATGATCCTCTTGCCCCGTTTCTCAATTGACTCAAGGGCATCAAACTGGTATCTAGCAGATCCGTCCCAAAGATGAGAGCAGTACTCCATACGCGATCGAACTTGCGCTTGACAGAGTTTGAGCAGCTGTTCCGGCGTGAAGTATCGTCTCACCTTTGCTAGGATACACAACTTCTTTGCAGCCACTTGAGCTTTTGCCTCTATGACGGCCAAAATTAAGGGTAGATGTTAATGTAACCCCAAGAAGCTCAAGTTGGTCGGTTTGCACCTCGACAAGATGGAGCTGGGTGGAATTGGCTCCTTTTGGCGAAAAATAGACACGCTTGGATCTTAGCAGCATTGAACTTAACCTTTTTTAAAGCTGACTCTTTTGTTTATGTACAGGTGATTTTTTAAAGTATGTATTGATGATCAAATCCTAAACTATGATGGCCTAAGAGGCGGTGGTAGATCGACCTTCGTACTTGATAACCAGATGAGACATACTTTTATTGATTGATAGCTTGACAATCGAAAATTGTTCATTGCTATTTTTTTACATCCTTCACTCTGTTTAAAACCGAACAAATTTAGTTTCAACTGATAGTATTTTAGCCTTGGCAGGCTTGCCTACTTAAGACGAGGCCCACTAGGGCCAGTGCCTGCCGGGGTTGTGGAATTTGTTTGAAAGAGTCACCGCGGCCCTGGAACGCAAAGGGCATTAGGAGGAACACGGATGGGTTTTAGTCAGTAAGAGTCTGACACTCCCTTCTGCTTCGCCCAGAGCGGGAGGAGCCATTTGATGATATCCCATCCTTAAAGCTTGTCTACTTATTTCTGTTCATGGCTACCTGGCAAGCAGGTATGAATATTGAACAGGTAAGTCAATAATATATGGTTTTACCAAACCGATCCGTTAACCAATAAAAATAGGAATCGAAAGAAAGATAATTTAAGTAATTACGAAAATAATCGTATAGGCTTGCCTGCAAAAAAAAATCATATATGTCATAGGCGTGTTTATAAATCAATAAAATTTGATAAAAAATATGTCTCATCTGGTTATCAATTGGCTGAAGGTCGATCTACCACCGCCTCTTAGGCCATCATAGTCTAGGATTTGATATGGCTCATTTGGTTATCAGGTGGGTAAAGGTCGATTTTCCACCGTCTCCTCTACTATGATTAATATCGAAAAACACAAGTCTCCAGCCAGCAATTGAGCGCTTCCCTTAAATTTTCCATAGTATGTTATTACCCAGAATTTGATCTTTAGTAGCGACACTTTCGGATGATGTACAGGACAGGTATTTTTACAAAATCTACCGGTTCGTTTCTTGGCTAATAATACCAATTTATGCAGTTTTAGTTTTCATTGAAAGGCTCCATTCGGTGTTTCTCGATATTCCTCGTAGTTTCGGATTTGGCCTAACAAACATGCTTTAAAAATGTACCCTGTATGTAAAACTTAACAACACAAATCGCTCAAAGAGGGGAAAAATTGCTAAAAACGCATTTTGGCAAAGTGGTCACCAAAACGCAGCCAGGTTACGGACGCTTATTTTATTAGTCTACATCAAGCCCCTGTAGCGCACGGAAAAAGCATCAGTGAAATCTTTACTTATCTTTACTCCGCCATACCTGTACCTGTCTACGATTGTAAGTGCCAAGCACTGCAGGTTGGTGTCAGTTCTTGTTAGCTAAGGACAGCGGGGTGACTCCCTTGTCCACCGCTATTACATCACAATGCAACCCACGTAGGCTACTAGGAATTATTACCTGATTGTAAAGTGTTAGAAATTATATGAGAATATTCGTATTAAGTCTCATTACTGACGACCGTGGGTAATGCATTCGATATACTGTCGGCGGCATAGGGACCCACCAATGCAGTAGCGGCTTTAGGGCTGGGCGACGCGGGCGGCCGCCTAGGGCGCCGGCAACTGGAGGATGCCGGGACATACAGGGCGCTGTGAGCGCTAGGTTAACATACGACACTTAATTTGAATACCTACCTATTGTTTCGTATTAAAAAACACAAATTCAGCGTATCAACTTTTAAGACCTTATCTTGTAGCAGTGAGTATGAGTAATCAGCATTTATCTTCCACGACCTATCATTTGGTTGCTTGTCTTGTCGTATCCCTCTTTCTAACTTTATATTATAACTTACGTTACGTATGTAGGATGACAGAGAGACGCCCTGAGCGACAGGCGAGAAATGGCAACTCGAATTAGGTTCCCTGTATTGACTACTTTGCATTTATTAGGACCTAGTCTTTGACCTGAAACCGTGTAAAACAGATTTCTTTAGGAGACAACCATGTTATTGGTCCATACCTTTATAACAAAATAAGTAAAAATACAGTTACATAATTTACCAATAAAAAAACTAAAACTTACCATAGATAACTTCCTTCTCTCACAAAATGATGAAAATACTGAAAATTTACTAAAAATCAGAAAAAAAAGATACCTAAAATAAAATACAATCACTCAGGCCCTATTCACGCACGCAAACACACCACACCACACCACACACCACACCACACACCACACCACACCACACCACACACCACACCACACACCACAATCACACACATATATGTTCATACACACACACGTAAGTAATTAAGTAATTAATAAATTGTAATTTGTAATACTTACTTTGCACCGCATCACACTTGTAAAGGCAGCTCAACTACGGTGGTGACGGAAGTAACTGGTGCTTATAGCACAGGAGTCCTCCTAGTTTAAGCCCAGTTGCACATGTTTTGTATCTTGCCATTAACTGATAAAGTCCTCTTTAAGGTACAATTAATTGTAATTAGGTTTAAGTCTTGAACAAATAAATATTGTTTATTATTTAAATATTGTGCGGCACATACTTACAACCCTCAAAATAGATCATCATTATTTTTACACTTAAACATTATGTAGAACTACTAATACGTAGGTATTTTATTATTAACTAGCTGACCCGCGCGGCTTCGCTCCCGTCAACTGGCTAATCTACCAACCGACCCTAACCTACCTACCCTACCTAGGTAGGTAGGGTAGGTAGGTTAGGGTAGGATAGGTAAGTAGGTAGAGTAGGTACTCTACCTACTTACCTATCCTACCTACCATAGCTACCCTACCTTACCTACCCTACCTACCTACCCTACCTACCTACCTAATCCAAAAACACAAAAACTATGAAAATCGGTCGAGCCGTTCTCGAGTTAGAAAAGTGTTCGAACAAACCCGACTTTGTTTTAAATATATTAAGAATGTTGAGAATGAAAGAATGTTAAAAAATGAAAGAATGTTAAAGAATGTTAAAAGAATGTTATGAATTAAGAATGTTAAATATATTAAGATTAAGAATTTTGCTATATTGTGAAAGATTCGACCTTTTTCTAGAAGACATTTTTTATATTAGCGAGACAGAAATAAAACGCATAAACTGAAGGAAGACGGACAGTGGTGGCTTATTAAAAAAAAGGGTTCCGTTAGCAAACTTGGTACGGAACCCTAAAAATCGACTGGGTTCGCACGAATCAAAATCGTACGCGAAGGCTTAAATAATAGGGTCCTATTAGCAACTTTGGCACGGAACCCTATAATTTGCCTTGGCTCGCAAATCGAACCGTTTGATACTTAGCACGAATTAAAAACTTAGTTGCGGGCAACCTGGGAGTCTTTAAGACAAAACTGAATAGGTTGCTTCTAGGCAAACGTGCTCCATCTTCGACCGAATCATCGCTTGCCATCAGGTGAGATAGTGGTCAAACGTATGCCTATCTATTTAAAAAAAAAGTATTCCACTCCGTATCACCTAACCAATGAGAACTTATGATAACACGATTTGACAGTTACTGTGTAATCGTGTTGTCATTCATTCTTAGTTCGGGTTCGGGACTAATCGTAAGTCTGTAGGTGATACGGAGTAGAATACGTCCGCAACTAAGCCCGAAACTACGGACTTCGGACATAGAGAGTAGCCTCCGAAAATCGATCGCTCCCGTCACCGTGACCACCTTTGGTACGATGCCTTATTATAAAAAACTCAACTACTAACCTAAACTAAACCTAAACCTAACTACTAACCAAAAAATGGACTCTGTCTGAAATATAAGATTTTTATTTATTATTATTAGCCTTGTTTCGCAAATCGAACCGTTCGTTGCTTCGCTCTAAACGGAATCAATCGCGGAGGCCTAGCAGTAGGGTCCCGTCAGCACAGCACCTTTGGTACGGAACCCTACAGGCCTGATCCGCAAGTCGAACCGTCCAGAACTTCGCAAAACTAAATCAGTTTAAGACTCTACGATAAATGTACTTTAAACGAAACCAGCACCAGAGATTTACCAATAATGGTCCCTAACAGTTTAAGACCTTTCAGAGACCAAAACGATATTCCTTCGAAACACGACTGTGTTTAGAAATTGTGTGAGGTCATTCTCCAGTGGAAAATCTTAACACCGCAATTCAGAAAAACGCGTCATCAGTGCAACGCCATCTATCGACCATGTAAACTGACAAAATATTTGGCAGCGGAAGACGTTAAATAAGAAGCCCGTATGTAACGGTAAATAACGATAAGGTATTAAAATGTTTACTTTTATTTTGCTACGTCTACGTATTAAAAGTTTCACAAATAACTCAATCAACATTCATGCTTTCATGCATTTTTTGGTACCTCAATAGATGGCGCTCTGACTAATCAGAATATATAAGGAAGTTACTTACTAAACTAAAAATTCAATATATTTTGGTTTTGTGGATCGATTGTATCGATCAATAACGAAAAGGTATAAAATGATCACTCTTATTTTGCCACGTATTAAAAGTTTCACAAATAACTCAATCAATGTGTTTGGTGTAACAGTCATGCTTTCATGCATTTTTTTGGTTCCTCAATAGATGGCGCTCTGACTAATCAGAATATATAAGGAAGTTTCTTACTAAACTAAAAATTCAATATATTTTGATTTTGTGGATCGATTGTATCGATCAATAACGAAAAGGTATAAAATGATCACTCTTATTTTGCCACGTATTAAAAATTTCACAAATAACTCAACAATTTTGAATGCTTTCGTGCATTTTATTTTTCTCAATAGATGGCGCTGTGACTCATCAGAATACATTAGGAAGTTTCTTCCTAAACTTAAAAATTCAATATCTTTTGATTTTGTGGGTCGATTTTGATGAAATAAACGCTAAATGTTACTCGGGTTATCACTTAATATTTTTAAGTACTTAGATTTGCAACCTAATCTGTGGTTTAAGCGTGATGCTCCCACAAACGCACAGACAAACAGACAAACAGACAAAAATTTCAAAAATTGCATTTTTGTGTTTTATACCTTTTTCCTGAGTTTTCTGTGTAATTTTCATGCAAAAATATTCAATGTACAGACACGGTTAGTCTACGATTTTATTATATGTATAGAAGACTACGTCTACGTATTAAAAGTTTCACAAATAACTCAATCAATGTGTTTGGTGTAACAGTCATGCTTTCATGCATTTTTTTGGTTCCTCAATAGATGGCGCTCTGACTAATCAGAATATATAAGGAAGTTTCTTACTAAACTAAAAATTCAATATATTTTGATTTTGTGGATCGATTGTATCGATCAATAACGAAAAGGTATAAAATGATCACTCTTATTTTGCCACGTATTAAAAATTTCACAAATAACTCAACAATTTTGAATGCTTTCGTGCATTTTATTTTTCTCAATAGATGGCGCTGTGAATCATCAGAATACATTAGGAAGTTTCTTCCTAAACTTAAAAATTCAATATCTTTTGATTTTGTGGGTCGATTTTGATGAAATAAACGCTAAATGTTACTCGGGTTATCACTTAATATTTTTAAGTACTTAGATTTGCAACCTAATCTGTGGTTTAAGCGTGATGCTCCCACAAACGCACAGACAAACAGACAAACAGACAAAAATTTCAAAAATTGCATTTTTGTGTTTTATACCTTTTTCCTGAGTTTTCTGTGTAATTTTCATGCAAAAATATTCAATGTACAGACACGGTTAGTCTACGATTTTATTATATGTATAGAAGACTACGTCTACGTATTAAAAGTTTCACAAATAACTCAATCAATGTGTTTGGTGTAACAGTCATGCTTTCATGCATTTTTTTGGTTCCTCAATAGATGGCGCTCTGACTAATCAGAATATATAAGGAAGTTTCTTACTAAACTAAAAATTCAATATATTTTGATTTTGTGGATCGATTGTATCGATCAATAACGAAAAGGTATAAAATGATCACTCTTATTTTGCCACGTATTAAAAATTTCACAAATAACTCAACAATTTTGAATGCTTTCGTGCATTTTATTTTTCTCAATAGATGGCGCTGTGAATCATCAGAATACATTAGGAAGTTTCTTCCTAAACTTAAAAATTCAATATCTTTTGATTTTGTGGGTCGATTTTGATGAAATAAACGCTAAATGTTACTCGGGTTATCACTTAATATTTTTAAGTACTTAGATTTGCAACCTAATCTGTGGTTTAAGCGTGATGCTCCCACAAACGCACAGACAAACAGACAAACAGACAAAAATTTCAAAAATTGCATTTTTGTGTTTTATACCTTTTTCCTGAGTTTTCTGTGTAATTTTCATGCAAAAATATTCAATGTACAGACACGGTTAGTCTACGATTTTATTATATGTATAGACTAGCTGTGCCCGCGACTTCGTTCGCGTGGATGTCGACAAATATCTGTTGCATAGATAAAATCTACTTTAAGTTAATACCTTGCGTATCCTGATCTCAAAATTAAGAAAATAGGAAGAGGGTAATGCAGGGCACTCTACCATCTCTTCCGGTTGAAATGCCGATTAGCCCGGGTAATCTCCTGGTAGTACCTCGAGCTAGGTATCAAAATCAACAAAATCGACTATCAAATGAACGGTGGTAGGTAGTCTTCAAACTACGAAACAAAGAAACTGATGAATAAAGTTGATTCTTAATTTTGTCCAGCCTTAATTTTGTCTCTGGCGAGGCGGCGAGCCTCCTTGCCGGACTGCCGCCATGGGATCTAGAGGCGTGAGCCCTCGCGCTCATTTACGAATGGCGCGTGGAGGCGCTACGCCGGAGCGAGACTCCTCTGCAGCGGCAAATCGCAGCACGGCGGACGGAGCTCCGGCGGGATCTCATGGCAGTATGGAGACAACGACTGTCGCAACCCAGCGCTGGGCACGCCACAATTGCGGCGATAAGTCCCCTCTTTGAGGAGTGGCTAGAGCGGCGCCACGGCGTCCTTACCTTCCGTTTGACTCAGGTACTCACCGGACACGGTTGTTTCGGGAGGTACCTGTTTCGAATACGGCGGGAGGATACGACCAGATGTCAACACTGCGAGGATGGCCCGGAGGACACGGTGGAGCATACGGTGGAGGTCTGCCCTGCTTGCGCGGAGCACCGCCGTGTCCTCGTCGAGGCGATCGGCGACGGCGACCTGTCGTGGTCGGCCCTGTTTCAAGCCATGGTCCGGAGCGAGGAGACTTGGGAAGCGGTCACCTCCTTCTGCGAAGCAGTAATGCTAGCGAAGGAGGAAGCCGAACGCGTGAGAGAGAGGGAAACCTCACGCCCCAGCCGCCGCAACAGAAGAAGACGCCCCGGGCGTCGGGAGTCGCAGGGCGATTCTCGGCCACCGTAGGCGGGGGCCTGCGGACGGCGAGCATTGGGTGGCTCGCCGTCTGATCACAACCAGGCCCAGGTCAACGGCGCGCTGTGTTTCACGCGCGCCTCAAAGAGCTGTCAGCATTAAAGACGGGGCCCGCTAGGGCCAATTCCTGCCGGGGTTGCGGGATTTATTCGAAAGAGTCACCGCCGAATGGGTCTGTCATGTGACAATATTTAATTAACAGGCTGGCAGATGCTTAGGCCGTCTATGTATAGGGTAGGTAAATGTGTGACGAAAATATAATTATGAAATTATTTATTTTTTGGGAATCCTAAATTCTATTAAATGCCGGGATGTCACTTAGACCGTCTCCCTAGTGGATAATCGTTTGTAATCTGTGCCCAGTTTTGCCAACTGTAGATTAAGTGTTTTTCGCAAATCATTTCAGTTTTTTACCATGAAGCATCATCTGCCTAGCCTTTTCCCAGCTATATTGGAGTCAGCTTCCTGTCAAACGGGATTGGAGCGGCTGCCTACCAGTCCTGTACAACCCTACAATACTGGGTAACACGATACTTCTTGGCAAGACTGTAGGTGTCAGATTTGTCGGCTTCTGACAATCCGTAAAGACTGCCTGAGATCTCTTCTCGGTAGGTATGTTAAACTGGTCACCCATCCACAGACTGACCTTGGCAAGCGTTGCTTAACCTTGAAGATCGACCCGGCCGGCTATTATATTCCGTGGTACGTAGGAATCTCGGTATGTTAAAATGTTCACCCATCCACAGACTGACCTTGGCCAGCGTTGCTTAACCTTGAAGATCGACCCGGGCGGCTATTATATTCCGTGGTACGTAGGAATCTCGGTATGTTAAAATGGTCACCCATCCACAGATTGACCTTGGCAAGCGTTGCTTAACATTGAAGATCGACCCGGGCAGCTATTATATTCCGTGGTACGTAGGAATCTCGGTATGTTAAAATGGTCACCCATCCACAGACTGAGCTTGGCAAGCGTTGCTTAAACTTGAAGATCGACCCGGGCGGCTATTATATTCCGAGGTACGTAGGAATCTCGGTATGTTAAAATGGTCACCCATCCACAGATTGACCTTGGCAAGCATTGCTTAACCTTGAAGATCGACCCGGGCGGCTATTATATTCCGAGGTACGTAGGAATCTCGGTATGTTAAAAGGGTCACCCATCCACAGATTGACCTTGGCAAGCGTTGCTTAACCTTGAAGATCGACCCGGCCGGCTATTATATTCCGTGGTACGTAGGAATCTCGGTATGTTAAAATGGCCACCCATCCACAGACTGTCGTTTTTACGTGAAGCGGCTGCCTACCAGACTTCCACAATCCATTAATTGGGTAACACGGTAGTTCTTGGCAAGACTGGAGCCAGATTTACTGGCTTCTGACAATCCGTAACGACTGCCAAAGATCTTCAAATGACTAAATGTTATTTTTTTTTCCTTTGGTATTAAGAGTTTCACAAATAATATACGCATTCATTCATGAAACAGTTCTAAACTGTTACTATTTAATTATCTCAATAGATGGCGGTGCGTGTATGTGCTTCACGTAATGAAACTTTAAACGAAACCTTTAAATACAAATATCTTTTGATAGAGTGAACCGATTGCGATGAAACAAAAACTAAGTTATACCTCCAGTTACGTACAATTTTAATGCGTGAAATTTATCTACGTTATTTCTGTACTTTTTACGTGATGCCTGCACATCCAAACAGATAAACAGACAAAAATTCCAAAAATGATGGAAATGGGTTCTGTAAGTTACCCTTTATCTCCCTAGCTATTTTTTAATTTTTTATTTTGAATGTACAAAAACGATTCTTCAACAGATTTATTATATGTATAGATATAGATATAGATAGATAATAAAAACATAGGATAAAATATTTTATTATAATTAATAATAAATACCCACATATTTGTAGTTCTAAACTCAATAATAAATATGGTAAAAAAATAAGTTTTGTTTTAAATGTCCCGACTTGACTCCCCCGGGGCGATGGTTAAGGCCGGCCCTGCGCCTATCCAAGATGTTCAGTTCCGTTTGAGTCCATGTGATTACGCCGAAAGAGTTCACATCAATACCCAACCATTGCAGTCGCACACCTTTCCTCCGCCCGATAGAAGGCTATTGAATATCTTCAACAGGTGGCCAAAAACGTACTTCCTCAACGACGCTTCATGTCAGTAATATTGTTACCTAACACTTTCGAGATAAGTACCTACCTAAATACTTATAGGTTTGGTTGGAAATAGAGGCCTCAGGTTCATGGAATGCAAAAGTTGAGTTCATTTCGCTAACAATGAAGGGTCCCGCTGGCGGTAGCGTTGCTTCTAGTGAGCTTAATTCCTCCATCTTTAGAAAGCACTAAATAACAAGTTGGTCTACAAAGTCCTAGGGTCGAACTTCCCGCTGGGCGCAGGGGCACGCTCATGTCGGACCGCCAATGTACCGACTAAAATATTAACTCATAATCACATTATGAGTGCACCGTCCCGTGCTTTATTGCTTCGTTTGCTACGAAGTCGCGTAGCGACTGCTACGTGGTAAAAGCTACGCGAGCGCTTTCGTAGCAGGGTCTACAAGTTTCTACGTCGTAACATCTCGTAGAAGTTACTTTTAAATAATTAGTATACCTTTGTTGCTAACTCTTCTAGGGATATTGGCGTGATTTTATGTTACCTACAGTTGTTATTGTTCCCATCGCGGGTGGAACCTGAATAAGGAATCAGTGGGGATTTTCACCAGCAAATAGGAGAGATACCTCACAGAGCGTGAAATTGTCAAGTTGGGCTACTGTCGGTAGACATGATTTGATACATGCCATATTAATATATTCCTACTTTAACTTTAGACTAATATGGTATGTGTTAATTAGTTTTATGGTTAGTTGTTGCTATAGAATATAAAGGGAGCCGGCAGTACATTATGAGCGTGTGATGTAATGACATGATGACAATGACAGTAATGTAGGTGCAGATTTACACTGAAATATCTCTATACTCGTATCTCTGTAAGCAGTTTATTATAGCTAAAAATGTAACATAATTTATAGAAAATTGCAGCCGCGGGCAGCTATTGGCGGCGATGAAGTTGTTCCACTGCTGGTTGAAGTCGGGCAGGACGGCGGTGGGGGGGAAGGTGGGCGCGGTGGAAAGGGGGGCGGGAGGGCGCGGCGGCAGCGGGGGCGCCAGCAGCGGCGCGGGCTCCAGCGCCGGCTCCTTGCGCGCCAGGGCTCCTAGTGCCGCCTTCAGCTCGCGTTCCGCGACGCTGGTGCCTGGAGCACCCGGCGCACCCGACGAACGTGCTAAGCCCTCTGCTACAACAACCATAACAGTTCAGCGAGGAACCAGTTACAACTTTCTACGACACCTCAAATGCTCGGACTGACGCCAGCAACAACTACACGAGTGTCGCTCTAGCGAGCGAATAAGTGCACACCTTACAATTACCGGTCAGCGGTAAACATTTTCAGTTTAGACGACTGAATTGATATGTCAAATAAGTTATAATCTGCCCACCACTTGGTATCATTTAGTGTGCACTTAAGTGAAGTAGAGTATTTCTCGATGATCATCTGAGTTTTGACTCGTTTTTGCAACCATTAATGCTGTTATTTCATTTTAAACATACCTACCAACATTGTGCTGAACTAGAAATCTAAACTTGTCATTTATATATGAGTCATTTGATAGCATTACCTAGGAACATTTCCGGGACTTTGGAATTTTTACTTTGCCAATTTTATCTTTGCCGCTTGCGTCACCATTTTGGAAAAAAGACATCCGGCAAGTAAATAAAGTTTCAGTAAATTTCATTTTTATTGCTTATCTTTTTAAGACATTACAAAAACAAGTTGCTCAACAGAACAACACAAACACATTAAACAAACAGATACACTTGTAACACGACACACACACACAGCGCAGCGCGACTCGCGGAGTGGCGGCCGGCGGGGCGGGGGGCGCGCGAGCGGCCAGGCGCGTCCAGCAGAGCCACGTCCACGTAGTCACACACCATGTCGTCCCAGTTGTTCGTGAGCTCGTGGATGCTCTTGGCACCCTTCACCAGCTTGTGGCGCATCATCTTCTTTACCTTCTCGATGCGCTCGGGCGAGTCCTCGGACAGGTCGCGCATGCGCAGCCAGGGGTGCCCGCTGGACGGCGGCTCCACCATCACCACTGTGGGCATCACGTGCGTCACCTGTAGCAGCACCGCCGGCTTCAACGTCGGCATGTCCATGTGCTGGCCCTTCTTCCGCTGGTCTTTCTTCAAGATGGACAGTCTGGACTTCTCTGCGAGTGACAGCGCCGTGGCGTTGGGTGTGGTGGTCCTGACCGTGGTGGTGGTCGTGGTCGTGGTGGTTGTGCGCGTGCGGCGCGTGGCACTGCTGGTGGTGGTGGTGGACGTGCGCGGGCGTGGGCTCGGGACGCGCTCCGTGCTGCTGGTGGTCGTGGAGGCGTCCTCGTCGGGCAGCAGGCGCCGGTGCGTCCACAGCATCTCCAGGTAACTCGTCGGGGTCGGCGGGGACACCCTCTCTGAGCACACACAACGAGCTTTTCGTTAGCTTTTCTGATCTTCGAGCAGATTCGAATCACTTACAAAAAACGATAGCGTTAAGTCGAACACGTGAAACGGCCATTATGTACACTAATCCAAGATCAAGACGTTATTGCACGGTTCTAAATGACTCCTCAAATTAGATTAAATATGGGTTTAATTTTGCGTAATAAAAAAGCGCTTTATCAGTAGTTCAAAGTAAAAGACCAACGACCACTTTGCTAATATAAATCGCGTATTTATAAATAACTTTGCTTCGTTGAACCCTGTTCCACCAGAGCTAAGCTAGGCTCTTATTAAAACTATATCTTTGGTTTAAATCTATCTATCTACGCAGCTAATGTACAGGCAGCCTTAAGATAAGGGTCATACAAAGCTAACAAGTTTTACAGTAATAATTAGATACGTCTAGTAACTATTTGATACTGCAATTCTCCTCTAATTACTTTTCCCCAAAACGTAACACTAAAAGCCATGAAAATAATCGATAGCAACTAGACAGTACGAGATATCCACGTCTTCACTAGCACTAAACCTCACTTTATTTTCTATTAGCATACCTTTTACAACGGACGGGTTCTTAGATGATATTTTATGAGATAAGTCATGGGGAAGGCTCAGGTCATGTTGTGCCAGCAATCCGCATGCAAGTTTAATTACATTTCGGGGCACGATCGGGCGATTGATAACATTATACCTCAGAAGCCCGCAATGTAACAACTTGCATGCGAGTTGGTTACTGGTGGAAACGGGAAATTATATTACAATTGGAAATCTAACGATAAGTTGGTGCTTATTCGATCGGAGAACTCAAGCATCGATAAAAGACGAGTGACGAGCGTTAATCAGTTTGTACATATGTGTGTATATATTTAGTAGTGCAAGTGAAATGAGCTGTGCCATCATCCAAACATGGTGAATGACAGCTCACTTCACGTACGTTTTCACGACATGTTTACAGAATAGATAGGCAGGCCAGCGCACGTACCTGTGGTGCGGCGGAGCAGCAACGGCAGCTTGTTCTTGATGCTGTGCACGCGCTTCATGTCGTAGTAGTCGTCGTAGTCCTCGTAGGGTTTGGGCTTGTGCTTGCCGCCGTCGAGCGGCTGCACGTGCGCCAGCTCGTCCTGCTCTTCGTCCGGCGGGCGGAAGCGCTCGCGCGACAGCACGCGCGCGGACTGCGGCACACCCGCCAGCTCCGGAGGACGCGTACGCCGCGCCCCCTCCTCTATGGGCTTCACTCGCGGCTCCAAATCATCGTCGTCGTAAGCCATGTCCAGGTCACTGCTCTTCCTCTTTATGTACCTGTCCCGAGGCTTCCGTCGAGACCCTCGCCTAGTGGTAACTTCGTTTACAAATTTAACATCTTCCTCAAATTCTTTACTCTTATCATCTGAAAAGTCATCTTTATCTACTGGGAAATAGTCCTTGCTATCTATATCACTAACATCTTCTTTCCTATCTCGACTATACTTGGCGGGCCGCCGGGCGGGCTCGTCGGGCGCATCGCTCTTGAGCCGCGAGCGGTGCTTGGAGTAGCGCTCGCGGCTGGCGCGCGGCGCGGGCGCATCCTCCTCGTCGCGCGGGTGCTTGCGGGCGTCCCCGGCGCTATCTATGGGAGGTCTCAACAGCCCTCTTTGCTTTCTCCCCGGTTTCCGCCACACTTCTGTTTCTTCGAAATCCTTCGCAGATTTTTCAGTTTTAACTGCAAATATAAAGTACGTTCTTAATTTTATTTCGCTTATGTGATAAACTCGAGTCTGAGGCGCCAGACAGAGAGGGGCGCCGCAAGCTGGTGTAGGAGGCTCACTTGCCCCCTACTCTATCCTTACTTCTTTACTGATATTATAAATGCGAACACAGATAGTCTAGAGCCTGAGAAAGGACACAGGCTACTTTTTATCCCGGGAGTATTTTCCCTAGGGACCACGCGGGCGAAGCCGCTGGCAGAAGCTAGTTTTTAATGAAACAAACAATCTTAAGTAGGAATCTAGCAGGTAGGTCACTATGTAATAACAGCTGCCTAGGCATTTCCCAACTACATAATCATATTCGGGTCGGCTTCCAGTCAAACCGGATTTAGCAGTCTAGACATGAATAAGGCCCGCTGGCCTGGAAAAATCCTGGAAGCTTGTAAATGTACAACCTGTGCCCAAAAAGGCGACCGTGCAGACCCTGCGTATAACCGTCCGATTACCTCCATTCTATGCAAGGTTATGGAATAGGTACTGAACAGTAAGTTGCTGACCTACCTAGAAGACAATGATCTCATTAGTGACCGTCAATATAGCTTTCGCCGAGGACGGTCAACTGACGATTTTTTTGTGTCTGTCACGCACTGCTGGGGCAAAGCCATGGATAAACAGGGCGAAGCACTTGCTGTAGGTATCGCTTGAAGGCTTTGACTGGGTCTGGCACGCAAGTCTACTAAGCAAGCTTCCTGTTTATGGTATCCCAGCTGATTTTTGTATCTGGATATCAGACTTCCTTAGTAGCAGAACGCTTGATCCGAGTAGTCGTTACCGGCTGTTCCTCTGACCTCATGGCTATTGATGCCGGAGTTCCTCAGGAGTCTAGTTCTCTCTGCAACTCTTTTCCTGCTGCACATTAATGGCTTGGTATTATTCGCAGCTGACAATTAGGTTTCAGTGATATACTTGTCCAGCGCTACAACCAGCGAGAATAAAGTACGTTCCTTGAGAGAGGCCATGGTAGAGCGGACAAATTTGACCTTAAGCCTCCCAGTGGGGTGATGGTCCAGTCTGGTCTCTTTCAATGCTACCAAAACACGGGTATGTCTTTTTACCGCAAAAAGGAGTCGTTTCAAACAAACTTCTACTTTTCGGAGTACATCTGATCCTATGATTGATCGGCGCGAGCTCCTAGGCTTGGAGTTGACATCCAGTCTTAACAACGGCGCCACCATTGAGTACAAAGCACAAACTGCAGCCAAATAGCTGGGCATCCTAAATAGAGTGAAGCGATATGTAGCTTTTAACCCTTTACGCATGGAGTATTTATTTATTTGTTTATCCTTTATTTCTGGAAACTGAGGCCCATAAAAATGATACATAATTAACAAAAATACACTAATACATAAATTAATACAAAGAACTTAAAAACTACTACACACGAACTGACGGCGTCGTGTTGCGCTGCGAGGTGTCGCGTAGCCGGCCGCGGAAACACCGATACAGCGTGTGCTGTATTGGTGTTTCCGCGGCCAAAACTTTCGGCTAAAACTCTTCCTTGAGGAAGGTCACCAAATTATGACTCGGAACGCGCACCACGAACGTGGTGGAACTTGAAATTCGTGTTATGGCGCGCCTCCAACTTCTCCACCCTCAAGGTTCAGTTGGTCTTCAACCGTATGTATTTTCGTAGTGTGGTGTAAACGGGACACGTACAGCTGCGTCGTCGGTACTGCAGGTCGTAGCAGCATGTTAGATCCTGCCGGCGCTGTCCCACACTGGTTGCGATAAGTAGGCTTCCTCTTCTTTTTCTCCACCTTGATAAAGCCGTCCTCATCCCATGTGTTCTTGGGTGGATCCTGCTGTTTGTGGTCCATCACAGTGCTTTTAGTCGCGCTTGATGCTGAGCGATTCTGCTTTCCCCCTTTTGGTTTAACTGCTTGTCGTGTTATTTGCGAAACCGCAGCCACCTTTGAGATGGCTCAGCTAAATACCAACCTGCCGCGCTTGACTAGGTGGAACGCAGAGCTAGGTAGGATGATTCATAAATATTATTGTGAAACAAAAAGCAGAGAACCCAAGTAAAAACGACTAAAGAGAGAGGTTGTGATTTTTAACCGTAGTGTTAAAAATTTACAAAGATTGAGCTCGCCTAACCGACATGGGCAAGGCTGTCCATAACCGCACCGCTTGAACCGTAAAAAAATATGTCGTAGAAGCGGGTGGAATGCATCTAATCTCAGGTTTTTCGATGACCTCAGATATCTATTATGTATGTTGTGAGGGAACTTGAAACGTGGAAGTCGTTGGATTGAAAATAATACTGTAGAGCAGAAATAAAATATGAGAATCCTGGCGAAGTCGTATGGGAAGCCACTTGACCTTTGTGCGAAATTAAGAAATGTGATCATATTTGCGCAGGCCAAATATAAATCTTTGAAGGTTTTGAAGACGCTCAAGTTTACAGAGTAGTGCCTGAGTGTAATCGAGATAACTGACATCTGCGTAGTCAAGGATGGGAAGGGACTGTGCAAGCGCAGTTTTAGTGGCAATGGAAAGAAAGTTCCGCAATCGTCTAAGGGACCTGACTTAATATTGCATCTGCCAGGTCCAGTAGGTCACTAATGTTGTTTGAAACATTGAATGCAGCCTGAAGCTGAATAGTGGTTTGCTGGTCTTGGTTACAGTTTTGACTGACCGCGAGGCGCCTCCTCGTACTTGTAGTCGGGCGAGGCGGGCGCGTCGGGCGAGTGGCCGCGGTAGTCGTAGGACGGCGCAGCGGCGAGCTCGCGCGGCGCGTCGTAGTCACCCGCGCCGTACGCTGGCATTTTGGCGCCGCCGTAGTCCACGTAGCGCGCCGCTGACGCCGCCGCCGCGCACGTCAGCGCCAACAGCCACGCGCGCGCCATCGCCCGCCCGCCGACCACTCCACGCTTCACGCTCTATACTGATGACTCGGCACTGTGACTCGCTTCCAAGCACCTAAATTGCGGCATATTTTTGCAAATATAACTATAAATTTGACACTGAAGGATTAACATTTGGTTCTATTTTTCTGTGTTGACAATTTGCGGTATGGTTATATCAGCCTGTAATTTTTCTTAAAAAAAAAAAACATTTTCTCTTCTATATTATTTTTATACCAAGCACGTGCTCAAAATATTTATTACCATAATTATTAATTTTAAAAGAAACAGGAAATTAATTATCAACAGCACAGGCCGTTCAGAATGGTTTATTTCCTCAGTAATTGTCGCTACTGTCAGTTAATAATTCAATCTGACTGATGTTTTCAAAATTGTAACAAATCAAAATAATTCCAAAAAAAATACTTAAATAATATAAAAATTAAAAAAACTAATAATGTGAGACACTTTTCTCCAAAACGACGATGAAGTAAGAAAGTGATACTATGAGTGGGACCAAAAAAAATAAAAGTGAAGATGACTGTGTCTGCTTCGCGAAATCACGCACTAAGGAGAGCTGCTCGATACGGAACGTGACGCACCCGCTGGTATGACGCTTTCACACACACCTAACACCCCCAGTGACCGCACACTCACACGCACCCCTAGTAACCACACTATTACACACCCCTAGTGACGCACACTCCAAAAACCTGGTCTGTTCCAGCGGTACTATGAGTTCACCCAAGAGGAGATGAAAGCGCTGGAAGAATGCGACAGAGAGAGTTTCTACGGGCGCTGCCTTCCCTTCAGCGCGATCCTAGCAGGTCTGACGTATGCGGCCATTAAGAACGGTAACGTGACTTCCAAATTATTCTATTTAAAAACGTAAGGAGAGTTGGTAGGAGGCGCCACGAAAATTTTCATAGAAGTAAGAATTCCCAAGAAACTTTGATGAATTATGTAAATTAATTTTGGTGGTGGTTCCTTCGAATGACTTCTTACTTCTATGAATGTTTTCAGACGTGCTGCGGCCGCACAAGCACTTCGGTGTGGTGCCGAAGGTGATGACTGCCGCGTGCGTAGGCTACATGCTCGGCCGTGTGTCGTCGCTGCGCCACTACGAGGAGCGCCTGCGCGCGCTGCCCGCCAACAGCCACCTCGGCAACGTCATTCGGAAGTACCACGCTGAAAACAACCCCTCCCCTCCAACACCAGTGAAAAAATAGTGATACATATTATCACCATCAAATTATCTCGATCGTTATCAAATGAAATATTAAGTACCTAAGGGCACGACAATGCTCCTGCCAAGGACGACCAAAGGAAGCAGGGCATTTTTATCTCGTCACAAAAGTACACTGATGAGTGCTGTCAACTTCCGCTAGTACTTGCGAAAGTTTCATCATCATCATTAATAAAATAAAATATCAGCCACAACAACCAGTCCTATGCGTCTGGCATCCATCGGGTACCCGCGACCTTCACCAGGTCATCGGTCCACCTTGTGGGAGCGGTCGCCACTCTAGAACTTTTCGGTCCTATCGACCATCTGTTCTGCGAGCAATGTGGCTGCCCACTGCCACTTTTGTTTAGCAATCCTACGGGCGATGTTGGTAACTATGGTTTTGTTGCGGATATCATCATTCCTGAGTCGATCATGCAAGGGAACTCTAAGCATTGCCCTCTGCATTGCCCTTTGAGTGACTTTAAGCCTTCTGATGAGGCTCATTGTGAGCAACCAGGTTTCAGTTCCATAAGTAATCAGTGGCAACACACACTGGTCCAGAGACACAGTGATATGTGTGACGAGAAGATACCACGCAACTTCCCGAATGCTGCACAGCCGAGTCGGATTCGACGATTGACCTCTTTCTCGAAGTTAGCCCTACCTAACTGGACCGTTTGTCCCAGGCAGCCGCACTCTTCTACAACTTCGAGTGTAGAGTCTCCGATCTTGATAGGAGTGGGTGCTACATGGGTCTTGAGCAGTTCGCATCCATCCGCTGCCAGCCACCTTCTTTAAATCATCGATCCATCGTGCCGCAGGGTGTCCCACACTAAGTTTGCCCATACGCGATCTCCACTCTTACACATGTCTGCTCCATCGACCATCTGTCCGTCTACAGACATGGCCGGCCCACTTCCACTTTCAGCATGCTGATTCTACGCGCAATGTTGGTGACTTAAGTTCTCTGCGAATGACTTCGTTGCGAATTCTATCCACCAGAGAAACCCCGAGCATTGCTCTCTCCATTGCACGCTGAGCAATATTGAATTTGTGTGCCAGGCCAATGGTGAGTGTCCACGTTTCGGCTCCGTAAGTCATTATGCGTAGGACGCACTGGTTATAGACCCTAGTTTTTAGGGATTGTGGGATCGATGATTCAAAGATATCACGCTACATGGGTATTTACAATGATTTTGGTTTTGTTCATATTCATTTTCAGACCCACTCTTTCGGAAGCTCTACTGAGGTCATCGAGCATTGTACTGAGGTCCTCCGTAGTCTCAGCCATGACGAATATATCGTCGGCAAATCGAAGGTATTGAAGAATGTTGTACTCGCCATTGAAATTAATGCCAATTCTTCAGTCCAAAACCTTGGAAGACATCCTCCATTGCGGCCGTGAACAGTTTCAGAGAAATGACGTCTCACTGCCTCACACTCCGCTGCAGGTGGTTAGATTTCGAGGTCTGATCCTGAAGTTGGACTGACATGGTGGCGTTTTCGTATAAACATTTCTGCACCTCGATGTACCGGTGAGACTGAGCGACTGCAGCACAGCCCAAGTCTCGATCGAATCGAAGTTTTTCTCGTAGTCCACAAACGTCTCAGATCTTGATAGGAGTGGGTGCCACATGGGTCTTGAGCAGTTCGCATCCATCCGCTGCCAGCCACCTTCTTTAAATTATCGATCCATCGTGCCGCAGGGTGTCCCACACTACGTTTGCCCATACGCGGTCTCCACTCTCAGACATGTCTGCTCTATCGACCGTCTGTCCGTCTACAGACATGGCCGGCCCACTTCCACTTTCAGCATGCTGATTCTACGCGCAATGTCGGTGACTTAAATTCTCTGGCGAATGACTTCGTTGCGAATTCTATCCACCAGAGAAACCCCGAGCTCTGCTCTCTCTCCATTGCACGCTGAGCTACCTTGAATTTGTGTACTAGGCCTATGGTGAGTGTCCACATTTCGGCTCCGTAAGTCATTACGCGTAGGACTGGTTATAGACCCTGGTTTTAAGGGATCGTGGGATCGACGATTCAAAGATATCACGCTACATGGGTATTTACCATGATTTTGGTTTTGTCCATGTTCATTTTCAGACCCACTCTTTCGGAAGCTCTATTGAGGTCATCGAGCATTGTACTGAGGTCCTCCGAAGTCTCAGCCATGACGACTATATCGTCGGCAAATCGAAGGTATTGAAGAATGTTGTACTTGCCATTGAAATTAATGCCTAGCCTTCTTCAGTCCAAAACCTTGAAGACATCCTCCATTGCGACCGTGAAGTTTCGGAGAAATGACGTCTCACTGCCTCACACTCGGCTGCAGGTGGTTAGGTTTCGAGGTCTGATCCTGAAGTTGGACTGGCATGGTAGCGTTTTCGTATAAACATTTCAGCACCTCGATGTACCGGTGAGACTGAGCGACTGCAGCACAGCCCAAGTCTCGATCGAATCGAAGTTTTTCTCGTAGTCCACAAACGCTAAGCAGAAGCGCAGATTATATGTCTTCTGTATAACCTGCTGCAGCGTATGTATGTGGTCTACGGTGCTGAACCCTTTTTGGGTCCGGCACCCGGTAATCCGGCTTATTCGGGGAAGTCGTCAAACTTGCGCGCGAGACGGAAGTTGCGAAAGTATTTCAACTTAGTCCTGTTTTACTAAATGTTGTAAACAAAACGTCCAGTTAGGTAAAAGTTTATTATGTCGAAAATATGCCCAATTTAGAACGTACAATTAAATAAAATACCATTGTGATATTAATTTACCAACTAGTTAAAACTGTATAACCAAGTCTTTAGCTGTCACTGTTTAACTTTAATCTTATACTTAAATTTTATTGTTGGAAGAATTGTTTTCGACAATTTTCGAAGTAACATAGACTCGTGTTGTCTTGTCAGTAATTTCATCATCAAACATCAGCTACAAAGAGGAAACGGTGGATCCAAACCAAATCAGAGCTTCCATTTTTTTTATTTTATTGAAAAAATTAAGGCCCTTTGACATCGTAATTATTATTTTTTCAAAAGTATGGCGGGATAATTCTAACTTTCAAAGGGACAGAAATAAAATATAAAGTTGGTATGCCTGATGGAAATAGAAGTTAAAAATACTCACGGTGTCAAAGGAAATCATTTTAAAAGCGGGTGCTTTATTGAAATTTAATAGTTGTCGTCCATTTTTTTGTTGTAATTAACTGTAAAAGGAATGTTATGGCAAAAGAATTAATTGTCCTACAACTGTAAAGATTTGATTCTAAAAACGATCTTGAAGATTGTGCCTACGCCGTAGCGCAATGAGCTTCAAGACGCCGGGGACGGGCGCGCGTAGCCCGGCACAGACCGGCGCGGCGTAGCCCAGCGTAGCGGTGCGCCGTACGGGGTTCCGTACTCGAATGGAACCCTATAGCTAAGCCTTCAGTGTCCGTCCGTTATATCCATGCATATAAACCGTAATAACTAGGCAAACAGTTTAAATGTTCACTGCATGTGTATCTGTTGCCGCTATTTTTTTTATTTAATTAAAAATTAAAGGGATACAAGACATGTTTTTTTTTTCGGATTATAGCCTTGAACCCTTCGTGTGCAAGACCACTCTTGGCTGGTATCAATAGTAAAAAAAAACAACCCATTGTAAAATAATAAGAAAAGGGGGTTCATTATTGCCTAGTATAGAGTAGGTATGTACAATATTGTACAGAGAACATGAAAACCACAGCACATCTAGACAGAGGGTAGGTAAGTTACTTTCTGAGGCTCAGAGGGTTCTTGGTCGGTATGAAGCGAAAGGTCACACCCATTCATGGACTGACCGCGGCAGTACAGAAAAACCATTTATAATTTTCTAGTTGACCTACGCAACTTCGTCTGCGTCACAATTTTCATTACTGCTCTGCTCCTATTGGTCTTAACGTGACGATATATATAGCCTATAGCCTTCCTCGATAAATGGGCTATCCAACACTGAAAGAATGTTTCAAATCGGACCAGTAGTTCCTGAGATTAGCGCGTTCAAGCAAACACACAAACAAACATACAAATAAACTCTTCAGCTTTATATATAAGTATAGATTGTTTGGGTACCTACGATGAGGTATTAAGGGAAAGTTGATGTACCTACTTCTATTGCAAATTAAGGCGTCTATTACGCGCTCATGGAAACGTGACTTAATTCCAAAAGTCATAATTGATGGTGAGTGATGAAATTCAATCGACATTAGACTTGCTTTCTCAAATAGGTACGTACGCGACAGTATATTATAGGCTGCTTCACGGGACTCGAAAAAGGACAAGGAAGGAGACCTAGCACGAATATTATTGACGTATAGTAACGTAACGTAAAATTATACCATATCTACAATACTCGTTTCGGATCATTGATATTTTTAACCGACTTCCAAAAAAGGAGGAGGTTCTCAATTCGGTGGGTACTTTTTTGGTTTTTGTTTTTTTTTGTGTATGTACACCGATTACTCCGAGGTTTCTGATCCGATTTCTGTGATTCTTTTTTTAGTTCGATGCGGTATACTTGGCATTTGGTCCCATAAAGTAAGTCGGTGGCAAAAAACGAAATAACCAAAAACACCGACTTCCGAAATTAAAGGTCATTGGGCACCTTAGTATGGATACCATACCCATGGCGGACACAAATGAAATTAGTAGAGTGTAATGATATAAGGCTCTGATTTACTATGGCATTAGTCACATTAATGTGAGCCACGGGAATCTTAAAAAAATCAAGTGTTATAAACTGATATGAGGAATATGAATAAAATACTAGTTCATAAAAATGTTTTTATTCAATTTGATCCAAATCAAGCATAAGATCATTTAAGAAGGCAGCAGGTGCGTCTGTTGCTTCCTGATGTCTGGCCCAAGACAGATAATAAACTATGCTAGCGATATGGGCGCAGCTCCCGACAGTTCGGCGGCCGTGTATACATGAGCAGTAGTACTCTTCTATACTTTGTCGTCCGTGTTGTGTTGGGTTTAACAAAATATATGTATAGTACTGTTTCGATCGGATATGACGTGACTGGATTCGCCCTCTGATCAAAATCTTATTATCAATTAAATGTTGATGTCGATACATTTCTATTAAATAATCCCCGTTTGGTCTTATGTGCTCGTGACAATAAGACCTTGCGATTCTCAAATGGTAGGTATGAGCCCAACGTGAATAAGATCAAATCTTCATAGGTCAGCTGTGGAAAATCTTCAAAGTCTGGACTGTTTCCATCTAGAGGCACGAATGCTACTCTTTGTCTGTTCAAGTTATTTGTTGATACGTATTCTGCTAACTCATTTTCTGTATTTATATTTTGATTTATAATATCGACAAACTGATCGGCGTACATATTATCTTCATATGGCCGTCGAGAAGCGTTGATAACTGCCGCGGTTATTTTGAAATCGGTCATCATATTTCGCATCGCAACATTAAAATATGTATATCGAAATATATTAAAATCTTTCTTAAATCGTCCATTAATTGTTTTGATTACCCAACGGCACATTGTAATTAATTGAGATTTGCTAGCGTCAATTGTTGATAACTGTTCTCCTCTTCCTCTAGTTGGCGGCATGTGGGGATTATATCCACGTTCTTCAATTGCAGGGATCGAATCCCGAAAGCCACGGTCCAATAGAAACACGTCGTTAGGTCTAAGATACCAATGCCAAGCTGAATCTTCTTGCATCAGGCTGCGCATAATAGTTGCATCCGAAGTAGTCGCTGAATATGGTCCTACGACTTCTATTATATAACCGTCTGTACATACGATCAGAAAAGGCTTTACCAGGTTGCGGAATTTGTGTAGGCTGTAGGTTTTTCTTTGGAAAAGGAAATTCGCACTCTTCTGAAGGTAAATATATGTTCCGTCGAACACAAGAATAGCTGCCGGTTCAGTTTGAAAAGAAAGAAAGAAAGAAAAAGCGTTTATTTGCGCCAAGCATGACGCATACCCGCCCCCGCCGCCTTTTGTTTTGTTTTTGGAAGTCACATATTTTTTGTACAAAAGTTTCTTTTATATCCGTGTTACACATTAATTTACAAAATAATTAAACTATGTTGAACGAATAAAACTCTTAATTTTCATATAGATATCAAATTTTTAAGAAAGTAGTGTAACGTAACATGTATTTGTTTTTTTTTTTCAAAAAATTAGAAAGAAAGAAAGAAACCAAACCGACAAACCGTCTAAACGTGATGCTTTTAAAATCAGCTACTGAGCCGTATCTGCGCCTTAATGACCAACAGCGACATCCCTATTCAATGTAGGGAAGCTTTACGATTGCCTAGGGTTGTTTGGCCAAAACTTAATACGGAACATACTATGTCAATGTAAGTAGCATTATCTTATCACCAAAAGAGACGACAATGACTCAACTTCCGATGCATTTGATCGGCTACAACACTCGTGATGGACTAGGCTTGATAATCTAAGATGCTGTATGTGAAATATATTAAACCCTCATTTGTTATTTAATTATTATAAAGAGTATATTTATGCTATGGTAGGCGCCAGATAAGTGCACAAATGCGCGTGCGCGTGCGTGCGCGTGTGCGATGGTGTGCATAAATTGATTGACTTTCTTTATATCAAAAACAGAAATAAAGACAAAGCTAGTAGCGTAGCTAGCATGGGTGACACCCGGGGCGGCAAATTTTTGACATCCCACCTCGGATAGTAACTTTATGGACTGATTCTCATTCATTGAGAGAAAGCAGAACACAAGAGCGAAGGAAGATAACTCAAAAAATATTGCATCCCACCCATAGGTTTTGTTTTATTTCGATCATTCATACTTAAAAAGAAGTTAGGTACTTTATGGATGTAGAGAGGGCAGAACACAAGGGTGAGTGAAGCGAGCTCGAAAATTCATGGACCCCTTGAAAATATATTTTGATCATTCGTATCATATTGAAATAGAAGAAACCTAATGGACTGATGCAAGAAAGCTCATCAACTGAGAGAGAACAGAACACAAGAGCGAGCGAAGCGAGCTCGAATTTTTTTACACTCTACCAAGGAAGGGTTACATAACGTCGCCCGTTAAGGGGTGACACCCGACCGTGACAAAAAGTCAACGAACGAGTGTCACCCCTAAATGCAGAAAACCTGAAGAACTAAAGAAATGTTTGCACCTCATCTCAGAAGGGTTTTACTGTATTTTGATAATTCATACATAAATAGAAGTTTTTTATTTATTTATACAGAAAAGCTCAGGAAGCTAGATAGTGCAAAATGCAAGAGCGAGCGAAGCGAGCTCAAACATTTTTGCACCTTACTTCCGACAGGTTTCATTGCGTCAAACGTTGAGGGGGGCCACCCGAAAGTGACAAAAACTAGTTAACGAGCGGTCGGGTGTCACCCCTAAACGGGTGTCACCCGGTGCGGGCAGCCCCCTATTCAAGAAATTATACCAAAAATGACCATGCCCCCTTATCTCCAAAACTACTTAGCCTAAAATTTTGAAAAAAATGTAGATAATAGTTCTATAAGTACTTACCTAAAAATTACAGGAAAACCTATAAGAAGTCTGTAGTGTTAAAATAACATGTAAAAAAAATTAAATTGGTTCGGAACACTTTGAACGACTAGCAATTGGCCAGTTTTTTTAACCATTTCCCCGATTAGTTATAAATGAAAGCCGAGCGTCAGCAGAAAGAATATACCCCAAGCAATTCAGTAAATGAAGGTTGCCTACTTTCTCCTCTGCGCAACTGTGGAATTGGCAGGTATAACCAGGTAAGTAAGCGTTATTACTATACCCTCATTACCCTAATTTATTTAATCGAATTACACATCAAATGAAAGCTTATTTTATTTCCATTCCAACCGTATTCGGTTTCCTTATCAAAAAAATTTTGAATTCATACTTGTGGTAAATTTTCTGCGCGAGCGTTGAGAGTATCAGAGAAGCGCTGTGCGCGCAATTCCATTTGACAGACAAGGATAAAGCGAGTTGTTTTAAAGATTTCTCCGATCGCGATAGAGTAAATATTAAGAGGGGACTCTTGTCCCGAGCAATTTGAAAAATAGGTATTTGAAGAAACTATTGCCGATGCCGTCGCGCAAGTGCAGCAGAGGCTGATTTTACCTATAAAAACCTTGACCAAACGACGTTTTGTATTCCGCTGGTTTCTTCTTCAAAACTGGACTGATCTATAAAAATTATAAATCAAAATTTAGAGGAAGACTATATCTATGCTTCTATTATTTTCTATTTTCTTAAAAACTTATCAAAGAAGAATGGTCACGGCCCATTCAAAATAAACCCACCTCCGACAGAAATCACACATATCCTAGTTTGTTTGTCGTCTGTGAGAAATAAGTTTTTTTTTTTAATTCGTTAGCTAATACATAAATATATGGTGTAAAGTGTTCGTTCAAATGAAGTATAGAAAAGCAATTTTTCATAAACTCTCGCTAGCATAACCATCCGGAGATTAGCCGGAACAAACAGACAGACAAACGTTTTTCTTGTCTCCGTCATCAGATCCTTGTTCTCAACAACAATAAGTAGCGCTCATCAGACGGATTCAAATGAACCCAAACACGATGGTTATACTAGTATCAAGTAAGAGATCCACTATCCACCATTCTGATATCTATTATCAGATCCTTATAACCAACAACAATGAACAGTGCTCATCAAATGGATTTAAACGAGCTCAAACACGATGGCTAAACTAGTAGCCAATTAAGAGATCCACTATCCACCTTTCTGGTCTCCATCATCAGACCCTTGTTCCCAACAACAATCAGAAGGATTCAAATGAGCCCAAACACGATGGGTATAGGAGTAGTCAACTAAAAGAGCCACTACTCACCTTTATGGTTTCCATCATCACAACACACGCAACACGCTGGTCATGGCGCAAGGGGGGTCGCACCAGGAGGCGGCCGACGCTATGACACGTGGTTGCGATAGTCGTTGAGAGGATCCGGCAGTTGGGTCTCGAGGTGGCCCTACACAATTCCGAAGCCATGTGCTTTCATGGATCTCGGAACAGGCCACCATCGGGATCCCAAATAACGGCAGGAGGGGTTTACATCGGCGTCGGGTCGACGATGACGAACCTGGGTCTCGTCCTTGACAGCCGGTGGAACTTCGTCGAGCATTTCCGACGTTTGGCTACCAGACTGGGGCGGGCCGAGGCTGCCTTTAAGCGACTTCTGCCCAATCTAGGGCCTCAAAACGCCTCCTGCCGGAGGCTATAAGCGGGAGTCGTGCGGTCCATGGCCCTTTATGGGGCGCCGGTGTGGGCGCCTACTTTGAGGAAGCGTCCTGCCCGTTATCTCATCGCGTCCCAGATGGTCATGGCCTTCTGGCTGGCCCGGGGATACCGCACAGTCTCTGGCGAGGAGGCGAGCCTCCTTGCCGGGCTGTCGCCATGGGATCTGGAAGCGAGAGCCCTCGCGCTCATTTATGAATGACGCGTGAAAGCACAACGCCGTAGCGAGACTCCTCTGCCGCGGCAAATCGCAGCACGGCGGACGGAGCTCCGGCAGGATCTCATGGCGGTATGGGAGACAAGACGACTGTTGCAACCCAGCGCTGGGCACGCCACAATCCAGGCGATAAGTCCCCTCTTTGAGGAGTGGCTAGAGCGGCGCCACGGTGTCCTCATCTTCCGCTTGACGCAGGTACTCACCGGACACTGTTGTTTCGGGAGATACCTCAGTTGTGTCTAATTCGGCGAGAGGATACGCCCGGGTGTCAACACTGCGAGGACCGGCCGGAGGATACGGTGGAGCATACGGTGGTCTTCCCTGCTTGGTCGGAGCACCGCCGTTTCCCAGTCGAGGCGATCGGCGGCGGCGACCTCTCGCGTCCGGCCCTGGTTCAATCCATGGTCCGGAGCGAGGAGGCATGGGAAGCGGTCACCTCCTTCTGCGAAGCAGTAATGCTAGCGAAGGAGGAAGCCGAACGCGTGAGAGAGAGTGAAACCTCACGCCCCAGCCGCCGCAACAGAGGAAGACGCCCCGGGCATCGGGAGTCGCAGGGCGATTTCCGGCCACCGTAGGCGCGGGCCTGCGGAAGGCAAGCATTGGGTGGCTCGCTGTCCGATCAGAACCAGGCCCGGGTCGACGGCGAGTTGTGTTCCACGCGCGCATCAAAGAGATGTCAACATAGAAGAAGGGTTCTGCTAGGGCCAGTGCCTGCCAGGGTTGCGGAATTTGTTCAAAAGAGTCACCACGGCCCTGGAACGCAAAGGGCACTAGGAGGAACGCGGATGGGTTTTAGTCAGTAAGAGTTTGACGCTCCCTTCTGCTTCGCCCAGAGCGGGAGGAGTCATTTGCTGATTTCCCATCCTAAAAAAAAAGACATTACAGGCACACTTGTAAGAGTTGACAAAGAATTACTTTTCTATTCTATCTCTTAAGAAATACTCAAGCTCATATAGTAATATCAACATGTTAGCCATGGAAATCGGAAAAAAAAATACATATTTTTGCTCTATTTCAGATGACAAAAAACTACGATAGGTCTCAATTCTGTCGAACTCTGGGTCTGAAATGACCATTCTTCTTTGTCTGATAGTCGTCTGAACATGGCGGTAAAAATGGGCTGTTTTTTCGGTTTTTTGAATTGTCATTATTCTATTAATATTATTCATTGGTGTAGCAACATTATCCACAATTTTCTTCGTGGATAATGCTGCTATTGCAATGTTTTTTTTTTCAGTGGAATGCGTTTGTATGGAGAAAGGCCCCAAAGTTACCGACAAGAGACGAGGGGTCTCTTGTCGGTAACTTTTAACAGCTAAATCATTTTTTTTGCTAAAAAGTAGAAGCCGACTTCAAATCTACTTTCAATCAATAACTAAAAAGGGAGAAATAAAAGTTTTATCTTGTAAAATAATCTAAATATGAAAACTATCTTTTTGAGGTCGGTATAGCCTAAGGGTGCCTGTCCATTACAGCGGAGTGAGAGCGGAGCAGAAGAGCGGAGAAACAGAGAAATTTCAACCAATGGAATAGAATGAAATGGAATGGAATGAAAAAATATTTATTATCCATACTGTTTTTCTAAAAATATACAAAAATATAATACTAACAGTGAAAATAAAATAAAAATTGCTCGAAAAACAAACGAGATATAATTATTTTAAACAAATATATTTGTACCTCTCGCGAAAACGCTGTTTTATATGGCAGCTGTATAGACGTTATGGACTGTGACATCAAAGTTCATATCGGACTTCTCTTTCTAATTGCAATCTTTGAACCTTTATAACTTCATCGCTGATGAAGGTATTTAAAAATAATTTCATGATTGTTTACTAGAGCTAATAAGTATTTCATTTTGCAAATAAAAAAATTGCATGCTTGTTTCCTAATCCGCACCACGTGAGTCACTGACATTTTGACTGACATGATTGGTTAATATTTCTCCGTATCTCCGCTTCCGTACCACGCTGCACATCAATGGACAGGCAGCCTTAACATTTGGAATAAACTTTGTCACTTAGTAGTCGTATATCGTATGTCGGTATAACCCGTTTACCGGAGTTAGGCTGAAACCGACCTCAAAAAGATAGTTGATATATTTACTTTAAACGCTTGCAATATCAATACCAATGAAACAATAACGGCAACAGATAAGTTGATACTTTATATACGTTCTGCGGGGTGAAGGTGTAGCGTAGACCTCAAAGGTTGTCGGTACAGCCTTAGCGAAGGAGGCGAGCTACGGGGCGTAGGTAGTACCTGAATCCTGATGGACCGCACCGGTAGCCATCAGTACCATACGTTCTGCGGGGTGAAGGTGTAGCGTAGACCTCAAAGGTTGTCGGTACAGCCTTAGCGAAGGAGGCGAGCTACGGGGCGTAGGTAGTACCTGAATCCTGATGGACCGCACCGGTAGCCATCAGTACCGAAGTGAAGCACAAGATACGAATCTTCTGAACCTGTACATTCTTGGATTACTATAGCCATTAAGGTTATAGTACCGAGATGTGAAAGGAAACGGGAATGTACTACATTATTTATCCGATGAGACTTTCAATGATGAGTATACATTTAAACAGTACGAGATCGACCTGCAATCTGCGTAACGACTGTGGCTATTGCGGTCCCTAAAATTATGAAGAAACCTCGGTACTTGGCTATACAGAAAACTACCGAGTCCATTATGTTCCAACGGCCACGTGGCCAACCGGCAGAAATGGAAGTGCATCGCTGAGAGAGCAGTCCTCAGGAAAGTCGACGACCCACCGAACATTACTCCACGCACCTCATCTGCGCGACTACGACCACTCTGACAAGGAGTGTCCGAATAAGAAGACTTTATAAAATGGATGAACTTTTCTAAGCTGGATACAATAAATCGAGCAAAATTATAATGACAAAATTCATATAATATGAGTTGGTGCGCTGGTTTTTCTCGGATAATTATTATTTTTTATTTAACTTTTTTTTATTGGCAACATCATCAGTCGAATGTCAAACAAAAGTCAAAGATAAAAATAGATGTCAATCGGCAAGTCATGTCACACAACCAAAAGCAATAAAGTAATGTTCTAGCTCGTCGAGTACTGTTTAATCTGATTTTTTGACTAATGTAATTTGTCTGCTGAAAGTATGACGGACCCTAATTCGTATGGGTACATGGAGAGTGCAACTCAGCTGCCGGCGGAGCCACAGCAGCGGGCGCCGGGGCAGCCGGGGGTGCTGCCGGTAAGGTTATTTGCTTGAGACGTTGTGGTCGGAGGGAGCTGTGCGTAACCGTGGGTTTATTGGTTCAGTCGGAGTACAAGTTCGCTCCGGACGAGCTGCGCGTGCTGGGCGAGTGCAACCGGGAGAGCTTCTTCCAGCGCTCGCTGCCGCTCGGCACCACCTTCGGCCTCGGCACGTACTTCGCTGTTCAGAATGGTCAGTACCAGTCTGCTAAGTTCTTCATTGTGCTCGTCCTATATTTAATTAGAATTTAATGTTGCCTACAACCAGCTACCAGCATAACCTATAAATGTTATTATAATACCCTCTTAATGACAAAGGGACTTAATATTTGTGTAAATATTGGCAACTAAACATTTGTTTTCCAGTGCCTAAGTTTTATGCATTTTTGTGAACTGTCGCCCTAAATACCATACGCTTTTGTGTAGGTGAATTAATTTCCAGTCCTGTGTGAAAAGTAAACATTTTTAACACCGTTTTAAAACACAAGTCACTAACAAAAAGGTGTAGAATGAAATGTATAGTAAAGATACCTGTAAATATACCTACAAGACAACTTTATTATTATTACTAGTTGACCTGCGCAACTTCGTCTGCTCTGTTCCTATTTGTCTTAGGATGATGATAAATAGCCTTTAGCCTTCCTCGATAAACGGGCTATTTAACACTGAAAGAATTTTTAAATCGAACCAGTACTTCTTGCGATTAGCGCGTTCAAGCAAACAAACAAAAAACTGGCCAAGTGAGAGTGGGACTTGCGTGCGAAGGGTTCCGAAAGTTTTTTTTTTATATCATGTTAGTTTAACACTATAGACTTCTTATAGGTTTTCCTGTTATCTATAAATAAGGATCTACTATCTCCATTTTTTTTTTCAAAATTTTGGGCTCAGGAAATTCGGAGATAAGGGGGGAATGGTAACTTTTCGCCTAATTTCTTGAATAACTTCAGAACCATTTATTTTAAAATTAGGAAAAATAATATAGTTAAAACCCTCACAGTAAGCAGCCGCCCTTTCATTTGATATGTCACATAATATTGTTCAAAAAACTTTTCTTTTTAAGTTTCTAGTTTGACCCCCACACCAAAAATTTTATTATTTACTTTACGCGCCCATGTTTGGGTCACAGAAATCCATATGTGTACCAAATTTCAACAGAATCGGTCCAGTGGTTCTGGAGATAACTGGCTGTGACTGACACCCGAGTGATCCTATAAGGGTTCCGTGTTTTTTTCGGAACCCTAACAAACTCTTCAGCTTTATATATTAGTATAGATGTACTATATGTCACCGGTTAATTGCAAATTCCATATAAAATATCTTGAGAGATTGTAAACTCTCAATAAATAATTGTCAAATAATTATTGGGAACAATTTTTAAAGCATCAAAATTTCATAGTTTATAATCTCTCAAAGTCATTCCGAGAAATAGTGAACGGACATTAACCGATGACATGATTACATTCTTTCAAGATAATTTATAATCTTATGCCGTCTTATTACAAAACAATGCTTAAGTACTGGTTTAAACCAAGACTAACAAGTCTAGGATTGTTACGGTATTAACGCTAGTACCAGGTTTAAAATATGTTCCAATTACAAAATTAAGACTATTGGAGGATCAGACTATTGGAGGATCAGTTAGTACCAAAGAAAGTCCAAGGTTTAAATAATATCCACCGATAAGAAACAAAAATGGCATTCTTTCATTCGTTCATACAATCTTTATTTGAAGCAACGTTCCGTTTCTCAAAATATTTATATTTTAATAACAGTTGGAATGCTTAAATAATTAATTATCAATTCAAAAATATGTTATAAATTGTTCTTTGTTTATGATACAATATAATAAAGCGCGTCAAAAGTACAAGTTGTGCTTGTTCACAAGCACAACTTGTACTTTTGACGCGCTTCACGCTAGAGGTGTTAAGAATTTGACGCGATATTCTTAACACCTCTAGCGTGAAGTGGAGCGACGACGGCTGTTTACATTAGTCATGTTGCATCCTTTTTAATAAATAAATTACCTTTTTATTTTTATTAATTGTTATTAATATTTCTGTTACGTGGTTTGTTTCGGACAAATCCTCACGTAAAAGATCTCCAAAACGTTTTGTAAATCTATACTTATTTCTAAAATCTACGTTACTCAATTCAAAAGAATACACACTATGACGATGTCTTTAAGATCGCCAAAACTATCCAACATATCCAAATCCATCAATTCAACTCCTAATAATATCAATTTTTAACATTTTTTACATAGAAAACACAAAATATTAATCTACGCTAACCTCAAATAAATTAGTACCGAAGTTAAACTATCGTCTCGGCGACTAACTTTGGTACTATAGTTAGTTCAGGAACTAGTGATAAACTTAATTTTAAAATAACGTTTTATTTAGTCATAGTTTAAACCTAGTGTAAATCCCAGTACTAAATTTAGATCGTGTTTTGTAATAAGACGGATGGAGTTTTCCTTTTTTTCAGTTACATACATATAACAAGAAAAATTGTGGTGGTAGATTACAAACCATACTAATAACAGCAGTTTTCATCTTCAGACACAGTAACTAACTACAAAAACATAAATATAAGACAGGCCATACATAACTCTTCATAAGTCTCAGCTGAGACTAGTCATAAATGCAATTGTGTGTGAAAAATCAGTCTGAATATCAGTATTTGCGCCCATTTTTTTTGTTTTTTGCGTGTGGATATCCTCATGGATGCCCTCTGTCTTGGGACAGACAGACTGTGGTCTGTCAGACTCCTACTGATTAACAGCCTTCCTTATCTTTTGCCAGTCCTTGATGCAACAGTGTTACAATCCATTCAAAATTAATGATAATCTTATTTTTTTTTGTATAACAATCTATAGAACTACGTGCAATGTTGGATTACATTTCAGAATGCAGAGCCACCAAGTTAGAATTGGACAGAAGCAATGTGTTTCCATAAAATTGACTTATTATATTTCAATTCTAGCTAAGAATTGTATTGATGATGTATATTATTATATTATTCTGTTTAAAAAATATCACACTTGTTATTATCACACGTTATCATCTCAAGTCGACCTTATCTTACTACTAGATATAGAGTTGCCAGTTGCAAAACATAAACGCCACACCATGTCCATACATTTTCTATTTTAAAGTACTTTGCTATCGGAACCATAAGCGAATTTGTTCTGTGGTTAGATGGCATTGAGCTGGAGAAGCCAGTGCTTGCCTACTTCTTACAAAATGTAGTAGTTTCTACTTTGGCAACTCATGTACACATGTTATTTTTTATTGAGTAGCACTTGTTTGACCACAGTGTTTCGTCTTTCGCGTCAGGCCAGCCATTGTACTGGTGTTAGTTATAAACAGAATCCCGAAAAACGACAGTGAGAAAATGTTATCACCGCACAGTGTAAACAAACAGTGAATCACTATGTCTGCTATTTCTATCTTGTATTATTTATTTTTCGCTGCACTCAATGTGCCAATATCTTATTGTATAAGGGCTGTGCTGAAATTTTGGCGGACAATGAAATTTTAATAAAGATGTATTATTATTATTTTGTTGATTGATCTTAAAGCCTTGTACAGAGTGAAGAACATGCTTGCTAAGACAAGTATCAATTGCCATGGCGTCCACTGTATTGACTGTCTGAGCGAATGTGCGTGTATTATTTATATGCTTATTGTTGTTGCTGCATTGACCACAACAACAGCTCGCCATCATCTGTGGCCAAAGAAACCATTGTTTTTGCAACCAACAAAAGAACAACAAAAAAAAACATTGCAGGAAATGCTAATATTTAAATTAAATAAGTTACAATTTTATAATTTATAAATCAAACATTTTGGTATGAGATGTTATGTTAAATAACTTGTTATTGCTATAAAATTTCTCCTAGCCAATTGAATTCTCACTTGCACCACCACTGTTCTTGCTTTTATGGAAATGCATAGTATTTTTAATATAACCATCTCCTTATTGTAATAATTGCTCATGAAAGTGCCATTTGCGAATATGCTCGCTAAATGACTAATATGTATCAAGTTAAAATTAAAACAATAGCCCTGCGTATGGTTACTACTTTGTATTAATACATGTTTTGAATTCGACATGTGGCAAAAGGAGGGATATGTATTTGACCAGCATTAGCTGGTTTGTAGTGGCATTTACCACGCAGTGAGACACTATAGGCTAATTGAAAAAAGTACATATATTAGCATAAAGATAAAGTGAACCATGTTCCACAGGCAACCTGAAGCCGAACCCTCGTTTCGGGGCGTTCCCCAAGGTGACGCTGGCAGTGATGGTGGGCTACTTCATTGGCAAGCTGTCTTACCAGCAGGCCTGTGCTGAGAAACTGATGGCACTGCCGGGCAGCTACATTGGCCAACTGCTGCGCGAGCGCAAGGAAGGGAAGATCGTGGGAGGGTATGCACTTGCATTATCATCATCATCATCATCATATCCGCCAAAAGACGACCACTGCTGTACATAGGCCAAGTGTGGTGACACTTATCATCATATCAGCCGAAAGACGTCCACTGCTGGACATAGCCCTCCCCAAAAGGGGGGGGGGGGTTACCATAATTGCCACGCTTGGCTGGCGGGTTGGCGATCGCAGTGTATGGTGTTGCGTTTTACAGAGAACGCTGCTGCCCATTCTCTGGTGAGTCCCTTAGTCGCCTCTTACGACACCCACGGGAAGTGATGGGATGGTATTATTCTTTTACGGCACCATACAGCACCGGCCGACACCATACGGCGACCCTCACCAGGTCATCGGTCCACCTTGTGGGAGGCCTTCCAACGTTGTGTCTTCCGGTACGCGGTCGCCACTCTTCGGCTCCATCGACCATGCTGTTCTGTTAGCAATGTGCCGCGAAGTCGAAGAGGGGCGCGCGCTGAACAAAACTCGCCACCACCTCGGTTCTTGTATGACAGGGGGCTTCGGACATCCTCGAGTCCATCGTCTCTGGAACTCTGCCTACCTAAACTACAATGCACAAAGTTGGTCACTTACTGAACAGCAGAAGTCCAAACTCAGTTTGCCAACAGGCAATGGAGTGCAGCATGATAGGTGTTAAGCAAACAGCGCTGCATAACTTTTCTTAGCTGAAGTGGCAGAAGATAGTCACTCACTGAACGCCAGAGGGAGAGCTTGGCAATGATCGCTCAGGATAGAGAGATATGGAAAAAGCTTTTGCCCAGTAGTGTGTTTGCACGTTCACGTCTTAGAAGATGAATGAATTTGGATGAAATATGGTGCACGTTTAACCCACAACTTCTATATATATCCGTCAGGATATACAAGGTAAGGCAAGGTGTACAATTCAGTATATCCGTAGATTAGGTACTAATATTATAAATGCAAAAGTAAGTCTGTCAGTTTCATCTTTACATCTAAATCTTCCCTGGGAAAACATTCCCTTAGATAATTTCTGACTTGCATGCAAAGCCGCGAGCAGAGGCTAGTGTAACGTGTGATGCACATGAGCCTTACTCTTCATGGCATACAGATACGTTGGACGTCTTTCTTAAATGAAATAACATGTCGTGATGATGGTTTCAGACGCAACCCCATGTCGAAGTCGGGCAACACCATGCTGGGCGCGAACCCGGGCGACATCTACTCGGATGCGGGGCCCGGCAGCTCGCTGGACCTTGACACGGACCGGCCGCTCTTTAACGAGGAGGCGTACCGGCCCGGCGCGCCAGGTAACTCCTTCACCCGACAGATAGTGAGAACGCTAGATAAATCTGCGCACGGATGCGGTGGCGCTGCTTCAAATTGCAGGCCTAATTAAATAATATATTGCTAAATTTATTTAAAAATTATATACTCGAATTGTAATTGAAAGAATTAACTACCGGAGTGACCTGATAGCTTCAACCTGGGAGTCTTTAAGTCAAGAGTGACTAGGTTACTTCTAGGCAAGCGTGCTTCATATTCGACCGCATCATCGCTTACCATCAGGTGAGATAGTGATCAAACGTATGCCTATCAATAGTAAAAAAACTGGCCAAGTGCGAGTCGGACTCGCGTGCAAAGGGTTCCGAACGAATTTTATTTTTTTAACATGTTATTTTGACACTACAGTCTTCTAATAGGTTTTCCTGTAATCTTTAGGTAAAGATCTATTATCTCCACTTTTTGTTTTCATAATTTTAGGCTCAGTAGTTTCGGAGATAAGCGGGGGGATGGTCATTTTTCGTCTAAGTTCTTGAATAACTTCAAAACCATTTATTTTAAAATTATGAAAAAAATATAATTAAAACCCTCACAGTAACCCTTTCATTTGATATGTCACACGATATTGTTAAAAAAAACTTTTTATTTTAATTTTCTACTTTGACCCCCAAAAGTGACCGCCATACTAAAAATTTGATAATTTACGTAACACGTCCGTATTTGGGTCATAGAAGTCCATATGTGTACCAAATTTCAACAGAATCGGTTCAGTGGATCCTGAGAAAACTGGCTGTGACAGACGGACAGACAGACAGACACCCGAGTGATCCTATAAGGGTTCCTTTTTTTCGGAACCCTAAAAACAAGTTATAATTAGTCTACTAGATTATATTATGTAATTAACATACTTGCATAATTAACACGTTTAGTTCCGACTTCAACCGCGTGCAAATTTATCGTGCGCGCACTCTAGGAAGAAAATTGTCACACCAGCTACACGAAAACGTCAAATTTATGTCTTGCAAACTTAACCTAAAGTAAGTCATTATTGACCACGGGATATAATGAAATTCAAGACAATATTGTTTCCGTGTCAATAATGTGAACCATGAATTTGGAATTCCACAACTCGGACCTGCCCCTAGCAGCAGGGGCCTCACTACACCGCTCGCGGTGGCCAGCCACCCCACTTCATGACTTACGCACAATTTTCTTCCAGTAGGTGTGAAAAGCAAGCTTGCAAGCGCCAGGTAGTTTAGATTCTTTACTAGGAACTCGTACCAGCGTCAAAAAACGCTGTCAAGCTCTAGTTTGTTTTGTTTAGCATCTGTTTGTGCTCGCAAGTCGACAACAGCTACTAGCTTTCCAAAGAATGCGAGGTATCATAAAGCTTAAGTACTAAAACACTAACATGGTGCCGTGATGTCCTCAGCTCCTCCGGCGACGCCTGATACCTCGAACCGGGGAGCCAACCCAGAGCTTTCGTACGATGAGCTACGGCGAAGGAACAGAGATGACTACAAAGGCTCCAAACAGGACCCCTACAGGTAAACTCACTGCGTGGGGTATGCGTGACATTATTGAACTTCCATTTGGTATGCAGAAACTATAGGTGGCAGCACAAAAGCGCCAATGTAAAGTATTCTTAACCTTCAAGTTTAGAATATCATAGTCGACGCCGTGTACGTTCCCTATAGTTCTTGCACGTTTCCTTTAAGGTTGAAAACAGCTCGACCGGAAACTTTCGTAGCTCTCGAGGGCAACACACCTAATTAACTGTCTTAAATTTTTATCAAGAAATTAACACTACAGTTTATGCCCTTGTTAAGCTGACTGTCCACTGGAGCGGATAGGAAAGGAGCGAAGCGGAGCCGTGGCAATATTAATCAATGCAATTGCATAAAAACTCCGCTCTGCTTTAGTGGACAGCGATTTGCGAACGAATTAAAAGAATGATACAAAGCCGGGAAGCTGAGCGAGGCAGCGGAGCGGGGAAGCCGAGCGAGGAGATGGCAAAAAACCGGCCGCCAACCGAAATTACTCGTCGCGTGATCTCGCTAACTAGCTCTTCTCAGTCCGCAACACACTTCGCTCCGTATCAATGGACAGACACAGTCCGCAACTTCTCTCCGCATTACTCCCGCTCTCCGTTCCGTTGCCTCGATCCGCGTCAATAAACAGGCAGCCTTATTTAATAAGGCTGCCTGTTCTCTGTGTTTTCCTTACTCCTCCATGGTGTTGTCTATTTTCATTTTATGCTGAAACTTCATTGGCTTATTTGCGTAAATATTCGCCTTATTTTTTTTTTTTAATTAACTATCCCGTTGATTTTGTGCATTTTCTTTGATCCAAGTAACGCTCATATTTTGACAAACCAAGTGAAGCTTTATATACGTTGTAATTTTAGTAGTCTCACAACGGCATCCCACTTCATCAATCAAATGACTACTACAAATTCGTTAAAAAAGATATATATGAACATTTGAATTATTAAAATTTAATTAATAGATGATTGATTGATTTGATTAGATTTAATTAGTTAATTTAATTTATTATTATTTCGTCTATTTATTTTTATATACTCATATATTTTACATTTTTAAATATATCTTGAAAAAAAAACCATTAAAAATACATTTAAAAATATAAAAAATAGTAGTCCGCCGGTGTCTCGGGAGCAGGGTCCAAGCTACCGGTGGTTAGGGTTCCAGAAAAGGAACCTACTCACAATACGAGCCGTATCGAGGAGTACTGCCTTCTGTATCAAGCCCTTTACCCAACCGCGTAACGCCAACTTTGACAGGTGGTCGTCGAAGCTATTGGCCATCAGGCCATTGGTCGTAACGACAATCGGCACAATGACAGCCGAGTCCACATTCCACAAGTCGACAACCTCGTGTGCTAAGTCGAGATACTTAATTTGTTTCTCTTTCTCAGCTTTCACGAGATTCTCGTCATGTGGATTTTTTTTTTTTATTAATTATCATCATGACGTAGTTTAAAACATTCAGGATCGAGCGCAGTCCGAACCTTGTTTTCCAAGGAACGGCGCGGAAGGGAACGGTGAAATTATTTTGATACGTAAACGTTATTAACAAGCTATTTCATAATTCTAATGTATTATTATTTATGTTTATTGCACCTATTATTTTAATGACTTTTTTTGATTATCGCGCCTAGAGGAAGTACAAATGTCGGATACATTAAGACTACTAATATGGCATCGTGTATTAGCAGATGTTTGTGGCGTGTATCGCACCAATTACCACTAATAGTAATTAAAACTTTTTTTTTATCTTATTACTTTATACATATTCGATGAATTAAGCAGTTATTCTGCATACAGGTAAATGTTTCCGGAGTAACTACTTGCTTGCGTCGGACACGAAGCAATAGTGACACTGAGAGACTGGCATGCGGTACGCTAACACAATGTAAAGTGGCCACTTTTTGCTTCAACGTGCTTACAGATTTAGTAGTTAAATGGGGAATGTGCATGCCATCTAGTGTTGCACATTCAAAACTTAAAGTAAAATATACTTGACAATGATACTTCTGCGCTGTCCTATAGTTCCTGCACGCTCCGTTTAGGGGAACGTGCACGAAGTAGACTGCCATCTAGTGTTGCAATTTCGAAATTTATATGTAAAATATACTTGAAGATGACACTTCTGTGCTGCCACCTATTAGTTCTTGCACGTTCCCTATAACGAACGAAAATCGTGCAGTGTTGACAAACGTCACAATGTATACCTAGACCTTATAATTCTGCTATTTGTATAAATCTGTAAGAACTGTAATATTCGCTTGCTTGCTTCATTATTATTATTATTTTATGCTATACTCATAAATACCATTTAAGATAGTTGCTTCCAAAACTATCGCTAGTAACTATATTTCTTAGTTTTTGATGCGTAGCTGTTAAATATTACGCGACGGAAATTCAGCGTGTTAATTTTTGTATGCTAAGCCCTCCTACGCACTAGCGGTTGGCCGCGGGGCGGCTGACCGCGCGGCTAGCCGCTTTTCCAGTTTAATATGTAACCGCTAGTGATTGTACGCAGTTAACCGCCACAAAACTATTCCAACCGCTGGCCGCTCAAGCGAACCGCCTAGGCGGTTCAACCGCTAGTGCGAAGGAGGGCTTACTGTGTGTGATGTAACTAACTCAATTTTTATATATTTCTATCTTTTTAAGCTCCCGCCTTGCTTCATGCACTCGGCCCGCGCTCGCATTGTAAAAGATTAAGCAATAGCACGTCGAATTTCTGTCGCGCGTAATAGGTATTTAACAAATGTGCCTACGCTTGTCGCGTGACCGAACCATCTCACTGAGTGTTGTGAGAGCGAACTCACGAGACGCGTTGTTCTTGCACGCCTCACTCTTGCATGCATTGAACACATTGCTTTGTCTGGAGTGTTATGGTAGGCGCCAGATAAATGTGCAAAAACGGTCATTGACCCACAAACACTTAGACTTTTTTAGTATCAAAAACAGAAATAAAGACAAAGCTATCATGAATCGACTTCTATTGTGATCTTTTACGTTCTCTAGTAATGAAAAACGAGTCATAGTTTATTGTTAGGGTATCTACGAAGGGATATTACGGAAAGGTTAATGTACTTTATTGCAAGTTTATGCAAGGCCTGCAGTCTCGACATAGATAACGATCGCGTAGCGACCAAATTTGGTCCTTAAGGCCTTAAGCCCAGTACACAGTAAATTTCGAACGCGATCTACGGATCATACCATTGATTTTGACCGCGGAATGCGTACAACATTGACTGTGTACGGGTGACTATAACGAATTTGGTCGCTAGGCGATCGGTTAGTATGTTGAGACTTCCCGCCCTGGCGTCTACCATATTCTATGAACATCATACCGTGAAAACTCGAGTGATTGAGCGTTTAATCAAAAGCGTCAGGCAGGAATGACAGTTCAAATCTTGGCTTGGCTATTGGTAGTTTTTACAGAATAGCACCACTTATTCAAGCGAGTGCCATGTGACCGGTGTGACGAGCGCGCTTGTTGCAGGACGGACCTGGGCCCGCCGCCGCCGGTGCAGCGCATGCGGCCGCAGGCCCCCGCAGCGCCTACCAACAAGTATGGCGACGTCATAGAGTAGTCGTAGTCCATCGTCGCGTAGTCCACACGTCATACGTTCATAAGTACACCGTGATATTGCACAATCGCTAAGCAAGGTGCTCTCCTAGACCAAGGTTCCATTTTTAATCGTATTCAGTTGACAGTTGGAGGGACGTCAGTTGTGAGGTGCAAAAAGAATGAGTCAAATCGAATGAACTTTTACAATGTGCAGTTTTAATTGAATTTAACAACTTAAAATTTTAAAACACTCATTATATTTGTTTATAAAAACTTTATTCTTCATTATTTTCGCGTTTTCGATCACTACGCCGCCAACTATGTAGTTGTACTATGAAAATGTTAGAACTTTCAAGTCCCTGAATGCCACTGCAAGTGGAACCTTAGGCTTTAGCCAGTACTTCGCATTTTGTCTGTTATACAAACTTGCCGCTTCAATGTGTAAAACTGTTCAAGACGAAAAAAGTTAATAGTCGAGTCGCTTCATTACAATGCCTAAACCTTTTCGGAAATTAAAGACTTAGTTGAGTTTTATAAAATGGTGTTTTATTAAGCCCGCTTACACAAAACAGAGATATATTTACGGTCTTTACGGTACTTATTTTTGATGACATGGAGGACAGGGGGGGGCTGGTTAAAAATGACTAAAATTCTGCTTACGTAATACTTGAATATACGTAATACTTATAATACGGCCCCTTAATAGGAATAGAACTTCAATGAGAATTTTTAAATTGATTCTGTGGTATCGAAAGGGATTTCTTGACACTGCATTGGAGAGCACGCTAGGATCAAGCGGGCGCATTTCTTAATGGGCCACCAGAATGCTACAGGTTCGCGTCACGCAAGTTCACCTCTAAGAAGCACGTCGCAATTGATTGCGCAGGATGTCAATTTGGCAAAAAATATACGACAGCGCACGTTCTCGCGTCTCAGTCTCGCTTGCTCAATGCAATACGACGGTTATAAAAGTGTTACACGTTGTTATTGTTTTTAATTAGATCTTGTTATTGTTACTGGTTGTGTTTGATACTTGTTTATAATATAATACGTGTAAAACTGAAAAATATTCTACGAACGTAACATTTTTTTACGCGATTGCACCTGCGCGGTCGTCTCTACCTAACTTCAGACCGGCATAGAAATGTATTTAAGCGGCAAGTGTGCGTGCGCAGTGACATCCTCAAATACACGTTCGTACGCGAATCATCAGAGCTACGGGTAGGGAAGAAAGAAACGCAGCGCAGTTTGTATGTAAAAATGAAACGAGATAAGTTATATCCAAATACTTTATTTTAAAACTGAACATAACAAAACAACAATAAACTCGACAACATGACTAACATAATGTCGCACTATTGTTAATTGCATTATGTGCTCTTAACGAATTATTTATTATTATGGTACACAACGACTTAGTATTGTTTCATGGAGTGCATGCGAAGATTATATCTTAACTCACATAGGACCGCTAACGTACGATGCTTTATAGGTATACACAAGTGAACAATAGTGCGAGCGCGCTGCGCGCCCCTCGCGCTCTTTGAAATTTACTTACTATCCATAATTTATAATTAAATACACCATGAAATTACATCAGCCTACACATTCAATAAATACATACAAAATATTGTACTTATTCTATTTCAATTTTAGAAACATGATTTTATGATAATAATAAAGTACAAAGGACCAATGTAATTCCAGCGTGTTTATATTAACACTAATATGTACATCTGTATAGAACTTAGTTTCGTGGAAAAATGGAGATGATAATTGTTATATGTATCGACATTATCTTAAATTGGTTTAATCATGATTGTAACATTACGCACTAAGATAACACCAATCCTTCTACAAACTTCAAAAAAAGTTACATTTAACTACTTATTTCTAAAAAAAAAATGCACAACTACAAGTTAAAATTGACTAATTAACAAACATAACGTTATTTAAATCTATTGGTATGGTACTAACGATAACGGTATGACTGTTATATGATTTAGTTATCCTTACTTTTAGTAAGGGCGATTTATGTAAGGTGAAAAATAAATGATCTTCGTCCTAAGGGAAAGCGACGATCGCATATTCACACGATAGTCGCTTTCTTTTACAACGACGTCTTAGGCTTAGAATAGAAAATAATTGAATGCAAATAAATGTAACAGATAAACTTAAATATTCTCGATGTGAACCGAGACTAGTTGTTTGTACAATAAGGTCATTTGAAAGATATATAAGTCTAACCAGCGACGTCTCAATCGCTGAGCTTTGCATGCTGGTGTGTTGGAAGACATGCAGCCACTCGATCAGGTCAGTAAGACCAGACAAGCGAAACGTCTGTCGACCAAACAGTGTACTCTAAAGTTCTGCGCAAACGAGGGACAATCCCCGGCGTATTTTTTCGTCCTTCAAAATAGGTCCCTTACAACTGTATTGAATAACGCTCACAATGGATTAAAAGTACCGCATGCGAAAATGATGACGACATCGATAGACCGGACTAGACAAAAAGTATAGGGGAGTCCCCGAATATATAGAACTAACGTGGCTAGGCACAGCAACTCACACGGCGAACTTTAGTCCGCGTTGAGCGCACCAAGGACGAAAAAAAATATCGCACACCGTGTGCGTTGAGTTCGTGGCAAGTTCTCGGCAGACATTTTATTCACGATTCAAGCGTTCTTGGACCAAAGTCCCTCGTCAGCGCAGGCCTTTATTAGTGTGAATAAGATGCAATCATGTGGGTGCTTGCATCTCATTCACACTCTTAAAATGTCTTATAAAATAACGTTGATAAAATAATAACTTAACAATGGTTCTCATATTTGGTGGATCGCGTTACTTCGAATTCGCTCGCAGCTCCGAGTTGCTCAAAACTGCCCCGGAGCTGTGGGCCGTGACTTCACAACCCAACATAATTTCTTTCTTATTATATAACTAGCTTCTGCCAGCGGCTTCGCCCGCGTGGTCATTTCATTTAAATCGGTTCAGTAGTTTTGGCGTGAAAGCACGACAGACAGACAAGAGTTACTTTCAAACTAAAATTATTGGTTATTGTTACAAAACGTGTACTTAAATCAATTAAAAGTGGCATCAATCCGTCGTATCTTGTAATTTCATATAGGTATAACAAACCATACATTACCCGCGCAATTTCATCTGCGTCATAACCTTCCTCGATAAATGGGCTATCTAACACTAAAATATTTTTTCAATTCGAACGAACCATTCGTTCCTGAGATTAGCACGTTCAACCAAATTCTTTAGCTTTATATAAAATATATAGATACAGTATAGATGATGGGTATAACGAAATAAAATTGATTAAGAAACAACGAAAATATATAATATCTGAATGTAAATAATTATAAAACCTAACTTATTCACTGGTAATCTTGTAGCGGGTATGCTCATGTTTGTGAACAACTTTCACTTTGGAACCAATTCCGAGGGCTTAGTACGAGTTAGGTATTTAACGCACTCGATCGCGTTAATGTTCGCTGATGTCCAATTGAATGGAAAAAAAAAGGTTTTCCATTATTGTGACCAGGCACTTATTCAGTTTAAATTCCATTTGACGTTCACGCTAAATCAGCCGTACTTAACCTTTTTAGGGTTCCGTACCTCAAAAGGAAAAAACGGAACCCTTATAAGATCACTTTGTTGTCCGTTCGTCTGTCTGTCAAGACCCTTTATCTCGGGAACGCGTAGAGGTATCGAGTTAAAATTGTACTCAGGTCTACAGTCCCTTGAAGCTGTGAAAAAAACAAAGTTCTAAGTTAACGTAAAAAAAAATACGGTCGTTTCTGCCGCAAAAAAAGCATATTTCGACACTCAAGGGAATCAAAATGTATAGGGTATTTCCCGTGGACCCAGAACTATGAAATTTGGCAATTAATACCGTCTTATACTACAAATATAGGAAAATATCTGAAAACTATACATTTTTAATCAAATCATAACAAAATATAGTCTTTATTTAAAGTAATATGTACCTACAAATTTGTACGGAACCCTCGGTGGTCGAGTCCGACTCGCACTTGACCGGTTTTTATCTCTCTGGGCCACATTGCACTTCTACTATTATCATGATGGACCGCAATAACCTACAGTAAAATAAAGTCTACATTTAATAGTATCCTCATGAATTCACTTTTGAATTTGTAAAGGACCGTTTTAGTCTCGGCACATCATCAAGGAGTAAAACAGTAGAAAAGATTAATACACATTTATGTACAGTCTAAATATAGCATCAATAACTTGCATATTATTGATGCTACAGGACCACACGGAAAAGCTTGGCGGGCCACATGCGGCCCGCGGGACGCAGGTTGAGTATAGCTGCGCTAAATCGAGAACGTTAACCTTTTGACCGCTTGTGTCGCATTTATACGACACATATTTCCGTGCCCCTACCGCTCGTGTCGTATTTCTGCGACAGAGAAAATGCATGACTTTTTCTTTTTATTTTCGTCCTATTAACTGCGTGGTGCAACTAAAACCATTATTAAATAGAGATATTATTTTAAAACATTTTTCTTTTAAACGATACAACGATTGCTACAATAAATAAAGAGTATTTATTGTAGGTATTATTTTATCGATTTATAGCCGCGCGCTAGTGGCACGGCAATTGATATTTAGCCAAGCGTTCAAATAGTTAAAAATTCGCACTAAGCCCTCAGAAATGTCCAATAAAGATCAGCTGTTCCTCTAATTTGTAGTGTTTTGTGAACACTTGTAAATATTTCAGAGTTCAGCTCATATTTAAAGTTGTTATTAATATTTATTATTAAATACTTTCACCTTCTAAAGCTTTTAAATGAGAAGTATGCTCTCATAGTAACAATTTCTCAATAAATCCCATTGTATAAACAAATAATATATTGCGCTGTCCTCCACTCGCGTTCCGAGCTCAATAGTAATAACTGCATCTTGCATTTATTTCATCAAGATAAGTTCAGCGATGCTTACCGAAAACTAATTGAAAGCGTTAACTTGCCGATCAAATTAGGTAACAAAAAATTATTATGACATTAGCAATGACAATATAATGTGTAAAAGAATCGCTCTCTTTGCGATCACCGAGGTTTCCAGGGACCCTATGATGACGTGCCAATGAATCCATCATGATTAAGCTGTGAAAAAGAGATAGTGTTATGCGTCTTGTATAACTCCGTCTCCTTCCCACACCGTTATCATGATGGTTTTTAGTTGTCATAATAGGTACCCTGGTCCTCAAAAAGAAACATGCAGCTGACGCCGCGTCTGTGCTTGGGTGTGTCTTCTTTAGGGGAGAGGCCAGGGCAGGCCGGAGAAGTTGACGGGTCCGCCGAGCCCGGCGTCGGCTTCTAGCAGGCTCATGATGACGGCCATAGCGGCTTCTCCGTTGCCGTCGAGTCCGAGCGGCGGCAGCGGCGGTGAGGCGGGCGAGGGCGAGCCAGGCAGCTCGCCCGGGGCGGGCGGGGAACCGGGCGCTGCCGCCGACAGCGGCACGTTGTTGCGCACCTGGCTGTAGCCCGCCAGCTCTGCTCCCAGGATGTTGTCCACGAGCGACGCCTGCTCGTACATGACGTTGGCTTTTAGTGGCCACTGTGTGAGGGGGCCCGTATGAACATGGATAGCGAGCAACGGCTTATTGTGCAGGCAGTGTGAACAGATTGTGTAACTATTTATTTATTGGTACAAGATTTAACTAGGGGCCGGTCAAGTACTACGCTGCCCGCCCAGGTCAGACTTTTTGTAGGAATGATAAATAATCCGATTTTTCCTTAAAAACTAAAAAAGACGTGTACTTTACACTTGCAATCAGTACTTGTCATTTTTCTCCTACAAAAAATCAGTCGCCCATTATCGGACGTGGGCGAGCAGCCTTATGTAAGCAGAATTTTTCACATTTTTAACCCCCCCCCCCTGTCAGAGAGAGAAATAAAAGCTCTTACCCCCTCCTAAGCTAACGTAAGCATTGGTATAGGTAGTTTTTACTCGCGCGGGACTTATTACTTAACTACAAAACATCGCGTGAGAGTAAATCAAAATTTATTAAGATATGCAAACAAAACAAGGAAGTAAATATTGCTGACGTAATCACTGTTTTACCTCCTCGTTCACTAAGTCATCAAAAAAAAGCATAGCCCCCCAACCCCATTGGTGCTTACATAAAGCTAGAGACAAACTGGTCCCACGTATGCAACGCAATATATCTGGCCTCTTGATATTATATGAAAAACTATGCAGTAGAAACACACTTATCGTATGCAACGCAACATACGATACGATACAAAAGCGTTGCATACGTTGCGTACGTAGGACCAGTGAAACAACACAATGTGAATTGTTCCTGAAATAAATAATACTTGAAAGACCCCCGAGACAAAATTGCAAAAAGAAATTGAAGGGTACAGGCGAAAAACGAATGTCACAAAAACCAGTTTTAATTTTTCAAAGTATATGGACTTCCTTTTACGTATCCAATCTTAGATATTACTAATAGGAGCTGAAGTTTAGCCCACTGAGATTATCTTTAGGACACATATTTAGACATTCCTTCTTTTTCGCTTGTACTCTTCAATTGAAGTGGTATGGATAATAGTAGCAAGTAAAACTTAAGACATTGAGGATGAGAGCCTATCGGTTGTGTATGAGTTTTAGGTTGGTGACATACGTTCTGGTTGAAGACGGCGTCCTGCAGCAGGTCAGCAGGTAGCTCCGGCGAGAACTCTGACGAGGAGCGGCGCAGCGCCTCCTCGGCGATGGCGCTGCCGATCTTGTGCGACTCCACCTGCGACTCGATCAGCTGCTGCATCTCCACGTCGACTTCTGCAACCGCACGGGGTCATGGAGTACATCGTCATCCATCTTAACTAATATTCTAATATATAAAATCATGGAGTTTGTTACCGAACTCCTCCGAAACGGCTCGAACGATTTTCGTGAAATTTTGTGTGTATATTCGGTAGGTATGAGAATAAGTGGTAGGATATTTTTTTTTTGTTCGAGTCAGCTCGAATCTAATCTTCCAATATATAAAAATCTCATGTCAAGGTGTTTGTTACCGAACTCCTCCGAAACGGCTCGAACGATTTTCATGAAATTTTGTGTGTATATTCGGTAGGAATGAGAATAGGTGGTTGGGTATTTTTTTATATTTTTTGTATGTCAAAACAATGTTGCCGAGTCAGCTAGTTATCTAATTTATAATCATATCATATAATTATCATAAAAATCTCGTGTCACGGTGTTTATTACCGAACTCCTCCGAAACGGCTTGACCGATTTTCATAATATTTTTTTGTGGATGTTGGGTAGGTCTGAGAATAGGTCGTGGGCTATTTTGTTTATGGCAATACAACGTTTGCCCGGTCAGCTAGCATTATTCTACTAATTAATATTAATACTAACACTCGCTCCATTGTACACTTTTTCTCTGTCATCTCTGACCTAGACTAGAGTCAAGAGCAAACCCATCACTCACAAAAAAAAAAATGCAAAAGTGAGATTGTTTATTCCTTAGCTACACTAACGCCTAAATCGTTGACGCAATGTTGATGAAATCTTTGCAATAATCTATATTAAGGCTTGTATACATGCCAATGACCTTGTGCATATAAACGTAGCTAACTACTCCTCAACGCGCCACTCCGCTACCCGCATTTTTAATTTATTATAAAAAAATAACACAATTTAAAAAAAGGTAACAAAACCATATCATTTTCTTATTTATAGCAAAACAGTAGATTTTTTTTTACTTTTGTAAAAAAAAATGAAAAAGTAAAATGGTTTCATCTCAACGATTTGGAGGTGATTTAGTGTTTTTTTTTCTTATTATGTGATACCGATACATAAATTCTGGCTAAACCACATTACGTATCATATCATGTAGATTACTACCTATTTTTATCAGTTGTAATTTCTCAGTAAATGCCGACGAAAAGTTGCTTCATCTGCACGCTGTTTTAAGCATTTCTCGAGAGAGCAGCCTTACCACGAGGCGAAGCCGCGGGCAAATACTAATAACGCATTTTGCTGTGGTTAATAGCGTTTTGTTGTCTCCTTACTAAAAGGTTAGCAAAATCTATTCCTAGGACGACATTGAGATTTAGGTACGTCATCACAACAGGTATTGGTCGTAAAGTATGGTCTAATGGTAGCCATACACGCTACACCTTACAAGCTTAACAAACAGGCAAACCCTAGTGTGTATGTCATAAAACTGTACAGTGTATCTGCTAAGCTGTGGGGGCGTGGGTTATGCGTGTAAGGTTATAACCATAATGCAAACTAGTGTGTATGGCCACCATAAGGCATACAAGAGCGCGTTGCCGTTGCTAAGTACTCACTTTGCTTGTAAAGGTCGTAGGAGGCTTGCGCGGCGTCATGGCCTTCCGATACGATGGTGTTGTTGGCCACCAGGCACTCCACGTCCTTCGTCCACGGGTTCCTGCAGATTGTTCAATTACTACCTCATACAGACAAATATCTACCATTATCCAACACCTCACAGTACTGGGCTGATCAAAAAGTAATGATAATCGGTTATTTTTCTTTTTGTTCTGTAGCTTTCCTCAAGAATTGAGCTATCAAATGCAAAATGGACTGGTAGTTCCAACTTCCAGAGATTAGCATATCCAAACATACAAAAAACCTCTTCAGCCTTATTATTATTATAAAAAATATGATCCAAAATAATGATAATGCAGTACTTTTGGATCAGCTTGATATAATACCTATATCTTATTTAATTACTACCTCATACAGACAAATATCTACCATTTTACCAACACCTTATAAGAAAAACCGGTCAAGAACGAGTCTAATACCTAAGAGTCGAAAATATCACCACGTACTTTCACTTAACTAGCACGTCTTTCCATTTCCATCAAACGTAGAAAACATTTTTACACTTAGTAGATCGCTACACTAACTAAGGCATTCTTGCCGGTCCTAAGCCCGTTAAGTAGGAAGGAAATCCACAAATAAAAACAAAATCACTACGAAAAGCAAAACTAACATTTTATTAATCATCTGATAAAAGGTCAGTGAACTTTTCTTTGGCGCACTAGTATTATTGTCATTAGTAAGATTTCCGTATTCCAATGATGCTCAAAGATGAGTTAATTATCAAGCGAAATTTATGACAATAATGTAAGTGATTTTCGAAATAAAATTAGGTAAAATTATTGCTACCGGTCATTGATCCGTCGCGCCGAGCGCGCGCTTGCATTTCGTAGGTAAGACGTCGACACTCACGCACACAGCTGCATTGTCGCTGTGTGCGTAGTCGGTGATTCTGTTTGAATTAAGGGCTTAATTCTGAAATACTGTTAAATTTCAACAACAAAAAAAAGCAGCGCTTATTAGTTATTGCCCGCTACCGTACTTTCGATTGATTATTTATGTCTTTTATGACAACCTCCTGAAATTTGACGAGGATGCAAAACAACACGTTGTATATGTAAAAAAAATTGGTTGTTTGTAAAGTAGGTTTACGATCGAGATGTTTACGTGATAACGAAAACGAGAAAATCTCCATTCGTTTGTATGCCGCTAGAGTGAGAGAGACGGAAGATCGGTCCACTCACTCGAACGCTATGCCAGCCTCCGCTCGTGAGGATTCCGCTTGACAAGTTTCACGGAATGACTGGCAGCGCTCGAGATGAGACGGGAGATCGGTCCGTCTCTCTCTCGTTATACCTGCGATCGCGCTCGTGAGGTTTTGGTGTGACACAAGTTTCTGAACATGTCACCCGACTAAAACGATTTTAAAGACGTTATCACGTCAAAAAAATACATTTTTATTTCCTTCTTATTTGCAAAAGTAATTGAACAAACGTCATCTAACACTAATCTAAATTTTAAGTTAATAGCATTAGTACTTCTTGAGATATCCAGCTGTAACAGACGGACAGACTTAGTCACACCATAAGGGTTCCTTTTTACTATTTTGGTACGGAACCCTAATAATACTCTTAATTAATTATTATAAAATAAAAACCATATCTTGTTTAATGAGTACCTCATCAGAACAAAATATGGCTGACGATTATGAGTTTCTATTCATTGGACAGGGCTGTGTTACTAAGTATCTTTTTCAGGTGATGTCACTTAGGTTACTAAAAACTAGCCTCATTATTCCCGCAAGTAATGCCTGGAATAACGGGGCTCATTGTTCTAACTAGGATAGCCAGATAATGCTTGCTGGTGACTCGCTTCGTTTATCCAGAACTATTTGTTTTTTTTTTGGGACAAGGCCGCCACACTTTCCCAGCCATTGCAACTCCTGTTAGCCAGAACCAACAGTGACAACAAGTCCCGGAGAAGCGATTCAACTGTCTTGGATCCCGCAACGAAATTTATCAGACAAGTACAGCAGAGTAGGAAAAAAATTTATTATTTCCACTTCCCTCCTTATCAAGCAGGAGACAAAATAGAGCTAGGCCAGTAGGTACCAAGGGACATATACAACTGGATTAAGCGCAGTTGCCAAGCAACACGGATAATATATAGGAGACAGAATAGAGACTAGAATTCAGCACTATTGTAAACAATCAATTTGCCAAACCTTTTCCCAGCTACATTGTGGTCAGCTTCAGCTAAGTTGGGGTTGGATGCAGCTGAATACCTGACAATCAATTCTGGCATCGTCTCACCGGTGGAGTGAGCAGGAAGTGAACTCTCATTCCGTCCTGTTGACCTCACTACTTTACCTAAGCTTACAGGGTGAGAGGTTCACAGAATCGCATTGCAGTATTTTACATGGAACAATTGTCTATCTGGGGGTCTAAAAAGGCCACTTTAGCAGAATCTGAAAGCACAACACGCTACCTGTCACTGTCAAATTTTACCAAATCAACCTTGAACCTTGAATGCGTTAGCGATAAAAATGAAAATTAAATTTGACAGACTATTGTGTGACTAATATTATGATTCTAATATGATTCTGCAATCACAGGCATTAGAAATTGAAACAACAAGGTTTGAAATGAAAAACAACTATTTCCAATAAATATTTATTATTGATGCATGGTGAATATTACATGTATTATGGTATATTATAATGGCTATATATTTTCTACGTTAATCTACATCTACAATTCTACTCCTACATTAAAAATTTCTATTTTGTTTGGAATGACAAACTCAAAAACAGCTGATTTTAATTTTATTTTAACAGTAGTACTCTACTGTTAAAATTAAATTAAAATCAGCAGTTTTTTGACTATATGTTGACTATATGTGAGTATTGAATATCATAAAAGATAGTAATAAGACATTGACTATATGTGAGTATTGAATATCATAAAAGTATCCCTACGAAAAAAAACTACATTAATATAACCAGAAGAATAAAACAATATAAATCTTCCATCCATTGCACTGCGAAAACTTGAATCAAAATAATTTACAATTTAGAACACGAACATGTAGAAGTATGAAGTTTTAGCTTAATTCTATGGTATATTTCACTGTAAATGGATATTATAATATGCATATGCTGAATATTTTTTTTTTCTAATAGTATTTTAATATTATTACAATAAATACTAAATAAGATTAAAAATTCCGACATTAATAAATAACTGCTCAAGAACAGCTGCCATTGCTATCGCTATCGTTTTCCTTCGCTTTCATAACTTTCATGTTTATTGGGTATTCAAAACGGCTGATTTTAATCTATATGTTGAGTATCATGAAAGTATCCCTACGAAAACTACATTTATGTAACCAGAAGAATAAAACAATATAAATCTTCCATCCATTGCACTGCGATTGAATCAAAATAATTTACAATTTAGAACACGAACATGAAGAAGCGTGAAGTTTTAGCTTAAATCTATGATAGGTATATTTCACTGTAAATTGATATTATACTACGCATATGCTGATTTTTTTTTTCCCGCAGTATTTTGATATTATTACAATAAATACTAAATAAGATTAAAAATTCCGACATTAATAAATAACTGCTTAAGAACAGCTGCCATTGCTATCGCTATCGTTTTCCTTCGCTTTCATAACTTTCATGTTTATTGGGTATTCAAAATGAGTATATGTGAGTATTGAATATCATAAAAGTATCCCTACGAAAACTACATTTATGTAACCAGAAGAATAAAACAATATAAATCTTCCATCCATTGCACTGCGATTGAATCAAAATAATTTACAATTTAGAACACGAACGTGAAGAAGTATGAAGTTTTAGCTTAAATCTATGATAGGTATATTTCACTGTAAATTGATATTATAATACGCATATGCTGAATATTTTTTTTTTCCAATAGTATTTTGATATTATTACAATAAATACTAAATAAGATTAAAAATTCCGACATAAATAAATAACTGCTTAAGAACAGCTGCCATTGGTATCTCTATCGTTTTCCTTCGCTTTCATAACTTTCATGTTTGTTGGGTATTCAGTCATTATTATTCCTCGGCTCCATAATTCATTTATAAAGTTCATCTGATCCGATTTTCTCTTGATTTTAAGCTGTCTCACTTTGATATATTTTGGATATGCATATGTCAAAGCCAATACCGCTGAACTAAACATTTTCTTAATTACAAAAAAAGCCTGTGGATATCTGTAGGTTTCCATAGAATTTCCTGCATAATAATACAGCCTGGTTTCATTATCTTCAAAAACAATTCTAATTCCATTCCTGCGAATTAATCTTACTTTTGTTTCACTATCCACCCTCTGAGTGATAACACCATCCTTTGTCATTTCCTCAGGAGCTCCAAATACTGTCACTGCCTTCTCACAACTAGTCAGAGCTGGAGGCATTGCCGCATGCTGATAAATCTTGTGCATTTGATCTGCAGCTTCATCTATTGAGAATGCATTCTTAATTTTGTCCAAAAGATTGCCGGCCGTTCTTTTGATTTGTTCTTTGCGATCGCAAAGTAAAGTAGAATGGACTAGACCGCAGTTATCAAACAAGTCATGTGGGAAGCTTCTCCTCAGTTCAATATCTTCTGAGATAGCCTTTTTTAGGACAGTATTCATTACATTTTGAAACAAGTCACCCCAAGTATGGTTCCTATTTACACTGACAGTTACATGGAGGGAGTGCTCGCCTCCTAAAGTTGATCCACGGTAACCAAAGCCACGAGGGATATACAGAAAATTACCAGCGCATAACATTATTTCCATTATAGGATCTCCTAGTTCCCTCCTGATGTAATATTTTGTTGACGGTTCTGTAGAATGATCATCATTATCTATTGGTAACAGTTTCTTATCAGTTGGTTTATAAATCTGCCAATGTTTCTTGCCCGCTACTTGTAGTATGAATTTTTCTTCAGTATCATACTCTAGTCTTTTCTCTACTATACCAGGAGGTGTGAGATGAACTTTGGCTCCAACATAGGAATTAAAGAACTCCTGAATGGACGCTATCAACTCATGCAACTTAGGAATATAAGCTTGTGGATTCAACAATGTTACTGAACACTTTTCTTCCAAGTAGGCTTTCCAGACTGCATGTGGAAATGCTCTGCCCTTCACATTGCGTATGATATCAGATTTTTCAATAATTATAATATTCTTCGAGTACTGAATATTATTGTTTTTCAGCATTGAATCAATGATAGGGATGTTAATAAATTCTTTGTTATAATCACTTTTTTCTCTTTTAATATACAACGGTACGGTCTCCCAATAATGGTTGAAGAATCGTTCCACAGAGCAGGGTCTTATCATCCAATCAAGCGCTTTCTGCCCTACTTTGCGACTATCACTAGTTACAGGTGCGAACTCTTGTTCGATTGAGGGTGTGTTTTGATTGTTGCTAGCCGACATTACTTCACTAAAAGTTGAATTTGAATTAAATGAACGTGCAGAGAGTGTATTCTCCGGAAGGGAATACACAGAGCAGCTTACCTCATTATTACCAACCCTTCTCAAACGTTTAATTTGAGCATCCCAGAGTTCTTTGATCATTTTACGTTGCTTCTTTAAGCTGCGCCAATATGGTTTGTTGATCCTTCCCTTGGCAATTTGTCTTGATTTGGGGATCGTCTTCTTATTTGAAACCAATTGTCTCACAGTGATGGCGTACATTGGTGTATTCTCATTTTGTGGATTATTCTTATTAGGAACTAATTCAATCATATTGATGGCGGACACTGGAGTATTCTCAGTTGTCGGATTATTCTTATTTGAAACTAATTCACTCATATTGATGGCATACATTGGAGTATTCTCAGTCGGCGGATTATTCTTATTTGAAACTATTTCACTCATATTGATAGCGGACACTGGAGTATTCTCACTTCGCGGATTGCCTACACCCGTGTGGAAAATGCGTTACCTATTGATTTATATTTTTTTTTTTTTAATATTTTTTTATTCATGACCATAGATACAAGTCTTTCAGTCGGATACATCGATGGGTTTTTACAATGTAATATTACAACTAATTAACTTATATACATTTACAACATGAATTAAATTTTCTCTACTGTATTACAAATATATTTAAACAACACACTAAAATATTTCTTATTTACTAATAAATCCTGAACACTGCGGGGAACACTTCGATGTTCAGTATGTTCACTAATGTTATTGTCATTTAATTCACTCAATTCATACTCTTTGCTCAATTCGCTGACCAAAATCAAACGTTGAATGTTAAAACTTGAACAGTTTAAGATAATATGATCCAAATCAGCATCCTCTGCTCCACAATGATGACATCGGCTATTGTTAATTATGCGAAATCTGTTCAGGTGAGCTGGAGTTAAGCAATGTCCTAATCTCATGCGTGATAAAATAGTTATGAATCTTCTTGTAATATATTTGAAGTTATAGTACCAAGGTTTAATCGGTAATTCTTTTTGTATTCCAGCATACCATCTGCCTTTCGTTTCCACGGTTATGTCCCAATACTCCTTCCATAACTGTCTATTACGTTCTTGAAAAAGGCTATAGTAATCGGTGAATGGAACCTTGATTAACTGGGATCGATCTTCGTCATGGTCTGACCGGGCAGCAGTGTCAGCTACTTCATTTCCACGAATGCCACTGTGTGAAGGTACCCATACTAATTCTACTTTTGTATACTTATCAAGCAGATTTCGGATTATAAGTCTAATATTACAAATAATATAATTTAACTTAAAAGAAATATTTACATTATGTAGAGCAGACAAAACACTTCTGGAGTCTGTAACTATCAAAATATTATGTACATTGTGTACAAGACTATTTACATGCTGTAGTGCACAATAAATTGCATAGCATTCTGCAGTGAAAATGCTACACACCCTGTTTAATTTAATACATTTACTGAAATCTAATTGTGGATCATAGAAAGCTGCATTTACATTATGATCTGTTTTAGATCCATCTGTGTATATAATATAATATTCTGGTCTATTATCTTTAAACAGTAAAAAATCAAATTTATTTTTTACTACATCTAAATGGATTGAAAAGCTGTTAATAATACCATTATAAGGTATTTTGTATATAGGCCAAATATGATTTTGAACAATATCTTTTGAATTATTTTTTACTTGTTCAAATATTGTTGGCATTTCAGGTAGAGTTCCACCAACCAAAGAAGAGGCAGAGATGGCATTGGAAGCAATTGACTGTGAGATTTCAGGATGTATTGTTAGTTTCTTAAGTAAAGGATTATCATTTGACGCCATGACTTTTAATAAAAACCTCTCAGCCAACAACAACCTTCGTAAAGTCAAGGGAGGTATACATGTCTCAACCTCTAATGAATTAATAGGTGTAGAGCGCATAGCACCACAAATAAGTCTCAGTCCCATATTTTGAATTACATCTAATTTTCGTAACAAGGTGCTATTGGCATTCATGTAAGCTAAACTGCTGTAATCAAAATGGCTTCTCACTATACTTTTGTACAGCAAATCCATAACTTTGGGGTCAGAGCCCCAAAAACTGCCTGCTAAATGCCTCAATAGATTAATACCTTTCAATGCTTTGTTACTTATATATTTAATATGTTCTTCAAACTTTAATTTATCATCAATAATGACTCCTAGGAATTTATGTTGTTTAACAACAGGAATTTCTTCATTATTGTATAAAATTTTAACATTGCTATGAGTGTTTACATCTTTACTGACAATTAAAACTGAACTCTTTTCTGGACTTATTTCTAATTTAAGTTTATTATGGTAATAGCTGTATAATTGAGACAAAGCCTTATTGATATTAGACATTGCTATATCTATGTTTTGATTTATGCTGTACAAAAGCAAGTCATCTGCAAATTGCAGGATATTTACACCTGGTGTATCTACATATTTTAATATTTCAGAAGTATACAAGTTATAAAGTAAAGGAGACAAAGTTGCCCCTTGCATTGTGCCTTTGTTAACAGTCCTAGGTCCATGTAATTTATTATTATATTTCACAAATACAGTCCTATTGTTTAAAAAATTATAGAGCCATTTTAGAGTATGACCAGGTATACTAATATCATGACATACTTGAATGAGTTCTTCTATGTTTACATTGTCAAAAGCACCTTTTACATCTAAAAACACGCAAATTGCATTAGAGTGGCTTAATTTAACCTGTCTTACATCTGATAATAAAGATACAAAGCTTTCAGAGCAACTTTTACCTTTTCTGAAGCCAAACTGTATAGAAGGAATTAAGCTTTGTGATTCAACAAAATAATCTAGTCTTAACTTCAACATATTTTCAAAGAGTTTGCCCAAACAAGATGATAAAGAAATAGGTCTGTATGAAGAAGCACTATTTATAGGTTTATTAGGTTTTAAAATTGGAATGACACACTGTGTTTTCCAAGACTCGGGTATTACTAATTCATTCCATAGTTTATTATAAATATTAAGTAATGTTGTCTGTGCATTTAAATGTAATTTTTTGATTGACATATAAGGTATGTCATCCAATCCCGGTGTAGTATCTTTCCTACTCTTTAAAGATGTTTTCAACTCTTCTATAGTGAAATTGTTTTTGAGAAATACATTTACATCATTTTCTGTAGCATTTTCGAACAAATACTCAAGCCTATTGCCATCTATTTCAGTAGAATCTGCCAAGTTATCTAAAAAACGTGGAACCCACTCATCATTTATGTTTTTGTTTCGATTTGACCCAATTTTTTTAAATTTTTTAATGTATCCCCATATCCTAGAAACTGGAGTTAGCCTGTTGAAGCTACTACATAATTTACGCCAAGAAGAAGAACTTTCTTCCTTCAGAATTCTTTTCTTTTTCGCATCTAATTTTTTATACTCTATCCAGTTTTGAATGTTCGGTTGAGAAAAATAATACTTTAATGCATCTTTTGATTTTGCGACAGCATCACTACATTTTGCATTCCACCATGGTACTGGTTTTTTAATAGCTGTGTTTGCACATAATTTTCGTTTTGGAATTGTTTTGTTCCTCAAATCGTTTAATGTTTCTATAAAATGGTTATATGAATTGATAGGCGAATCGTTTATTGAGTCCAAGTGGGAAAAACAAGTTTCAGATAGGCTATAATATTCATCCCAATCTGCCTTACTATAAATATATTTCTCTTGATCCACAGGAGGTGACATGCTATACATAGATGACTGAATGTTGATCTCAAGTAAAGTTGGAAGATGATAGCTACCCATGGGATCGTCATGAACATACCAGTTACATAAATGAGCTATTGAGGAGCTAACAAGGGCAAGATCTATCGCTGAAGCATGTCTATTAGGATAAGGAACAGTTGTTGGTGATCCATCATTCAAAATACATAAGTCAAATTCATCAATTATATTATATAAACATCTACCTCTATTATTATCACTGTGGCATCCAAAGGCTATGTTATGAGCGTTAAAATCACCCATAACTATACAAGGTTTGGGTATGTTATTGATTAAGTCCTTTAACTTTGCTGAATCAAACCTGATACTGGGAGGGCTGTACACACAGAGTATTGCCATTGCTCCAAATTGTGTTTCTATAGTGATACATACATTTTGAATAGATTCTGAGAAGTGTGTATTAACTACTTTGTACTTTAAACGATGATTCACCAAAATGGCTACTCCATTATGAGAATTTATGGAATTTTTGTGGATTAAATTATATGTGGGAAAGTGTGGAATTATAGAATTAGATTTGAACCACGTCTCATTAAGAAGACAGACATCTATGTTTTTTTCAATTAATAAATTTTGTAATAGGGTCTTTTTACTCTGCAAACTTTGTATATTATACTGTAAAATGTTTAGATAATTATCCATGTTTAAATTAAATTTGATAAAAATATTTCTTTTATTTTCTTATGTGTGAGTGGCCCATCAGAGTCACTCTTGTTTCCTAATGCGACCAACGATTTGACAATTGCATTCATTATAATATCATTATTTGCTATTTGCTTAGTATCTAAAGTATCATTGATGTTTTTAGTCTTATCAGTAACTTTGGGTAGAACAGGGAAAGATTTCTCATTAAATGTAGGGGGTGAGTTCACAACAGTGGCATATGATTTCTGCTTAAGAAATTTGGCCTTTTTCTCTTCAATTTTTTGTTTCTTAATGGGACAGTCTCGTGAAATGGCAAGATGATTACCTGCGCAGTTGATGCATGTGATCTCTTCGACATCGCATTCTTTGTAGGAGTGACGACCAGCACAAGAAGAGCAATGTTGCTCGCCTCTGCAAGCCTTAGCAGAATGGTTAAATTTAAGACACTTATAACATTGCAATAATGGTGGTATGTATGCTTTGACTTCGTATCTAAATAGTTTTATATAGGCGTATTGCGGTAAAGATGTTGATGCAAAGGTGACGGCAACTGTATTGAGGGGCACTAATTTTCCCTCTTCTTTACGCATGAATCTTTTAATAGAAATAACTTCAGAGTCGCACATTATATTTTTATATATTTCCTCATTGGAGAGTTCTTTAGGCACGAACCTCAATACACCAATCCTTTCAGTCAAATACGATGGTATAAAGGCTTTAAACTTATTTTTCCAGAGGAAGTCTTCCATCTTCAGAAAATTGTTGGCTGCAGCCGCTTTTCTGAATGTTATTCCTATTTTGTGTGCATTTATTCTATGAACTCCTAAGACTCCTTTAACATTGTCAGATATTAAGCTGGTGAGTGTGATAGGATTTTTATTCCCTATCTTCTCCTGCTCTGTTGACTCGACGTATACTACGTATTCAGAATTGTTATTTTCTATAAAGAGTCTTTTATAATTAGGTTTCGTAAAAATTTTATACTTATTTGAATCAGGGCCGATTGTACGAGTATTGTTGTACTTGCGTTTCTTCTTTTCCCCCGGCTCTGGCGGCTCCTCACCGCCACTGGTGACACTCATGGTTGTTTGAGACCTTATTCGACTTTATTTATGTAATATTTCCGTACGTTTATTTAATTTTAAACTTTTGGCAAAATCAAAATTACCGCCTCGTTTGACTTCCCGCCAAAAAGTCCTATTGATTTATAGCTTTGGCAGCGTTGCCAGCACCAATTTATCGAATTCCCCGAAAATCCAAGTCATATTCCCCTTAAACTAATACCTACTAGGTTTAACAAATTTTATTACTTTAAGTTTTTTTTTCCACTAGAACAAAACAATAATGCTAAAGAATTATATTATACACAAAATTATTTTACCACAGGTGACAGCAAAGTTGCTGAAATAAAGCCAAGAACTAAACGTGTTGCAATGAAGATAATTCCACAGATAAAAAGGTTAAAAATTTAACATAGGTACAAGAAGTTAAGAGACTTACTTCTGAAACTATCGATATTCAAAATCCCCGCATTTCCTCACATAATACCCATCCCCAATCAACTTGATTTTCCCCGCAGTTTGAAGAAATCCCCACACGTTGGCAACGCTGCTGGTTATGTTATTGATTTGCCATTTTTGACACTCACGTCTTACGTTTCATTTTGCACAGGAGGTCTTAAAATTTAAAATCGGAATTCAAGTTATTAAAATAATAGTACATTCCCGTTGGATGATTCTTACATAACGTCGGTGCGCTTGCCAAATCTAATAATAATAATAACAATTTCTGGATTAAATGGTTCACAAGATCGCATGTTTGCTTGGCGTCTCAATTTCAGTCTGCCTTAGAGTCTGGGTCGCTACCCCAGTTCCTAACCACAGGAATAACCCACCTGCTCCATAAATCAGGTAGTACCGCGGAGCCTAAAAATTATAGACCGATCACATGTTTACAGACGGTCTATAAAGTTCTTACATCCATTTTGAGGGCAAAGATTAATAGTCATATTAACATCAACAACATCATATCTGCCTCTCAAAATGGGTGCAGGAATGGGTCCCGCGGTACTAAGGAGCTACTCCTCATTGATATGGCCATTAGCCAACAGGTTCGTCGTTCCCGAAAGGATCTGTCAACATGCTGGATAGACTATAAGAAGGCCTCGGTGCCTCATACATGGCTTATGAGGGTGCTAGCCGAGCCTGGTTAAAAGGATTTGAAATTCTGAGAAGTTACAATTCAGGCTACGAATGTTTTGGGTAATAACTGACAAGGATGAATGGGGAGGAAAAATTTTCCTACAATCATCAACTTCGCATTCGAAAGCCTCTGATACAGCAAAGTCATCGATGTTATTTAAAAGATCTTCAAAGTTAGCCATTGGTACGGAAGTAACATAAACGATAACACTGACGGTTTCCAAGTAAAAACGAGTTCGTTCTGACTTCTAGATTTATACTATATTAATGATACAATTGAAATCTTACTGCACTTGAAAAATAATAATCAAATTTAAAGGATTTTATCATGCTAAGTAGTATTTTTGCCAGTATAAATGCAGTTTCATGTTTGACGTTAATTCTGGAAGAATCTATAGAAAGTGAACAATGTATTTTATTTAATACTTTCCGATTTGTGAGCGGACAGTGTAAGCTAAAGTAGTCTGTGTTGTTATAGGCATTGTGATATGTATAAGTGTTTTGTAGGAGTTCTTCTTCTTACCGTGTGGGCAGCAAGGTCTAACGACCCCATACACCCTAGTGTCAGAGTTTCTAAACCGCCTCAAGGGCCTCTGACATGGTTTATTTGACGACCGCCATTTGGCGGCCGGGACCACCGGCTTATACGTGCCTTCCGAAGCACGGAATCATCTTTTTATCAGACAATCAGGTGATCCAAGCCTGCAATGTCCTAGCCAAACTGGAAACAACTTCACAAAGTATGTTTATAATGTAGGAGTTTATAATGTTTATAAGGTACAGTTTTAAGAAAAAATTACAAAAAGACATAAAAACTACATGAAAATAAAAAGATAACTTAGACACATGCAAGTTAAAAGCTAATGTAGTCATGAGACATAGTCACGCAGTTGACAGTTTCAGTGAATTGAGTGTGCTAATATTTTTAATGAGAACTTGACCATCGCCGGGTTCCTTGCGTAAATAGATGCGCCCTTGTTTTGCCCAGCAAAACTTGTAGCCATTAGTATTAGCAAATTGACGAGCTTCATAAAAGAGTTTCCTTTGGCTAGGTGGCAGATATTCAGCAACATATATTGGGGTGCAATTCCCGACGAAACCGAGCTGATTTGAATGCAGCTTCTCAGAAGCAGTTTTATTCTTGTTAAAATTTCGCGCAGCAGACAAGATCGGGCTTTTTGTTTGGACTCCTGTTAGTTCTGCTACAATGGGCTTAGACGGGACCGGGTGTCCCTGGTGCCCTGTATATGTCACGCACTTCCAATGGGCTTATTTGTGTTTGAAGAACTTCGCCAAACTTTGATAGTGTTAAAATAACATGTTAAAAATTAAATTCTTTCGGTACCCTTTGCACGCGAGTCCGACTCGCACTTGGCCAGTTATTCCTGATGAGCTTCCTATCAGCAACACAGACTCTGGCAGGGAATTCCACTCCTTAGCTGTACGCCAGTAAGTATATCAGGCTGATCCAAAACTAATCTATACTTCTATACTAATATATAAAGCTGAAGAGTTTGTTTGTTTGCTTGAACGCGCTAATCTCGGGAAATACTGGTCCGATTTGAAAAATTATTTCAGTGTTAGATGGCTCGTTTATCGAGAAAGGCTATAGGCTGTATATCATCACGCTAAGACCAATAGGAGCGGAGCAGTAGTGAAAATTGTGACACAGACGAAGTTGCGCGGGTCAGCTAGTGATATATAATTGGTTCACATTTTCTATACTAATAATAAAGCGACGCCGAGTTGCTGGCCTGTCGGTTTTCTATCGGTTGCATTTCGGGGAGAGTGCGACGGAATTGCATGATTTAATTCCGCCAAGCCCGCTCCATCATCGAACCACAAGACGAACGGCGATGCGCCACCGGTACATGGTGGACATCCCACCCACACGCACAAAACGTTTTGGGAACACATTCATAGTGCGTACAGCTAAGGAGTGGAATTCCCTGCCGGAGTCTGTGTTTCCAGATAGCTACAACCTGGGAGTATTTAAGACAAGATTGAATAGGTTGCTTCTAGGCAAGCTTGCTCCATCTTCGACTGCATCATCGCTTACCATATAGTAGAGCTAGTGGTCAAACGTATGCCTATCTATATTAAACATAAAACTGAACAGTTTTTTTTGTATGTTTGAACGAGCTAATGTCTGGAACTACCAGTCGGATTTGAAAAAATCTTTTTGCATTTGAGCCCAACACTTGAGGAAGGCTGGCTATTTAACATCACGCTAGGATCCATAGAGAATGTGCCGAAACTATAGGTGGCAGCACAGAACTGTGATTGTTAAGTATATCTAATATATAAAATTCTCGTGTCACAGTTTTCGTTGCCATACTCCTCCGAAACGGCTTGACCGATTTTGATGAAATTTTTTGTGCTTATCCGGTATCTATGAGAATCGGCCAACATCTATTTTTCATCCCCCTAAAGAGTAGGGTAGGAGTAGGGTAGGAGTAGGGTAGGAGTTATATTATAGATGAAAATTGTGACGCAGACGAAGTTGCGCGGGTCAGCTAGTTTTACCTATAAATTTCGAAATTGGAACGTTAGATGGCACAGTCTGCTTCGTGCGTTCCCATAAACGGAGCGTGCAGGAACTAAAGGTGGCAGCACAGAAGCGTCAATGTCAAGCATCCTTAACCATAAAGTTTCGAATATGCTACACTAGATGGCATAGGCAGCGCACTGCATGTTCCGTATAGGCACCGAGCAAAAAGCAAAATAACCGATATCATTACTTGTGTCAAGGAGAGGAGAGGTACTAACTTGAAAGGCTTGAAGTGCGTGTGCAGGTGCGCGAGCGAGCCGTCCTTGCGTCGGAAGGCGTAGGGCGGCGTGCGCAGCGGCTCGCGGCTAAGCAGCGCAGCCTTGTGCGCGCGGGCCACGGCGCCCAGCTCGGGCCCCGACACGTACTCGTACAAACTCGTGCCCAGCAGCTCCTGAGGCAGGAAGCCCAGCGCCAACGTCACCCTGCAACCGTTCTCACATCAATATTTAAAAAAACCGGCCAAATGCGAATCGGTCTCTCCCACGAAGGGTTCCGCACCAAAAACAAAAAAAAAATCACGTTTCTAGTATTGGAGCCCACGTCAATTTTTAATTTAACTTAAATTATTACTTGTACGTGTAGCAGCAATAGAAATACACACTAAAAATTTCAACTACCTACATATTACGGTTCTTGAGATACAGCCCGCTTACAGACAGACGGACGGACGCCGGAGGCTTAGTAATACGGTTCCGTTGGTTACCATTCGGTTACGGAACCATAATACATCAACTCCGAATTTGATTGTTATTACGTTCAATAATGACACCATGTTACACAGTCTATATACAGTATGTTTTTGACAATCGCTGCGGACCCTAAGTTACCGTTACTTTGTTAGACGAAGTGCCGAAGCCAACTCGCATTTCTAATGCAATGGGGTGTAGTAAGACAAGAAAAACCATTGTAGCAAAATCTACATCGCAACAAAAAGAACTGCAACGCCATCTATCCAACCGAGGAGCTCGTGGCTCGATAATAACAGCCACACGGGCTGATCTTCAACGTTAAGCTACGCTTGCCAAAGTTAGTCTGTGGATGGGTGACCATCTTAACATACCGAGTTTCCTCCGTGCCTCGGAAAGCACGTTAAGCCGTTGGCCCCGGCTGTCATTTCTAGATCTTTGGCAGTCGTTATGGATAGTCAGAAGCCAGTAAATCTGACCCGTCTTGCCATGAAATACCTTGACAGCCGCTTCATGTAAAATGCTGGTATTCAGCTAAATCCGGCTTGACTGGAAGCCGACCCCAAAATAGTTGGGCTAGGATGATGAACGCCATCTATCCAACCAGCAGCGAACTACTACCGAAATCTTGCATCGCGGTATCAGAGTTTACCGCGCGATTCGAACATAGGTATAAAACAGTCCGAATATCAACTATCGGGTAGTTGCCCATCGGACACAACAACCGTCTAGTTGGAGGCTCCTCGCTTTTCAATGGAGGCTTGCGGGACTTTAGTCTCTGTACCGCATACCACCAACCGACGATTATCCCTGTAGGCAATATTAAAGTATTAGAAAGATTGCATTTATTAGCCTGTCCTGTCCACTGTAGGGCAAAGATATCCCTTTCTTCGTTCAATTCGTACCGGCTTTGGGTATGTGTGAACCAATCCTGTCGATAGGCGTCAAGCTCGTCCCGACACATTCGCCAGGGTCTGCCGTGACATCGCTGGACATTTTCTAGCACCCACATTATGGTTGAATCAGCCTGTATTTCTGTTCGCTTATTATACTTGCTTATTCTTGCAAGCGATATATTGGCGGACGGGATGACAGCGCTCGAGTGACGGGCGTGCGGTGGACAAACGGCCTAAAACTCTTAATATTTGTTTTACATGTATTTTCAATTATCTTCCTTACAATACTTAGAATAGTTACCAGTCTTCAAATTCCATTAATTCCATTACTACTGTTACAGTAGTACCCAACTGATATGGCTTACCGATGTACCTGCGCTGAAGATGAATTTTCAAAGCGCGGGAAATGCTATTGACCAATCGGCACGCTCCACGCAACGCGCTTTTTTTTCCTGTACCGCTATTGGTCGGCAGCTGCCGCCATGTTAGCGCGCGTGGCATGCACGTGACTTGCGAGTGAGACGGAACTAACAGCTGCAGTATATTATGAACCTTATTGTAGTGATCTAAGGTTGATTGTAAGTTTGCTTTCTTTCGTTAATCTTCGGGGCCATACTTTCTTTTCTGTGCGAACGAAGATTCACGACGCGTCTTATCAATTGGGTACCCAATTGATAAGACGCGTCGTGATTCTTCACTTTACGACAAAATTAACGCAACCATCGCGTATTCGTGCTTTCTATTAGACCTACACCTACCGCGTTCAAGGACGAAGGAGATCTATACTCAGAATTACGATTCTGTCAACATCTCACCGTGTAAACTTAGGTGGAGTGAGCATGTAGTTAACTTCACTTCACTTCATATTCACTTCTGTGCAGTGGTCTCTGGGGGGACTGTTACTGTCAAATCGTGTTGTCATTAATTCTTAGGCTGTGTTCTGAAATATAACACAGTATACTGGCTAGTGCTCATGACGTCATGAATCGACGCCATACTGTTGAGTCGTTCCGAAATATACTGGCCAGTGCGGTGACGTCATAAATTGACATCATATTGAAAAATTCCTCGTCCTGATGCAGACACGCCCGTTTGACGTGTCTTTGACTGTCTGTTTTTGACTACTAATACGTCACATTTGACATTTTTCCCACCAGTACACTATGGTGGCACACCAATATAATATGGTGTGGAATTCATGACATCACGAGCACTGGTCAGTATACTGTTTTATATTTCGGAACACAGTCTTAATGTTTAGGTGACACGGAGTAGAAAACGCCCGTCAGGCGGTCACTAAGGTCGAAACTACGGACTTCGGGCTTGAGAGTAGCCCCTCAGGCTCTAGACAGGTGACATTCTGTTAGCGGTAGCGTGACGAAGACATTGGACAAAACGTCAAAATAGAATGGGATTGACAAATGCTTTCGAAATGACGCGTGATCAATTCTTGTTAAGACAGTGGCATTCGCCAACAGGATTGCAGTTCGTCTAGTGCCTCTGGTGCCTTATGTAGTGGAGTTTTACCTCTGATCGACGAAGAGGAACTTGCCGTCGGGTGCGTGGCGCGACACGTACTGCAGCTGGCGCGTGGGGATCTCGGGCGCCGGAGCGGGCTCGGGCGCCAGGTCGGGCAGCGCGCGCCCCACCGCCACCAGGCACGACATGCTGCCGGCGTCCGCGTCGTCCGTCGCCTCCGATGAGCCCGCCTCCGACATCTCTGCGGGCGCCCACGACTTTAGATAGCCTGGAATGAAAATTGGAAATTTGGTTGTTTATTCTTTCTGCAAGATAAACTTCGTCATTAGTAGAAGTTTACTAAATAATATTACCTTATCTTCCTAAAACGAGCAAGCGTTTTTGGGAGAATGTCTTATGTTATTTGAAGGTGTTTAAATTACATAAGACATTCTTCCTAAAACGTAAAATGGGGAAAAAACAAGGAATGTGACATTAAATTCATTTGACTTTTATTTTTTTACTGGCTTAAATAATCACCAAAGCTTCTTTGTACATAAAAATAATCTAAGTGAGGTAAACTTGATCTTATTTTTGTGGTATCTAAGATTAGAAACGTAAAAGAAAATCTCACTTTGAAAAATTTAAATTATACAAAAACTGGTTTTTGTGATATCTCTTGTTTGGCCCCTGTACCCTTCATTTTCGACGTTCAGATAGACAGTGCTGATTCTTGGCCTAATAAGTATTTAATAGGTGAAAGCGGCTCACCGGTACACTGCACGACGCAATACTTCTTCTCGTTCGACTTTTTGCGCAACTTGGCGGTGGGCTCGGGGTCCTCCTTGATGGGCGCCGGCTCAGGCGCCGCGTCGGGCGCCACCTTGCACTTGATGCGGCAGAAGAACGAGCGCCGGGCGCCGGGGCAGAGACGAGAGGCGCCTGCCTGCACGTCCGCCTTCACCGGTAACATGGCTACGAGAGAAGACAGGTGTCAGTAGACGTGCTATATAGCATGTTCACAGCAATTTTACCTTTGAATTTGCATGACAGTGATCTTTATCATTAGTATCATTTAGTTAAAAAACCGGCCAAGCGCGAGTTGGGCTCGTACATAAATCCCGACAGCGGAATAATGTGCTAAATCGTGGAAGCAGTAGTTATTATGAAAGGCGTTATAGTATATTGTTATCTTAGTGCTGAAAGTACCTAATTGATTTAGCCCTGAGACGGCGTTTGGCGCCCGAAAGTAGTGAGGACGCCAATAATTCGAGGGACTAAATAAGTCTTTCACCCGAGGTAAACAATGTACTATTTCCCGTCACTCGGTGTTTTTAATGTTGTATTTATATTTTCAGAGTTCCGTACGTCTGTATGAAAAAAATAGTGAAAATGTATATAGCTTATGTCACCCGTAACGTTTTTACGAATCATTTGATACCTCATTCATCAGAATCGGTACTTACAGTAGTTTAGGCGCAAGAGTGGAACATACATACATAGGCAGCTATAATCATAACCCTTCCTTACACAGCTTTGCTGTGGACGGGTAAATAGTAAGAAACAAGTAGGTGCTTACTCTTAGCATCGATGAGTCTTTCGCGCGGGCTGAGGTCAGACGAGGACAGCTGCTCCTTCACCTTGGCCACGTCCTTGGGGTGCAGGATGTCGAACAGGCTCTGACCGAGCAACTCGGTCTGTGGACAACGCGCCTCTTGCATTACAAGTCACGTGGACAAGACAACTGTCCACACGAACAAGGAGATTATAGCTTATTATGCTCACAGTAAAGATGAAGGGGAGTCGCTTGTCGCTGTGTGGTCATTTGAAGAGAAGAGACGAAACGCATGGCACTATAAAATTATGAATATAAATGTGGATGAATGGAGAGGGAGAGGGAGGCCAAAGAAACGGTGGACGGATTGTTTGTAGAGTGATATGAGAGAGAAACCCGTGATAGGACGGAATAGAGGAAGTAACATGAGATAAGGGCAGAAAGACGATGATGCTCATGCTAAGCCCAGCACAATATAATGTTTCCATCGCTTGTTTTTATCGCAACACACGATAGCAACATAAAACACATCAACGATGACAGAGCGCTAGCTATAAAATACAAAGTGTGATGATCGCTGAACGTGACGTAGAGGAAACATGCGGTATTATCTAGGTATAGCTTAGCATTATAATACAAACTGTAAATCTAAGTAAATATTGCACAGCGGTTGTAAACATAATGGTGGTGAAATTAAAAATAAAACACACACACAGATGCACGACACATGGCAACAAAAGTGATTCGCTGATACAAATTGAGATACATACAGCAACATGTTTCGCGTAGAGACTGATGCAGCGCAACGCAGCACCGCGATTCTATCTGACCGTGAATACTGTGCTGAAGTGAACACAAAATCTTAAGCTGAAATTTTAGGTGAGGTAAACCATCAACCATGTTGGAATGACATCACACTTCCTCTAAGTATTCACGGTGAGATTTTACAGAATCGACCGACGGCTTTCAAACCATCAAATCAAAGAGTAATGACAGTTCAGATGAGAGAGATGTTTGCAGAATCAAACAGAGCACGAGCAGACGCAGCCTACAGGCGGCCCGCACGCGCACCGCACTTGTGGAGGACGCAGCAGCCACCAACCTGATCGTATTGCAGCATCTGCTTGACGGAAGCGGAGACGTAGAGCAGGCGGCCGCGGTCGCAGCCCACCACCAGCAGGAAGCAGTCGTGCGCCGCGTGCAGGATGAGCTGGTTGAGCTCGCGCTCGGACAGGAAGGCGGGCCGCGGCCGCGCCGACAGCGGGCAGGCGCTGAGCGCGCCGCGCACGGAGCGCAGGTGCTGCACGGCCATGCGTAGCACCGTCAGCTTGTCCAGCTTGCGCGCCATGGCGCCGCACATGGGGATCATGGCGCTCAGCTCCGAGATGTACGTGTTCATCTTGTCGCGCCGACGCTTCTCGATCTCGCTGTGGTTTTGCCTGTAATCGACAAGTCGACAAACTTTACACAACTTATAGTAAAGTGACAACCTGTCGTATACTCTCCACTTTTGACAACTGGTAGGATACTCTCCAGCTATATACAGGGTGAATTTTTAAAGTGTGCCTTCATGGCCAAATCCGAAACTATGAGGAATATCAAAAAACACTGAAAGGAGTCTCGAGCCCGATTTTGATAAAAACTAAAACTGCATCAAACTGGATTTGTGAAATATCGTTGTTCCTACCCAGGAATCGAACCAGTTGATTTTGAAAAAAAAAACACACCCTGTATTATTACACCATCCGAAAGTGTAGCTTATAAGGATCAAGTTCTGCGAAGTAATAACACATGGAAACAAAGTACGTGATGCACAAGTTGTAAAGGTGATCTGTCAGCTACTGAAAAAACTACTATTGCTATAGCATAGTACTTTAGTATTTTATAACAGATTTTGACATAAGTGGCAAGGGCACAACATATAACACCGATGGTGCAGGTACGCAAACATAAGTACATACACACGCATCACATCAAAGGACAGAATGCTGACTTACTTCTTGTCGGGCAGGGTGCGCGTGGAGTGTGCGTCGTCGCCGCCATCGTCATCGTAGGCGCTGGCCGTGCCGCTGCAACCACAACCACAAACAAGGGTTACTCAATGTTATACACCACCAGTGGTGGGCTACACCAACCTGTCGTGCTTATCAACAATACGATTCTGTAAAAATCTCAGCATGAGCTTAGACGGAGTTATCGTGACGTGAACTGTCATTCCAGTTTGATTATGTGGATTGACAGCTTACTTTAAGTTCACTACGTCACCTCTCATCGTAAAAAAAACTTAAGATCGGTAACTCTTGGGTCTTTCTCCGTACAAACGCATTCCGCTGTTTTCTTCGTGGCTAATGCTGCTAGAGCAATGGTTTTTTTTTTCCAAAAAATCTAGATCGAGTTAATACGTGTCTTTATCATTTTCTTTCTTCCAAAGCAATCATCGCCGTAAGGTTGCCTGCTTGTCGGTCTTCTACAGATTGTACTTCGGTGAGTCTGCCCATGAACTCCACGACCTCATTCCACCGGCCCCCTTCTACCATTGGACATCCAGACGCACTGCATCTTACCATCCCTGCCTTGTTGCTATTCGACCAATTCGCACTAAGCGTTTCCAAACGTCTTTTATAATGCGCACAGCAAAGGAGTGGAACTCTCTGCCTGCGTCTGTGTTTCCAAACACTTACAACCCTAATCTCTTCAAAGTTAGATTGAACAGGCTCCTGCTGGTTAAGTTCGCTCCATCGTAGACTATGTCTCTGTCATCTCTGACCTAGACTAGACTCAAGAGCAAACCCATCACAGATAAAAAAAAGAAACAAAATTACTTAAAGAATTACGACAATCCAAAAACCCGAAAAAGCATCCCGTTTTTACCGCCATGTTCAGATGACTGTCAGACAAATTTGATAAGTTTTTAACAAAATAGAAAATAATAGAAGCATAGATAAATAGTCTACCTCTTAATTGGTACTTATATTATTTTTTTAGATTAGTCCCGTTTTGAAGAAGAAAACAGAGGAATACAAAACGTCTTTTGGTCAAGGTTTTTATAGGTAAAATCAGCATGCGCAAGTCCGATCCTGCATGGAGTATTGTAGCCACCTTTGGGATGGCTCAGCTAAGTATCAGCTTGCCGCGCTTGACTCGGTGGAACGCAGAGCTAAGAGGCTCATCGGTGACGAAAAACTGGTGGATGCCAAGCTACATAGCTTGGCTCATCGCCGTAAGGTTGCCTGCTTGTCGGTCTTCTACAGATTGTACTTCGGTGAGTGTGCCCAAGAACTCCACGACCTCATCCCACCGGCCCCCTTCTACCATCGGACATCCAGACGCACTGCATCATACCATCCCTACCTTGTTGCTATTCCACCAATTCGCACTAAGCGTTTCCAAACGTCTTTAATAAAGCGCACAGCAAAGGAGTGGAACTCTCTACCTGCGTCTGTGTTTCCAAACGCTTACAACCCTAATCTCTTCAAAGTTAGAGTGAACAGGCTCCTTCTGGGTAAGCTCGCTCCATCGTAGACTTTGTCTCGGTCATCTCTGACCTAGACTAGAGTCGAGAGCAAACCCATCACAAATAAAAATAAAAAAAAGCATGAGCTGCAGTTGTCGCTTTCGCACTTTACTTGGTATGGCGCAGTGCGACGCATCGGCAATAGTTTCTTCAAATACCTGTTTTACCGACTAGAGTCCCCTCTTCAGTGTAGTGAGCTGTCTATTCCAAGCTTCATGTGGAATGACAGAAGTGCTGTTCTGTGAACAACTGGACTAGTCCCCGTCAACATCTAACCATGTAAACATAGGTGGAGTGAGCATGTGAAGTGAACTGTCAATCCATAGATGAACATCATCCCCACCACCCGACTACTTGCAACCCCAGGAACATCTGCCACCTAGACGTGATCTGCAGTGGCCTAATTGGAAGGTACTGAACCGGTTGCGTACCTAGGTAGGCCGCTGCAAACACAATCTGGCGAAATGGGTATTCATAGGCCCGTCGGATACTCAACGTGAATGCGGTGCTCCTCTTCAGAACATCAGCCACACGTTGGAATGCTCCAAAAAAAAAAATCTAAGAAATTAACCATCGATTCGAAAAGAAGAAGATGAAGAAGAAGCTTTATTTATATTCCACATTAAAGCAATAGATCGATAGTTCACAAGTTTCAAATTTATTTGTTTAAGTTGTTAATTAACAAGTAAGCTAAAACTTTAGTTAACAACTAAAAAATAAATTAGAACCTTTTTTTTTTAAAGTTTTCATACATCTTTTTAACTACAGTCGCTAGCGAGTATAGATTAATAAAACTCATGGTAGACGTATAGATAGGTAATCCGATTATTCAGTGCGTGACAACAATAGTACACTATAAACCGGCCGTGCCTAAAAAATATAGTTATAACTAGCCCGCGTAAGCCCCAACATTTTTGTAACAGGTCAGCTGAACAAGTTGATTAAAACCTGCACTACTTTATCTGCCGTGTCGCTTTTGTTCAGCGGTTCGCTTTTCATTACAAGTATTATTAAAAGTACCCTCATGATTCCGTATGAGGTTACCATTTAAAATTAATGGTAACCTTCCTTTGTCGAATTGCTGGATTGCATAAAAAAAAAACAGTTAACAAACTCTTTTCAAACAGTCTGATGCAGTTGGTGGCGAGGCGCCAAATCTGTGATTGATTGGTAAAAAAGATGTTACCTACATACATTTTTCATGCAAGACACATGCTGTCATACTATAATAACTTGATAAGTGACTTGTTGGGAAGTTTATTGTGTTTTTGTGGAGTCGGGTTTTTTTCAACAAGACAACCTTTTATATAAAAGGTACCTAAGTAAGCGGTTAATCGATCTGTCGCAGGGAAATGATGAAAACAGGTATTTGATCTAATGCTTAAGGTAGATAATTCTATTGACGGGAAGATGTTGAAATAATTTTGCGGTTCGATTTCCTTAAGAGGCCTATTACAATTTGACTGTATTTTTTGCGTAAAATGGCCAACTTTGGCTTTCTTATTCTTAGAAACTGAAATATTTACACAACTTTGGCTTATTGGGTAGTTGAGAATAGTTATTAGTACAGTTTATAGCGGCCTTACTTTTCGCATTTATCTCTTATCTATTTATAAAAAGCGAAAATTCCGAAGTAAGTTTCTCATGAAAAGCGCGACGGCACTTATTCGAGCTCGTGGATTGAACTACTGTAGGTACTAACCAAATGAACTGAAAAATATATCATAATATTTCTTATATAGTTGTTTAGTTCATATCGGCTTCAGATTTGAAATAAGAATTGAATATCAGTAAAAAACCCATTCAAATCCATAAAAACTACTAAAACGCTCAGAATGAACTGTTTTCTCCATTAAACATTAATATTATTACGTAAAATTTCTACGAAAATAAACAATACTTCATAAGAAATGAAAATTTAATAAATATTCATTCAATCAATTAATTGTAAACCCTAAAATAAACTTAATTGCAACTGATTTCTACATAATACGATGAGTCCGCAGTTTTGTGAGTGAAAACGCAAGTTTGTGATAGAAATTAATTAAATTAATTACTACCATTTAGCGACATACATATCTACTCCTTAGATTTCATACTGCTAGATATCTTACATAGTCGCATTCAGCGAGTGCATATTTGGACCTCACTCACATTAGTTCAAAGCAGTCTGAGATTTTAAACAAATAACATTATATACACACAGTTTGAGAAACTTAAATTTAGTAATCAGTGACGAATGTTGACAAGTAGTTTTCGTCACGTGCCCGAAATCTTTCACACTTGACCTGACTTGTGTGCCGACCCCCACGGGGCGCGAACTTTGATTATGTCTTAATTACTGATGCTACCCTATGCCTCGTCACCATCTACTAGAAGTCTTACAATCTTTTGATGAATAGATGATTTTCATGTGTTCGCATGTACCAATTCGCACTAAGCGTTTCCAAACGTCTTTTATAATGCGCACGGCAAAGGACTATGTTGCCGAACACTTTCAACCCTCTTCAAATTTATACTGAATATGTTTTTTCTGGGTAAGCTGTCTCCATCGTCGAGTTTGTCTCTGTCACCTCTGACCTAGACTAGAGTCAAGAGCAAACCCATATCAAACAAAAAACAAGTGTTCTGATGAGTTGTCCAGTCTCGAATCAACACTGAAGACTTTATTGAAGTGCATTGGAAAATATTAGGTAACTTCGGAGACAGTGCGCATTTTTCTTCCATGTTCCAGTAGCGTTAATAGAACATCTTTCGGGAAAAGTATTAGATATTGGCTAGTTTTGCAGAACTTGCATCACCGTTGTTAAATTTCAAATTGCGTTGTTGCCGCGCGGCCGCGTGTTTATTATCTGTATGGATTAACAAAGCAGCGTGGCAGCAGCGCTGCAGTCGCGCTGCTGCCGCGCGGCACTTTGTGACAAATTTGAAGGCATCGAAAAGTCTGAGTTTGATTACTTTTGAATTTCTTGTACGAAACATGGTAAAACAAAATATACGTGTCTATTTATTTTTAAGCGACTGCAAAAAAAGGAGGAAGTTCTCAATTCGGTTGTATTTTTTTATATGAATAAATGCGCACTGCCTCTAATTTAACCCTGTATGAAAATTGGAATGAGCTTCAAGTGCGACGGTGCGACGTGTGTAAGCTCCAGGTGTGACGCGACACTTCGCGACGTCGCCGTCGCACTGTTCGTAGACGAATGAAAAGCCTTAGAGCCTATGCACACGGCGTATATTTAACGCGCCGACGATGCACGTTTTGCGAACGCGCGGTCGCGACGCTGTAGATGACAAAAAAGCAGATTGTCGAATTTGTATCGATTCAAACGCGCATACAAACGCGTTCCAAGCTCTCTGTATCGCGTTTGTTTATGAATTAATTGTCGGAGAAAGGACCGTGCCGTTCGGCCTGACCGGCACGCATTTGTAATAATATCGCTGTGCAGCGCGTCTGTATCGCAGTATCAGCGCGTTTGTATCGATACAAATGAGTGTTTACAGCGCCACCAAAAATTTTCCACGTGTGCAAAGGTTTACTGTCTGTATCTGAACTTCGTTTAAAGCGCCTTAGCACGCTTAGTATGCGCGTTGTCGGCGCGTTTAAAAAACGCCTTGTGCATAGGCCCTTTTATATCAGAATTGTAAGGTTCGATTTAACTCTTTGGTCACAGTTGGTTTCTTCGGGCATGTCTCGTCTGTTGCTAGGCGACCGCGCTCCCGCCTAATTGGCCATATTGTACATAAGGTCAAAGGGTAAGTTCGGAAAGTTACGCGACTGCCCCTTACTCTGCCCTTGTTCCACTGTTTTAATTTGGATTTTCAAGTCAGAGCATCACAATCGTAGCGTACGGTACAATCTTCAAGTTTATGAAGTACAGCAATGGTATGGGAACAGTTCCTCGAAGCATATGCTAGACTCTGACATTGACATTGATACATTTTGCTACTATTATTACCAAGAGCTATGCTTATTTTATAAGTTATATCTGCTCTGTAAAAAGATTTTACATTTGCTCTTAAGAGGGGACTCTAGTCCCGAGGAATTTGAAAAATAGGTATTTGAAGAGACTTTTGCCGATGCCGTCGCGCTGCGCCCTATCAAGTAAAGTGCGAAAGCGCAACTGCAGCAGAGGCTGATCTTACCTCTAAAAACCTTGACCAAAAGACGTTTTGAAATCCGATGTTTTCTTCTTAAAACCTGGACTGATCTATAAAATTATATAATATATCAAACTTTAGAGGAAGACTATATCTATGCTTCTATTATTTTCTATTTTGTTAAAATAGAAAATATGCGAATGTAAATACGCTATGTTCCGACGACTATCAAATTTGTCTGATAGCCATCGGAACATAGCGGTAAAATCGGGCTGATTTTTCGTGTTTTTGAATTATGTTTTAGAAAAAAGAAAATGATAGAGGCACGTAATAATTCAATCTAGATTTTTTGGAAGAAAATTTATGCTCTAGCAGCATTATCTACGAAGAAAACAGCGGAATGCGTTTGTATGGAGCAAGGCCCAAGAGTTACCGACTAGAGTCTCCTTTTAAGCAGTCGCATTATCAGTCGCATTATCTTCTATGTTTAAAACTCAGGGCAATATTATTTAAGTGACTTTCACTTAAATAATATGGCCTTCCTCTTTGCAGTGCATTTGATTTTCCACAGTTAGGAAGACATTTATCATCATCAGATAAGGTTTCATCGAAGTTCAATGTATTATCAATAATATCAGAAATTATTTAATTATAAATCTTAGCATAACAAAAAGTACGAGGAATAGTACGGGATGGGAAAATTGCCCAATTTAAATCAGAATTTCTGAACCGTATTGAGTAATTTCATGCGCATGCACCCTCGATTCCGATACAAATTTCTCTACCATTCGCAAAACTTTATTCAATTCTTAAATATAAAAAAACTGGGCCAAGTGCGAGTCGGACTCGCGTGCAAAGGGTTCAGAACGAATTTAATTTCTTTTACATGTTATTTTAACACTACAGACTTCTAATAATATTAGTAGTTCTAATAATAGTTTTCCTGTAGTCTTTAGGTAAAGATCTATTATCTCCATTTTTTTCAAAATTTTAAGATCGGTAGTTTCGGAGATAATGGGGGAATGGTCATTTTTCGTCTAATTTCTTGAATAACTTCGAAACTATTTATTTTAAAATTATGAAAAAATATATTTAAAACCCTCACAGTAAGCCCTTTCATTTGATATGTCAAACAACAATTTTCAAAAAAAAAAAAATTTTTATATTTTCTAGTTTGACCCCCAAAAGTGACCCCATACTAAAAAAATTATGATTTACGTAACGCGTTCGTGTTTAGGTCATAGAAGTCCATATGTGTACCAAATTTCAACAGAATCGGTTCGGTGGATCCGGAGAAAACTGGCTGTGACGGACGGACAGACAGACAGACAGACTGACAGACACCCGAGTGATCCTATAAGGGTCCCGTTTTTTTTTCGGAACCCTAAAAAGAAGCATTAAGTAACAAAAATATGTACATAATATCTGACAGCAAATAAAATTAATTATCAACGACAACCTTTTACGAGTACTATTTTGTAACCTGAAGCAGATAAACCACGGCATGCAAGGTATCGTTTTAAATCGCGGACAAGAAGATCTTGAATTGTTGTAAATTTCAATTTTGCTCCAGGTAAATCATGTTCCGTTAATACTATTTTTACTATGTAAGTTTAACATTACTGACATAGGGAAATCAAAACACGTGTACCCCCACTAGTGCTGCCTCTGGCGGATCTTTTTTAAATCTTCAGAGGAAACTGGCTAATAAGATTATCGAAATGCCAAAATACAAGGGATTGGTCACGTGATATTTCGACAGCGTTTGTCAATTCCATACATTTTTGACGTTTTGACAATCGCTTTCGACACGCTCCCGCTGACAGAGCGTCACGAGTCTAGAGCCTCAGGGCCAAACTCAAACTGTGCATCTTACAACTTAACATATTAAGTCACTCTTGTTTGACTGAATATGTTAAGTTGTACGATGTATGTATATAATCTCTGCAAATAAAATGAATTATCAACGACAACTAACCTTTTTACGAGTACATTTTTGTAACCTGAAGCAGGTAAACCACGGCATGCAAGTTATCGTTCTAAATCGCGGACAAGACTCGAATTTTTGCAAATTTCAGTTTTGCTCCAGATACATCATGTTACGTTAATACTATTTTTACAATGTACGTTTAACGTTACTGACATAGGGAAATCAAAACACGTGTACCCCACTAGTGCTGCCTCTGGCGGATCTTTTTGAAATCTTCAGAGGAAACTGGCTAATACGATTATCGAAATGCCAAAACACAAGGGATTGGTCACGTGATATTTCGACAGCGTTTGTCAATTCCATACATTTTTGACGTTTTGACAATCGCTTTCGACACGCTACCGCTGACAGAGTGTCACGTGTCTAGAGCCTCAGGGCCAAACTCAAACTGTGCAGCGTACAACTTAACATATAAAGTCAAACAAGAGTCCAGAAAACTCTGGCTATCACAGTTGCAAGAGAGATTGGGCGGTAGGTGCTTTATTTTTTGGGGCAAGCCCGCCACACATTCCCAACCACTGCAACTACTGAAAGCCAGAATCAACAGTGGCGACCACCAGAAAAACGCTGAGCCAATGAAGCCCGACGAGTCCTAGAGAAACGATTCAATTGTCTTGGAACCCGCAACGAAATTGATCCGAAAAGTACAGCGGAGGAGTAGGAAAAAAAAATATAATTATTTCCACTTTCCTCCTTATCGAGCAGGAGATAGAATAGAGCTAGGCCTAGGTCTATTCAGTTTCTATCTGGCAACTGGGCTTAACCCAGTTGTACATGTCCCTACATTTACAACTGGGTTAAGCCCAGTTGCCAAGCACAACGGATTATATATTAACACTAAAACTAATGGGTCCTAAATTGTGAACTACTTTTAGTTACAGTAATAGGTATGGCAAAATCGCTTAAACGCACGGAAATTTGTTCTGGTTTCTACAAGGTCTTTGCTTGTTTTAAAGATCACTGGAATCGTTATAACAATTCTAGTGATCTTTTTTAGGGTTCCGAAAAAAAAAGGAACCCTTATAGGATCACTCGGGTGTCTGTCTGTCTGTCCGTCTGTCACAGCCAGTTTTCTCCGGATCCACTAGACCGATTCTGTTGAAATTTGGTACACATATGGACTTCTGTGACCCAAACACGGACGCGTTACGTAAATTATTAAATTTTTAGAATGGGAGTCACTTTTGGGGGTCAAACTAGAAAATTAAAAAAAAGATTTTTGAAAAATATCGTGTGACATATCAAATGAAAGGGCCTACAGTGAGGGTTTTAATTATATTTTTTTCATGATTTTAAAATAAATGGTTTTGAAGTTATTCAAGAAATAAGACGCAAAATGACCATTCCCCCCACTTATCTCCGAAACTACTGAGCCTAAAATTTTGAAAAAAATGGAGATAATAGATCTTTACCTAAAGATTACAGGAAAACCTATTAGAAGTTTGTAGTGTTAAAATAACATGATAAAAAAATTAAATTCGTTCGGAACCCTTTGCACGCGAGTCCGACTCGCACTTGGCCAGTTTTTTATCACACTTCCCCAAGAAAACCAAATACATCGGTAACTTGTGCTTTATGTCATACTTCTAAACATTCATGGACCGTAACTCTGCACTTGCGAAAATAATTGTATCTCTATCTAGATTAATAGGTACTCCCAACAGTAGAAAATGTGCCATTTAGAGAATGGGCCATTCAGAGAATTAGGCCTTTAGAGAATTGGCCATTCAAATTTTTTGACGTGATAACGTCTAATAAATCGATAAACGCCGGCTGCAAGCACGAAAAAGTGTCACGTGTCGCCTGAGCTGAGCATGCAAGCGAGAGCGCGGAACAAGCGATGGCAAGAGAGGCACGATCGGCCTAAGCGTTCGTCTTGTTTATTTAGAATTCAGTTGTTTTCTTATGACGTTATCACGTAAAATTATCGTCCGTAACCCGACTTTACAGACAACCATTTTATTTTACTATTAGTAGGCACGCGCTTGACTACTATCTCACCTGATGAAAAGCGATGATGCGGTCGAAGATTGAGCACGCTTGCCTAGAAATAACCTATTCACTCTTGACTTAAAGGACTCCCAGGTTGTCATCATCATCATCATCATATCAGCCGAAAGAAGTCCACTGCTGGACATAGGCCTCCCCCAAGTGTCGCCACAACAACCGGTCCTGTGCGTCTCGCATCCATCGGCTACTTGTGATCTTCACCAGGTCATCGGTCCACCTTTTCGGCCCCATCGACCATCTGTTCTGCGAGCAATATGCACTGCCACTTTTTTTTTTTAATTCCCGATTCGATCACGCAAAGAAATCTAAGCACAGCCTCTCCATTTGGGTGACTTTAAGCCTTCTTATGATGCCTATAGTCAGCGACCAAGTTTCAGTTCCATAAGTCATCGTTTGATCCTGAAGTCAGACTGACATGGTGGCGATTTTGTACGCCCAGGTTGTAGCTATCAAATAATTAGGCTTTTAGATAATTAGCAATTTTGAGAGACTCTGTTTCCATTTTGAGAATTCAGCCTTCCGCGCTTAAACCCGAAAATTCAACACCTCCCATTATTGACGTAAATAGGTCAAAGTTGTGTATTTGTACTATTTTAGGGTTACTTGTTGTATTTACCTTCTTCTACAAAACCGTATGTATATTAGATATGAGCGCTGCCGACGTGGATTTTAAACGGCGCGCCGCCGCGAAGCATTTTTTTGTATTCGTACAAGTATGCAAACGTTTTAAACTAATGTTAACATTGAATTTTTACTAAAAAAAATTATGATTTACAATTAACGTCAGCCATGCCTGGGAAGAGGTGGCGAGACGACCTAAACGCCTGCTGCCAGAGTTGGTTCGAACTAGCTCGAGACAAAAACCTTCGGGAAGACCTTTGCCCAGCAGTGGAGCAGTATAGGCTGAATAAATAGAATGCTTACTTCGTCCAGTGTAGCTCCATCTCTCTCAAATCAGAATTATGACGGAATTGGTATGTCATAGTAGGGCCCCAGGCCGGTCACTTTTAAGGTCCGCCGCGATGCCAAGTCGATTGACCATATATGTGTATTTAAGTAGGTACTGAGATGTCCATTGTACGTATGTGGCGACAATGAACATCCAAACCCAGGAGCAGCAAACTGAACATAGGATAGATACTACGTCGAGAAGTGAGTCAGCTGGATGTAGAATAGAATAGAATATTCTTTATTATGTACACCATATTAGTTACAGAAAAAAATAGATGAAGAAAACATTACACAGGGTGACACAATGGGCGGCCTTATCGCTAAAAGCGATCTTTTGAAGACAACTTTTGGACGGATTTTAAAGAGAGGAGTGACAGTACTGCAGGTAGTCTTAGGCCGGCCGCATACGTACGGTTTCCTGATTAGGTTTTCCGATCAGGAATTCAGATTCGGAATTCCGCGAGACGTTCAATTTTCTGTTCTTTTGACCCGATCACACGGCTCGTTTTTGAAAGGAACGTCATCCGTTTTTCCCATTCGGAAAATAAACGAACGTAAACGCCTAGTTAAACATTTTGTATGTAAGGCGAGCATTCAGGTCCCCGAATCTGAATTCCTTATTAGGAAACCTAATCAGGAAACCGTACGCATGCGGCCGGCCTTAGGTGTACTGTTTATATATACAATAATTACATAATAGATAAATAAATATAAACGATATAGCAGAGAACCCAAGTAAAGACGATTAAGGAGAGAGATAATGATTTTTTCCCATAGTTTTAAAAGTAGACAAAGATTGAGCACGCTTTACCGACACCGGCAAGGCATTCCATAACCGCACCGCCTGAATCGTAAAAGATTTGTCATAGAAGCCGGTCTATATCTATGTTGAAGATAACTCAGCAAGCTATAGAAAATGTTATGCTCTATGAGGGATCAGATATTCACAGGGTGACATCAGCAAGATGACAGTTGTCGAGAACCGAAATGAGTGACAGGCAATTGGAGACGCCATGTTCGCAATGGACTGCTGTAGGTTAACGTTGACAATGAAGGGCAGGGCCCAAATATGAAGAAATTTTTCTTTTTTTAACTACACGCCGCCCGACAGATGACTATTTTATTTAAAAGGCAGCCAAAAAAGCGCTCTTTCATCGGTTCAAGGACGCGCCGCCGTGGAAAATTTACCTCCACGCCGCCGCCGTCAAAAATCGCCACGGCGATGTTTCTAATGTATATAGTCTCGATTTTTCTTCAGTATGCAAAGGTACCTCCTGAAGTTTATAAACTTATTGATGGGATTTTAATTTATTGTTTTTATTATTATTTCGATTTGTGATTTTTGTGTCATAATCATCATCATCATATCAGCCGAAAGACGTCCACTGCTGGACTTAGGCCTCCCCCAAAAGGCAATTTTGTGTAATGGGTTGTAATTACCCGAGTAAATGAATTTATTATTATAAACTATGAAATCACCGAACATTAGTCTGACAGAACGAAAGTAGGATTGGACCAACTTTGCAGTTGAAAAATGTTCTTCCATACATCGATATAATTATGACACGGTCAATTCACATATGGCCGATATTTTGTTCAGTTAAAACAAAACGCTTAGTTAAAATGTACTTGTTCCCTTTCCGTAAAACTTATTAATATTTACAAAGAAGTTAACCTTTGAACCTGCATTAAGTGTCAATTAATAAATTCTAAGAATAGAAAAAGAAAATTCTGTAGAACTACCCACTTAAACATTTGAAAGGAAGTCAAGATATCATAACGATGCAGGTATTCATTGCAGTCTGCTTCCTACATAGGCTTCCTACACAGGATGTCTGGTTATTCATTTAGCCAGACATTCTTTGTGGGTAGTTGAATGCACTCATAACGCCTTGGCTGCACTAACTTCTGAACTAACTGACATTTATTTTAGATCAGTTTATATGAAAAATCGTAATGCGAAAATTAAAAAAATATATTTTCATTTTATAGTAAAGATAAGATAAGATACCTATTTATTTTGCAAATATGGGTGCAAAACACGGTAACATAAAAAATATAATTAGAAACAGCCTTATTTTACTAGAAGGCCATACAAAAGTACAAAATACATTAATGATTGTAAGTACATAATAAAAAAGATAACAAAATGTCAATATAAAGATTAATTAATACGATTAAAATTTCATTCCAATATAATTAAATGAAATAAAAATTAAATGTCATATTTTTCTAATTTCTAGTCAGTATAAAAGTAATCAAGAGATTCCTTTCTCCATTAAAAAATCTGCCACGCTATAATACGCTTTGTCTACGAAAAAGTTTCGTAGTTTTTTTTTAAATAACGCCAAATTTAATTCTTTCCAACTCCTCGGTAATTTATTATAGATGACTGGCGCCATGTAGCAGAAAGAGATTTATCCTTTGCAGTTGAGAGTATAAACTCGTGACATGGTTTTCTCCGAAAAGTTTATCTTCAGTTTTTGTCTCATAATCATTGAAAATTGACATTCTATTCATAAGCTCCCAGATTCAGTCTGAAATACTGTTACTTGTCATGTAACTGGCGCCATTAGCAAACCCTTCACAGGACGTTTGTTTTTTTTTGGTGTGTTGGGATAATTCCGTCAAACTATTCCCTACCACTGAAACTCATGAGATCCAGAATCAACAATGGCGACCACAATATACTGTTACCAAGTAATGGTACTTGGAATACTATGGAGTATTCCGCAGTCATGCTGCATTTATGAAATGTAATACTACTAATACTAAAAAAAAAACCGAAAATGCGCGAATATGACTCGCGTACCGAAGGTTCCGTAAAAACTAGTACGAGCAGTGCCGTATTAAGACTTCTTGATGCCCGAAGCAATCCACGCCTGTGTGCCCCCCTATCCACTAGTCAAATTGTACCGATCTTTAAAATAAAAACCAAACTACCAAAACACATTTTTTTTTATTTACTACTAGTGGATGTCACGCGGTTTCACCCGCGTAGTTCCCGTTTCCGTGGGAATACGGGGATAATATATAGCCTATGTTACTCCCTGATAATGTAGCTATCCGATGCTAAAAGAATTTTTCAAATCGGTCCAGTAGTTTCGGAGCTTATTCAATTCAAACAAACATACAAACAAACAAACAAATCTTTCCTCTTTATAATATTAGTATAGAAAAATAGTGTATTTATTAACATTGATAAACATTGAGGTCTAAGCGTCCCTTGCAAGATTTGAATTTTGCACCCCTAATTCTTATTTTTACCAGACTGCCACAGAAAGAGCTTAATGTTTTTCGATAGTAGGTTTATTTCTTTACCACGCTCTGTAGCCTTAACGGCTTCGTAAGTGCTGAAGTGGCATGGGAAATAAATGAGTGAGTTTTGAAAAAAAAAAAAACACCATATAGCGGCTGCCGTTAGGAACACATTAATCTTTGCGCAGACTCCTAATCAAAGTCGGCTCGTAATTTTTGAAAGGGTACATCTCTAGAGTGACTTTCGAGTCTTGTAACATCTTGCTGACTTTTCGGAAGGTTTGCGAAATTTCGTCCTACTTGACCAAAATAAGTATCTATCTTTAATTTCTGTGGTTTATCTGTTTATGTTGCCCCCCGAGACGTGATGCCCTAAGCAATAGGGAATATGCACGAAAAAAATATTTATTATCTAAACAGTTTGTCTAAAAATATACACAAATATAATTCTAACAGTGAAAATAGAATCAAAATTGCTCGAAAAACAAACGAGAAATAATTATTTTAAACAAATGTATCTGTCCCTCTCGCGAAAGCGCTGTTTTCTATGGCAGCTGTATAGGCGCCAAGAATTTTGACGTCACAATTCATATCGGACTTCTCTTTCTAATTGTAAATTTGTAAGCTTTATAACTTCATCGCTGATGAAGGTATTTAAAAAATAATTACATAAGTGTTCATAAGAGTTAATAAGTATTTCATTTTGCAAATAAAAAAATCGCATGCATATTCCCAATTGCTTAATTTGCTTATGGGTTAGTCCGGCACTGAGTACGAGTATGTAGTATATAGTTCACTACGGGAATCAAGTCTCGATTTGATTCGACCTATCCTATGAGGGTTCCTCTTTTTCCTTTAGAGGAATAATATGTTAAATGATTCTTCAGGCAAAATAAGACTAGCTGTAGCTCTAACCATAACATGTAACAAAAATGAACGAATTTCATTTTTGTAACATGTTATGTTAACACTATAGATTTCTTATAGGTTTTCCTGTAATCTATAGGAAAAGATCTATTATTTCCTTTTTTTTCAAAATTTTTGGCTCATTAGTTTCGGAGATAAGGGGGAATGGTTATTTTTTGTCTAATTTTTTAATTTAATTTGATTTTTATTATTTTTTTTTTATTAATTTAATTTTTATTCAATTTTTTTTATTAATTTAATTTTTATTCAATTTTTTTTCACTAAATTCTAAATAATTTAAATATAATTAAACCCTCACAATAAGCCCTTTCATTTGATATGCCACACAGCACAGTATGAAAAGCTTTTTTTTAATTTTCTAGTTTTTCCCCCAAAAGTGACCCCCACACTCAAAATATATTAATTTACGTGACGTGTCCGTATTTGGGTCACAGAACTTCATATGTGTACCAAATTCCAACAGAATCGGTCTAATAGATCCGGAGAAAATTGTCTGTGACAGACAGATAGACTGACAGACAGACGGACAGAGAGACACCCGAGTGATCCTATAAGGGTTCGGTTTCTTACGGATGTTGGAACCCTAAAAAGATACAAAGAGAAGATACTCACAAAGAAGATGGCTTTCTCTTCCGGGTGGCACTAGCCGGGGCGTGCAGCGCTGGCTGCGGCGCCCCCAGCGACGTCTCGCAGCCCGACATCTCATAGCTCTCCGAGCTGCTGCGAAGTAAACACACAGGTTAGTACACCACCAGGAAAGGGCAGCCGAACCGAGCTCAGTAGCTCCATCATCCAACCACCCACTCACCAAATGGGCACCGGCGGCGTCTCCGGTTGGCCGCGAGCCCTCTTGGGCTGATTCCCGAACCCAAGACAACTTGCGATGTCATCTAAATTCAAACTCGACTCTTCCGTTTCTCCATTGTTTTGAACCGGGGATACTGGCTGGTCCACATTATCAAACAGAGAAGGATTGCTTTCGTAGATCTCCAAAAGAACGAAAAATTGTTCATAGTCCCACACGACCCCAAACATGGTGCAAAGACTGCAAAGTTACTTTTAGATATTTATTGAGAACACAAGTGTTTGCCGCAGTAGCTGGTCGGTGACTGTGCGTCTTCCCACGCTCTCGGGTGTCGCGCGGTACTCGCGGTACTTCTGGGCGAAGGCGGTGGGTTACCACACAGGAGAAGCTCGCAAGGTGTACTACCTACTCAAGTTTGTTTTTTAGGGTTCCGAACATCCGTAAAAAACGGAACTCTTATAGAATCACTCGTCTGTCTGTTTGTCCGTCTGTCACAGCCAGTTTTCTCCGGATCTACTGCACCGATTCTGTTGAAATGTGGTATATATAAGGACTTTTGTGACCCACGCGAGTCCGACTCGCACTTGGCCACTTTTTTTTTCTCAAAAATTTGTTTCAGTAATTTAGGCCTTCAGAATCAGAAAAGTTCACCTTTTTTCTTAAGTAACTTTAGGGAAACTTATTATAGATTATTTTACTCCCCTCTCTCTCGGATCTACAAAACTTATGCAGACCCGAACTACTACAGTTTTTAGACCTAGTAGTTTCAGAGATAATGGGGAGGGAATAATCAGTTTCATCTATTTTCTCAAATAAGTTGAAAAATTTCCAGAGAGAAATTCAGAAAGAAATCCACACTCAAAACATATTTATGGTGCGAGAAGGACGGAAAGATAGATGATCAGACAGACAAACACACGAGTGGTAGGTACTAACTGCAAGGGGTTTGTTTTGCTTTCGCAAGCACGCTAACATTTTGAGAAATCGAAGCGGGAGTGAAACCAAAGCTGTGTAACCTTCCCTTAGAAACGTGACTAATAAAAAGTGGAGAAAGTTACAACATTCCTCAAGTTGCGAAACTCTTCTAAAAGATGAACACATCGACCCTGAGCCGAGTCAAAGCCAAGTAGCAGTTTTCCTCATCGAAGCCGTACATACTTAGTTCGTACAGCTAACCGCATAACTTAAAGAGACGGCGGTAAGAACCTTCGAGGAAGGTACCAACTGCCCTTTGGGTTTGTCTAAGATCATTTTGCTAGTTTCCTAAACTTGATAGCCGTGATGGGTGTTTTCTGCTGCTAATTGCGGGAACAGATCACTTTTCCGAAATGTTTTGTTCCAATTTCATTTTACCGAACATTATTGACAGACGTCTTATTTTTTATATGGATTATTTGAAATATTTTTAGAGCATCGGAGTATCATGTGTCATAGGTATTATTTTACCGAACTACATTTCGCCGATTTACATAGTAACTTTTTGATATTGGCCGAAGCCTCTTTTGAACTTTATTCATTTGCCACTTTACGCAGTGTTGTCTGCCCTACTGCTAGAGTGTAATTTAAGCCCGCGTAGGCGCGGAGGGCTGGGCAGCCCGCGAGCTAAGGAGCATGCCAGCAAGCCGAAGATGCGGTGTAATATTTGTCTTTACTAGCATAATATTAAGTACTACAAATATCTACCTCATCTATCGTTAAAAAAAACCGGCCAAGTGCGAGTCGGACTCGCCCACCGAGGGTTCCGTACACATTTGTAGCTACAAATTACTTTAAATAAAGACAATATATTTTTTTAAGATTAAATTACAAATGTGACCTGAATATATGGTTTTAATTTCAACTCGATACCTCCACGCGTTCTATTTTTAGGAGTCAGGATATAAAATTTTGTCCGTCGGTCTGTCTGTCAAGACCGTTGGGTCAAGGGATCCGCTTTATCCTTTTGAGGTACGGAACCCTAAAAATTAACGAAACTTAAACGTTCACCTTCTTTCTTTGTTGGATAGTAGCGGATAAAGTATTTTTTTTATTTGAGATGGGTTTGCTCTTGACTCTAGCCTAGGTCAGAGATAACAGAAACAGAGTCTACGATGGAGCGAGCTTACCCAAAAGGAGCCTGTTCACTCTGACTTTAAAGAGATGAGGGTTGTAAGCGCTCGGATAAAAGCCCCAGGCAAAGAGTTCCACTCCTTTGCTGCGGGTATTATCATCAAAGACGTTTGGAAACGCTTAGTGCGAACTGTAGTGCTATTCTGTAACAACATTTTCGAGTCTCGTCAGCGGAATCCGAGGTGAGTATAAATATAAGACCTTTATGTTCTGTGTAATAAAGTTTACTTTGTGAGCTTTGTCACTTAGGTGAAGCTAGATATCGAAATGGTTACTTACAGAATAGACTAGCTGGTGTAATAGCAACAAGGTAGGGATGATAATTTGCAGAGCGCTTGGATGTTGATGGTAGGAGGGGATCGGTGGGATGAAGTGGATTTCTTGGGCACACTCACTGAAGTATAATCTGTTGATTTTAGGCTCCGTTGGTAGGCTTAATAGCGTTCCAGTGCAAAAATAAACTAATAATTAAATTAATGAATATTGCACGTCACAAAAGATAAAACATTATACTTACTAGTGTGAAGTCTTTCTCTTGCGCGGGTCATGGTGGTGCTGGTGCGAGGCTTGCTGCATGGGGGATGGGTGCGGCGCGTGGGCATGCGTGCCGGCCGTTTCGGCGCATGCGCCGCCGCCGCCGCCCGCTGTCAGCTCGTACGCCGGCGCCGCGCTCGCGCTCGCCCTGATACACAAGACAATTTGTTTAATTAGACTAACATAGCAATAATTCTTAAACTCAAGTATATTTTTTTTGCCTTTGACGTATCTATTCTATAAAACTAAATAAAATTGAGGTGTCTGTTTGTAATATAAAAGACTGGCCAAATGCGAGTCGGACTCGCTCACCGAGGGTTCCGTACAAATTTATAGCTACAAATTATTTTAAATAAAAGCTGTATTTTTTATGATTTATTAAAAATGTATAGTTTTCAGACTTTTCCCTATACTTGTAGTATTACTTGCCAAATTTCATAGTTCTAGGTCAACGGGAAATTCCCTAAACATTTAGTTTCCCTTGAGAGTGTCGAAATGTCGTTTTTACGTTAACTTAGAAGTTTGATTTTTGCACAGCTGCAAGGGACCATAGACTTGAGTATATGATTTTAATTTTAACTCGATACCTCCACGCGTTCCCGAGATAAACGGTCTTGACAGACAGACGGACGGACGGACAACAAAGTGATCCTATAAGGGTTTAGTTTTTTCCTTTTGCGTTACGGAACCCTAAAAACAGCTTTTTACTGAATTCATTTAAAAGGACCAGTCAATAGAACGCCATGTTTTCAGTGATGCAGCTCAGAGGCTCTAGACAAGTGACATTCTGTATGCGGCAGCGTGGTGAATACGAGGCATGCCTTTTAAGTTTTGTCGTTTGAAGAAAAAAAACACAACTAGAACCTTATAGTACTTTTTATTGTTTTTCAAAGTATTTACCACGTAGCTTAATACACTTTTTCATTCGCTCAAACCAGTTATTATAACATTTATTCCACTCTAAAGTGGGGGTGTTCAAATTGGCTGACTTGAAAGCGTCGACTGCTTCTTCACCGGACTGGAACCTTTGACCACGAAGACTTTTCTTAATTTTACGAAATCTAAAGACATCGTTAGGGCTTAGCTCAGGAGGATGGTCAAGAATTTCTACTTTTTCCTGCTTCAAATACTCAATCGTTTGACGAGCGCTGTGTGAGCTTGCGTTGTCGTGGTACAGGATGATGCGTCGCTTTGAGTTAGATTTTCGAATTTCGGCGATGACTTGTGGTAAACAAACTGTGGTATACTACTCTGCGTTAACCGTTCTACGATCTTTAAGTGCAATAGTCGCAACATGGCCGGTTTTCCAACGAACGTTGCCACCATCTTCTTTCGTGCTTCGAGAACGAACAACTTTAGTCGGCTTTGGCTCGTCTTGAAAGACCCAGATTGTAGATTGTTGTTTGGAATCAGGATCGTAGGCATAGATCCAAGATTCGTCACCACTGATGATGTTGTAGACGTGATTTGATTCTCCTCGGTTGAACTTTTGCAGAGTTTTCTTACACCATCTGACGCGGGCCGCCTTGTGATCGTCGGAAAGTAGATGCGGTATCCAACGGCAAACTAGCTTTCTCACACCAAGCGCTTCATGCAATATCTTCTGAATGGTTGTCCCTGAGATGCCTAATAGAGCCTCTATCTCTCGATACGTCACATGACGATCTTCGAGAATTATTTGTCTCACAGCAATGATGTTATCTTCAGTGAACGCGGATTTTGGGCATCCTTCGCGAGATTTGTCACTAATACTAGTATGTCCACGCTGGAATTCTAAATACCAGCGTTCGACAGTCCGCAGACATGGGGCTTCATCACTGAACACAAATGTTAGCTCTTCAAAACACTGAAGCCGTGTCAGGCCTCTTCTAAAGTTGTAGAAAATTATTGCACGAACATTTTCCTTAGAAAGATTCTTTTTCGTACGTAACCTGACAGATTCCAATCGACGCTGTGACTAAACAATAGCATTAATCCTAATACTTTCAACTGTTTTGAGATTCAAAATTTAAACACATTCGAATATAGAACAGTTTCAAATTCAAAATTTCCCGGAAATATGGAAACGACAGAACTTAAAAGGCATGCCTAGTAGAAGGCGGTTGTCAGAAAGTAAAAATGTATGGGATTGACAAACGCTGCCAAATGTGACGTGATCAATCCCGTATATGTTGGCATTTCGACATCGGCAACGCATTCGCCAAAATAATGGCAGTTTGTCTAGAACCTCAGATCAATCCAAGAGCGTCCCCAAAATTTGTTTAGGGGTGTGATAAAAGTAAAAAAAAAAACTCGATAAGTTGTAGGAATTTCAGTGGTGGACTAAGCCTAGGTAAGATTTTAAGACTTTAATTGTAAGATTATAAGACTAAGTAAGATTTTTCAAACATATTATAATAAAGCAATGGCTTATGTTACTTTGTCGAAGTGAAGAGACTGGCATTCCGAGCGTGTTATGCAGTTTGTGGGTACTTAGTGTAATTTAGCCTTACAATACCGTAAAAAAAAATATACAGGGAATATTTTTAGTCTTTGTTGATGGCCAAATCCGAAAATATGAGGACAGATTTTGATGAAAACTAAAACTGCATCATTGGATATTTAAAAATCGGTATATCTAGTCAAGAAACGAACTGATTGATTAAAAAAAAAGCACATCCTGTATTAATTATTACACCATCTGAAAGTGTCGCTAATTAGGATCAAATTCTGGGAAGTAATAACACAGACAAACGTTAGGGCTTCATCCAGATACTTGATTGAGCGCACTGGCAGCCAGTACTCGCGCGCGCGCGCCGGCCGTAGCGTAGCCGGCTACGAGCGCTACGACCCTAGGGTCTACCCGACTAGGCTCGTAGCAGTCGGAGCTAGGGCTACGAGTGCTACGTCTTTAGGGCTACGAAATTATCACAAAATGGAAATTCCGTATTTGAGTAACCGATTAATCGAAAGAATGTTGCAAGCCCTAGTACCAGTCAAACGCGGAGAATTGCGTAACCTAATATGTAATAATTATTTCTTTCTTATTTGTTATGGCGGAAAATGTTTTTCTTTTAATTACGAGCTTGAACTTGTTCTATTCACTCACACACAATGGGCCTCATCAAAGGGCAATGGAAAGGGGTATAAGCGGAGTGTTTACCTTAGGCATTCACTCAAAAAATAAGATATCCGAACTAAGTATAGGGTATCCAAAAATTAACGCAAGATTTGATTTTCAAAAATAAACACGCAAGTTCGATCGTGTATGGAGTACTGCTCTCATATTTGGGACGGATCTACCAGCTTGATGCCCTTGAGTCAATTGAGAAACGAGCCAAGAGGATCATCGGTAATGACAGGCTCGTCGAGTCGAAGCTCCAAAGTCTTAAGCATCGACGCCGAGTTGCTGGCCTGTCGGTTTTTTGTCGGTTGCATTTTGGTGAGTGTGCGACGGAATTGCATGATTTAATTCATGATGAGCCACCGGTACATGGTGGACATGGACCACCCACACGCACAAAACGTTTTGGGAACACATTCATAGTGCGTACAGCTAAGGAGTGGAATTCCCTGCCAGAGTCTGTGTTTCCAGATAGCTACAACCTGGGAGTCTTTAAGACAAGAGTGAATAGGTTGGGCAAACGTGCTCCATCTTCGACCGCATCATCGCTTACCATCAAGTGAGATAGTGGTCAAACGTATGCCTACCTATAGTAAAAAAAAAACTTTGAAAGCTGATAGTTTAAGATTAGTATAAATGGAGTACTACTCGCGAGAAAAACGTTTTTGTTGAACAATATTTAAAACAAAAACATTATTTTTGTTGGTCAAAATTCAGGAAACTATCACAGAATATTGGCCCCCTAGATCACGTGATTTAACAACACTGGGATTTTTTTATTATTTGAAATCAAAGGTCTACCTATGAAAACAAGCCTACAAGCACCAGTGCATTTAAAGGAGAAGATTCATCGCTGAATCAATGAAATGCAGCCACATTTATGCAAACTGGTAATGAACACTTCGATAAAATAGTGCGTTTGTGAACAAAGTCGATGTGCTATTCCATACATTTTACATAACCCTATCCTGTGTACTTTATGATTGCCTTAAAAATAAAAAATTTAAAAAGAAAAACTGTGGTTTCTAGTTAAATCAAGTCTTGCGTTATTTTGGGACAGCCTTTATATTGGTCGTGATTGTATCATCATCGCAATGATTTATCCCTTATATACAGAATAACCTTTATCTCTCTCTCCTTTAAATCATTTGAATCAAAGAATATATAGGACTAGCTTCTGCCAGCGGCTTCGTCCGCGTGGTCCCTAGGGAACATACTTCCGGGATAAAAAGTAGCCTATGTCCTTTCTCAGGCTCTAGACTATATGTGTACCAAGTTTCATTTAAATCGGTTCAGTAGTTTTGTCGTGAAAACGCGACAGACAGACAGACAGAGTTACTTTCGCATTTATAATATTAGTAAGGATTAAAAATGCAGCATGTAATATTAAATAGGTGAAAATGCGGCTTGCAATCTTTCAAACAATTGTTGAAAAAGCAGCTTGCAATATTTCAAACAATTGTTGAAAATGCGGCTTGCGATGTTTCAAACCAAAGGCAAAGGTGAAAATGCAGCTTGCAATATTTCAAACAATTGTTGAAAATGCGGCTTGCGATGTTTCAAACCAAAGGCAAAGGTGAAAATGCAGCTTGCAATATTTCAAACAATTGTTGTAAATGCAGCTTGCGATATTTCAAACCAAAGGTGAAAATGCAGCTTGCAATCTTCCAAACAATTGTTGAAAATGCTGCTTGCAATATGTCAAACAAAAGGTGAAAATGCAGTTTGCAATATTTCAAACACTCTGTTAAAATGCAGCTTGCAATATTTCAAACAAAAGGTGAAAATGCAGTTTGCAATATTTGAAACAATCTGTTAAAATGCAGCTTGCAACATTTCAAACAATTGGTGAAATGCAGCTTGCAGTATTTCAAACAATTGGTGAAATTGCAGCTTGCAATATTTGAACCACTATGCCAAAATGCAGCTTTAATATTTCAAACAATTGGTGAAAATGCAGCTTGCAATGTTTCATACTTGGAAAATGATATAACTAAGCCTTGTGTATAGTATGGCTGCTAATAGAGATGTACATTAATTAGTAATAGCGTTGTGTGGCTCCAAAGCCAAATTCTAAAATAAAGTATGGAAAGCTTCGTTCATAATAATCAGCATGGATGCTTGCCTGTAATCAATTGAATAAAAATGGGTCTTACGTATAAGATTAATCGCATAATTATATTTTCAAACCCATATTCTTCGTTGAAAAACCTTAAAAAAGGCGAGCTTAACTCGTACAGAAGCAAGCTTAATAGTACAAGTGGCCACTGCAAAACCTACGTCATAAGATACCGAAACGAAAAACAAAATAGGTATTGGCCATGACTAACAAGAACCACTAAGTATGTCTGAAATACTGAAACTGAGCGTATAACTATAACTACGCTATACCTCTTGAGCGTATTAATACCAAGGTGAGGGTACGTTGTCAGTGCGGGGTACTGACTTTTATTCACGTGGACAAAGCGTTAGATATTGGGTTTTTCCTTAAGGATTTGCGTCGCGCTATTGGCACATGGGACTTTTGATATTAGCAGTGTGAACTTAGATGCATAAATAGGTGCTTTTGTGCGCCTCAGCCTACGCATAGACTTTAGTCCTGCGGGTCCAAAAAGGCCACTTCAGCAGAATCAGAAAGTAAATCACACTACCCGTCACTGTCAAATTTTCCCAATCAACCTTGAACATAATTCGTTAGTGATAAAGATGAATATGAAATTTGACAGATTGTTGCGTGATTAATATTACGATTCTCCTAAAGTGGCCTTTTTAGCCCCCCAGGTTTTGGGCCATTGTACGTGAGATACGTATGTATGAGTCTATGGCAAGTCTCATGATCCCATCGATGGAGTAATTTGTAGTAAAATTCTTTACGTAACAAGATCAATGAATATTGCGGACCTTGCAACTTCTAGCCTTAAACTTGAACACTGTACACATAAAAATAAGCAGTATTGTATAAGGTAAACTTCGTGTTATTGTACTACTTTCCAATGAAGTTGAGATTGTGATCATGACAATGGTTGTTGAGAGGCCACCGCCGCCGGGTGCCAGCTCAGTTAACTTAAGAACTTGAAGCTCTTAAGACGGTTTCATTGTGCGAGGTGCCGGCGGGGCGGAGCGGGCCGCTGTGGGCGGCACCCCGGCACGCCCACTCGCCCTTCATAAGCCTTACTAATACTTAAAACAAAAAAGAATAGAATAAATAAACATTTATTCGGCACAGGCACAAACTTACAACAATATAGACAAAGTAAAATAAATGATAGTAGGTACAGAAGTGCGCTGAGCGTGCCTATACCGAACGGGTTGCCATGTCAGCATGGACCCAGAGTAAAAGTTATTAAGAGGTCTTAAGAGGTATTACGTTTACTTTGTTACACGTTGCCTAGCAGCCCGACCACAATCTTCGGGCAGTTACCCACCAGTCACACAACACATCACCCGTCTAGTCGGAAAAATAATCTTCCCATTTAATTTCAGGTTTGCTGCACTTTACACCCTTTTCCGCATTTCTCTATACTTTTAGGTCGTCGAGTAGAAAAATGTTTCAAACAATACCCCGCCACGAGAAGCTATAAATTTTGTAAACTTACATTCAATTGTTTGAAATGTTTGTTCCATAAGTCAGACGCTTTCCAGTACCACAAAACATTATATGACAGCGCTTATATCGATAAAATATAAGCCGACCAAAAGAAATTGCTCGTTAGTTTCGCTACACGTATGGTACTTTGATTGAATTTGGGATTATTGGTTGTCGCTACGTAATTCAGTAGAAGTTCTTTGTCTACAAAATGTATAGCTTCTCGTGACGGGGACTATAGTAGTTACTTTATACTAATTTGGGAAATTCGGAACTATATAAGCCTGAACAGAAGAAGGTACTGTGATGTGGCCTTTGTTCAGGCTGGGGTTACCCCTTTAATTTTTTATTTAATTTTATTTTATTATTTGTTGTTAAAGCGGCAATAGATAAACACACTTTGTGTAAACTTCAACTGTCTACCGGTTCTTGAGATACAGCCCGCTGACAGACAGATGGACAGACGGACGGACAGCGGAGGCTTAATTAAAAATGGGAGGAAAACTCGTTTGTATTCGGAAACGCGCTGACGAGGGACATTAAGAAAATAGTTATATTGTAGTGTGTGTCATTGAATCACTGACTAATGTATTGTTTGTACTAAGATAACAACAAAAGCCTGACTATTAGCGATCTAGCATTGAAATAGATGATCCGGTCGTAGGAGGAGGAAAGCTAATGAGTCGAGTCACGCAGACTCACATCATGAAGACCGATGTAAACAGCCTCGAGAATAATAATTGTTTGTATTAACTACCAAAAACTACATGCCAATCCTCGTACTTAAACGTCACCTCTTGTTCGTCAAAAAAAGATAAACGATCGATATGAACCTCAGAAACCTTTTGTATTGTAACTAGTTGACTCGCGCAACTTCGTCTGCTCCCCTGCTATTGGTCTTAGCGTGATGATATGTAGCATTCCTCGATAAATGGGCTATCTAACACTGAAAGAATTTTTCAAATCGGACCAGAAGTTCCTGAGATTAGCGCGTTCAAGCAAACAAACAAACAAACTCTTCAGCTTTATATATTAGTATAGAGTATAAATTACTTCAGAGTGACAATTCTACTCATTTTAAGCAACATTCGCATTCTCATATTAGTCGCAATTTTTCAAAAAAATAGAAAATATTATAGATTTTTTTTGAAAAACTACGACAGATGCGAATGCGAACGTCAAGCGACCTTCCAGATAGTGCGACGCGATGCGACCGTTGCACACCGATTGGCGATTTAAATTGCAAGTGCACATCGAATTTGCGATGCAATTCGAATTTGCATCGCACGTTGGGGTATTGAACAAAAAGCAGGCCACCAAAAGTAGATGTTTCAAAATGGGCCAGGTCTATGTACACTACCTCAAAAAAAAGAGAAAAATCGGTAAAATTTGGGAAAAATACAGATAATTCATTTAAATGTTTACTGTTGTGGTAGTTAATTGATGTTTATAAATTACTTTTATCGATTTTCAACATGGCGTCGCACCGATTTAGTTACTCTGTGCTTAAAAACAATGCAATTTCAAGTGTAATTTCTTGTGTTTTACCAGTAAACAAAGCCATTTTAAAGAAATTGGACAGTTGAGAACTGTTTTAGATGTTTTTCCCTATTTTTAAGTATAGTGTACAAGGACCTGGCCCAGGCTCCATATATTTTGGAACATCTCCTTTAAAATTCTTAAATGCTTGACAGTAAGTACTTCCATTGGTTCCAGGTTAGGCTCGCTCAGTATTACCTGGGACTTATCTGGCAGAATGTGAGTGTATGGATGCACCTCTGTCAAAGCCCTCGCGGAATATAGGCGTGATGTTCTAACGACATCACGCACTACTTTATGCTTTCGAAATTCCATCTTTTTGCCGATGACATGGCTCTAATCAAATGACATGACAGAGTCAAATATACTCTTGACTTTATGAACTCTCCCTGAATGAAGGAGGATGTGACAGGCTGAAGAACTGGTGCACACATCGATCATCTTCTTTGCTGTGTACCCTTCACATCAAAAAAGGTGTTACCAAATACAATTCAGCCGTAACAAAATAGTTACAAGTAACTTTTATACGATAAGTCTACAAAAATTTAAACAAGTAGAACAAAATACGTGACTTGGGAGTCATACTAGATAGAACAACTATATGACAAACATATCCTAAACGTGTCATCGAAGGGATTTAAAATCCTTGAATTTTATTTTTAACAGACTTGAAAGGAGGAGGTTCTCAATTCAATTGTATTTCTTAAAATGTTTGTTACCATGTTGTTACCTCATAAATCCGTCATTTATGAACCGATTTGAAAAATTCAAGGTCCCATTGTCACCAAGTCAGAATCTGATGATGGGATCCCATGAAAATCGAGGGAAACCCTCAAATTTAATAGGCACATACAATGTTTTTCATAAACTTTCTAACGCAATTTAGATATTTGGGCCTGGTAATCGTCATCTCATGTTGATGAGCTGATGATGGAAGGTATGAATTAGGTTCTGATGATGAAATCCCATGAAAAATGTTTGTTTAGCGATATTTTTGCCAATTGTCAATCGATTTGGATGATTTTATTTTTTGGTTGGAAGAGTATTTTCCTGGACTGGTCCCATTTCAATTTGGTGAAGATCTGATGAAGAACTTCGGAGGTAGGCAACGGAACTCTACAGTAAATGATAGCAAATGGAATCTTTAATGGACCAAAAGGAGCGGAGCATTAATGAAGAATGTGATGCAGACGAAGTTTCGCGGTTCAGCTAGTTTCTTAATAAGTTCAAAATTTGTTATAATATTAATTAATTTAGAATAAATAATATATGATTAGTTATAGTGTACAATTAAGTATACATCCTACGTAACTAATATATTATAAGTTGAGTGAGTTTGTTTGTATGTTACGCTTGGATATCTCACTCGCTGAACCGATTTTGAGGAATTCTGATATAGGTTGGACCTTGGAGAAGGTTATGGGCTAACTTTTTTTCGGCGAAATGCTAATAATATATAAATCTTTTTTTTTATTGTTGATATAGCAGACCCTCTCGTTGAGAATCTTGGGGTGGTTTGGAATCTAATCGCCTCGCGGTCCACTCCGGGCAACGGCACCACAGGCTTGCCTGTGGTACGGCAGAGCGATCCCACTAAAAGCAGTGGTAGGCTCCGCAAGGAGCCGCCTGGCTTGCTACCACCATCCCGCTTAAGTCCGGCGCCAAGCAGCTTGCTGTGTTCCGTCGGTGTGCGGGAATGCCAGTGCCTTTGAGGGAGAAGGAGATTGTCAGTTGCTCTGCTCAGAACCGATCTTGGTCGCTGGGCTGGGCTTTCCGGGTAACTCATTTTGCAGGGTAGCGGGATCCGAAGCACGGTGCCAGCCGTTGGCCGACCGCAGTTAGCAGGAGGCCCAAGTAGCACGCCAGCCACGTGTCAAAGGCTGCCCCGCCAACTGCCCGCGAAAACAGTCTCCAAATGAGTTCCCCACAGGTCAGTTTAGCTCAAGTGTTCCACTTGGTTCACTGAGCAGCGCCTCGACAATTCGACTTTTCTCCCCAACTACTCTCCATGATGACCAAAGCTAAGAAGAAAAATAAGGTAAAACAACGGCTGCACTTCCTCCCGTTAAAAGTACACCTCACTAATATTAGGGGGTTGCACTCCAATCTCGATCCGGTCCATCACCATCTTGAGACCGAGAAGCCGCATCTGTTTTTCCTAACGGAGACGAAGATAACAACCCCATCGGACGTGGCATACCTCAACTACCCGGGCTACTCTCTGGAACACAAGTTCAAGAAGCAGGCTGGGGTCTGTGTGTACGTCCGCGATGACATTTGTTGTCGTCGTCTCCGTTGCTTTGAGAAATGGGGTTTTTCTGCCATATGGCTACTTGTGGACACAGGCGTGGAGAAATTTATCTACAACGGCGTATACTGTTCGCACAGCGGTGACCAAGAGATAACAGCGCTGTTTAATTCCCTCGTGGAGTCGACCGACGTAGACCAGCAACGGTACCCAACAGCGAAGATCATTTTTCTGGGGGACTTCAACGCCCACCATAAAGAGTGGTTGTTCCCGTAACAGAAAACTGACCATGCGGGGTTAGAGGCGCGTAGTTTGCTTTAACGCTTGATCTAACCCAGCTGGTGAATGTGGCAACGCGGGTACCGGATGTTGACGCCCATACACCCAATTGTTTGGACCTTCTGCTGACAACTGATCCGGGCAGTCATTCAGTATCGGTCTCAGCCCCGGCTGGGAACGTCTGACCACTGCCTGGTGAAATCCGTGTTGACCTGCTCTCCTCCAGATAAGAGTGCCTAAGAGGCACGAGGCGAATATGGCGATACGAATCAGCAGACTGGGATGAGATGCGGCACTTTTTTGCGTCTTATCCTTGGCGGCAAGTGTGCTTCTCCTCGGGTGACCCCTCGTGCTGTGCTGACGTGATTGCGGACGTGATTCGGCACGGGATCACGACGGCTCGGTCACAAATTCCGGCCTTGGTATAATGCAGAATGCGCCCACGCTGAGGCCCGTAAAGAGTCTGCTTACCAAGCATGCATCAAGGCCCGCAATCGAAAGGTCAAGGCATGTAGGGTTCGCGCGAGGAAAAGAGCCTTTAATTCTGCCGCTAAGTTCTGCAAGCGGGTTTTACGTTGGGCACGTTTTGACCATGTCGGACGTATCGGGGCCAAACTAGCATTGCAACCGCTTTCGACAGGGACCAAAACTGCTTACTAAGTTTTGGTGCCTGTCGAAAGCGGTTGATACGAATTTCTGTCGACCCACTTTGCCTCCGATGATGAAACCTGATGGCTGGCTGGCTCACTCTGCAAGTGAGAAAGCAAATTTATTTGCAACTCTCTATGCAAGCAATTCGCGTCTGGACGCTGGCTCCAAGCAACCACCAACTTTATCTCGTTGTGACTCTTCGATGCCGGAGATCGCAGTTCATATTAAAGAGGTCCGAAGAGTATTGTGCAGTCTAGACGTGAATAAGGCCAGTGGACCTGACGGCATTCCAGCGAGAGTGTTGAGGCAATGTACACCTGAAATGTCTCCTGTGTTGACTCGCCTGTACCGCCTCTCTCTTGAAAAAAGAACGGCGCAGAAATCATGGAAGCTTGCGAATGTGCAACCGGTGCCCAAAAAGGGAGACCGTGCTGACCCTGCACATTACCGTCCAATCGCCATTACCTCCATCCTATGCAAGGTTATGGAAAGGGTTCTGAACAGTAAGCTGCTGACCTACCTTGAAGACAATGATCTCCTCAGTGACCGTCAATATGGCTTTCACCGGGGACGGTCAACTGGCGATTTTCTTGTGTATATCACGCACTGCTGGGTCGACGCCATCGAGAGACACGGCGAAGCACTTGCCGTGTCGCTCGATATCTCGAAGGCTTTTGACAGGGTCTGGCACGCAGGTCTACTCAGCAAGCTTCCTGCTTATGGCATCCCAGCTGGTTTTTGTAGCTGGATATCAGACTTCCTGAGTCGCAGCCGTCAACGGCTACTCGGATCGACCGTTCCGAGTTATAGCCGTTGACGGCTGCTCCTCTGACCTCATGGCTATTGATGCTGGAGTTCCTCAGGGGTCTGTTCTCTCTGCCACTCTTTTCCTGCTGCACTTCAATGACCTATTTCAGCTTGGTCTTGTTGGGTACGCGATGACTGTACGGTTACAGAGAGATACTTGTCCAGCGCAACAACCGGCGGGGATGTAGTTCGTTCATTGAGAGAGGCCATGGTAGAGCGGACAAATTTGACCTTAAACCTTGTCTCCCAATGGGGTGATGACAATCTGGTCACTTTTAACGCCACCAAAACACAGGCGTGTCTTTTTACCGCAAAAAGGAGTCGTTTTGACCAAACTCCTACTTTTCGGGGTGCATCTGTTCCTGTGACTGATCGGCTTGAGCTCCTAGGCATGGAGTTGACATCCAGTCTCAACTTCGGCGCCACCATCGAGTACAAAGCCCAAACCGCGGCCATAAAGCTGGGCATCCTAAATAGGGTGAAGCGATACTTCAGGCCTGGACAGCTTTTAACCCTATACAAAGCACAAGTCCTCCATGGAGTATTGTAGCCACCTCTGGGATGGCTCAACTAAGTATAAGCTTGCCGCGCTTGACTCGGTGGAACGCAGAGCTAAGAGGCTCATCGGTGACGAAAAACTGGTGGATGCCAAGCTACATAGCTTGGCTCATCGCCGTAAGGTTGCCTGCTTGTCGGTCTTCTACAGATTGTACTTCGGTGAGTGTGCCCAAGAACTCCACGACCTCATCCCACCGGCCCCCTTCTACCATCGGCCATCCAGACGCACTGCATCTTACCATCCCTACCTTGTTGCTATTCCACCAATGCGCACTAAGCGTTTCCAAACGTCTTTTATAATGCGCACAGCAAAGGAGTGGAACTCTCTGCCTGCGTCTGTGTTTCCAAACGCTTACAACCCTAATCTCTTCAAAGTTAGAGTGCACAGGCTCCTTCTGGGTAAGCTCGTAGACTTTGTCTCAGTCATCTCTGACCTAGACTAGAGTCAAGAGCAAACCCATAAAAAAATAATGTGAACCTCGTGAAGTCTGAGAAAGATAATAAAATTAATACACGTGTTGCTATGCACATAGACAAGGCTGCGGCAACTTCATTTCAAGGTGAGGTTAAACAAGATTTTAAACAATAATACATATTAAAAGAACACTTTTTCTGTCTGAATTCACTTTCTTTTTAAATACCATTTACAGCTATTTTTTGTAAGGTTGTGAAATCATCAAATGACTCTCCGCTCCGCCCAGAGCGGAGTGTCAGAGTGTTACTGACTAAAACACATCCGTGTTCCTCCTACTGACCTTTATGTTCCAGGGCCGCGGTGACTCCTTCGAACAAATTCCGCAACCCTGAAATTTTACACTTTAACATTGTTATTTTATACGAAGTGGGAAAATAGTGTAATGTTTTTCGTGCAAATGAACGCCTAACAGACAAATAACATACTTAATATTCTTGCACGGACGAGTTCTTAACCACATAAAAACTTCCACGAGGCGTCTTCATAATCCGTCACTTAAAAAACAATATGAATTTGGTTTTTTGATTATACAATACATCCATTATCTCAGAGGTAACTGCTACTTACGACAGTAATACGTCAGATACCTAGTATTACATAAATTATGAATAGAAAAACACACCATTTTGTATGAGGTTGAAAATAATTGGTTAGTTTGCAAAAGAAGTTGTTGGAAGCCGTCATTGTTTTGTTATGTTGATGATTAAGAAAACGTGAACGTGGGATCTGTGCAAAAACTCGCAGTAGCGTTATACATCGCTAAAAAAAAATGCTTTGTCAAAAAAACTTTTTTACAAAATATAAAACCGGCTTCCAAAAACAAAACACTACAAAGTATAAAATAATTATAATTTCGGAAGTCGGTGTTTTTGGTTATTTCGTTTTTTGACACCGACTTCCGAAATTATAGTTATTTTATACTTTGTAGTGTTTTTTCATTCTTCACTTTTTAGTGGTACCTGCGTACTACCCATTCACAGCGTACCGGCGTGATGTTATGTTATGAAATAAAACTTACTAAGTGCTTTCGGTGTAAATGTCTCGTCAATACGAATGAAATAAGCCCAAACACTTGGTAGTTCTTACATACCGATGTGGAGCTCCCTTGACTCTCTGTCGTCTCCATCATCAGGTCTGATCCAAACCTTTATTATTTTGTAGTATCACCCGATATACACACGAATATCAAGTATTTACCAGATGCGTGCCTACAATTTTCGAGAGTTGCCCTCGATTTCTCAGGGTTTTCATCATCAGATCCTGACGTGGTGGCAATGGGACCACCTCGGCAGCATACCCTTTCATATAAAAAAAGATTCATCGAAATCGGTTCATAAACGACGAAGTTATCCGCGAACACACAAAAAAATATATGTATGCGCGGTCGAATTGAGAGCCTCCTTCTTTTTTAGAAGTCGGTTAAAAAACCCGAGCAGTCTGATGCAGTTCAATCACTGATCTGATGCCACCAAACATTAAACTGCTTGAAAAGCGACTTGTTTCGAACTTTTTAGTCGTTTTTAGCGCCCTGGTTTTTTAAAAAAAAAAATGTCCTACGTTTTTGGAATCGTCTCCTCGAGCCCTTTATCTTGATACCCCACTCGAAAGGTTTTGGTAATTAAAATATTTTGAAGGCATTATATGGTACCAAAAAACTGCCTTTTTTATATACCCAGTGTCACTCTCACAACCAAGGCGAATCTCACAACACCTCTCAAGCTAAAATTCATCGAGCCGTTCAGGCCGCAGAGCGTGCCAAACAATCATACATACATACATACTCTCGAAAAACATAACCCTCCTTCTGGCGCAGTCGGGTAACAAGTCGAGTACTCTTTTCGGTTGTACTCATGTTGTTTTTAGGGTTCCGTACCTCCAAAGGAAAAAACGGAACCCTTATAAGATCACTTTGTTGTCCGTCCGTCTATCTGTCAAGACCCTTCATCTCGGGAACGCGTGGAGGTACCGACTTGAAATTAAAACCAATACTCAGGTCTACGGTCCCTTGAAGCTGTGAAAAAATCAACGTTTCAAGTTAACGTAAAAAAATACAGTCGCAAAAAAACGTGTATTCGACACTCTCAAGGGAATCAAATAGTATAGGGTATTTCCCGTAAACCTAGAACTATGAAATTTGGCAATTAATACCGTCTTATACTACAAGTATAGGAAAAAATATGAAAAATATACATTTGTAATCAGATCATAAAAAAATGTAGTCTTTGTTTAAAATAATATGTACCTACGTACGGAACCCTCGGTGGACGAGTCCGACTCGCCACGCTACCTTCATGGCAGTGGGCAAGACTCATGGCCGCCAGAACACGGCTGTTTTGACGGCCATATGTCGGCTGACGGCTGAAGCTAAGTTTAACGGCGCGACGTCAGAATAGACGTCTATTCTGACGTCGCACCGTGTTAACTTAGCTAAGGTTAGCATAAAGTGACCTGTCATTCCAACTTGTTTGTATGGTTTGACAGCTCACTTCATGTTCACGTTTACGTCACCTAAGTACTGTGGACCTTCTTTGGATTGGCCAGTCGATAAAGCTTTGTAAGGTTTAATGAAAAAGACAGAATAGTGGAAAAGTAGATTTGTTTTGAATAGGGAGTCATGTACCTATTCGCTTTGATCTGAGCAAGTGCTCTGATAATTATCTCTCTCTCGAAAAAAGCTTAAAAACAGTGTGCAGATTAAGCAGCTTTTCGTCGGCACTACAAGTGCGAGTTGGACTCGCGTTTTGTACGCGAGTCCAACTCGCACTTGGCCAGTTGGCTTCCGAACGAATTTATTTTTTTAATGACTTACTTTAACATTATAGATTTCTTATAGGTTTTCCTGTAATCTATAGGTAAAGATCTATTATCTCCAATTTTTTTCAAAATTTTGGGCTTAGTAGTTTCGGAGATAAGGGGGAATGGTCATATTTCGTCTTATTTCTTAAATTACTTCAAAACTATTTATTTTACAATCATCAAAAAAATATATTTAAAACCCTTACAGTAAGTCCTTTCATATGATATGTCACACAATGTTGTTCAAAAAACTTTTTTTTTTAATTTTCTAGTTTGACCCCCAAAAGTGACCCCATACTAAAAATTTTATGGTTTACGTAATGCGTCCGTGTTTGGGTCACAGAAGTCCATATGTGTACCAAATTTCAACGGAATCGGTCCAGTGGATTCGGAGAAAACTGGCTGTGACAGACGGACAGATAGACAGACAGACAGACAGACGGACAGACAGACACCCGAGTGATCCTATAAGGGTCCCGTTTATAGTTCGGAACGGCGTGTGGAGTGGCGCGTAGAGGGGTAGTTAGCTCCGTTTATATGCTCAAGGTCGTTGGTATGACTGGTGCTGCAGCGTTAGTAACCTGCGGCATCACGGTACACATACACAGCATACTATTCAATCAAGAATTATTTAGACGATAATAATAGTTGGTCGCACTGTTGAATAAGTTCATAATATATTTGTTGACTTATATGTCCGTAGAGGTCAATTATTGTTTTTTTTTTTTTTGTATTGACATGCTTTGTTTACAATGTTTTTTTTTTATTGTATTGTAACATGTGATTAACTAGTGACTTAGACAAATGTTTGATATTATTCTATCCTGAGCAACCGGCAGCAAGTTCGTCATGCTCCCTTAGATTTCACTGCTTGCGGTAACGTCGGAGGTCGGGTTATCTCTTTTCCTCAAATATGGCGAGGGGGGTAGTGGCTGATCTTTGCGTTATGCTCGTGAACGGGTGCTGCTTGTGGTGAATGGTCGTCTTGTTAGCCATGGTTTGTTTTTTTTTATGTTACAATGATTAACTGCGTTTTGTTTAATTTGGTGGCCCTATTTTATCAATTATCATTCAAAAAGTGTATTCAGCCTAGTTTAAATAAATGACTTTTGATTTTGATTTTTGATTTTGACACAGTGAAACGTTTACAGAATCTCACTGCTGATAGTTGATGTCGTCTAAAGGTTTAGGATTAGGAGCTCTGACAAAGTGTCATTTTATGAGCGGCGTGAGCAGTAGTCGAAATGCCCAACCACGTGACATGTCGGTAGCGCGAGTCAATCATATACATGTTCGACTTTTTAACCATCTTTAGAGCTGATAAGTGTTGTAACATCCTGGGGGCTATGTCTAGTGGCTCTGTAGTGGCAAACGCGTTCCAGAAAATTAGGCATTGGCTGAAGATTAAGCTCCCCTCTAGGTGGGCCGATGACTTTTTTATGAGCTAATTAGGCAAACAAAGCAACCTCATCAAGGAATCAGCAAATAACCAAATTGTTTGAAGAGTTTGAGCGGAAATATGAAAGCTCCACTAAGAAACTACAATCTATACTAATATTATAAAGAGGAAAGATGTGTTTGTTTGAAATGAATAGGCTCTGAAACTACTGGACCGATTTGAAAAATCCTTTCAGCAATGGCTATATTTTATCCCCGTACTCCCACGGGAACGGGAACTACGCGGGTGAAACCGCGTGACGTCCACTAGTATACTATAAATACAAACACACAGAAACTATAAAATAATACAAACACACGGACACAGTCGCACACACAAGCACCATAACCCACGCTTCTACACACATGTGCGCACATTGCATGCGTGCTCACATAGATTTACTTTTTAGATTTTCTTAGTTTTCTTTTGCATACCATATAGATTTAATATTATTTAAGTTATAAATATATATAAATGTAATCAAGTTAAGGGAGAGCGGCCTTTCCTGGCACAAGTGTTTTCAAACTTAAAAGGAGAGGTTAACCTCAATACTATTGAACGAACTTTGTTTGTAATTGAAAAAAACATTTTTTCATTTTCAAACTTCACGGAAAATGTTATTATGCAACTAGACCTTGAATTTGAGTGCCCTTCGGAGGTATTTTAGTAACAGGTTTCAAGTAATGCTAGTTCTGTTAAGTTCAGAGCAGGCACCGCTACGGCTTCACCGGTCGATGGCGGGTACTTGTTCACACAATAATACTAATTAATATAACAATCACCAGCCGCTGTTAAAACTACCTCCCGACGTCCCTATTCCTCCCGTCACTCCTTTTGCAGAAGCTCTACAACAACCTGCACAAAATTAAGTGGAAACGACTGGTAGCGAACATGTCGAAGTGCTCTTAAACATAATTATTATTGTAACATGTTGCGAACTACAGTCTAGTTAGTTATTACAGTAAATTTGTTAATTGCATTTCAAGGGAGTCTTAACGCAGAAAGTCATTTTCGAAAAGGTATTATTTTTTTAAATTTCGTCACATTTGAATACTGTCGCTTTTGCAAAACGCCATTTCCGCAGAACGTCATTTTCTCAATGCGTCACTTTCGCAGTCATATTATTGAAGACCTTTTTTTCTCAGGGGGGATGCAGAAACGGGTATCTAATTTATTTAAAATGTACAAAAAATCATCAGTCAATTCTTATTACATACATAACTTTTTTTTTAAATTGAAGAAAGAAAGCCGCTTTTGGGATAACCGAATCAAAAGAAATTTTATTTATAACACACCGCGGGTAGGTACAGAAGACCGAACGATACAACATATTTTGACAGGAAATACAACAAACCTATGCATAAATATATACTTTTTGTATATTTTTAATACATCACTTACTTACCCGATTCTGCAGTGTTAGTGGTCTCTCTTGAGAAAAAATGGTTTGAATGACATTTTGCGAAAATTACGTTTTGCGAAAGTGACATTGTTCGAAAATTATGGTTGCGAAAGTGACATTGTTCGAAAATGACGGTTTGCGAAAGTGACTTTGTTCGAAAATGACGGTTTGCGGAAGTGACATTGTTAAAAAATGATGGTTTGCTAAAGTGACATTGTTCGAAAATGACGGTTTGCGAAAGTGACATTGTTCGAAAATGACGGTTTGCGAAAGTGACATTGTTCGAAAATGACGGTTTGCGAAAGTGACATTGTTCGAAAATGATGGTTTGCGAAAGTGACATTGTTCGAAAATGACGGTTTGCGAAAGTGACATTGTTCGAAAATGACGGTTTGCGGAAGCGACATTGTTCGAAAATGACGGTTTGCGAAAGTGACATTGATCGAAAATGACGGTTTGCGAAAGTGTCATTGTTCTAAAATGATGGTTTGCAAAAGTGACATTGTTCGAAAATGACGGTTTGCGAAAGTGACATGGTTCGAAAATGACGGTTTGCGAAAGTGACATCGAAAGTGACCAAATTTTTCACAATGACATTATGCGAAAGTGACGTTCTGCGTCAAGACCTTCATGTGAATCGCTTTATTTTATTGTCATAAGTACTCGGGTTCTCTGTAAAACTCAACGCCATACACTGCGATCGCCAATCTGCCTGCCAAGCGTGGCGATTATGGCAAACCCTTTTGGGGGAGGCCTATGTTTAGCAGTGGACGCCTTTCGGCTGATGTGATGAAGCACTAGACCTTGATAGAGGTCATTCGAGAGGGTTAATGTTAATAATGATATGTTACCAAAGTAACGATTCAGGAGTTGTCAATATTCTTTTCTAGATACCTTTTTAAAATTAAAGGTTTAATGTTAACGGAAAATGAAACTAATTGAATAGAAGGTTTTGCTGTTAAATATACAAAATAAAGGACTCGTGCTTGCACTAGTCCTTTTTTTGCTATCTATGTACGATACTGCAGCTACGTTGGTGCTGGCCCACGTCGTATGCGTAGTCGTGAATGGCCCATGGAATAGTTGTTGTGGGACACTCCGCCGCGTGCTGGAAGCTAATAAAACGCGTTTTATCGCCAATTCCGAAGAGCTAGGCAACAGGCATGTTGTGTTTTAAAATAATAAATAATAAGGACCCATAACCGAGTAGCGGAGTATTGTTACAGAGGAAAAACACATAACATTGCCCCACCTGGCCGTGTTGACATAGCGACACAGATTGCTTGCTGCTTATCAGTATAGCGCAGTCAAATGCTGGTCTTAGGCCCGTCCCCAAACGAAAACTCATGCATTACTGTGCAGGAGTATGAACTCTCTGAGGAGTAAGGATTCTCTCTGAGGAGCTCGTAGCTTAAAAGCCGAACAATCAGGGCTTTAAGGTTAACAACGCTTTTGTGACCATCATAACATACCAAGACTTTTCCATGTCATTTGTAAATCTTTAGCAATAGTTCCAGATTTTAAGAAAATCTGACACCATTCTTGCCAGCTCTGGGTGTTTGACGCCCAGCAAACGGTGAAATGGTAACCCTTTCGGTATGTTATTTTGCTGTATCGTTGCAATGTAATATTATTTTTCTCTTTTTAGGGTTCCGTACCTAAAAAGGACTTTGTTGTCCGTCCGTCTGTTTGTCAAGACCCTTTACCTCGGGAGCGCGTGGAGGTATCGCGTTGAATTTAAAACCATATACTCAGATCTGCAGTCGTTTAAAGCTGTGAAAAAATCAAACTTCTAACCGCTTGATACCGCAAAAAACGTATATTCCACACTCTCAAGGGAATCAAAATGTATAGGGTATTTTCCGTTGACATAGAACTATGAAATTTGGCAAGTAATACCGTTTTATACTACAAGTACCTATAGGAAAAAAATTGAAAACTAAATTTGTAATTAAACCATAAAAATATAGTCTTTATTTAAAGTACCGTACCGTAGGGTAGTACCGTATAAATTCCGACTCCGACTTGCACCTTTCCGGTTTTTTTTACCATGTTTTTTTGCTGTTGCGTTGTGTCTGTATCGAATAAATGTTTTCTATTCCATTTTATTTTAGGTACCTACTGTGTTACCCAGTTACCAGGTTCTGGAGGTCAAAAGTCGGTCCACGTCATCATAACAGCCGAAAGACGTCCACTGCTAGACATAGGCCTCCCCAAAGTTACAGAGAACGCTGCTGCCCATTCTTTGGCAAGTTCTTTAATCAGGGCCCGATCTAAGGGGGGGGCAAGCCGGGCAAATGCCCAGAGCTGCACAATGGAGGTTGCCAGGCCTAACAGCCCGACAAAACAGTATTTCAAAAGGTTTTCCTTTTAAAAAAAAACTACTTTAGCGTCAGTAAATAAATTTTTGTATACTTGTTCAGTAGCTGTAGTAGACTAGCGCATGTCAAAATTATACAATTAAAACAATATCATATATTATAATATCATCTTATCTTTGGAATAGCAAGTTCATGACTTATATGGTGTTGGTGTAAAGGGCGGCGAATATTATTTTTGCCCGGAGCAGCTAAATAGCTAGATCGAGCCCTGCCCTTAGTCGCCTCTTACGACACCCACGGGAAGTGATGGGATGGTATTATTCTTTTACGGCACCACACGGCACCGGCCGACACCATACGGTCTACGTAAAATACTAGTATTCAATTAAATCCGGTTGGTCTGGAAGCCGACTCCAATGAAAAAAGACTAGACGGAGGGAATATTCATGTGGTTTTTTATTTGCTAAATTAAATACTTAACAGCTCTAGTAAACAATGAAATTATTTCTTAAATACCTTCATCAGAGATGAAGTTATAAAGCTTCAAAGATTACAATTAGAAAGAGAAGTACGATATGAAATTTGACGTCAAAGTCCTGTAGCCTATACAGCTGCCATATTTAACAGCGTTTTCGCGAGGACAGATATATAGAATAGAATAGTATTTATTATGTACACCGTATAAGTTACTGAAAAGATAGATGAGAAACATTACATAGGGTGACACAATGGGCGGCCTTATCGCTGAAAGCGATCTTTTCAAGACAACATTTCAAATAAAAAAAAAAACAAATAATCATATCTCGTTTGTTTTTCGACCAATTTTGATTCTATTTTCACTGTTAGTATTATATTTTTGTAAATTTGCAGATAAACTGTAAAGATAATATATTTTATTGTTTTTTTTTTTTTATTGACTATTCCCTATTCTCGGGATAATGTTGAGTGTAGATGTGTGTCGCAGTGTGCGATGGGCACCGTGGCTCAGTCAGCCACTCAGCCGGTAGTGTTCGCTTGCCAACAGTAAATGTTATCCGGCTGCGCTCGAGACGGAGTGATTTTTATATTACCTATATATTAGAAGATTAAGACTAGCTGACTCGGCATTGTTTGCCATACAAAAAAAGAAAATACCCTACCACCTATTCTCATACCTACCGAATATACACACAAAATTTCATGAAAATCGGTCGAGCCGTTTCGGAGGAGTTCGGTAACAAACACCGTGACACGAGATTTTCTTTATGTTTGTATATAGATTTGTAGGAGGTTATCTTTGGATGTATTCATCAGTCGGCCGATTCTTGTATTTTTATAGTATCACTAGCTGACCAGCGCAACTTCGTCTGCGTCACAATTTTCATAACTGCTCCGCTCCTATTGGTCTTAGCGTAATGATATATAGCCTATAGCCTTCCTCGACAAATGGGCTATCTAACACTGAAAGAATTTTTCAAATCGGACCAGTAGTCCCTGAGATTAGCGCGTTCAAGCAAACAAACAAACTCTTCAGCTTTATATATTAGTAAGATAGTCTGAAACCGTCAGAAACAACACTAGTACCCCTCCATTTTATTTATGTAAGAACTCTATTTGTGAAAAAAATTACAAATTTTTCTGTAATAAATATTACTATTACTAAAATACTAGAACATTATTGTTGTTATTATTGTTGTCTTTGTTGTTATTATTGTTTTTATTTTGACAAGTTTTATACATTGTTTGTCGCCGAGATGATAAAGCGAATTGAACGTTGTTTACGTAATAGATTGCAAAAATTCTTCACTTAAAGCTATATCCCGTAAAAATAAAACCGACTTCCAAACAAAACACAACAAAGTGTAAAATAACCTTAATTTCGGAATTCGGTGTTAAAAAACAAAGAAACAAGACCAAAAACACCGACTACTTTGCAGTGTTTTGTTTGGAAGTCGGCTAAATTTTTTTGTAAAAGTTTTTTTTATTTTTCACTTTTAAGTGGTGCAACTTGGACGACGTCATCTTCTACGCAGAAATTGAAATAAGCAAACATGCTCATAAAATAAAAACTACTGAGGCAAACTTAATTAAATGTTTGCGGGACAATGGCAAGTATACCGCCATTGAACTAAAAAAGAATCACAGAAATCGGATTAGAAACCTCGGAGTAATCGGTGTACATACATAAAATAAAACCAACTGAATAGAGAACCTCCTCCTCTTTTGGAAGTCGGTTACAAATAGAAAATACCTAGTTAATCATAAAATAGTTGTGATGAAATTGCACAAAATCTCCGCACTACGTCAGGCACTGACATTTTGTGCAATTCCATTGGTTAATATCCGTTTCGCCGCTCCGCTGCCTCGCTCTGCTGAAATGGACAGGCAGCCTAATTGTCCTCACACCTTAGAAAATTAACTGTGAAATTGTTTAGTTTTACAGTATGCTGCTGTGGATAGGTATAAGTAAGTACAAGGTACAATTGTACATCTGTGCCCGACAGTGCATTTGGGTCAGCCGCGACCGCGAGCGATGCGCACTATTAGATGCATCTACGCGTCGACGACCTAACGAAGACTAAGATTGGCAGCTCACGTGCTCCAATTTAAATCACTTTTGATCTTATTTATTTACTAAAACTTCTTGCAACACAAAGACACAACGCGGATAAAAGCGCTTATTACACTACACGGAATTCAGGGCCCTAATTTCCGATTTAGGGTGGTGTAATAAGAGTTAGGCACCCTAATTAGGGTGACCGGAGCGGCCTGGTCTAGTTAGCTCCCTTACTACCAGGCAGTGTAATAGCGTTAAGAGGAAATGCTGGCGGCGAGACTTTGCATGTAAAAAGTCATAATTCGAGGTTTGGCTCTCGACTGTTTTCTCCTCCAATATTGGACCGATTTAAGAGATATATCACAAACTGAATAAAAAGGATATATGCTGTCTCTATATTTTCCTTTTTGATGATTTATTAACCGTATAAGCACTAGAACTCTCACAAAATGCTCAAAATTGTCCGATAAATCGCTGTCAACAGAGCCCTAGTGTACCAATTTGGCAACTATTAATCAAAAAAGGAAAACACAGAGACAAAGTATACATCCTTCTCGCGTTTCTGTCTGTCTGTCCGTCTGTCACAGCCACTTTTCTCCGGATCCACTGGACCGATTCTGTTGAAACTTGGTACACATGGACTTTTGCGAACCAAACACGGACGCGTTACGTAAATTACTATTTTTTAGTATGGGGTCATTTTTTGGGGTCAAACTAGAAAATTACAAAAAAGTTTTTTGAACAATATTGTGTGACTTATCAAATGAAAGGGCTCACTGTGAGGGTTTTAATTTTTTTTTTTCATAATTTTAAAATATTTGGTTTTGAAGTTATTCAAGAAATTAGACGAAAAATGAATATTGCCTTTTTCAAAATTTTAGTCTCAGTAGTTTCAGAGATAAGGCCATTATCTCTGAAACTACTGAGACTAAAATTTTGAAAAATATGGAGATAATAGATCTTTACCTATAGATTACAGGAAAACCTATAAGAAATCTATAGTGTTAAAATAACATGTTAAAAAATAAAATTCGTTCGGAACCCTTTGCACGCGAGTCCGACTAGCAATTGGCCAGTTTTTTTTTTAGTATAATTGTACTCTGGAATTACATTCGATCGTGAATTACATCTTGTATTTTATTTGTAAAACAATAATAGGGTACTTGGAATTAACGGCGTGGTTTCTAAGCAAACCCTGGAAAATCACGGTTCAAATAAACTAATTAATAGTTATTTTCGCACAATAGTAGCTTATGAAAGGGACGAAAGAGAGCAATTGTTTCCCGTGATCGAGCTCGCACGTTGATAAACTCGTGCCCAATTTTACAGCAGTTTGTCAGCTTCTCTCTCCCTATTGCACGTAATTCTATCTGATTTATGTTACAACTGGCCCATAAGGTTATGGGTAATTCTAAAGACACTTTTACAATGTTTGTTTACTTAGAGACCCAATTTACTTATTTTAGTTACTTGTCGATAAGCCAAACAAAGCTGACTTTTATTTTAAGGATAGGCAAAGTATATTGCAAAAACTACAGTTTGGCAGCTTTTTCACATTTTAAACAATCTTTTAGGGGTTCATAAATTAAGTCAACTGCACTAAATAATAAAATTGTATTGTCCACTTGGCACTGAAATTGACGGCTCCGATTAATGTTACTTCTCCACCACAATAGCGTCGTCGTCTAATTTGAGTCGGCTTTCTCTTAATGCTATTTGTCATCAAGCCAGCCAGATTAGAATGCACACTTTGTGTTAGTGGTAAAATCTGGGCTATCTAACACTGAAATATTTTTTCAAATCGGACCAGTAGTTCCTGAGATGAGCGCGTTCAAGCAAACAAACAAACAAACTCTTCAGCTTAAATATTAAAAGTACCTATAAAGTATAGATAGAAACTAGGCTTGAAAGACGCGGCCGTCGGCCTAATTTATTGGCGATATTCGCGATTGTCAGCCGACCTAGTTGCATTGGGAATAGAATGGCTGCCTATTATAGTGCAGTTGTCGCGAAGTGATTCGCTGAGCTCCGCGCAAGTCGCAGGAAGCAGGTCATCGGCCGTTGCTCGCGTGGGGATACCAACTTTTTTAGGAGAGTATGTATCTATACTAATATGTAAAGCTGAAGAGTTTGTTGCTTGCTTTAACGCGCTAATCTCAGGAACTACAGGTCCGATTAGAAACATTCTTTCAGTGTTAGATAGCCCATTTATCGAGGAAGGCTATAGGCATCTACAACCTGTAACAGAATAAGTATGCAAAATACACAGTAATGCAAAATTGTGACGCAGACGAAGATGCGCGGGACAGCTAGTGATTTGATAAAAATGAACACATATTCTTGTTATTTTTAAAACAGAACCTCTACAAATCAAATGCATTGTATATGTTTTGAAATAACAAATGAAGGTACGATTGCTTCACATCAATTTCAATGTAGCCCTTTTCTTTTCGCTTCACGAAAAGGCTGTCCTGGTCTTGTCATGTTACTGAGAGTTTTAATTCTAACGTAACGACTATCGGCACAATGACAGCTGAGTCTACATTCCACATGTCGACAATCTCGTGAGCAAGCGAGATACTTGACTTGCTTCTCTTTCTCAGCCTTCACGAGGTTCTCGTCATGCGGGATGGTAACATCAATTATCATTGTGCGGCTCGCTATTATTATTATTATTATGACAAAGTACGCTTATGCGTACTAGAGTAGGTACAATGACAAAGACATCGGCCATGTACAGTACATGGCCGATGTCTTGAAATAAAACATACAAAAGCATGAAAAAAAAATAGACAATTGACTAATGCGTTATTGGAGATGTGTACTTGCGGAACGTTAGAAATGATGACCAATACTTACATCTTGAATGAATGACTAAACGTTATATAAAAAAAGACAAATTCCGGCCAAGTGCGAGTCGGACTCGCACACGAAGGGCTCCGTACCATAAACCTTATTTTTTACTATTTGTTGTTGTAGCGGCAACAGAAATACACAATCTGTGAAATTTTCAACTGTCTACCTATTACGGTTCTTGAGATACAGCCTGCTGACAGACAGACGGACGGACAGATGATCGGACAGCGGAGGCTTAGTAATAGGGTTCCGTTGGTTACCCTAAGTACGGAACCCTAAAAAAACAAAGATTTTTTACGTTAAAATACCTAAACAGAAATGCTTAGGTTTGTACTAATGGTAGATAGGTACGTATAGATCATTTCAAAATATTTTCAGGACTTAATTGTATTAGCAACTAATATTGTAAAGAGGTAAAGTTTGTGAGTTTGTGAGGTTGTAGGGGGTTATCTCTGGATCTACTGAACTGATTTTGATAATTCTTTTACCAATAGAAAGCCACGTTATTTGTGAGTGTCATAGGCTATATGTATATTAACCCGAAAAATACTGCCCAACGCACGGGCACAGGCACGGGTCAGCTAGTTAGCAATAAGACACATACCTGAACTTGAAGACTGTAAGATCACAGGTTCTACATTTAATTAAGGGTAAAAACGTTGGTACCTATCAACTTTTTTACCCTTATATTATACGGTATTTTTCGGGTTAATACATAGCCTATGACACTCACAAATAACGTGGCTTTCTGTTGGTAAAACAATTTTCAAAATCGGTTCAAATTCATGGTTGAGGTTGGTTTAGGGGGATTTCTCTACAGAAACCCTCCTAAACCAACCTCAACCATGAATTTATAGTATCTTAGAGTGTGCAAGCTAACAAATGATAAATAATATTTTTTTTGTGTCATGCATTAATTACTTTGCATACTATTGTATAAATTCAAGTTCTTAAAACGTAACAGACAGATGTGTTGCTGGGGAGTTTGTTGGCCACTTCTTCTCCACAGCTAAAACACTAGGAAGTGGTGACGCGCGGCCGTTTTGAGGTACTGTCTTTTGTAAAACATGACGTTCAAAAAGTGCTGGCTCTCAGCCTAATTTAAATAAACGATTTTTGAATTATTTTTCTTTGAATTTTGAACGACAACCCGGGACCAACGGTTGACGTGCTACTGCTTTTCCAAATAGGAAGGTATCTAGGTATGTTAATATGACCACAACAAAAAGCGGTCATTACAATAATACGTACTGTGACATTACTATAATAGTTAGATATACATATATCTAACAATTACGGTTAAAAAAGTCTGCGAGAGTATATACCCTCGCGGACTCATGTTTTATAGATATCTATATACTTAATATATAAAGCTGAAGAGCTTGTTTGTTTGGTTGATTGAACGCTCTAATCTCAGGAACTACTGGACCGATTTGAAAAATTCTTTCAGTGTTAGATAGCCCATTTATCGACGAAGGCTATAGGCTATCATCACGAAGTTGCGCGGGTTTTTTTTAATATATATTTTGATTTTTTTATAGGTATTGATGACCTTTATAAAACTGTAGTACATCACTTTGCTCTATTGCCAATAGTTTCTGCAGCGTACACGTTATAAGGATTTTTTTCACACCTTGGGATACATTATCGGAGTTTTCATACGGATCCCATGCATGTTGAAAATATTCTGTAGCCTATGTTTATCAAGGATACTGTAGGATTCTAATGATGAAAGAATTTTTCAAATCGGCCCAGTAGTTTCAGAGCCAATTCAAACAAACAAATATTTCCTCTTATATTCTTATATGTATTAGTTTAGATGTCAAAGCTGTGAAATTTCAGAGCTGCGTCAGCGATATGACCAGCACTGTAACTGTTGAATTAAGTTTGTGTAGCTATTTTACACGTACAATATAGTGTATTCTATCGATCTTAACAATTTTAGATGTACAATATAGTATATTCTATCGATTTTGATACTGGAAAACAGTGTAGACTGTAGATGATGTATAATACACCTACGGCCATAGAACCAGTAACATTATACACTAACTTATATGGTAAATGAACGAATAGTTAATGACGCACGCGGAAACACTGTGTGAGATCGTGTAAATAATACCATAGCGTGCACTATACAATGAGAATATGTGCGGAAGCGACCGACAGTCACTTTGATAGGTAATTGTAATGTCAGTGGTATCACACCGCTGTTATTACGAATCTGTAGCGTGTTACAGAATAATTTCAAACCCTGAAAAGGGTTCCTTATACAAAGAACTCTTACTATAAGATAGAGACTAGTTGACCCGCGCAACTTCGTCTGCTCCGCTTCTATTGGTCTTAGCGTGATGCGTCGATAAATGGGCTATCTAACACTGAAAGAATTTTCAAATCGGACCTAGTTCCTAAGATTAGCGCGTTCAAGCAAGCAAACAAACAAACTCTTCAGCTTTACATATTAGTATATAGATAAGCCCTGAAATCGCGAATAAAGTCAGCTGTTCAGTCCTTGATTTGACCTCTGTTTCGGTGTTCCTTCTTAGGGTAGTCATCTAGGAAACACAGGCCTCATCTAGTTTAAAATGTCCATAAATATTGACGTGTAAAAGTGTTATTTTCGACCTACTTACAAAATAAATATCATTTATCGTTTACAAAAGCAATAGAGAACGCGTAAATACTCAATTCATTGTGACTCTAATTTTGAATTAAACTTAATGAAATCCTGACATTTTAGTGAAAACTAAAGCTTTTGTCTTTTCAACTATACTCTTCATTTATATCCTTTCTAAAAACAGATATACTCAACCTTTTCAACACTTCCTTTGCCTTCCTTTCGGGAAAAACGCGTGATGTTATGTGTGAAATATGTAGGCACGCAGTTAAAAGATCAAAGCTATTAGGTAGAGATGTACACAAAGAATAAAGCACGGATTAGTCCAATGTAAGCCAGCCACCAGCGTGGTAGCGCGTAGGTACGTGCCGGATGAACGCTTAGTATAGCTTATTTACGAAAAACTGGAAAAGGGACCTTATGCACGCGAGTCCGACTCGCACTTGGCCAGTCCTTGACCCGCACTTTTTCCTTCGTTGGGTGGACTATAGCTTTCACAACAAAACAGATACTTATCGAGGCTCTAGAGCAGTGATATTCTATCAGCGGAAGTGGCGAAGGCAATTTTCAAACGTCAAATATATATCAGCTGGTCGATTCTGTAAACCTATAGGCCTCAAACTCGCCGGCATGTTTTGTGATAATCGTGCCGGCGGGTTTGGACCGCGCGCTCCCCGGCGGGGCATGCCGAGCGAGCGAACATGCCCGCCGTCTTTCATTACGACCAAAGCGTTACGACGCTCTCCCACAGCCACTCTGTAAGCTCGGCAATTACTAACTGCTGAACGCAGTGTTGCCAGTACCTGCGTCGACTTTCAGACGATTCACTACCTGACAAAAAGGACGGCTGGAGAAATATTAATTTGTTAAGATTGAATCAGAAAAAAGTATATAGTACCTAAAAGGGCCTAACAAATAAAAAGTGAAAAAATAATCAAGATGTACAATATTTTAATTTTGTTTGTTGCATGCCTTTGGTCAGCTCAAACTTAACGACATCCTAGATTCCTGAACTCGTTGCTATCAAGGATACTAAGGTATTGGTGTTGAGGCGGGTTCTGCTTTCCGTCTTCATCCTTTTCAGTTTACCTGAAACTACTCTATCAACGCTTGCATTTACAAATGGTAAAATCAACAGCATTCCAATAAATTTTATGATGTTTGGGTATTTTACATTCCCGGCAATATCCTTCATTTGGAACACCTGGAATGATTGTGTTTGTTTGTGTGCGTGGAACGTACAGGCAAGCGATACGGGATCACAGCGCGAGGTAAAAGGATGGCTGGTGATATTCGCCAAGACGTCAACAGTGGTCTGAAGTTGCATTTCGTTTTTACTTAAAGATTTACGCTTTTTTGTAATTTTTAAAACTGCGTTTAGATTTTTGCATTTAAACACAAACAAATAAAAAAGTAAAATATTGTAGTTTGCTATTTGAAAACGGACGGAAAAGCGACTGAATATATGAACGGACATCGAAGGGACGTAAAGAAGTCTAAACGGACAAAAATCGTCCGTTTTGGGACGTTCTGGTATCTCTGGCTGAACGCCGCAGGTGCCGCGGCCCTCGTGCCGCCGGCAAAAGTCGTTCCGGCTTACAATTTCTAATGCCGCCGGCATGTCTTGCCGGCGGTTTTGCACGGTGTGATGTTTACAGAAACGCACTGCCGATTGACAACCGCTGTCGAAATGTCATGTGACATGTCACATAATAAACAGGATGTTTCATAATTCTAATGCATTATTTATTTTTAATGTCACTACCGACTTAAACTACTGTCGAGTACATTCGAGGGAATACGCATGCGATTTTTTTATTTGCAAAATGAAATACTTATTAGCTCTAATAAACAACTATGAAATGATTTTTTGAATACCTTCATCAGCGACGAAGTTATAAAGCTTCAAAGATAACAATTAGAAAGATAAGTCCGACATGAACTGTGACGTCAAAGTTCTTGGCGCCTATACAGCTGCCATAGAAAACAGCGTTTTTGCGAGAGGGACAGATACATTTGTTTAAAATAATTATATATCGTTTGTTTTTTGAGCAATTTTGATTCTATTTTCACTGTTAGTATTATATTTTTAGATAAACTGTATAGATAATAAATATTTTTTACGTGCCTATGGCACCGTGTATACCACCTCTGTGAGCTTCGCTAACCTGCATTACCCTACTTCTACGAAGTTATATTTTTTAAACAGAAATTAATTAATATCGTTAGTCAAAAGGCCAATTAAAAGTTTGGATTCTTTCTTGATTAACTGTTAGTAAGATTTCGTTGGATTCTTTATTTGTTCCGAGTTTCCTGTATTCGCTGCTCGAATTGATTTGCGATTAAAATGGAAGGGGTGAGGGGGTACAGGATACTGGGGTGGAATGGGACCCCACCTCAGGCCGCAAGCTACTGGATCTTTTCATTTAAAACCTTGAATGAATTCCCATTTTATAGGTATTTGCAAGACTGCGTTAAAACTTATTGCTACATCTGAAATGCTACCGAAGCATTAATTGGCAATTTATAGTTTACTAGTGGACGTCACGCGGTTTCACCCACGTAGTTCCCGTTCCCGTAGGAGTACGGGGATGATATAATTATAGCCTATGTTACTCCCTGATAATGTAGCTATCCAATGCTAAAAGAATTTTTCAAATCGGTCCAGTAGTTTCGGAGCCTATTCAATTCAAACAAACAAATAAACAAACAAACAAATCTTTCCTCTTTATAATATTAGTGTAGACTAGTTGACCCGCGCAACTTCGTCTGCTCGGCTCCTATTGGTCTTAGCGTGATGATATATTTATATATATATATATATATATATAGCCTATAGCCTTCCTCGATAAATGGGCTATCTAACACTGAAAGAATGTTTCAAATCGGATCAGAAGTTCCTGAGAGTAGCGCGTTCAAGCAAAAAAAACAAACTCTTTAGCTTTATATATTAAGTATAGATGAAAACGCACTGGCTCTTGTATACGTCAGGCTTTTCCCGGGTTTGGGACTAATCGTAAGTCCATAGGTGCTACGGAGTAGAATACGCCCGCAACTAAGCCCGAAACTACGGACTTCGGGCTTAGAGAGTAGCCCCCGTAGCACGTCAAGCTTTTCGGTGTGGCCCTGTGTGCACATTATTGATGCTATATTTAGTCAGTGTATCAATGTGCAGGTATCTATTCTGTACTGATTAACTCCTTAACGATGGGCTGAGACTATTCCTCACCCACTACAAACGTGAAAATCTTGGCTTATGCCATATGAAAACGGTCCTTTTGTCACAAATTCAAAAGTCCCAGTCATGTAAGTAGTTACTTTTAAAATGCCTACCTATTATGTTGAATTTTATTTTACTGTAGGATATTGCGGCCCATCATGACAATAGTAGAAGCGCAATGTGGCCCAGAGAGAAAAAAGTTTGAGTACGGCTGATCTACACTAATCTGTCTTTTTATATTAAAAAGATTTTTAAAGGTGCGTCTACGCTGGACGAGCCGAGCACGAGCGGAGCACGAGCCGAGTACAAATCCGTGTAGAAGTGCACTCGTTCGAGGCTACGAGCCTCGAACGAGTGATTAAAAAGAGAGATTTTTGTTTGTAATGTACATCACCGGATAATTGCAAAATACGTTAGTTAGACTACAAAATATCTTGAGAGATTGTAAACTCTCGATAAATTGTCAACTGAACATTTGGAATACTTTTTTACGCTTCAATATTTGATAATCTCTCGAAGTCATTCCAAGAAATTGTGGACTGACATAAAATGGCGGCCAATCAAAGCACAAGTCTACAAGAAACAAGGATCTTATTGGTCTGTTCAGATGTGACGTCACATGTACGCCATAGAGTTACGAATGAAATGTTTTCTTATTGAATTTGGCTGACGGCAAATTGGTTGAAGCGACATTGCATAGTGCCAGTAGTGGAAAGCAAAATGTATGAAAGGACTTTTCATCTAAAGTTTGCTATTTCGAAAAACGCTAAATCTGCCATTCATCTGATATATTTGGACGATAATAATGACTTAAACTCCGATTCTATATTTTTGTGTACAGCTTAAATGAAGTTCTAGAAAAATATGGCAAATGTGATGTCGGATCATACATCATGTTTGAAAATTATGTACTAAAATTGCATTGTCTTATCGCCAAAAATGTGCTCAGAATTGTACGAACTCGGCCCATCCGAAGCAGAAATAAAACGCTGAGTCCGAATATGTATATAACTCAATATCGCCCAAAATGTCGCTTCAAACAAATAGCCTTCACCCCTCGATATAGAGGTTCGGAACCCTAAAAACGGTGTGTCAAAGTTACCTTTAAAGTCAAAGTAATCACGTGTTATGGTACGCATGTCAATGATTCAGCAAATATATCATCTCCATCGCTTAAGTAGAGGAAAACAGTCTGCCCTTACCAAATTATTCTGATCAATCATAGTAAATCATAGTAATAATAAAAACCAGCCAAGTGCGAGTCGGACTCGCACACAAAGGGTTCCGCACCATAAACTGACAATAGAAATACACAATCCGTTAAAATTTCAACGGTCTACCTCTTACGGTTCTTGAAATACAGCCCGCTGACAGACAGACGGACGGACGGAGGCTTAGTTATAGGGTTCCGTTGGTTACCTTTGTGGTACGCAACCCTAAAAATTTATACAGATTTCGTTTATACAGACTACAGCACACAGACCCTGTTATTGACCTTCACACATAGCTAATATAACATTCAAAATAAAAAAAGCGTAACCAGTTGGTATAATTATGAATGAAAGAAGATTATTCAAATGAATTCCGTTGAACTCAAATGTGTTGTCCAATGCGCGATCGGTACGCGGCGTTTCGCCTGAAGACATGGATAGGATACGCACAATACGCGACGAACAATTCTATACCTTGTAGTCTGAAAATTTGGAGTCGTTTCTTAATGCTAACTAATCGTACACTGTAAGGCCGTAATTAATCGGTCCTGAACAAAAAAAGAGAATAATTTTGCCAAAACCTACAAGAAAAACTGGCCAAGTGCGAGTCAGACTCGCGTGCAAAGGGTTCCGAACCAATTTCATTTTTTTTACATGTTATTTTAACATCACAGACTTCTTATAGGTTTTCCTGTAATCTTTACGTATAGAACCATTATCTGGATTTTTTTCAAAATTTTAGGCTCAATAATTTCGGAGATACGGTGGTAATGGTCATTTTAGGTCTAATTTCTTGAATAACTTCAAAATTGATGTTACACAATACATTTTAGTTGAAAAAAATTTCTTTTATTTTCAAGTTTGCCCCCAAAAGTGACACCCACACTAAAAAAAATATTTATTTACGTATGCGTCCGTGTTTGGGACACAGAAGTCCATATGTATACCAAATTTCAACGTCTGTGACAGACGGACAGACAGACCTAGTGAGCCTATAAGGGTTCCGTTTTTTAAGGATGATCGGAACCCTAAAAACTGGCCAATTGCGAGTCGGATTCTCACACAAAGGGTTCCGACTTATGAGATACAGCCCGCTGACAGACAGACGGACGGACGGCGGAGGCTTAGCAATAGGGTTACGTTAGTTCCCTTTGGGAACGAAACCTTAAAAACTGACCGAACATCGTGGGAGCAACGAAGTTAAATTAACAAACCATTGTCAAGAGTTAAGGCCACCATCCCCAGAGCGGCGTGGGGTGTAAGTATCCAAGGTAAATAATGAAAAGCCGAAGTACACTCGGGAACAGAACATGAGAACAGGAAAATGAAAGCAGCACAACAATGAAAAAGTTGACCGACAAAACAGGTTGAAGGGCAAAACTTTTCATAAATGTTCAACAACCCTATGAGGAGAACTAAACGGGTTTCGTAAAATGCTGTCAAAGTGAGGGGTACTTTTATAATATTCTTCCCCAATGGAGCCTGAAGGGTTTTTGAAGTGAAAACTTCTTTAGCGGCGTTGAGCACTTTTCTGTAATGGGTATAAAATCTTAAACTCGCGTCAGGGTCACGTGACCGATCGCAAAAAGCGTAAGACGGACTCGCGTCAGGGTCACGTGATGCGAAAAAGCGTAAGATCGAGGGAAAGGGAGAGGAACTAGTATCTCCCACTCTTTCTGCCGTGCCTGAGTGTGCTGCTCCGCTTAGGCGGCACAGGGCGCTTGCGCGGATGTCCGTCTGTGTTTATGTACAGCGTGCCACGCGTATCCAAGGATACGAAATCACGGAATTACGAAATTATGGATGAAAGTTGATTTTTCTAAGAGATAAAAATTAATGTAATATATAAATAAATAACGATATAATATTATGAATAATAACATGTAAATTGTCATATTTGTGTACGATAGCGCAATAAATAAACATTGTATTCTACCTCATAAATGATAGTATTTTTGTACTTATAATTAAACACAACGTTATTTTTTGTTGTTTTTATGGTTCGTTTTGTTTATGTCAGGAACTGTGTCAAGATTGACATCTGTCACTGACAGTCGCTGTCGCGGCCACACGTCAGTGTCTTTTTGTTTATTTTGTTGTCGGTGGTTTGTCTATGATGTGACCGCGACAGTAAGGATGTATTATTTACATGTTTTCACTTCTGCCGGCACTCCCGGAGTGCTACCGGTGTTTTTTTTTTTTATTATTATTCAACCCCCATCGGGGTGAATAAGAGATAAACGGGGTGCGAATTCCACATGGATTGAGTCGTAGGCGAAGTACAACAATCACAAACTTTGAAGTTACAACTAGCTTTTGCCCGCGTTGTCGTACGCGCTTATCTCATATCTTCCTGTTCCCGTAGGAATTTCGGGATATCCTCTCTTAGTGCTACTTCACTCTCCAAGGAACCTACATGCCAAATTTCAGCTTTTTAAGACCATTAGTTTCCGCTGTGTGTTGTCTGTCAGTCTCTCACTCAGTAACGGAAGAATTTTATACAGCCTGTAACGTGTCGGGCCACGCGCTATCTTAGGTTCTGTAGTTGCACGTCACAATCCATAAACAACGGTAACAGAATAAACGCAATACCTCTTAAGGGGTCATTGAACTCATCATTATGAACAACTTTTACTATGGGACCAACACTGAAATCGCGAAAATAAACAGCTGTTCAGTACATTTTGTCGAGTTATGCGCACAAAAATATATGGGGCCGTCGAATTTTTTTTTGCGATTTCAGTGTTGGTCCCATAGTGAAAGTTGTTCATATTGATGAGTACAATGCAACCCTCTTACACACACACACTCATCCCTTTCATCTTACACACCCAGAGGACAATAACCTTATTTTAAAAGTATTAAGTATATAAGCATGTAAACCTTGTTAATTTTAGTTTAGTACATATTTTAATGTTTACTTTTGTTTGTGAGCTCATACTTGCATATTACTTTGAGGGCTTGAGGCGCTGTGTACTGAAACACAGGCTATAAACCTAGTTCGGTAGCAGATGCTAAAAATAGACACAATTATGTAATTATAATTTTAAGATTATTTTAGAAGCTTGTTAACAAATTGTGTGAACATAATATGCATACCTTTCTAGTCTAATAAAGATTATTATTATTATTATTAATGACCCCTTAAGAGGTATTGCGATTATTCTGTTACACGTTGTTTATGGATTGTGACGTGCAACTACAGAACCTAACATAGCGCGTGGCCCGACACGCACCGCCGGTTTTTTCATATTCCTTTTTCACAGGTATTTCCAACACTTCATGAAATATCGTGGGTTCCTGTTCTCGGCTCTTTTCTAACCCTGTGAAGAGGAATGCTATGTATTCCTACCAAATACGGTATTCCTTTCACAATCAATAGTTGTGCTCCTTTAAAGTCTATCTGTATGATTCATAATGTGAATAACGTGGTTTTGTCGTACGGTTATATATTATTAGAACATATTGTTCCCATACTTGGCGCAATATTACACGACTAGCGGGACAAGCGGGTCTAAAAATGCCACTTTAGCAGAATCAGAAAGCACATCACGCTACCCGTCACTGTCAAATTTACCCAATCAACCTTGAACTTTAATGTGTTAGCGATAAAGATGAAAATGAAATTTGACAGATTGTTGTGTGATTAATATTATGATTCTAATACGATTCTCCTAAAGTGGCCTTTTTAGCCGCCCTGAGCAACTTCGTCTGCGTCACATTTTTCATTAATGCTCCGTTCCTATTGGTCGCAGCGTGATGTTCCTATAGCCTATAGCCTTCCTCGATACATTTATCTATTTCTATTTTTTAAATTCAATTCAAACTAGTAGTTCCTGAGATTAGAGCGTCAAACCAACCAAACAAACAAACTCTTCAGCTTTATATTATTAGCATAGTTTTTTCTCACAAAAACAGACAAAAAACAAAAATGCAGGAGTGCTTTTTAGAGTTCCGTACCCAAAGGGCCAACGGAACCCTATTACTAAGCCTCCGCCGTCCGTCCGTCTGTCTGTCAGCGGGCTGCATCTCAAGAACAGTAATAGGCTACTTATATAGTGTACATAATAAAGAATATTCTATTTTATTCTATTCTGTAGGCAGACAGTTGAAATTTACAGTGTGTATTTCGATTGCCGCGATAACAACAAATAATAAAAATTAAGGTCTATGGTACGGAGCCATACGTGTGCGAGTCCGACTCGCACTTAGCCGGTTTTTACTTTTGAATGCAATGCGATATACCATATATATATTGTTACACCATATAATCTTTTAAGCTTTTTTTTGACCTCTGAGTTTGATTCAGTGTTTCTTATCTGGGTAGTCAGCTAGGAAACACCGGCCTCATTTAGTTTAAAATGACCAGCAATTTTCGCCGTTTAATTGTTATTTTCATTTTCAACCTACTTACAAAATAAATAAAATTTATCATTTATGGTGTACAATAAAGAGTAGGTAAGTACCTCTACAATGTGTAACAGAATAAACGCAATACCTCTTAGGGGGTCATTGTACTCATCATTACGAACAACTTTTACTATGGGACCGACACCGAAATCGCGAACAAAATATCGGCTGTTCAGTACATTTTATCGAGTTATGCGCACAGAAAAGTATGGGGGACTCGATTTTTGTTCGCGATTTCAGTGTTGGTCCCATAGTGAAAGTTGTTCATAATGATGAGTACTTTTCAGTCAAACTGTATTTAGCTGAATACCAGAATTTTACGTGTTATGGCTGCCTACCAGACCTCCACAACCCATTAACAAAGTAACACGGTAGTTCTTGGCAAGACTGGAGCCAGACTTACTGGCTTCTGACAATCCGTAACGACTGCCCAAGATCTTTAAATGACAGTCGGGACTAACGGCTTAACGTGCTTTCCGAGGCACGGAGGAAACTCGGTATGTTAATATGGTCACCCATCCACAGAATAACCTTGGCAAGCGTTGCTTAACCTTGAAGATCGACACGTGCGGCTGTTATTATTTAGCCACGAGCGCCTCAGCAATCACTATGGAAATATATTAAATTAATTAATCAATGCAGCATCCATTTTGCAACTCGACTACGCTACGGGCCTACCACCCTCTCTCTCCCCTTCGTTTTTTAATCTCCAATCAATTTAAACGATTGTATATTTGTAATACTTCTCAACTTATTCAGTATCCGGTTTTTACGCAGGTTATAAAAATATCTGGCGTATTTATAAATCACTGCCGGTAACATTATGACATAGGAATTTTATGATAGTGGTTTAACAATAATCAATTTTCCTCTTGGTTTTTACTATTTCTGTTCAGTCGTATCGTATTGATATGTTATGTGGTTACATAGTTCATGAGTAGTTATAGTTCATATGCTATGTGGTGATATAGTTCATTGCCTTATGCGTTCTTTAGTTTTAAAGAGGGGACTCTAGTCCCGAGGAATTTGAAAAATAGGTATTTAAAGAAACTATTGCCGATGCGTCGCACTGTGCCCTGTCAAGTAAAGTACGAAAGCGACAACTGCAGTTCAGGCTGTTTTCTTCTTCAAAACTGGACTGATGTACAAAAAAACAGGCCAAGTGCGAGTCGGACTCGCGTGCAAAGGGTTCCGAACGAATTTTTTTTTAACATATTATTTTAACACTACAGACTTCTAATAGGTTTTCCTGTAATCTTTAGGTAAAGATCTAATATCTCCATTATTTTTTTTCAAAATTTTAGGCTCAGTAGTTTCGGAGATAAGGGGTGGGGGAATGGTCATTTTTCGTCTAATTTCTTGAATAACTTCAAAACCATTTATTTTAAAATTATGAAAAAAAATATCATTAAAACCCTCACAGTAAGCCCTTTCATTTGATATGTCACATGATTTTGGTCAAAAAACTTTTTTTTTTTTAAGATTTTAGTTTGACCCCCAAAAGTGACCCCCATACTAAAAATTTAATGATTTACGTAACCCGTCCGTGTTTGTGTCATAGAAGTCCATATGTGTACCAAATTTCAACAAAATCGGTCTAGTAGATCCGGAGAAAACTGGCTGTGACAGACGGACAGACCGACACCCGAGTGATCCTATAAGGGTTCCGTTTTTTGTTCGGAACCCTAAAAACTATTGGTCCGCAGTTTAAATCTCATTACCGATTGACGTGTGTCAGTAGGTAGGTAGGTGACGAGGTACAGTACCGACTACCTAGTAGGTACGTCCGAGGTCGGTGCGTCACCGTCACCGCGCCATACGAGACGACTCAATCACAGTATACTCAATTATGTGAGGCAGTGGTCACGACATAACATACATTAACTAGGTACTTTGTGATTTTTCGCTTAAATATCTAGTACCTATGGGTACTCTGAAAGTTTTTGGCCTATTATAATTATAGTGTCTATCTATTTAATGTTGTTTAAGTTATATATGTTGCAGGAGAGTTTGTTGGGTCACTTCTTCCCATTTAAAACACTAGGAAGTGGTGACGGGCGCCCGTTTTGGGGGAGTATCTTTATGTAGAAATTTGACCTTCAAATAGTGCTGGCAGTCAGCCTAATTTGAAATGACGTATGAATTTTTATTTTCCGTGGTCAAATGCACGTTTCAAGAATCATGAAAGTTTCTGTATAACAATAGCCTGATTGTGATAGAACCTATAAAAACCATAAAAACATTTTTGGGATACGGGAATTATAACACCGCGCGGAGACATATAAGAAAACTAGCTGACCCGTGCCCACTTGGTTGCGAGGTATTTTTCGAGTTAATATATAGCCTATGACACTCACAAATAACGTGGCCTTCTATTGGTAAAAGAATTCTCAAAAACGGTTCAGTAGATCCAGAGATTACCCCCTACAACCTCACAAACTTTACCTCTTTATAATATTACTAGCTGACCCGCGCAACTTCGTCTGCGTCACAATTTTCATTACTGCTCCGCTCCTATTGGCCTTAGCGTGATGATATATAGCCTCTAACACTGAAAGAACTTTTCAAATCGGACCAGTAGTTCCTGAGATTCAAGCAAACAAACAAACTCTTCAACTTTATATATTAGTAATAAATAATAGACAAGTATAGACATTGCCCGCGTCTATGCGCATATCCCGTTTTTTTTTTCGTTCCCGTATGCATTTCGGGCAATCCTCTCTACATGCTCCTCTACACTACCCAAGGAACCTACATGTCAAATTTCAGCTTCCTAAAACCAGCAGTTTCAGCTGTGCCTTGTCTGTCAGTCACTTACTCAGTAACGGAAGAGTTTTATATATTAGCATTGTAGAATATCGGTTTTACACAAGCGGTTAGACTGAAAGCCGATCCCAATATTCGAAATAGGCTAGCCAGATTCATTTGATACAATAAAATAGCAATAACACTATTCTAAGATTGCATTATTTTATTAGCGATTCCCGTTCCCGTGGGAGTACGGGGATAATATTTAGCCTATGTTACTCCTTGATAATGTAGCTATCCAATGCTAAAAGAATTTTTCAAATCGGTCCAGTAGTTTCGAAGCCTATTCAATTCAAACAAACAAACAAATCTTTCTTCTTTATAATATTAGTATAGACCAGATTTTGCCTGCGACTTCATACGCGCATAACCCGTTCCCGTAGGAATTTCGGGAAATCCTCTCTTAGTGCTCCCCTACACTCCCAAAGGAACCTATATGCCAAATTTCACGACCTTTTTTTCTTTCTACGACCATTAGTTTCGGCTGTGCGTTGTCTGTCATTCACTGTTACTGAGTGAATGACAGACAACGAACTGCAGGGCGATTCTGTAAACACGTCGAAGTGAACGCTTGGGTGAAGTGATCACAAGGTGAGCTGTCAATCCATATAATCAAGATGGAATGACAGCTCACTCTGCGCTCACTTCACCCATCACTTCGACATGTTTACAGAATCGACTGGCTGAAGCGATTTATATAAAACGTGTATCGGAATAATCGCAATTTGTAATCATCTTTACAATGGTACCATACTCGAAATGGGGAAATAACGTTCAGTACATTTTGCCGAGTGATGCGCACATAAATGTATGGGGGAGTCGATTTTTTTTCGCACTTTCAGTGTCGTACCTAAAAGTTGTTCGTAATGACGAGTACAATGACCCCTTAAGAGGTATTGCGTTTATTCTGTTTCACGTTGTATATTGATGACTAGTGGACGTCACGCGGTTTCACCCGCGTAGTTCCCGTTCCCGTGGGAGTACGGGGATAAAATATAGCCTATGTTACTCCCTGATAATGTAGCTATCCATTGCTGAAAGTAATTTTCAAATCGGTCCTGTATTTTTTAAAGTTTATTCGTTACATACAAAAATACAAATATTTCCTCTTTATACTATTAATACCTATCTATATATATAAAAATGAATTGCTGTTCGTTAGTCTCGCTAAAACTCGAGAACGGCTGGACCGATTTTAATAATTCTTTTTTTGTTGGATTCGCCAAAATACAGGAAAGGTTTAAAAGCAACAAAAAAAATGGGTAGGTAGATAGGTAGGGTAGGTAGGTAGGTAGGTAGGTAGGTAGGGTAGGAGTAGGGTAGGAGTAGGGTAGGAGTAGGGTAGGAGTAGGGTAGGAGTAGGGTAGGAGAAGGGTAGGAGTTATATTATAGATGAAAATTATGACGCAGACGAAGTTGCGCGGGTCAGCTAGTAGAAGTATAGATTGATAAGGTGCGTAGCTAACGAAATGACGCTGATGTGTTGGTGATGACGCGGGAGCGATGCGTCGCCGTTAATCAGCAGTGGTCTATCTCCAAGCCGATATCAAGCGACCTTCAAACGCCCGGCCGTCAGCTGAAGGGTGTCGTCAGTGTCAACACTCCAGTTCGCGCACGTCATAGATTAGCGCGTGCTTGAAGATGCAATGACGGGGATTCCTCGCGCGTAAGATACCGATTCGTCATTTTAGTTATGTCACTGGAAAATTGCAGGCTCCGTAAGATTGTAATAAATATAGATTATAATTTCTCGATATATTATGACAAAATCGTTTTCAATATATCCGTGTCTTATTAAGAGAAAATTGTTTACAATTTCACGCGATCTTTTACAATCTTACGGCAGCGGCGTTTGCAATTTTCCTGTTACAGTAACAAGTTTTTCAGTGACCCTAAACTCTTCCAACAAAAGACTCTCACTAAATCAATTATTATCGAACATTCGATCATGATTCGTCATTTCATGACGCATATTTGTATGAATCAGAAATTTGTTACGCGAAACAATCTCAAGTTAAAAAATATATATATTTAAAATTCGTGTCCATAAAAAGCTATCTAATGAAAACTAACATTATAAAGAGGAAAGATTTGTATTTTTGTATGTAACGAATAAATCTAAAAACTACTGGATCGATTTGAAAAATTCTTTCAGCAATGGATAGCTACATTATCAGGGAGTAACATAGGTTATAATTTATCCCCGTACTCCCACGGGAACGGGAACTATACGCCCATACTCTGTAAGAGTATCTTTTCTATAGAGTATTTTTTATTATTGTAATTACTTTTTTAAATATTTTTTTTTCAGTCTGAAGTTTGCTTTCGCTGGCTATTGTGTGTCAGGATGTACGTATTTAAGTTAGTAGTAGGTTTTTGCTTTAGTATATAAGATGTTTAGGAAGTGCTGTGCACTCCTGTAAGTGACAAGTTCACCCTACTTCATAACATCTGATCTTTTTCTTTTTTTTTGTGTAAGTCTTAGTGAATAAGTCGTTGGAGAGCCGTTATTAAATAAATAAATAAAAATATTTTTTTTTCCAGAAATGCTTAATCATTATCCTAGAATGACGTCGTATTCTCTCGTTTTTTTTTTTGGAATTATCAAATGACTCTTCCGCTCTGGATGGAGCGGAAGTGAGTATAAGATCCTTATTGACTAAAACCCATCCGTGTTCCTCCTAATGCCCTTTGCGTTCCAGGACTGCGGTTATTAACTCTTTCGAACAATTCCGGAACTCTCGTAATCTATCATTTAGTCCTGTCCTAACTCGGTGCTCGCAACCTACCCTCTCATCTAATGCCGCACGTTTGACTACCCCACGAGAACGCATCCCTAACACAGCTTAATTGGGGAATAATAATTAGGGATTAGGCCTGGACTCAACCAAAGCGGAGATACGCGGTGATGTCTGAAGCGGAGACGAGAAGAGATGTCCGAAGCGGAGACTAGAAGAGATGTCCGATACGGAGACGAGTAGAGATTTTCCACCGAAATTGTGCGGAGATTCGTACTGGCTAGACTGACGCGGAGATGTGTATTGGCTAGGGTGGAGAACTGAAGATATGCCCTGGCTACACTGCACGCCGCACACATCTGGTTTCCACTGCTCGCCATCGTCAGCATGCGAGGCAAAGCTCACGTCTCCACCTTGTACCGCGGCCCAGCTCAATCTCAGCGAGAAACAGGTCACATCTCCGCTGCCATCGCGTCATACAAATATGATACATCTCCACTCAGTCTTATCCACTTAAGCTGAGCGAAGACGAGATGTGTGATTAACCAAATTCTATTGGTTTTGTGGTGGAGTCCGGAAAATGTATGAAAACTTTTAAAAAACAAGCTTCTAATTTACTTGTTTAGTTGTTAACTAAAGTTTTACTTGCAACTTGCTTGTTTGTTAGTTAACAAACTAAACAAATAAATTAGAAACTTTTGTTTTTAAAGTTTTCATACATTTTTTTAACTACAGTCGCCAGTGAGTATATCTAATGATAAAACTCATGGTAGACGTACAGAATACCCGTATCGTTACGGTATAAATTAAAAACTGTTGAAAATTAAGAGAAATATTGTGATAACAAGTTGCCATTCAATTCAATAGTCATTATAAAATCATCACTTCAGGTACAAAAAGACTTGAGTTTGCTGAAATTAAAAAAATCAAATTTCTCAGGCTGAGCATTTTTATATTCCAGATTAGGTAAGGATGTATAGGCATTATCGATACAGGTTGACAAAGTCTGACTTATATAGACAAACATTAGAAAAACGATTTAAAAGACCTAAAAATCTTGCTCCAATTTGAAATATATTCTACCACCATTTGGTTAGTAAGTAATAATGATAGAAAACGTGAAAAAAAAAAATTTTAACAAAAAAATGAAACGTCCGAAAAAACTGAAAAGCAAAAAATAATAAACCTTATTACAAAAAATAACTAACTAACTAATTAATTAATTTAAATAATAACTAACTAACTAAATAATTAATTAAACTTCAGGTAATTTCGGAAGTCGGTGAATTTGATTGTTTCTTCGTATTTTAACACCGACTTCCTAAATTAACAAAAAAAAATAATTATCAAAATCAGACTAGTCTGGAAAAGGTTATGCGTGTTCATACATAAAAAAAATATACGCCTATCGTTGCCATCGCGCAGCCGTGTAATAAGTTTAAAAAATTAAAGAAATGTTTAGGGTCGGCTTCCATTTAGACCTGATTCAGCATTTTACGTGGCAGCTGCTGCCTGTCTGAAGTCCACAAGACAGTTACTGGGTAACACGGTACTTCTAGGCCAGACTGGAGTCACATTTACTGGAGCTGTGAGTCTTTTTACAAGCTTTTAACCTGGCGTGTTAATTATATAGAATTTTAAAGCAGTTATCCAACCATATGTTTCATTTGGATGACGACGCACGGTAAGCTAGTCAATATCAGAACGATTTCAATAATTCATTTCTTTTTGTAGTTGTCAGAGCGCGGTTTGTATGAAAGAACATCTTGAAAAAAAAATAATACATGGCGAAGCCAGAGCAGGCAGTAGTTTGGGATAAAAAAGACGTAGAATAAGGTAAACGATCGCAAACGAATCACCACCTCAAATATTAAACAATTCATAAAAGTCAATATTTACAATCAAAACAAATGCTTTTTGCCATTCCGTAAAGTTTAATTAAAACATTAAGGCGGAACCCACCGCAACGCACGGAAAGGCTACACACGTGTGTGAGGCTTCGCTTTGCATGAAAATGTATGAGATTGTTTCCACTGCAACCCACGGACACGCTACGCATCAAGTGACGTCATTGGCACACGCGTGGCTTGCTCGAATATGGCACTCACATAGCTCAACGCTGTCAGCGCCGTGCACGCTGTGCATGCGGTACACGCTATACACGAATGTTAACCCTCAACAATGTCAAACCCATATTCTTGCAAAAAAAACGTGCGTAGCTTCTCCGTGTGACGCGGTGGGCTACGTTGTACGAGTACATCGTGGGCATGTAGCGTCTACTGCAATGGAAACGTAGACCCGTAGACCCATTGTAAAAATAAATGCGCCGCGTGGCCGTGGATAGCGTGCACCGCGGTGGGTTCGCGCTTTAAGTGTGACGCCGAGCAGTCTCGCTTAGCAGTAAGAGAAATGATCTCTTAAAAATTAAAAATTTAAGAAACGCCCGACAAAAAAAAAACACTATAAAAAGTAAAAAATAATTTCTATTTATCCTTTTAGTTTAATATAAGTACGATTCTTTGAGCCAAGCGTCATCACCTCGGGAGACCGCAAATCTTTCGTATTTACTAAGTACAAGTATTATTACCGGTGAAAAAAATAAATTTCGCCATTTTGTGGTGGCTGCCATCTTGGATTTGAAATTTGTCATAGTATATAGTATTCCACTAGTCAAGCCCTTTCATTTGATACCCATATTGAAGGAGCTATGAAAAAAATGTATTTTGCCATTTTGTGGTGGCGGCCATCTTGGATTCAAAATATTTCATAGTGTATAGTATTCTACTAGTCAAGCCCTTTCATTTGATACCCATATTGAGGGAGCTGTGAAAAAATATGTATTTTCCTCATTTTGTGGCGGCGGCCATCTTAGACCTATTTTCATCAAACATAGCTAAGAACACTCCCGACTTATTCACCATTCAAACAAAAAAAAACTAAATTAAAATTGGTTCATCCGTTCGGGAGCTACGATGCCACCCACAGACAGACACACGCACACACAAACACGTCAAACTTATAACACCCCGTCGGTTTTGCGTCGGGGGTTAAAAACGATTATCAATTGTAAATATGTGTCATCATGAGTAGGTTTGTTATCCGTCCAACCTCATACGAAGTCATAATAAATATTATATGATTGAACTGTACAAAATATGTAGGTAAAACCCATTCATTAGACTTATGTACATAGGCTGGCCAGGCATTCGGATAAAAGCTGACAGAGTCAGGCTTTTCGAATGTATCCGGCCCAATTAAATCGTGTTCGGCCTGACCGGCTTTTGTTAGGCTTATCTTTATTTTACTAGATTTTAACTGGAAATTGCATAAAAAGGAAGATTTTTTCATCAAATTATGTTTTTTCATTTTAACAGCTTCATTTTGACGAGTCAAAAACCCTGAATTTAAATTACAATAATACTACTAAGTATTATTTTTAAGAGCTACAATCCTGCCTGGGATAAGTTATGCGGCTTTTTTTTTATTAAATTTTACCTAAAAGTCCGGCTAAATAAGCTGATCTGTTTGGCTTTTTAACCGGCTTCAAAAACTGAGGAAGGTCTGTATTCGTCTGTTTTTATTTATTTATTTAACACTTTACGCACACGAAATTGTACAGCGGACTTAATGCCATAGGCATTCTCTACCAATCAACCTTTGGGTGATGCAGAGAAAATTAGTGGTAGGTGCAATATGGAGAATAGAACGCAATTGATATTTATAACACAAATCATTACCACAACACATCATCACACAAGTCATTATCTTTCTCCTTAATAGTTTTTACTTGGGTTGTTTGCTATATTGTTTATATGTATTTATCTATGTAATTATTGTATATATAAATAGTACACCTAAGACTACCTGCAGTACGGTCACTCCTCTCTTTAAAATCCATCCAAAGGTTGTCTTTAGAAGATCGCTTTTAGCGATAAGGCCGCCCATTGTGTCACCCTATGTAAGGTTTTCTTCATCTATTTTTTTTTCTGTAACTTATATGGTGTACATAATAAAGAGTATTCTATTCTATTCTATATTTAAATGAATTATACATAATATATAAACTACACATACAATATTAATAAGTATAATAAACACTCAAATTGACGAAATAAAATTATGAATATACTTAAACAATTAATACAAAAAGGTAATTAAAAAATATTAGCGCTGTGATGATACTACTGCCAACTTTGTTATGTTATTTGTCATGGTCACCCATCATGGCTAATTCCATGCCAAAGCTTAAGTCGAAATAACATCAACCCAGCGTTGTCTTTACCAGTAGGTAAGCTTTGGCAATATTTTTTTCCTCTTCATAGGCACTCATTTTTGTTTTTGTAAGCCACTTGCAATTTCCTGTTACAGTAACTCCACAAATTCATATCCCTAACTTTACACCAAATTCAATACAATACGTCACCTTTCGGAAATAATATGTACCTATATCTAAAACGGTTAGATTTGCCATAAAAGGAGATTACAATAATATATATCTTCTAGCTGACTCGGCAAATGTTTTATTGCCAAATAAAAAAATAGCCTACCACCTATTCTCATACCTACCGAATATACACACAAAATTTCATGAAAATCGGTTAAGCCGTTTCGGAGGAGTTCGGTAACAAACACCGTGACACGAGATTTTTATATATTAGATACTAATAAGTACTAGCCGACCCGTGTCCACTTCCTTGGGTGGTATTTTTCGGGTTAATTTATATTCGTACACTCACAAATAACGTGGCTTACTATTTGGTAAAAGAATTTTTAAAATCGGTTCAGTAGATCCTGAGATTACCCCCTACAACCTCACAAACTCACAAACTTTACCTCTTTATAATATTAGTATCTACATCTACACTAATTATATTATAAAGAGGAAAGATTTGTTTGTTTGTTTGAAATGAATAGGCTCCGGAACTACTGGACCGATTTGAAATTTTTTTTCAGCAATGGGTAGCTACATTATCAGGGAGTAACATAGGCTATATTTTATTCCCGTACTCCCACGGGAACGGGAACCACGCGGGTGAAACCGCGTGACATCCGCAAGTAGATTATAAAGCTGTAGAGTTTGTTTTGGTTGGTTGAACGCACTAATCTCAGGAGCTTCGGGTTCAAATTGAACAATTTTTTTTAGTGTTGGATAGCCCAACATCACGCTACGACCAATAGCAGCGAAGTATTAATGAAAAGCGTGACGCGGACGAAGTTGCGCGGGTCAGCTATTAAGTCATAGGTATGTTTATAAACTGGCCAAGTGCGAGTCAGACTCGCGTGCAAAGGATTCCGAACGAATTTTTTTTTAACAAGTTATTTTAACATTACAGACTTCCAATAGGTTTTCCTGTAATCTTTAGATTAAGATCTATTATCTCCATTTTTTTCAAAATTTTAGGCTCAGTAGTTTCGGAGATAAGGTTGGTGGAATGGTCATTTTTCGTCTAATTTCTTGAATAACTTCAAACCCATTTATTTTAAAATTTTTACACTAAGCTAACTTACCTTTCATTTGATATGTAAGACGATATTGTTCAAAAAACTTTTTTTTAAATGTTTTTTAGTTTGACCCCCAATAGTGACCCCCATACTAAAAATTTAATGATTTACGTAACGCGTCCGTGTTTGGGTCACAGAAGTCCTTACGTGTACCAAATTTCAACAGAATCGGTCCAGTGGATCCGGAGAAAACTTGCTGTGACAGACGGACATACAGACAGACATCCGAGTGATCCTAGCTCAGTAGTTTCGGAGATAAGGGGGGGTTATCTCCGAAACTACTGAGCTTAAAATTTTGAAAAAAATAGAGATAATAGATCTTTACCTAAAGATTACAGGAAAACCTATTAGAAGTCTGTAGTGTTAAAATAACATGTTAAAAAAAATTTAATTCGTTCGGAACCCTTTGCACGCGAGTCCGACTCGCACTTGGCCAGTTTTTTTATTTGTTGTTATAGCGGCAATAGAAATACACACTGAAAATTGGATGGACGGACAGCGAAGGCTTAGTTTTGCTAGGCTTACTTTATTTGTTTTAACGAGCGATTCCGATTCCCACATGGTAATTTTATAAAGAAAACTAAATGTTTTTCTAACATATTTATTTAGTCAATCGTATCCAAGGAAAGCAGTTATCCACTGATGTCTTCACCGTCGCGGTGGCTCGGAAACGCAACAGGTTCCACTTTACATTCAAAGAAAAACCGACATTTTATAAGATGACTTTTCGTCGATCTATCGCGGGCTTTGTATTTTAAATTAATTACAAATATAATTTACACCTCTCCTTTACTATAAATCAATGCAATTAAAAATAATAATTTATAATTAGTTAATAATAAATAACAAAATTTACCCAATGTAAATAAAATATTTAGGTTTGCAAAATAGGCAAACTCATAATACACAAAATGAAAATATTTGTCCATTGCACAAAAACCACAAAGATACACATGGCACATAGAAAGACTACCTCCTACGTAGAGTACTGCTTACCCACTTTTGCACTACGATGTGCACTATTATAATACCAGTATTATTAATTCGTTAATGTTCGTAGCAGTAATTAACCACTGTGATGTAATAACAATTAAGATATTAGGTACGCATTAGAGTAGGTTGTATGTTTTCTTTGAATGGCTGTATTTTTCTGTTGCCCAAAATGTTAAATAAAGTTTCGAAAACTTTGTTGGAGACTTTGGAGCATTGGAGAAGCGATTACTTAATTTTTAATGTTTTAGCTTACCATATATCCGCAACGAATGATTTAATTTTTAATTCTTCTAACACAACACTATGAAAATGAGACACTATATTCCAGTTCTCAAAAGAGGCAGTTTTTCGAGTAATTCCGTAACACTAGGGTGTGGATGGGGGCGCGTTAGGGCGAGTACTCACTGGTGCAACTCATAGTGGTGGTAGTGCTGTGCCGGCTGCAGCTCGTGTAGCGGCAGGTAGAAGTCCTGCACCCGCGCGAACTCGCGCGCCATAACGCGGCGCGAGCGACCGCCGCCACGTCTCACCCACTGCGACACTAACTTCGCACTACACGCGCATCGGACGCATCCATCAACACCTCGCGAGCCACACGCTCGAGCACTGTGCGGCGGCGGCGCGCCGGTCGACAGCAACCCTTAGCCCACACATCGTATGCCCCACACACACAAACACTCTCTTAATCTCATCATAGGCACCGAGTTTAAAACTAAGGAAATGAATCCTAGATTCGATTGAGGAAATAACTCGCCGATAAATTATTGCGATTAAATACTGAGTATGTGGGCAAAACCACTCCAGAACAAAACAAAATCGCACTTAAAACAGTATTAAAACTTTTAGAAAGATTCTGTAGAAGCAAACTTGCGCCGCCCCTTCTGAGCATCGAGATACGCCCCTCCCCGCCCAAAAACTTCTGAATTTATTGAAATAAGCCAGAATTTGCTCTTAATAATGATTAATAGTCGCAAATCATCGATAGGTTTGCCGACAACCACTTTATAGTAAATGTTTCGAGCAAGTACTTATTAGTTCCGTTCGGCGGGAGCGAGCGGGTCGCGCCTGTGCCGCGGAATAGTGGACGAGACACAATAAGCAGTCAGCGGGACTGCTGTGCGGAAGCACGCCGTACTGGCGAGTGCGGCGGTGGAGCGAGTCGCGCGCCCTTCAGCCTCAGGCTCGCGCTGATCCGATTACATCCGTCCAGCCGCTTGCCACCCACGGCCGCGAAACTCACTACGTAACTCGACCACTTTCTACAGCACACTTGTGTCATTTATTTTCTAAATTTTTTTCGCTCATAATAAAGTCATAATATTCCGAAAAGCAACTGACTTGTAGTAATTGTTGCTAAGTTTATAGGCACTTGCTGTCCAAGATTTAGGAAACACAAATGCTGTACTCTGCCACTTTGCGCACAAAACAAAACAACCAACTCAATTGTTTCTCCAAATCACATTGAATTGACTCGTCGCTCATAAGAGGCGCGCGCGATTTCACTTCCTGCAAACTGGCAAGCACTATGCTGCACTCGAGCGCAATCACAAACGGCTAAAAGTGCATCGCGATGACGCAGCGTGCCCCTGAACCTGTCCACCACCACGGCCGCGCCGCTACCAGCAGCGGCCGACACATCGCGAGCGCGACTAATCCAGCGCTCGCCCACAACTAAGCAATCACCGTGCTCTAAGTCCGAACCAGTAATGGATAAGTAGTTCGGAGACGTGACGATCTCGAGACGTCAACAGTTCCCTTACACGTGCCGCCTGCAGCTAGTAAACATAACGTAATATTATGCAACTGAACAAAATGCACTGAGTCTTGTATGTACGTAGGTACAGAGGAATTACTCAGATTGCGTGATGACATTGTCAGCGGCGTTATTATAGAGGCGATCGTGCCGGCTCTCGTGAAATTGTGATGCATGTTTACTCCAACAACAGTTTATCGAATTGCTAGTGTCACATCCACGGTTCATTTCACGTAACTGTCAGGGGTTGCGAGTGTGTTGCTGAAGGGTGGCAGGTTGCTAGAGGATGCGTGTTCTCTCTTTTATGCGTGTCTTATCTAAATTCGACGTAACAAAAATTAAAAAAGTTGCTTTACCACGAACGTTATTACCAAAAATGTATTCACTTTTGAATTCTTGTAAGTTTGGTTACTACTTTCATAAATTACAGAAGTAAAATTGTATTTATTTATGACGCGTCTTGAATCAATCATGGTGCCAGTCTTTAGGTATAGGTACAGTAGCGGCTGATCAATATCCGCAAGAAAGCAAATATTATTGTCTTACTAGTCCAAAAAAATAATTTCCAAAATACGTAAAGAGGGGAAATAAACTGCCATAAAGGGGCAAAAGGTCGGCTTCCCTCGCCCTAAGCATGGCAATTACTAGTGTCTATTGTGACGATATCCTCAGGTACAAGTTGCAGCGGCTTCCCTTTACGACACTACATAGTTCCACCCTTCGCTTTCACAATCCAAGCGTGAAGTATCGCGGGGGAATATGAATCAGCGCTTATAAAATATTTTAATATCACAATAATTGATGATTGTTGAGACAACAGCTACGAAGCTGAGAGTTCAAGAAAATGCAATCAAAATATTCGTAATTTAATTTAAACATTCTCGCTAAATGAGTGGCCCTGGTAGCATTCTACCCACACTAGCGCAGTTTCCGCATGCATGCAATATGCGCCTGATTACTCGATCAATAGCTAATAACAGGTTGCTTATCAGCTCACGTAAGTGGTCATTAATCAATTCCAATCAAAGGTGGAAGTGATACGAAGCTACAAGATAACAATAATTTATCTGACGCCTGGAGTGAGTCAATACTCTCTATTTTTCGTTTTCTTTATGGTTTTTTGGCTGTTGATCATAAATCACATCTTCTGTGCCTATGCAGAACAAGTCCTTTATTATACGAAATATAATATCAACTCATTGATATTTTTTTATATATCAATGTATCAACTCGACTGTTTGAGTTGATATTTTTCCTGTTATAATAATAATGTTATTAAGCGCTTAGGCAAAAACATTATAAAAAAGACATAATTTTTATTTTGGCATGACTAAAGGCATGTTTTTTTTTGCAAAAAATCTAATATTAAAATATACTTATAAAATTCTAATCAGATACCAGCACCGCGACGTGGTCGTCAGATACTCACGTTTCCCTGTCCACGTGGCGAGGCCAGTGGCGACATAACACCCTGACCACTGCATGAATAACATGGCTTCCGCCTCATTTAGCCCACTTAGCTGAATCCATTACCGAAATGTATGCAGCAAATAAGATATTTTTGGGTTCGTGGTCACAGCTGGGACTCACAGTAGTTAAGTCTCGAGTAGGAAAAGTCTCCACTGGATGCACAGGTTCATCATCTTTAATAAGAATAATAATAATCGTTTATTTGTACATTTACAACTGAGCATCCAGAAACACAATTACAAACAGCAACAACAACAACAACAACAATGCTACCATACTATTTGTTACTCAGCTAGGTGACCCGCGCAACTTGGCTGCCTCACATTTTTCATTATTGCTGCGCTCCTATTGGTCTTAGCATAGCCTTCGTCGATAAATGGGCTATCCAACACTAAAATATTTTTTCAATTCCAACCAGTAGTTCCTGAGATTGGCACGTTCAACCAAACAAACTCTTCAGCTTTACAATATTAGAACAGATAATGTGGAAATCTTTGTATAGCTGTTGGTTTACCCTCGACGTTCTTTTATCCGACATATACGTGCTATAAGCGTGTCCACCTCAGCGACATATTGTTAAGACTTGTATACATGCCAATGACCTTGTGCATATAAACGGAGCTAACTACTCCTCTACGCGCCACTCCGCTACCCGCATTTTTAATTTATTATAAAAATAACACATATTTAAAAAAAAAATAACAAAACCAAATTATTTTCGTTTGTATTGCAAAGCAATAGATATTTTTGTTTTGACTTTTGTTAAAAAATGAATGAGTAAAATGGTTTCATCTCAACGATTTAGAGGTGATTTCGTTATTTTTTTTCTTTTTATGTGATTCCGATACATAATTTCTGGATAAGTGAGATCATGTAGATTACTACCTATATTTTTTCAGATGTAATTTCTCAGTAAAAGCCGACGAAAAGTCGCTTCATCTGCACGCTGTTATTAACATTTCTCGAGAGAGCAGTCTTAAGTTATGTGTTTAAAATCCTTGTTTATTAAGTGAAACAACGGTGAAACACACAAAATGTAAAGTCGTATATAAATACGCAGATACGCTGCTTGTCAGTCGTCGGCCTCCAAATTGATTCATAATTAGCTTTTGCCTACGATTTCGTACGCGCATATCCTGTTTTTTCCCGTTCCTGTGGGAATTTCCCTACGAGTGTAGGCTCCTTTAGGAGCCTTGACATTTAGGTGTCTAAACGACCTGAAGGAAAAAGCTCCTAAAGGACACATGCAGATTTCTACGACTAGTAGTTTCGGCTGTACGTTGTCTGTCAGTCGCTCAATCAGTCAGTAACGGAAGAATTTTATATATTAGGACTTACATCATTGTAGTCCCTTCTCAAATGTTTAGTTTTCCGTCCAGTCAGACGCTTCCGAATATCTAGCTGTGAATGTATATGCTCGGTATAAAGCCTCCTGACCAGCAAACCAATTACGGGGATTATTACAATGTTTGGCGATATTTTCTTTAGGAAGTTGGTAGAATCATCACAGCGTTGATTTACTGCGTAAAGTGATACTTCTTAGCAAGACTGTTGTCAATTTTTCATTTTTCTGGCTTCTGATAATCCTTAAAGATTGCCTTAGCTGCGGAGTCTCGGTATGTTGAAATGGTCACCCATCTACAAACCAACCTCGGTAAACGTTGCTTAATCTTGAGGACCGATTCGTGTGGCTGTTAGTATTTAACCACGGGCTCTTCGGAACCAGTAAACAAATATTGGCAAACAAAAAAATGTATCACAGCAGGAAAATAGATAATTCGATTAGCAAAACAAAGCGCTGAAAATATCACATTATCGTGACCAATAATGTTACTGGACACTGCTAATCACCCCAAGACCACGCCGCGCCAGTGTCCGACACCGGCGCAATCTCGCCGGACACTCGACACCGACACTCGACACCGGCTCCCGGAGCCCTGTTCGCCTACGTTCAAAACAATTGTATTATTTTATTCGACATAAGCTTTTATCGACATTGTCCTCTCGAAACATTTCTCTTCGCCACACGCTGTGAGGATCCGATACAGAATTCGTTATTAAAATAACAATTTTATTTTGTCGAACTGCGTAACTATAAACTCACTTATTGCCTGATATTGTTTTTTTCAGCAGACATGGAGCGCAATCGACATGAATACCTATAATATGCAGTTTTTCTTACTTATGTAAAATCGAAAGGCCTGTGTCAAAATTTGCAACGACATTGCATAGTCAAAAGTCTTTCGTCACATTTACACGTGTATGTACTCAGCGGCCTACATAATACCTACCTAATTATTTTAGGTAACTTAGTATACCTACCTACGTACGTCATCGGTACAAAGTTTTGAATAGAAAGTGGAGTGTCTAGTAGATTCCACAGGGTTCTACGCAGCCACGGGTCCTCTTCACTGCTACGAGAGTTCTACACCGTTGCTACGAGGCCGCTACGACGCACTACGAGGTTGCTACAAGTGCTAACTCGCGTCTACGCCGCTTTTACGCCAGCGTACTTAGCTGCTAAGCGGTAACACAACGTGGTTTTTAGAAATTACACATGAACTGTTTTATGAAATATAATATGTGTCGTATATATATAGTCTGTGTTAAAACGGAACATTATGCGAGTCCTTCATCCCTCCTAACCAATTAAAGTGATAAACACGTGTTAATATCGAGGTTTTAATACTTTTAATTTCTAATTTCGTATGACTCAGAATGTAACTACGTAATATAGCCTTATTTATAGACACTCGCTAATCAAATGATTATGTAAGGTGCTTTGAATTTAATTGCTACGTAATAAATGGTAAAAAAAAATAAAGTCTTCATTGTTTACGTATAAACAGCCTAATATTACTGGTGAAAGTTGTAACAACTAGGCGCGAGGCGCACCGCAGCCGAGCGATCCTAGTTTAACATCCGGACCAAGTCCTGTTTGATCAACAGTCGGCAATTAACTCACACAAACCGATCCAAACATCTCACCACTTAACTTACAATAACAGCCGCGGGTCGAAATTCAAGGTTAAGCAAGCCCTGCCGGGGTCGATCCGTGGATGGGTCGCGTCGAAAGACCGCTAGTAATACTTATACTTAGTAAATACACAAGATTTTCAGTCTCCCGAGGCGAAGACGCTTTGCCCAAAGAATCGTACAAAGATTAAACTAAAAGGATCAATGGAAATTATTTTTTACTTTTTAAAGTGTTTTTTGTCGGGGTTTTTTAAATTTGTAATTTAATTGTTTACTGGAAACTGTTGTCAAAAATGGTTTCCTAGGCTTATCTTAAAGGTTCTAAAGATAGAGTGTACAAATAAGAACAAAATCCAAGGGGTCATTTTAATTAACATTATGGACTACTTCTACTAAGAGACCATTCTGTAAGCATGGATCACGCTCCAATAAGTAAGTATTAAGGCGCATATTGTTTAAAATTTCGAGTGTATGACCCACCCCGCCGCGCCGACGAGAACAAATACCTGTTGCGTCTGCGGGTGACACCACCCCATGCACCCCCTAGTATCACCGTGGCAGGTCTGCCACGCAGCTAAAACCCCTCGATGTCGATATATTCTCCTAAATTCCTACCATCGGATGTACAAATAAACTTAACTTTAAAAGCGAGGGTGAAAGGATTGGCCAGCTAGACTCTGCGTTACCGTCCCGAGTGTTAGCTGTCCGATGCTCTGGATAAGTAACATTCACTCAAAGATAACCTCCTCGTTTGACGAAATTTTTTTCCGACTCCCAAAATTAAAGTTATTTTGTGCGTTTAGTGGTTTTTATTTGGGAGTCGATCGTATTTTGTTTTTAAGTTTTATTTTTCACTTTTTAGGGTTCCGAAAAAAAATGGAACCCGAATAGGATCACACGGGTGTCTGTCGGTCTGTCCGTCTGTCACAGCCAGTTTTCTCCGGATCCACTAGACCGATTTTGTTGAAATTTGGCACACATATGGACTTCTGTGACCCAACACGGACGCGTAACGTAAATTATTATTTTTTTAGTATGGGGTTCACTTTTGGGGGTCAAACTAGAATATTAAAAAAAAAGTTTTTCGAACAATATAGTGTGACATATCAAATGATGGGCTTACTGTGTGGGTTTTAATTATATTTTTTTCATAATTTTAAAATAAATGGTTTTGAAGTTATTCAAGAAATTAGACGAAAAATGACCATTCCCCTCTTATCTCCGAAACTATTGAGCCAAAAATTTTGAAAAAATGGAGTTATAGATCTTTACCTAAAGATTACAGGAAAACCTATAAGAAGTCTGTAGTATTAAAATAACATGTTAAAAAAAATTCGTTCGCAGCCCTTTGCACGCGAGTCCGATTCGCACTTGGCCAGTTTTTTGTGCTGGTTTCCCCAAAAATTCCAACCAGTCCATATCTACTTAACTGTCTATCTCCGAAGTTCTTCACAGATCTGTACGAAATTTAATGGGACCATTTCGGAATAATCCTCTTTCGAATAAAAAGTAAATAGATATACGTATATTACTGGTATTCAGCCGAATCGATAACCACCTCGATATCGATCCGAATTGATAACTTCCTCCGTTTTAAAGTCGGTTAAAACATCAAAAATTAAAGTGATTTACTACCTAACGCCGCCGAAATGTCACGTGATAAATTCCTTACATTGTGGCACTCCGATAGTCGCCATCACTGACAGAACACTTACTTTAGAGCTTGCAAGCGACGGGCTGTTGGAATTGCAATCAAATATTTTTAACGCCGCTCGGGCAGGCTCCTTTATTGCACGAAATGCGAAAAGCGAAACGACAGCTATCAAAGTGGCCAGTGAATATTTACTATTTATACAGTTCATCTAAAAATATACGAAAATATAATACTCAGTGAAAATAAAATCAAAATTGCTCAAAAAACAAACGAGATATAATTATTTTGAATAAATACACCTGTCCCTCTCGCGAAAACGCTATTTTCTATGGCATCTGTATAGGCGCCATGGACTTTGACATCAACGTTCTAATTGTAATCAATTTCATCGCTGACGAAGGTGTTTAAAAAATAATTTCATGACTGTCTACAAGAGCTGATAAGTATTTTCATTTTGTAAATAAAAAAACCGCATGCGTATTCCCTATTCTACTAATTTTAAAGCAGAAAATTTTCACACTGTTTTCATCAACACGATATTTTACTGTGTATTTTTAATATCAATGCTAACGCGTGATAAAACGACAATTTTACATGAAAATATCATTCGACTGAAAGTCTGAAAAGCAGCCATTTTTTAATATAGTTTCATTCCTACTCTCACACCCTTGGTAGGTAGCAGTGGTGGACTACTAGCGTACGCACTTGATACAGGTGCACATATTATTACACTGTCAGTTTCAGCGCATCCCCTCCCCCCAACCGCCTCGCCGACTCCGCTGTCATTGCTTCCCACTACGCGGAAACAAATAAAAATATTCAATTTTACCTTTATGCTTTTTAGTTTCAAGAAAGACAGAAAATTGTTTCCGGTGCAAAGCTAACGGTAACGCTTTGTGACGTGCATGAGACTAGCAAAACGATATTAAATGTTTAAAACTAACAATGTAAAGAAACAACAAAGGGTTCTATTTATAACTCTGGAAATCACAAGTCAAGCAACCAAGGGGGACATGGATCGTGAAAACTGGATGTGATACAGTGCTGATGACAAAACGTCAAGCAAAAAGTATTTTCGTCGCGCATCTCAATTCTACCTCGCACGGCGAGCGATGGGCGTTCGCCGTCCGACAAAAACCAGCCGGTCGATTCTGGAAACCTCTCACCGTGGGCTTCACCCTTTCTTCGAGCTAACTCCATCTCAAACTCAGGTGGAATGAGCGCGAAGTGAACTGTCATTCCATCTTGATTACAGTTCACCCAAGCCTTCACTTCGATGTGTTAATAGAATCGCACTGCAGGCCCCGGTCGACGGGCGTTGTGGTCCACGCGCGCCTCAAAGAGACGTCAGCATAATTGACGGGGTCGCGCTAGGGGCAATGCCTGCCAGAGTGGCGGATTTTTTTGAAAGAGTTACCGCGGCCCTGAAACGCATTTGGGAGCGTTCAAGTTCTACGTAACGAATTTGGGGGAGAGGGGGGGGTACAGTGGCGGGAGGAGGTTTTTGAACTACGTAACATTAACAGAGGTATTTTCGCGACTTTACGGTACTTTACGCCACATAATTGTAACTTTTAGGTAAAAATGGTCAATTGGTGGGTATGTATCGTATGACTACGGGAGAGGGGAGTACAGAAAAACGTTACGACGCGTTACATGGGGGGAAGGGGTTGTCAAAAATTTCTAAAAATTGCGTTACGTAATACTTGAACACTCCCTTTAGAGAAACATGGTTGGGTGTTAGTAAGAGTTTTACATTCCCTTCCGCTCCGCCCACAGCCGTAGGAGTCATTTGATGATCTAGCGCTCGCACTAAACAACCTAATGGAGTAAAATACTAACAATATTGATTAAAAGTTAGAGCCTAGTATTGTGCTGTTGTCATAATAAAAATGCTTCCCGTCCACTGATTTCCCATCCGTGTACCATTATTCAATAATATGAGTGTAGAAAAATTGAGTGGGTAATCGTTATCCCCTTTTGAAGCAAACCCTCACACTTACATAATAATATCAACGCTATTCAAATCGGTTGCTTTAAGAACCCTGTTGCTATGGAAGGACTTGACTGTTTTCGCTGAAAATAACTTTGAAGGCTAGATTTTGGAGACTTATGGCGGGTTACATTAAGTCGGTCACCGAAAGCGGCGACCGCATTCGGTTTAACCGAATTGATTCACCGAATACGGCAACCGTATTTGTTTAAGTTGTTGATTTACCGGATTTGGAAAACGGTCTGCGGTAGAATACGGGTAACCAAAAACCTGTTTACACTAATCGGTGATCGAATATGGGCTGTGGTCGAATACGGCTAAGCAAAAACTCGTTTACACTAGTCGGTGACCGAATGCGGGCTGTGGTCGAATACGGCTAAGCGAAAACTCGTTTACACTAGTCGGTGACCGAATACGGACAGCAACCAAATCGGTCAAAACGACCTAATGTAAATGAGCCATTAGTTTGGCAATGAAAGAGCTTTGGAAAACTTTTACCGTTCGTAATAAAAATGAGCCAATTCAAATGTATTTATAGAATGTAATACGGTGACCGTTTTTTAGGATTACGTACCTGAGCGGTAACCAACGGAACGCTATTTCGTACTAAGCCTACGTTGTCTCATCACTGGTCCGTCTGTCAGCTAGGTGTATCCCAGGATCCGTAACAGGTAGATTATAATTGTGTACTCCTCGTCTACCACATCATCACTTACCATAAGCGAGATAGTGGTCAATAATAACGTGATTTTTAACCGACTTCCAAAAAAGGAGAAGGTTCTCAATTCGGCGGGTAATTTTTTTTATGTATGGACACCGATTATTCCGAGGTTTCTGATCCGATTTCTGTGATTCTTTTTTAGTTCGATGCAGTATACTTGCCAATTGGTCCCATAAAAATTTGATTCGGTTTGGTTCAGTAGTTTTAATTTTATGAACATTTTTTCTTATTTCAATTTGTGCGTTGACGAAGACGTCGTCCAAGTATCACCACTTAAAAGTGAAAAATAAATTATAAAAAAATATAACCGACTTCCAAACAAAACACTACAAAGAATAAAATAACCTTAGTTTCGGAATTCGGTGTTAAAAAACAAAGAAACAAAACCTAAAACACCGACTTCCGAAATTAAAGTAATTTTAATCTTTGTAGTGTTTTGTTTGGAAGTCGGTTATATTTTTTGTAAAAAGTTTTTTTTCGGCTCACGGTATAGAATCCATGTGCGAGTCCGACGCGCACTTGACCGGTTTTCGAGACAACTACAGGTGTCAGCTAACAAACAAAAATCATTAGATTTATTTGTTATGCTTTATTTCATTCACAGATGAACCCTTCATTGTAGTGTTTTGTACTTCATTGTAGTATAATTATCTGTGGTTAATTTATTCCAGCTTTGGGATTAAAATCCGGTGCAGCGCATTTGACTCCATTTGGCTACCTACCAGGTCCGGTAATATCAGCCGCTTTGAAGTATAGGTCGCAATTTCGGCTGAGCACGGGCGTGGCTTGCGCGAGCCAGAGTACCCGGTTTCGGCCGTATTTTCACCCCACTGGGAAAATTATAAATTGATATTGGACAGTTCCGGGAGTTGAAATTTCTTTTAGGAAAGTACCTCCTCTTTTTTAATCTTTTTTAGATTTCAAAATTTGCAAAAAGATAACAGATCTTATTTTTAAAGCAAAGAATAAACTTGAACTTTGCAGCAATGGTGTTAGACAGTGATCAGCATATTTCTGGAGAATAAAAAAAAATCCAAGGACATTTCACCCTTTGTGAATAAAATTAAAGGTGCTGTTGTAACAGGATCGGGCCTCATGACCTAGATCGGGTTGGTCTAGTATAAAGATTTTTTAACCGTGGCCTAGTATCTCGATTCTGTGTCACAGACCGACGTTGCCCGGTAATTCGCAGAATCGTGTAACAACCTATGCTCTCACATACACGGCCTGGGAGAACAAAGGCCTTTGTTCTAATAATCCTTAAAAACATAAATTCATGATTTTTATATATATTTAAATTTTATGTACAGTGGTACATGGGCGGACAGGCATTTTTTGCCAGTCAACCTTTGGATTAAAAATACTACTCTGTTTAAAATAGAATTTAGTTTCGTACTAATACAGGTACCAATAACCCTGACCACCGGTAGCTTGGAACCTGGTCCCGACACTGGCGGACTACTGCTTTTTATATTTTAAATGCTTTTTTTATGTTTAAGAAATAAGTATTTTAAAATGTTAATGTGTATAAAGGGAATCGCCTGTCTTGGTATGGTCATGTGAAGAGGAGAGATGAAACACATGTAACTAGAAGAGTTATGAATAAAAATGTGGATGGATGGAGAGGCAGAGGAAGGTCAAGGAAAAGATGGATGGATTGTGTGAGAAGCCATATGAAAGAAAAGGGACTTAGTGATAGTTTGACGGCAGATAGGGCAGATAGGGCAGAGTGGAAGAAAAAAAATCGTGTTGCGCCGACCCCAAGTAACGTGGGATAAGGGCAGAAAGATGATGATGTTACTGATTACCCTGTTGGTGTTTTAGTAGAAGTTTTGAGAGGCGAAAAGGACTTCGACCAAAGACGTAAAGTTTGTGAGTTTGTGAGGTTGTAGGGGGTAATCTCTGGATCTACTGAACCGATTTTGAAAATTCTTTTACCAATAGAAAGCCATGTTATTTGTGAGTGTCGTAGGCTATAATTATATTAAACCCAAAAAATTCCGCCCGACGTAGTGGGCACGGGCAGCTAGTCAGGTTATAATTTCAGCAGTTACCTTCACTGGCTACTCACGTAATCTCCCGAACGTTTATATCTTTAACTAGCTGACCCGCGCAACTTCGTCTGCGTCACAATTTTCATTACTGCTCCGCTCCTATTGGTCGTAGCGTGATGATATATAGCCTATAGCCTTCCTCGATAAATGGGCTATCTAACACTGAAAAAATTTTTCAAATCGCACCAGTAGTTCCTGAGATTAGCGCGTTCAAGCAAACAAAAAAACTCTTCAGCTTTATATATTAGTATAGATTTATATTTGTAACTTAACGTTACGTAACACAAAATTTGCGGTATTTTACTTTGTTTTTTTTGTGCTCCTCCCGCTCTGGGCAGAGTGAGAGGAAATGTGTTCCTCCCATCCGTGTTCCTTCAATTACTCTTTGCATTCCAGGGCAGGCAGTTGCAAGTAGGTATTCGCAAAAAAAAACGACGCATGCAAAAATCGATGACTATTCAGTTAGACGACGCCGATGCGCGACGTCAATATTGGAGAGAGGTCGCACAAAACGAACAGCACGAATGACCTCACACACACACGTTCATTTTTAAGAGGATTACTGATTAGCCGCCATCCATGATCCACTACTACACATATCGGTCAGTTCGTACAAATAACGAATACACGGCACATAATAAAAACAGTTAATGAAATACTGCTCGGATCTTCTTGACTTATTATGAGGTATTTTAATAACAATGAAGTATTATGTATTATTCGACACTATTTAGGCAGTAGCGAGTATGTAAATTAGAGAACCCGCGTGACCTTGGCTATAAAAATAATTACCCAAATACTCAACACTCGTTTAATATAAATAACTGCAGACGGTTTTTAAATCCGGTTTTTAAGCTAAATTGAGTTTTGAATTTAATGTTTTCTATTTTAGCGTTCCGTTTAAACTTCCCAATGTACAATCAAACAACGTCCTCCGTAGATCCTCCAAGGTGTCCGTATTCTAAAAACGCGCACAAAAGAATGGAATGGCAGTGACAAGTCGTCGATTCTCTAAGCGACCTTTTGTGACGCAGCGTTAGAGGAAGGACGGCGCTGGTGAGGATAGGTACCTGATGTGTCGGTAGCGCGTCATGAACACTTGCCGCGTCCGCCCCTGCTGGCGCCGCCGTCACCTGCAACAGACCGGGGCTCAGTACTGGCGACACTGGGGACACTGGGGACACTGGCGACATGGCGCCCTGGCGACCCGGCGCGCGGCGCCCTGGCCACCTGGCTATTGGAGGTTGCATATTATGTTTTCACTGGCCTGTGTAAATAACCCTAGTTACAAATGTCTGTCAAGATTTTAAATAAGCATAGTTACGACTTGTTTATGTTTTACTAGCTGACCCGCGCAACTTCGTCTGCGTCATAAAATGTGATTATTTACGACATCACATTAGAAACCTCCAAAATAACAGTATTTCTCCACTATTTAATGGATGTTATTATACATCTTCAATCACTCTATCTGTTAAAAAAAACCGCATCAAAATTCGTTGCATAGTTTTAAAGATTTAAGCATACATAGGGATATAGGGACAGAGAAAGCGACTTTGTTTTATACTATGTAGTGATACTTGTCACTTGCATGTAAAATATTAACCACGAATATATCTTGTAACTATAAGACCACTGCTGCTCTTGTTATTACCACCCATTTTCCAATTCTGGCCGTTATTTGTCACATTACCCACAATGCGCAATGCGCGATGGACACGGTCACATCTCGGACCACACATATATTTGAGTAATCAGACGTTATACTTATTTCCTCCAAAATCAAAAATCCAAGTCAAATTCCCCAATTTGGGAACAAAAAGTCCACGGATTCTCATCAAATGCCCGCATTTTTAGGGTTCCGAATCTCAGTCGGCAACAACGGTACCCTAACAGGATCACACTGTTTTCCGTCTGTCAAGACCCTTTTTACAAGGAATGCGTGGAAAAAACAAGCTGAAATTAATTTTGAAATACTCAGGTCTGCTACCACTTGCTTAAATTCTTAGTCTTCGTCGATGTTCAAGACTTTGGAGCTTTGACTCGACAATCAAATAAGATTGGGCAGTTAACATATTTCTTTTAATACGCATTTTAAAGTTACGAGTAATTTTTGTGTAATCAGAGGTTCTAAACAAGTGACAGTAACGGACAAGGAAAACGTCAAAAATGTATGAGATCGACAAACGCTGTCGAATAATCATGAGATGAATCCCTCATATTGTAGCACTAGCACTTCGCCCGCGACTTCGTTCGCGCGGGTACTATAACATGTAAATTATACTTTAAATTATTCAAATCGGACCTTTCGTTTAAAAGTTACGACGGGTATAAAAATACTCTAAGTATGAAAAATGTTGCGGTTAGAGCGAACTGCGCTACGTTTAGTCTATAAATAAGTAAGGGAGATAAAGTTCGTGGAGTACCAACTAAATTCAAGCGAACGAAGTCGCAGGCGAAGTGCTAGTGAGCTATATGTATACTGTGTATATATGTGTACTTTTTGGGTGAACAAAAACCGTAAAACTCGCGTCGCACAATTCATAAGTTAGTTAATATATTTCACTTAGTTTTCACTTCTATCGGCAGTCCCCAAAAACTGCCCCGCATGTTTTTTTTGTCTTTTGTTGTCTGACTACCGAAAAACCTAGAAAATAAAGGAGAAAATAAAAGTTGCAAGAATACACATACCGTTCTTCTTTCTGTCTTTGTCATAAAAGACCTCCCTATTGGCACTTGTCTTAAAATCACATTTTTCTCTACAAACGATGCTATTTTGAAGCTCTATCGAAATCAAAAACTCTCATTTTTCAAATACAATGTTTCAACGTAATTTGTTTACCAACTTCAAGAGGGCACCCCTTTTGAAGTTGGTAAATAAATTATTATTATTCTCGTATTTTCATCCAGTGCGGACGCGAAAATCCCTATAAATTCCCTACATTTTATTAAGATTTTGGCATGGATTAAGCACGTTTAAGTTCGGGAGATCACCAACGTGCTTACTTATAAAAAAAAATTGTCAACTGACAAAAGCAAGATAAATAAAAGATGCTATCACCTGTATTTTTGTGGAAGTAACACAATCTGTGTGATGTCCAGCGGAGCCGTGTGCCTGTCGCAGGCTATCGTTCACAATAACAGCTACTAATCTATTCATGTTAAGCAGGCGCGCTATGTTCCAGAATGTCCATAATTTGTGCTTACATTACAATAGCTTACGATTTGCGGTAACCAAGCTGCTTTTTATGAATCACCACAATATTTATGTGAAACTGTTTTGTACCTATCTTTTTCCGAATGAAAAATAAATTACCCTCCTTTGCGTCGCAGAGTCGTGTCGGGTAATTTTTTTTTTTTTAGGGTTCCGAACGTCCGTAAGATACGGAACCCTTATAGGGTTACTCAGGTGTCTGTCTGTCCGTCTGTCACAGCCAGATTTCTACTGGACTGATTCTGTTCACACTTATGGGCTTCCGTGACCCAAACACAGACGCGTAACGTAAATAAATAAAAGGGGTCTACTACTACATAGAATATTCCAAAAAAGGTTTTCAGTACTTACTCAATACAATACTAAATTATTTATTGCATTCCACAATGTAGCTTATGTGGTAAACATTTGAAAAGTAACAATCGTGGACCCTGTCGTGCACAGCCAAAGAAAGATACCTATGTGGAGCTGAAGACATGTCAAGGATTTATCATTTAAATATTGGTTGACACTGTAGTAACATTAGTTTAGTAATGGCTTTTTTTTTGGTTCGAAACCCTTTTCATGCAAGTCCGATTCGCACTTGACCAGTTTTTTTTTATACAGTGCGCATATTTTATGTTGTGAAGCTAAGAATGTTGGGAGAACATGGGTTACATGAGAAGGTACTTTTTTGGCGCGAGATGCACTACGAGATAGATCTCCCTAAAGTACCTTCTTTTGCAAATAAGAAAGCTATAAAAATTTATATTTTTGTTTTGCAACAGCGACTGAAAGTCGTTCATAAAACTTCGAAGCGGGACTTCTAGGGCATGTGGGGTATTACATGAAATAGCGCTATTTGCACATTCTCCTTTTTTTAGGCCGCATGGTTTTTGACTTTAGATGAAAAATGTAAGTTTTGACCCCCCCTTATCTCCAAAGTTTGCATAGAGAAAAATCTGTAATTATTCTATGTGATACAAGTTTATAAGATAAGATAAAGATTTATTTCTCACCTTATTTTACCCGACATAAACTACCTCTAGGCTCGATTATTTAAAATAATTCATTAAGATAATAGGTACCTACAATAAAAATAAATAATACAATTAACAGAGTGTTTCATAATTACTGTTAATTGCCTTCCTCGATAAATAGACTATCCAACACTAAAATAATTTTTCAATTCATAAAAGTGGTTCCTGAGATTTGCGCGATCAACCTGCAACCGAACAAACAAACTATTCAGCTTCATAATATTAGTACAGATGTGCCTTTTTAGGAAACAGTTAAAGAGGTCCTGATGAAAAAGGTCAGCTCTCAGGCTCTCACAGTAAGTACGAACTGGCCGAACATGTAAAACGTCGACTACAAAGACTCACAGAAAAAATACTGTATGTTTTTCAGTTCCCCACGACAACTGGAATTGCAGGAACATCACAACACAGAGAAATGCCATCAGATCGGTTATTTTGTTTGAGACTTAAGGCGACGACATACGCCAGCGACCTTGAGGGTACAAAACGCGCAATCGTTTCGCACCCGTGCGACCCAAAATTCAGTAGTTTTTGTACTTATTCTAGACTTTAAATAAAATAGTCGTATATCAAAATGTAGATAATTAAATTGTCTTTGAGATAGTGCAAATTCCATTAAACTACGCCCGGCGGTTTTGGTCCGATTATCGTTTTTATGTCCGTGTTAGACAGAACTTATTAATTACACTATTGACTATGTAGAAGGAATAAAATACAAAACTTTCATATATCAAATTATTAAGAAAGTAGTCTAATGTAACATAATTATACTTTTTCCAAAATATTACGACTAGCCGTTTAGACGTGAATCTCATTTTAAAATCAGCTACTGAGGGAATCTGCGCCTTAATTGTATCCGCAAGTGATTTCCTTGTATGAATGTGGTTAATCCCGGAGCCGGCACGCGATCTCTTCGCTCGTTAACAGGCGATTAAACTCGTTAACTCACTGAGTTAAACGAGACTGTATGGAATGAATAGGCTCAATTTACAATTCACGAATTTCCCAGCGCTTTTTCGTGATTTTTCCTGAGGTTTAAAGCCGGGGACAATTTCTGTGTTGTATCGTGTGGCCTTCTGATGCAGCTAATTGGCTTAAAAACGCATTGTATTATAGATACCTACGTAGGATTGAGCAACTTCGTTGGTGACACACCTTTACCCCCGATAAATTAATATAAACTTAGCTTAGGCTTGCGTGAACCCTACCCGGGTTGTATTTGAAATAGCTTTTAGTATTTAAGTTAACTGGCATAGACTTCAATTTGGAACATCACATTGTTCTTTTTTTATTTTTACTATTGAAAGGCACGCGTTTGACCACTATCTCGCCTGATGGTAAGCGATGATGTGGTCGAAGATGGAGCACGCTTGCCTAGAAGTAACCTATTCACTCTTGACGTAAAGACTCCCAGGTTGTAGCTATCAGGAAACACAGACTCCGGCAGGGGATTCCACTCCTTAGCTGTACGCACTATGAAAGTGTTCTCAAAACGTTTTGTGCGCGTGGGTGGGTGTTCTGTAGATCTAGTATGATAGGTTAGTCAGTACGTACAGTTTTATTACCTAGACCACATAGATGTAGCTGTGTGGAAACTAACAATCTAGCTAACAGTCACATTTATCGATAAAAACAATAAAATCGAAAACACTTATCATGCTACTAGATAGTGTTGCTGAAGCAATGAATCAGGTAGGTAGCCAAGATCTGCAAGCGAGTAAAAATGAATAAATTGACCTGTATTTCCCAGGGCAGTGGTCGCTAGCGGCCGGCGCCTGCGCAAGCGCACGTCACACATGACGAATACGTTCCTCTATGTAAATGATTAATTTATTCAAAGATACGAAAACCGTCAACAACTCGAACGCCGTGGAAATATACGGAATTTGTAAATCTTCTAGACTGAAGCGCGTAGTCGTTCTGATTTAAAGATTGTTCCATTTTTAGTTTTACATAACTGAAAAAATGTTTTAAGTGGATGTTTAGCGAAATCCGAAAACCTTGAGCGGAACGTAGCGAACAAATGGACAATATTCATCATGTCTGTGTTTGTCGTTTCGTTACGTTTTGTTTATTATTTTCGCATAAATATTCTCCTCGAGATGGAGACTTATTATGCTTCAGAGATCTATCTATCTGTACTAATATAATAAAGCTGAGGAAATGGTTTATTTATTTGAATGCGCTAATCTCTGGAACTACCAGTCGGATTTCGAAAATTCTTTTTGTATATGATAGCCACATTCGTGAGGAAGGCTATCCATATCATCCTGTCTGTCTGTTTGTCGCGCTTTCACGCCAAAACTACTTATCCGATTTAAATGAAATTTGGTACACAGATAGTCTAGACCCTGAGAAAGGACATAGGCTTCTTTTTATCCCGGGAGTATGTTCCCTAGGGACCACGCGGGTGAAGCCGCTGGCAGAAGCTAGCAGGCTATACAGGAACGGAAAACCGGACGAAAATATTTCTCTACTTTATCTACTTAATCTGATTCTTTCATGAAGGTGTGTTTCATATTATTGTTGATATCGAAGATTATCATTTCCCTTGATTTAAAACCTGTTTCTAATAGGTACCTAATAGTAGGTAGATAACCTACAAGACTTTTGATATCTATTAATGTAATTCGTGTATCTAGGTATTAAAACTGTAACATTACGCTACGACCAATATTGATCTGGAGTCAGTATCCAGATTGGAGGGCATTTCTGACATTTCTCACAATTAGCAATTTTTAGTCATGAGGTCGAAAACTTCTAACTTAAAAAGTTCGATTACTCTAAATAACTCTATTTAGTCCAAGATTTATTGGGATCAAAATCGTTATATAGGTATGTATTACAAATTCAATGTTCTATTTCAAGGAACGTAGGTACCTAAGTTCTCAATTACCAATCAACGTCACGTCAACGTCATTATCATTAAATCTGAGCACTGCAATCGATACAGTGCCCTGCTGCAGGGGAGCGCCATTATTGATAGTAAACAATATCATCTGGCAGGAGGGTTCGACGTAAACTTTGAAGAGATATGTCTATATAGTCATAAGTTTGCCAATATTCTAGTCCGGTGAGCGGTCGAGTGGTTCAATATACGGACAGAAAGACAGGGCTTTACAAATGTATGTAAGTAGCTACTTACCTATGTTAGGTAGTTGTTGGAAATTTTGTAATTTAATGATAAATTAATTGCCACTACGAACTGATTTAAAAGAGTGTCCATGTACTCATAGGTAGGTAGTTTCTTGGACGTTAGTTCCACATATTTTTTCCGTGGTTCCACGCTTTGGAACGTGTATCTTTATGACTGACCGACCTTGACAATATTCAAATGTGTCTGTAATTAGTGTATTTTAAATTAATGTTTTTGTTTGTCGATTATTAACTCGCTTGCCAAAAAAATACCAACCACTTTTGAATTCAAGATCCCAGACGTGAACCATGAAACTAGTTGACCCGCGCGCGATTTCATCTGCTCCGCTCATATTGGTTTTAGCGTGATGATATATATAAATATATATATGTGTATATATATATATAGCCTTTAACCTTCCTCGATAAATGGGCTATCTAATACTGAAAGAGTTTTTCATATCGGACCAGTAGTTCCTGAGATTAGCGCGTTCAAGCAAGCAAACAAAGAAACTCTTCAGTTTTATATATTAGTATAGATATAGATAAAGACTTATTAATGATAAGTAAGACAAATTCAAACTAGACACAGCTAAACTCAAAGTAGGAAGGTATTCAGTAGATACAAGTAGCACACAAAAACATTCTTTTTTTTCTCAGAAAAAAGTAAAACACAAGGCAATAAAAACATATGATACGGCAAAAATTATAAACTAGCGTCATCATCAAATTCGAGTACATTTGCGTGGTGATAGTTATGCAGACACTGATGAATACTAGCTAAGTATGTACTTAGGACTTGCGAGTGACGTCACGGCGAGTGTCGTATGCAGTCAGATAGCAGTCATGACAACTCGGCGTGTGTAGACGCTCACACGTAGCAACACGGCTGGAGAATCCGTGTACTATTATCTAATCCTGACGTCGCGGGACGTTGTCGGGCAGAAGCGGTTGACAACATCAATTTAATCACAGTTTATCCGAAAACGAGGCATGTAGGTAGGTCTAGGTAGGTATGCAATCACGGCCAAGGACAAGAAGATTCAAACGAAGTTGAACCGTACAGTAGATAGAACTCGGGTGATTGAGTAAAGCCTAACCAGAATATTAAAATGAAACGTGGCCTGTATCGATAGATTTGCCAACCGTATTATAATTGAAGTATGGCCCTCAATTTACTTTAAAACGTCGGTGTTATTAGTTACCTATTTTTTCGTTTTTTGACACCAACTTCCGAAATTAAAGTTATTGGATGTTCAGTGATATATTCGGCAATTGTCAGCCGATTTGGATGATTCTTTTTTTGTTTGGAAGAGTATTTTCCTGGACTGGTCTCATTTGAATTTGATGTCGATCTGATGAAGAACTTCGGAGGTAGGCAACGGAACTCTTCAATAAATGATAGCAAATGGATCGGGATTGCTGAAATCGCATGTCTGTTTATTGATTTCACCATTTCATAAAATAACATCACGCCAGTACGCTATTAATAGGTACGCACCACTAAAAAGTGAAAAATAAAAAACTTTTTTACAAAAAAAATTAACCGTCTTCCAAAAACAAAACACTACAAAGTATAACTTTAATTTCGGAAGACGGTGTCAAAAAACGAAAATATAACCAAAAACACCGAAAATAAAGTTATTTTATGCTTTGTAGTGTTTGTTTTTTGTTTTATTTATGGGGTCCGCGGATCATAGTAAGGTGGCGTTAGGGGTCCGCTCTAGAGAAAGATTGGGAATCCCCGGATTAAAACGGGCTAGACTTGTTCTTGAATGGAGAGCATGATATAGCAACGTAAAGTGGGATGCCCTTGGGATAGGTGGAGACAAGATCTTAACACTCGGCAGGGTGGCTGGTAGCTGTGTTACCAGCTGAGTGGGAGATGCGATTGGAGAGACCGCAGTGGTCTGCTATCTGATGATGTCTAGACATCATCAGATAGCATCAGTATACTTAAGGGTTGAGTTTCGTTTATTAATCAGTCCATCACTCAGTTGATGACACAAACCTAATCCGCAACTTGAGAACATAAATAATCATGATTATTAATACGAGCAGCATCTCAACATTCAAACCAAGTGCGATCTCATGGGCTGAGTAACGTTTATTAATACGGGCCCTAGAGAGGAGGCCTGAGTCCCAACGGTGGGAACATTATAAGGCCGACTATGCTATGCTATATGCGGGTCACTTATTTCTCACCCACACCAGCTGTAACGTAACAGGCGTCCGGGCGGTCTCGTGGATAAAGGAAGCTGGTGCGCCGCTCGTTGCGCACTTTAGGCCTCGCCCCATCATGAATAATCTGTAGGATCAGAGCCACATAGAGACTTAAATCTTGCCAATTTGTAAAAAACAAGTGCGAGTCGGACTCGCATGCAAAGGGTTCCGAACGAATTTAATTTTTTTAACATGTTATTTTAACACTATAAACTTCTTAAAGGTTTTCCTGTAATCTATAGGTAAAGATCATTGATACATAAAAAAACCCAAGATACACACCCAGCATCTCAAAATCGTCCGCAAAAAACAAGCGCACAATAGGTATATAATTGTGCACTAGTTTCAAACAGTCTCGCATCGCTCGCCATACTGCACTGCTTTGTAAAAACAACTTTAAGCGATCCGTGTAAGGTTGAATTTGCAAAAAAAAATGTTTATAGTATAACTCACACATGACACTTGATACATGTCAGTTTTTGACGACAGTTTCGAATGTTGCATTTGTTCGAGACTGTGCATCTTGGGTTTTTTTATATATCAATGGTAAAATCTATTGTCTACATTTTTTTCAAAATTTTATGTTTTATGTTTCGGAGATAAGGGGTCATTTTTCGTTTAATTTCTTGAATAACTTCAGAACCATTTATTTTAAAATTATGAAAAAAAATACAATTAAAACCCTCACTTACTGTGAGGGTTTTAATTGTATTTTTTTTCAAAAAATTTTTTTTTTATATTTCTGGTTTGACCCCCATACTAAAAATTTTATAATTTACGTAACACGTCCGTTTTTGGGCCACAAAAGTTCATCTGTGTACCAAAGTTCAACAGAATCGGTCGAGTAGATCCGGAGAAAACTGGCTGTGACAGACGGACAGACAGACAAACGAGTGATCCTATAAATAAGGGTTCCGTTTTTTGAACCCCAAAAAGCGAATGTACGTATGGTGGGATGTCCACCATGTACCGGTGCCGCATCGCCGTACGTCTTGTGGTCCGATGATGGAACGGGCTTGGCGGAATTAATTTATGCAATTCCGTCGCACACTCCCCAAAATGCAACCGATAGAAAACCGACAGGCCAGCAACACGGCGTCGATGCTCAAGACTTTGGAGCATTTAGATTTACATAACGTAAATCTAAATTAGATATAGAAGCCGACACACCAATCTATCTTGAGTTTATTACTGACCGCGCATGTCCTTGCTAACGATTAAGAATCAACATCTACTTAATGATTGTGACTTTGTTTGTAACCTATTTGATTCTTCTATACAATCGATGATACCTTGAGTGATAAGTACTATCGGTACTTATCACTATATTATAAAAGAAAAATTTTTTTTGGCGTCTTCTTTTTTTTGGGACAAGTCCGTCACACATTACCAGCCACTGCCACTCCTGAAAGCCAGAATCGACAGGGGCGACCACCAGAAAAACGCCGAGTCAATGAAGTTCTACGAGTCCCGGAGAAACGATTCAACTCTGTCGTGTTACCTTTTCACGTTTCAACGGCTGAACGGATTGGTATGAAACTTGGCACAAATTAACTTTGTACTGAATACGAACATTGGGTAAGTTTTATCCCGGGATCCGGGAACAGGTTCCCTTAACACAAGTACCGACAACCACACGGGCGAAACCGCTGGCAGAAGCTAGTCAAACCAAATAATCATTAAAATGCTTGTGGTTGCAGTACCATCATCATCATCAGTGTGGTCATCGGCGTTATTATAATTTCAATAACTATAATAAATGTGCACGTAGCATTCAAACAAGACTTACTACTGACATTTAGACACCGCTGCAATACTTCGGGTCACCTTGGAAAACGTTCAACTAAACAACTCAGTGCTTGTGCCGAAAATAACCGAAGCTTTAGGATTCTATCTATTGCAATACTTTCATTCAACGTTTAAACATATTGTTATATAAATATATGATAGATCGATAAATATATACGTAATTATTATATGATCTGATAAACTGCGACAGAAGAATTGCCATCGGCGCGGAAGATACTATATTATCGCACAAGTATGTGCGCAAAGCCGCAAACGCAGGAGCACTCTCTCTTCCTTCCAGGCAAGAGTAGCAAATGCTACGGGTCCCGCGCATTGCGAGGCCCGCACTTGGAATAGCATGTCGCTGAAAACCATGGATCTCTCTCACATACGAGTCATAACTCCCACCGTTCTGCGACAGCCGTTTTCTGCGGATGAAGTCACCAATTTGATTTATTTTGTTATGGTATTGGTCATACTTTGCGCAAAAACTCGTTTTCTTACTTTTATTTCATGCTACTATACCATCTGAAATCAGTCCCGGATCCGGTCTATAGTTCTATACGGACAATGTAGGAAAAACCAAAGACATATGGGCTCTGGCGCTACATAAGGGACCCCGCCCGGGGGCCGTGAGAAATAATAGAGTGGGGCTATAATTGTTTTGCGTAATATTTTCGTTGTCACTGTACGAAGTTTTTAGGTTTAGAATTTAATTTAAAATTTGCTACAGGCCCCGCGCTGGCTTAATCCGGCACTGCTTCCTTCACTCTCATAGTCCGACGGGACGACATTCGAAACGATTAGAGACAGGTAATGAGTCGGACTAACGGATTTTATATGCTTTCTGAGGCACGGGTATTACATACCACCAACTTGCAAACTTCAGCCAGTATGTCCTATTGCCAGTACAGTCAATCCTTCGACCAGCAGTGACCACCATTACCATTGGTAAGCGGTAATATCTAGATAATTAGCCAGTTATACGAAACCGACACTTCTGAAGTTTTGATAACAGTGCCAGAACTTCAGAAGTGTCGTTCCCTGAGGTGTAAAATACCCCGGCGTAGAGGCCTAGGGGAAGGAAGCCGAACGCCACAACGGTTTGTGTAGGCCTTTACCTACTCCCCTACCAGGTGCACTTGTTCTATCGAGCGAGCCAAGCGGGCACTTCTGACGACCCCGGTGACTCGCTTTCATTTGAGAATCAACGGGTAACTCGCACATACCAGGGCATGACAAAAGGGAGAAGGACTACCATCAGCAGTGAGTGTAGCAAGGCTAGCAATGAGGTTGAATTAACAGTGCTGATCAGATTGTGGCCCACACACAATGAGTGTAAAACACAATCAGTTCTCGCGTCCTGAGACAATTGAGCTGATCATATAATTGATTGTTGGCAGTAAGCTAATAACGATGCCTAGACATGGGACAGGTACTCACTGAGTCACTATATTCGTTTTCTTAGACAATTCGTTGTCGCGTTATTGATGTATGAGCATAATAAAATTTGCAAAGCGCGCGGGCACGGCTGTGTGGCACCCTATGGCAGGAAATCATTATGGTATGGCGCCGCACCGCAACGCATCGTGTGGTCTCGCCCTTACTGTTTTGGCATAGTTAAAATGTTCAAAAAACTTATTTTTCAAATAATTGCAGACAACCACTGAAGCACCGGTTCAAAATCGTATGTCCTTACATCTCCTGTGCCGATTATTGCCGACACATGGACTCCTTTTGTGGGCTCTAGTTTTTACCTAATTATTATTAAATGAACTTAAAAGCAGCCTATTGGATATACAGAAATACCTACCTACAAATAAGGAAGATAAAACTCATGTTTGATAAGCAAGTAATTTTATTACCTTTAAACTTATGTAGGTTATTAATAGAAACAATACCAAAATAAAAAGATGTAATTTAGGTAGGCTAATCGTAGTCATAAACAGTCATAAATTCCATTACCTTCTTTTTTATTATTATTGATAGACCACTATCTCATCTGATGGTAAGCGATGATGTGGTCGAAGATGGAGCACGCTTCCCTAGAAGTAACCTATTCACTCTTGACTTAAAGACTCCCAGGTTGTAGCTATCAGAAAACATATACATACATTTTTCAATTTCATGTTTTGATTGGCACCAGTGCCACAAACAGTAATATTATACTTATAATTTTTTATATGGTTTGCATCATACATAAAATGGTGCAATGGCCATCTAACTTTGCTTGGTTGGCAACCTAATTCTGCAATTGACTTTTTTGTTATTACAAGTTCTTGTTTTTTAACCAACTTTAAAGGAGTTTCTCAATTTGGTTGGTATTTTTTTTACTCACCGGCCTTGACAATAAAGATGATTCCTAAGTTAAAAAAAAATTATGATTCTATTTGGTCCATCAGTTATATTATCAAAAAATTTTTGACACATATTTTTTGCTTTATCAAATTAATAAATATTGATGAAGGTAAAACACATCAAAGATCAAGAGGGGGGCTTGTGACATCACATGTAGGTAAAAAGCGTATTAGGGCATGACATCACACAATTTTATATTTGGACTGCATCATCTTCATTTATGGACTAAGATCTAAGATCACTTACCAAATGTGTGGTAAAAAGTAGTGTGTATTTTTAACATAAGCATGCTTGCTAGCTTGGGCCAACGGTTTAATAACAGGTTAATGAAACTAGGTATTTCAATTAACTCAGCTGATTGTGCTTACGGTGTGCTAGGCCGAAACCTTGCCATTCCACAGGTTCTTAGGAAATAATTCATATTGAGACCGTACAGTCACAGCCGTAACAACTGGCCACGGGGCTTTTATTTAATAAACACCTCTATGCTATAGGAGTCTGACAGCCCGCTATGCAGAGCCTGCATCTAGGAGAATGAGACAGCAGCACACCTACTTCTAAGCTGCCTGGTAGTCGCGGATTACAGGACCAAGTACTTCGGTAACCCAGGTACCCTCTGTCAGATAGTTGGTAACACCAAGGCGTTGCTGGCCTTCCTTGAGGAGCTGGGGTGGATCGAATGACACATTTGTCCCACCTGCACGCAAAATACGCGCTTAGTCGTGGAGTTGCGGAAACCAGCCCGATTTACATACATACATTCATATTGAGACTTAGGTTATAGTATAGTTCCATTCATTAATTATCAATTACTGTTTCACACATTAACTTCAGTGGAAAATTACAATAAGTATGTGTTGCAACACTGGTCAAGGCAAGGTACAGGCATCGTCTAGTTTTGGACTACCGTATAAATGAAATGAAGATTGCTAATTATAGTAACAGACCTACAACCTGTCAAGGACCATAAGGCCAGATCGGGGCCAAATGATATGGTCTTTCAGTTGTCTTGCGTGCTTGGTGTCTGACGGTTTAAGTAAAATTAATTAAAAGGCAATCATGGGGACACAGATGTAATATAATTTATTATTATGCATATATTTATTTAATTAAAGAGACACCCTCATAAACAAACTTTCTTCAGTCGGATAAGTTCAGTAAAGCTTAGTCAAATATGTATATATAAACATCTGTCAACTATAATTTAAGAGTTAACTTTGCTTTAGTGAACAGGTTTTTAAGTTACATAGAGTATAATATGTTTCAAAAGAGTTTATCACAATCATACAAACTTAATGACATAGTGTGTACATAATATCTTTATATATACTTACTTATGTACTGCCATAGCCTGAAATAGTGTGTATAAACACTGGTACAGTGGTATGTGTGAGGCAACAAGTGTGCTGGCCAAAGTAAACATCAGAATTATAAATAAGTACTCACTGGTCACACTGTGAAGTTTTAGACTTGTTGGGAAAATCTGCCATTCCTTGTTCAAAAGCATGGAAACTTCAAGAACTTGTTATTTTGTCTATTTATTATCACACAACTGGATAAAACTTCGAGAAAGTTGCACGAATCACTCCAGAAAAGTTTTAAATAGAGTTTAGATAAACTGGACTTTAATCCACTAATACAAAAGCACGAATAAAAAATTTATATAATTAAAACTGACACACGAAATGATGGAAAAAACACTTGTTGGCTGTCGTACTCATACGCATCATCATTGCATACACACGCACACAAGCAAACAAGTTTGTGAAGTTTACTTCAAACGTCAAACGGAGCGCGTTTCGTAATCATTAGTTTACAACAGTATACAAAGTAAGCATAGAAGTGAAACTAATTATAATAAAGTGAAACGTATTTTAGTTTGTAGTCTAGTTTAAAAATAAGGTTGAAAAAAATAATTAAGTAGAAATGAGGAACTCAAGAACATGTTTAGGGTTCCGAGACTTCCGAATGGTCTAAAAACAGAACAAAAGGCGAGCGTGGAGTTCGCTGCGTCCCCGCTAGGGGGCGCGGCAAGCGGTATCGGGGCGAAGCCCCCTGACCGCGGTGGCACACCGCGGTCCGCAGCGGCGGACCGGTCCTTGTGGTGCCATCTATTGGCGTAGCATAAAGTGGCGTGCGCCTGCCAGATAAATCATAGCAATAGACGCACGCCTGTGAGTAACTGATGTGTTTTTCTACAGGTACGTCGCGACTCAGTAGTGACAGCTACGCATGTCGCCTCTTCACGGCGCCTACGGCGGTCAGCCCCCGCCGGGTGAGACCCCCAGTTACCTGGGGGAGGCCCAGCGAAGACGACCAGCGACGAGGGCGCCGACTTAGTTGACATACCTGTAGATAAATGTGTGGCTCCCGCCCGTCACGATCTCAGATCGAGCCGATCACGCTTCCGGGCTGCAGAGCCGAGATGTATGTGTGTGAACGGTCGTGCAGTGTGAGTACTACCGTCCAGTGCGTCTGCACCGAATAAGCCTATATTAACCTAGCACAAATTCGGTGCGTGAGTTCGAGCGAGTGTCGAGAAATGATTGTATGAGGTTACGGACGCAAACCTGCCTATATTAACCTAGCACAGGTTGCGCCCGCGGATGCGAGTTGTATGTTGAGTGTCACTGTTTGAGTAGGCCGCGTGTAAGCTGGGGGCGGCCTACCCAGGCGTCAGTCCGGTGTGACGGGGCCGTCTACGTCCCCGACCAAGTCGCGGGGCAGGCGCTTCGCGTCAGGCGGGCGCGCGCGCCAGGGCGCAATTTGCTTGATGTGAGACCAAGCGGATGCGTCGGCGCGCGCGAACATGCCCTTCGCGAGGCGCCGCACAAACTCGTCCAGGCCCTCGATCCCGAGGTCCCGCTGGATGACATCGTTCCTCACAGTGTAAGGGGCGTCGATGATGGTCCGCAGCGCAAGATGTTGCTGCGCGCGGAGCTTGACACGGTTCCCCTCCACTATGAGGGCGAACCAGGCGGGGGCGGCGTACGTCAATATGGGGCGAATGTACGTCTTGTACACGCCCAGCTTGACGCGTACCGGCAGCTGGGATGAGAGCACTGGTCTGAGCCGTGCGCGGGCGACCCTGGCCTGCGCGGCGACCCGGTGGACGTGCGGCCCCATCGAGAGCTGGCGGTCGATGGTCACACCCAGGTACTTCGCCCGGGGGGACCACTCGACGTCAGCTCCTAGCAGCTTCAGGGGGGGTGGGAGGCGCGCCATTCCTATGACTATCGCCTGCGTCTTACCCACGTTAACCGACAGTCGCCATTTGGCGAGCCAGTCAGGAAGAAGGTCGAGCGCGCGCTGCATTTTCAACGCCGCGTGCTTGGCATTTAACGAAGTAGAGATGTACGCGGCGTCGTCGGCGTACAGCGCGAGCGTCGACTGTGGCGTGGTTGGGATGTCGTCGGTGTAACGTGAGTAACACGCCGGCGATACGCAGCTACCCTGCGGCACGCCCGCTCGGATGGGGCGAGGAGAGGATAGCGCGCCGTCGACCACCACTCGGAAGCTTCTGTTGGATAGAAAAGATTGGACCACTTTGACAACGCGACGGGGCGCGTCGGAGGTGGCCATCTTGTAAATGAGGCCCTCGTGCCATACGCGGTCGAAGGCCTTCTCCATGTCGAGGAATACTGCGACCGCGTATTCCTTCTTGTTTCTGGTTGCAGACAGCAGGTGCAGTACCCTCGACAGCTGGAGCGTCGTGCTGTGTTCCGACCGAAACCCGAATTGTTCGGGTCGTGGCGTGATGTGCTGTTGGAGATGTCGCAGCAGGAGCGACTCGAACACCTTGGAGATGGTGGGCAGCAGAGTGATCGGCCGATAGCTCTCAGGCTTCAGTATATTCTTCCCCGCCTTGGGCAGCATGATGACGCGCCCTTCCTTCCATTGGGTGGGGAAGACCCCCATGCGCAGTATCCCTGTGAACAGGCGCGCCAGCGCCGCGACCATTCGGTGCGGCAGGTGGCGCAGCGCTGTGTTAGAGATACCGTCGGCACCGGGGGCCTTCCGTGGCTTCGTTCGTTTGAGGGCGCGTCCGACTGCGCCCGGCGAGAAGAATATGGGGTCTTCATCAGGAGCTATCGGCGTGGCGAAGTAGTCTCCAAGGTGTTGCTCGACTGCCGCGACATGTGCGTGCTCGGCGGTCGGGTTCGGCCGGAATTGACGTTCCAGGTGGGCGGCGAAGACCTCCGCCCTTTCCTCTGCTACATATTTGAGCGCCCCGTCGCTATCATGAAGAGGGCGCACCGGAGCTGGGGTGCAGGAGAGTTGGCGACATAGCTGGTGCACGGACGACCAGTCGCCCACTGCGGCATCAATGCGTTCCTCCCAACTCGCGGCGGCCTGAGCTCGCAACTCGGCCTTTACCCTCTCCGCGAGACGGTTGAGCAACGTTTTAGTGGTCGGGCAGCGAGTTTGCTGCCACCGCTTGCGTAGGCGCCTCTTCTCGGCGACCATGTTACGAAGCCTGTGCGGTAGGGGCGGCTGTAGCCCTCTCCCCTCCGTTGGCAGCGTAGTCGTCGCCTCATCTAGGGCGCATTGTACGCAAGCAGTGACGTCATTTGCTAGTAACTCAACGTCCGCGGCGGTAGCGACAGGCCGAGTCGGTGTTGTGGCCTCAATCTTTTCTATGAACTTATTCCAATCCAGTAGCCGGCGTGGCGCTGGCGGCTTCAGTCGGGTCGGCATCCCTTCTAGGACGACGAGCACAGGCTGGTGGTCTGACTGCAACTCGTCGTCGATCACCTGCTGCGTGATCTGGCAGTTTAGCCCTCGGTGGACGACGATGTCCAGCACGTCGGGCATTAGGCAGTCGTTGTCCGGATAGTGCGTGGGTGTTTCTGGGCCGGACACCGTGTAGCCGAAGGCTTCGGCATCGGCGAAGAGTCGTCTCCCCCCGGTGTTCGTGGCCTGAGAATTCCATGCCGGGTGCTTACAATTTAAGTCGCCGGCGAGGACGGTAGCGTTCTGCGAATCGGTAAGTAGCGCCCGCAACTCTATCAAGTTGAAGTTAGTTACGGGCGGCCTGTAACAAGCGTATAGGTTTATGTCCTCGCCGGCTACATGCAGCTGCACGCCGAGGGCGTACATGCTCTGTAGTGACGGCAGGGGGAGCTCCTGGTGGACGATCCTTCGCCTTACCAGCACTGCCAGACCGCGATAAACTATATTGAGAGCCGACCGTTCATCCTTCCTGTAGGTGAGGTAACCCGGAAACCCTATCCTGTCTTCAGGTCCCAGGAAGGTCTCACTGATCAGCGCCACGTCGACGTCTTGATCCCTCAGGAGATGGCGGAGGGTGGCGACCTTGTCCTTGAGGCCGCGGGCGTTCCAGTGGATCACCCTTAGCGGTCTAGCCATTGTACAAGGTGAGCAACTCGGCCAGACCGTCAAGGATGACCAGCCCTGCGTCCTGTCCCTGCCTGATGGCCCTCAACAGGTCCATGAGCAGCTTGATGGCGCAGGCCGTGAAGTTTTGGTTCGAGGAAGCGCCGGCGAACACATCACCGTTTGCGGTCCGGTGAGTATTGTTGCTATTGTGTTTTTGTAGGCGCTTAGCGTTGCCGGCGCTTACAGTCGCGTTCTGTGTTTTGGTTTTCATAACGTTTGTAGCCTGCGCCTTGCTCTGTGCAGGGGCGGCCTGTTTTTCCTTTTGTTCCTCCTGGGTCGATTGGGGTTTAGGCCTCCTGCCTTTCCCCCCCCTCTTCTTCTTCTTCCTCCGCCCTAGTGAGGAGGAAGCTCCGTTGCGGTCGGTGGGCCCGTTGGCTGCCGCCATTAGTGTGGCGCCGCCTTGTGCCTCTCCCTTTGGTCCGTCTGCGTTGGTTTGGCGGCGTGGTGCTGACGACGTAATGGCGACAGTCCCCGCTCGCTTGTTCCGTATCTCCTTCTGGAAAACGGGGCAGCTGCTGTGGCTAGCTGGGTGCGCGCCTCCACAGTTTGCGCATGTGGCAGGCTCTTCTTTAGGCCGTGGACAGTCTCTCGCGGCGTGCCCCTCTCCACATCGGACGCAAGCGAGCGGACGGTGGCACTGGTGCGACGAGTGCCGGAACTTCTGGCACCGATGGCACTGAGCGGGCCCACGTTTCCCCCGCCATGCCTCTATTCTGACACCCCGCATCAATAGCAACACGGAGGTGTCATAAATGCGGCGCACATCCGGCGTCCGCTTTAGCATCGCGTAGAAAACGCAGCCAGGTCGTCCTTGGCGCGCCCTGATGTGGCGCACGTACTCTGGCTCGAATCCTAGCGAGCGGAGTTCCTCCTCAATCTCCTGTGGATCTGTGTCCGCAGGCAGCCCTCGAATGGCAACCTTGAGTAGCTTCTCCGCTGGCAGTGAGTAGGCGAACCAACTCACACCGGCCTCCTTCTCTAGGTTAGTGAGATATCTTTGTATTAAGCGGTACTCGTCCTCCGACTCCGGTGAGAACCGTACACCGGTGCCGTAGGGACGAGCATTTGGTGGTCGTCCTAACTTGGCCGCGATCGCCCTAAAATGGTGCGCCCAGTTTGGTAATTTCTCAACTACCAACGGAGGGTAGCGAGGCTTTTTTGTCTTAGCAGCGCTTTGTGCGCCTGCGGCCGCGCTGCTGGCGGCGGCGTCTGCTACGGGGGCTGCCTGGGACTGGGATTGTATAGTATTCAAGGGACTTACCCCGTCCAATCCGGTGTGTGTAGAGCTCGGCGGCGCGGCGCCCGGACCCAGCGGCTGTCGCTCACTATTGAGTGAGCGCGGCGAGTCGAGGCGGTGCCGCTTCGCTTCCTCACGTTCATCGTCCGTACTTCTGCGGCGTCGCTGTGCTCGAACCTCCTGGAAGTCCAGGTCCATTCCCTGTTCCTCCGGGTAGGGAGACGACGGCGAAGAGGATGCGTCCTCGCTCGACGCTAACGATGCGTTCGACCCAGCGCGCGACGACTGGGCCGAAAAGCTCGCGGGCGCATCGTAAGCGGAGGCTCGCGGCGGCGCGGGTGAAGCGGGTGTAGAGGGGGTCGCGGGTGTCGCGGTACCCCTATTCAAACGCGGGTCGCGTGTTGAGGCGCGCGCGGTCGGTGCCGCTGCGCCCGCCAGCAAGCTGCGGGGCGCGGCTGACGCGGTGCGCGATGCTGTGTGCGCGGCGGACGCGAATGACACAGCGGCCTGCACGGGCGCAGCCCCACGGGGGGCGGCCGGCGGCGAGCGCGGCGGCGGAGTGCGGGTAGTCGCACTTTTTTCCGGCGACGCGATTTGGGCGTATGTCCGAGCCTGTGGGGCTCCAGGACGCGCGGCGGACGCCTGCTGCGCTACGGAGCGCGCGGCGGTAGTGGTATCGCGGCACACGGGCGCAGCACTACGAGCGGACGTAGGCGCGCGTTGCGCGGCGGGCACTGCTGGTGGTCGGACCGACGATGATGGTGGCGCGGCTGCGCGCGAAGTCGTCGGGGGCTTCGTTGCGGTGGTTGCTGCGGCGACGGGCTTGGCCTTCGTTGCTGCTGCTGGTGGTTGCCTGGGGGTGCCGGCCGTCGTCGAGCCGGTCAGCGCCCTACCAATGTTTGGCAGCGACGCTACCCGGCCCAGCGTCGGTCGGGGCTCCGGTGGTGGAGGATCTTCTTCAGGGGCGCCTCCGCGGCCTGGAAGGCCACGGGCGCCAGGTGATGACATCGAAGACGAGAAGTATTTCTCCGCGACCGAAGTGAGGGTAGGTCACTGGCTTCGAACAAAGAAAAAGTTCGGTGCCCCGCGGCTGTGCGACCGAACAAAGTTCGAACACACAGTCGTGGGGGGTAGACGTAGGTAACGGTCCGTGCGGTTGCGTGGGTAGTCAGAAAACTCTGACCTTTCTGACTACTGCGCGAAATACTAGCCGATCCGAACAAAAGGCCAAAGGTGCAACTCATTATTATTTGTGCCCCCCCCCACCTCATTAGTGGGGTGCCACCACATTATCCGCCCCGGGTGTCACCCATGCTAGCTACGCTACTGGGCGAATTTTTTTTTCATTCACATTACCTCGGAAAGATGCGACCTTTGGCGAGAGTTGCTCAAACCTCCAGAATATTTTATCGAGCCTTCGGAGAGCCTATCACCTGTCACCTGGGCATGCCTTGCATGGTCGACCTGGAAAACTATTATTAGACTCCGTACTTGGGTCGGCCTTAGTAAGGTGCTCCTCAGGTGGGGGTTCTCGGATGGCTTCGATCTTCAATGTTTGTGTGTCGTCTCTCCGCAGTCCATGACACGTCTTTCGTCTGCACCGCATGCCACCTGTATATGTGAAGACCTTATGGCTACGTCAGCGAATGCTGTTACCGTTGCTGAATACTGGGCTACACATAAAAAAAAATATTTTTTTTTTGCCATCGACACGCTAAGAACAAAAATAAAACGTCTTACTGTGTAATTTTGCTTTGCAGTTTTGAAGACAAAGAATAAATTCTATAAGGGCAAAGCAAAGTTATTCGATATACTATGATTTGTAAAAATATATAAAAAAACATTGGTTTGGAACCCTTTGCGAGCGAGCCCGACTCGCATTTGGGTGTCGCACTGTACGATGGAGATTTTCTGGCCCCTTGAGTTAAAACAGGCGTTCAGGATCCAGTCTTGAGCCTGATAAGTATCGTTTTCAGTCCGTAAGGCTTATTCTGCAGCGTACATCTTTACCTCACTTTCTTTACTCGAATACAGCAATGTCAAGCACCCGTACTTTCTAAGCTAACCAAAACAGTTCCGTCTCACTTCGCTTAGACCCGTAGTGACATTTATACCATCATATCAGCCGATAGACGTCCACTGCTGGACAAAGGCCTCCCCCAAGTGTCGCCACAACAACCGGTCCTGTGCGACCCGCATTCATCGGCTACCCGCGACTTGAGCCAGGTCATCGGTCTGCCTTTTGAGAGGCCTTCCAACGTTGCGTCTTCCAAGCAATGTGTCCTGCCCACTGACACTTCAGTTTGGCAATCGTTCGGGCTAAGTCGGTAACCTGGATTCATTGGGCATTCATACCCGCTACATAATGAACTAAATATGTACAAAAACACCTGACGTCACGAAAATGCTACTTACATCGCGGTGTCAAAGTTTTCCGCGCGATTAGAAGTTAGGTATACTTACCACTGTCTGACAGGCCAATTGCCCACCAGACAACACCCGTCTGGTAGGCATGGGCGTATTTAAGGGGGGTGTCTAACATACAGTGAAAATAAAAATCTCTAATAAATATCATAAGAAAAAAAGGACGTATCTACAGTTTTACACAAAACGAACAACCACTTTCCGACATTAAGAAAATAACTTAAGATTAGAAAACGGTTATCTAAGTAGGTACTTCTGCAGATTTGCCCTCCGCCTTGCATCCGATAGCTCAGCTGCAACGCGCGATTGCAGCAAGTCACAGGGAGGACGATGGAAACGTGGATATCTCGGATTGGCTAGGGCTCTGCTTTATAAGGTAGGTACTCCGCCATGACTGATTCGCCGTAGGTCGGAAGCGGATGGTTCTTTGGCACTTAATGCTGCTCTCACTGACCGCACACAATAAGAAAGTTCTCAAAAAATCCTGCGTCTTGCTCGATTTTGATTGAATCGTGGAAAGTTGTTGGTACACAAATTGATATCTGACGTTCATGACGTGACTTCGGTGCTTCCTAAATTATGACTAGAGGTCGGATAATCGGATGCATAATATTAATTAGGTACATCAAGTTAATTTTTGGTTAAGAAAATATGGAGGCGGCTTCTGAGAACATTATTATTAATTTAAAATCCCTGGAGTCCGGGATTGCATAACTGATCAATATCAATCAATCCGCCTGCCTCCGTGGTCTAGTGGTTTAGGCGTTTGCCTTGTGACCCGATAGTCGTGGGTTCGATTCTCACGAGAAGAGCATACTTTGTAAAGTTGTTTTCCAGTTTGGCTAGGACATCGCAGGCTTGAATCATCTGATTGTCTGATAAAAAGATGATTCCGTGCTTCGGAAGGCACGTATAAACCGGTGTTCCCCGGCCGCCAAATGGCGGTGGTCAAATAAACCATGTCAGAGGCCCTTGAGGCGGTTTAGAAACTCTGACAATAGGCGTGTGGGGTCGTTAGACCTTACTGGCCACACGATAAGAAGATCAATCAATAAATATATATAAATTCTTCCGTTACTGACTGAGTGACTGGCAGACAACGCCGGATTCCAAAAAGGCTTCAGCACCGTAGACCACATACATACGCTGCGGGAGGTTGTACAAAAGACCGAAGTATAATCTGCCCCTCTGCTTAGCGTTTGAGGACTACGAGAAAGCCTTCGCTTCGACCGAGACTTCGGCTGTGCTGTAGTCTCTTTAACGGTGCCAGATCGACTATCGGTACATTGAGGTGCTGAAGTGTTTGTACGAAAATGCCACCATGTCAGTCCGATTTCAGGATCAGACCTCGAAACCTATCTTCCTGCAGCGGTGTGTGAGGCAGGGAGCAGTCATTTCTCCGAAACTGTTCACGGCCGCAATGGAGGATTTCTTCAAGGTTTATAACCGGAGAAGGCTAGGTATTAACGTCAATGGCGAGTACATCACTCACCTTCGATTTACCCACGATATATTCAAATGAACATGGCCAAAACCTAGATCATGGTAAACACCCATATAGCACCCACTCCTATCAAGATCGGAGACTCTACACTCGAAGTTGTAGACAAGTACGTCTACCTGAGTCAAACGGTCCAGTTAGCTAGGGCTAACTTCGAGGAAGAGGTTGATTCGACGGACTCGGCTGGGCTTGCGTGGTATCTTCTCGTCTCACATACCACATGAGTTTCTCATGTGGTAGTGCAGTGTTGCCAGTCAACACCGACCGAAACATGGTCGCTTACAATGGGCCTCATCAGAGGGCTTAAAGTCACTCAAAGGACAATGGAGAGGGCAATGCTTGGAGTTTCCTTACGTGATAAAATTAGGAATGATGATATCCGCTAGAGAACCAAGGTTACTGACATAGCCAGAAGGATAGATAAGTGGCAGTGGGCAGGGCACATTGCTCGCAGAACGGATGATCTATGGGGCCGAAAGATCTGGAGTGGCGACCGCGTACCGGAAGACGCAACGTTGGCTTTACTTCCACAAGGTGGACCGATAACCTAGTGAGGGTCGCGGGTAGCCGATGGATGCGAGACACTTGGGGGAGGCCTATGTCCAGCAGTACGTCTTTCGGCTGATATATGATGACTAGTTGACCCGCGCAGCTTTGTCTGCTCCGCTCCTATTGGTCTTAGTGTGATAATATAGCCTATAGCCTTTCTCGATACATGGGCTATCTAACACTGAAAGATTTTTCAAATTGGACCAGTAGTTCTTGAGATTAGCGCGTTCAAGCAAACAAACAAACAAACTCTTCAGCTTTATATATTAGTATAGATGATGAGTTAAATTAGGGAAAAAAGCCATATCACGGTGTAATAATCGAGTTTATATTTTTCGAAAAAGTTCTTTCTTTAACAGCCATTTTAAGTTTAGGTAAATATGCATGCGAAAAGCCGATCTCTGAATCATCAGTTTGAGCACAGAGCAATATTTAAAACATGTTATTTTTAACCCACTATCAGTTATATTTATTTGTATGTTATATAGTAGCCATTATCACGTGATTTACCAATTAGAGCTCTGGAGTTATTTCATCGTCAGTCACGTGAGTAGGTGTAGCACAATGGGTTCACTTATCCCAATATTGATATGAGCCATTATTATTATCCCGTCCTATTGGTCGTATTTCTTATTTTTCTGTCGACAATATAAGTTCGATTTCTGAGGTTTAGGTCAGAAATCCTTACCTTGGTCAGGCTTAGCAATTTTATGAGTGAGCGAGGCGTGCACCGCTGAAGAGCTCACTTCGCTCGCTCGAAAAATGCTCTCAGGGTAAAGTTTTTTTTCTATTGTTCTAAGGAAAACCCAGAATTCCCGAGTGAGGGCTATAATTATTATTTGGCAGTCCCATAAGTTTTTCTACGTCCGATGGGCGATTGGGAAGCCTCATTCGCTTTAGCTCCTTTGGGCCTCCCAACTCTTCGAAATTAGAGTAAGCCTGTTGGGTTCTAGGTTAGTCCGCTACTGATTATCCGAAAAAATAAATAAAACAAAATTGTCAGTTCAATGTGTAGCGTTTATTGGCCAATTCAATCACAATATTTTATTTAATTTTATTTACTTAATTTAATTTTTTTATGAAATATTCCAAACGGTCCATTGTAATAAAAATACGTCGAGAACCTGAAATTTGAAATTCTATCTAAATTTTTTCGACTAATAATATTACATAATTTGGGCAAAAAATAATTAATTAACATCCGAGACATTGTGATGTGAGTCGTTTTGTCGTGTACACAATGAACACTTATTTAACATCAAGAACTTGTTGAAATACTACGATTTGAATCTGTGTTTAAGGGAACATTTAGATTTAAGCAGTACTGTGGGGTGGGACATATGATGTGTGTAACTTAAATAGTAACGGCTAGTCACAAATATGTCACTATTAATTCATAGAACAAAATATCATACTCATAGTCAAAGAAAAAGAATATTTTACACAAATTGAACACAATAAATGCATTTGGAATGAATAAAAAATAACGTAAAACTAACTAAAAATTTATGTTTTTTGGTTAATTTTTAATATGAAATTGAAATAAATTACTGAATCAACTTGTCACATTTAATAATAAGGTCATATTATATTTGAGATAATTTATAGTCAATTTGGAAATTATATAATTACAACGAAAATAATCAGGTAACGATGTGGGAGGTGTGGTGTGACCACTATGACATGCGAAGCGGGGACAACTGCGATACGATGTGCAGCGATAAAATATATATATATAAGGACAATTCATACAAATAACGAATGAATATTTTTATAATAACTACAATAATTCGTCACCTAAAATTACAACTAAAACTATTCCTTTTAAAATCAAATTATTGCCAAATAGAGCAAAGCGGTAAATAATTTAAGCTTATAGATTTCCAGTGTAAATAGTTAAATAAATTAGAAATCGAAGCTAACATAGATTCACTTACGCTAAAATACTTAGTTAAATTCATGAGTAAATCAGATAATAAAAAAATAAGCGTAGATTAGAGATAACAAAAGAATAGAATCAGGCACTTACAGCAACGGACGAATATCTTAAATGTAATCTAGTAGACAATTTACATATTTTAGTTTTATTGTTTTTCTTTAGAAATTTTAGTATTAAACCAAAGAGGCCGGAATATTTTATTTAAGAAATATATTAGACCGTATCAATTCGTTTTTTAAAAATTAAGTGATAGTGTTTTGATTAAATTTTTTATATGCAATAAACAAAGTAAAAATTACATCTCAGGGCAGTTTACAAGTCTTAGTTAGTTGAGGTCCGGCTCGAGTGCGAGCGAACATAATAATAGTACCACTTAACATATTTATGTACAAGCAATAACTAACAATATTAAGTAGTAATAAACTAATCATATTAAGATGACATCGTATCGTTGACAAAAGGCGTACACAACACGTAAACAACCACGGCAGAATCAGAGAATTCACTTCCTCGCGTTTCCGTCATTCTTGAATGGACGAACTTCTTTAGTCGGAATCTGAAACAAGGACACAACGATGAATGAACTAACTATCAAATCGATTCATAAATTCCCCCTCCTCGCGTCGCATTCCTCATTACTGAGGATCGCGATTCCCCGCCGTCAAGTTATTTCCTTGACGATGTTTCGCCATCTGTGGCTATCCTTGGCATTGTGAAGTCGTGGAATTTTGTGTCCAGGGATGAGTGAGTTTGGTCCGACCATCTGAGTAGACTACGACCCCTCGGACGTTCGTCGTCAAGCTCGCCAGTAACCGTTAATATCATAATATCAGATCAGATTATATAAAAATGGCAGTTAAAAAAAAGACAGTTGTATTTGGATCCTAAACTATCTGAAATAAATGATTTATTATTATTATTATTTACCGAGGCTCGCTGTTCGTCCATTCTTGTGCCTTGCGCACGGATGAGGTAAAGGAAGAAGTCTTCATCGGGTACAGTTCCGCGAGACGGCTGCGGCTGGTCGTTACGGCGGGCTGGCTGTATCTGGTCGTTGCGCGGGCGGGCTGGCTGTATTTGGTCGTTGCGCGGGCGCATCTGTTGTTCGCCGCGCGGCGCCTGCGACTGCTGTGGCCGCGGCTTGGGCTGCTCAGCGCGAGCGCGGGGCAGTTCAGTGCGTTGGTCTTCCAATCTGGAGCCCTGTGAAACGTTCCATTGAATCATTTTGTCACATAAGAAATTAGAAGTGAGTTCTTAGATGCAAAAAACCTCGCTAGTTTAGAATTATCATGCTCAGGAAGTGTAGGTACCTGAACGCGCGCAATCATCTCGAGGAAGTCGTCCTCTGGTTTCGTGCGGGTGGTGTGCTGAGGGCGCAGCCCCGGCAGGGAGGTGCCCGGCGCGGGTTCCTTGCTCGGCGCCTTCTGCACGGGGCGCAGCTCCGCGCGCTGCGAGTCAATCCTGTCCGATTGAAGACTATTGATCATCTCCAACATAGGGTCACTGGACCTGGCACAAAGGATTACACCCGTCATTCACTTTATCTAATACAGTGTTGTATTGACAGCACAATATTAAAGATAAAAACACTTGTTACTGATAAACAGGAACTTGAAAACACGAAAAACATGTATGTTTTATTATTAGTCATTGATTATGGCATGGAAAAGGCGCGGCCTTCGTTGCTTGACTTTTTTAATATCCTTTAGTCCATTCCTAATCATTGGAAAACGGGAGTCCTTATAATGTACCGTCACCGTGCATGTCTTGTCAGAATCAATGGAAGTTGCGACTACCCCGCAACTGCAATAGATTTTTGTAGGATATACGAATACGGATTACTACTCTTTCTGATTTATGGAAGGGCTTAATATGTAACGAATGGATACTAAACGGTGTTCCCTCGTGTCGCAGACAGAAAAATCATAGAATTTCGTTTCGCAGAAAATGTTTCATATAGTATTTGGTCCTTGTAATTTTAAGTCGAATATTATTTTTTCAACGACTATATACTTAAATGAAACATATTTCACAAAAACACAATTCAATGAATTTTATAATCACTTTTTTTTATTTAACAAACTTATCAAACAGTAGAATTATTTTTAATGAATATTTTCAATGAAAATGTGATTATTATTTAATATTATTGTTTTATATGTCCGAATTTACAGTGGCATACTTTGAAGATGGCAGAATTTAATTTGGTGTAATGTTACAAGGCATATTGCCATTTCTATAAAATAGCATTTTTAAACCTTAAGTTAAAATTAAAATATTGTCTTAAAAAGTCAATACGTTGTGCTACAAATGTTTCTGACAACAAGGAATCGCTGTAAAACCGACTCCACGTAGTCTTGTCTGCCCTACCCCAAGAGTATATTTTAAGCCCGCGTAGGCGCAGAGGGGCGAGGCGACCCGCGAGCTGAGTAGCGGGTGGTGAGCGTTAAAACCATCTGCGACGATAAGTTCGCGTGGGATCGCCGGAGCCCCGCAGCGCCGGAGCCGTGACAGAAACCATGCCTGCTGCATGCTCGCCTGTATACTGTATGCTTGCTTGCATTCTACATGTTGCATGCTCGTTCGCGTGCTGCATGCATGCTTGCTTGCTTGCATGCATGCTGCATATTGCATGCTTGCTGCGTTCATGTAGCATGCTCGCCTTCATACTGCATGCTTGCTTGCATTCTGCATATTGCATACTAGCATGCATACTGCATGCTTGCATGCAGAAAGCATACAGCAAGCATGCAGTATGCAGGCGAGCATTTTGCTGCATTCATGGTGTATGCTTGTTTGCATAGTTTGGTCTTTTATTCCCATCGCGATTTGCCATCATTGCCATTTGGGTTCTGTCGAGCGGGCCCGAATCCGAATTAAAAGTTTTGCTTGAGTAGAATTTACCCTGATTGTTTTTGTGACCGATGTTGTAATTTTATAGAAGACCTTACCTATGCACTTTGTCAAACGTTTAGAAAATGTCACTCGATAAAATGTTTTTCTTGGTAACAAGTTTTATATTAACTACTCAATATTTGGATAAAAAATATTTGATTTGTTATTCTACGATATCATGAATATCGAAACAAAGTATATTTGTAACAAAAATCTATGATTTTTTATTCAAAGTAAGTATTCTGCGTATTGATTATTCTATGAAATGATAATACTCGAAAAAAATTGTGTGAAACGAAATTCTATGAAACTGTCGTCTATAAAACAACGTACAATCTCACTAAACAAATGCAACTGGTCGACACTTACAAATCCGCCATACTGATACTGATATCCGAATTTATTTTCTGAATTATTTAATTACACAATAATTCTATTTAAGGTATGAGATCTTGATGCGTACATGGTAGAAAATTTTTATTTTGAAGAAAAAGTTTTAAAACTGGATTCGAAGATTTCACTCTGTTTTAATTTTAAGTTTTTCTTTCTTTACCGCACTAACAGAGCTCACCAAAATGGCACTAATGTCACACTATATCTTATAGTATTACATAAATACGCGTGAGTATGATTAGCGACACTTGTGATATATTCGCCGTTAAGTGTTAAATAAAACGTCACGACTCTAAATAATATCAGTTTTACTTCCTCGCATATATTCTTAAAAAAAAAAACTTACTACAGTTAACATTTCACCCAAAAACACTACAATCAATTACTACGAAAACGATATCCGAGCGCGGAAAGTGAAACGTTTTAAAACATTCGTAATTAAATTAAGTCTGAATTCCGTAATATTTCAGTACTACACACCCCTTGAAATCTTCATCACAAGCCTTCATAATTTGAGTCTAGTAAATATAAAATTATTTTCCGCGAACACTTCTCCCCGAGCGGTACAAAGACGAGACAAAGAGTATTATGAAAAAAGGCTTTTTGTTGAACGATATTGTATGAAAATGAGCGGCACACTTTTAACACGGTGTCGTCATTTGTGGCGCGGGCGACGGTAGGCACGCGCTGTTCGAAATAGCAGATAACTTAGGTACTAGTGTTTGGAGTAGATACGGAGATCATATATGAGATAAGAGATCAGTGTCCGTTCGCGTTCGCTAGATAACGAAATCGGTCAAGAGACAAAGCAGGCTCCGTGTGAGGAACTGCGTTTGTGAAACACGATATGGTTACGCAGCAGATTAATTCGCCGAAGCGCCTTTGTAGGCGCTACTGACAACCGCCCCTTGCTGCAGGCTATTATTATCATGTATCAGTGGTATTTAGTTTCGGGCATGAATAGTTACCGCAGGCGTTATGCTTTGTCTTTCAGCGTCGAGCAGTGGATTGGCGTCACGTCACGTCGAATACATGTCGACATGTTACGAGAAGTTTCGCGTTACACACGTATGCAATTGCATAGCGAGATGAACAGTCAGACCCTTCAGCAATTGTATTAACCAGTGCAAAACTAACGGCCATTGGTAAGAAGAGTGCAGAGTAAAAGTTAAAAAAAAAACACTAGGAATTCCCGCTAAAAATCCGGATTCGGGGGCTTTGTCGGTCCAATAAGATTAATCAAAGCTCAATCGCACTGACCCTTTCGGGATAATTTATAATTTGACGACACGGTTGGCGCAGTGGTTGAGCGGTGGCTGCTGCGCCGCGTGTCGTGGGTTCGATTCCCGCAGTGAACAGATATTCGTATAACCTACAGATAGTTGTTCCTGGCTGTTTGTGTATTTGACTTTGTACGTTTGTAAAAGCACCCACGATACAGGAGTACGATTTAAAAAAAAAAACCGAATGCAGAATACATTTGCAGGGAATTTATTTTACGTAAAATATCGGCAAATGCGAGATTTACTTGACTTAAGCAACGTATTTTCCGAAAGGTTGATTAAAATACACTATTACGGCATACATATTTTCAAAAAGCAATTCGTTGAAAAGCAATTAAAATTGAAACGAAACAGTTTTCATTTTTCAACTTGAATGAATAAAATAAATATAATACGGCTACAAATTTACGAACTCAAACAACCGTTCAACGGTACACCGTTGAACGGTTGTTTGAGTTCGTAAATTTTATTTTTTCGTATGCTTGCGTCTCTACGAGCAAAAAAAAAAGGGCACTGCAAAGCAATCCAACGCTGTCAAAGGCTGACACTCGTCCATGCATTTACATCTATCTATTTCACAAGCAGAAATTGACTCACTGATCGATCGAAATTTGGCATGTAGGTTCTTTACACTCCGTAGGGGTGCACTAAGAGAGGATTTCCCGAAATTCCTACGGGAACGGGAAAAAAACGGGATATGCGCGCACGAAGTCGCGGGCGAAAACTATTACTCGTATATAATGTTTGCAAGCATTTTGGGCGCGTTTAGTTCGGGATGTTTTTTTTCCTTTGTCTTCATACACACACACACATAGGTATATTTTTATTTTATAAGCATGTAGAGGATGTAAGCTACCTAAGACACAAAATGAAATATGGACTAAGAGGTGTACAGAACTCCAACTGCCACAATAGGGAATATGCACGAAAAAAATATTTGTTATCTATACAGTTTATCTAAAAATATACACAAATATAATACTAATAGTGAAAATAGAATCAAAATTGCTCGAAAAACAAACGAGATGTAATTATTTTAAACAAATATATCTGTCCCTCTCGCGAAAACGCTGTTTTCTATGGCAGCTGTATAGGCGCCAAGAACTTTGACGTCACAATTCATATCGGACTTCTCTTTCTAATTGTAAACTTTGAAGATTTGTAACTTTATCGCTGATGAAGGTATTTAAAAAATAATTTCATAATTGTTTATTAGGGCTAATTTGTATTTCATTTTGCAAATAAAAAAATCGCATGCATATTCCCTATTTCAACTGTCTACCCATTACGATTCCTGAGACACTCGCGCTGAAAGACAGACGGACGGACGGGCGGTCAGCGGAGGCTTAGTAATAGGGTTCCGTTGGTAGTATGGAACCCTAAAAAATTGTAACGTTTTATTTTCATGGAAAAGTTAAAATATAAAAGGTAAAGTGCAACAGCCGGGATTTCCGCGAACACCATCGACAACGCCGTTTCACAGTATCTGTTGTGACCTATATATACAGTGGGAAATGGGGCTAGGAGATCTAGGTCATTTTATAACATGACCTAAAACTTTTATTGAAAGACTTTTTACAGGAGCGCACTCACTGCTGTTTAAAGACATTTCCAATAATATTATACAGTACAAATAGTTTAAGTCAGGAATAATTGTATTATTGTTTAGATGGGCGTTGATAGCTGAGACACAGTTATAAAATTTTGTAGCTATCATCGTTTTATTTGTATTGAGCCAACTGTCCATGTTAAAAAAAAATGGCCAAGTGCGAGTCGGACTCTCACACGACGAGTTCCGTACCATAAACCATAATTTTTATATAAAATATTATATTTTTATGAAATACACGATCTGTTAATTTCATCTACCTATTACGGTTCTTGAGTTACAGCTCGCTGACAGACAGACGGATGGACACACGGACGGACAGACGGACAGCGGAGGCTTAGTAGTAGGGTTCCGTTGGTTACTTTTTGGGTACGGAACCCTAAAAAAGGAGGTGTACTTACAATTTACTTGTCGCCTTGTTGGGGGCTGGCTTCGGTACATTTTCCTTGTTGCTATTCAGCGTCGCGCGCTGCTCGTCCATACGGGTGGACTGGCAGCGCAGCAAGAGGTCGAAAAACGACTCGGGGTTTTCTTCAGACTCGGCATGCTCTAATTTCTTATTCGTGTCAACCTCCGAATCTTCATCGGTTTTCTTAGGGTCCGGCGTTATCTGTGGACAGAAATACTGTTAGAATACATGTTCATGTAAGTTTAGGCACATTTCGTCAAGTACTGGCTTGAATACCTTCACGCAGACACACCCCATGATGGTGGTGATTCGGTTATGTAACAGATAATTTGTGGGTGCAAGAGCAGACGACCGCTTCGAATGGCGCTACCAGATGTAATGCCTTGCCCATTCGGGGTGCAGATGGAGCCTCCAATACCTCGCGTTCCTGCCGGTGATTTCGCTTTTATTGCAACGAAGTAAGGTCCAAATTCGAATTGCATACATCTATAACGCACTATTGGCTTGGAGAACAGGCTTTGCGCAGATGGGAGTGGGTGATACGGCGCAGAATATAGTTTCGTGAATTCTAGGAAGCTCTGTTTGCCCTACATATCCCTCGAACGTAGAGATTTAATTGCCTTTCAGCGTTTCCACGAACTTCATTATTCCTGCCTTTGTTGCCTGCATTGCTTTATTTATCTTTGTTTATTTCAATATTACTATCAAGGTTTTTATTTTTCGCCTTAATGGAAAAATCAAAGTATGTTGTTGCTATCATATTTATGTATCGTCATTTACGCGAGCGGCTTCAACGACTTCTATTACGCGGAAGACGTATTCGAAAAGTCTTGTAAGACTCTCAAGTCACGATTTCGGAGAGTACATTTTCAGGAAAATATCAACCTTAATCGTATTGTTATAAAGTCGGATTGATTAGCTAATCTGTCGACTGCGCAGTCTGCGCCGGCCCTTACCAACTCGAATTAGTGAATTACTATCGGAAAAAGCGCTCAAGTCACAATATCACTTTAGCGACACTGATTGTAAGAAACTTATGAAATTGTATGGAAATTAGATGTGTTTTTGACAGTTTGCGACTCCGATGCGAATGCGACCGATTCTTAAAATAAAAAAATGAGAACTGCCCTTTAGGTTTATAAATAAGTAAGTATTTATTTCGCCGTACGCCGTATGGTGTCGGCCGGTGCCGTATGGTGCCGTAAAATAATAATACCATCCCAACACATCCCGTGGGTGTCGTAAGAGGCGACTAAGGGACTCACCAGAGAATGGGCAGCAGCGTTCTCTGTAAAACGCAACACCATACACTGCGATCGCCAACCCGCCTGCCAAGCGTGGCGATTATGGCAAACCTCCCCTTTGGGGGAGGCCTATGTCCAGCAGTGGACGTCTTCCGGCTGTTATGATGATGATATGATGAAGTATTTATATCTCAGTATATGGTACATTGAGATCTGACGTTATACATCGTTTCACACACACTACCATTGCCGGTGTAGAAATATTAAATAATGTGAGGAATACACATACAAAACAAAAAACTATTTTACTAATTTTAATTACAAATTGACTATTATTATTGATTTATTTATTCATATATTATAGTTACATAAGATTTATTAGGCTTTCGTAAATTTGTTTTAACACTTATTTAAAAAAATCAGCCAAGTGTAATCGGAATCGCGCGCAAAGGGTCGAACTAGCTTTACGTTTAAGACCACATACTTTTTTTAGGTTTTTTTAAAGGAATACCTGAATTCCCTATTTTTTTAATAACTCTATAATCATTTATTTTCAAATTAATAAAAAAATTGCGCTATGTTTTGATATATCGTAGGTACGCTTTAAAAACGTAAAAAAAAACAACCCAAACGTAACCAGTTGTTCAAAATTTTTATTTACGTAACGCGTCCATGTTTGGGTCGACCTACATTTCGTATCGCAACTGAATCGGTCTGAAAATTGGCTTTGACAGACGCACAGTGTGTTATTTTGCCTTAGTTGCGGACATGCCAGTTTTATTTTTTAGCTTTATAGATTAAACCTTAATAAAGCATTCCAAAAATACCCATTTTAATATTTCACTTCATTTAGGAGATATAAATATTTAGTGAAAGGTCATTGACCTTCTCGAAAGAGATTTTTGCATGTATTTCTTGAATAAAGCAAATGTCAGTCTCTTGTAAAATACAAATTAATTGTTGGTTTGAAATATATACAGTGTAAAATTTTCAAGTCTCTATATCACATGAACTAGAATAAATAATTGTTTTGTTAATTAATGAAAAAAAAAATATATTCAATTAGCTATTTACGGGTCGTGTTTGTTTTTGTTTGCATAATATACTTACGTATAGTACCTTCAACTTGAGAAAATTCTAAATATGTATCTAGCAACATCTCGGAGATATTGCGTTTCTAAGTTTTTTTTTTAATTTCTAAGGAAATAGGGTTGTCACAAAGTAGTTGTAGTTAATATTTAAGTTGATTATTTCACTCGATTAAATCAATTATGCTAGCCAATGCTAAAAGCTTATGACATATCCTAGCCATCGGATTGAATTAGCGTTGCGTCAGTCGTCTGCGTATATGTCACACATGTTTGATTGACAACCCTAGCCCAAAATTTTAAAATTCAATATTTCCGAAATCCTGGGTTTGTTGGAACTGTTTTTTTTGGGGCGATAGTTATTATAGTGATCAATATTTAAGTATTAAAAAAAACGCGACCATGAAGGGAGTCGCCGGAAAAAAAATATACAAAATCATAGAAAAAGAAAACATTCTGACTTGTGTGAGCAAAATTTTTAAAGTTTTCAAGAAAAAAAAAATAGTTCCTATAGTGGATTCCTAATCCTAAAAACATTTAGTGTAAAAAATCAAATCCAAAAACGAGATAATGTGTTTCTATGGTTTTTAAGCATTTTTCTCGATTTTATTAATTTCTCATAAACTATAGTAGCCGGCGGATTTTTTAATAATAGTTTAGTTTTATTGTTAGCTTTCCAAAAAACACATATAACGAGCATGTCCGCAACTAAGGCAAAATAACACACTGCGAGACGGACAGCCAGTCAGCTTATTAAAATGACTAATAAGCTGTTGAAATAGTATTTAATTAGTAATTAATTGTCAATATTCTGTGAAACGTAAATAAAATCAGTACTCACTAAAAAAAATTTAGTTAATAGTTTTATGTAACTTTAGCAACCGATAAAGCCGTTGCGCGTCGGACCGAGCTAGCAAGTATTGCTTATGTTAATTAAAGTACAGACACAATCCCATACATTTTTTACTGAGAAAATAAGTAAGGTCTGGCGACTCTGAGATCTTAGACCATATGGCAAGCGCTATCGAAATGTCTTGGATGGCTTTTCGGCAACAATATGACATTTGTTCTAAATTATATTACTGATGTTTTATTTAATCAGTGTCTCATTAGCATTTATTTAGTACTTAACAGCGAGAATTTATTTATACTACAGATCTCGGTTTTCTAATTCACTTATTAGGAGCCCCATCACAGAATGGCGTTTTCACTCACAAAACTGCTGACTCATCGCATTATGTAGAAATTAGGCAGTTGCAATTACGTTTATTTTAGGGTTTATTGTTAATTTATTTAATTAATATTTATTAAATTTTCATTTCTTATGAAATATGGTTTATTTTGGTATAAATTTTACGTAAAAATATTCATGTATTACGGAGAAATTGACAGTTAATTCTGAGCGTTTTAGTAGTTTTTTATGGATTTGAATGGGATTTTTTTTTACGGATATTCCATTCTTATTTCAAATTTCTGAGGCCGCTATATGGCCGCTATGGACGAAACCACTATATAAGGAATATTATGATATACTTTTCATTTCATTTGGTTAATACAGTCCACGAGCTCAAAAAAGTGCCGTCGCGCTTTTCATGAGAAACTTACTTCGAAATTTTGGCTTTTTACAAATAGAAAAGAAAAAAATGCGAAAAGTGACGTCGCTATGTACTTTACTAATAACTATAATCAACTACCCAATAAGTCAAAGTTGTCTAAATATTTCAGTTTCTGAGAATAAGAAAGTCAAAATGCGAGATATTTAACGTACTCGATGACGTTGACGTTAATGTTCACTTATGTGCCTTTGTATTTAAATAAGAGAACATACCGCCGGAAAAGAACGATGTTTGTACTTTTTCACAAACTCGTAACTTGCCCTTAATATTTTTATATTAAATTTGTTCTAAATTAGTTTTGTTTAATTTTGTTATTTACATTTTATACACATTCGTGCTCTGCATTAGTTAATTTAGTTATTTTTTATTATTATAAGGATTATCATTATTATCATTCCTTGTGTTGGCAATATGTACGGTGCACGTACATGATTCTTAAAAATGTTTAGTAAGTGATGAGTTGTGCAATAAGTAGGCTCGCATGCGCATCTTTACACTTACACGCGCGACCTACATTAGTAAAAGATGACGATCATGCAGCAGCAGCATGCAGAGCATGGGTGGTGCAGTTTTCTATCTAAATTCAATTTAGTGTTCCAATAGACGTGGTTTGAGTCGGACAACTTGCATTTTTATTTCTGGATTCAAGCCCGCTGGCACTCATTGCATTCTACATTTCACTGACATTTGCATTGACAATAATTATTATAAATGTTAAGGTGTATTTGCATTTGCACCCTACAAATTTTTTAATTTGACATATTTTATTATAGCATGGAATAGTAAAACCATATACTTAAGTCTATGTCCCCTTGCAGCTGTGAAAAAATCAAACTTCTAAGTTAACGTAAAAAAAAGATACGGTCGTTTATGCCGCAAAAAACACCGGCAAGTAATACCGTTTTATACTACAAGTATAGGGAAAACTCTGAAAACTATACATATGTAATTAAATCATAAAAATACATATAGTCTTTATTTAAAATAATTTGTACGGAACCCTCTGTGGGCGAGTTCGACTCGCACTTGAAGGGTTTTTTATTTTAAGTGTTTATAGTTTTTTATGTTAAAATAAATTAATAAAGAGTTTCATTTCTTTCATTGTCACCAGTCGTCAATCTATATTTTTATAAATAAAAATTAATCGCCGAAATGTCTGTACGCGCATAACTTCGTAACTACTGACCCAAAATGGATCATTCTTTTTTGTTGCGTTCGTAATAGGAAATATGCATGAAAACACCCCACACCTAAAAACACCACTGGAAAGTCGCAGGAAAGCTAAATGCGCAATTTCGTTTACTTGGATAAAAAACAAAATACGTCATACAAGTAAACGAATTCCAGCTATTTTGATTTAAAAGCCAAACTAGTAAATCGATTTTGATGAAATTTAAATGGGACCAGTCGGAAAGAAAACATCGTGAGGAAACCGGCATGTCCTAGAACCAAAAATTCGAAGACATGTGACATTCACCAACACGTATTGGGCCCGCGTCATGGATTACGGCCCATTTCTCCTAGAGAGGAGGCCTGAGTCCCAACAGTGGGAACATTGTAAGGCCGACTATGCTATGCTATGCAGTCAGAAAGTATTATTATCCTTTCACATAAACAACAATTTTTCAAATCGGTTCAAAATTGACGGGAGTTATGACGTAACAAACAAAAAAAAACCGGCCAAACTCGCACTAAAGACAGATCAAAGAAACTTAATTTTTTAGACGAGTAGCGCCATTGCGTGGCAGTATAATGAAATATCGTGTGGAGCACGTTGCTGCAGGAACTTCGCTGCTGATATTGAGAGGTTAAGTACATTATAAGCATTTTATGACTGCAAATATTACGTAGACATTCTGTAATTTCTATAAAAAGGAAAAGGAAAGGAAAAGTCAATGTACTTTATTGCAAGTTTATCTGGCGTCTACCATAGGTTTTGCTGACGTGGTCTGAAAATGAATTTGTCGCCGTGCATGTCGGTACTGGTGTCTGAGTTAGTTCATCAGAATTGGCAGCAATGTCCCTAATACACTTATCGTCGACGTATCCTGAGGGGGTAATTTGAAGCAGTGTTGGTTCCTGTTACCTGTTGTGTTGTGTCCACAGCACAATATTGTCATAGCATTGTATTGATAAACTTTTCTCAAACATGCTTGGAAATTTGAGCATTATTTTGACAACCTTCTTCGAGATAAATCGAAATCGCTGTACTGACCAAATACATGCGAACAGCGGCCGGCGAAAGTTGTATGAAAATCCATATCTGTCGTGGTTTAGCCGCCAAATAAATTACATAGTAAACTCACATCTGTCGTGTAATTTAAAAAATGGAACGATCTTTTACTCCGAAACAGGGCGACCAAGGAGGTAACTTATCAAAGGTTTTATTTAAATTTCGAACTGGCTTGCAAATAGAAAGATGTTTATTGAAAAAAAAAAAAAATGAATAATTCAACGCGGGAAAAATGATTGTTGATCGTCATTGATTTTGAAAAGTAATTGTATTTTTCCGCACAATATTTGAGAAAAGTACTATACAAGCTGTGGCCACAACTAGGCATTGATGTGCTTACGTATGTGTGCCTCGACTTCGCCTCGGCCCACATTTACACGTTCATCCATCTTTTGCTGGCTGCTGTAATATACTGTCTTTTTATTCAGTCGGATGATGGCTTTATATACCTAAATTACATAATACTGAATCTGATGGACAAGAAACCTGATAACGGAGCAAATAATTGATATGTAAGAATATAGCCCACCTGTATCAATGATAGCTGTTCCATGCTCTGCCTGCGGACTCTGAGCGCGTTGAAGGGAGTCCTAGGGGCGGAGTCGTCGTCGGACGGCGGCGCGGGAGGGGACTCTGCCTCCACCGGCAGACCTAGCACCTTGCGCAGGTCGCTGATGTTCATCTGAGCGGTCGCCATGCCGAGTACGTCACCGAGCTGAGGGTATACAAAATGACCGGTTATTATGTGACGTCATTCTCATCCTGATATACTGCGAACATCTCACCGAGAAAGTTTCAGGTGATGTGAGCGAATTGTCATTCCTCTTAGGATGGCCGCATACGAAGGGTTTCCTGATTAATAAGGCCAGCCGCATAGGCACGGTTTCCTGATTCCGTTTTTGTGAGTTACCCGATCAGGATTTCAGATTCGGAATTCCGTGGGACGTTTGATTTTCTGTTTTCAAAAAGATCGTCACGTCTTTTTTCTATTCGGAAATAAACGATCGTACCCATACGGCCGACGGCGACGGACCTTGGCGAGTCTGAAGCTCTGCGAACTTTTGCGCATGTATACTCGAGAAGAAAACTGTTATCGCCAGATATTTTTTTGTAAACTAATTTCCAATAAAAAAATCCTAATACTGTGTGTGACCAAGTACAAATTAAATAAATATCTAAACAATTTGTGACAGAAAGCTACAAAATAAATCAATTTTTGTATATACAATTCTTCCGTTACTGAGTGACTGACAGATAACGCACAGCCGAAACTAATGGTTGTAGAAAGCTGAAATTTGGCATGTAGCTTAGCTTCCCTTTAATCCGTTGGGGAGCACTAAGAGAGGATTTCTCGAAATTCCTACGGGAACAGGAAAATAACGGGATATGTGCGTACGACACGGAGAAAACCTAGTCAATCCTAATATATAAAATTTTTCCGTTACTGACTAATTGAGTTACTGACGGATAAAGCACAGCCGAAACTACTAGTCGTAGAATGCTGAAATTTGGTATGTAGGTTCCTTGGGGAGTGTAGGGGAGCACTAAGAGAGGATTTCCCGAAACTCTTACGGGGGGATAAAACGGGATATTCACGTATGAAGTTGCGGGCGAAAGCTAATATTTATTAAACTTTTCCGTTACTGAGTGACAGACAACGCACGGCTGAAACTACTCATCGTAGAAACCCGAAATCTATACTAATTTATAAAGCTGAAGAGTTTGTTTGCTTGAACGCGCTAATCTCAGGAACTACTGGTCCGATTTGAAAAATTCGTTCAGTGTTAGATAGCCCATTTATCGAGGAAGGCTATAGGCTATGTTTCATCACGCTAAGTCCAATAGGAGCGGAGCAGTAATGAAAATTGTGACGCAGACGAAGTTGCGCGGGTCAGCTAGTTTGGAATATAGCTTCCCTACACTCCGTAGAGAGGTCCGAGAGCACTAAGAGAGGGTTTCCCGAAATTCCTACGGAAATGGGAAAAAGCAGGATATGCGCGTACGAAGTCTCGGACAAAAGCTATAACAACCACGGGCAGAAGTAACGAAAACTTTCGTAAACGACTGCGCTCAAGACAGAGGTAGCGACACGAACACGACACCAATGCTAACGTGTGACTGAGAAATATGTCTTCGTACCGAGTATTGCCGAATAAGTACGAAGCTTTACGAAGTGTACAAAAAGGGATGTCCAATATGCGTGCCTTTGAGTGCAGTTTACTCTTAAGAGGAAACATGGGCGGCGAGACTTTGTATGTAAAAAGTCATAATTCGAGGTTTGGCTCTCGACTGTTTTCTCCTCCAATATTGGATCGATTTAAGAGATATTTCACAAACGGAATGCTGAACTAAACAGTAGGTACATTAAGGAGCCAGTTTTCAAGTTTAAGTGTATAAATAGTACATTTTGATGTAACTAAGTGGGCAAACTTGGTCATTTAAGCTAAGGCGGAATATACGACCGAGCCGAACGCGAGGTTGTATGGCTGCCTGTCCATTTCACCAGAGCGAGGCAGCGGAGCGGAGATACTAACCAATGGAATTGCACAAAATGTCAGTGACTCACGTGGTGCGGAGATTTTGTGCAATTCCATTGGTTAAAATTTTTCCGTTTCTCCGCTTCGCTGAAATGGACAGGCACCCTTATGGAGCAGAGGAACATGAGTGTACCAAACTACGTTCTCGAAAAACTAGATGAAACATTATAAACTTAATTTAGTAAGAAATTAGTGAGAGAAATGGCTCGGCAGTTTATTTTGCAACGCGCTCCATTTTCACTTTTTCATAATAGTGAAAAATACGCTTCATAGCGCACCTGGTGGGTGGGGTAGGAGACCGTGTTTGTTTCATGTTTTTTTTTGTTCTTGTGTTAAATAATATATTCTGTACGAAACAAACAATTTTATTTTTATTTATTCAAGTACAACCTATAAAATTCACGGAGGGGGTCGTGGATAGATAATAACGGCCACACGATCGTCAAGGCTAAGCAACGCTTGCTAAGGTTGGTCTGTGGATGGGTGACCACCTTAACATACAGAGTTTCCTCCGTGCCTTGGAAAGCACGTTAAGTCATTGGTCCTGGCTGTTATTTGTAGACCTTGGCAGTCGTTACGGATAGTCAGAAGCCAGTAAATCTGGCCCGTCTTGCCATGAAGTGCCGTGTTACCCAGTTAATGGGTTGTGGAGGTCTGGTAGGCAGCCGCTCCACGTAAAATACTGGTATTCAGCTGAATCAGGCTTGACTGGAAGCCGACCACGATATAGTTGGGAAAAGGCTAGGCAGATGATGAAGCAGCAAGAAAACCTATAAAATGGCAAACGCGTTTCGTTAAAAGAGACCAAAAGATGAATCCTATCTCCTAATAAGTTTTCCTGTCTGCTACAAAAAATACTGCGATCACTAACGAGATTTAATTCAGATAAAAGCACTCGGCGTACTCGCTTTTTATCCCTTTTTCCATCTGCCCATACCAACACAAACTTTTCCTCTTAAATATTTCTGTTACTGGCGCCACTTTCAAACTTCCTCTAATAAAATTATTTCTCACTTTCTACGAGGGGCATTCAAAAAGTTCGTAGCCTATTTTATTGTAAATATTTTGAATCTACATTATTCTTGAGTTTTTTTTATTATTTTTATCCGTACTATATACCCCTAGTGCAGATATAAGTTAGTGTAAATACACCAGTTACCACAACTAGTACGAAAAATAGTCATTTTAAATTCTTGTCCGACAGACCCGCCAGGCATACCGCGTAACATTTTGCCACCAGGCATACCAAGAGTTAAAGACATAGCTGACACCATTGACATAACAACTGAACGAACGAATGCACCACATAATTACCCCTCGACTGAGTTCAGTTGAGTGGTAATTATGTCTACGCACAAATGTCTGCGCAGTGGGTGCCTCGGCTCCTTTCAGTTCTACAAAAACGCGTTTGAATAACGATTTCTCGAGACTATTTGGAGCTGATTAAGGATGACGCACTGGAATTTGTGAGAGAAGAGAAAAAAAAAAAACAATCTAAACAATGAAAAAGCAGAGGCGAGCCTTTTCAGCTCAAAAAAAACCCCTAAAGTGGTTTTGTCGGGCATCATATTAAAGTAAAGTAGAAAAGGGCGAGTATTTCGCATACGAATATCTTATCTAGGTGATTTATTTATATCTATAACCATGCCAACTACAACCTGAGAGTCTTTAAGATATGAGTGAATAGGTTGCTTCTAGGCAAACGTGCTCCATCTTCGACCGCATCATCACTTACCATCAGGTTAGATAGTGGTCAAACGTATGCCTACCTATAGTAAAAAAAAACTTACAGCTTCAAAGTATCAATAGTCTCTGCGTTAAAACACGGACATACGGACATGGCGAAACTATAAGAGTAGGGTAGATGACAAAAAATCTAATTAGTCCGTCATATAGATTCCGAATAAATATTGGACAAGTAAAACGGGAAAGTAAAACGAGCAACCATTTCTTTTTATGATGCGAAATCATATAATGACTCCCAACCCAACAACCCTCAAACGCTTACTCCACCAAACTGAAACTATATACCATAAATAAACTAGAAACGCGCAATCCATTTTGATAGACCAATCTTCTGTAACGCGGCAACTTCAAAATAGCGTTTACTTAAACATTGCAGCTTATAATCTCGTCGACATCGAACTCGATATTAAAGCTGAGTCGATTAATCGAAATTAAAGTCGATTCTCAGAAACCGTTGATCCTTAAGAACTAAAACGAACGCGAGCTTGTCTTCAGGGGTAGTCAAGATGGTGTCGCGTTTTAGTTCCTTCAGTTGAACGTGTGGGCAGCGGAGCCCGGCCAGACTAGGTGTACAGTCTATACGCACAGCTTATGGCTTATGCTACCATCACATTTGTCACCATATACAATATAAAACCGACCTATAATAGTTAAGCTACAATAAAACAGGAAAACAATATAATTTGGTCGTGGTGGGCGACTGTCGAACCAGGCCAAATGCGCTGCTGGTTAACCGCAACCTGGTGCCTGCGGCGGCAGCTCGACCACTCACACACTCACTTACCGATTAACCACAAATAGAACACACAAATGCACCACGCACAAACACTAGCCTCAAAAAATCCACCGACAATAAATCCTAACACAAGTACTTGCGAGCGATGATTTTACAACCGTATCAAGTGTCTTTATGTATTGGGATCATCGTAAGCAAGTTGAACTATCGATCCACTGTTCTACGAATAGAGCCCCCCTCTCCCGTCATATCAATCTGTACAGGTTGTGCCGAACACCTGCACTTGATTTGTTTCAGGGCTTTTTTCCGAACTTCTGCAAACTTTTTATAATTGTAGCAAAAAAGAATATATATCCATTATTGGTAACCGAACTCAGATCATCGTCACGTTATCTGCACACAAAAAGCACTTAATAGTTACTATCAATCTCTACTTATGTACTTACATTTAAGTTAATTAGACTAAGTGCATTAAGCCACGAGATGTCAGTGACTTACTACGTTTGATTATGCAAAGATACGAGTCAATCACGGTAACGGAGAGCCCTACGTCAACAATTAATTTAGATGCTATTTAAGGGGTGCATCAACCAGAGCTGCACCCCAGACGCCGCCGGCCGTTACCAAGTACTCACTCGACTACTTGGTTTTAAGAAGATTTGATTTATTTTTCAATATACATAATTATTGAATGATAAACAGTGTCTTTATTTAATTTAACCAATCATGTAAAGGTTGTTAGATAATAATATGATTCGTGCCGCGTAATTACCCGAATATTATTGTCAAAAAAATGTGTAGTTCGACAGTGTTTGAGATACGCGGATACCGCGAAAAGCCGCTCGACAACCTACTTGTAGCTCAACATTTTTGTGTTTGCATAGGGGGCGCATGCGTGAGTGAAATTAACTGACTATTCAAGCCTTTATGTTTTTGGCGCGAATGATTCGTGTGAGGTCGGGCGAGTTCGGCGCCGGCCGGGCCGCAGAGAGGCTTGTTGTTGTTGACCGGTCGCCCTGAGCCACATGAGACACTTGCCGCCAACTATTTTAAGACCGGCAGGTCGATGATGGTACGTTCTGATGCATACTTGATGCTCTGCGCCATAGCGGTGTCCGAGTTTGTCACAGGTCACAAGAATCACTTTAGCTGCAGCTTTTGAATATTTTATCGTAGAATTCTTCGAAAAGTCATAGGTAACAACGGGGTTACTATTAATGATCTTGGTAAAATACCTCGTCAAAATCTATTTTTGAAAGTCCGTTAACGCCTCAAATTGTTGCTAGATTATAGTCGAGATTTGGTGATGCAATAGAAATAAACACTTCTTTTTTAGGCAGTCGTGTAAAAAACAGGAGAAGTGGCAAGGGAGCGTGTTGGTGTCGGGTTCCAAACGTATTTCATTTTTGTAACATTTTATTTTAACACTTTAGATTTCTTATAGGTTTTCCTGTAATCCATAGGTAAAGATCTGTTATCTCCATTTTTTTCTGTTAGCTCTGTAGTTAGGGGGGGGGGGGGGGGGAATGGTCATTTTTCGTCCAGTTTCTTGAATAACTTCAAACCTATTCATCCCTGCCCCACAGCTTAGCGTTTGTGGACTACAAGAAATTCTTCGATTTGATCGAGACTTGGGCTGTGCTGCAGTCTCTCCAACTGTGCCAGATAGACTACCGGTACTTCAGGGTTCCAAAATGTTTGTACGAAAACGCCACTATGTCAGTCTGATTTCAAAGTCAGGAATAGAAACCTATCCTCCTGCAGCGGGGTGGGAGGCAGGGAGATTTCACTGAAATTGTTCACGGCCGCAATGCAGGATGTCTTCTAAGATGGATTGGAAAAGGCTATGCATGAATGTCAATGGCGAGTACATCACTTACCTTCCATTTGCCGACGATACAGTCGTCATGGCTGAGACTACGGGGGACCTCAGTACAATGGTCGATGACCTCAGTAGAGCTTCCGAAAGAGTGAGTCATGAACATAGACAAAACCAAGATCAAGGTAAATATCTATGTAACACCCACTCTAATCAAGATCGGAGACTCAACACTCGAAGTTGTAGACGAGTACGTCTACCTAGGTCTAGTTAGGTAGGGATAACTCTCGACTCGACTCGGCTGGGCTGCGTTCGGGAAGTTGCGTGGTATGTTCTCGTCACACATACCAGTGTCTCAAGATGAAAGTCAATAACCAGTGCGTGTTCGTGTTGCCAGTGATGACTTATCGAACCGAAACGTGGTCGCTCACAATAATCCTCATCAGAAGACTTAAAGTCACTCAAAGGGCCATTGCCCTTTCCATTGAGAGGGCAATGCTTGGAGTTTCCTTGCGTGATCGAATCAGAAATGATGATATCCGCAAGAGAACCAAGGTTGCCGACATAGCCCGAAGGATCGCCAAACTAAAGTGGCAGTGGGCAGGGCACAATGTTCGCAGAACAGAAGGTCGAAGGGGCCGAAAAGTACTAGAGTGGCGACCGCGTATCGGAAGACGCAACGTTGGAAGGCCTCCCACAAGGTGGAACGATGACCTGGCTCAAGTCGCGGGTAGCCGATGGATATGAGACGCACAGAACCGATTGTTGTGGCGACACGCGCGGAGAAGCCTATGTCCAGCAGTGAACGTATTTCGACTGATATGATGATGATGATGATTTGGAATATTGTTAAAGTTCATAAAAAGCTAAAATTTTATAAAAATCACGCCTTTTATTTAAAATATTTTAGCATTTCCTTACTAGAAAGATCTTCTATCTTGGTTATTTTTTTTTATATATATATATATTCAATGTCTCGGTTGCTGCTAATACCTATCTACGCCTACATCAAAAAGTTGATTATTTAAATACTAGTCTCACACGTCACATTTGCTCAAAAAATGCATTTACGAAGCCTGTATACATTGTTCGAAAGTTAAAAATTACGCACCATATAAAGGAACGTGCGGTAAAATAGGTACTCTCACCTAAGTACCTACTTTACCGCACGCTCCATACAACGGAGCGTGCGGTAAAGTATACGGTTCCGTTTTTTTAATTTCCTAAAAAAATATACAAGGAATTCCACCAAGGAGTTTCACAATACGAGAATAAGAAAAGTTCAGGAGCTAGGAGGTGACATAAAGCGCAGTATAGCAACTTTCATGGCGGGAGACTAGCGAATACCACAGATTAAAAATGACCGCCACATTAACTAAAGCTTATTCATTTTAAGTAGGTAAGTACTTTAAATTCAACTAAATTAAAAATGGAACATCCGAAAGTAATGCTTAATCATTTCAAGTTGTTTGAAGTTTTAAAAATATAATATCATCCGAATAATAAAAGGTAACAGTTAATAAGCTGAATCATCGAACCTCCTTGGAAGCGCACTAAAGAGAAAATGAGCCAAAGATGAGACGACCATGTAGTTCTAATTTTAAATTTACAAATTCGTGCCATTTTTATACTGCAAAGCTTGTTGCGACTTTCCGACTTATATCTAAAAAGTCTCATTACCTATTGTACTGCTTTCTCGCAAATGTGTCGTAAAACGTTGTATGATACACGTGCGGACATTGGTATTTACAAACTCGTGACTATAGTAAGTCCTCGACTTCGTCTCGGGCTTACATTCGTCTACTCGTTTGTAATAACCAACTTACCGCACTAATATCATAAATAACTATTTTCATACCTTGTGTTCAAAAACAGTTAAACGTTTTTTTCGTTTCCTGTGAAATTATATTTTGGTAGATAAAGGTTCTTGTCACTTCACCGTAGACTTGTGAATCCTTTCCATAAGCTTTTAGTTTTGGCCACTACATTTTCTTTTAAAACACGACGTGGTCGTATAACACCAAACTCAAACTCAAAGCATTTAATTCAATTAAACAATTTACAGGCACTTTTGAATTGTCAAGGTCAGTCAGTCCAAAAAGATGAAGCTATTTGCACGTTCCAAAGCGTAGGTCTCTATGGAGAAGAACGTGCAAGAAACTCCACGGACAGTCTTTTAAAAATAATAAATGGTTACAAAGTTTTGTTTACATCATGTTGAAATTATACATACATGTAAGAAAGATGTAAAATACGAGCAGGAAAAAGCGTCCCGAGCAAAAAGGAACAATTCAAAGAAATAATTAAAATAAACCATGGCAGCTGAGAAATGACCAGTCCCAACTGCTCGTTCACGAACATGACAACGCATACACCACAATAGAAAGAAAGAAAGAAAGAAAAAGCGTTTATTTGCGCCAAGCATGACGCATACCAAAAAAAATAAAATTAAATAAAACAAAATTACAATTTTATAACAGTTGGGAAGATATGCGTCACATTCGCGCAAAACGGCCATCGCTCAGCATGATGCTAGGACCCGTGTGCGAGACAGAGCCACAGCGCTGGTTTTCAGCGACAGCCGGCGTTGAGTATGACGTCGATCGGAGCAGCATAAACAGTAATTAAACGGGACAAATAAACAGAAAAATAAAGTCATAAGGGTAAAATATAATAAATAAGACGGTAAAGAGATGGCAAGTCTATTGTGCAGACGGTGGAATGAGGCCGACTAACAGTGGCGCGCACAACTCTAAAAAAAATAGCTATGTTATCTGTGCGCACCAAAGACAACAAAAACTAAAAACCAATAATCTATGCAATGCGCACGCCCACAATATGGCTGCCAAACGAAGGAATGCGTAATTAACATTATTATGCAATAATGTTCTTGACTTGCGCAATACACGTAATATTGTTTCCGCTATCACAGAGTAAGAGTATATTGTATTTAAAGTGAGTTTTGTTATGTATTCAGTGTTGTTAGATTGTGTGTTGGATAGTGTTATTTGTGAGTCATTTTGGTGTGTATTATGTGATAGGGGCGTAAATAACTATGTTCATAGATGACAAACACGCTCAGAAGAGAACCCAAACCGAGCAAAAGGGGAATATCGTTATTAAGTCAAGTAGTACCTAACGAGGATCCTCTGCTAATAAGTTTAAACTATCATGGAAGTGTAGGTTAGTAATTATTTTATTAATCATACTAGCACTTCGCCCGCGACTTCGTCTGCGTAGACTTTAGAGGTAGCGCGCAACTTCTTTGTCCCTTATTCTCATTCTCGGATGTTAACCTTCATGATTCTTTTCTGCTAGTTTGCGATTCTTTACTGTCCGTACTTTCAGCTCCAGAACTACTTCGACATGTTTCTGGTACTCTGGTACTTGTGAATCTTTAGCGCTCATAACTCCAACCCATAAAAAAACTTCGAAATGTTTCGGTTCTCCTGGTATTTTTAAATGTTAACTACTCACAATTCCAGCTTCGGAAATACTTCGACATGTTTCTAGTATCCTGGTACTTGTGAATCTTTTACGCTCATAATTACAGCCCGGAAAAAACCGCTATATGTTTCTGTTCTCGTGGTAGTTTTGAATCCTTACCACTCAAATTTCCAGCGCCTGAAAGATTAAAACATGTTTCTGGTCTCCTAGTACTTGTGCATCTTTAGCGCTTACAATTCCTGCCGAAAATATAAATTGACATGTTTTTGATCTCCTGCTATCTACGTGTGAATCTGTAGCGCTCATAATTACAGCCCGAAAATACTTCGACATATTTCTAGTCTCTTGGTACTTTTGAATCCTAACTGCTCCCAACTCCAACCCTGGAAATATTTCGATATGTATCTGGTCTCCTGGTACATAATGAAACTTTTACGCTAATAATTCCTGCCCGGAAAAAACCTCCACATTTTTCTGTTGTTCTGGTACTTTTGAATCCTTACCGCTCATAATTTTTGCTCCGGAAATATTTTCAACATGTTTCTGGTCTCCTGGTCCTTTTGAATTTTTTGCATTCACCATCTTAACCACGAAAATACTTCGACAAATTTTTGGCCTCCTGGTACATAATGAATCTTTAGCGCTCATAATTCCAGGCCGGAAAATACTTCAACATTTTTCTGTTCTCGTGATACCTTTGAATTCTAACCGGTCACAATTCCAGCACCGGAAAAATTTCGACATGTTTATGGTCTCCTGGTACTTGTGAATCTTTAGCGCTCATAATTTCAGCCAAAGAAATACTTCAACATGTTTCTGTACAGCTGTCACATGTGAATCTATAGCGTTTACAATTCTAGCCCGGAAAAAACTTCAACATACATATATTTTCAGCTCGACGGTAAAAAAAAAATTCTTGCCCAAAAATACTTTAACATCGTTCTGTTCTCCTGGTACTTGTGAATCTTTAGCGCTCCCAATTTCAGCCCCGGAAATACTACGACATGTTTCTGTTCTCCTGGTACTTGTGAATCAGAAGTACTAAGGCAGCAGAAGCGCTGGGTTTCCACTTCCTCCTCAGTGTTCGTTAAGCGTTGCCTTATACCGGGATAAAAAGTAGCCTATGTTTGATTCCAGGATGTGAACTATATGTGTGCCAAATTTCATCCAAATCCCTTCAGCCATTTTTGCCTGATTGAGGCACAAACATACAAACATACAAACATACAAACATTCACATTTATAATATTAGTAGGATTGGATCATCATAAGTGAACAATTGAAATTGCAAACGTATAAATAAAAGATTAAAATAGTGTAAATAAGTCAATGTAGTTATTGTATATTTATGTCAGATCAATTCAAATAAATTTACTAAACTATTACAGGTGTGAGGTAAATACCATTCAAAGAGAAAGTAAATCCAAGCACAGAAACAAGGAACGAAACGAATCAAAGGAAAGGAAAGTGGACCCTCAGGATTTAAATAGCCCGCACCGTTGGAGATCCCAGCCCAAGTGTGATAGCCATGACCCCGAGGTACAGTACAGTGTAGCAACACAAAAAGAAAAAAAAAAGAAAACTCAAGATGACAGTTGTTGAAGCATAAGTAACTTCTTAAATTGGTACTTGAAACACTGTAATGTTTTCAGGCGTCTCATTGGTGGTGGGAGATCATTCCAACAATGCGTGGCTGCAAACCTGAAGCACCCTCTGAAAGAAGCAGTTTTGTGCATTGGCACAGTCAGCGGATTAACCATGGATCGAAGATTGTTCTTTAAGTAGCTTTGTTTCCAAGTTAGCTTCTCATACAAATAGTGTGGTTTCATGGACGTAGTTATACCAAACATTAAGTTGGCTAAATGAAGCTTCCTCCTGGCAGCCATCTTTAGCAACCCAATCTGATTTATGTAAGGAGTTACGTGGCTCCTACGTGGTACAGTAACACAGAAACGCACACAAGCATTTTGAATTCGTTGAATTACTCTTTCCGTTCTGCTGAGTAGGCATGGGCCATACACTATGTCGCAGTAGTTTAGTTTAGAAAGTATGAGACTATCAACGAGTTGTTTCCGCACAGGTAGGCTCAGGTATTTACGAATCCCGTATAAAACCTTCAACCTGTAAAAACAATTTCTCAGGACATTGGTTATATGGGCTTCAAAGTGCAACTCTGGATCCATAAGCAGCCCAAGGTTGCATGCATGCTCCACTCTGTCAATAATCTCGCCCTTGATCATTATTTCTGGTTTGGCTGATATTATTGCAGAGATCTGCTTCTTAGTGCCTAGCACTATGAATTTAGATTTGAGAGGGTTCAGAACCAGAGAGTTTTCCTCTGACCATGAGACCACTCTTTGCAAGTCTTCATTCATCTTCTTCACTGCCGAGGATGTGTCATGAGCCTTAAATGAAACATACAACTGGATATCATCAGCGTACATGTGGTACCTGCAGTGCAAAAATGATTTTATGATATCAGCACTGTATAATATGTACAATAAAGGGCCCAAAATTGATCCCTGTGGCACTCCTCGTGACACGTGGAGGGGGGAAGAAAACAAAGTGGATCCATCTTCCCTACTGATTTCAACGTATTGCGATCTTCCAGTCAAATAACTTCGAAACCACTCCACAGTGCTACCATCAAAGCCGTAGTAAGCTAACTTTGACAGTAGCAAAGTAGTATTAATAGCGTCAAAAGCCCGGGAAAAATCCAGTAGGGCTAGAATTGTTCCCTCACCCCTGTCACGTGCCTCCAGGATATTTCCCACAACGTCAGCTAGAGCTGTCGCAGTACCCCTTCCCTTTCGAAAACCAGACTGAAGGTCTGGGAGAATGCCATTACTTTCCAAGTATTCAATAACTTGCGAGTATATTACACGTTCCAGGATCTTTGATAGGCAGGGTAAAATACTAATTGGCCTCAGATCCTTCGTGTCAACCGGGTTATTATTTTTAGGAATAGGGCGCACAACCGCGCATCGCCAGATTTCAGGGAATGTGCTTGTAAGGATAGACTGGTTGATAATGTCTGTGATAGCTTGCAGTGTTTGAGGCAATGTCAGTGATATCATGTCAAGACTTATCCCGTCCACACCCTGCGCATTAGACCCTAAACTCCTAATAACTTTCAACACTGACTCCTGATTGGTTGTTGAAAGGGAGAATTTGGCAGAACTATGTATGTGAGAGTCAAAGTAGGAAAGTTGTGAAACATTTGGAAGACTACTACCTGGGACATCCAGAAATGATGCGTTAATATTTTCTGGATTGTCAAAATGACCAGGCAGCAATCTTTGCTTATGGTCTGGAAGCACATCTGATTTTAAATTACGCCACAGCAGTTTTGGGTCCTTAATTTGCTCATTGATGCTTTTAGTAAAATAAGCCCTTTTCTCGGCACTGAGTGCCATGGCGGCTTGACGCTTGAGGTCCAGATAATATGCTCTGTCTCTTGATTCACGAGATGCCTTCCTAGCTTCATCCCTAAGTTTGAACATAAGGCGAATGTTGTCAGTTATCCAGGGTGTAGGGCGATTTTTAAATGTCTTTTCCTTAATAGGAGCATGGAGGTCGAAGAGCTGTATAATAAACGTGTTAAATGTTTGAACCATTAGATTCACATCGTTCATGGCTCCAACACTTGACCATGGTATCATTCTCAGATCGGTGTCAAAATGATCCTCCAATATGTCTCTGAGTGGGCGATACACTATTAATCTTGGCTTAAGCTTATCCTTCTTAAATATAGTCTCACAAGAGATGAAGGAGTGATGACCAAGATCCCTACTGTGATGCACCACGAGATTACGGATAGTGGCGTCTGAGCATATTAAATCAATAAGTGAGCTGCTGTCACCCACAAAGTGTGTAGGTGTTTGGACTAACTGTTTGACATTCAAATAGCTAAAAAATTCCAAAAGCTGTTTCGTTTTTGAGCTGCCCACATCTAACATGTTGACATTAAGGTCACCTAGCAGTATTAAATTATCAAAAGGGGCTAGGCAACTGATACTGGCAGTTAGGCCCTCAAGAAAGAGCTCTAAATCCAACCATGGTGGACGGTATGCAGTTCCAATGAGCAATTTTTTTTTATTTACCGTAAGGCCCAACCAGAGTTGTTCAACATCAGGATGGTTGGGGTGAACTTTTATTCGTGCTGCTATGCCATTCTTTATATAAAAACCAACCCCACCACCGCGCCCACCTCTAACAGATACCGGTCGCGGTATATGCTTAAGCCTATAACCTGGCACACTAGGTGCCCGGTCTTCCTCCCCCTCGCGAAGCCATGTTTCATTAATAGCCATGATGTCCACAGTGTGGTTGCTCATGGCTATCAAAAACTCATCATGATTAGTTCCCAGAGAACCTGCATTCAGTAGACCAAACTTGATACATTTACTTGGAGTCATTTGTATGTGCCATCCATGTTATTTAAGTATGTGTGTCTGTGTATGTTATGTATGTATAATATGTATAAGTAGAAATGGAGGTTGGTTCTATATTTAGCAGTGGGATACAATGGGTCGAATTGTTGTAAGAATAGGATGTCATGATAATAGGTTAGAATAACTGTAAATATTTTGGTGATTTCTTTGGTGATATCATTATAATAGGTTAGAATTATTGTAAATATTTTGGTGATTTCTTTAGTAAGAATTATATTTATTTTGATTAGCAAAACAATATGTATAAAAAATAGGATAAGTATGTATAAATATACAGTTAAAAACTTTCTATACACACCTGACGCCAAGCTATGGTAACACGGCCAATAAAAACAGCAGCGACGCATATCTTCCCCAGTGACAAAAATTAACACGAACACATAGAAAATTAAGATTAATAAAGAGTAATAATTAGGCTGTATCATTGACAGGACCGAACACGCGAGTAATGTCTTCTTCGGAGCGAATTCTGTGGGTTGAGTCTTCTGGCTTCCTTCTGGCGAGAATGCGGCCCCGCTTGGTCCACACGAACCTCCAGCCGTAGAGGCCAGCAGCGTCCCGTGCCTTCCGAAACAACTGGCGGTTTGTCTTCGTGAGGCGCTCGTTGACATAAAACCGCCGGGCCGTGCCAGGCATGTCGAGGTCGGCCGTCGTAGCTCCTCGCCGCACCCGCGCGCTCGCGAGCAGCTTGTCGCGCAGATCACGTCGCGCCAGTCGCACGACAATGGCGCGCGGGCGAGACTCTGTTTCTCCCGTCGAGGTAGTCGCGTTGAGCTGCCTGCCGCCGACCCGCTCAGCGTTGACAATGTCACGCTCCTCGAGAGTGACTCCTAGCTTCGTGCTGATGACCTGCACGATATGGGTCGGGTTATCAACCACTGCCTCCGGTATGTTTGAGATCTCTATGTCATTACCCAAAAGATCCTGGTCCCTGTCGTTGATTTCACGCCTTAACTCCTCGACGATCACGTCGACCGCCGCTGAGTCTGGCGGGCCGGTCGAGGCTCGCTTTTCCAAAGCGTCTAATCGTGCCTCCAACCCGTCAATGCGCTTGTGGCAGGCACCCATAGAAGCTCTGAGCCCCATCATCTCCAGCTCCATCTCCTTCCTGAAAGCCTGCACCTCCGCGCGCATCGCTCGCAACTCCTCCATGATCGGATTCAAATCAATTTGAGGCACAACCCGCGAAGCGACATCGGCTGTAGTGGTGTTGCTCGGCGGAGGGGCGGCACACTTTACCGGGCTAGTAGGTTTGGAGTTGATCGCGGGGCTCTTCGGAGTACATACTTGCTCCACGATTCCTGGCTTTTTCACAGAACCCTCCGAAGCGCCTCTGACTGGGGTCTCAGCCCTGTTATCCCGGGCGAGACCTTTTGTACATTCGGGACAACGCCAGTTCGCAGGTAATGCTGCCTTTGTCGGGATGCCCACACAGACTCTGTGATAGTGAGCTTGACATTTACCACATTTTGCGCCCTCTGACGACGAAATAAAGCGACCGCACCCACCGCAGTTGATACCTGGCATTATGGTGAGATGAGATGGTGTAAGTGATCCGGGGGCAGGAAGCTAGATGGCGCCACTGGGGATCCCAATATGGATCTATATGTCGTTATCGACAAAAGCGATAGATGGCTCTGATGCAAAGCAAGCAGCTCGCCCCAATTGTAGAAATTAGAGGGTAGGTACTGACTTTAGCTGCCTAGTCACGGTAATGTTTTCGATAGTATAACGTCCCTGAAACTCACTATTTAAAGTCCACTCCAACAAATGTCACGTAACCTCTCACTATGCGCAGCAATGAATAAAAATTATGCAAAAACACGAGTTGTTTATATTTATTTTTCTCAAAATTAAGTACGACAAGACTGCACCGACACAGACGTCAAACGTCAACCCGATGTTCGAATCGAATCAACAACGACAATCAGCTAGCCAGGGTACATTCAAGCCAAAAACAAACCTAAAACTGATAGCTATGGTTTAATTGGTACACAGTACACCATTCCTATTGCATCTCACTAATTCATAATTGCATCTCACATATTTTTCAAGGAACAAATTTCGACAGCATTTATTCTACTTTCATTCATGTTTATATTACCATGCTGAGAATTTACACTTGGATACTTCCATATTATTTGGTGGTATGTCAAATCACTTGAGCCATTGGGTGTCCACACTTTAACCACTCTGCACGACAAGTTTTTGACATATGACACACCAGCTGAGTCGACGGAATGTTGCGTACGTCACGAAATTCAGGAATTACATCAAACGGCAATCGAATTTATTATAAAAAATGTTTCCATACCTATTTTATACGATAAGTTTGTGAGAAATTATAAGTTATAAGTTATGGCTGTTCAAATCGCGACAGTCTACTCAAAAATGTGCCTTACATACGACTTACAACACCTTTCCAAAAGGTATTCAACTTAGATTTACTGAAAAAATATACGTTAACAACCTTCTCGCTGGCTGAAAAGATGCAAAAGAGCAAATTCAAGACATAATCATTCTATTTGCGTTCTTCATTTTATAATTTTTCATACATCACTTATTCAAAATATGATCATATCTTCACAAAAATAATTACGCTGCAATTTTATTGGTAGCGGCATTGATATAGTAGCGGTCAATGATTTCAAAAGGAAGGATGCGCCCAACTGAACATTTCTTAGACACCTTCAAAATGCAAACAAAAATAGCGACATCTGTGATAACTCATTCGAATTAAGTGACTGCCGCACTGCATAGGTGTTTGACGTAACCTTGTTCGCGCGTTTTCGTTTTTATATTAAAAATAAATTTGAGTCTTAATTCGTCATCGGAAGTTGGTCCACATATCCATACTTTTACTTACTTATATTACAAATACGAAAATAACTGTCTATCGCGTTTTCACGGTTAAACTACTGAACCGTTTTCGATGATATGTGGTACGGACTAAGACTAAGCCTCAAGAAAGGATATAGGTAAGCTATATTTATATTTTTCGTAATTCACGCGGAAGTAGTCGTGGGCTGTGTCGTGGGTGAAAGCTTGTCATCTCAGTGTGAAGAAAATAAAACTATTTCAAAATATATTAAGAATAAAGTTTTCAGTTTCAATTAGGTAGGTATCGTTTCTAAGCTTCTTATTTTTTTTTTAAATCTGTTTTTGTTTTATCCTTATTGAATATAAAACACATTGATACTACAATTCAAAATTACAAGCACTAAGTACAACAATGAAATAAAAATGACGTCCGTACAAGTTTACTTCGTGCACTTCGCGCGTATAGCACCGGCCACACAATGGCTGCCATTGTGGAATTCGGTAGTAAAATATTTATCGCTATAAAATGTGTTTATTTAATAACTTAACGGTAACAATATTAATGTAAGGTTACTTATCGATGATACGATATCCCATGTTCCTTTTTAACCTTTGTATCATAATTTTTACAGCCTTTTACCACACAACTAGGCATTTTTATGACAAGCAAATATTCGTTCATTCCCGCACATGGGCCACTGTCAACTGAGACGCGTTGGCCCTAAACTAATTTTAGGGCCAGCGCGCTAGTGCCATTTAATCGCGCGGTTGGCCTGGTCCTTACGCTAGTAATATATATGTCAATGGTAACGGTGTTAGAGGCTAAAAATCATGAAAATTGTGGGTTTTGGACACCCAAACTCTACCATTGGGGTAGTACTTGGGGGAAATCATCCATGTTTTAAATTAATAAGTAGTGGTAATAAAGTTTTTTGATATTGATGTCGAGGTTTCGCGCCAATTGTGTTTGTTTACATTTCTACTTTGCACAAATATCACACATTCACATGTAGATACGATTACTAATATAAAAATTATGATTCTTAATATTATCAAGAACAAGAAAAAGCCAAGATCTAAATGCATTTTTCAAACGCTAATCCAATAACACGTAATATTTATTACCACTACTTTATTTTGTTCAAAATCGTCAACCATATTGATATTTTTTTTTATTGTTAGGGTGTGGTAAAACGATTTTAACAATCGATATTTTTTAAATTTCGATCGACTCGATTAACAAAAATGAGCGATTACCATAAATCGATTAATAATATAAAAACAAATACGTTTTATTCATAAAATTCAATAAGCACCTATGAAAAGTTTTATTTGTGCTTTCTTAAGTCATTTAAATAGTTTTTTGGACATCAAGGGATAAAACCAACTCAACAAATTCAACGAACCCGCGTGGATTACGCCATTTGTCTGTATTATTCAAAATTTAAATTCAGAACAGAATACGCTCGTGGTTCAAAAGTATTTATTAATTCCGCATGGGTTTTTTTTATATATCAATGTTCCGCATGTATAAAAATATTTTATATCTTTAATTTGGTAAGGTTGGGTACTCGATCGGGTTGTTTCTTTTTTAATAATAGTACCTATTAAAATTCAATAAGCTAGAGATTAATTTGAAAAAGGTAGCTGGAAGCGGATTAATGCGAACTGCTCAAGCTGCGCTCTTTGGGGAAGGCTTACGTTCAGCAGTGGACGGCAATTGGCTGATATGATGATGACAGATAACTTTAGAAGTTTTTTTATCCTGCCAATAATACAAATTTAGTATATGTATTTGTTTGCAGTTACGTCTATTTCTTTGAAACTATTGGTAGCCTAAACGGCTGGTTAAGTTTCTCAAATGAGGAATCAATTGATTCATTTTAAGAGTCGAAGTAACTTAGGATATATTAAGAATTTTTTACCTACTTCAAAATAGGGGCCTCCCCCTATTTTGAAGTAGGGAGACGCAACGTCGAGTGGCAGCCGACTGGAGAGTTCGCAGCCGACACAAGATACGGGTATGAGTTTATCATCGATAGAAAAACTAGATGGAAATTCAAATTATGCCACATGGAAATTTATGGTCGAGTTATATCTTATCCATGACGACCTATGGGAATATACTCACACGACGCCAGCGAGTTCTGATAGTTTAGGCCTGAGAAGAGACCAGAAAGCAAGGGCCAGGATATGTTTAATGGTAAAACCGCGAAATGAAATGCGAAAACGGCAAAAGAGGCGTGGGAAGCTTTACGGTCAGCTTTTGAAGACAAAGGTTTGAATAATCGCTGCAGGCTTTTGTCGAAGTTGGTAAGCCTAAAACTTGAACAGTTTGCGTCAGTAAGGAGTAACGTGACGGAGGTGATGTCAGTAGCGCAGTAGTTGAGAGACATCGGCAAAGAAATTGATGATGAACTGCTAGCGGCTCTTTTGTTACAAGGTTTGACTGAAACTTTTCAACCTGTGAGGCTCGCTATTGAAAACTCGAGAGTTGAGTTGACCACAGACTACGTGAAGACCAAGCTGTTACAGATGGAGGACTCTTACAGTTCTGGTCCAAGTACCAGTTCCAATGATACTGCACTTTTATCTGATAAATATATGAAAGGAAAGAGATCTTTACTGAGAAAAACACAAGGGATTAAATGCTTTATATGTGATGCGACTACATAAAGCAAGAGTTTGTCCTGAAAAACCAAAAATCAAGAAGAATGCTTCAGTTAATAGCAGTTGCGCTTGCAACATCTGGAAAGTACGAAGAATGGGTTCTTGATTCAGGAGCTACAAATCACATGACCAATAACAGAGTGGTTGAGTGATTTTAGGCCGTGTGACAGAAAGGTAGAGATTGGATGTGCGAATGGAAGTAAGGTATTTGGTATAGGAGTAGGTTCTGTGATATGTGAGAAAGAAGGCACAAGCATTAGTAATGTTATGTTTGTACCTGACTTAGCAACTAACCTGTTGAGTGTGAGCACTATTGTAAAAAGAGGCTTTATAGCAGTGTTCTCTAGGAAAGGTTATCAGTTGTTGCGAGAGGATGGATGTGAGATAACAGGTGATGTCGCACTTACAGGTGTTGAGGAAAATGGTGTTTATAAACTTAAACTCTGTTCACAGAAACTCACACTAGCCTCGACTGTCATTGGAGATATGGAGTTATGGCACAAGCGTATGGGACATCTTGGTGTACGTAATCTTACATTACTAATGGATAAATTAGCCACTGGGGTAAGTTTTCCTAACACTTCAAAAAACTTGTGTTGTGCTTGTCTTAAAGGAAAACAAATAAAACAGCTATTTAAAAAAGGTTGTGCAAATAGGGCTAAAGAAGTTCTCGCAATAGTACATTCTGATGTTTGTTGACCGATGGGTGAGTATTCAGTTAGTGGAAACAAATATTTCTTAACGTTTATTGACGATTTCACGAGAAAAACTTTCGTGTATTTTCTCAAAAACAAGAGTGAAGTATTTGAAAAATTTGTTGAATTCAAGGTTTTTGCAGAAAAACAATCCGGAAAGACTCTGAAGATTCTGCGGTCGGATAATGGCAAAGAGTATGTCAACCGACAGATGAGCAAACTCATGAAGGATTGTGGTATTCTACACCAGTTGACAGTAGAGTATACGCCTGAGCAGAGCGGTGTTGCGGAACGTGCAAACCGTACCATTGTGGAAAAGGCTAGGAGTATGCTTCAGGAGGCAGTATTAGGAAAACAGTTTTGGGCGGAGGCCGTTAATTATGCTGTCTATTTGAAGAACAGATCACCAACAATGGCAGTAAAAGGAAAGACGCCGGAGGAAGCGTGGACAGGGAATAAGCAAGATCTGAGTATGATCAAAGTTTTTGGATGCAAAGCGTTTGTACATATTCCAAATGCTAAAAGGAGAAAATGGGATCCGAAACCTAGAGAGCTTATTCATGTTGGTGTCTGCGAAGAGTCGAAGGGTTACCGATTAATCGATCCGGCAACCGGACAACTGAGTAAGTCAAGAGATTTTGTATTTTTCGAAAACCAGAAATTCAACAATGAGAAGCCTGTAGACAACAAAGCTGAAGAACATGTAATAGTCAGTCTTGATGAAGATGTCAATGACAAAAACGCTCAAGAGATTTTTCAAGGAGATTCTGAAAATGAAATCAAAGAGATTGAGCAGCAGTCAGTGCAGGAGTACATTGAAAAAGAGACAGTTGTTAGTGATGATGAGTGGCTGACTTTTGATGAAAAGGAAGATGAAGATAATAATCAGATGCAAAGGAGATATCCTCAGAGAGAAAGAAAGAAAAGAGATTTTCCAGGATATGTCACTTATCAAACGACTGCAGAGGCAGATGTTCCACATAGTGTTGAAGAGGCATTGTCGAGAAATGACAAAGAGTTGTGGAGAGCTGCTATTGAGGAGGAGCTAGGAGCGCTCAAGAAAAGTAAGACGTGGAGATTGGTAGAGGCACCAAAATCTTGAAACATTGTGGATTCTAAATGGATATTTAGAATTAAAGAAGAGGCCGAGAAAGAATAGATATGAAGCTCGTCTGGTTGCAAGAGGATTTAATCAAAGGTGGGGTCTAGATTATTTTGAAACTTTCTCACCTGTGGTTAGACATAGCTCACTACGGACTTTGATGGCGCTTGCAGTCCATATGAATCTAAATATTGATCAGATGGATGTAAAAACAGTTTTCCTTAATGGAAATTTGGACGAAGATGTCTATATGAAACAGCCCGAGGGCTATAAAGAGAAAGGAAAAGAGAATCTTGTATGCTTATTGCAGAGGTCATTATACGGACTTAAACAAGCTCCGAGAGCATGGAATAAAAGGCTTCATGATGAATTGACAAAACTTCAGTTTAAGAGATCTGAAAATGAGCCTTGTGTTTATACGAGATTCAATAACGGGAAAGTTATCATCATTGCGGTATATGTTGATGACATTTTATTGTTCTGGAATAATGCTGAAGAATTGCGTAAGGTAAAAAGAGATCTCACTAACAAATTTGAGATGAAAGACCTTGGCAAAGCAGAACTTATGTTGGAATACACATAACTCAGGACGGCGAAGGAATCAAGTTGGATCAAGAGAGGTACATAGAAAAGATTCTACGATCATTTGGGATGGACGACTGTAAGACAGTTGCCACTCCAGCTGTATTAGGGCAGCGTCTAGAGAAGTCGCAACCTGATTATGAGTTGAAAGAAGATGTTCCATATAGGGCATTAATTGGATCACTGATGTATTCAGCAGTGTGCACGAGGCCAGATATTGCTCACATAGTTAATCAGCTTAGCCAGTTCAACAACTGTTATGGAGAAGAACATTGGATAGCAGCAAAAAGAGTGCTACGCTATCTTAAAGGAACAAAAACTTATTCCTCGAGATATACGAGAGGTACTCAACAAGAGCTTGTCGTTGGGTATGCAGATGCAGATCATGCCGGGGACAATGATCGCAAGTCTAATTCAGGGTGGTTGTTCTTGTCGCAAGGAGGAGCGATTTCTTGGGAGAGCAAGAAGCAAAGAACAATTGCTTTGTCAACTGCGGAGGCAGAATATGTTTCGCTATCGGAGTCTGCCAGGGAAGCAGTATTTCTTCGCAGGTTCATAGCAGAGATGGGGCGAGAATCAATTACGCTGCCATCAATAACTATCTTCACTGATAGTCAATCGGCTATGGCAATAGCCAAGAATCCCATACACCATCAACGTACCAAGCATGTAGATGTGCGATATCACTATGTTAGGGAGACAATAGAGAATGGTGATATACGATTAAGATACAAGGAGACAGCGCAAATGGTAGCGGATGGTTTGACCAAGGCGTTGTCGAGAGGAAAGCATGAGTGGTGTGTGCGAAGTATGGGATTGTGTGGTAAAGAGTGATGAGAGGAGTGCTAGGAGGTATGAGATTAAGGAGGAGTGTAAAAGAGTTTGCATATAATCTCATTAGTTGCCTTTAAGTTATTTAAAGTTAGAAGCCTGTGTTTTTTTGTTACTCTTCTTGTTGACTCTTTTGACGGTGTCTGTCTGTGAAAAATATATTTACCATGTGGAAATATTTTCGTGTATCATTTAAGCAACCTAAGTTATAATATTCTGTTAGAGAGTTCCATCAGATATATAGCCTATAGCCTTCCTCGATAAATGGGCTATCTAACACTGAAAGAATTTTTCAAATCGGACCAACAGCATACAAACAAACAAACTCTTCAGCTTTATATATTACGATATAGAAGTATAGATTATGGTTCCATGCAAAAAAAAACAAAACCCATGAAAAAACCCGATCACGCGGGCCAAGTCGCGGGCAGAACTTTGTCAAACACAAAACTCTCAAAAATTTTAATTTCTAAATATTTCTGGAACAATCTTCTGAATTTAAATTTTGAATAGACGATTTGGCGCGAAATCATACTTTAGTTTTATTCTTTATGTCCAAAAACATATATGAATGATATAAGAAAACAAAGATAATAATAATCATTAGTACTTGTTGTATTTCATGCCTTAAAGGTATTTAAAAAAAATTGAATCGAATTATGATAATCGCTCATTTAAATCAATCGAGTAGATCGATTTAAAAAAAATGTCGATTGGCATAATCGTTTTGGTACACCCTAAAAATTAAAAAAAATATATGGTTGATGGTGGATGGTGATTATCACATTTATACACTTGGATTTTATTTATGAAAATTAATAATATTACGGGTTAAATGGTACTCCCTTTCTTCTCCTAAAATTGTTTGTCCGAAAATCCATAACACGTTTGCTATAAAATTTAGTAACTATAATGTTCAAAATCCCGAAATTTTGTTTAAAATTAAAATCTTTAGTTCTAAAGGTAAAAAGACACGCCTGTGTTTTGATGGCGTCAAAAGTGACCACATTGTCATCACTCCACTGGGAGGCTTAAGGCTAAATTTGTCCGCTCTACCATGGCCTCTTTCAAGGAACGAACTTCATCCCCGCTGGTTGTTGCGCTGGACAAGTATCTCTCTGAAACCCTACTGTTATTTGCATACCCAACAAGACCAGGCTGAAGTAGGTCATTGATGTGCAGCAGGAAAAGAGTTGAGGAACTCCGGTATCAATAGCCATGAGGTCAGAGGAGCAGCCGTCAACGACAACTCGTTTCGACCGTTCACTTAAGGAAGTCTGATATCCAGCTACAAAAACCAGCTGGGATGCCATAAGCAGGAAGCTTGCTGAGTAGACCTGCGCGAATTGGCGATACAAACGATAACTTCGAGAGCGATCTTCAACTGCGAATTATAATGAAGTTTTCATTAGTGCGATTGTGTGTTATAATTAGTGTTTTATAGTGCTAATTAGTGTTGTAAATTAAAGTGTCATTTTTGATTAATTAATCGGCTGTTTTTACTGTCACGAACCCCAAGCTCGTAACATTAAATTAAAAGATTTAATAATAAATATAAAGCCTTTATTCAGACAAAATCACCCAAACTTCCACATGCACAATTATTATTTCATTTGACTAATTGTTTAGTATGTTTAAACAACAGTATTAATTTAATTACAATATTTTCCTTCACAATTTTTTTTTAATTAGTTAAATATTATCATTTTTTTGTCTGTTACTCTATTATAGACATAGGCCTCCTCCAACTGCCTCTATAGACTCCTGTTTTCAGCTGCTCTGGTCCATGTGCTGCCCGCAACTGCTTTAATGTCATCCCACCCATCGCCTAAACGGTCTACCTCGGTTTCTTTTTCTGTCTCTCGGATACGTCCGTCGTCTTCGTCCAGTACATTATAGTTTTACACCATTTCTCTCGTCCTCTTATAGTATGCCCCGTCCACTTCCATTTAAGTTTCCTTACTGTAACTGAAACATCATTTGTTTGTGTTTGTTTTTTGATTGCTGATGTTCTTATTTTATCTGATAATCTTTTCCCCATCATGCTCCTTTCTATAGCGTTTTGGCAGACTTCTAATTTTCGAGCGTGTGCCTTTGTTAGGGCCCATGTTTGACATCCGTACGAAAGGATAGGGAGGATGCAGGTGTTGAAAAGTTTCCTTTTGATAGTCATGCTTGTTTCACTGTTTTACATCACTTCTTTTAGACTCCAGTACCTTTTCCAAGCATTTCCTATTCGCCTTTCTATTTCTTTTGATGTGAGGTCTGACGGCGAGATTACTTGGCCCAGATAAACGTATTCATTAACATATTCAACAGTGTTGCTGTTAATAGTGATTGGGTATTTCATATCGTTAGTCATAGCTTTAGTCTTTTGAGTGCTCATAATCAGTCCTACCTTCCGACTTTCCTCGTCTAGTTCTCCAAGCATTGCTTGAAGTTCGTTTTTTGTTGGTGAAAAGATTATCAAGTCGTCTGCAAATCTTAAACGTGTTATGTTGTCTCCGTCAATTGACAGTCCTCTTTTTTCCCAATTTAGTTGACAGAAAACGTTCTCCAAAAAAGGAAAAAATCTTTAAGTCTACACTATCTTCACATTAGGCCTTGCTTTGGGGACCTTCATATGTATAAAACATTAAAATCTTCCAACGTATACAAAAATCATCTCATCATCAACAATATGACGATTTATATAAATTATTAAAATGTTATACTTGAGCTCCATGATAGTATTAGTTATTCAATTCTAGAACCTCGACCTTAAACAAATGTATATTCCGTACTCCCATCATTATTCTCAATATTTGTTATTATCTTTTCACATAACGCCATTCGTCTCAACGTGCGTCATTATCCTGGCAGTGCAAATTCAGGACCACGTGACGTCAGGATGACGTTGAGGAAAATATGTTTTCAGCACGTCATATTTCAAAAACCGTTTTATAATTGTGTATGTACACAAAACCTTCATACTTGTTTGTTAAATGAATAGACAAACAATAGAATTTGACGGATATATAAATGAAAACGTAAATAACGTTTGCAGTGAAACTTTTTGGAGAATGAATTTCAAAGCCTTATCTGCAAAAAACGAGCGCGTCTATCTTCACCAAAGCACATCGCCCGACCGTGGTGCGGGGTAGAGGTGAAACGTATTTACTGGAATAGGCTTTTGGAATAGGTATCTGGCTGGACGCGTAAATATCTATTCCGTGCGCACCACATAAACGCGTATCGAGTATGTAGGCGTATGGAGTTTGATACTATACTCGTGGACTTGCGGTTTCGCGTAGACAAGTGTTGCGACCCACAAGCTCGGTTAGTTTCGGAGATGTTCGGTTCGGGAGTCAAAGTTAGCGCTTCGATTTATTTGTTTTGCATTTCTGAATCTTATGTCCATATAAATAGAATCACTATTGCATTGCAATAACTTGGTAAGTGCATATAAAAACAAGATTCTGTGAAAATGTTTTGCAGTTTTTTGTTTTTAAATCAGCACGTTACACAATATGTCACAGGACACTACAGACTTCTAATAGGTTTTCCTGTAATCTTTAGGTAAAGATCTATTATCTCCATTTTTTTCAAAATTTTTGTCTCAGTAGTTTCGGAGATAAGGGGGCGGGAATGGTCATTTTTCGTCTAATTTCTTGAATTACTTCAAAACCATTTATTTTAAAATTATGAATAAAATATAAATAAAACCCTCACAGTAAGCCCTTTTATTTTACATGTCACAAGATATTGTTCAAAAATCCTTTTTTTTTAAATTTTCTAGTTTGAACCCCAAAAGTGACCACCATACCAAAAATGTAATGATTTACGTAACGCGTCCGTGTTTGGGTCATAGAAGTCCATATGTGTATCAAATTTCAACAGAATCGGTCCAGTGGATCCGGAGAAAACTATCTGTGACAGACGGACAGACAGACAGACACCCGAGTGATCCTATAAGGGTTCCGTTTTTTTTTTCGGAACCCTAACAAAGATACCGCAGGACAATGACGCACATTTTTTGAACAATAGTTTGTTATTTATTTACTTACCGGGTATTGGTAATTTTATGAAGAATATGAAGATTGATTATGTATAATTACAGCACTCAACAACAAATAGCTCCATGAAGTCACAATTTTTTATATCAACAAAATTTCGACCGCGCGTACCGAGGCGACACATGAAAAAAATGGCAATTTTATTGCTTTTTCTTAAAATATTTTTTGCAGAGGGAAATTTTCGTTGATTATTTAACTACTAAAAGAAACACTTAAAAAAAATACATGCGTGTGTATCGTTCTTGAGAAAACTTGAAAGACATGAATTTGGAGCCTCTCAAATATTGACCCTATTACACCAAATCAATAATCGCGAAAATGATCACACCAAGAACTGTTTGAGACCAAGCTGGCACACTTGATGCAAAACTTATTGCACTAAATGCTGCCGCAAAACTGATGATAAATGATATACAGATACATACACTAGCTGACCCACGCGGCTTGGCTCCCGTCAACTGGCTACCCTACCTACTTACCCTACCTACCCTACCCTACCTACCCTACCCTACCTACCCTACCCTGCCTACCTAAGTTACAAAAAATGTGATAAATGAAGAACCGCTCGACCGATTTTGTGCAAACTTCACATAAACCATCTACGAAATAGTCCGAACAAAGCCTAAACATTTGGTTTGGATAGGTAGGAGGTAGTAGGAGCCCGTTCTTGAGTTATAAAATTACAACGAAAAGTAGCATTGATCTTTATATATGTAGATATATATTGTACAGTCTGTCTGGACATACTAGACAGGAAAACTCGCACACCAGCAAAACCTCAACAGAAGATTAATGACAATAGTCAGCAAGCCACAATCTCAAGTCAAGTACGAAGGCGTTCAGCTTTATAATTCCACACACGACCATACCAGGAACACATGTTCTTTTCATGTATTCAAAGCTAGACTCAAGCAGTACGTCACTAACAACACAAAACTTCTAGGTTAACGATATAAGTCTTACACTTAATATCAATGTCGACATTGTACCTACCTACATTAAGAAAAAAAAAAGTTAGTGGACTACACTAATCTTAGTTATGTATTTATTCGCTAAGTGAACAATGTAGGTATGTTCTTTTAGAATAAATAAAGAATCTTTAAACCCAATCTGCCAATGAGATTCTTACAACACCTGCAACACACGAAAAGACAGGGAATTGATCAACTCTAGCACAAGTAGTAAATCAAAGACCAAATCATAAAGTAGTAAACGCGCCACCAACAACGTCTATTGACAAGCCAATAATTACGATAGAAGAAATGTTTCTCGAACAATCAGAATAACTAGTCATTCTCTCAGGCGGCCCATATACCTACAATAATTACCTAATATAGATGACTAGCTTCTGTCAGCGGCTTCGCATGCGTGGTGCCTAGGGAACATACTCCCGGGATAAAAAGTAGCCTATGTCCTTTCTCAGGCTCTAGACTATCTCTGTACCAAATTTCACTTAAATCGGTTCAGTAGTTTTGGCGTGAAAGCGCGACAGACAGACAGAGTTGCTTTCGCATTTATAATATTAAGTATGGATTGCACAATATTATGGAACGTGTGGGTAGTATTCAAACATTGCGCAAGGATTGAACTAAAGTTTGAGCGAGCTTAAATTTTATTGCGCATTTTTTTTTTAAACATGCTTGGTTTGAGCATTATTTTGACTACCTCTTCGAGATAAATCGAAATTGCCGTACTGGCCAAATACAAGCGAGCAGCGGCCGGCAAAATTGTATGAAATTCCATATCTGTCGTGGTTTAGCGGCCAAATAAATTACATAGTAAACTCGATATCTATCATGTAATTTAAAAATGGAAAGATCTTCTAATCCGAAACATGGCAACCAAGGAGGTAACTTATCACAGGTTTTATTTAAATTTCGAACTGGCTTGCAAATGGAAAGATTTTTAATGAAAAATAAAAAAAATGAACACGATAACGCAAGAAAAAAAAATATTTTTGTTCGTTGTTTGTCATTGATTTTCGAAAGTAATTGTATTTTAATTTCCGCGCATTATTTGAGAAAAGTACTATACAAGCCTTGGCCACAACTAGGCATTGATGGACTTATGTATGTGTGCCTCGGCTTCGCTTCAGCCCACATTTACACGCTCGTCCGTCAATGCCTCGTGCTGGCCACTGCAGTAATGTACTATTTCTTGCACCCCGTGTACTTTCAGTTCACTGTTTGGAGCGGTCGCGATCAAAAATATTGACGCGAATGGTTTGTCAATTTCATTGAGTAAATTTTATTGAGCGTTTGGATTCAAAGAGGGTATTCAATATTATTGCACAATAAAAGTATTGTGGGATATTATTGTAGGTGTATGGGCCGCCTCACTACAGATTAGCTCATGACAGCCCTTGTTAGCAAGCAAGCAATATGATTGCATTCGAAATAACAACATATAACATAAATGGGCTCTCTCCCAACAAAGATCAAGCAGAGAACCTGCTTGCTATGCACGGTCTCGGTATTCTTCTCATATCTGAGTCACACACAGCACCAAGCAGTCACCTGAAGATAAAGTACTTCAACATTTATACAACAGATCATACAGATGGCACTGCCCATGGTGGAAAAGCAACCATAAATAGATCCTCAAATAAACCATGTCAGAGGCCCTTGAGGCGGTTTAGAAACTCTGACATTAGGGTGTGTGAGTTTGCTAGACCGTACTGCCCACACGATAAGAAGAATTAGATCCTTAATCAAACATCATGAGCTACCACAATTTAAGACTGAGCATGTCCAAGTAATATCCATTATTGTCCTTCATAAACAGGGAGACATAACAATATCATCCTCCTACTGCCTAAAGATAAAATTATAGAATCTTATTTAAGCGAGGGGTGTAAGTGGGCACATTTACCATCTCAGTGCTCCAAGTCAACCTAACTTGCTCGTGGCGCATCCTGCTGATCAACTAACGAGGCTCTGACGACCGACAAATGGCGGTATAACCATTCTAACTTCGCAGCCTAATGGCGCAGACTAGTGTTGGGCAGCAGCGTCACCAGTGCGAGAAGCAGCGACCTGCGATCGCCAAGCGGCAAAATCAACCACGGCCTCCAGTTCCCGGTCGCCTTGCTATCCCTGATTTTGGCGGCGGTCACAGTAACGGTAAGGTAGGGGATGCGAAGAATCCCCGGGTTACGAATGGCCGCCAAGGAGCGACGATCTTCGCAGGGTGGCGGGTAGCAGCTGGATAACAGTTGCGGGAGATCAAGCCAAATGGCGTGCACTTGGAGGCCTATGTCCAGTAGTGGACTGTTATAGGCGCATGATGAGTTCAGCGAGTTCATAGCTATATAGTCGGAGGAAACCTGGACCGTAAGAATGTTAACTGGGGTTCCAGACTTGATAGAACCAGAGTCGGCTTAATTTATATGTGTTTACGTTAATCATCTTACAATAATTGCGACACCCTTACTAACTCATAGGCCTACCGATCAATATATGCTACCAGATGTGACAGATTTATTCTTCTGGGTAAGCTCGCTCCATCGTCGACTTTTTCTCTGTTATCTTTGACCTAGATAAGAGTCAAGAGCAAACCCATCTTCAATAAAAAAAAAACATAACCAAGGGAATGTTAAGGTTACTTTTCAAAATAGTCATGCTTTTTTTGTACTATTGATAGGCATACGTTTGACCACTATCTCACATGATGGTAAGCGCTGATGCGGTCGAAGATGGAGCACACTTGCCTAGAAGTAACCTATTCACTCTTGACTTAATGACTTGTTCTTGACTTGTTATTGAATTGTTCCTTTTTTTCCCGGACGCTTTTATCCTGCTCGTCTTTTACATCGTTCTCACATGTTTGTATAATTTCAACTTGATGTAAACAAAAATTTGTAACAATTTATTATTTTTTAAAAGAGTGTCCGTGGAGTTTCTTGCACGTTCTTCTCCATAGAGATCTACGCTTTGGAACGTGCAAATAGCTTCATCTTGTTGGACTGACCGACCTTGACAATTCAAAAGTGCCTGTAAATGGTTTATTTGAAATATACGATTTGATTTGATTTGACTATCAGGAATCACAGACTCAGGCAGGGAATTCCACTCCTTAGCTGTACGCACAACTAATGTGTTCCCAAAACGTTTTGTGCGTGTGGGTGGGATGTCCACCATATACCGGTGGCGCATCGCCGTACGTCTTGTAGTCCGATGATGGAACGGGCTTGGCGGAATTAAATTATGCAATTTCGCCGCACACTCCCCAAAATGCAACCGACAGGCCAGCAACTCGGCGTCGATGCTCAAGACTTTGTATCTTCGACTCGACGAGCCTATCATTGTCGATGATCCTTTTGGCTCGTTTGTCAATTGACTCAATGGCATCAAGCTGGTATCTGGCTGCTTAGATGGATCGTCGCCTCACCAGTTATATAACCTATAAGTGCATCACTGCTGCCCAACCAAAGAAGCCACCGGCTGCACCAATCAAATACAATCTCACGAAGAAAGAAGTTAAAACTAATTCTCAAGACCGAAGAAATTGTTGAGTTGTTGTTGAAAACGGAGACACTGTGCAGTGAGTATGCTTGGTCTGTACCATCGACAAATATACCTCAAATCCCAGACAGAAGATGGTTTCAGCTGCAATCAGAGAACAAATATTCGAAGGAAGAGGACACCAGGTCGCCATGATGATGACAGCTTATCACAAAGCAATGAAGGCCCTTAAAGATACAATCAATCAAATAGAAAATTACACAACAGATGCTCATTTTTCTTTACGCTCTGCCACATCAGCTACAAAATACAAACCTATTTGTAAATCCCAAACTATCAATCAAACTAGAACGCAATCATAGGGCGAGATGGAGACAGCAAAAAACGGACGCTTTCGCCAAACATCTATCTGATGTGTTTAGGCCAAATGACGCTGCAGATGCTCAAGATGATACTCATAACAAAAACATATTAGAACAAATGCCAATATCATCTCGAGTAGTCACAAAAAGCATCAACGTCATGGAAGTTAAAAAGTCTCCTCAATTTGATCTGATAGACAAAAAATCCTAAAAGAACTTCCGAAAAAAGCCTTATGTGCCCAATACATCATACATGTTCAATGGTAACTTCCCATCGCTTTGAAGGTCTCGACTATACTAATATTATAAAGCTGAACAGTTTGTTTGGTTGAACGCGCTAATCTCAGGAACTAATTTAAAAAATCTTTTAGCGTTGGATAGCCCATTTATCGTGTAAAGCTATAGGCTATAAAATATCACGCTACGACCAATAGGAGCGCTGCATTCATGAAAATGTGACGTAGACGAAGTTGCGCCGGTCAGCTAGTGAACGCAACGCAAACAGTATTTCTCAGCTATATTCCTGGACGTTCAACAGGCTTTCCATAGTTTGCATGTAGGGTTGTTAGACAAAATTAAAGCACTGAAACCACATACATACTTTCGACCCATGAAATCATACCCCATGTTTATACTAAAAGAAGACGATAGCACTTTTGCATTCTATGATATCCAAGCAGGAGTGCCTCAGGGTTCGTTCTTGGACCTGTGCTTTACACAATTTTTACAGAGGATATGATGCTTCAGATACCTGAGCTAATCATGGCAACATTTTCAGATGACAATGCCATTTTAGACCCTCATGACAAATCAACAGAAGCCTCAGAATCAAAAAGGTCTAAATGACGTAGACAAATGACTTAAGCAATGGAGAATAAATTCTAGAAAGAATTGAGAAATAAATAGAAAAGACAGGACTTTCTTGCTCATTTCCCACAAATTGTTTTTTTTTTTATACATGTCACTTTCATTCTAAGGGTTGGTGTAATAATACAGGGTGCTTTTTTAATTAAAATCAACCGGTACGATTCCCGGCTAGGAATACCGATTTTTCCGGCTCGAATCTCCTTTCACTATTTTTCGCTAATACTCGTAGTTTCGGATTTAATCCACGCACACTTTAAAAATACACTCTGTGTCAAGTGTCGTTGCTTATGGAGAGTCCTGCAAGAACTTGGAGTACCGAATCATCTCATCGCCTTATTTCGCACCCTGTATGGCTCAAACACGGGAGTCGTAAGAGTCGATAAAACAGCCTCAAAACCCTTCAAATTCTACCAAGGAGTCATTTAGGATGCATTTTATCATCCATTCTGTTCAACGCCCATGGAGAGCACATTATGAGATGTACTTGTGAGAATTGGAAAGGAGGCATTACAGTTGGTGACGTGAAAATCACCAACCTGCGCTACGCCGATGATACTACTCTTCTTGCAGCAAATGAGTCGGAAATGGCTGCACTTCTAGACAGAATGGAGCAGATTAGCGAGGAGATGGGACTCTCCGTGAACAGATCCAAGACCAAGGTCATGGTGGTAGATCGATCTGGGAAGTTGGAACTCACTGGCGCATTAGGAATAGAATCAGTGGACATTTTTACATACCTGGGTTCCAACATCAGTAACGATGGGTCGTGCGAGAAGGAAGTGCGCAGGAGAATTGGCATGGCTAAGAGCGCCTTGTCTCAGCTTGGAAAAATTTGGAAAGATCGTAACATTTCCGTTAAAACTAAAACTAAACTGGTACTAGTCTTCTCGATCTTTTCGTATGGCGCTGAGACTTGGACACTGAGAGCTGCAGACCGCAAACGCATTGACGCGTTTGAGATGTGGTGCTGGAGAAAGATGCTCCGTATTCCTTACCCGAAACGCCCGTTTCCGATATTGCGAGAACTGAAAATCTCCTCGCGGCTATTATCTGAGTGTCTGCGCAGAGTCCTAGAATACTTCGGTCATATTAAAAGGAAAGAAGGTAACAACCTCGAGAAGCTCATCGTGCTCAAGTAGATGGAAAAAGACCTCGTGGACGCAGTCCAACACGTTGGTCTGACCAGATTCGCACCGTCCTTGACACTACCGTTCAGAACGCCCTCCACACCGCCAGGGACAGAAACAGGTGGAGAAACATCATACGTGTGAAAGTGATACAGAAGGGAGGTCTCGACCCTCAGCACTGAGGAATACGACGCAAGGAGGTGGATAGTTGGGAAAAGGCTAGTCAGATTGTACTTTACAGAAAGACTCCGTCCACTTGACAAGGTTATGATGTTGCTTGTTTAGCAACACAGGGCAGTATCACAGACAGGATAGGATTTTTTTTTAATATTTTCCAGGGAGACGCACATTAACGACATTGTAAAAAGAGCTTACTTAGGGACGCTGATGTTCGATGCCGTCTAAAATGTATAAATATCCATACTATTGTAAAAACTCAAGTTAAACATAACAGGTAGATGTCTGTCGACTGGGGAGTATGTTGTGCCACTTCTTGCCAGCTATAACACTAGGAAGTAGTGACGGGCGGGCGTTTTGGGGGACTGTCATTATGTAAATTGTGACGTTCAATAAGTGCTGATTTTCAGCTTAATTATAATGAATTTTTATTTTGACGTTGGTATGAGAATAATGTATAGTTCATGGAGCAGAAAAAAAAAAGTTCGAGTGGTGGCGGTTAAATGCAGATCTGGCGCTGCGCGTGAGTTTTGTTGCTCCTGCTATGTACACCACATATGCCTCTAGCTCATACTTTAGTTGAGCGTTAATAAAACGCGCCGTGATTCTTTGGCCTAGCTAAGAAATCTAGATTTACTATGTCGATCAATATAAAAAACTGTGAGATCTTTGAGCAAGTTTCTCAAAACTGTAACCAACTTTGTCTTTACGACAAACAATTAAAAATCACTTACACACCAACACCAATACCGCAACCTCGTTACCTTCAACTAAACTCACTTCTTTGGATATGTTATAGTGTTCGTTGGCGAAGTAGAGCGCCTTCTCGTGGTTGCCGAGCGCGGCGTGCGCGTTGCCTAGCGACCAGGCTGCGCGGCCCTCGCCGACTCTGTCGTGAAGGCGCCTCGCGGCCGCCAGATGACGCGCGTGGTACTGCTCGGCCGCGCGATACTCTCGCAGCAGCGTGTATGTGTTCCCCAGGGAGTAACATGCCTGCGCCTCCACTGCCGCGTCACCGAGCTCCTCCGCAAGTGATAATGTGCGTCTGGAATTGTTAATATTCGACAACTGCAGTACCTGGCAGTGGTAGCGCTTTATGATACACGTACACACACGTCAGTCATGTTCATGCCACGTCACGGGTCAATCAAGTCCAAAATATAGTTTGGTATCTCTTTCCTGTTACCTTATTTACTGGCCTTTCATGTCACGACCGGCGCGTTTCAGCTGTCCATATAAAACCAAAGGCTGATTAGCGAGACGTGACTGAAGTGTGTGTATGATCCTTTACAAAGAATTAAGGATGATCGACACATACCCGGGTGTGTACATCTATACAAACAATATCGGTGCGTACATCTTACATGACCACGTTCACATACGTCTGTGTCCAGGACGTGTCTGACAACGTTGTGACGCACCACGGCCCGGACGGCCCTGATATGTGTTGATCAACCTTAACACCTGTTCAGCGAACGCAATGCTCAACAAATTTTTATTTTGATAAGTAGAATACTTTTCAAAAATTTCGATGTGTCATATAGCGGTCGTGAAAACGAAGTGATCTTGGTCCCGTACTGTAAGTACTATTTAATAATGACATTCAATCGAGAGGAATTAACAAACGTAACTCAATTTAGGAATTCGAGGGGTGAATATTCAGCTCAGGGAAAGCTTACTTAGTCGGTATATAGAGTATAATATGAGAGTTCACATAGTTCATGCAATAAGTGCAAAGTTCAAAATCCACAAACAAATACTTTTACATTCATATTACGCTTTAGCTTTAAAATATTATAAAACAACCAACGTAGCAGTACAAACTTAGACAATTGCAAAAGCAGCATGCTTACACTTAAGTATTCAAAGAACTAACTACAATATTATATCAAATAGTACCTACCCATTTCGTATCTTGGATTTATCTGTTATTTCTGCAGAAGTATGTTAAAAGAAAAATATTAAAAAGATAAAGAAAGAAATACAGACAACATTACAAATGCAAAAGCGGCGCGCGCGGCGAGAATGTGTGGCAAGCCTCTTCTATAACCTACCATTCCATACGAATACGACGCCAAAACTAAATTTTTGGCACCTCTTACACTTTCTTGATACTTTTGAGAACCAGAATCAACAGTGGCGACCACCAGAAAACGCCGAATCAATGAAGCCCGACGAGCCCCGAAATAAAGTAGTAAGTAATTCAATTGTTTTGGATCCCGAAACGTAATTAACAGAGGAGTTGTAAGAAAAATAAATTGTCTACTTTTCTCCTTATCAAGCAGGACACAGAACAGAGCTAAGACATAGGCACCACGGCACCGCGGTCTTAGACAGCTGCCACCAACAATGGCGACCACCAGATAAACACGAGGCAGTGAAGCTCGAAAAGTCCTGGAGAAATAATTCAAGTGACCGGGAAAGTCAACTGCCTGCCATCACGACAGTTAATTAATATCCTAATATATAAAATTCATCCGTTACTGGTGACGAGTGAGTGACTGACAGACAACGCACAGCCGAAACTTCAGGTGGTAGAAAGTTCAAATTTGGCATGTAGGTTCCTTGGGGAGTGTAGGGGAGCACTAAGAGAGGATTTCCAGAAATTCCTACGGGAACGGGAAAAAATGGGGACGAAGTCGCGGGCAGAAGATAGTGGTTGTATGTCCCCATAAGAGTTTCCTGCTCCGATAAGGTCTAACAAGGCGCAGCGTTGGACTACATGTTACGAATTTATAATTTAAACTTTTAATATTAGCATCGTTTTTAGGAAGTCCAGAAATGGCAATCTGTTTGGTAACTGTCTTCTCTATTACTCGGTTTTTAAAAGGATATGTCGTCGTAGCTGTATCGTAGAATTGGCCATTTCATGAAGTGGCCGAAGTTAGGTTAGGTTTAAGGGAGCTTAACGGATAATAGATTCGAATAAGATGACGGGAGCCGCAATGAGCGAACAAAGCGATCAAACTATGCTCCCGACATCCCATTCACTCCGTTCTGTTAAACCCTACAGACAGAAAAAAAGGAAATTATTTGAAATGGCTAATTTAACGATATAAATGTTTAAACATTATATCGCTGAAGCTATTCCAAAGTAACCTCATATTATAAAATCCTTTTAAAAGCAGGCTAGCATTGTTTACACAAACTGTACTGGATAATGTTTTGCAAGCAGCATTCGTAATTTAAATCGCAATAATGCATAACAATAACAGCCAATACATATAAGTGTAGGATATTAATATTTATTAACAACTAGCGCTTTGTTCGCTACTTTGTCCGCTTTAATTCTTGATCTTTTCATTTAAACTTCACCAACCCAGTTTAATTCATTCAGTTGTTCTTTTTTTAGTATTCTTTCATTCTTTCTCAGTGTTCTATGTACTGGAACCTTTAATCAATCGGTTCACCGGTTGATTAAAGGTTCGAGTACTATAAAAACTCCAAACAAACAGACAGGGGAAAAGAGCCTTTCGCAGTTAAAAAATAAATATTTATTTTATGAATCGAGTTCAGTTATTGCGGTGGGTACGAGTCCGGCACAGGAGCAGCCGACCCCGCCGGGCTGCATTCTCATGCATAAATGTGCATAATAACTAAGTACGTTACATAGTAAACCACTGCTGCGGAAATATACACGTATTTAAATTTAGCGCACAGCTTTCTTACGTATTACTAGAATAAACAAATTCGTTTTCACACTAAATACTCTCTCTAGTCTACCGTTAAGTGAGAAAAACAGCATGCTATTGCATTCCAAGCATGCTTACAACTCTCTTATTATAGTCGCATTTGGCAACGAGCGCGCATTATTGAGCTGTTTGTTTATCCGATATCTACTGGCAGTCACTGCAACAACTATAACTAACGCTACGAGTAGTGTCAGATCTAAGAAACTTCGTAAATTCGCTGTTTTTTGACTAAAAACATCTTGAACCATTTGTATGGTTAACAGAAAAGTTAAGAAGTTTCATTGTAACTCCTAAACTTATTCATAGACTTGTACTGACAGAATCAGCAGCGGTACGTACTTGTAATGTTCGGCAGCGTTCTCGAACTGCCCGAGGAATATATGTGAGTTGCCCAGGTTGCTATTGGCGCGTCGCTCGGCCGCTTTGTCGCCGAACTCGCGCGCGATCTGCAGCCGCTCAGTGTGGAAGCGGATGGCGCGCGCGAAGTCGCCCAGCAGGTAGCAAGTGTTGCCGAGGTTGCCGCAGGCGCGACCCATCGCTTGCCGGTCGCCGAGACTGCGCATAAGCTCGAGATTCTCTCTGAAAAGTAATGGCGAAAACACAAATTAGTTTTAAATAACAAATTTAGTCCCAAGATCCCAGAGCCCCTAGACGTTACCTCTCTCTCAGTAATAAAATATGTGGGATAGAATAGGTAGTGTTAGAGTGTAATTTGAAGCTAGCAGATATACCTTCAAAGAACATACTAACACTACTCTATTCAACACATTTTTAAGTATTGTCTCTGGCCTCTGGGATCTTTTAGTGGAAACAGTTTACATTAAATGTTTAGAAATGCATATTCACAAATAGAAGTACCTAATGTTGATTGTATGAATAAGCAAGTAGTTGAGAACATACAGTGTCCGTGTAGGCGTGGGAAGTGCGTGGGCGCGGATTTTCTCGTATTAATTGAACTATATTGTCTACAAATCTAACTGATTGGCAGCGTGCATATTAATTGGTTGTTGCAAACCTACATGTTGGATAAGATAAGTAATTAATATTGTTGCCAGGGACATTTCGTGCATTTTTCTTATATTATACTAGCTTCTGCCTGCGGCTTCGCCCGCGTGGTCCCTAGGGAACATATTCCCGGGATAAAAAGTAGCCTATGTCCTTTCTCAGGCTCTAGACTATCTGTGTACCAAATTTCATTTAAATCGGTTCAGTAGTTTAGGCGTGAAAGCGAGACAGACAGACAGACAGAGTTACTTTCGCATTTATAATATTAGTAAGGATTATGCAGAGCTAAATCAATATATATATATATATATATATATATATATATAATTCTCCCGTTACTGACCGATAGAGTGACTCACAGACAACGCACAGTCGAAACTACCGGTCGTAGAAACATGAAATTTGCATGTAGGTTCCTTGGGGAATGTAGGGGAGCACTAAGAGAGGATTTCCCGGAATTCCTACGGGAACAAGATTTGCGCGTACGAAGTCGCTGGCAAAAGCCAGTCATAGTTTAAAATAGAAAGTCCCCCGCCGCGGGTCTTATGGACGGAGTTATTCGTGAGGAAGATTTAATCATTTACTTTGGTTTTGTGTAAATTAGCCGAAATATGACAATAATGGTAAAAGATGTCGAAAGAATCATGCCGATTGGTTGCTTATTATAATTATACTCTGCTACCTGTTTTTGTGAGGAGAAATAAATAAACTTATACTCTGCTACCTGTGCGAGCAGGGCGGTCGGCTTGTTAAGGCACTTGTCTCACCGCCGTCGAGGAAGCGATTAGCTATCGACTATTTGCTCGCTGAGGAAAGGGACAAAAGATATCGATCTCGTGTGAAGTAAAAGAGACACATACATTTATAGTCGATAGCTGGCTGTTCACACAGCCGGCGAGTCGGCTCTGACCACTAGTTGGTTGCAGCGATAAGAGCTATCAAAGATTATAATCGCTCAGCTATACTCGCTCGGCGATGCTCGCTTGGCGGTCAGGAGTCACCAACCAGCGGTACTTTCTTCCTATAGTGCAGACCGGAGCGAGAGGTGCGAGTAAACGCCCGTCGCACAAAAGCATTCATATAAAGCCGAGAACTCGTTTCGAGTTTCAAGCTTTACTCGCTGCTCGCTGATCGCCGGTGGTGAGACAAGTGCCTAAATAATAAAGCTCACCCGTGCATGCATTAAGTTTAATTCTATCTTATATTTAAGAAATTCCAAATAATTATGAACACAAGATTACGAGTAAACGCTTCTAAAAGTGACTGGCTCCTCACTCTATGGCAGTCCAAGAAAGCGTATCGATGTTGGCGAAGATACGACATTTTATATTACCAGTAATTATTACTTTTTATGTGTCTTTATATTATTATCGGAGTGCGAATACAAACATTGCTTGATTTTAACGTCCAATAAAAAAAAATTCTACTGTGTGCTTAAAAATTATTTGCGTCGGTACACAAGCCGGCCGATGTATGATGTCGTTAATATGTTATGAGATGGTCATACCAATATGATGAGATGATCGATAATCTAATAATAGCGATCGCGGTTCGAACACATTAAGCAATTTAAGTGGTTCATGCCTGCTATGTGCATATGTACCTGGGTAATTTACCGGTCATAACTGATGCGAGAGCGGGTAAAAGCAAGTGTATTTTATAAACTTAAAAATATATTTGAATTGAAAAAGTCACATTGTTGCTTACTTGCCTACATATGCACCACTAGACCTCATGTTGCGCTAGTGACGATGACACCTTATTCTCTCCATTATGCAGTAGTCAAATAATAAAATAAAACCGGACAAGTGCGAGTCGGAGTTTTACACGGAAGGTTCCTCAACGACGTTTCTTATACAGGAGCCCCCTTTAATTTTTATTATAATTTTATTTTTACTATTTGTTTTTATAGCACTAGATTTTTTTTTATTTTTTATTTTACTTATAGCACTAGAAATATATCCTCTGTGAAAATTTCAACTGTCTACCTATTACAGTTCTTGAGATACAGCCCGTTAACAGATAAGAACGGACGAACGGGCGGGCGGACGGACTGACGGACGGACGGCAGAGGCTTGGTAATAGGGTTCCGGACCACCAACGGAACCCTAAAAAGCTAGACAACTTGAGTGGAGTGGCGCAGTCCAAAATACATATGGTCCAGTTTTTGGAGTCCCTCAAATGACCTTACACCTGCACCATTCAACCTTACACCGACACCGTTGATGATCAACGGATTCCACTGATGTCGCTATTACTGGGCACAAACTGTTAAAAGGTCACCATCAACTCGAAAAGAAAAAGAAATGATACTTACTCATAATAAGCGACTGCTTGCATGAGACACTCGCGCACTTCTTGCGGGAAGTGCCCCGGGTCATTTTGGCCAACGCGGCCCAGCTGCTTGCCCTGGGCGTGGTACACGTTGCCTAGGTTGTAGAGCGCGCGCCCCTCGCTCAGCTTGTCGCCCAGCGCCCGGGAGATCTCCAGGTGGCGCTTGCAGCATTGTATCGCCTCCGCAAACTTGCCCATCACTTTTAATGTGTTCCCTAAGTTTCCTGAGGCTTTTGCTTCACCTAATTTATCATTCATTGTCCTGGAAACACAGTCAGAGTATTTAGTTTACTTACAAACAAAGTGATTTTAGTCTGTCTGTAAAATGTTAACGGGAAATCAGTAACAGCAATAAAACTTATTGTTTCTGGGAATAGATATTTGACTGTGTATCTATCTAGTATATTTTGTCCCAATGCTGGGTTGTTGGACAATTCAACTATGCCTATATTAATTAATAGTGAGCTACTTCAAAACTACATTCTACTCACCTAGCTAAAGTTAAGTCATGCTTATGATACTGCATAGCCATATTGTAGTCTCCAAGATAAAAGTATGCGTTGCCTAGCTGGCTGTATATGGCGCTGAGTGTCCGCAGGTCGTCAGTTCCGGCCTGGATGGCGGCCTGGAAGAATGCCACGCCGGCGCGGCAGTCTCCGGCCTTGCACAGGCGCTCGCCTTCCAGCGCCAGCTCCAGGCACATGGAGCCTCCATCGCAGCTCTGTAGACAAATGTCACATAATATTAATACAGTACACTCTCACTAAGAGAGCCAAGGTTACCGACGTAGCCCGAATGATCGCCAAACTAAAGTGGCAGTGGGCAGGGCACATTGCTTGCTTGCAGAACAGATGGTCGACGGGGCCGAAAAGTTCTGGAGTGGCGACCGCGTACCGGAAGACGTAGGCCTCCCACAAGGTGGACTGATGACTTGGTGAAGGTCGCGGGTAGCCGATGGATGCGAGACACAAAGGACCGGTCGTTGTGGCGACGCTTGGGGGAGGCCTATGTCCAGCAGTGGACGTCTTTCGGCCGATATGATGATGTCTCTCACTAATCCGACACTATTAAAAACCATGATGTGCCAGATTATTGGAATGTTCGGATTACTGGATTGCTTAGAAAAAACAAATCAAGACAACATAAATAAAGCACTTCAGAAAGTATTGATTTGTTAAGGGCATATGAAATAAGTGGTCGAGTAGACACGGGTAGAGGGTCTCGGATTGCTGGATGTGCCGAAGTACTGAATGACAAATTACTGAGACTATACTGTACTAGCTTTAGCCCACGTGACTATCGGGCTTAATCCCAAGGAAACATATTCTCGGGATAAAAAGTGCTATTCCATACTATAATCTAAAGTTATCTTTGTGCCTAATTTCATCAAGATCCGATCAGCCGTTCTGGTGTGATTGAGTGATAAACATCCATCCAAATGTTCGTATTTATAATAGAAGTAGGAAGATAGTTAATGAGTGTAGGTGGTGAGGTGAATAGTCTTGACTTTTGATCTCTTTAATTTTATCTTCACTTTAGTTATAGGCATCATTATAGTGACACTAATTGAACACACCAATTTATTTATAGGATGACAGATTTTTATAATATAACGACACTTGCAAGGAATAACATTGTAACTCATATTTTGTAACTTTCGAGGAGAGCGCGTCAAAGATTCAAAAAATTCTCTCAGATTCGGGTTAAGACTAAATGCCAGCCAACTTTGAAAATTTGAGTAAACGAAGGTAAAGCTTCACTTTCATAAGATTATATTATATTTATGTATATTTAAAGACTTTCTATGAGTTACAATGACTTTCCACAAGGTATACTGTATAAAATGACATTGTAAATTGTAACTGAGACATAAAATCGCATAGTGTGTTACCTAAAGCTTATTTAATAAGAAGTAATACCAAGAACAAAATTGTAACTTTTATTACAATGTTATACTAATAACGGCGAGCTTAAACAATGATGACGATGACGTGTAACTAAATATACCCCTTTATTAACTGCAGTAGTCTCTTGCTTACAATGATTTTACTCTGTAAAAACTGGCCCAAGTGCGAGTCGGACTCGCGTGCAAAGGGTTCAGAACGATTTTATTTTTTTAACATGTTATTTTAACACTACAGACTTCTAATAGTCTTTAGGTAAAATCTATTATTTACATTTTTTTCAAAATTTTAGGCTTAGTAGTTTCGGAGATAAGGGGGGGAATGGTCATTATTCGTCTAATTTCTTGAATAACTTCAAAACCAATCATTTTAAAATTATGAAAAAAACATTATTGAAACCCTCACAGTAAGCCCTTTCATTTGATGACCCCATACTAAAAATTTAATAATGTACGTAACGCGTCTGTATTTGGGTCACCAAATTTCTACAGAATCGGTCCAGTGGATCCGGAGAAAACTGGCTGTGACAGACGGACAGACAAACAGACACCTGAGTGATCCTATTAGGGTTCCGTTTTTTTTCGGAACCCTAAAAATCTTTACGCAAAGGAATTTAGACACAGGGGTGAGTGCAAAAAAAATCTTAATTTTTCGTACAGCATGAATATGAATGTAACTTGAAAGAGTTACGCTATTATTCCTTGCAGGTGTCGATAACTAGCTTGTCTTGTTCTCGTATGAATTTGGGGAATTCCGCTCCCCAAGGATCCTACATGCCAATTTTCAGCTTCCAACAACCAGTTGTTTCGGTTGAGTGTTGTCTGTCAGTCACTCAGTCAGTAACAGAATAATGTTATATTTATTGATGTAAACACACTCAGTTGGAGTTTATCAAGAGAACTATAACAAACTAGGTATGTGTCACTGTCATTGTATACAGTTTCAACAAATAATTGGAACAAATACATAAGACCATGTAAACAATTATGATTTGTTCCGTTCTGCTGTGACTCATTAGACGTTATGATGAATTCTTGATTTGACATGGAAATATAATTGAATCCAGTATGACTCATTCAACTTGGTGAATTAATAAGCCTGCTCTATGAGCGGGCTCATTGACTATTGGAGTGAGATGCTTTTTATTGCATTATGCTAATTGCACATTCTTTTACTATTTGCATAATGTTTCAGTGTTCATAGTGGAATGGAGTGTGGTTTAACAAGAATTACCTATTAATTATTTGTAGCTATGTGTACAATACAAGAGGAGCTTGTGGCTAAATAATAAGAGCTGCCCGTGTCAAACTTTAAGGTTATAGGTCTGTGGATGGGTGACTCCTCCGTGCCTTGGAAAGTACGTTAAGCAGTTGGTCCCAGCTGTCATCTGTAGATCTTTGGCAGTTGTTCAGATTGTCAGAAGCCAGAAAACCGGACCCCAGTCTTATCAAGAAGTATTGTGTTACCCAGTTAATGGGATGTGGAGGTCTGATGCCTACCAGCCGCTTCACGTATAATACTGTTATTTAGCTGAATTTTGTTTGATTGGAAGCTGACCCAAATTTATTTGGTTAAAAAGCAAAGCAGATAATGATGCATACAATACAATGTATTGGACTAGCTAAACTCAACCAGTGGCCTGCTGGCCGCTTTTGGCCCACCAAGCTTTTGCTTTTCTGGTGGCCCTGTAGTAGGCTACGAAATTGGTGGTATATTTATTCAGTGCCTCAGTAGCAGTTTGATTGAGTACTAAACGAAGTATTTTTCTATGCTGTTTAGATCTCAGTTTACTGATTCACTCCTTGATGATGTGCTGACACTATTACACACAAAAGCAAAACAAAGTTGGCATAGGTTTATATCATGTGGCAATTTTATTGAAAACCAACCATTAGTCACAAATTCAAAAATCCCTTTTGTGTGATACTAATCAATGTAGAGCTTTAATTAACTGTAGGTTATGGCAGCCATTATGATAATAGTAGAAGTGCTTTGTGATCCAGAAGAAAAAAAGGTTGAGAATGGCTGTATCACGTAAATACCAGTACCTATTTATTGTATAAATGTAAAGTCAAAGTCAAAGTGAGTAGTCAAAGTGTGTTATTGTTTCCTGCAGAAACAACTAATTATGTAAATATAGCAATGTTTACAACATATGTTTCTGTTACATACCTAAGATATTTAAAAGATAAAAGAAAATAGTCAGTGTTTATTAGAACACAACATCAAATGATGCTCCTCGTTCAGTAAGACAAAGGCCACCTAAATAATGATGAAATAGTTCAACTGAAACAACAATTAAATACTGATTTGTGTGGAGTTAAGGGAAAACTTATATATACATCATTTGAAAAAACTCTCATTCACAGATATAGTTTAGTAGAACAATTATATTGATATTATAATGGTTTTAAAAGCCAATATCAACCATGTAGGGGTTAGATCAAGTGAATTGCTTTGTCTTTACGTCTGACATTGAATATGATCAACATAGCAACACAATTCAGTGCATTAGCTGATAATTTCAAAATAAAATAATTCTTGATGCTGATAACTTTTGGCCTGGCAGACAATCATTAAACAAACTCTTCCATGATTGGGATATCAATAATTATGGTTAAAATGACGTCAAGAAACGTTAATATGACATAATTACCAAATGTAAGTTAAGTTAGTTGTTCCAAAAAAGTTTTAGCAGTGTTTACGAAAGTTCAAAAAGTTTGAAAACTTTCAACTGAGTTTTCCTTTGTGTCAAACATATGTTTTTAATTAATGTCATGGAGCTAGTTTTATCAAAGTGGCGAGTGGTGTACATTAGTGCACGTTCATCGCTCACACGAGCTCGGGGCGGGAGTAATACGTCGCATGCGGATGTCCACACTTATAGGTCACAGTTTCCGTATTAGGTTCCCCTTCATAATGACTCACGGCTAAATTATATTAACGGGAAAGCAAGCCGTTTTTCAAGCGATGTCCAGTAATGGCGTTTTACATTGAAGCTACTTCATTATACATACTCAAATGTTATAAATTAGCTATTGCAAAGTAACACAATAAGCTAAACATACCTGTGCGTCAGTTGAAAGGTTCTCGGCGCTAGCACTCACAGACATCCTCCGCGTTTTTTAACAACGAAAAGATAAAGCTAAATAAAAATGTCAGCACACTATCAGAATATTCTCATAGTTGTTGTTTTTATTTACTTTGTTATTTAACTTCGCTGGGCGTGAATAGTCGTTGCACAAGTAGAACGGCATGGATCATACAGTAGGTATCTATGGGTCAGCTTTGTTATTTTTTAAAGATTGAACAAAAATAACGCATTGAATGAAGATAACGAATCAGAAACTGAATGAATGACCGAAATTGTACCATAGAGCATGGAGAGAGTCTATTTACGTTTTGTTTACAAGTCCCTTGCTCAGTTTTTGTTCGAATTGAAAAGTGATATTTTAATGACAAAATTAGGCAGCTAAAATAACGAAGAGGACAACATGAAAATTCACGTACTTGGTTAGTGATAATGTTTAATTTTCTAAGCGGCAAGAATCAATAATGTTTGATTTGGTGTGGTAAGTTTAAAATATTATTAGTAATGTTACCATAGATGATAAAAAAACTACCAAAAGTTATAAAATTATACATTTCGTGGTTGATGATTCTAAAAAATATTATATTGATAAACGCTGAAAAAGTTAGGATTAACTGGAATCGTACGAACCATAATTTATGGGAAAAGGTAGCCACACGCGAAATATGCAGTGGATAGAAAAAGATAAACACACTAGGTAGCTGAATCGGTATTATATTAGAGGGTGCAGTTAGGTTTTGTGAAAACTTCTAAAAAAGGAGAACTGCCCTTTCTAAGACCAAAGAACACATTGTTTTAATAAAATTTATATATTGCCGCCGACAACGGTCGACACAGTTCCATGTAGGTACTTAGTATTGGGAGATATTAACTTTATCAATCAATCTGCCAATATTTTCATTATCCAACTATATTGGGTTGGCTTTTGGCTTCGGGTGAAAACAGTAATGCAGCTGAATACTAATATTTTACATGGAGCCTATCTCTTCAACCCAGCCAGTAAATACTTACCTAACTTGGTACTATTATAAGTTGGTACCAGTACGAACTCATTATGACTTTCGGAGATCCTAGAAATGACAGCCGTGACACAGCCGGGACCAAAAGTTAACGTTTGAGGAACGGAAGCCTGGGTACCTAATAGACGGTCACACTCACCCATCCACAAACCAACCTCGGTCAGCGTTGCTGAACCTTAAAGAGAAATAAAATTGTCTAGCTACCCAACATCAAGATCTTGTTCAAGTCAAGGGGGTCAAGGGGGTTCTTCACTTTATGAACTTATTGGAGAACATGAAGTTACTTTGAATGAAGATAGATGGCGTTGGCGATGAGTTTGAATGCGATTTCGCCATGGTTACGTTACCGCGTCTTGTACCTATCTATTTTACCGACGCGGATAAGGAAGCCAGCTTAAAACTGGAAAGCCGAACAGACCAGCCAAATTAGCAGGAGTTTTGTTTAAAATTAGATAAAAAAAACTGAACAACTTATCCTATTCAGAATTATGTATCTTTATTAAAAAAAATCTTTGGCAATATTCTTTTAAGTTCAAACTTTTTGAGTCGTCAATATAACATTAATTTAACCTATGGGGAAAAATATAATTACTGGCGTTCAGCCTATTCTTAATTACTTATTATTGTGAGTTTTTAGGGAAAATTAAAGACTGCTATACTTAATTAAATAAGACTAACAAAAGCCGACCGGACATCGTCAAATTTGGCCGGACAAGCATCTGGCTCCGTGTCAGGCTTGATCCGGCCGCCTGGCAGCCCTAGATGTGGAACGGAGCTGAACAGTGAAAAGTGGCGAGGGATTCCACGGAGCCGTAGTGGAGTTAGTAGAGCCCGTCATATTTCAAAGTGGAGAAAATAATTTCAATGCAAGTTCTGGTAAAAAATCGCGGTTTGATATATGACAACTTTATGATCAACATAGGTGGTTTTAATGCCTTATTTGGGTAGTAGGTCAGTAGTTACATGTGAAACCACATCTATACTTCTATATCTATATATATACTTCTATACTATTAATGTTATAAAGAGAAAAGATTTGTATTTTTGTATGTTACGAATAAACTTAAAAACTACTGGACCGATTTGAAAAATTATTTCAGTAGTGGATAGCTACATTATCAGCGAGTAACATTGGATATATTTTACTACGCGGAATGGGAACTACGCGGGTGAAATCACGTGACGTCCGCTATTTTTAAATAAAAGTATAACACTAGATGTGTAAAAAACCGGACAAGTGCGACTCTTCCAAATTACTTGAAATAGAAATGTTTTTAGAAAAGACCAAGTTTGATGTAGTTTGCTTAACTGAACATTGGTTAAAAGATCACCAAGTAGGATCTCTTAATTTTGAAAATTATTGTGTAGCTAGCCATTTCAGCCGACAATGTATGATACATGGAGGATCACTTATTTTAATTAAAAGTTACATTAAATCTAAAGAAAGAAAAGACATTGTTAAGCTGTCGGTTGAACACACCATTGAATTGTCCTGTGTTGAGCTAGATAAGCATGTTGTTGTATGTGTCTACAGACCTCCAAGTTACCAGAATCTATCTGTGTTTGATTCTGTAATGGAAGATGTGCTAAGAAAAGTTTGTACTAGCAATAAATCAATAATTATATGTGGCGACTTTAATATTAACTTATTAGAAACTAACTCGAATAGTATCAGATTATTGAGTCTATTTAAATCATTTAATTTATCAAATGTTTTTATTGAACCTACCCGAGTAACAGCTTCGTCTGCGACTTGCATAGACAACATATTTTGTAATTGTGATTATTTACATAAAGAGATTGTGAATAAGTTGCCCTCTGATCACAGTGGACAAACAATAACGTTTTGCACCTACATACCTTTACAAAAAATTCAAATTAAATTTAGACCAATAACAGATAAAAATTTAGAAAAACTTAATAGTACTTTGGCCAGTAAATTATGTGTTCAAAATTTTAATAACATAGAAGACCCAAATGTGTTTTATACCAAATTTTTTTCATTACTCAACACTCAATTTAATGATAATTTTCCAATTAAGTCTAAAAGTATTTACACTAAGTTTATATTCAGTGATTGGGCGACTCCAGGCATTCGAATAAGTAGAGAAAAGCTATACGAACTATATGGCCTAAAGCAACATGTGAATAACATAAGCTTTCATAAGTATGTTGCAAAATATTCAAAAACATTTAAAAGTGTATGCAAAATAGCTAAAGCTCTGTTTATTAGCAATAAAATAAAATCAGCAGATGACAAAATAAAAACCACCTGGAAAATAATAAATAATGAAACAGGTAGGAAGAAAAAGCGTGAAACTAAATTTAATTTAAATACCGTACGTGGTCCCATAAACTCAGATGCAGAGGTAGCTCAGGAATTTGAAAACTTCTTTGCTGATATTCCAAGTAAAACTACACAAGCTCTTAACTCGTCACCCGCGCTCTCTGCTGCCTTTTTAAGGAAGAATGTCAAGGTATGCCCATCAGAGTTCAAGTTTCAACATACGAACCCCTTAGCCATTATAAAGGCTTTTAAAGATCTTAAAATTAAATCAACAGAAGATCTTTGGGGAATGTCTGTAAAAGTCTGTAGATCTGTTATTGAAACTATTGCTCCCTACTTAGCTCACATATTTAACTCTAGTGTAGACCAAGGAGTATTTCCTGATCTCATGAAGCACAGTAAAGTCGTTCCACTGTTTAAATCCGGTGATAGTCAAGAACCCAACAATTACAGGCCGGTGTCAATCCTGCCGGTTTTCAGTAAGGTGTTTGAAAAGTTAATGCTTAGCCAGATGTTACTACATTTTAATAAGAATTCCATCTTTCACGAACAACAGTACGGTTTCACTAAAGGGCGTTGTACAACTGACGCTGGTGTCACCCTAATAAAGAACATCTTTAACGCCTGGGAGGATTCACAAGACGCCATTGGAATCTTTTGTGACCTCTCGAAAGCGTTTGATTGCGTTAACCATGAGACACTTTTGTTGAAACTTGAGCATTATGGGATTAGGAATACATCCCTTGATTTGATTGGATCATACTTGAAAGACAGACAGGTTAAAGTACAGGTAAACGGTGTAAACTCACTAGGGTCTGAAATGGCAATGGGCGTTCCGCAAGGTTCAATATTAGGTCCATTCCTCTTTTTAGCATACATAAACGATTTGCCCCAATTGTTTCAAAATGAACCAAAGATGGTGTTATTTGCTGATGACACATCATTGATATTTAAAATAGACCGACGGTCACAAAACCTTGATGATGTCAATTACTCTATTCACCAGGTTCAAGATTGGTTTACGGCAAACAACTTAGTACTAAATGAAAAAAAAACTAAATGTATTAAATTTTTTTTACCTAATGTTAAAAGTAACGAATGTGACATCATATTGAATGGACAAAAACTGGAATTTATTGATCAGACGGTTTTCCTGGGAATCACTTTAGACGAGAAATTGCAATGGGGACCTCACATAACATCTCTTGCGGCGCGGCTAAGCTCAGCCGCTTATGCTGTTAGAAAGATAAGACAGCTAACAGATATAGAAACCGCGCGTTTGGTCTATTTTAGTTACTTTCACAGCATTATGTCGTATGGTATTTTGCTGTGGGGTCGAGCTGCTGACATTGAATCCATATTTATTCTACAAAAGCGTGCTGTCAGAGCCATTTATAATCTTCGTCGCCGCGATTCTCTTAGGGAAGTCTTTAAAAAGATTAATATTATGACAGTCCCTTGTCAATTCATCTATGAAAATATTATGCATGTAAGGAAAAATCGACATCTCTTTAGCAAAATTAGTGATAGACATAATTTTAATACTAGAAATAGAAATAAACTAGATCAACCATTTTTTAGATTATCCAAAGTACGAACATCTTTCATGGGGTACTGTATTAAATGTTACAACAAAATTCCTTCTGAAATATTAGAATTAAATGAAAGAAAATTTAAAACGTGTGTAAAATACACACTTTGTGAACAAGCATATTACAAATTAGATGATTATATTCAAGATAAGAATGCTTGGAAACATGCTAGTCCTGCTCCATAGGACAATCTAGGGTGTAGTAGACATAGTGAAACTGGTTGATATGTTTGTGTTTATTGTATTAATATTTACTATGTAAACAGGTGTATTTACTGATTTTTGTATTTAATTTAACTCACACACTGATCATATAAATCAACAGTGGCAAAAATTTGTACGTATGTGAGTATTATGTTCCCTTACTAGCAAACTTATTAATTTTACCTCTGCTGGCATTTCTTTATTGTACCTATTAGTAGTATATAAGTGTTTTTTTGGGAGCATCGTCCTCACATATAATCAACTGATTAATGTATGCAAATATTGTAAAGCTTATTTTTTTGAAAAGAGTAACTATGGAGTTTCTTGTCCGTTCTTCTCCATAAGAATCTACCTTTTGCGAACGGACGACTAGAGTCACTATAATATTTTATTTTATTTTAATTTGACGTTCAAAAGTGCCTTTATTGGTCTAGTTGAAATAAATCATTTGACTTTGACTTTGACTTTGACTTTGACTCTGACTCGCGCACCGAGGGTTTCGAACAAACTCGAAAGCAGATAAGTACCTAGTTTGATATCACGAGATTCAAGTCTCGTTTTTTCTGAGTGGGTAGGTACCTAGGTATACCCTACCTACAGAAGTTTATAAACTACTAGCTTTTGCCCGCGACTTCGTACGTTTTTTCCCGTATTCCGTTTTTTCCCATATTCCGTTTTTTCCCATTCCAAAAAACTATCCTATCTTTTAAGTTGGATCAAATAACAGATAGTTACAAAGTTTCATCAAAATCGGTTCAGTAGTTTAGGAGTCAATCGCGGACAAACAATGTGACACGTGATTTATATATACATATTTAGATTAGATAAAAAGCACTCTCACTACTCTGTCGACAATGTAAGCTGTATTGAAGGACAAAATTAATTTTGTCGTTTAAAACATAAATTCTCTCATACATCGATGTACCTCACGGTAATATTTTTAATTTTCAGACTTTTCCCTTTAGTGCAGGAAAATTAAGGAAATCATAGTGAATAATTCGTGTAGTTTTGAAAATTCGTACAGTTGTTCTTTGGGGTGTCCAGATGAACATACTAAAAGTCCTCGAGGGTTGGAGGTGAGCCGGCGGTGGGGGAGGTACTTTTTTTCAGTATCTAAAGTAGAGCAAGAATATCTATTTTTATGACAAAAAACTACGATAGGTCTCAACTCTGTCGGCTTCTGGGTCAGAAATTACCTTTCGTCTTTGTATGGCTTACGAAAAAAAATTTTTTATCAATTTTAGATATCCTCTATCTCCTAAAGTATTGGTCTTATAGTTAAATGTAAATGACATAATATTTAGAAAATTTAACGTAGTTAATTAGTGTAGAAGTGAAGAGAAGATATTTTTAATGGTTTTGGAAATACAAGAAAAAACTGAAAAAAGGTACCTTTCACCCCCTCTCCCACCGGCTCACCTCCCACCCTCGGGGACTTTTAGTATGTTCATCTGGACACCTCAAATAACAACTGTACCAATTTTCAAAACTACACGAATTATTCGCTCTGATCGACGTTAGTTGATCTAATTTTCCTGCACTACTTTACTTGTGGTGGTTACACCACAAGTAAAGGGAAAAGTCTGGTCTAGTCATTAAAATCATTTTGCCAAACATGATTCTAGGTCAACTGGTAGTAGGTACTGTGATATCGCAGGTCACTACCAGTTGACCTAGAATCATGTTCACTCAACCGTTGTTTCTTTTCTACAAGTTTCTAATGAGAAACTTGTAGAAAAGAAACAACGGTTGAGTTGAGGGGTAATTATTAGAGTACCTTGCTCAGATCTAAGCTAATACATGACTCCTCTTGTCAAACCAAACTACTTTACCTACACAATCTATACTAATATATAAAGCTGAAGAGTTTGTTTGCTTGATCGCCCTAATCTCAGGAATTAATGGTCCGATTTGAAAAAATTCTTTGATGAATGACCTCTTAGAAAATAAAGTATCTACCTACCTATTTGAGCTTTTCACCATATTTTTTTGATAGACTTTATCAGGAATCTAGCAGGCATTGGATATTTCAGTCCTATTTACCCCCTGAACGTAAATATTTCAATATTCATGAAGGTAGGTGGCTATAGGCACCGAGCACCCGAGGCTAGCAGAGTAGCAGCTCAGAGGGTTTGGGGGCCTGCGGGCGGGGGTGCTCGTTAACTATGCAAATAGCGGGCGAGGGAGCGGGGGGGTTCACAATCTGATCGGCGACCACGCCCCCGCCAATGATCACTGTTACACTTGCTGGCACGGAAGCCCCTAAAACCTCTCTGAGGCTCGCTGTTAGGATACAAAGAGTCAATATTTGCAACGACTGCAAGACTTATTGGATATCGTTATGTACCCACATAGTAACAAAATAATCATAATATTTCATTAGGTATCAAAACACATTGATATATAAAAAACCCAAGATAAACACTGAGCATCTCAAAAACGTCCGCAAAAAACAAGCGCAATATGTATAATTGTGCGCAAGTTTCAAACAGCTCGTATCGCTCGCCATACTGCACTGCTTTGTAAAAACAGCTTTAAGCGATCCGTGTAAGGTTGAATTTGCAAAAAAGTTGTTTATAGTATAACTACACAACTCACACATGACACTTGATAAGTGTCAGTTTTTGACGACAGTTTCGAGTGTTGCATTTGTTCGAGACTGTGCATCTTGGGTTTTTTATATATCAATGGTAGGTACACATATGGACTTCTGTGACCCAAACACGGACGCGTTACGTAAATAAATAAATTTTCTATGGGTCGTGCCCACCCCGGAATGATCTGAGGCCCGTCTCAGGATGTTTAGGGACCGGTTCGAGCTTCTAGGCTGGACACTTATTTAACTTCACAAAATCATTATTTCAAGTAAACCATTTACAGGCACTTTTGAATTGTCAAGGTCGGTCGGTCCAAAAATATGAAGCTATTTGCACGTTCCAAAGCGTAGATATCTATGGCGAAGAACGTGCAAGAAACTCCACGGACATTCTTTTAAAAATAATAAATTGTTACAAAGTTTTGTTTACATCATGTTGAAATTATATTATTATCCTACTATTATCCTACTAGGTAATCCTACTTTCTAATATTATAAATGCGAAAGTTTGCGAGGATGGATGGATGGATGTTTGTTACTGTTTCACGTCAGAACACCTGAAGGCTCTTCTTGAAATTTGGCACATATATGTACGTCTGTTCCCTAGGGATCACCCGGCGAAGCCGCTAGCAGAAGCTAGTCAATCATGCAAACAATCTACCACTGAGAAACCTACAAACATATTATACGTAAAATAATACATAGGCCAGACGTTTCAAACGTAGCAATAAATTACACAATCCTGATTTTTTTAGATGTTGTTAGGAAAGATGCCGTGCCAATAGTGTACAGGTGTACACTGCTTGGTGGTCGGATAACTTAGAAAAACAAAAAGTTAGAAAATGTAGTTTTAAGAATTTTTGCAAGACAGGCGTTAGGTGGGCTAGGAGGCCCACCCAGCCTAGGGACCGGCTCTTACTGAATAGATACTGTTACTTACGAGCATACAACGAGCTTAAGCATTCTCAAGTGCTTTAACTTTTGTGTATTTGTCAAAAAAGTTTCGTTTATTTAGGTATGTATAAAAATGAAACGTAATGAGATAGAATGCAAAAACTTCCTACTGCAAATACTAATGCAATAGTCAGAAGACCCAGGTAGCTCCCCACAATCCCGGGGCCCGGGACGATATCAGTAACTTTGTTGACTGGCCTATAATTCCACTTTTGATCGTGCACATTACAACGATTTTTCTTATTGGGCACCGCATCTCAGGTTGGGGGCCAGTCCCCCTCCTCCCTCCTGGAAAATGCCCTTGATACACCAATGCTCGCAAGTCACGTCATAATGATTTCACGTCATCAGACGTTTTGCGTGACAAAGAGAAGAATGAACTTCTTAATTTTTTCAGTTTTTTTACACAAATTCTATTTTTTAGAAATCAAAATGAATAATAACTTATTCAAAATATTTCGAATAAGTATTTAGTCATGTTCTTACATTTTTTATTAAAGTCAAATATTAACCCCTTCTGTTTTTATAGTCTTTGGGTAGTCCCAACAATGCGAGAAGCGGGCGGAGGGGTATCGGAAGCAAATAGTTGCGTCTATCTGTTCACAGTCAAATATATGCGATGGCTTGCAAATGAAACGCATTTAATTTCACAGCATCAATACTATCAAAATATGATCACACATTCTTCTCTCTTGAGTCTTGAGCAGACCGCATCCATCCACTGCCAGCCACCTTCTTCAAATCATCAATCCATCGTGCTGCAGGGCGTCCCACACTAGGTTTGCCCAAACGCCAGCCCGCTTCTGGCTGTTAATTAATGTTTGCGAAACTAGTGCATGACACTGCACCAGTAGCTTAAGTTGCAGAACTTGCAGTCAATCCTATGGACTTTGGTAAGAAATTAAGTCCCTGGTCATGCAGTAGTTCCACGAACATTCAAACCGTTTATCAGCCAAGACCTACCTTTTTTTTTATTACTATTACTCTTGACATAAAGACTCCCAGGTTGTCTATCAGGAAACACAGACTCCGGCAGGGAATTCCATTCCTTAGCTGTACGCACTATGAATGTGTTCCCAAAACGTATTGTGCGTGTGGGTGGGATGTCCACCATGTACCGGTGGCGCATCGCCGTTCGTCTTGTGGTCCGATGATGGAACGGGCTTGGTAGAATTAAAGTATGCAGTTCCGTCGCACGTTCCCCAAAATGCAACCGGTAGAAAACCGACAGGCTATCGATGCTCAACACTTTGGAGCTTCGTCGCGACGAGCCTCTCATTGCCGATGATCCTCTTGGCTCGTTTCTCAATTGACTCTAGGGCATCAAGGTGGTATCTGTCAGATCCATCCCAAAGATGAGAGCAGTATTCCATACACGATCGAACATGCGCTTGATAGAGTTTGAGCAGCCGTTCCGGCGTGAAGTATCTTCTCACCCTTGCTAGGATCCCCAACTTCTTTGCAGCCACTTGAGCTTTTGCTTCTATGACAGGACCAAAATTGAGGATAGATTTTAATGTTACCCCAAGAAGCTCAAGTTGGTCGGTTATCGGCACGGTTGCACCTCGGAAAGATGGAGCTGGGTGGAATTGGCTCCTTTTGGAGGAAAATAGACACGCTTAGGTCTTAGCATCATTGAACTGCCTGACTTGAGATGTAGGGCTTGTAGAGTTATGGTAGGCGCCAGATGAACTTGCAGTAAAGTACATTGATCTTTCCCTAATATCCTTTCGTAGATACCCGAACAATAAATTATGAACCGTTATTCATAACTAGAGAACGTAAAGGATCACGATAGAAGTCGATTCAGGAGGACAGCTTTATTTCTGTTTTTTTTTTTTTATATTAATCGTCAATAAATGATTGTGGGTCGATGACCATTACTGCACATTTATCTGGTGCCTACCATAGGTCTTCTCGAGTAATGTGGGGCTTGGCTTAACTCAAAATCTGATAACTTTTTAACGTTATTAATCTTGGCAAGCAATATTCATCTTTGGTGGTTTTAATTTACCTTTGTCTAAGTGTAGATTATAGAATTTCTAGATTGTTAGTCATGGTATACCTTCTACTTATCATTCATGCATTTTTCTCTAAGGCTGGTTTTAAAGCTGTCCGGGAGGCCCCTACGGGCCATCCATACACGGGAGACCTGCTGTGAAACAATGTTGTAGCGCCTCACGTGTGTCTCCGTTCCGGGAGCTCGAACGGGTGGCCCGCACGGGTGTCCCCGACAGCTATGAAACAAGCCTAACCAGGCATAGCGATAATTTTAGTACCTACAGTGGCTTCTCAATTCTCGCTCACGGAACTAAAATATTCAACGCAAAAGGAAATCTGGGCATATCTACGGTACGGGAATGTCTTTTACCTAATGTAACCTATAACCTAATTAAGGTATTTTCTCACTAAAAAAATACATACTAACACTACTCTTAGTGTTGGTATGTACTTTTCATATAGGTACGCATACCAGCTAGTATGTATAGGTCGACGGCCGATTTCCAGGGCCTTGTTTCATAAAGCCGCGCTTGACTCGGTGGAACGCAGAGCTAAGAGGCTCATCGGTGACGTAAAACTGGTGGATGCCAAGCTACATAGCTTGGCTCATCGCCGTAAGGTTGCCTGCTTGTCGGTCTTCTACAGATTGTACTTCGGTGAATGTGCCCAAGAACTCCACGACCTCATCCCACCGGCCCCTTCTACCATCGGACATCCAGACGCACTGCATCTTACCATCCCTACCTTGTTACTATTCCACCAATTCGCACTAAGCGTTACCAAACGTCTTTTATAATGCGCACAGCAAAGGAGTGGAACTCTCTGCCTGCGTCTGTGTTTCCAAACGCTTACAACCGTAATCTCTTTAAAGACAGAGTGAACAGGCTCCTTCTGGGTAAGCTCGCTCCATCGTCGACTTCGTCTCTGTCATCTCTGACCTAGACTAGAGTCAAGAGTAAACCTATCACAAATAAAAAAAAGAAAGCTGACAAACCGACAAGTCCGACCATTTTCAAAAAGTGACAATTCGAAATTTTTTTTGTTTCATGAAACTTACAGGCGACAAAATTGTCATGGTGGAAATTTGACAAATATATAAACTTTTTGAGCGACAGGTGACAAACTGTCGTGAAAAACTTGTCAAATCTGCTTTATGAAACAGAAAATTGTCATGACGTATTGACATATTTGTGGAATTGTCCGACAAATCTGACAGGTGCGTTACCCTATGTCCCGAAAACATATTTTGAATTTGGAAGCTGTGGCTTACTCAGAGCATTTTAAACGAATGATCCGATTTGAATAATTTAAAGTGTAATTATGTAATGTACACGTACAATTGTACTTAAAAGGATTAGGATTAATGTAGTGATAACAAAATCACCACTTCCATTCCACACGGGTTTTGATTGCATAGGTAATTAATTTGAACAAAAAGCGGTCATTGTGACTTAACCACAATATTATACCATCTTTTTTATAAAAATAAAGAGTACTTAAATGATTTAATACATTATTTTTATGTATTATGAATAGTTTTCTCAGCGCACGCCAAATAATGATTTTTGTAGGCAAAATTTTGCTACTTTTACATTATTGTAATTTTCTTAAGGATCTCTATTTTTTTTTAAAATAAATTATGGTCTATGTTACTTCCTGTATTCTCCCTGAATTTTTAAATAGGCCGAGAAGTTTTTGATTAAACATACAAACAAACAAAAAATCAAATCTTTCATTTTTATAATAGGTATTTGTTTAGATTAGTAGGTACGATTATATATCAGAAGTCGACATAATTGTCACGACAATCCGAACGTCAGAACTAATTTGACCGTGATTTTTTGACGAATATCGAGTTTTGTGAAACGTGCTTTTAAATGACAAATTTGTCAAGTTTTCACCTGTCGAGTTTTGATATATTTATCACCTTTATGAAACAGCCTAAACGCGTCAATTCTACAATTTTGTCATTTTCTGACACGTATGTCGAATTATCAGCTTTATGAAACATCAGGTATCAGGTTAGGTAAATCACGTTTTTATAAGTCTTGGTGTGATTTTCATGTAAGTATGATTTACAGAATATTGTTAAATAATGAGTAATTAAATAATATTTTAACGACTGATTAGTCACTGTAATAGTCTAAGAGCTGTGGGTCTAAAAAGGCCACTTACATTTTCAGATTCTTTGATTCTCAGAAAGCACATCACGCTACCCGTCACTGTCAAATTTTTCCAATCAATCTTGAACCTAAAGCTTTAGCGATAAAGATGAAAATGAAATTTGACAAATTGTTGTATGATTGATTCTAATATGATTCTACTAAAGTAGCTTTTTAGACCCCCTTGTCGCCAATTCGAGTGAGATCCTATTCACAAGCCTCAAGAAATTTGGTCATAGTTTATTTACTAGTTGCAAATAACGAATGCTAAAGCCTGCTAGGATTTGGGAGGATGCAAAACCACCTCCTTGACTACAGAGATAACTACCTAACAAAAAAAAAAATCCCGTCGGCACAAGCTAGCAGGTATGCGTGTGTTAAAAGTACATACTAACACTTCTCTATCCCACATAATATTTTGTTACTGAGAAAATAAGTAAGGTCTGGGGACTCTGGATCCAGTCTTTCCAGTAATTTTGTATCTAGGTAATAATAATAAGTATGGTGCACCTAACATAATAAGTAGTCACACTTCGCTCGCGCTGCAATTTTCTAAAGGATCTCTAATTTTTTTGAAAATATTTTGTAGCCTATGTAACTTCCTGATACTTTAGCTTTCTATTGGTGAAAAAATAGTTAAAATCGGTCCAGCAGTTCCAGAGTTTATTCGGTACAAACAAACAAACAAACAAAAAAAAAATCTTTCCTCTTTATAATTTAAGTTAGTAGGATGTAATGTTATGAACTTATTTGCAATCTGATTAAAAAGACAGGCTATAATTCTTAATTTTGTTTTCTATATTCTACCTAATAATGTTGAGGTATACATAATGTAGGTCTGATTAGTGATCGTTCCGAAATAATAATGTAATGCGTCCATGATGATGAAATTTGTCATAAATCAGCTAAAACCTCATAACCGAATCATACAAATATGCATACGTAATAAATCACATCAGAAACGCTCGATAAATCAATAAATTAATTGTTTACAAATGAGTTTATTTGTTTTGAATGTGGGGATGGCGATATATCTCACGAGTTTCTTATATGTGAATCTTAAGGGTTACCTAATGAGTTGAAGATATTTTAGTTGGTGGGAATTGGGCTCACTATATGCTATCTAGGTACTACAAGCTTAGTAGCTTAGAGTCTTTAAGACAAGAGTGAATAGGTTGCTTCTAGGCAAACGTGCTCCATCTTCGACCACATCATCGCTTACCATCAGGTGAGATTGTGGTCAAACGTATGCCTATACATAATAAAAAAAAAAAAAAAAAATAGTAACTTGTTTGGTTTTACGTTACAAGTTGTGGGCATTCATTAGATAAAAATAATTTTCTTTTACTAATACTAGCCAAGCCTCATTGTGTTATTTTTGTCTTATCTACCGAAATGGAAATCTAAACTATTAAACAGCTAGAGCGTTAGGTTTATGTTATCATTGAGCAATTTGTTGTTGAAACATTTAGGGCCATTGAATTTGTGCTCATCAGTTTTTCTTAATATCAGTAAACGATTAGTCGACTCTTCACGTATCCTGTCAGATTGACTATTTCTTCGATTGAAGAATCAGCATTGCTGTTCAATGTGATCGTGGCTATGCTGCCGCTGCCGCTTTGGCAATGACAATGTTCTGGGAATCCAGCGATTTTGCCGATTTTTATTCCCAATTTTTTTCCCTGTAGGTAAGTACTCCTTTTTACATGCATTTGTTCATAATTTATTATTGTTGCGTCCATTAAAAGAAACAATAAGGGTTCCTTGTTGACTGCGAACTCTAAAAACTATATATGGGACCTAAAATTGGTGTGGGCTAATGCGGCTAAAATGCTCGTGGTCTCCCACAAGGTAGACCGAGGATCTAGTGAGGGCTTCAGGAGTCCCTTGGATGTGAAAACCACAGGAACGGTCGATATGATGATGCTTAGGGGAAGCCAATCTCCAATAATAGACGTGAGATCCATACGCTTTGGAACGTGCAACTAGCTTCATGTTCTGACATGAACAGTTTTGTCAAAAGAAAGTGTCAAAATTAAAAATGTTTTTGGTGATCAAACTTGAAAATTCAACTATCTGTAAATGGTTAAATTGAAATAAATAGTTTGAGTTTGTTTCTGTGAATACATATTTTAGTCATTTTAGTTGTTCGGATTTCTGAAGGAACGTATTTATTGACGCATGTGTAAATAGACGAACCACAGATGAATCGATATTATTGACAAAATCAATTTATCAGTCGATATTCAGATAGTATTATACCGTCTATAAGTCCACACAATGCGAGTGAGGCATGCTCACACTGCTCACCTCTGCGCTGCTCGATTACCGAAATCAAAATCGACAGATATCGATACTGACTCGTTGTTTTGTTGAAACCCATGCGTTGTACACAATCACGTCACTCACACACTGCAATCTAGAATTTAACTTGTAAGTAATAAGTGCGGGAATGGTGTGATGTTGACGACTCGAGGCGGAGTGACTTGCAGAGGCGCGGTGGTCCTCATAACAATCGGCGACCACTAGCTTCGATCGGATGTGTAGATTAGTGATGGTTTCAGAGGCAACAGTTACACTCTAGCGAGTAAACTCATTGAGAAAGATTTTGGGAAAATAATTAGAGATATTCCGCAGAATACGTGCTGGATATCGATATCCCATCACGATAAGCAATAAATAAAATTTTTAATACCCACCATGTCTACGGACTTACGTCATTTAATTTGGCCCTACCATATAATATACACCCTACCATGTATACCTACTGCTTCTAATTTATTTTATCTCAGGTCAGCCATAAAAAATTACAGAACCCTTGCTTAACTAGCCATACAGTCAAATTGGTATAAACAGATTGTCGTGGAAGTTTATATATACGCATGAAAAAGATCTTGTTTTTCAAAAATGGCATTAATATTTGGCAATAATTTAGAGTCTAAAGCGAGAAACACACTGGTCCTACGTACGCAACGTATGCAACGCTTTTGTATCGTATGGTATGTTGCGTTGTATATGATAAGTGTGTTTCTACTGCATAGTTTTTCATACAAAATCAAGATCAAGAGTCCAGATATAATAATGCGTTGCATACGTTGCGTACGTGGGACCAGTTTGCCTCTAGCTTAAATGATTTCCATATTTTTTTAATATTGTCACACACACAGTCTTTTTATTTCTAAAAAGGGGAAATTATAAAATGACTCTTTCCGCTCTGGGCGGAGCGGAAAGGTGTGTCAGTCTCTTACTACAGACTTTTGGCTTAGAGAGTAGCCTCTCTCTAAGCCCGAAGTATGTGGTTTCGGGCTTAGTAGCGGGTAGACTTGTGTAAGTAATGAGATTGTTGCATTGCGTGTCATATAACCCGACCGCGTACTGTTCCATTACCTATGACTCGACCAAATTAAGCATTGCACATCACACTCAAACATGACGCGCGACGCCACAGAACACTATCGCGGCGCGCTGTTAGGTTCGGTGTTCGTATTATCTCGGTAATTTTGGCTATGTGTGCAAGTGAAAAGGAGTATGCGCCGATCGGCTAAATAAGTGAACTATTATTTAGAACCGTATGATTCAAGTTATAAGGTTTACGTTTAATTAACACCGCGAACTGCCGAGGTATTTACGTGATGTTTTAAATCATAACTGTCGCACTACGCGCACTGTAGGTAATACCGGGCGCATTGCGTTTGGCGATTGTCATATCACACCATAACATAACGCGCATGATGTATATCTTCTACAACGCGAGCATTTCATAACAATAACCACCGTGTGGCGCGTCATTTCGCGTCATGTTTGGAGTCATGGTGTAATGCAGCATTCCTCGGTACGAAAAGTAATGTCATATTACATGACTTTAAAACGCACTGTTTTGCGCAACTCTATTAGCGGGCATATTCTACTCTGTACCACCTAACTACAAAGAATTAATTATAACACGATTTGACAGTTACTGCCAAATCGTGTTGTCATTCATTCTTAGTTCGGGTTTGGGACTTATCGTAAGTCCGTAGGTAATACGGAGTAGAAAACGCCCGCAACTAAGTCCGAAACTACGGACTTCGGGCTTAGAGAGTAGCCCACAAGGGCCGCGGTGACTCTTTCGAACAAATCCCGCAACCCTGGCTGGACACACAAAGTCCAATTTTAGACTTTACCAGACATCAGCTGTAAAGACTAAAATGACGTCAAGTCAACCTCTGTCGTAAACTACTCTGTGCCGTATCGTTGTGCCTGGCGACATGAAAAGGCTGGTATCGCCGCAACCGAGAATGATATATGGAGAGGCTGTGACGCACTGCTTTGATGCCCGTCAATATCTGTTAGTGGGTCGAGTGGACACCGGCGCGCGGCGGCCGCGCACGCCCAAGCGAACTGTTTGGATAAGGCAAACTGCCTCGTAATCTCACTAGACGGGTTTGTTTGATCATAGATATGGTACGTATGTGTTTTGCAGAAGAAACTGTAGGTTCATGATCATACTGTATATATAAAATATTCTGTGGTATTAGGTACTTCATTGTAACTTATTAAAAACGATACTAAGTGATAAAAATACAACTTAGTTACTTTTAATTTTCTTTCAGCGATACACTCTGTACGTCTCATCGTGGTCTCTTTACTAGGTATACTAACGGTCAGTTTCGGTAGTTTTCGTCGGAAATTTAATTATATTATTGGCAAATCAAGCTATTGACAACCCATCCAATCAACCACAGTTACTTAGATAACCGGGACACGCGTTTGACAATTTGTCACAATCATTTTGTGAGTTTCGTTCGAGAAACTGGGCCTTAGTCATTTGTGTGTCTAACTTGACGACTGTCGTTGTCGTACTTATCTAGTACTAGCTGACCCGCGCAACTTCGTCTGCATCACATTTTTAATTCGTAGAGTGATTTTATTTACGAGTACCTAGCCTTCCCCCTTAAATGAGCTATCTAAAACTATAATAATTTTTCAATTAGAACCATTATTTTCTGAGATTAACGCGTTCAAACAAGCAAACTCTTCAGCTTTATAATGTCAGTACCTAAGTATAGATATATATTTGATATATTTGATAAAAATACTATTTTCACGTAATCTTTCAGAGGTAAGTAAACACCGTATAAATCTTTAGCTATATTACCTAGTGTATTGAAATGATTATTTAGTTGTCTGTACTAACATATACATATAAAATTCTACGTAACGATAGTCAATAATATCGAGATACCTCATCCAAGTTACTTGATAGTGAGGCAGTGGTGGTGGTCGCTGGCGGGCCAGAGGTCGGCATTCCTCCGCTGTGAGGCTTCACCTACCTCTTCACCTATTACAGACGTTAAGGACACAATACCGTCACTGTCAAGACTCGTATGCTCAAGATTTTGGCTTTGATGTCCATAGGAAATAATTTAAAATCTGCTAAAGTTTCTTTTAAATTTCGTTTTTTTTTCTACTAAGTCCTGAATTTGATGGGGTCCCAAACTCCGATTACCGTTGAAAATTAGTTTCCTCGATTACAAAATTAGTTTTACAGAATTCTAAGTCGCTGCGATTATGTCGATTATAACAATATACAGGATCATCTTGTGAGTGCTATTTAGTGAAGAATTAAGAGGGACTGGTTCGAGACAAAGTGGCTAAACCAGTGGGAGGGAGGCCCTTACCGTACCTTTTCTCAGCATTGGGACAGCAACGGCAAGAAAAGGACAGACTATATTTTTCTATAACAGAAGAACTGTTGATCTCAACAGAAGATTTCTTGTCAAGAAGCAGCAGCCACAGTGAGCTAAAGCTGATTAGTTATCAATTAGGGTGCGGGGGCTTTGAGCGCGTGCGATTAGGGCCACGCGCCACGTACAACGCGCGACGTGCGCCGAGACAATGGGCGGCACGCGCGCGCCGCGACCGCTTCCTTCCTCGACATACGCCTACCTTTTTAACACAATTATTGCTACGCCCAGCGGCACTTTGAAGATCAATGTTGTGACAATCATTGGGGCTAACTATAGTCAAAGGGAGCTGTTTCAATTTTATTGTGCAGTGTGAAGCAGTTGATCAGCAATGGGTAATGAGCTTATGACTTCTGTCTGTGGGGTTCTTTATATCCTTTTATTATTCTCGTTCGTTTTATTCTTTGGAGACAGATGTAACGCTGTTCGCATGTGTTTGTGAGTCAATTTACATTTGATATTTACGAAGCTTTCGGTTTCAAAGAGACACAGCACGATGGACACTTGAACAGTCATTGTTGCATCACTCGCTGCACCGTTTTATGTATAAGTTGCAAGCTCATCCTGTGTGTTTAGACTTTAAAATGATATGCTTAAACTGTACAATTATTTAAATCCTACGATCGACGTTTGTAATGACCGGTATGATTTAAATATGTGTCTATAATTGGAGGAAAAAGATTACGGATTATGGTATTAAGATGACATAGAACAATTCCGCAACTACTCTACGTCTATGCCAACACAAGCATATTATCCACTTCTAGAAGAAGTATATCTGATGCAAAGCTTGTTTTGCCTCGACAAAAAGGAAATCTGGCAGAAGTGTGAACTAACACCAAAACTTTATTTAAGTAAGCAAACATCTTCGCGTTCACAAAACTCAAGATTAGCATAAAATATGCGGCAAAAGTTCAAAGCGCGCTGCAATCCGGAGGGCGGAGGGCTTACGGCCCATTCACGACCTTACCGCGGTGAGCGGCGGCGGCGTGCGGGGCGGCGAGCGATAAGAACAAATGTATGAAAATGTTTGAAGCACGCCACGAGTCGCCGCTCATAGCAAAAACGCGCGCGGTTTTGTCGCAGCGAATTGCTGCAGCGGCGCGCGGTGCGGGGAGCGGCGAGATCAAAAGTACAAGCGAATGAACGCGACGCCACGAACAGAGCGGCGCGGATAGCGGTGTAGGTGTGACGGACTCGGCGGCGAAATCATATACAAAAAACATTTAGACGATTTTGTGGCGGTAATGGATACCGAGGCGTTTATTACTGAAATTTTAAATCGACCCCCTATATGGATGTCAAAACAGCCCCAACACAAATACAAAAACGTTATAAAAAGGTTGTGGGAAGAAATAAAACAATGTTTTCCGGAATATGATGGTAAGTTTGATTTAAATTGATAACATAATAACATAGTATCAGCTACCATAATTATATTGTCTGTTGGTAGGTACGTACAGACGATGATGGTAAGTTTAATTTAAATTGATAACACAAAAACATAGTACCTACCTAGTCCTAGGTACTTACAAACGAAGCTACCAATATATTGGCGGTAGGTACCTACAGACGAAACTACCAGTATGTTTAAGTAACGTAGGTAGTTGACAAGTGACTCTGCAAGTACCTACTTAGGTACAGAGTCACTTTTCAACTACCTACTCTCTGTTAGTAAGTACTTACAGAGACAATAAACATAGTTCTAGTATGTTTAAATAATGTAGATAGTGGAAACGTTTCGAATTTAGTGTAACTTATATGCCTATTGGATTATTTACGAAATAATTTCTGTACTGATCGCGAATAGCGGTTGCACGCAATGAAGCTCGATTATTCCGCCTCGATCTTGTTATTGTGATGTTCCTGCTTGATGATTTACTCATATATGTTCTGTAGTCTTTATCATTATTCCCTTCTTTTTCCCTTACAATGTTACGTAACAGACATGCGACTTTTATAATCAACTTCGCATGTTTTGTATTTGTCTCAATAGATTTCATAAAAATGCGCCATTTGTTTGACAAAATACCAAAGGCACACTCAATAGTTACTCTAGCTCTTGATAATCTTTTATTGAAGATTTTTTTCTCCGTGTCCAAATTAAATGTCTCATATTAAGAATATCTTGTTTTAAAAATATACTGCTTTCTAAACACAAAAGGGATAATTTTGATAACGCCATAATTTTGAGCACGTTCCGACTACCTAAATACGTCCACCTCGCCCGCTGCCGCTAGCCGCTACTGAGGGTACGTGGCGTGTAAAACGCACCGCTTGCCGCCGCCGCGCCGCCTGCCGCGCCGCTCGCCGCTAAGACCGAAGTCGTGAATGGGCCGTTAGTGTTTTTATTCGCGTCTGCCGGAGCCCGCATGTCAATGTTTGCAGTTACAAAACTTGTGAGCCACGGGCCCCAGCCAGGCCCCCGGGGGCCTCCCCTGCGCCGCAAATCATCTGCCTATTGTCCTCACGGGAAACAGACATCAAAACACATCTATTAGTAACACACATTAACATTTCCTTGTTTAAAATGTTCTTCGAAAAAGGTATGTTTACCTGTTCTCGGTCCATTACTACGGATTTAAAGTTTTCTGATGTTTTATTTTCTATTCTGATGGTACTTTTTGTAACAATCAATATGTTAATCAGTGGTTTATAGGTTTTTATGATGTTCGGCGCATTGGAAGAGCGTTGATTGACCTGTAACCGAACTTTATGGTCGCATTATATTTTTTATTGTGAAAGCGTATATTAGAGAGTAGTAATATTCGTATTAACCCTTCTGGCTGGGCTCATTTGGTTCGTGTGAACCGTTATGATCGCTGTGGTGTTACAATTAGCAGAATCCTTACTAATATTATAAATGCGAAAGTAACTCTGTCTGTCTGTCTGTTGGTCGCGCTTTCACGCCAAAACTACTGAACCGATTTAAATGAAATTTGGTACATAGATAGTCTTCAAGGCTACTTTTTATCCCGGGAGTATGTTCCCTAGGGACCACGCGGGCGAAGCCGTTGGCAGAAACTAGTTGTTTATAAAAAATAAGCAAATGATTAGTTTAAATTCTGGTTAACAGGTTCTTTTTTAAGGTTGGGGAATCATCAAATGACTTTTTCCGCTCTTGGCCGAGCGGATGGCAGTGTCAGACTCACTGACTAAAACCCATCCGTGTCCCTCCGAATGCCCTTTGCGTTTTAGGACCGCGGTGACTTTTTCAAACAAATTCCGCAACCCTGATTAAAAGGTTTTTATAAGAATGGAGAAAAGAATAGGTGCTTACTGTCACCAGTCACCTGTCCATCACTGAACGATTTGAAGCAGTTAGAAACGAAAAGTAACCTGCTTCGTCAGCAAAAGTAGTTCGTGAAAGTGACCTTCCCAGTTTTTGTAGCTGCGTAGTCTTCTTCTTAGTGTCGCTGGCATGACAGTGTCTCAGTTTTAGTGGCCCAAAACCTTTCCACTTGCAAAATCAAAATCAAAAGTCGTTTATTCAAATTAGGCTGAGAGCCAGCACTTTTTGGACGTCAAGTTTTACAAAAGACAGTCCCCCAAAACGCCCGCCCGTCACCACTTCCTAGTGTTTTAGCTGTGGAGAAGAAGTGGCCAACAAACTCCCCAGCAACACATCTGTCTGTTACGTTTTAAGAACACACGTCATATGCAGCGCATGGGTCACTTTGGCTGCATGTTTTGTGGTACTATTACCCGTAAAATCAACAATTACAATCTGTAAAATATCTTAATCTAGCACTTCGCCCGCGACTTCATCCGCGCTGCAATTTTCTTAAGGATCTCTAATTATTTTCTAGACAAATTATATACTAAAACCTTCCTCAAGAACCACTCTATCCAGAAGCATTTGAGGTTATCGCAAACAGACAGACGTGGCGGAGGACTTTGTTTTATAATATGTAGTGATAGTGATATATTTCCAACTTAATTGTTAAAGCTTTAGGTTCAAGGTTGATTGGGAAAATTTGTCAGTTTCGGGTAGCTTGATGTACTGGCGTCTGTACAATGAGGGTGTATGGACTTGCTGATTCCACCTGCTTGGTCGGTCCACCGGTCTGGGTCGGCGGGGGATCATTATGACAAGTCAGAGTTGTGCTCTTCCCGCGACAAGTCATGGACCCAGGACTGCACTTGTTATTACATGTGGCACGCGTCACTTCACTCTATTATATTCACCCCTTGCGATTGGCACGCGGGGGAGGCAGTCTTGATAGTTTTGATAATATTAGGTTGCAACTTGAACAGTCGAAATTCACACACTTCATAGTTACTTTTACTGCGATTTTTTTGTGACGAAAATATTTTATATATCGATGATTAAAATTTCATTTTGTTTTTATTAATTTATTTATTAGAATTTATTAGAAAAAATAAAAATACAAGCTTCAGATGGGAAATTGTTACCCACTTTTAGCACAAGGCCTGTAAGTATAATATATTACGGATTTCCTTGCGGTTCCCGATATATATAAATTAATTCTTCATAACATCTTAATAGAATTTTTTGATTTACACGTTTTTATACTCAAGCAGCTTTTGCCCTCGACATACGCGCATATCCCGTTTTTTTTTCGTTCCCGTAAGAATTTCGGGAAATCCTCTCTTAGTGCTCCCCTACACTCCCCAAGGAACCTACACGCCAAATTTCAGCTTTCTACGACCGGTAGTTTCGGCTGTGCGTTGTCTGTCAGTCACCTCAGTAACGGAAGAATTTTGTATATTGGGATTGATTAACTTGGATGATATATTGCTCTCTCCATTTTCTTGGGACTTTTATTTTAATTTTAAGTGTATAAGTATACACACTTAAAATTATTAAAAGCTTAAGTATTTATTAAAATAAAGAATTGGTGATTACAATAGAGAACTGCAATAAAATAAATATGCACCAGCAGCTCGTTTTGTCAAGTATCAAGTAGTGTGGGCGCAGTTCATCACAATTGCTGCGTCGTACTCTGAGCGGTGATTACACAGTCCTAATTCGATAAATAGGCCTCCTTGGACCCCTCGCGCGCGCTCGGGCTTCGCCCTCGTTCGGACGGCAACTACTAACGCAATTTATTACTTGATTGCGACGTTTGTTTTCAAATGCACCTTGTTATTGTGCGATCATCAAAATTCTGGGAGATAGGCGACTTTTTCTTATGCTTGGAAAATGTATTGTCAATTACATAATACAAGCAAGTCTCTTAAGTCTCTGGACAGAACGTAACTTGTCTTTACAAGTGTCATTCTGTCAGCAGTAGCGTGGTAAACAAAAAAAATGTATAGTATTGACAAAAGCTGCCAAAATTTCAAGTAACCAATCATTGATATATAAAAACCCAAGATACACACTCAGCATTTCAAAAACGTCCGCATAAAACAACTAGCTTGAAACTAGCGCACAATTTAAAATTGTGCGCTAGTTTCGCATCGCTCGCCAAACAGTCTCGCATCGCTCGCCATACTGTAGTGCTATTCTCTAACAACATTTTCGTATCTCGACAGTAGAATTCGAGGTGAGTTTCAAATGAAGACCTTTATGTTGTGTGCAATAAAGCTCACTTTGTGAGTTTGATCACTCAGGTGAAGCTCGATATCGAAATAGTTTCTTACAGAATAGACTAGCTGCACTGCGTTGTAAAAACAACTTAACGTACGCCTAGGCCTACGAGCTTGCCACGACGCGTCTACGGACTCCTACGACTCGTCTACGACATACTCGTAAGTACGACTTGTCTACGAGACTGCTAAGACATGCTACGAGACCGCTACGTGGCCCCTACGATATCGCTACGAGCTAGAGCTCTACGAGATTGCTACGACTCCTCTACGAAAGATTTAAGAATCATGCGGCGTCGGCGTCGTAAGTTAAGGCTGCTCTCTCGAGACATGCTTACAAACAGCGTGCAGATGAAGCAACTTTTCGTCGAATTTTACTGAGGAGTTATATCTAAAAAAAAATAGGTAGTAATCTACATGATATGATACGTAATTTGATTTAGCCAGAATGTATATATCGGTATCACATAATAAGAAAAAAAATCACGAAAACACCTCCCAATCGTTGTGATGAAACCATTTTACTCCTTCATTTTTTAACAAAATTCTAAAAAAAAAGTATCTACCGCTTTGCAATACAAACGAAAATAATTTGATTTTGTTACTTTTTTATTATGAGGTATTTTTTATAATAAATTAAAAATGCGGGTAGCGGTGTGGCGCGTAGAGGAGTAGTTAGCTCCGTTTATATCCACAAGGTCATTGACATGTATGCCTTAAAACACAAGTTTGCACATTTTGCTGAAATTTTTGTGCTGCGGATTTACAATCAACTACATCATAGTAAAAATCCTTTATGTTATGTTGGTAGTAGGTATAATTACTTGCTCAAAGTAATACTTACAGTGCGAATTTTATTTATTGTGACGGCCACATTTCTGCGATATTACCAGGAGTGTACCGGAATGTGCCCGTGGCTCGTGGCTTATTGTGAACACTATCGCTGAGTATCGCTATCGCTCTCCGTGATGGCCGCTGACGATCTGCGCACAATGACCACGGCACTACGGCTGACAGCCGCTTGCAGCTGATTATTGCTTTCAACAGAATGATATAGAATTCTTTAGCAGTGTCAAAGAGTTGATAAAGTTAAAGCTTAGTCATGAGCGAAGCGAGCAGTGAAATAAAAAAGATTCTTATATGGGCTCGCTTGACATGTGACAATTTAGTGTGTGCGGCATGGTGTGTGCTGGCCCGGCGTGGTCCAGCGTGGCGCGACGTGGTCGGCTCGCACGCGCCCGCTACGCTTCGTTACCAATAAGCATGATTTAGCTGATCGCGATCTGACACGGCGCGCCCTCACCGCGCGCCCCGCACCCGGCCGCGCCACTCCCGCGCACGATTTACAACCGCATACCGATTTTAGGAACGTAAGCCCACCTTGATTTACATCCCGATAGCCTGCGACTGCGTTTCCCGGACTGTTTTTCAATTACGTTACATTGTGACACCGCGTATAGAGCTCCGAGTGGCGAAGGCCCTCACATTCGCCGGTCCGACCCCAGGCAGAACTAAAAGGATTTTAATAACTCAGCCGCAGTAAATCAAAATTTGATTATGAGAAAACTGCAAAAAGCACGACGGCGGGCTGCTCCGGTCCGCGGCCGTAACTCAGCCGGCCGGGCGTTGATAACAGCTTAAAATGTTGTCGGATGTTGTTGAAAAAACTGGCTTTCATTATGAGGGTAATTTATTCGCTGTACAACTACTAAATATCTAAGTATTACAATGAAGTGGTTTAATGCGGTCGGGCGAGCTGCCGCGCGAAAAAACCTTCTCATTCAGAAACGATGTGTGTAGGCTGCGCAGTACAGTCGGGAAAACAGAACCTTCGGGCACGTGGGAGGGTCTCAGCCTTGAACCGCGATAGAGAGGGCGATATAATCTGGTCATATAGGAGTTAAAAGAAAACAGAACTGTTTTCGTTCGACCATATATTAGGGAGGAAGTCGTGACTAAACAATGACAGTCACATGGCTCAATCTCCAAAGTTAAACAACACTTTCCGCGGTCTGTCCGTGGGTAAGTGAACATCTTAATATGTCACTTGAGAACAATACTTATTTACATTATTATAGATTACAAAAAGTTCGTCATCGGTATTACAAGCTAATAGTTCCCCATCCAATGCATTTATTTCTCCGGAAGTGATCGATCAGCAATTATGTTCTGGCTAAGTTGAGTTTTCAATGCATTGAAAGATGCAGGACGCATTGATATGTAAAAAAACCCAAGATGCCTCGAACAAATGCAACACCCGAAACTGTCGTTAAAAACTGACATGTATCAAGTGTCATGTTTGAGTTGTGTGTAGTTACCCTATAAACAATTTTTTTTGCAAATTCAACCTTACACGGGTCGCTTAAAGTTGTTTTTACAAAGCAGTGCAGTATGGCGACTGATGCGCAATTTTTTTGCCAATTCAACCTTACACGGATCACTTAAAGTTGTTTCTACAAAGCAGTGTAGTATAGCGAGCGATGCGAGACTGTTTGAAACTAGCGCACAATTATACATTGTGCGCTTGTTTTTTGCGGACGTTTTTGAGATGCTGATTGTGTATCTTGGGTTTTTATATATCAATGGCAGGACGGTAATTTATTATAGAGTTGCGCTCCTTCAAAAGTTAGCATTTTATGCCATAGTTAGTTCTTGTTTTAGGTAAAAAAAACTAGCAAACTTGCTCGCCGTGTGCTGCGTTGATTAACTTGTCTATATTGGGTGAGTGTTGAGTTTGAATGAACGCTTTTGTTGAGAATATTTCTGATGTAAATATGTACATGTGTTGCAAATAAATAGTTGTTTTATATTCATGCGAGATTTCTCCGTGCCTCGGAAAGCACGTTGGTCTCGACTGTCATTTGTAGATCTACGGTCGTTATAGGTAGTCAGAATCCAAAAAGCTGACACCAGTCTTGCCAAGGGGTACCACTGGTACTCAGCTGCATCCTCTTAGATTGGAAGCCGACCCCAACTTATTGGAAAAAGGCGAGGCAGATTGAATGGCGCTTACAGTAGACTTGGCGTTTATAATGATATGTTCAAGAGAGAGAACTGATACCACTTCCACTCGCCTCTCAGTGTCCCATTATTTATCGATTCCTCAAACATTAGGTCAAGTTTTAATAGTGCAGAAGTAGAGCAAACGCATTTAATTAAAGAGTGATGAATATAAACGTGGATGGATGGAGAGGGAGAAGAAGGCCGGAGAAAATATGGATGGATTGCGTGAGGAGCGAAATGAATGAAAAGGGAGTGAGCGTGACGGCTGATAGGACAGAATGGAAGGAAAAAACGTGTGGCACCGACCCCAAGTAACAAGGGATAAGGGTAGGAAGATGATGATGAAGTACCTAGAGCTACAAAAACTGGCTTTACTGCTTGTAGTTACCAAATATCTCGCGCACGTGCAGCCAGTTCTCAGCAACGGCTTCATCCGTGGACGCTCGGATTTATCCGTGGTCGTCCATCTTGCCGCTGCGGACCGTACCCGCGAACAAATAGCAATAAATACGAGGCTCCATATATCTGTCGGCGCTGGCCGCGTTATTTACGACGCCGCACGAATAAATCGCGCCGTGTGTAAACATCACCCCCCTTCACTCGGGAGGGGGGAGCGCAGACTGGTGACGCTGATCATGGCCAATAGGAGGCTGGACGACTCACCTTAGCATAATCGATTGCTCGGAGAAAGTACTCATTCTTTGGTTACCGGCTGCCTAACCTCCTAATTACTACTAAGTATGAAATAGTATTTAGTACGACAGTAAAATGACCAAGCCTCTAAATATAGTTCTCTAAGAAGCAGCAATATTTCACTGATAGTCGAACACAAGTCGCAATCAGCGAAAAATAATGATTCGCGTAATGAAAGCCAAAGGATTTATGTTAATATTTAGTAGCTACTGGTGCGGTGCGGCGCACAGCTCGCAGCGGCTATGATTGGCGCGCACGGAATACCAAAAGGAATTATTATTCAAAAGGATTACAGAATTGGCTCTCGGCTGAATGAATGACAATTGTTTAGTTAGGTCCGGGGTTCGATTCCCGCTCATCAGCGCTCGGTGGCGCGGTGGCGCCTCATTACGCGCTGTGTTATTCAAATGTATTCAGTTTAGCCGCGGCCGGGGGCGCGGGGCGCGGGCGAGAGGCACGGTGTAGCGGGGGCGCGGGGACACCGTTACAATATATTTATTGGCGCTGCTCATAGACGTACATGCTCCGGCTCCCGGCGACGTCCGTTTATTTGTCATCATTACAGCGTGTAGCCTCACGCTTTATTGAATCTCTCTGTAGTAAATTAATGGGTTCAATCAAGGAGCTATCTGCGATATGAATTAGAGCTCCCGTTGATGGATAATATCGGCTATTCATCTCAATGAGAGCTATTTTGCTCTTGTTATTTGGTCAATGACATAAACATTCCGTGGAGCATTTTAACTCAAGTTTGTTGACTTAGCAGCACTTGACAAGATCTTCAAGATATTATTCTTCTCTATTTTATTGAGAAACTGTAGAGAGGTGTTAAATAAAATTACCTTAAAGTAGTGCCCGTCTGAGTTATATATTCAGTCTAGAAAGCATACTTCGAAATAGTGTTGAGACACGAGAGCACACCCGATAATTCTAAAGAACCAGACACACTGTGCTTCAGAACCAGACACACTGTGCTTCAGAACCAGACACACTGTGCTTCAGAACCAGACACACTGTGCTTCAGAACCAGACACACTGTGCTTCAGAACCAGACACACTGTGCTTCAGAACCAGACACACTATGCTTCAGAACCAGACACACTTATTTTGTATCGCAGTAATAACAGTTAGGCTGCGTTTCCACCAGAGCTGTACGAGGATGCGAAGCGAGGGATGTGTTTGTTAACAACCAATAGAATCGCTTCATTTACCTAGCCTCGTTCAGCGCAAGCGATTCTTTGGTTCCTAACAAGCACATCCTCGCACATCTCTGGAAAACACACCCTTAGTCTCGTATTACACTTCGTCGCAGGCAGGCTAATATTTCAGACTAGCTCTTGCCCGCAATTTCGTCTGTGCATATCCCGTTTTTTTCCGTTCCCGTAGGAATTTCGAGAAATCCTCTCTTATTGCTCCTCTACGGAGTTTAGGAAAGCTTCACGCCAATTTTCAGCTTTCTACGACCTGTAGTTTCGGCTCTGCGCTGTCTGTCAGTCACTCAATCAGTCAGTAACGGAAGACTTTTATATATATTGATAGTTAACTCACTTTTACCCCGCCTGCTCCAAAAGGAGAGTCATGGTTTTCGAGAGTATGTGCTAAAACGACTGGATAGATTAACATTTGAAGAATCATTAGATTTGTCTTAAGTGCTATGATTTTGTAACAAAAACGTTTGCGAAATCAAATTTATGTTTTAGCTAAAATAATTGCTACCAATTGCATTAGAATGTTTGAAAAATTACTAGTTTGTATCATTTCAGTCGAATTCTACGGTCGGGCTTTTGACACAAGTCAATATTTTCAAATGTTTTGCAGACAACAAAACGTTATGAAAATCACACAAGATTTACGTACGGCCAAGCTTGATGTCAAAAAAATCTTATAGGTTAGGTACCATTTTGATGGTCAATACTAAAATGTACACTGTGCAGCTTCCAAAACCGTTTAGCCCGTTCTGCTGAGCTGTGCTTAATCGAATCGGAGTAAATTACCGTCGTCAGTTACCCAGGACATCTGGCAGCACACAAAGCGACAGGATGCCACTCTCCCACAAACTTCAGGCAGTGGACAGTCAGCCGCGGAATATCAAACCAGAATCAAAACTAGTCTAGATAATAAATTCCGGCCGGGTGTGCAAGTTGCTTGGTGGCGAGACCGGCGAGTTCGTTACGCCGCGCGCCGGGCCGGTAACGAAGTGTTTGCAGCCCACGGGGGCAGGTAATCTAATCTCGAGCCTCCTTCCCTCCTTTCCTCCCCCGCCCTCCCCACCCCCGCTCTGGTCGCTGAAACTGTAGCGTTTTTCCCAATGTTTATGCCAGTATCACAGACGGAGGCGACGTGACGCGAATAAGTTCGGATGATCGATACGCGAGATGGAATTACGTGGAAGACTTTGGTTTGGATGCTGTAAATTCAATTTGGACTTTGTGAGGAGATTGATACTGCATGAAATGGTTAAATAACGAATGTGGAGTATTTTGGTAACGTCCAGAGGCGGATTGTTACATTAATTCTCACATTATTATCTACACGTTTTAGGTCACAAAGAGTGGGTATGGATATTTACGTTAAAGTAAAAGCCCGAACTAAGATTTACCAAGTCGTACTGGTAGAATGGTAAAATTCCGAACTCTTGAATGATAATTTATACTTCTATACTTAATATTATAAAGAGGTAAAGTTTGTGAGTTTGTGAGGTTGTAGGGGGTAATCTCTGGATCTACTGAACCGATTTTGAAAATTCTTTTACCAATAGAAAGCCACGTTATTTGTGAGTGTCATAGGCTATATATTAACCCGAACCCGAACCCGAAATACCGCCCACAAAGTGGGAACGGATCAGCTAGTAGCTAATAATTTCAGCATTTTACCAGTATGCAGTTTCGGCAGCATCTTTAAATTTGCCGAACAGACACGTAAAAGTTTAAATAAAATCGTCACCTTTAAGACCGTCTTAAAATCAATTAATTTCTAAAGATCAAGACCAATTTCGATAATCGAAATAAGATCCTTTGAAGATCCACGCAAAATGCCTTAACTATTACAGTCTCACTATTACATAAGTAGATAAGAAAATCATCAAATTTTATTCATAGTGGTAATCGTTATGACTACCATTGTAGATAATAAATAACTAGGTACATTATTAATTGCAGTCAAGGATACGAAATTACGGAATTACGAAATTATGGATGAAAGTTGATTTTTCTAAGAGATAAAAATTAATGTAATATATAAATAAATAACGATATAATATTATGAATAATAACATGTAAATTGTCATATTTGTGTACGATAGTGCAATAAATAAACATTGTATTCTACTTCATAAATGATAGTATTTTTGTACTTATAATTAAACACAACGTTATTTTTTGTTGTTTTTATGGTTCGTTTTGTTTATGTCAGGAACTGTGTCAAGATTGACATCTGTCACTGACAGTCGCTGTCGCGGCCACACGTCAGTGTCTTTTTGTTTATTTTGTTGTCGGTGGTTTGTCTATGATGTGACCGCGACAGTAAGGATGTATTATTTACATGTTTTCACTTCTGCCGGCACTCCCGGAGTGCTACCGGTGTTTTTTTTTTAATATTGTTAAAAATTAAGGAGTATAATGGTTTCATCTCAACGATTTGGAGGTGATACCGATACATAAATTCTGGCTAAACCAAATTACGTATCATATCATGTAGATTACTACCTATATTCTTCAGATGTAATTTCTCAGTAAATGCCGACGAAAAGCTGCTACAACTGCACGTTGTTTTTAGGCATTAACGCGATAGTTCTAAAAATATATTATCCGCTATATGGAATAAAAATATATCTAAATAGGTGATTAGTGACAATAACCACCATGCTTGAAAGAGTTAATTCACATCGACTGACCATTGTATTATTCCGCTTTTACCGTGTGGCTGGTGATCGCTATTGTCTTGAGAATTCCAATTATCACTGGATGAAGTGGTCTTAAGGGATGTGTAATTTTAAACACGAAAGCAGAATATTTGTTACCTACTTTGTAAATAAAAAAATAACATCATTTGTTTCAGGTAAAGACCTAAGGCCGGAAGAGGTTATTGTTGGTTATTAAGGTACTTATATTCCAACAAGCATCCTTTAAAATCCACAATTAACAGACTGCATAAAAAAAGACAATTTCTGTTGTCCTACAATCATAACAGAGAAGTTAATTCTCACGCAGAATTTGCAACGAATCAATGAACTGCATTACTCTTCAACACCTAGATTTAGGAGCAAACCAGTTGAAATCCTTCACTTGTAGAGGCACTATGTTCCTTTAAATAAAGTCCAGTCTTGTACAGTGCGGTGGTAATTGGAGGATGGTGTGGTGTCCATTGGTAGTCAATGAAGTGTGTAGGGTTGTCGCGTGTGGTCTCACGCGAGTCAGCGGCGGGCGCTGCCTTGTGACGTAATGCGCAAATTGCGGGCGTGTGCCTATAATGCGTGTGCGACGGTTTGGTGGCTCGGAAACGAAACTATTTTGTCACTCTTTGATGAGGGGACTATATGTGCCTTTGAGTTTGATGCTTCAATAGGTGGAGGATTAGAAGAGTATCGTATCTAATTTGAGAGATGTTTTTGTGCAAAGGGCATACGTTATGGATGTGCTAAACTGGTTCCCAATGTAAACTATGTATGTTCAACAAAGATGACCTTATTATAATCACAAACTAGGTTGTCAAAATTCAAAGCGCGAGCAATGAGTACATAAATCTAAATCATTAGTATTTTACCAAAACTACACAGGTTATGAACTAAAATTGTTTTCCTACATTTGTAACATTTTATTTACCTTTAAAAGCAGACAAATCCGAGTTCTTAAAACAAACAATCTTGTTATATTTTTTCAGTTTTAAAACCTTTACCTTTTGGAGAAAACTATCAAAACTAGCAAACAAAGTGATTGATAGAACTCCCAGGAGGAGCAGTCGGCAGTCCTGTGGGATATCACATTAGAAACAATAACACGGCGATTGTCGCAAACTGTTGTAACACACTAACAAGTCCTGCGGGACTATCACATTCACACCCCAGGCTCAGGGGTGACAAGCGAAAACAGACCCTATTGTTGATATGATAAAAAATACAGCTTTCATTTTAAGGACAATTAAAAGTTGGCGGCTGGGCGCTAAAATGCCGCAATTTTTTGCTAAGGTTACTATTTTTTTAAATGTTTGATAGTCGGTTACCAATTAATTTTTCAAGTCATTTTACAGGGTTACTGGTAAATGAGGGTGAAAAATATTTTCCAAAATTAACAGGTTTTGATCGTGAAGCAGAAAAAGCTTCTGTAACTCTTCTGTAAAGAGTCAAAATCTTTTAAAATAAACTCCAGGAGAACCCATTTCAAGGAATGCACTCAATTACCAGTCGCCCTGTATACCTACCATAGAGTTTAGTTTTCAATATCGTAGAACAGATCCAAACACCAGTGAAAAAATTACCGAGGGGTAAGCGAACACACATTTTAGCGCTCCTCAAACATTCTGCGAACGAAATCCAGTTACAAATCAAAAAAATAGGGGTTGTTGTGTCCGGGCGACGGCGGGGGTCGTGTCGCGGGGCGGGAGGGGTGTCGGTGTAATCGCATTGCTCCGGTCGGCTGCGCGCGCGCCTCCCGTGTAATCTCGTTGTCCTAATAGTCTTAAGGCGCACAAAGGGCTGATCAAACGGTGCAATTTGATGCGCCAAATGTCGCCGGAAAAAAGAAATCCGATGCAGAACTCAGACCGGCCTTGCTTTTGCGTTTTAGATGGTGAAAATACAAGTCCACAGATTTAGTAGTAGAAAATACCTATGGGCGATGGCAAGTCCACGCGTTTACTTTGCTTTTCAGTCTCTTCCTTTTTAATTCACATTTATACATTTCTCATAGATAGTGTTTGCTAATTAGGTACAGTCGAGCCACATACCTGCGATTGACTGTACAATTTTTTGTATAGAATCATATCGCAAAAAATTGTTTCATATACTTACTAAAATTATAAATATGACAGTTTATTAGGCTGGATGAATGAATGTTTGTTATTTACTCTTTCACGTAAAAAACACTATACTAAAAAACTAGAAATTGCAAACTGGTTCAAATTTGGCATATCTAGTTTTAATCCCGGGAGTACATTTCCTTGGTTAATTTTCGACTTTCGGCAGTCGAAGCCGCTGACTAGTTTATAAATAGGTTACATAAGACTTAGCACTCATCAGTTTTGTCAAACAAATTCACATACCTATCATCTCTATTTCAGAAACGTCAGCAAGAAAAAGACGGTATTCAAAAGTGTAATAAAATAAAATGGGGCTGGGGCGATGTGCAGCTGACTGCTGACCCCCGCTGCGCCGCTAAACGTCGTTAATGTTGGGCTCGGAACACCGGCCACGCGGAGGCCCCGCTTCAAGTGAGCAAGCTCGGCTTTGTCTACCAAGTGCAGTTTTAAGTGGCAATCTATTCTACCAGTCTTTCTGACCTTGAAATTTTGTCTGCCACTTGGTTTGCTGGACCTTATCAGTTTGGTTACTCTATTGAGTACTTTGAAATTGAGCGCATGAGATCCTAGACAAGTGACCATCGCGATTACAGCGTTTCATAGATCAAAAGATCAATTCTCGTACTCGAGACTCTCGTTCTTCAGCGTTCAAATCCAAAAGTAGGAATATTATCTCGACAGTCAATATAATTATATAAAACTCTACCGTTACCGGTGACTGACTGAGTGATAGAGTGACTGTGTGATTGACAGACAACGTCCAGCCGAAACGACGAAAAACCACCAACCATTCCTTGGGGAGTATAGGGGAGCACTAATAGAGAATTCCCCGGAATTTCGACGGGAATAAATTAAATCATTCAAATTGATAGAAATTCATAAAAACGTTGGGAAATTAGAGTTGTTTTTACAGTCTAATCAGTCTTGCAGAATTTCATTGTAGACGAAAGAAAGTGGAAAGTCACGCCGATAGAAGGTCAACTTGTCTAGTTTAAAATCATACTCTAGGGAATTAATACTAATGTTTTTAATTGGCACAATTTGAGCACTGAAATCTTCTTAGCCTATTCCCAAATATGTTTGGGTTACCAACCAGTATAACCGCATGCGGTGGAGAAAAAATGAAGACAAAAAAACCGGCCAAGTGTGAGTCGGACTCGCCCACCGAGGGTTCCGTACAAATATACTATAAATAAAGTTTTTTTTTTTTTAATAATTTAATTACAAATTTAGAGTTTTCAGACTTTTCTCTAAACAAGTAGTATAAGATGGCATTATTTGCCTTTCATAGTTTTACGTCAACGGGAAATACCCTATATATTTTGATTCCCTTGAGAGTGTCGAAATATATGTTTTTTGCGGCATAAACGACCGTATCTTTTTGTACGTTAACTTAGAAGTCTGATGTTTTCACAGCTTCAAGGGGCTGTAGACTTGAGTATATGGTTTTAATTTCATAAAGGGTTTTGAAAGACAGACGGACGGATAACAAAGTGATCCTATAAGGGATCGGCTTTTACCTTTTGAAGTACGGAATCCTATAAATGAAAAATGTTTATTTGTCCCAAAAGACAAACATGGATTATAAATCGGACATCCCCAGTAAGTTATTGATAATACTTGTGTTGTATCTCGCTCTTTCCCTTAATTATTAACAATATTGAGACTATGTGACTAAAAATAGATTAATTTAGGTGTAGTGGAGTACCAGTATTTTACAAGAAGCGACTGTTTATAACACCTCTACAAACCACACGTTAACGGAGGAATCTCGGGAAGGTATGTTAAGATCACCCATCCACGGTCTGACCTCGGCAAGCATTGAAGAACGACCCGTTTTTTTATGGGGAATCTTCAAGTGACTCCTTCCACTCTGAGCGGTGCGGAAGGGAGTGTCGGAATTTTACTGACTAAAACCCGTCCGTGTTCTACCTAATGTCCTTTGCGTTCCAGGACGCCGTGACTCTGAACAAAGTCTGCAATCCTGGCAGGATTCCGCAACGCTGGTAGAAAAACACTTGTTTTTATTTAGCCAATAGCAGGAAAGGGCAGTAGCTATTCTGATTGCCACATCTCTCCCCGGGGAGAGTACTTACAGCCCGGCTCCGAAACATTTATCTAAAGAGCAAATATTGTCGCTCCATTATAATTGAATTCATCTTTGTTTTGGCGTACACGTCACTCCTCGACCGGGAGTAATCTCCGTTGCAAACTATTGTGTGTTTGCATGTAGCACTTGTTCGCAAACATGGCAACCGACCCTTTTGAATTTAACAACGAATTAAAAAGCAAAGGATTTGTTTGTTTGCACTGTGACGAATGAAAGTGTATATTCCCGGTGTATCGTGGGGAGTCGAACTGAGATCGTGAAACCTAATCTTCCATTATTTTAACTGTCATTTTTAGAGAAAATTTATCTGCTAAGCTTTCTAAATGTCAAGGATTACTTTAGAGCGAGCTTTTTGACCCGTACATGTTTGGTGGTTAAAGTGCATTTTACGATTAATAGATATTTAGCTCGACCTATATTCAAATAAATAACTATATTAGTTAAAAACCGGCCAAGTGCGTGTCCGGCTCGCCCACCAAGGTACAAATGACTTTAAAAAAAAGGCTGCACTGAGATGCCTGATAAATAATAGTTGCTGTGGAATTAGCTTGCAGACTAAAATGGCGATGGGCAGGACACGTAGCCAGAGCCACAGATGGACGATGGAGCGAGAGGGTCCTCCATTGGTACCCTCGCGATGCACCACGCACCCGTGGCAGACCCAGGCGCTGGTGGTGCGATGATGTTATGGACGTGGCCGGCACCACCTGGACTAGAATAGCCCTAGACAGAGAGGAATGGAGAAAGATGGAGGAGGCCTTCGCCCTTAAATGGGCACCCAAATTATAGTATTTATTGAACAATGCATTATTCTATTTAATTTATTCAATCTATATAATCAATTTATTCATTTAAAATTCTTTCGTTTATGTTTATCTTGAGTCAATTGAGAAACGAGCCAAGAGGATCATCGGCAATGATAGGCTCGTCGCGACAAAGCTCCAAAGTCTTGAGCATCGACGACGAGTCGCTAGCCTGTCGGTTTTCTATCGGTTGCATTTTGGGGAATGTGCGACGGAATTGCATAATTTAATTCCGCCAAGCCCGTTCCATCATCGGACCACAAGACGAACGGCGATGCGCCACCGGTACATGGTGGACATCCCACCCACACGCACTAAACGTTTTGGGAACACATTTATAGTGCGTACAGCTAAGGAGTGGAATTCCCTGCCGGAGTCTGTGTTTCCTGATAGCTACAACCTGGGAGTCTTTAAGTCAAGAGTGAATAGGTTACTTCAAGGCAAGCGTGCTCCATCTTCGACCACATCATCGCTTACCAACAGGTGAAATAGTGGTCAAACGCATGCCTACAAATAGTAAAAAAAAAATGTAAAAATTATTAAAATGCATGATTGTTATGAATTTATTCAAATTATGATTTATGATAATATTGTAATTAATTTTAATGTATTTTTGGGATATAAAAGGCTTAAATAATATAATAATAATAGTTTTCAGACTTTTCCCTATACTTGTAGCATAAGAAGATATTACTTGCCAAATTTCATAGTTCTAGGTCAACGGGAAATACCCTATAGATTTTGATTCCCTTGAGAGTGTCAAAATTTACGTTTATTGCGGCATAAACGACCGTTTCTTTTTTTACGACGTTAACTTAGAAGTTTGTTTTTTTCACAGAGCCGTGGATCTGAGTACATGGTTTTAATTTCAACTCGATACCTCCACGCGTTCCTGAGATAAACGGTCTTAACAGACAGACGGACGGACAACAAAGTGATCCTATAAGGCTTCCGGTTTTTTCCTTTTGAGGTACGGAACCCTAAACACACGTTTCTTTTATGGGAGCCTTCTTAATTTTTTAACTAGCCTATGTCCTTTCTCAGGCTCTAGTCTATCTCTGTACCAAATTTTATTTAAATCGGTTCAGTAGTTTTGGCGTGCAAGCGAGACAGACAGACAGAGTTACTTTCGCATTTATAGTATTATATTAGTAAGGATAAGGAAATATTTATTTTTTTATTATTTGTTGTTATAGCGGCTATAGAAATACTTAATCTGTGAAAATTTCAACTGTCTACGCTTATTGAGATATCGACAGATAGACGGACGGACAGTGGAGGCTTAGTGCTAATAATAATAACATACAATTGATCGAAACACAGTATTTTGACGAATTTTACCAACAATATTCTACCAATGGTTGAGTTACCTAACTGCAGATCAAAAACACACCCTTGGTTGCCTAAGTTAGGACAATTTGGCTCGTTAACTTAATTCAATTATAACAATTCTTACTCAACCATAAGAACAATATGCAGATACCTATCAAAACATATTATTTGCATCCACCTGCATAGTTCAGGTTCATGGACAACATTTAAAGTAATTGTCGTGACTATGATTGTGTTCGTCATGGTCTCGCAGAGGGTAGGAGGTAGATAACGATCTCGTACAATCAACCCCACGTATACCCGTCCTTTTCACATTGTTAGAGCTCTCTTTTTAATATCATTACGAGCGATTTTCGTACATCAAGTTTTACTGTTGGTGTTGCTTGACTGTACTAAACGCTCAAGTGCAGGTGGCACCGATGTATCGGATATCATGTCTTCTGACGTCATAACAATAGTAGTTAGTTTTATAATGGAAACTGATTAGATTGATACCGTGGTTTTGGTTGTGGCTTTACGCTACTGAATTTATTTGTGTTATTCTAACTAGAAAGCATGAATTAATTTAGTATTGGAGGGTGTCTTGTTAGAGTTAGGGCTTGTTTTACGATGTCTAAATAAGAACTACTCACTGAATAAATTAAAAATCTTTTTAGGGTTCCGTACCCAAAGGGAACCCTAATACTAAGTCTCCGCTGTCCGTCCGTCCGTCTGTCTGTCAGCGGGCTGTATCTTAAGAACCGAGATAAAAAGTTTAAATTTTCACAGTTTGTATATTTCTGCCGCTATAACAACAAATAATAAAAATTAAGGTTTATGGTACGGAACCCTTCGTGTGCGAGTCTGACTAGCACTAGGCCCGTGTTTTTACAAAAAATACCATTGACTTAATACAATAAAAACCGATGTTTTTGAATTGAGAACCTCCTCCTTTTTTGAGGTCGTTTATAAAGACTTAGGTGAAACAGGCCGTTCATGAGTTCATGATTAAATTATTTCAATGAGGGTTTTCTGAAATGCCGTACAACTGGCAGCACTGAGGCGTGAGGTCCAGGTACCTGTCAACGCTCTTATATATTTTGCGGCTAAGTTGAGTTGACGTCAACATCATGTTGACGTCGTAAGGCATGTATTTAATGCATTGATACATAAAAAACCCAAGATACATACTCGGCATCTCAAAAACGTCCGCTAAAAACAAGCGCACAATGTATAATTGTGCGCTAGTTTCAAACAGCCTCGCATCGCTCGCCATACTGCACTGCTTTGTAAAAAGAACTTTAAGCGATCCGTGTAAGGTTGGATCTTCTAGTATTTTAATTCCACAAAAGAGTCGAGGAAACACACAATTTCAACGTCAATCAAACCTGCACAGTGAAATTGTCTCGTTAGATAAAAAAAACCGGCCAAGTGTGAGTCGGACTCGCCCACAGAGGGTTCCGTACAAATTTGTAGGTACATATTACTTTAAATAAAAACTATATTGTTTTTTATTTAATTACATAATTATAGTTTTCCGACTTTTCCCTATACTTGTAGTATAAGACGGTATTACTTGCCAAATTTCATAGTTCTACGTCAACGGAAAATACCCTATACATTTTGATTCCCTTGACAGTGTCGAAATATATGTTTTTGCGGCACAACCGACCGTATCTTTTTTTGAGTTAACTTAGAAGTTTGATTTTTTCACAGCTGCAAGGGGCCGTAGATTTCAGTATATGGTTTGAATATCAACTCGATACCGCCACGCGTTCCCGAATTAAAGGGTCTTGGCAGACAGACAGACGGACAACAAAGTTTTCCTAAAAGGGTTCCGTTTTTTCCTTTTGGGTTACGGAACCCTAAAAACACTGAAAATAAGAATCCATATTTTCTTAAAATTAGAAAGTTGTCCCTTCCATAAAAAGACGTCGAGTTCATTTATAATAGCTCCAATCATATTGATATTCAGCGATGCCACCCGCGCTACATCGGAACGGATCCTTCCGTTGACGCGAGAAAAAAAAACGCAAGTGTCAAATTAAAAGTACGCCGGTCGCCGGAAGCGGCCCCCGGATATCGCGCTGAAAGCCGGATAATTGCCGGTCCGGCCCCGGGCGGAATACGGAATTGTAACAAGTTCACAGAATATTTTACGGAGATAATTTCTGCTTAGTATTCAGTACGCTTCTCGGCGTTTCTGTCCAGTGCGCAGGGTCTGGTAAATAATGAAGATAGCACTATGGCTAGTTTACCTAAGTACGCGCGATCATTTAAAAAAAAATCCATAACTTGTGATTAAAATAAAAATCAAACTAAATTATGCTTAAGAAGTATTCAAGAAGAAACAAAGAAAGAAAAATAATTTATTTGGCAAACGGATTCACACAATGTATGAATAATAATAAATAATATGGTAAAAGGAAAGGAAACTTAATTTATAAAAATTATCGGTGGTGACACACGGACAGACAGACGGACAAGAGAGTGATCTTATAAGGGTTCCTTTTACTACCTTTTGAGGTACGGAACCCTAATAATTGGGAATTAAAAAGGGATTTTAACAAAACGATTTTTTCCTCAGAAATACAAATATTGGCAATGGTTATATCATGATTATCAATGGTTCAATATTCCCCTCTGAGTATCCACTTATTAGATTCATGCTTATCAGTAGGTGTTCCCAGTTAATCAATCTCCCTATTCTTTTGCCAACTATGTTGACACCGGTAGCCAGTGTTACCAGTTCTAGATGAGTACCAGTATTTTACATGAAGCAACTGCCTGTACGACCTTCACCACCCACTTTCTGGGTAAAACAGTACGCCTTGGCGACACTGTTAGTAGATTTTATGGCTTCTGACTATTAATACTGTAACGACATTTAATGATCTGCAAAAGACAGCCAGGATCAAAGGCTTAACGTGCTTTCCAAGAGCCGGTGGTGTTTCCCGCTGTATGATGACAATAACGTGTAAGCACTTCACTACAGTACAACTAAGATTAGACCATAGAAGGTGGTTGTTGGGTAATCGGTACATAGGTCGTTTACAATTCTGCATATCTTTTTTTTTGCTTTATGGTTCTCGTTTTCGTACTTGTACGGGAATTAATGAGTTGCTGGAAAATATTTATTAATGCGATTTATGACGAAATGCTCTGTTTTCGTCATACAAAACCCCCGATGCCCGAACCCCCATTTTCATGTCTCCAAATAATCAGAATTCTATAAATACTAGCATTGTTTTTTTTTAAAGATATGGTTTAAAAAGTATTATTATTTACATCATGCTACTGCTGGAAAAAGATATGAGTCCTTTGTTCGTCATATATTTTATTTATTTATCTTACCTTAACTAAAATTAGACTCAAGTATTTCCTTTCAACTTAATAATGGAGTACGATTATTTCTAATACTCCAATTAGAGACTAGGAATAGATTTTCAGAAACAAATCCCGAATAAGATTCTCTGTTTATAAGTTTACAAGCACTTACAATAGTGCGTCGTTTGCGAGCGAAACATGGAGAGTTCGATTAAGTAATTTTCGCATTAAATCAGTCGCAGGGAGACATGGCTCGCATCCGGGGGACACTCACCATTCGTCACTCGACACACTCGTCACCAACTCGATAATCGTTTAATGACGGACTCAGGGCGATACGCGGGCACACGATGCTAAGGAGCCAGGGAAATGCAGAAGGTGTAGGCGTATGTGCCATGGCTTTTCTTCTCCCCTGCCTCCCTGGAAATAAGATTCATAATTCCACTGCCTACTTGAAGTTCCTGAGGTCAAGTTGTTATTAAACAATCAAGATGAAGTGTACTAAATCACCTCACCAGGAAGGACAATGCAAGTATGGGGCCTATAAAACTTTTTTTCATTGATAAAAATATGATTGCCTTCCCTTTTTTTTCTTTAAATCATCATTGACTCCTGCCACTCTGGGCGGAGCCGAAGGGAGTGTCACACTCTTACTGACAAAACATATCCGTGTTTCTCCTAATGTCCGTTGCATTCCAGGGCCGCGGTGACTCTTTCGAAAAAATCCGCAACATGATTGCCTCCCCTGGAAGTTCTTTTACATCTGCGAACAAAACTAGTGAATTAATATTTCTTAAATAACAACCCCACGACAGTAAAATCTTTGTATGAAGAATATTGACCAGCAATGTGATGTTTCAGATTTGCAGCCACTTCCATCCTGCTCCAACGAGTCTCTCTCTGGAGATCGTCCCTTCAATTAGGCGGAGGATGGCGCAGTCGAAAGGAAGATACTATACACCACTCCTCACTGCTGCCTATCATTATAATGGCAAGTTTTTAAAAAATAATATACGTTAAGTTTGTAATAGATATTTTGTGTACAAGCTCTTTCCTATGTGTATATTTTACACGGAAACCTGTCGTGTCCTTATAATGGCACAGAAAAGCTTACGTACGAGCTTTTCCGTGTGTTTTGCACTGGTCCTTCTGCGTATTCAGGGGAGGATCGCTGTCCCCGGGTGGCACAAGAGCGCTGATTGCGCCGCGACTGCGCGACAAGCACTAATCCCACACATTATCTACTTAGCGCACTCGATGGGACGCCAAGGGCGATGACTGTTCAACTCTAAGAATTTAGAGCAATCATTATGTTTCATCATTATCTCAGCTTTTATCAAGAATGTCGAAGTTCTCTAGTTGGTATTCATTTTTTGAGGGTTCCGTGCCTCAAAAGGATAATTCTTAATCCTTTTAGGATCACTTCTTGTCCGTCTGTCGGTCTGTCACGACCATTTATCTCAGGAATGCGTATCATGTTGAAATTTAATTTCGCAGCAATTATAACAAATACGCAGGTTAAATGGTCCTCAGAGCTACGAAACAATCAAGCTTGACTTACAAACTTGATTTTATTAACGTGAACGCAATAAAAATATATGCATAATTTTTCGACATATTTTGGTAAACTTAAGTAAATTAAAACCGTAATAATACTTAGAATCATCAAGTTCTTACTGCACAAGTAAGAAATTGTAAGTAAGAATTGGCATAAAGTCTGAACTTGTAAATTTGTAGTTTTTATCATAAAAATAAACTTTTTGCGATTCCAAACTTATATTTGCAGTTCAAGAAATGACCTTGACGTACTACATCTGTATGTATGGTATAATTTTTTTCAACTAAAAAGTTAAGTTTGTCTTTCAATCCTACCTACTTATCTTTTTGTCAGAGTAATGAGCCTGGCGGAACCTGGGGGTAAGTCAGTCCGTGTTCATGATGGAAATATAGGCTACAGTAAACAATTTCACACTTTAGCTGTACGCACAATTTTCCAAAAATGTTTTGTGTGTATGGGTGGGTTAAATTATATGCAGTTGTCTGATATAGCATAAGCGATGATGTGGTCGAAGATGGAGCACGCTTGCCTAGAAGTAATCTATTCACTCTTGACTTAAAGATTCTCAGGTTTTAGCTGTCAAGAAACACAGACTCCGGGCAGGGAATTCCACTCCTTAGTTTGCATCATAAAAAATTGCATTAATTTGCTTGATACATAATTTTCTAATTACTCAAATTGGGTTGGATTTTAATTGATTTGAATTTTAATAAGAGGCGTTAATTTGATCTGAGTTAATTGAAGGTAGAAAAATCGAAATAGATCTAGATAGCTTTGGTCTGATTTCTATATCAAATGACATTGAGGGTGACTCAATGTAATCGATAAGATACTGATATATAGCGATTATGTCATCGATTTGTATCTGCCAAGGCTTTAAGTGATGTTGACATGAATATAATTGTTAATCAAGATAATGTATTCATGGAATGGATATAAGTTAATGGAAACTTATGATACTTAGGTTAGTATGTATATTCGAGGTTTGACGCTTGAAGTTTTTTATTTAATAATATTCGATAGTAAATCTCTACACCGGTGTTGTTAGTATTAAAAGCGTCTGGACATCGGGACACTTTTCCGGGTGCCTGGAACTGTAATTCAATGGTTGAGTTTTGATAAAAATTATTGTATCCTTTATTGTGTTTCTTGTTGTTGTTTGTTATGGGTGTTATTGTAGAATTATGCAATGAAAATGTAATACTATCGAAAACAACAAATTAACACTTAAGTTACAAATGAAAAGTAGCTCTGTCTGTCTGTAGGTATTTTTGATTGTAACATCTTGACGTCATAACGGCTGCATGAATTCGGATGTACTTGGCAAACAGTAGATCATGTCCTGGAAGACGGCACATTTAAGTAGCGGGTCTATGTTTCTTTTGAGTCAATTTTTAGAGTTCTGAACATCCGAAAGAAACGGAACTCTTATAGGATCACTCGGGTGTCTGTCTGTCTGTCCGTCTGTCACAGCTAGTTTTCTCCGGATCTACTGGACCGATTCTGCTGAAATTTGGTACACATATGGGTTTCTGTGACCCAAACACGGACGCGTTACGTAAATAAATAAATATTGAATTTGGTGGATTTTAAGCTGTATCGTGTAACATATCAAATAAAAGGATTTCTTGTGAGGGTTTTAATTATACTTTTTTCATAATTTTAAAATAAGCAGTTATAAATTATTCAAGAAATTAGACCAAAAATGACCTTCCTTATCTCCGAAACTACTGAGCCGAATTTTTGAAAAAAATCCAGATTCTTAACCTAAAGATTACAGGAAAATCTATAAGAAGTCTCTAGTGTTAAAATAACATGTTACAAAAATGAAAATAGTGCGGAACCCTTTGCACGCGAGTCCGCCTCGCACTTGGCCAATTTTTAAAAGCTAGCTACGAGTATGTACCAATTTTATTTCAGCAGATTTTTACCAAAGCAATAATATTTAATACATTTACGCCTACAACACAATCGTTGTCAAAAACATGTCTCTTAGTATACCTGCAACTACTGACACGCAAGGGCTACACAAGGGGGGAAGGGGGCCTGGTGCAGCCCTTGCGTGTCAGTAGTTGCGTGCTCTACTTTGAACCGGGGCATAAACTCAAGAGCTTTCGACAGTTAAAGCGTCAATCAGGGGCAACTCATGTTGGAACATTGTATCGTTCAACTTGAAGTTTCAAGAGCCCAAATGTGTCCCTATTAATAAAATGCGAAGGAGGCTTTTGGATATTTGTAACGATTTGACGCCTAAATCGCAGCACCGATTTTGATGAATTTTGGTGCAGAGATAGAGACCCTGCATGGGGACTAATTACACAATAATTATAAGTTTAGTATAGTTATTGTTTATTATACTGGTGGATGCCAAGCTACACAGCTTGGCTCATCGCTCATCGCTAGGTTGCCTGCTTGACGGACTTCTACAGATTGTACTTCGATGAGTGTGCCCAAAAAGTCCACGACCGACACGAGTCTACCATCAGACATCCAGACGCACTGCAACTTACCATCCCTACCTTGTTGCTATTTCACCAATTCGCACTAAGCTTTTCCAAATGTTTTTTATCGCTCAGCAAAGGAGTGGAACTCTCTGCCTGCGTCTGTTTCTGAACGCTTACAACCCTCATCTCTTCAAAGTTAGAGTGAACAGGCTCCTTCTGGGTAAGCTCGCTCCATCGTCGACTTTGTCTGTCATCTCTGACCTAGACTAGAGACAAGAGCAAACCAAAAAAATAAATAGAAGCTAGTAAAGAATACCTAATTATAAGTTTGGTATGGGTATATACCAATACTTTTTGTTTGTTCTTATTTAAAATTGAAACAAGAACAAACAAAAAGTATTGGGTATCTCTTCTTTTCTGGCTTTTAAAGATCTGCTGTTACACTCATCATCAGATAGAATTAAAAACCGACCGAAAGTTCGGTTCCGCTTTTGGTTTTGGCCAGTTTCGGCCCAAAAATCTAGTTTCGGCCACAGTTTCGGTTCCGCCATTGTTTTCAACACGTTGATTCGAATATTCATGTAATAACACAAATAGATCATAATTTTAGTTAACAACTTTATTTGTTTTTAATTTTATTCAAGAAAAGTTAGATGTGATTATATGCAGGTATAAAAAATAATCATCTGCCTTAAAATTTATAGCATGTATTCCATATTTCATAGGAGAATCCATAAGGGCTGATTTTTCAACAGTCAAATATCTAATATCAGAAGAAAAATATTAACTGTTACCAGAGGATTTGACAGTTTTTTTTTATAGAAATTGTGTCGAACCTCCAAATCTAAAAAGATTTACTCTTTCTCTAAGGCAATGAAGCTACTGAATCAACAGTATTGCTGAAATTAAGTAAAACTAGGTTCATAAAGTATTCTGTGCGATATTTTTTTGTTAAAACATGTGGTTAAAATAAAGTCTCATCTTTATTTAGTTGACGGGAAAATTACACACTACAAGGGGTGGGCTATGCGTTGATGCGTTATTTACTGAATAACTTATCTTATGATCCCAATATACTCTAAAACTAAGATCCTTTTTTTGGAAAAACCCCCGGAAAACATTCCCATACACAACCAGTGCGACTCCTGAAAGCCAGAATCAATAGTAGCGACCACCAGATAAACGCCGAGCCAATGACGCTCGACGAGTTCCGGAGACATGATTCAACTGTCTTCGGACGGTAGGAGTAGGTATTTGCTTTTATTAGCACCATTCCGAAGGCAAATCAAACTGATGGAGAGCATTTTCCACTCAAGTGATTTCGAACCCTCACAAATATTTGATGGAGCTACTTTTATTATTCCTGAATGTATCCAAATATTATCCGTTCAGTTTTGATTGACTGGTTTAGACATTCTTACAATAAAATATAAATCATGTATAATTTACAATTTCCTCGATAGGCAAACGGTTCTTTGTTGTAGCCGCCGTAACGTGCCATAAACGTTAACTACGTGGTCTCCGCCTGCCGGGCTCACACGTGCGGCGCCGCAGGATCTCACCTATGTGTATCAGCGATTAAGTTCAATTTGCAACATTCCCTGTATTTATTAAATTCACTTAAAAAGTAATAAAAAGTCGGAAATATTGATGGCCATAGTTTTCAATCAGGAACTCGTAATTGAAATCCGATACGTCACGCAGAGAGCCGGTTCGCGATATTTTACTGAGCGTATGCGTACCTACCATTAATTCTGTGGGGAGCATTTTTTCACAGAGAACCATCGAACACCTTTACATAGTACGGTGCTGGGGGAGCTGGTGGAGGTGTGGCGTGCTGGGCGTGGGTAGCGTGCGCGCTGGGTGCGGTGAGCCGGCGCGGGCCAATGGGGGGCTTGTGCGCGTTATGCGGACCGCCTGTGCGCGCTGCGCGCCGCGCCCGCCTCCCGCCGGAGCGCCGCACGGCAGTCTCGCTCGGGCCGGGCGCACGCGCACCCGTAGACGCGCGCTGTGCGACATGTGCTGACAGTTGACCGCGGGGGTGCACATGCTGATGTGTTGTTTTGTGAGCTGCAGCAGATAATAGCGATCAAAGTGTTGGCTGTCAAGCTGGAGATGAAGGTGAGTTTCCGTTTTTAACAAATACCTGCAGGTATGTGTCTATATACTCGTATGTATGTCTTGTTAAGTGGATACTACTGGATCCACTTGAATCTCCGCTATTTCCTGTATAAAGGAGTTTTTGCAAGAAAATGGTGATCTCATCTTCTAGATGTACGCATGCAATACCTACCTATACCATATGACCATCTCCTCATTAGTACATAGATAATAAAGATAATAAATAATGGATCAAAATAACTTATCAGTTTATCGTATCACGTAGCGATAATCAAAACACATTTCACGCCTCATATCATCAACAAGATGACAGATACCTGAATATGTTTGTATCAAGTGTGTCCTCTACCTATCACAACACAAGAAAAAATAAATACGCCCACGGAAAGTCATAACAATGAATACTAATGATCCTTTTAGAGAATCGAATTCACAAAAAATATAGCCAATATAGGTAACTTCCTATGAAGACTGGTTCTCATAAAACTGATTCTCACAATCCTGAACGGGACCCATTTTCTTATTAGTTAATTTTGCGCAGAACGGCAGTTTGAAATTTTATTGCAGTAATTTTCGCGAAACACTCTAAAATAGACTCTAAATCTAATCTGATCACTAGATAACTGTACTTACAATAAATATTTAATTAGAAGTATCTAAAAAGTTGCTGTTAATTCGCAATGATAGCTGTTAAGATTGCGCACCGATCCACACCGTAGGCCCAAACTCTAGCAGATCGCCGCAGAACCCGCCGTCGAACGTCGAAGCTACAGTCAATGTCTTAACTACGGAAACACTAATGAAGATAATTACAATTTTTGATTTTTTTGGTATGTTATATTTAGCACCAATTATTAGTTCCAGAGGCACAAGTTTTGTATCGTCTTGTAAAACGCTCAGTAGGAATTCTTTGATCCGTTAAAGGCGCTACATAATTATTCGGGCCTTCTTAAATCGGCACAGACGGGTGACAAAAGCGAATAAATTGTGAATGAATTCGGGAAAAATGCCGTCTGACTTATGTCGGTTTTGGCGAACAATATCAGTTGATTCGAGTTCATGGACTACTCGGTACTAGCCGAATAAAATACAAATATGAAATATATTTTTCGGGTCAGCCTCGTGGTTCAACAAATACTGCCGACGAACTGATTGTGCCGGCTCGCGTATGTATGCATATACGAAGTAATTGAAAAAAATAATAATATGGTGCAAAATTATATCATAGAGGAACGTAGGAAGGAACCCACAAAAAATATTTAAGACAGACATTGAGATATTACTTGTATTCGTGTCACTATCTAATATATAGAGTCAATTGAGAAACGAGCCAAGAGGATCATCGGCAATGATAGGCTCGTCGCGACGAAGCTCCAAAGTCTTGAGCATAGACGACGAGTTTCTAGCCTGTCTGTCGGTTTTCTACCGATTGCATTTTGTGCAATGTGCAATGTGTGACAGAATTGCATAATTTAATTCCGCCAAGTCCGTCCCATCATCGGACCACAAGACGAACGGCGATACGCCACCGGTACATGGTGGACATCCCATCCACACACACAAAACGTTTTGGGAACACATTCGTAGTGCGTATAGCTAAGGAGTGGAATTCCCTGCCGAAGTCTGTGTTTCCTGATAGCTACAAACTGGGAGTCTTTTAAGTCAACAGTGAATAGGTTACTTCTAGGCAAGCGTGCTCCATCTTCGACCACATCATCGCTTACCATCAGGTGAGGTAGTGGTCAAACGCGTGCCTATAAATAGTACCTAAAAACAAAAATTACAAAAAACTCGTGTCACGGTGTTTGTTAAAGAAACTCCTCCGAAACGGCTCGACTGATTTTCATGACATGAAATTTTACGAGTATAGTCGGTAGGTATGAAAATAGGTGGTAGGGTTTTTTTTTTTTGTATGGCAAAACAACGTTTGCCGAGTCAGCTATACGTATTATATTTATATAGTCATAATTTTTCAAATGATGTGCTGCGCCCTTACAGAATCCTAATATTAAGCGTAGGTATATGTGTCTGTAACGGTATGTACGATAAATATGAATAATAATATAAACATTGAAAATATGCTCACGGAAATTCAGCTATAAGATTCTTATTACAATTTAAAGTGGAACTCTATACTGGAGCTGCTAATTAAAACTGACCTAACACCACTCCGGCTTAGCTCGTGTGCGTTCTGTCATAAAAATCTTGTTCCGATTTTTACGAACATAACAAGAATAAATCAGTCTCTTCGGTCGAGCTGGCAATTGAACTTTATTGATAAGGACTACCCTTTGCGAGCCCGAAACCAAAGGTAAGTAAGTGCTACTGGGATAAAAACTATCTTAAATGACCTAACCCAGTTCATAGTCTAGCTTTGTGTGCCAACTTGCCAAGGTTCATTGAATTCCGATCTGCCATTTACAAACAACAATGTAACAAATATTTAAAATATTTTTTCCGTTTTGAAGTCTTAGTGACAGGAATTAAAATTTTTCCATAATATTTGTAGATACTTTACCCTACAATGACCACATCAACATCAACCAACTTTATTATAGTCATTGGCTATAACTAATTGAAAATATTTACAATTTAATTATTTTATTAGTATCGAAGATGAAGCTCGTGGCGGCTTACCTACGGCAGATCATTAGTTTTCCTTCTAATGGCAAATAAATAAATAAATAAAAATAAACGCTTTTACTAATAGTTCGAACTGTAGTCAATAGGTATAATTTTTGCGGTAAAGCAATTAAAATTTTATGACTTCAATTAATGGTTAAATTGGATAGCTTCGATCCTTTATTTTTCTCAGGTACCTTGGTAGTAAGATATAATGAAGTCTGTTTGTTTTTAAATATACCAAGTAACTAAATTTTCAACGTTTCATTTATAAACCGATACAAGGTTCTCAAATCCACGATCAACTACAGTACAAGTAATTGGTTTTCCTTGATTTGAACCGCAAGATTTTGTGTTAAATTGCACTTTTTCAATTTATTTTCAGGTCAAGGGAACTACAACAAAAAAAAATCTATTGCATGTACAAAAATAGAAACAACATAACAGAATAGGTATATTAAAATATAATCTAATAGAGTCCTAACTAATATTTAAAAAATGCGCAAGTAGGTTTGTTACGTTTTCAAACATAAACCGCCAAACCCATTTTGATGACTGGTACAAAGATAGATGAGTCCCAGAAGACGGTTATAGGCTACTTTAACGCGATATAAGCCGCGGGCAGAAGCTAGTTCTTGAAATTTATTGTTTTGATAAATGTCGTTAAGCAAATAAAAAAAAAAGTGTTTTTCAATTTTTAAAGTAGTCTGCTCGCCCGTACAAAAGACATCAACGCGCCACTTTTAATAAACTGCACATCTGCTTGGTGCACCTCTAATTACACCTCGTAAATAACCTCGTAGAGTTGTCCTGTGTTAGTTTACTGCCTGCCTGGATTCTACATCATAACCCCACATTATCATAACGCGCTAAAACGAACAAATTTTTAATAAATTAGCGCAATAATTTCATTTGCATACATTATAACATGAAAGAACATGTTCCTCAAGTCTTTTTATGAGCGCTCTATTTGTAAAAAATATTTTTCTACAACGTTGATAATAATTTTACATGGTGAATCAGTCCATGCTGTTTTCGTTTATAAAGCATTGTATTTTTTGTTTTTAATTTCGCATACAAATTGGTCCCTTCCCACATTTTGTAAGTACTAGGCTGATCAAAAAGTAACGATAATCGGTTATTTTTCTTTTTGCTTGGCTTATGGATCCTAGCGTGATGTTAAATAGCCTTTCCCTAGAATTGGGTTATCAAATTCAAAAATATTTTTTCAAATCCGACTGGTAGTTCCATATAAACACGTTCAAACATACAAAAAAAAAAACTGATCAGCTTTATTGTTAGTATAGAAAATATTTACCGATTATGATCATTACTTTTGGATTACCCTGATAGATGTAGCAAACATACGTCTTTTCTTAGTTTAATAGGTTTATTGCTCATTGTTACTTTTAACAACATGTATGTGTATGTACCTTTCTATACACAGATTAACTTAGACTTATTCTAAGTAAACGATTCTGCCAGTGTCACAAATATGTAGAATGGACTCATATCATTGAATGCATGATCAATGTCGTAAAAATAACTATGGAGATTTTTGGTTACAAAAGAGTAGGTATAGAAAAACATTATGTTTTTAACCGACTTCAAAAAGGAGGAGATTTTATATTTTGATGTTTATAAATATATTGATTAAGTATATATAATATAACTCCGTCATATACATGTAGACATTTTAGCAAAATTGTTTGCTTATTCAAAGGAGATTTTTTAATACAGATGTTGTTCTTACTCTTTTAAAGTGTGTTGGTAAAATAACGCCTTCTTTCGTCCTTACATCTAACCGTATATTTTGATGAAGCGAGACAGCTACATACTTGTTTGACGTTTCTTTTGTTTCCGATGTATTAAGTTACTGTTTAATTTTTGTAGTCCTAAATTTTTTTGTCAACTGAAAAAATTATTGCTGTACTTATATTTTATCATATTCAATAGTTGAATACTTGTGCCTGAACATGCCTGTTTATGTAAATATATTTTACATATCGGTTTGCTTCAAATATCTACCTATTAACTCTATCAATTGTTCCAAAACTGTCATTTTTACCTGTAGGATTTTATATTTTACAAAAACATTAAAAAAGCTAATAAAACATGTTACAGATTAGTCGACATTCAAATTTCAGTTATTCTGAAGAACAAGATTCCACACCATCAATCAATAAAGCCAATGAAGACTCTTTCATCTATCTATTATATCTATCTATCTATTCATAGTATCGGTTTTCATCTTGCATGCAGTTTAAATCTCAATCTTACTGTTTAACACAACGTGCTCCGTAATTCCGGAGCTCTTCTATCTGTGGATTCTAGTATTGATTGATATCGTACAAATGTTGATCTCATAAGTATCGGACTTACCGTGTAAACGAGCGCCAACAAAAGGTTAAAAGCTATAGAAAATAAATGTAACTGGTTATTATACGAGATTCGTGTTGTGCAGTTGGCTGGTGGACGCTGGGACGCTGGGTGCCGGCCCGGGAGCCATGCATCACGCAGAGACAAGAGCCGGTAATCCCGCCGCGACCATCAAATCCGATTACTGTAGAATCGGGTGCACGCGATAAATCGTGCGGCCTCCACTGTCGTCGGCGATTCGTTACGATCCGATTTACCGAAAAACTTATACGTTGTATAGAGAAATATGGCGGCGGCCGCTTTGGAGACTAATATGTTATTTAAGGCGGGCGCGGAGCCCCGCGGCGCTGCCACTGGCTCAATGCGGATATTAATGATCCGAATGTATCAGCGCTCAACACAACCGCACATGTCTTGTTCGCGACCCGCTCCGCTCACGCGCTCGCCCTCTCCCGGCACCATCATCATCAGCTATCCTGAGGAATGTGACACGCTAATCATCAACTGACTAAAATTCTAGCGCCATCAACGAACTTGTTTAATTTCAAAAACACATCCAATTAAGTTTTTAGTGAGCCATAAAGACAATCGATCAACGTTTACAAAAAAACCGACACAAACGTGCCGCCGTCATCAGTACAAAAGTGTTGCAAACTAACATTCACACAAATTACTGAAAAAGAAAGTGACATTCAAATTGGTGTAAACAAAAAACGGTTACGGAGATCGTCCGCGATACAGACGATGAACAGAGAGATGGTATCGCGGGATGTGCTACCGTGAGGCGCAGCGTGTGGACACGCTTAACATAAGTGACAGGCGAGGCGAGGCACAGTCGGGCAAGGCGAGGCGAGGCAAGGCGGGCCGAGGCGGGACTGTTTGTTCAACAAACAGTGCGCTGAAGCAAGGGGCCGCCGCTTTGTGTCGCGGCTCGCCATGACGTGAAGGATTCTCGCTCCACTGACACATGGGGTCCGTGGATCTGCTGAGAAACCCCCACTCTGAAACTATTCAAATCCAACGTCATCTTGTTCCTCACATCATACCTACTGGTGTGCTCACAATGAAAAACATGAGAATTTAATCGAAAGAACAAAAATTCTCAATGAAAATAGTTATCCGATGGAGGCAATTATAAGTAACAAAGCCTGTCCACTTCATATAAATATCTCCGTCGTCGTTCTTGACTTGGACAATCGCATAATTCATTGGCAGTGAGAAATACCCGGGCGTTGGGAACGTTACCTCTGTCTAGCGCTGCGCACGCGCAAATAAACGACATATTTTATGCGCGCCGCACTGCCATTAACCAGAAACTGCTTCTATGGTAGAAAGTAGAATTATATAGCTTCTAGAAGTTTCTCTTCTAATATAAATGCAGATTGTGCAGCATCCGGCGACGGACAGCAGCCACTCTGAAGCGCAAAATAAACAACTAAATGAAATATCTAATCTAACTTAGGATTGTTTACGCCTGTAGAAGTGTAGACCAAGAAACCGCGATAATTAGTCCTCTGTCTATCAGAAAATCACAAGACAGAAGATGTGATTTTACAAATACACATAATGCTGCTGCTCATGTAAACACAGTTTATCAGTTTAGTGAAGGAATGATCTGATTCACAATACGGAACCCCGGTAACGGGAGCGCATATCTCAAAGCGCGTATATTTTAATAAGGAGGCTCTCGACACGTTGCGATGCTGCGAGGGGCACGCCAGAGCTCACTAATCAATTGTCCTCTCAGAGGTCACAAACACCTCGCCGTAAAAAATATAACGTCTCGAAAGAAAAGCAAAAACTCCTCGCTAAGAGTGTTTGATTCGTAAAATATTAATATTATTTTTTGTCGTCCATCTTTTATTGGAATACTTTTAAACGTTTTTGTTATTATGATGCGCCGATTGGACGTTGTGGTTTTCAAAATATTGTATTTAGGTCTCTTAAATTGTATAATTTAATAAGGCATGGCTAATATTGTCGCTGGCTGCCACCTGCCGGTTGATCGACATTCGAGTAGTCCGGTCATACTTACGGACATTTTCTAGGAAATCTTCTTCTAAATTATCATCTAAATATTAATTGGGATGTTAATTTTGTTAAAGTGGATAACTTAAGCGCATTTTATTCGGTTTACTCAGGAGTTTAGGGTAAAAAGTTATATTTTACCTAAGATCAAACGGCCCACTTGTATAACCTTAAGGTGAATTGCTCAATGGCATGTATGTACATTGTATAGAGTTCAGAGTGCGCTTTAATAATTAAACTAATTTCGTTATCTAGTGATCTTGCGGTGTGGGTCGCGTCTGCGTCACGCCTGCGCGCATGTCGCACATTACAAAGGCTTTCGTCTATCGAGATGAGTAATCGTTTATCTGCGATAAATTGTGGTTACGTAATTGTTTTCGCGTGAATGATGTTTGCAGATACACAGATAACATTGAACATGACTCCGAGATTCAATGGTTGGTTGGGGGGGAGTTAGAATCGGTGCAAAAAATATTGTTAGTTTTTTTTTGTGCAAGATTGGTCCATTAAATTTTAAACTTGTCAGAAAATAAATAATTTGTAGGATGCCACTATGAGTACCTAGTTAATGTAGATAGTAAACACCGGCCTTATTTAGTTTAAACTGACCAAAAACGTGTTAGTTTTAATCCATTTACAAAATATGTAAATATCATTCATCTTTTCCAATCTATGATACATTCTATTAAAGAAAACACCTTTTGATTCAATCAAGCGAGAAATCGTACCATCAGAAAATAGCTATTCTGATAAATATAAGAATAAAGATTTCATTTGAAAAAAAAAAGAAAATATACCAATGGCAATGATAGCAATGATCGTTCGAATTAATAAAACAGTTAAATCGTTACTAATATCGGTACCTATCCCAGCTGCTCCGTATCATTGGTGTGAGTGTGGAAACGATGACTCGACGCATTTTACTCACTTTGGTTTTTTGTCCGAAGCGAAGTGGATATTTTATTTACTTTAAATCGATCAGGCTCACATTTGAATGACCTTTTTAGTTTGTTCTACCCTAAGCTGGTGCAAAGTAGGACATATAATAATATGTAGGTTTATAAATGCTTGCACTGTCTGGACGAGCCTACTCAAACCTGCGTGGTGCATTCCTCAAAAGGCCACCTCAGACATTAACCTACATGGTTTTCATGTTATTGGAGATTGTATGGACTTCAAAAGAGACTATGACCTCTGAGTTTGTTTCAGTGTTTCTTCTCAGGGTCGTCAGCTAGGAAACATCCGGCCTCATCTAGATTAATATGACAAAAAAAATTGTCTTGTAAAAGAGTTACTTGTAACCTATTTGCAAAATAAATATCATTAAAATTCTACTTTAGCCTGAAAACCTTTGGACATTAAAGTAGTTATTGGCATGTTGTTAGGTAAAGTTTTGGAGCACGATCATTTTGCGTACAGCTAAGGAGTGAAATTCCCTACCAGTGTCTGTTTTTCCTGATAGCTTCAACCTTGGGGTCTTTAAGGCAAGAAGGAATAGGTTACTTCTAGGCAAGCGTGCTACATTTTCGACCGCATCATCGCTTACCATCAGGTGAGATAGTGGTCAAACGCGTGCATATCAATAGTAAAAAAAACTCAAAATATTCAACTCAGAAATCCGCTCTGAGAATATTAAAGTATTGTAACAATTGGAAATATAAACACTACCTTCTTTAAATATAAAGTATGAATAAGTAATAGGTAAGTGAAGCCCTTACCTAGTTCAACCCAACTATCTTGACTAGTAACGTTATTCTAGTAATTTCTTGAGGGTTCTAAATTTTTCTTAGAAAGCTAATTCTATGTGTTTCAACTTTTACCTACTATCCATACAAAATGTTCGTAAGCTCATAAAAGTAAATGCTTATTCCAATCCAATTAAGCCTAAAAAGAGGGACAGCTTCAGAATGAGAGATAATAAACTGTAAACTTGTTATCTTTATTTTGGCATGTTAAGTAACTTTCATGTTCAAATCTAAAAAGGTTCATGCGTATAAAATCATTTGGTACATGTGGAGAATTTATCAAAATTATAAATCATGTTAGTTTGGGAACAGTACTGTTTAACGATTAATCGATCCGTATCTCATAGTCATTCGTTTCCACGATCTAAACAGCCGTTGGGTTAACCCTATTACACGTACTAATCTTCGTCGACAGTTTTATTTTTAAAATTAATTGCACTAATAATAGTCCGAGAAGTGGACAGAGAACAAAGCGATAGTTAGAGCACGCCCACACTCGCCGTCGCCTGCGCTCGCGCAAGGCATTTGTTTTAATTATTTGTCTAAACAAAAACTTAAAGATATATGGATCACGCGGTCTTTGTTTACACCTGGAAGACAGCAGGGCCGCTTCTCGCCTCCACGAGGAGATCACTAACAATCCTCACTCCGGTAGGATTACATCGGCTAATGTATTCATATCGATCTGACAGCCCGAGATTTAAGATAAGTGCACACGGCTAACAGCCTTAGTGCGCATGTGCAGGTTGTAAGAAACCAGAGATATTATAATACTAATATCTTATCATAAGTTAGCAGCCTATCGCCACTTATGCGCGTGAGCCGCTTCTTTAAAGCTAATACGTTATCGCCTTTCTTGGCGATAGTGTCACCGAGCTTCATGTTGACACCGCGATAGCTTTATGTCAATAGCTTCAGTGTCTAATAATGTTCGAATGTATCGGAGGAGGCTGCCCGCGGCCCGGGGCGACGAAGTGCGGGGGCTCAGACAAAAGCACTGCGCGATTGTATTGTTTGAACCGAAGTGGTTTGTTTGGACAGTGACAGATGGCGGCACCTCTCACCTTGTAAACATTTAACACCTCGGTCCGCGGGCGCGGCCGGCGCATTAGTTACTGCCTGCACGTGGCTGATCTATCAATACAACAATATGAGCGTCGATGATTAATATCGACGGCTCGGTGCGGTATGGCGCGGCATGGCGGCCAGGAATTCAACCCTATTAATATTTCATCAAACAGACGCGAGATGATGTCCCTTGTTGTGTTAATAGTTGCTCTCTATTTGGCCCTCGACGCGGCAACGATTCCGATACAAAAAATGTTTTGATGGTCCATTTTATTGAGTGAAAACATTAAATATTTCACCTGCGGGTTCATCACTTTGTTAAGATCAACTGATGGATAGAAGGATCATAAAGTAACTTACATATTTTTTAAATAAAAAAATTGATAGTAAATTCTAATAAAAAAAAAAAACAATAGATTTGTTTTACTGTCCAACACGCCCGTTTACTAAAACTAACAACGGTTTCAACAAAGGTCAGATATTGGAACATCATTGGGTTGAACAATGCCGACGCAAATGTGGCAATAATCGAGTGGTAATCGTTAGTAGTGGCAATAAAGTGCGGGCTGGACCCCAGGGCGAGGGCCGCGGGTCCAAGGTGGCGAGGTGTTCTCGGTATTAAGATAACAATGCCGCACGCTTTTTGTTCGCACGGCACGGTGACCAGCCGCCTGCACACGCGCTGAAACATCGATCGCCATTAGTTCGCTCATTTTTTTCCTTAACACTTGCAATAACTCTTAAGTTACCATTAAGTAGAGAGATGAGTTCCAACAAAGACATGCAGACCAGCCATAACAGTTCGTTTTGGTTCCACTTTTTAACATAGATGATTATATATTAGATGAAACAATTAAAATTAATTCAAATCATACACGTAGCTATTTCTGTAAAACATTCGTACGTTAAACGTGTTGTCTCCTAGTTCTATTAAACAGGGAGATACGTCTTGTACAAGGAATAACTTTCATTTTATTATTTTTGTATAAAAAATGTGTCGTCTGGCAGGAAATCAGAAAATAAAAAATAAGCTTAATAGTGCTAGGGCGCGGTAGTCGCACTCGCAATAACATGTTGATGCCCGACAACACGCGAGGGGCGACGGAGTTTCACGATGAAAACATTACTACGACAATACCCTCAAATGATTACGCTATGCTTATGAAGAAACAAGACTCCACAAGTCCACACGCGATCCAAAGAAAAAGCTTTCAAGTGCGCCAGTGCGCCTATACAAATTGAGATTGCTGTAGGATTAAGAAAACATAGCAAAAAAACGCATGAGAGTTACAAAGAGATATACTAGTACATAATTTATATTTTGGGCTACCTAAGAATAAAATAGTTCGTGAAATCGATAGAAGTATGTTCAGGTATAGAATAGGACCAAAACTAAGTTCCCAATAACCATACATAAAATACCTTCTCTTTATGATTCAGTGAATTATGTTGATAGGTGTACCTGGGAAGTTTATCTGCTCATCATCTACCTAAACTTTTCCCAGATATTTTGGGGTCGGCTTCCAAGCAAACCGGATTCAGTTGAATACCATTGTTTTTCGCGGTGCAGCGGAAGTTTATCTAATGTGGTATAGAAATTGCATTTATTCGCTCTTGATGCATATCATAGGGACAAGTCAGCTAGTCTATTCTGTAAATAACTATTTCGATATCGAGCTTCACCTGAGTGACAAAACTCACAAAGTGAGCTTTATAACACACAACATAAGGGTCGTATGTTTATGCGAATTTGATACTCACCTCGGATTCCGCGCTGTCGAGATATTGTTGCTACAGAATACAGGTCATGATTGATAGGTCGATATGTATACCTACTCACCACGGATATAGAAACCTACTCTCCATGGATATAGATACCTACTCTCCACGGATATAGATACCTACCCTCCATGGATATAGATACCTACTCTCCACGGATATAGATACCTACCCTCCATGGATATAGATACCTACTCTCCATGGATATAGATACCTACTCTCCACAGATATGAAATGACCAATGAATGACCAATGATGATGTGATATTTAGTTGCGATTATGCGAGTATGCGATTTATTAAGTATGCGATTTATTAAGTTCTTTTTATACCTACATAAAAAATCTCATCAAATCCGTTTATTAATTCCTAAGTGCTACACTTATTATAAGTTCCGAATATACTATTATTCGGTAAGCACCTACGAGGCCTCGGCGCGCATCAAAGCTTGAATTATTCCTAACAGAGGTTATATTCATATTTTATTCACTGAAATGAATCTTAAAAAGATTAGTCGTATACGAGAAATGAAAAGGACGCGTTACTTTATCAAGAGCATTACCAATAGAGGAGTTATAACGGCGGCATTAACAGTTACAGAATAACATTTTTCATTATAAACTTATTATGGGAGTTACATAAAGGCGTTGTATATCACTGCGGTGGTTACAAATGCGCTCGGCGCGAGCACAATGCGCGTCATGCATCACGCGAACGCTCCGCTCCGCTCGCCCGCTCCGCTCGCGCCGCTAATGTCATCGCTGGGGTGCTCCGAGGTGTAATCCCGCCGTAAGTGCTCATTTCGTTGGGATTAATATTCAACTTAGTGTAATTTATCAATTTGTGTCTGTCCGAGGCCGGCTCGCACACCTTATATTAACGTCCATATGTATTTATATTGTATCTTATTCTTGTGTTTGCTTTTTAGATATTATCATCACTGAATTATTCTAGAAATTATAAAAAAACTGATTTTCGGGCATGGTCAGTACCGACGGTCACCAATCATTTTGAGTTAATAGATTTCAATATGTGTTGCAACACTTGCAACTGTATCACCAGCCTCAAAAGATTAGATTACACGTATTTTCTTCAAGGAAGGGTATTTTGTTTGATTTTTATTTTATTTAGATAACACATAGGTGACAAATCTTTCGATAGATATGCATATTCTCTGAGACACACTAGTTAAATATCATACTTGCTCTACATCGTAACACTCGTCGCGCTCTTGATGAGTATTAATGCTAACAGCGTAATTTTATGCTTGTTTTGCGAACTAAATGACTGGTAACTATTTATAATTATACAGTTATAACGTATCGGTTTGTCGTAAAATTTGATTTATTAAAATATTCAGCGAACATTTCATAATAAATAAATACAAAATGCTATATTTATTGGCACTGCGCTCAGATTGGTTTTCCAAATGAGCGCGGAGTCGAACGTCTCTATTCCAGTTCCGAGGCATTTTTTCTGTATTATACAAATTGAGGCGATTAACATTAATAGACTCCGATGACATCTCAACACATGATGTGTCACATTTATTTTGTTTTTTATTTTGAAATGTGTAATTCGCCATAATTATTAAGTATAGATCTCTAATGGAATTTCTTGTCCCCTTCTTTGTTGAAATATAGCCTTACATTTTGGCCCATGCTCCTAGGTCTATAATATGTATTTTTTTTTGTCGAAGACTTGTTTGTCATAAGTGTCTGGAACAGCACACCTTGATTGGTCACATTCGCCAGCTTTAAAAGCATTCCAGTCTTCAATCAAGACAGATTCTGTGTTTCCTGATGGCTACTAACTGGGAGTCTTTAAAACAAGAACGATGATATGGTCGAGTAAGGTGCACCTAGTCAACCACATCATAGCTTTCCATCAAGCAGGGTTGTGGTCAAAAGCGTGCCTATCAATAATAGAAAAAAACTGGCCAAGTGCGAGTCGGACTCGCCAACCGAGGGTTCCGTACAAGTTTGTAGGCACATATGACACTTTAAATAAAGACTATATTTGTTTTATGCTTTAATTACAAATGTATAGTTTTCAGACTCTTCCCTATACCTATAGTATAAGACGGTATTACTTGCCAAATTTCATAGTTCTAGGTCAACGGGAAATACCCTATACATTTTGATTCCCTTGAGAGTGTCGAAACATATGTTTTTTGCGGTATGAACAGCCGTATCTTTTTTTTACGTTAACATAGAAGCTTGATTTTTTCACAGCTAAGCAAGGGCAGCAAGGGGCCATAGATTTCAGTATATGGTTTTAATTTCAACTCGATACTTCGACGCGTTCCCGAGATAAGGGGTTTTGACAGACAGACGGACGAACATCAAAGTGATCTTATAAGGGTTCCGTTTTTTCTTTTTAAGGTACAGAACCCTAAAAAGGAAGATAGATATATATATTTTGTCCCGTGAGCTGTGACTTCCAAATAATGTAGATCAGAATGCCATTGTTTCTAAGTTACTTATAAATTAGAAAGAAAGTAAGGTGAAGGAATGTAGGTTATTGTGAGAACACGTGTGAAACGCAAACTAGCGCCTGAACGAGTGAACGTCCCCTGACATCTATATTACGGAGATGTCACGCCGCCGTCAATCAACTAAAGACTCTATGTGCTGGTCATTAAGATTTAGATTACTTACACGAGTGAAACTGTTTGTAGTGCGCGCGATCACTTGAGTAAATTACTTTCAGTAGTGAAGCGAACAATGGCGTCTCAAACAGCGCTGTGCAAACATGTCAGGTTGTGTTAATTCGCGTTATTTCTCTATCGGTGACGTCACGCATTGTTCTACTTCAGCTCATCCTCAGAAGAACGCCGCGGTTATGTAACTAGTGTGTTACATCGACTAGTCTTTATAAATACGAGTGACATTGTTTCGCCTTTGAGCATCGACCGACCGAGGTCGACCTTTCGCTAGGACAAACACATACCTATAGGTAGGTATATGATAAAAATAAAAATAATTGAAACAAGTCCCTATGATTTTCAGTGCGTGACAACTCACCATAGATGATCTTCGCGAATATAAAACTACTAGTTGACCCGCGCAACTTGCGTCGTTACGTCTGCTCCACTCCTATTGGTCTTAGCGTAATGATATATAGCATATAACCTTCCTCGATAAATGGGCTTTCCAACACTGAAAGAATTCTTCTAATCGTACCAGTAGTGCCTAAGATCAGCGCGTTCAAGCAATCAAACAAACTCTTCAGCGTTAAATATTAGTTTAGATTGTTGTGTGGTTGAGGCACCTGCATCACTCTTTTCCTATTCCTGGAAACCTGGAGCATGTCCTTATTCGGCGCTGTTCAAACAAGTGTACATCAGCAGTAGTGCGCGCGTCGGCTGCGCCCGCCAGCCGGGCCGCTAAACAAACCGACGAACGGCTACAATAAACTCGGAATTTTATTGTACACACACTAAATAAAGCCTGTATGAGCAATTAAAAAAGGAATATCTTCACCAATTTATTCGATTCGAATTTGTAGAGAACGGGAGAGTTTATAAAGTTGATTCTAATAAAGAAAAAAAGTCCGGAGTTTGGTCCCGGGTCTCGATGATGACTTAATTATGGGAACTAACACAATTAATAAGTAAGTTGCAGTGTCGTCGGCGACGCTTGCTGCCGCTCGCGCCCGATAGCATCGCTGTACGGGCAACTTCACGCTTTGTAATAATTATGTTAATCTTCGGAATAACTACACTTTTATGGAAGGCTTTATACGTTTTTTAAGGAGTTTCGCTCGTTTCCACGATAAGCAGCTCGATGTGTATGTGATTGTTATGAGGGGGATTAATGTCTGGTTCTTTTGCGAAAATTATTTTAGTGTTTTTCACTGGAAACTACGGAGATCCATTGTGTAGTAGTAGCCAACAAAATTAAACGATTCTTAGATTTTCCAGAGGTGAATTTGCCGACGGCAATAGTAGAATCCGTCAGTCAGGGTAGTTCTATTCGATTAAACAACTAACTTACACTTAGTGAAAGAACAGAGGAAAAATTCTACTAATTTTTAGTGTTCCGAACATACGTCAGAAACGGATATCTTATAAAAAGTCTATTGTTTGACAGTAACATGTTACAAAAAACTGGCCAAGTGCGAGTCGGATTCGCACACGAAGGGTTCCGTACCATAAACCTTATTTTTTGTTATAGCGGCAATAGAAATACACAATCTGTGAAAACTTCAGCCGCCTACCTATTACGGTTCTTGAGATACAGCCCGCTGACAGACAGACGGACGAACGGACAGCGGAAGCTTAGTAAGTTCTGTTGGTTACCCTTTGGGTACGGAACCCTAAAAATGAGATTCTTTCGGAACCCTTTGCATGCGAGTCCGGCTCGCACTTGACCAGTTTTTAAACAAGGTCCCATCGCATCTCAGTTGCAAACTGTCAAATAAGCCTCAATTTCCGTATATTCTTTACAGATTGCGACCGAAAAATGCAAAAGTTGCTTCAAAATAGTAGAATTGGCTCCCAGATTGAATCATAACTTTCAAGTTCCTATTAGGGTAATAAATAGAAGCTTTGTTGAGACTTCACGCTAAAAATGGCGCCGGCCATCAGAATTCGTTCACACAACATTGTAGAGGAGTGACCTCGCGTGTCGGAGCCACATCAGCCCAATAGTTGTTAGTTACATTGTACAACTGCTTAGGAAAAAATACAAAACGGTTACAGAGTGTTAACAAAATGTGTTATCGACGTACGATTCGTGTGAAACTGACGTAACCATAAAAAAATGAGGATCGATCGAGTACTACGATTGATCGAATGTAGTTTTTATTAAATTAACAGCACACAGCTGGGCGTTTTTTGGCGGAATTGGGTTACGAATCCTAGGCCATGTTTGATATTTAAACTGACAATGCGACAACTTTGTCAAAAACTGAAATAATTGTCACAATTTCGCGACTCATTTTTTTTAATACAGCAGAGAATGTCTATACTAATATTATAAAGAGGAAAGATTTGCTTGTTTGTTTGAATTGAATGGGCTCCGAAACTACTGGACCGATTTGAAAAATTCTTTTAGCATTGGATAGCTACACTATCAGGGAGTAACATAGGCTATATATTATCCCCATACTCCCACGGGAACTGGAACTACGCGGGTGAAACCGCGTGACGTCCACTAGTATGAAATAAACGTACAAAATTGTAGAACTGTCAGATTGTCGCTTGTCACTTGTCACCAGTCAGTTTTAATAAATAGGCCCCAGCTTCACTGTCTTCTAATGTCAATGAATCCAATAGTAACTTGGATGTCTTTTCAGTTTTTTTGGTTTAGTGTCGCTAACCTTGTTTTAGAACAAAAATGGAGTATATTTGATTTTAGTAATGATAAACGAAGAGCCTTTGAAAGAGAAAAAACAAATAGTTCGTGTTTTTTTGCAATCAGTGTACGCTTATTATCGCTTTTATCATTACTTTAAAATAATAACGGAAATGACAAAAATCCGTTGAATTCAAAATTTTGTAGATTATAAAGTTAGCTTATGAAAAGTAGAGTACCAAAGTTCTTCGTAGGAACATTCTCGATACTGTTCTAAATCAACATTTGTTTTAATAAACTACCAGCAAGTCAAATTTTTGGAAGAGTAACATATGTTGACCTTTCAAAATAAAACTGTAACATACGTATAACATAAATATGACAAGTTAAGCCCAACATAAGGTAACATGAAGGTTTGTGAAAACTAGCCAAGTCGAATCTTGGGCGGTTGAGCCTCAATTAATCTAATTTCAGGATTATTTACAGAACTTCACACCTATTTAGATCTCAATTCTTTTGTCGCTGATGTCAACAATCACGCATATTATTAACATTGAACTTGGGTCTCATTTTCATATTTTTGTTTTTGATGGGATTTTTATTAACATAGTTTTCTTGTTTTATATCAAAATAGAGAAAGAAAAAATGTTTGAAAAGAAATACAAGCATGCGCAGTTGGAGTGATAACATAAGGCTTCAATAGTGTTAATGAGAGTAATTAAGGTGGTTACAGTTCATGTTACAAACAATGATGTCAGTGCAGAACTCGGGCGACGCCGACGGCAGGTGTAGGCGCACACAGGACACAGCGCCCCGCCGCGCGCGGCACGCCTCCTACGAACAGGCTCCTGACTATAGTAATCGTATCGGTTGTAATGTATCCGTGACGTGAGTCCGCTATAGCAAAAGACAATCTCCACAGATAAGGGTTTATGGACGGGTCAGGGGGGCTACTCTCTAACGAAATCCGTAGTTTCGGGCTTAGTTGCGGGCGGGCGTATTCTACTCCGTATCACCTACAGACTTACGATTAGTCCCGAACCCGAACTGAGAATGAATGACAACACGATTTCACAGTAACTGTCAAATCGTGTTATCATTAGTTCTCAGTGGTTAGGTGATACGGAGTAGAAAATGCCCGCCCGCAACTAAGCCCGAAACTACGGATTTCGTTAGAGAGTAGCTACCCAGACCTCAGGCTGGACAAGTGACATGTCAGCGGTAACGTAGCGAAAACGTCAAAATGTTTGGGGTTGTCGCACGCGGTCGAAATGTCACCAATGACAATTTTGTCATTTCGACAATCGCCATCAGTTTCTTTCTGAGTCTACCTTACCGGTAGTAATCCATCCGTGCCAAACCCAAGTCAATCTACACAGATGGAGGTTCATGGATGGCTCAGACCTTTAACATTTATACGGTCTCTCCGCAGACAGTGGCGCTTCCTTCACCTTGAGTTGCATGTCCCATCACCTTTTTATGCATGGGAAATATGGAATATGAATAAAAAATATGAAATTCCTTCCATTTCATTTTATATGGATGTGTTTTAATCAGTAAGAGTCTGCTCTTACTGATTAAAACACATCCATATCACCTACGGACTAACGATTAGTCCCGAATATGAACTTAGAATGAATGACAACTCGATTTGACAGTAACTGTCAAATCGTGCTCATTCATTCTTAGTGGTAAGGTGATACGGAATAGGAAACTTCCGTAACTAAGGCGGAAACTACGGACTTCGGGCTTAGAGAGTAGCCCCCCTGGGCCGTGGTATCTCTTTCAAACAATGTCACAACCATGCCCCATCACCTAAACACTAGAGAATCTAATGATTTCGTCAGCAAGAGGTAACACATTTATTTTTTGCAATGTTTGAAGTTATCCAACCGATTATCGGATTCCCAATTCACAATAAACGATCAGATTCCACAAAGCACATTACCAGCGGCACTTTAGCATTAAAATTGCTTTTCATACTCAAACTGCATATCCATTAAGATAGCGAGCACTTTATACGATCATAAATGTCAACGGCGGCATGATTAAAGAAATGTGTTTCACGCGAATGATCCGTTTATAAAACAAACACGATCGGGAAAGCGCAAATTAGCGACATTATAATTAGTAGGTATAATTCAAAGACTTGCGCAGTGTTGGTCAGTGCTAGCACAGGTGCTAGTGAGGTGCCTATAGTGCTGTTATCAGTGCTTGGATCGTAGGTGTGTTGCTGTGGCCGGTCTGCCGGAGTTATCAAGATGACACGAGCATTAACACCTGCCGTCCGCATTAACACTACGCTTTATGTCATAAACGTCATGGGAATCTCGTAACTATCCATATTAATACATTTGATCGATTCCTTGCAGTTCACGCTAAAAATCTTTATAGTGTACAGTAAACGGTATCTTTAGTATATTATTATCGTCAAGCAAAAAACCATTCGACTCAATGATTGCGAACAATCTTGTTCGCGCCGCTTCGGAACACGGAAACGTATTGAGTAGATTCGAAAACAAATGAATGTCGTTGACCTGGCACTAAGCCTTAACAAGTGAAGACATACAGCGAGTGATATAGTGCGGCGGCCCGGGCGCGCTTGTAGCACGTAAGCAATTTCCTGTCGTCTCGTGCAGCAGAATGCAAACAAATCGAACCCGTAGCCTCGGGCCGCGGCCACTCTTATTCATAACTACGGAATTATTAAAACAACTTTTAATTAGTTTAAAATTTTGTTTGATAACGCTATGAATATTAAAAGGGGCTCGCCGACCGTTTAATTTACTACTTTCCACCCATTCGAGCCGGCGTCGAATCGCCGACTATCACTGGCCTGGACGTAATTAAACCCGAAAAACAGAACTAGCATAGCATTATTAATATCGAGAAACAACTGGCGCCTTCGGTCGTTCCGAGGAGAGAAAAAAAAGCTCGGAATTTATACGTCAATAAGAGTTTGTTGGGCATTATCGTAAAATGTGAATAGTATTTAATAGTTGGCACAAGGCTCGCCGCTCCTATTACCTCGTGAGTTATATGACAGTTATAATGTGCCGGCAACTAGCGGCGGCCGCGCCCGGCGCGCTGCACTGCGCCCGCGCCGCGGCCTGAGCCCTGCCACGCGTCGCTGCTGCTTACCTCACCACCATCAAGATCTCTTGCAGCTGTAGCAGCAGATATTGCGAAATTTCGCACATCAAACTTGCAAATACCACATCTGTCGAACATAGCCTAACAGCTTCGTAGCACTTCGTAGCGCTACGAGACGTAGCTAACACATCTATTGCCAAACATCTATTGCGTGCACTTAGCAACAAAACCATAGCGTTACTCCACCGACTTGTATTGTACTTATTGCAGAAACTCATAATCGATTAATCCATTTTAGTGGCAAGTGACGTCATATGAGGAAAACGCTCAACGAATTTCATGGTTTTGTGAGTTTAGAGAGTGGGTGATGTTAGTTGGTTTGTATGGGAGGAGGCTGGGGCAGGTTGCTCAAGGTGAGGTGAGAGGTTGCTATTGAGCTGATGTGCGATCTGAGGCGTGACAGGATTGCATCCACTTTTAGTCGATATTTACGCGTAACACGCGTACAGTCAAGTGTCTTTATTGTTGCATGCATGGAATCGATCTCCTTGAATTTGTAAGCTAAGTAGTATGGCCAAACTGGTTAGCAGGAAGTCATTTAACTGTGCGAGTGTGCTGATTACCGATGCTATACTTAACTGCAATACTATTACTCCATGGTATGTGTTTTATGGAAGAATCGTAAGTGTAATCTACCTTAAATATTTAGCAAAGAGTAAGGATAGAAGTAAATTAAAAAGAGTTGAGTTGTAGTTAAAAACACTTACAACTGTAGTCGAGAGACCACTTCATTGATCTTTGCCTACTCGAATAAACTAACTAAATTATTTACTCATATAGACAAACAGGTTCGTCCGGACATCTGTTTCTTTACAATGTTCATGCCTAATTCTAGCTTGTAGGTATTAATATTCAAATAAGCCTCATAAATTTCTCATCGATGAAAAATTTATTTAGATCGGCCGTAAGGACACAAAACCAGTCCTGTGCCATCCGACTTCACTAAACGGGGCAGTTGGACGTTTTCATAATAACACAAAACTAATTAATACGCCTGAGAGAAAAGACGAATCGATTCGATCACTTCGGCGCATAAATAAAATTTGATGAGATCATAATAAAGTGGAACGTTTGACGTGAAGCTCACACGAGTGCGGCGAGCAGGCGAGGGTCCGCCCGGCTGGAGCGCCGGCCGCACAAACGAGCTCGGAGAATTAACTCCGACATCCAAAAACTATGATGCCGTTTGGAAGATCTGTTTTTTGTTTCCAATATGCAATAAATAGGGTAATAACGAGGAGCGCGCGCGCCGGCTGGGCGAGCGGAGCGGTGCGGTGCGGCGCGGGGGAGGGGGGCGGCAACATGGCGTCTAATTGTTTGTAATTAGCGCCGTGCGCGGTGCCCGCCGTGCGCCTGCGTTGCCTTTATGGACTGTTTATTACTTAATATGTTGTGATAGGCCGCCATTGGCGAGGCTCGTGGCCGCGACGTTTCGTAACACTGATTGAGGCATGTGGGAACGCTGGCGCTGTAATGGACATGTCGGTGGTGGCGGGCTGGTTGGCGCCTGGAGATTTTATGCTCCTTGCACGAGTCATTACCGTGTTATGACGTCGCCGCGACGCCTGTTAGCGCGACACGCCATCCATCGCGCCGCGCCAGCTACACTCACGATCACGAATCTTGGAGTTCAACAAAACTATGTTGGTAATCAATATTTAAAATGTCAATATCTGAAATGCTAAAGACTTGTTGATAAGATTTTATGCTGTAAGTTTGTGTTTTCCAAAAAGCGCTGTCCCGATTTTTTACAATGTACTTATTATCAGAAACCTCTAAATGAGAGTTACCTAATTTTGCAAAATCCAAGTAGAAATCCTTATTGTTAAAAGAGTCTTATTTTAGGTAGTTTTGTATTCCAAACAAGTTTAATTTAGTTTAGTTATAATAAGATTACTTGATTGGTCTAGGCATATTTTCATCATAACCTTGTCTAAGTCAAAACCGAACGACCTACTGTGGATCGGACACCAATACTTACCTATGTGTATTGTATAACATGTTGACTCGATCAGAAATGTAAAATAAAATGTTCGTGAGTCAAATGTTTGGAAATGTCATCAGCAAATAATAAAATCATTGACCGCAGCCTGCAGTGTAAGATGGCACCTACAACGTCACGTTTTGTTGCACTTTGTGAGTGTTGCTTGACTTTGTTGTGGTTGCTTGCCCTGCTGACGTCACAGTGCAAACACTGCAGCACGCACACTCTCGCTCGCGGTTCAACAGCGGAGCGTGGTGACGTCACTCGAGAGCTGGCGCGCGAGCCCCGCCCAGCCCCGCCCCGCTGTCGGCGCTTCCACCGCACACCGCTCAGCGCACGCCGCACGCAGTGACTACAGCCCGTAAGATAACGCACTTCGGTCCATGGAGACAGCCGTCGTGCGACAGAGCAAGCGCCCTACAGCACTATCTCCTGCTACGAGTGCCTCCACGTCCCACCAAGTACCAAATGACGCAAAACGGATCAATGTTACACATAGTGGCAGGATCGATTCGCGGAAACATCCCGAGATAGTCGCACGGATAACGACACATTCACATTTGCATACGTTAGCCCTGGTGGCTGTCTGGCAAGACGGATGGTCCATGTGACCCCCGTCACACAGAAAAAACTCTGGGGCGATACGTGAATGGTGTGAAACTCTCTCCATTATGCGGCGCGGCCCCCGCTGCGCCATTCTTGCGCCGCTTTGTGCGCCCACCAGATACCTCGGAGATACCTCTCGCGTCGCTGACGTGCACACATAATTTATTTTCAATGATTTTTTGTTAGCCAGTTGGTTTTTGAACACACTTTTGAGCTTTGACTCTCGATGATCGATGAAAAAAGTTTAGGTGATCCCTCGCGATGCAAGAACCGAAAACAAATAACAAAAGTATCGGAGTCGTCGAACGTTCAGTTCTACAAAGGGTTGTTGCTACAAATATTTTGAATAAATCGCCTTCAATTTCCGCGTGATTTGCCCCGCGCGGCGGAAATGGTTTCCTCTTTGAATATAAAACGAGGCAGCGGAAGAATTCCAATGTAGCAAGCGTTTCAGCGTCAGGCTGGAGTCTGTTATGTAAAATATTACGACGGGTTTGTAGCTCGTTTGTCGCGTATTGTGAAGGGATTTGCAAATACAATTTAGAATTCTTACATCTCGTTTCTGTTTCCTTTGCTGCTTCAGCAACTAAACTGACAATAATCGAACAGTTTTGGATTCAGTATCAAGGCTTAGCTTCATAAGCCACCGGATCCTTCACGGAACACTTCTTAAAATGTTTGAATAGCTGAGCGCGCCCAACGCGCCCATACCGCGGAGTGGCGAGCGCACCCACCTACAACACTTAATCTCCCAAATACATTTATCATGTTCAGTTGATAAAAATGCCATTGAGATCAGCCGAATACAATAAGATACACGCTCTCGGTGCCTGATACGACGCCGAAAGTCAATTATATTCAAATATAAATCGGATTTGCAAACGTAAGCCTGTAACAATGGCGTAGGCAGGCGCCGTGAGCCGTGATGCCACCTTCAGGCCTCTCATTCCTGGATAATAGTCGGAAGCGCACAATGGCGACAGTTTGGCGGCGGGTGTGCGCTGTGCGTCCCGCGCCCGGCTGTCACGCCCGTCACCCTGCGACACCGCATTATGTTTTATTTGTGGATTATAAAGTCACTATTGTGGTAACTATTATATTCTGCTGTTCATACGTTTCGCATTATTGTTGTATTTGGATGCACTCGCACAAAAAGAGATGATCGACTAATGTTAGTTATTGTAAGCGATACTTGAACCAATTCGATTTGTGCCATCAACATTTCAATATTACCTTTTCGAATCGAAAGTGATTCTTAAGGGATTAAGGGTTTGACAAAATAGACCTTGTAGATTTAGAGTTTTCTTGCCAATCTTGCACATACAAGAACCTTTTTAAGGCGTTCGCTATCATTGAGCTTTTCTTAATTTGACTTGTTTAGTGAATTAGAATTCGGACATTAATGCCACTTTCAGGCTATCTATAACTTTAAATTATAGTCTGTGTATGTTACGCAGTGATATCTCTGTAACGATAATGTAGTTCGTGTGCAAGTTCAATTGACTGTGACGCTACGCATGACGCCCGCTCCGCGCCCACCAAATCATCGCACAAAGCACGGTTGGGACGCTTCTTATGCTGTCAAACGCTATTCAACTCATGAAGTTCGTATGAAGCGCTTTGTTTGCCGCAGCCGTTGTTGACCCTTTCTCGGGTATCAACGACGGTTATAAATGTGCGCCATTTCGTAACATCAGAAACAATTTATTCGAGCTCGTATCCTCCGCGCACGTCCACATCTCCGCCTCCGGACGACAAAACGGAACATCTCATTTACATAATTTCCAGCAAAAGGCAGAACAAACAAACCCTCGTAAATGACGCGTTAAATGCAATCAAACAACGTCATTATACACGAGTAGCTCGCTGGGTCTGGCACAAAAACTGACATAAAAACTGGATATCAGTCAGCTGAAGTGAGTGCGGCGACAATGCGGCCACCGGGGATCTATTATACGTGGCGTCAATGGAACCCTTAAGAAATTTGTTACGAAGATTTTGATAGGTGGCAGCTATTGTTAGCGGCGGGAACCGCGAAGGCCCGAGGGAGTCCGGGCGGCGCATATGTGCGGTGTCGCGGGACGTACGCGCGGGGAGCGTCGCTAAACGTCGCGTAGTTGGCGCATTGTGCGCGTTGCACGGTGGCGGCTAGCAAGCCGGCTGCGCGCTCAATAGCGCCAGTGGCGTGTCCGTCATAACCGCAGGGGTGTCAATACCACACTGTTGTAAAGTCGAGTGCCATTAACGCGGGGACAGATTTATGTTACAAATTTTAATGGGCTGTTTATTTTGATATGAAAGCTATTGCTCAAGTGGGTGAACGTTTTGGGTTTGTGTTTAGGATTAACCGCTGTTAGGGATGCGTGATCCGTTACATGGGTTTACGTTACGGCCTTAAAATTTGAATGGTAGTAAAAATGATGGCCGATGCTTTTTACCATTATTTTTGTTCTCTTTAAGAGATCTACTACTATCAAATTTTGAGAGATTCCGACTTTTATACTGCATACTTTATGCAGGAGTTAAGCACAGTACACTGTCTTAATGTTGTAGGCATGTTCTAGAAGCCGTCAATTCTGGAAAATCTCAACGTAAAAAGTAAGTTGCAGTTTGCACATATCTCACTTCATGTTAAGTAAGTTGCAGTTAACATGAAGTGAGATATGTCATTCCAATTCAAGCAAGGGAATGATAGCTCACTAAAAACTTACTTAACCTACCTCTGTCATCACGGTGAGATTGTTACAGAATAGGTTAGGCCAACAGTTCAACTATAAAAACTCAAGCCAGACCTAGACTATATTCTAGGCGAACAAATAAACACTGACACGTGTTCCTGACATAAGAATTAACCTGTGATTTTTCATTGGCACACGTGTGTGCCAATGAAAAATCACAGGTTCAGGACATTGGTCGTCAACTGAAATTGACGCATAATGGCATCCCACATGCCATACCAAATCACGCGGTTTAAACTTCTTTTTTTAAAAAACGCAGTGCTTAATATCCTATGGCCCCCGATCGACCAAAAAACATGGCGGCCGCAGATTTATTTTTACAATATTATTCAATTGTTGTTGCGTCGCTACATCTATTGCGACTGACTCCATACATATATGGGGGCTAAAAAGGCCACTTTAGCAGAATCATATTAGAATCATAATATTAATCTCGCAACAATCTGTCAAATTTCATTTTCATCTTTATCGCTAATGAATTAGGTTCAAGGTTGATTGGGAAAATTTGTCAGTGACGGGTAGCGTGATGTGCTTTCTGATTCTGCTAAAGTTGCCTTTTTAGACCCGCTGTTGCCATCAAACAAACGAAAAGTAGGTGCAAGTCAGTTGGCTAAATCCTCCTTCAATTTTTTTAACAGGTACAAATTGCCAGACGGCAAAGTAAACTAGCTATTTCAGAGAAATACTTTGTCATACGTATTCGGTTATTTGAAAATGTCTCCTTTACCGTCGGCAACTTAGCCCAGTTGGTTGTAAATGCTCATGAGCGGAGGTTGTGATCATTAAATCGACAGGTAAGTTGATAATTTTCTCATGAACTGAAACACAATTCTTGTAATAAGTTACAGAAGCAAACGAACAGAATAGATCGACGGTTAATGTATATCGATGTTGTGGCGTGGTACCTTTAAAATTGGCTTATTTGCGAGCCATAGAATATAATAATTCAATAAGGTACTTTTTGCATAATACTTAAAAACTGCTTAAGGGCTTGACAGCTGTCCTACCTCTCTCTGTCATACGATTCAGATGAGTGTTTATGTCTTTTTAATTCATAATATACCATTGATATATAAAAAACCCAAGATACACACGCAGCTTCTCAAAAACGTCCGCAAAAAACAAGCGCATAATGTATGATTGTGCGCAAGTTTCAAACAGTCTCGCATCGCTCGCCATACTGCACTGTTTTGTAAAAACAACTTTAAGCGATCCATGTAAGGCTGAATTTGCAAAAAAAATTGCGCATCACTCGCCATACTGCACTGCTTTGTAAAAACAACTTTAAGCGATCCGTGTAAGGTTGAATTTGCAAAAACAATTGTTTATAGTATAACTACACACAGCTCACACATGACACTTGATATATGTCAGTTTTTGACGACAGTTTCGAGTATTGCATTTGTTCGAGACTGTGCATCTTGGGTTTTTTATATATCATTGTAATATACCATTGAATATACCAATAATATTTAAACCTTTAAAGAGGTCCAGAGTTCCAATTCTACTTATTATCAAGCAACATTTGCATTCTCATAACAGTTGCAATCTGTAAAAAATTAATATAAAACTTCATAAAAATTAGATTTCTTTTGAAAGATTGCGAATGACATGTGAAAGCAAACGTTGCTAAAAACTGGCCAGGTGCGAGTCGGACTCGCACACGAAGGGTTCGATATCATGAACCTTAATTTTTATTTGTTGTTATAGCGGCATTAGAAATACACAATCTGCGAAAATTTCAACTGTCTACTTATTAAGGTTCTTGAAATACAGCCCGCTGACAGACAGACGGACGGACAGACGGAGGGATAGACGGACGGACAGCGGAGGCTTACTAATAGGGTTCCGTTGTTTACCCTTTGGTTACGGAATTCTAAAAGTGAACAGAATTGGCCCTATGATGAAATAGGTTGACTCTATAGTAGGTAACACAGAAATGCACAGTCCTGTCAAAAATACCTACGTCATAAAAAGCCGATCGGAAGTAACCAATATCGTTGTCGACGATTTCTTGGTAAACTTTTAACTGATATAGGAGAAGTATTAATAAGCGTAGTTAATATAATGAGAATACTGTAATATAGAGTGAATACTGTGCACTAATTGATGAGATTTTGCGGCACGAACATCGATATAAGATGAGCTTTTTATAATCGCTTGAGCTCAAACCGTTACTTATTATAAGAAATGCATTGCATCATCTCATGACCAAATAGGTACTCGTATTGATTGCTACATAATGATATCAAACCGAATTATTGAAAACTTGAATATAAAATAAAAATGGCCAGCCTTGTTTATGAACAAAAATAAGCGTATGATTTGTTTGAACACTGATAAGCAGTTTCTTAATTCGTTTTAGCAGCAGAAACACAAAAGTTGCTTGGCAGAGATGGTACCCCAGAGGATGACTCCTGTATTCTTAATCGGTTCAGATTTACTTAGAATTAACATTCTGCTAATCAGTGTTTCCCAGTACTTGAATATTTTATTTAAATGCGGCCGAAAATCTTTCAAAACTTGTCTGAATACTTTTATGACAATATATTAATGTAAAATAATTACCAGGCGTAGTGTGGCCACTTGTATCTATACTCTAAGTAGAATAAATAAGCTTTTTTTTATACTATTATAGGTCAAACGTATGCCACGTTTGACCGCTATCTCACCTGGTGGTAAGCGATGATGCGGTCGAAGATGGAGCACGTTTGCCTAGAAGCAACCTATTCACTCTTGTCTTAAAGACTCCCAGGTTGTAGCTATCTGGAAACACAGACTCTGGCAGGGAATTCCGCTCCTTAGCTGTACGCACTATGAATGTGTTCCCAAAACGTTTTGTGCGTGTGTGTGGGTGAGATATCCACCTATGCCTTTTCTACGTACGTTGATCATCATCATCAATCAGCCGAAAGACGTCCACTGCTGGACATAGGCCTCCTCCAAGTGTCGCCACAATAACCACCACGTACGTTGATACGCAAGATATATCTACAATGTAAACATGTAACAGTCGACCGTTATAAAGAAACTTAATTATAAGAATACTTTCAATGTGACGTGTGATGTGGTGATACATAAATATTGAAGGAGAAAACAGTCAAGAGAGAGATTAACTCTATCGCATCGTTTTCCATCAGGTGAGATTGTATTGTAGTAAGCCTATCAGGCACATCAAAAGGTCACTTGTATTTTATTTCCTCTGTTTTGTCGGTGGCCAATTTGGTAGTTTGATAATTTGAGTTAAGGGCTTTTTTATTCTTAAGCGGTTTGATCCTATATTATAGCAATTACACTGTTTGCAAGCTGTAATACGTAGTATCTTCAGTATCAAAACAGTTTAAAATTATTGTTCAAAACTTAAGCTCAAACATAAGTAGGTATTGTTATCGCAAAGTAAAAGTAAATAAGAGTGCATTTGACGTGCAGCACATGCTTTGTATTTATTAACTAGTAGTGCCCGTGGCTTCGCTCTCGTTGAATCTATACTAATATATAAAGCTGAAGAGTTTGTTTGTTTGCTTGAACGCGCTAATCTCAGGAACTACTGGTCCGATTTAAAAAATTATTTCAGTGTTGGATAGCTAATTTATCGAGGAAGGCTATAGGCTATATATCATCACGCTAAGACCAATAGGAGCGGAGCAGTAAGGAAAATTGTGACGTGAACGAAGTTGCGCGTGTCAGCTAGTTGTATACTATTCCTAAAAGTTAACAAGAACGTGGTGAAAGTATATTCATTAGGAAAAATAAGAGCCGGCTGTTGTTTTTATGAACTAAACTCGTTATTTAAGAGAAACATACGCTCAAACATAAAAAAAAAATTGTACAGGTAGTCAGAGCCACTGCTGCAAGTCCATTTTTGGTTTTCCATTATTTATTTATTAATTACGTAGTACTTAGCGACGGATGTTCATAAAAGTTTGTGTTCTATATTATTTTCAGCATAATTAGCAATCTAAATTCCAAGAAAAAATGTAATTATAACTGGAGAATGAATGACTATTTTCAATGTATTTGCACGAATAAATGGTGTTCCGTAGCACAAACAAACGAGGTACGTCGAACGAAAGCTCATTATCCAAAAGCAGTTTCTAGCCGGGTCTATTTTTCTAACTCTTGATCATTATAATGAGTAAAATTGAGGAGGGTAACAGAGCTGAGCATAACGCTGTTTCTTTAGGGGTATGGAAATAATATTCTCAAAATAACACTGCCAATTACTTAATACGATCGATGAGAAAGCAATAATAGGAAAGTGTAGTTCTAGAATGCATCTATGCTCTAATTCCTCCCCTCCATCCAAATTATAAGCAAAAAAAAAAACAAATCTTATTAATTACCGCAATAACGACGGATACAAAAGAAATTCCATACATCATCATCTGCCTAGCCTTTTCCCAACTATATTGGGGTCAGCTTCCAGTCAAACTGAATTCAGCTAAATACCAGTATTTTACCTGGACCAGCTTCATACCAGACCTCCACAACCTAGTAACGGTAACACGGTACTTCTTGGCAAGACTGGAGTTCCGATTTACTGACTTCTGACAATTCGTAACGACTGCCAAAGATCTACAAATGGCAGGCGGTTCCAACGGCTTAACGTGCTTTCTGAGGCACGGAGGAAACTTGATATGTTAAAATAGTCACCCATCCACAGACCAACCTTGGCAAATGTTGCTTAACTGTGAAGACGACCCATGCGGCTGTTATTCTTTAGCCACGAGCTTCTTCACCTTCACTTTCACTTCAAAAGAAATTCCATAAATTTTCCGATAAAAATGTACAATACTATTAGAAAAGATAAGAGAGTAGTAAACTTTATTTTTGCGTTGTTCTGGAAGCATAGGTTACGATTGCCATTATTCATAATGATGTTATATGCGAAAGATTAAAACATCCAGAGGTCCAGAGCAGATTGAGGACGTGGTGGCAAAGACTGGAGTGTTGCCTATAATTGAGCAGAACAGATAAAATGGGAAATGAGTACATTAGAGGATGTTTAAAAGTGGCTCCAGTGACAGAAACTTTGAAACAGAATTGTGTCTTGGTATGGTCATATGAAGAGGCAGGGTAAAACTCATGTTTGAGTTATAAATATGAATGTGGATTGATGGAGATGGAGGTCAAAAATGAGATGGATGGATTATGTGAGGAGTATAGAATGTAGGTAGATAGAGATATCTGTCAAAGTTGCGGAATTTGTTCGAGTCACCGCGGCCCTGGAACGCAAAGGGCATTAGACGGAACACGGATGGGTTTTAGTAAGTAAGAGTCTGACACTCCCTTCTGCTCCGCCCAGAGCGGGAGACGGTAGATAGAGAAATGAAAGAAAAGCAATACACATCCATATTCCAAGATGTAACGCTGCAATAAGCTAACTAAGTTAAGTCCTGATTAGAGCTCGCTTCGGTTCTGTCGAGTTGTACCGCGCTAGTGTAGTTTCACAGGGGCGCGGTGTTGCAGCAGCATTAGATTACGCCACACCACGCCCCCACCGCGCACATGTCGGTCTAACTCGATTTTAAAACATTCAATTATTTCTGTGGCGACACAGGGTGGCAGTAAGTGTGGTATTGTTATTCCTGTCACGCTATTGTTTACTCGTTCAATCCTCGGAGGGACGTTTAACAGTATTGGGCAATGCAATTATGTTATTGATTTTATGTTGTTGTTTGCAAATAATATTATTTTGTCAACATGGTGGTGTTTTCACAAGCGTTTTTTAGGGTTATTATGCAGATGACATTGTTCGTATGGTGAATGCACTTTCCGTTATAATGTTTAGTATTTGGATAGGTGTCAGTCTTGTTTCTGCAAAAGAAATAGCAGTGATTGTTGGTACACACATGTACAAGTTCTACTGGTTTCTTGGTTTCTATGTATTTCTGCGAAATAGCATTCGTAGCTAGCGACACGTTGCCTGCCGCTATTTCATCAAAATACAAAGAAACCAGTGCTGCGCGGCAACGCGTCGTCTGCTGCTGCTGCTTGCAGTCGGCTTCGAACTTGTACCTTTATTAGGGCCGACATTAGTGGATGAATGTTCGGGTAAAAGGCCGGCCGGCTATGTCAGTCGGGTTTTGGCGAATTTTTTTTTAATAGTGTTACCCGATCGACTAGCCGAATAAAATATAACATCTGTAGTAACTGATTTGGGCCGGCCTTCTTGTTCAACAAATACTGCCGAACCGATTGTGGCGGCCCGCTTATGTACCGCCCCTTAGACTTTTGAAAAGTGCTTGCAATAAAGTCTGTTGTTGAAAGAAGATGTGAGACGAAGAGTTAAAAACAGAGTAAAAATGGAGGTTCTCGGAATCATTAAGCTTCAACTTTCCAACGACGGTGTTAGACATCAATTTCAGTAGTTTACGGCAGCAGTCAGGCTACTCTGTTATATCACCGTGAAAACGGGAATTAGACAGTCATTTCATTTAAAGGATTGTCTACTCACTTCAACCACACTTCATCTTAACTGTTTACAGAAGAGCACTGGTATCAGACAGCGTATTACCTATAGGTTTTCGTGGTGAGTTTTTTACACAATACGACTACAGCAGTACTCTTCTGTAAACATCTTACGGTGAAAACTTAGACGAAGTCAGCTGTCAATTCATAGCTTCAGGGTTAAATGTAAGCTCACTTCAGGCTGGCAAGATCTTGGTGAAACAACTGAAGGGCGGGTCATAAGAAGAACCAGTTTCTGACAGTTTAGCTCAAAATCTTATTTGGAAGGTTCTTAAAGTCCCTGGTGTGTGTTTCAGACGGAGCACCGCACTTGCTGCGCGTGCGGGGAGCCCATCGCCGACCGCTTCCTGCTGGAGGTGGGCGGCGGCGCGTGGCACACGGCGTGCCTGCGCTGCTGCGTGTGCGCAGTGCAGCTCGACCGCCACCCCTCCTGCTTCCTGCGCGACCGCCAGGTCTACTGCAAGCAGGACTATGCCAAGTGAGTCTCACCTGGAAACCTAGCTTGGCGAGTGTCAAGGCTTCTCCACCAATCTAGATCAAATTTCATTTTTTATTTCTTCCATTTTTGATCTTGATGAGCCTGAGTAATCAGCCGCAGGACCGACTTACTAAATATGGAACGATTTCTACATATTTTAACGATCGATCGAACTGATCGAATTTGTAGAAAAGCAATTTATTTTTGATGAGCTGCTATGTTTTTTTTTGGTTGATCAAGGTTGGTTGTTATTGTCTATATTTAATACGTTAATGTGTGCATTGTCTATCAAGTGCTTGGGAGATTGTTTGACGTCTCGTTACCTAAATCGGCCATCTAAACCTATCCTTTGTGTGTTATGTTCTCCTCCTCATAAAATCAGACATTTACAGTTTCATATTAAAGATAAATTAAAGATTTATGTATTATTAAATGATTTAAAAATCAATCCGCCCATAAATACTTTGTATTTGAATTGAATATGCTTTCCGCCAGTCCAATGAAATCTTTATAAAGACACGAAACTATAAATCAACGATTTTATTATCAGCCAATAAATATGTTAATAAAAGTCTTAATAAACGAGAAATGTTTGAGCTTTGTGTTAGACGACAAATGGGAAGTAGATCTGACATTTGATGTCGTCGCGCGCGCCGCTCCTGTCCGCACCCAGTAACTGTTTCTGTTTAATGCGTGACACGATGAATTTGATACATGAACGTCTCAAATCATCTCCATTTATTACCAAACTGTGAAGTTAAAACAAGAAGTTGACATACGACGAACTTAAAGTACTATGTATTGATATACCTAGCTATTTGTGTAGGTATTTAAAATGTATTATAATATAAATACAACGCTGCTCCTTTTGTTATCCCATAACTTTAAGGTGATATCCTAAAGTTTGTGAGGAGGTATGGATGGATAGATTTGGTTAATCTTTCACGTCAGAACGCCTGAAAGAATCTTCAGGAAATTTGGCACAGACGTAGGTTATAGTTTGGAATAACATATAGGCTTTTACTTTTATCCCGAGAGTATGTTCCCTAGGGACCACGCGGGCTAAGTCGCTAGTACTTATCCTATATGTAAAACTAATACAAAAAAAGTACTAGAACTAGTGTTCCAAAAATACACAGTTTCAAAGATTATACTAACACTAGACTCTCGATGTGTGTATCTAAGTTTAATTGAAAAGCACGAGTAAATCATTTCTTTTTTATCAATCACTCATATTTAAGCTAAGAAAATGCAACATTGTCATATTTCACGTAACGGTTGTTTTACATAAACTGAAGGAAAGTCCTTCAGTTTATGTAAAACCATTTTGTATGAAAAACGAAAACGAAAAAGAAAACCGGTCAAGAGCGTGTTGGACTCGCGCACCGAGGGTTCCGTACCGTCATACAACACGTGAAATGTTTTTTAATTTTCAGAAAATTTTAACATAGCGGTGTATATTGCAGTTTTAGTTCGGCGCCATCTCCTGACCGATAGTGGAACTAATGGGAGTTTTGTTAATGATTTCTGAAAAAGTGTTCTATTTAGAGACATCGTTTTATTTTTCCTGTAATCTTTACATAAACTTCTATCAGAAAGAATAATTTCAGATTGTTCTCTATGCAAACTTCGGAGATAATAATTTCTACGTTTTTCATCGTAAGTCGATAAAAAGATGATTCCGTGCTTCGGAAGGCACGTATAAGCCGGTGGTCCCGGCCGCCAAATGGCGGTCGTCAAATAAACCATGTCAGAGGCCCTTGAGGCGGTTTAGAAACTCTGACACTAGGGTATATGGGGTCGTTTGACCTTACTGCCCACACGATAAGAAAAAGAAGTCATAAGTCGAAAAACACACGGCCTAAAAAAAAATAAAAAAGTTTGAGAATGTGCAAATATCGTTCTTTCATATGATACCCCACATGCCCTAGTAGCCCCACTTCCAATTTTTAAGAACACGTCTCAGTCGCTGTTGCAAAAAATATATACATTTTTAATTCTTTCTTATTTGCAAAATAGTTGAGCAAAAGTTATCTAAAACTATTCCAAATTTCAGGTTGATAGCTAATGCTATAGACAAAAACTAAAATATTCTGCTGAACCTAATCTGTCCACTTATGCCTTTTCTTAATTAAATCTAAGTACAAAACATACATAAAAAATACCCATCAAATTGAGAAACTCCTCCTTTTTGGAAGTCGGTTAAAAATACAGATATCTCAATAGGTCTGCTTCTAAATATCAATAAATAACTGTGTATCTAAATAAAATGCAGTAATCTCGGCAAAGCGATTGATAGTAAAGAGATCTGTCACCTAAATGAGAGAGGTCCAGATAAAAGTGGCTCATTGAATTTACATTGATTATACTGGAGTATCCTAAGATTCGGACCGGTCGATGTGGCGACGCCTATATCCAGCAGTGGACATTTTTATCTTTCGGCTGATATGATGATGATAATGATGATCCTAAGATTCTAGTGACTTTTACTTATAAAATGTATTCCTTTTGTTTTTCTTTTTTGTACTGCGAATATATTATGATTTTTGATTCCCTTTCTAGTCAAAAAATGTTGAAACTTTTCTTTTTCTTTTTGTAATCGTTCCAACTGATTAACCTACACATGTTTTTGACAGATAATAATATCTTATCTTATCTTTTGGCATCCCATAACTCAAGAGTATGAATCAGACCACCTACAAGAATCGAATAAATAGACCTATTAAATATTTCGCAAGTCTTCCGTTACTGACTGATTGAGTGAGTGACTGACAGACAACGCACATCCGAAACTACTGGTCGTGGAAAGCTGAGATTTGGCATGTAGGTTCCTTGGGGAGTGTGGGGACGCACTAAGAGAGGATTTCCCGATTTTATTTTACTATTAATAGGCACGCGTTTGACCACTATCTCACCTGATAGTAATTCCTTCGGAAACAGGAAACACAGGGATATGCACGTACGGAGTCGTGGCCTCGTGGGCAAAAGCTAGTACAAAATAATTCGAAAAATTTGGATAAAATATTGTATACGTAACCCCGAAAGAAAACCCCGTAATTTTTGTTATGATGTCAAGAACACTTTTTGAATATGGAATAGATACTCTTTATTATATTTTTTTTCTTTCTCTTTATTTTTTTTTCTGGTAAATACTGGTTTTCAGCTAAATCCGGTTTGATTAGAAGTCGACTCCAATATAGTTGGGAAAAGGCTAGGCAGATGATTTTTCTTTATTTTCCTCTTTTTTTTCTTTTTTTTCCCCTTTGTTTTAATATTTCCTCTGGCGACCTAGAACGTTTCATGAGATACAGTACAGGTATAGCCCGATGACAAACAAACACACAATGGAGGCTTAGCGATAGAGTTCCGTTGGTTACCTTTCGGAACCAACTTACTCGTTGGTTACTTAACCCTAATACAAAAATTTTTTGGTGCATAGTAAAACTCTAATGAATTACAGTTAGCATCAATTTAAATACATAAAATGTATGTGTGTGCTACTGAATAAATAAATAATAATAAATCAAATACCATATTGTATACTAACTGACTCGCGCAATTATTCTGCGTCACATTTATCATTAATGCTCTGCTCCTGTTGGTCGTAGCGTGATGTTATATAGCCTATAGAATTCCTCGATAAATCCAACAACTGTCCAACACTAAAATATTTTTTCAATAAACCAGTAGTTCCTGAGATTAGCGCGTTCAACCAACCAAACAAGCATACAACCTGTTACAAAATAAACGCAATATCTCTTAATGGATCATTGTACTCATCATTATGAACAACCTTCACTATGGGACCAACACTGAAATCGAGAAGAATTGACTATCCCATACATTTATGTGCGCATAACTCGACAAAATGTACTGAACAGCTGATTTTTTTATTAGTCCTATAGTAAAAGTTGTTCATAATGATGAGTACAATGACCCCTTAAGAGGTATTGCGTTTATGTTACACGTTGTATAAATGTTTGAGTTTACGTTCACTTCAACTGAGATACTGTAACATGATAATAAAAGGAACTTAAAAGTGATCCTGCTGCCCATAGTGTCCTCGACACATGACACACCTTGTCTCAATTAGCTTGAACCCAGCGGGAGCATCCTGTATGATGGAGAGGAGACCATAACCCGCGTAGTGTGTGGTCTAGAGACACATGTCTCCTCATTTCAATAAAGGTCCCAGGTTCGCTGCCGGCGTCGTTAATAGTGCCGCCCGGCCGGCCTACATGTTAATGATATTGGTTTTAATTAACCCGTATGCTGCTTTTTATACAATTTCATTTGGTTTAAATTAAACAGAGTATAAAGCTGTCTCTGTTAATGTATGTGAAGAGAAACTGACTACGGCCGAGGTGCACTTGTACTAACTTGGTGTATATTTTAAAGAAAAAACTTTTTATAAAAAAATATAACAGACTTCCAAACAAAACACTACAAAGAATAAAATAATCTTAATTTCGGAAGTCGGTGTTTTTGGTTTTGTTTGTTGGTTTTTTAACACCGACTTCCGAAATTAAGGTTATTTTATTCTTTGTAGTGTTTTGTTTGGAAGTCGGTTATATTTTTTTGTAAAAAGTTTTTTATTTTTCACTTTTAAGTGGTGATACTTGGACGACGTCTTCGTCAACGCAGAAATCGAAATAATCAAAACAGCTCATAAAATTAAAACTACTGAACTAATCTGAATCAAATTTTATTGGAACCAAATGGCAAGTATACTGCATCGAACTAAAAAAGAATCACAGATATCGAATAAGAAACCTCGGAGTAATCGGTGTACATACATAAAAAAAAAATACCCGCCGAGTTGAGAACCTCCTCCTTTTTTGGAAGTCGATTAAAAATACGCAATCTTTGATATATAACATTGTTATGTTAAAATGTTATTCGGAAAAACGGGCGCTTCCAGGTTTTCGCATCTAAATAGCAAGTTTTTGAAAATGTTGATGTCACTGGATAATTGCTGACTTAAGATTATAAAATATCGCGTGAAATAGCAAACTCATTTTTCTCTTTATGACACAAATATATTGGAAACTGTTTTTTATATATATTTATTGCATTCAAATTTGTTCATAATAATATCGAGACATTGTAACTTAACATAGATTTATTACTATCTTACGAAGTTTCTATTTTCCGATATCATGTAGGTACTTAGAAGTGTTAGGAGTATATCCGTTATTTGCAGTCTGTCGACATAAATTAATAAGTAAATTAAAAACTTCTTTGACAATTGTGTGCTAACAAAAACTGGTACCTACGAGTGTGTACAGTCAACAAGGCTATTGGGTATGCAGGCAGCTAACTTGCAACTACTTTTGAACAATGCTGTGAGTGTGCTGAGTAGACAATTATTGTACAACACACTCGTAAGCATGTCAAAAGCATAAAAAATTATAATGCATACATCCTTATCCTTACTTCCTTACTATTACTAATATTATAAATGCGAAAGTAACTCTGTCTGTCTGTCGCGCTTTTGCGCCAAAACTACTGAACCGATTTAAATGAAATTTGGTACACAGATAGTCTAGAGCCTGAGAAAGGACATAGGCTACTTTTTATCCCAGGAATATGTTCCCTGGGGATCACGCGGGCGAAGCCGCTGGCAGAAGCTAGTTAGAAATAAACATTGGCAGTGCTGTGGAAAAATTAATATTTTGCCTGTATACTGAATAACTTTGTTGACTGTACATCTTGCTCTCACACAAAAGTTAAACTGAACATTTCCAATAAAGATAATCCATAGAACAAATGGTTTGGAATGTTCAGTACTAAAAAGCGGGTCTAATAAGGCCACTTTAGTAGAATCATATTAGAATCATAATATAAACCACACAACAATCTGTCAAATTTCATTTTCATCTTTATCGCTAACGCATTAGGTTCAAGGTTGATTGGGAAAATTTGACTGACGGGTAGCGTGATGTGCTTTCTGATTCTGCTAAAGTGACCTTTTTAGACCCTCTGATCTCCAGTTATAGAAGTTGCCAACCTGCCTAGCCTTTTCCTAACGTAGTGTGGGGTCAGTATGTTACCTATGTGGTGGAGTTCAGATAGGGTCTGCCTATCAGAACCCCACAACAAAGCAGCAGTGCAATTCTGTGAACTTGTCGAAGTGAAAACTTAGACGAAGTGAACGACAAATAAGTTGTCAAACCAAAAAAAAAAATTACAAAAATGGGGGTTTTTGGTTTTGTTTCTTTGTTTTTTAACACCGACTTCCAAAATTTAGGTTATTTTATACTTTGTAGTGTTTTATTTGGAAGTCAGTTATATTTTTTTGTAAAAAGTTTTCTTCTTCTTCACTTTTAAGTGGTGATACTTGGACGACGTCTTCGTCAACGCAGAAATTGAAATAAGCAAACTTGCTCATAAAGTAAATACTACTGAAAAAAAAAAAATACAGGACCAAATGGCAAGTATACCGCATCGAACTAAAAAAGAATCACAGAAATCGGATCAGAAACCTCGGAGTAATCGGTGTACATACATTAAAAAAAATACCCACCGAATTGAGAACCTCCTCCTTTTTTGGAAGTCGGTTAAAAAATAAGATGGAATAACAACACACTTGTTACAAAACAGACCCGGCAGTAACTGGGTATCACGGTACCCCTTGTTGGGACTACCTAGTGTCAGTTTTTCTGGCTCCTGACCATCCGAAACGACTGTCAAAGATCTACATTAATGACAGCCGGGACCAACGGCTTATCCGAGGCACGTAGAAGACACGGTACGATAAGGATGGTCACCCATACACAGGCCGACCTCGCCAGCTTTATTATTGAGCTACGAGCTCTTCTGTTGTAGATGTAGTTCTATATAACCATGTGTGAGTGAAGGAAGGAGAGCAGAAGGAAGTGAAATGAGGTTCTATGCTGCTAACCTTCAGGTACGCTCTGACAGACAGCATCATTGGGGGATTAGTCTGGAAACTGCGGGGACGCCCGAGCCCTCCCCGCCCCCCCCGGGAATGTCCATCGGGCCCTCTCGTTTGGTCGCCAACCAGAATGAAAGTGCATTCCGAGATTTTTCGACAGTTGGCGGAGCAGCCTTTCATGTGTGGCTAGCACACTACTTGGGCCCTCAACTACCTGCGGTCAGCCAGCGGCGCATCGTGCCTCGGATCCCGCTACCCTCCGCGAAGTAGAATTTTTTTTTTTCCTACTTTCGTTGCGGTATCCTAGACAGTTGAATCTTTTCTCCAGGACTCGTCGGGATTCATTGTCTCGGCGTTTTTTTGGTGGTCGCCACTGTTGATTTTGGCTTTCAGGAGTTGCAGTGATTGGAAATGTGCGACGGGTTTGTCCCAATGAAAAAAAAATACCCTCCGCGACTAGTCTCCCGATACGCCCATGTCAGCGCAAGCCTGGTTGGACTGCCTGCATTGGAACAACTATTTCGACCAGTGCAAGACATATCTGTTGTATTGTCAGAATCTGTTCAGTTTGTTAGTAGTAGCAACAAAGTATTGTTTTTGTATTCTGTCGTTAACGTCGTCCTTAATTTGTGGCCGAAATTAAAAACGAAGAAACCTTAATAATCATGATTTCAAATTACGGAACCAATTACTTGCAAGTAAAATTATTATTTCGCAAAAAAATATTAATGTTTGATTTATGTTTTGCCACGTCTTCTTTCTATCATCAAATTTTATGGAAATTATACCTTTTTTTTAGGGTTCCGTACTCAAAGAGGAACCAACGGCAAACCCTATTACTAAGCCTCCGCTGTCCGTTCGTACGTCCATCCATCTGTTTGTCAGCGGGCTGTATCTCAAGAACCGTAATAGGTAGACAGTTGAATATTTTCACAGATAGTGTATATCTATTGCCGCTATAACAACAAATAATAAAAAATAAGGTTTATGGTACGGAACCCCTCGTGTGCAAGTCCGACTCGCACTTGGCCGGGTTTTTTTTTTCATTTTTATTGGGAATTCATCCAATGACTCTTCTCAATCTGGGCGTAGCGATAGGGAGTGTCAGACTCTTACTGACTGAAACCCATGGTCTTCCTCCAGTGCCATTGGCGTCCCAGGGCCGCAATAATGCATACGAACTATTCCGCAACCCTGGCAGATGGAAATGTTTGTGTTTCCAAACGCTTACAACCCTAATCTCTTCAAAGTTAGAGTGCACAGGCTCCTACTGGGTAAGCTCGCTCCATCGTAGACTTTGTCTGTCATCTCTGACCTAGACTAGAGTCAAGAGCCAACCCATTACAAATATAAAAAATAAATAAAAAACATTTAGAGTTATGAGTATGAGCGTCTTCATCGTACACTCACAATACAACATTTTCAAACATTAACTTTTTCATAAAATTGGTTAACATTTTCATGAAATTGCCGATATTCGGTGTGGGTCTTCCCATTCGTTCAGACGCTTCAATACGTCTACTCCAACAAGTCGTTGAAGCATTATTTAGTCATCAAGTCAGCACAAATTCAACTTCGCTCGCCGCGGTCACTCTCTTATCTTATAATTGAGCCATTTTACATTTTTTCTGTCGTTTAGTGCGGAATTGATTTCGCCATCACCATGAAATGAAAATTGGTAAAATTATTTCACAAAATTGTTTATGAGGAAAAAACCTGGTGTAAACAGTCCCAGAATCGTTTAGTCGGGCCGCGGGTTAATTCTTTTACAATACACTGCCTGCGTCCAATTAACCTTCGACGTATTAGAAATATACGGAGTCATCATTATGAGAGTGATTCGAGGAGGTTGCGCGGCCGACCGCGGTGGTGTCGTTTGGTTGGGTCGTGTGGTAGAACGTGAGGTGTTCTGCAATCGGTCGGGTTGGCGTCGGCACGCATGAAGGAATGCGCGCAGGGTAGGCGGTCCGCGCGCGACCTGTGACCTGCGCCCGCGCCGTGTGCGGCACGATGACGCGCAGCACCGCGCTCGCTCCTCACTCATCGTCGTCGTCACCCATCGCCTTCCCGCATGGAGCACATACATCAGCTATCGACACACGGAATCGATACCTCTTCTTGTTTATTTTTAATTGTTATTGTTTGCGGCCAAATGGAAAAATATAGAGACCATGAAAATAGAGAAGTAACTGAAAATATGCGAACCTAAAATTATCTGAAAATAGAATGTGATCTCTGGATAAAAAGACAGTTTTAACAACATAAAAGACAGTTTTATTCAATTTTACATGACAGCCGTGTCAGTCACGGAACAATAACAGGTGATATATTCATAAGTTAGAAATGGAAAGGGTAACAGGTGCGTGAGAACATATTCTTAAAAGTCAAAATAGAAAAAAAGAGGCCAATGTCCCTAAGAGTGGTTTTATTGAAAATCCGTCGGACGAGTGTGGAACAACAAAGCGGCGACTGGGAATGTTGCCAGCGATGAAAAAATACGGCGAGCGGGTCGTGACTTGCAACACTGTGGTTTTCATTTGTCATTTATTTTGATTGTGATAACTGGGTGCGACGTGGAACCATATATTTTAATCGGGACGTCTTGCGAGCGACGCGGGCGCTGGCGGTGCCGCGTTTGTTGTCAACTGGAGCTCTCATCACTCGCAGGATTGGGGTGGTCTTCAGTCAACCATCAACCACCCAAAAGCTTGACTCATCAATGTAGCTTTTCAACATATTCCGATGATGTCAGTGCCAGTGACGTCTTGAATTGATATGTTTCAATCTCTAAATGTTAACGTGCTTTCCATACACCTAAACCTTTAAATGAAAAGGCCCTACAGGAAAAGTGTGAAAGTAAATTAATGAATTAACCTCAAGTTACTTAACCTTAATGTCGAAGTTAAACATTACAATTTATTTATTTACAATAAAAGTAATAAAATCGTAGCTAACCAGCCAAGTGCGAGTAGGACTCGCACACGAAGGGTTCCGTACTATAAACCTTAATTTTCATTATCTGTTGTTATAGCGGCAATAGAAATACACAATCTGTGAAAATTTCAACTGTCTACCTATTACGGTTCTTGAGATACAGCCTGCTGACAGACAGACGGACGAACGGACGGACTAACGGAAAGATCGAACAGACAGCGCAAGCTTAGTAATAGGGTTCCGTTGGTTATCATTTGGGTACGGAACCCTAAAAATTACATAGTTGTTACTTACATGTAATTTTCTTTGACTACAACTAGACTGTACAGAGCGGGGCAACTATACAGAAAGTCTGCAAGAAATAATGGCTTATTTACATTAGGTCGTTTTGATCGAGTCGGTTGCAGTCCGTATTCGGTCACTTACTCGTATAAACAGATTTTCGGTTAGCCGTATTCGGCCGCAGACCGTTTTCGGTGACTGAACGCGGCTGATTTGCAGAAACGCGCCACTCACTGTTCGGTTGAATACGGTCGCCGCTTCCAGTAAACCGTCCGCTTCCATAACTCTGTAACACTTTGTCCGAACTGGGAATCGAACCCTACATCTCATCTCATCTCAGCAGTAGATACTGATAGATGCTGATTGATATGCCCCATTGGTCTAGTGGTTGCTAGAGATCTAGCAACCACTAGACCAATGGGGCATATCAATTCCTATTTTATCATACTTGCGCATCAAAAAAAACAAAATACTATATCCGCCGAGTTGCTGGTCTGTCGGTTTTCTATCGCTTGCATTTTGGGGAGTGTGCGACGGAATTGCATGATTTAATTCCGCCAAGGCCATTCCATCATCGGACCACAAGACGAACGACGATGCGCCACCAGTACATGGTGGACATCCCACCGACACGCACTAAACGTTTTGGAAACGCATTCATAGTGCGTACAGCTAAGGAGTGGAATTCCCTGCCAGAGTCTGTGTTTCCAGATAGCTACAACCTGGGAGTCTTTAAGACACGAGTGAATAGGTTGCTTCTAGGCAAATGTGCTCCATCTTCGACCGCATCATCGCTTACCATCAGGTGAGATTGTGGTCAAACGTATGCCTATATATAGTAAAAAAAAAGAACAAAAAGTGTATCGATGCCGATAAATGTGACTTAGGTAGGCCACGTTTGCAACTGCAACCAGCTCGTATTGCATGCGCATTGCTTGCAGAAGCAAACGCGGCCTGTCTGGATTTTTTGTCAGTTATAAGGATTATATAAATTAATATTATATTATATTATCCAAATTAATGCGTTAGGGACAGTTTTAACGCTTCAAGTTTGTTCAGAATAACACATGGTGAGATGTGATATTGATCCCATGATTTGGTTGGGTGGAATTGACGTGTCGTCAGCCTCAGTGGAGACGTCGTTTGACGTATTTATTGAGAATCGCAATGATCTGAAAGCAAGACCACCAACAGCTATCATTTATCATGTCGACAATGGTGTTCTGGCACCGCTCTGTGCTCGGAGCTTTTCGGAAAAATTTGGAAATGCAAGTCACATGAGTCAAATACCAGAGCAGACCACAATAAAAAGCCAAGAAATGCGATTGATGTGGCTGAAGCTGGTCTTCTCCATAGGAAACGACCAGTTAGAACTGTATAGGCTTCTCACATTTCACAAGTACCCATGCAGGCTTATATTTTTCCTGGAGGCTTTCGATTTCTAAATATTACAATACTTTGGATATTAGAAGATTATATTAGTGACCCTGATTTACTAACATTCGCGTACTGACAACATTGAATAGTTGTAATATGGTCTCAGATAGCGTGGTGTCGCTCGCAGCGATACGGCGATACTTGCCCATTATCAGTCGGTGACATGAGGTCACTCGTCACACAGTGTCACAAAATGGCGGCGTACAGAAGTATCAGTCTTATAAGATTCCAGGTTTTCCTTCTAGAAGTGGTCATCGATACATAATTTTGTGAACATGTTTTTCTTCAAGAGCTATGCTTTTAAACATTTTTTTTTAACTTGTGTTACTCTTTATTTTACGAAAGCTTGGTTAAGGCAAATCAAACCTATTAATTTAAGTAGTTTTTATTTCAGTGACCAAAACCTGCCACCAATGAAATGCATGCTTGAGAAGGCACTATACACCGTATTCCGGACGATATACATAAACTTATCCGGTCGAAGTTTATGTATATCGTCCGGATCACGGTTCAGAACATGGAATTAAGCATTTATGGACACATTAATAATTATTTTTAATTTTTTGTTAATTTTCATACAAACGACATTCATGCCTCTTTGTCATTGATATATAAAAACCCAAGATACAACAATTGCAACACTCGAAATTGTCGTGAAAAACTGGCATGTATCAAGTGTCATGTGTGAATTGTGTGTAGTTAATGTAGTTATACTATAATTTTTTTTTTTGCAAATTCAACTTACCACGGATCGCTTAAAGTTGTTTTTACAAAGCAGTTCAGTATGGCGAGTGATGCGCAATTTTTTTTGCAAATTCAACCTTACACGGATCGCTTAAAGTTGTTTTTACAAAGCAGTGCATAATGGCGAGCGATGCGAGACTGTTTGAAACTTGCGCATAATTATACATATTGCGCTTATTTTTTACGGACGGTTTTGAGATGCTGATTGTGTATCTTGGGTTTTTTATATTTCAATGTTTTAATTGCACTAACTGGCTACATAGGCCACGTTAAGACCCTTTTACACTGCATAGCTCAATTAAATGAAATTACAAATATCTTTGTAACGAAGCCTTTTAAAGTAATACTTCCTTTGTTTGATTTGATTTGTTAAAGCTATAGAAGCGTTTGCTAAAGTTTTTGGAACACGGTGTATACTCACACTATAAAACATAGACAAGGGGCAATTCTCGTATTTTTAAAGAGCGTTCGCATTCCCATTCGTATATAGAGCACCTCTAATTTCCCTACATTTGACAGGATTTTTTTTACATTTACTGTCGCCTAGATGAATTTGAGTCTTGAATTTTGAACGCTTTTTAAATTTGAGTATTAAACCTTCTGATCTAACGAAGTTAATCAATGTTAAACGTGAATTAAAAGTTAAAACGCATTTTTCGTAGTCTCGTAGACCGTGCTACGTGGGCCTACGCTGTCGTAGCGGGGGTGTAGCACCTAGGGACTCGACATTTTGCTGATGAAATATTTCTTAATAGATATATCAATTTTTATTTTGATGACGTTGACAATAATGTAAGTACCGTACATAAAGTTAACTACTTAACCTAATACCCATATAACCTACCTCATGTTGAAATATTGCGTACATATCTATACTAATCTAGTCTTTTTATAATATACTCGTGTCACGGTGTTTGTTATCGAACTCCTCCGAAACGGCTGGACCGATTTTTATGAAATATTTGGATAGATTCGGTAGGTCTAAGAAGGGTCGTATTTTTTTTTTGCCAAATCTACGTTTGCCTACGTATTATATTGATTTGTATGTTTGTAACGAATAAGCTCAAAAGCTACTGGATCGTTTTCAATAATTCTTTCACCATTAGATGCTACGGTATCCCTGAGTACCACAGGCTATATTTATTACTAGAAATAATTAGGGATCCTCAAGAAAATTGCAGCGCGGACGAAGCCGCGGGTGAAGTGTTAGTTATCAAATAAAAGTGAAAAAGTAGAAATAGTAACACATGGACACAAAGTTCTATTCTGGGGCTGATGACTGACACACAGTAACACTCTATCAGCGTTTTCCAAAAACAAAAGTCTACTGTTTACTTTTTCCAAGTCGTTTTAGCTTATGGAGTGTTCCTTTGTTTGAGCCAATTGTTCTGGAAAGTCTATGTCACACACACTACCATAAACGTAATTAAATGTAGGTGCAAAGCTGGTTTACTATCTTAGGACCATTTTCTACTAAAATTTCAATTTCATACTGTAAATTAGTAGAATTGCTCCTTTGATCGTAGCATGATGACTGCGTCAGGGTAACTGAAGCTGTAGTTCAGAACAAAGCTATGGACATTCTGTTATAACCTATCTAACGTCCTCCGGAGAGCGTACAACATCACGCCGCCTTGACATTAGGCACCGAGCAGAGCCGCCGCGACTCAATGATGTTGTGTAATCATCAGCACGGGGACTGGCATGATTGGACTCTTTGTATGTGTGATTGATAGCTGTTTGCGGGCCAAACCAGACTATAACTGAGTATGTCGTGGGCTAAATAAACAGAATAGTCGAACTTAAGGTGAGATAATTTATACTGATGTGAGCAAAATTCTTGTGATTTAGAATTGATGGTTAGAGACCTACTGGTTTACAAAATAAAGTCATTTCTCGTGGCTGTCTTTGTGGTTCGTTTTACTGCTAAACTCCACAACGGACTTGATACAGAAACGAGTCGCAAGTGTAAAGTTAATGTTGTACCTATCTACCTATTATGCATCTTATCTAGATCTGCTTTAAACATTTGCTAGAGCATAAGTCGCCAGAAACAACAGTGTCCTATATGTCAACAAAATATAGAGGAAATATGTAACTAATTTAAGTTTCCCATTAGCCCGTAGCCGAGCGAATAATGTTGCAAAAGTAAAAAAAGACGATACATTCGGGTGCTCGTTAAAATGTGAGCCGTGTCACAGTTTAAATAATATTTGTGTGTTGTGGCGCGCATAACGAGCGGTGTTGCCAGCGTAAATCGACGCTCGCCGGCGGCAACGCGGTGATTGCTTTCTTGATGTATCATCTGTTTATTGTTTATTTAGCGCGTCTTTTTGTCTGGTAGCGGCGAAGGGCGCAGGCGATCGGCCCGCGCGGTCGCCGCGCGCGCCTTCCACACGGCTTTTTGTTTTGACCAGTGCGGCCAGTTGTGGAAGAACAACTGATATCTTTTAGAAAAAAAGAACACAGACACTGTTTTGATATTAATATCTTCGTTTCCTTTCTGAACGATATTTACGGACAATGTTGTCAGCAAAAGGAAACAATTCGATATATTTTTACCCGAAATTCTAATCTTGTTAAACAGTTAAAACTATTATTTTTAATACCTCAGACGAAAGCTCCAGCTCAGGTAGTCGATCTCGGCGTCGATGTTATCAGGATCAACTGATAAATGTCACAAAGTATTGGCACGTATAATGATCCCGCTTCATATCCGCGAGTCACATATCAGGCTGCGCGCGCGCACGCGAGGGCCGCGCCCACGCCTGCGCAGTGCCCGCCGTAATGCGCGCTCCGTGTCTTATGTAAATGCACCATGTCCACTCTTGGCTTTAATTAATCTCTAGCTGCATAAATAAGCCTTGGTTTCGATCGATCCATTCAGTATAAACAATGGCAACTCGATTCGGCCTGTCGTTATCATAATTCAAATATATCGATAGAGTTTTGCTCGTAAACACGATTGCCTGGCTGATTGTGTATTTGGCATACGTTGTTATAACATGTTTACTTTTCCTCCATTTGAATTTTAAGGACGATACAGCAATATCATTAGGGCCTTGGACATATGTTCTGTGATTAATCTAATGCCTTTAAACGAGCAATTCTTGTATATACGTATCCTATATATAATCTGAATCTTGGAAACGGCTCTAACAATTTTCATGATATTGAGTATGCAGGGGGTTTCGGGGGCGATAAATCGATCTAGCAAGGTTTAATTTTTAGAAAACGTCGTAAAAAAAACGAGCAGAGCTCGATCATCCAGGTTACTGTCTTTAATTAGGCCTATGAAAAGTAGAATTAATAAACTAAAATTAATTTTCATAATTTTCTAAACTATGAATTGAAATTTTGTTTGAAAATTCCACTGTAATAATAATTAATGTTCTTGTTATGTCGTTTAGAGTTAATTGCGTAACAATTGTATGAATGGAGAAACGAAATTCTTGTTTAAAGACATGAAAATAATACTAGTCTATTTATTTAAGTAATTATTAAAAATCAGAACTTTATTGAATATCGTAATAATACACATAAATAATGCCCGTTTGTCTAATGTCAATAATCTGATTGTAAGATATTGCTGAGTTTGTGAACGAGATTACCAACTACATAATTATATCCAGCGGTCGAATAACATACTTACTTAGGTTTTTTTTTTAAATATACATTCATGACTATCGCAGTGGACTCTTCATTTGTAAAATTAGAGGACGGGTGAGAAATCCTAATATATAAAATTCTTCTGTTACTGACCGAATGACAGACAACGCACAGCTGAAACTAATGATCGTAGATTGCTGAAATTTGGTATGCAGATTCCTTGTGGAGTAAAGGGGCACTAAGAGAAGATTTCCCGAAATTGTTACGGAAACGAAAAAATAAACGGGATATGCGCGTACGAAGTTGCAGACAAAAGCTAGTGTATAATAAGATGAAATGCTCGGAGTTCCGATTCCGATCATCGTCTAATTCATTCGATCGTAACGGGTTTCCACTCTTAATCATCCTCTGTCAACTGTGTTCTTCTTACCTACCGCCATTACTCTATCAGCTTTATGACGTGTTTAGCACACTAGCCGTGAAATATGATCGTAATTATCATCAATCGCAGCAACACTGGAGCTGCGCGGGCGCAGGTGATCGCGCTAATGCGAACAGACCCTAACGGTGGAGACAATCGCTGTTCTTACTCGATTTACAATTATTATTCTCTCTCACTTGTTTCCTATTTACATTAACTTAACTTACGACAATAATGTTCTCGAACTTCACAAATTAAAACCATTCGACATGTTTCTTAAACGAAACTCGCACTCCTACCCGTCGGCACTCATTGAAATATAATCGATGCGCCTCCTACGTATTAGTGGGTAGGTAGGTACCACTCACCGATCGTGTTTGTGATCACAGAAAAATTTATGTGTCATTAACTCTTATAAAAGCAAAGTAATTAAAAATGTTATAGTAACAAATCAGTCGTCGATATTCATGAAGGTTACGTTATTAGAGACGCATTGTATCGCGGCGCGGCCATCGCTCACAGTGTCGCCCGGGGCGGCTAACAGTGACTCCAAATTGTTAAAACAAACTGTGGAATAATGCCGCGATATATCTCTTGTGCTGTTGTATTTAAAACAAATAAGTTAAATCATGCGCGGACGCACGGAGGAGGACAGAGAGGACGGAGGGACGCGATGCTGAATGGATATTAAAATGTGAGGGTGGCAGGGGAGCGGCGCGCGCGCGGAAAGCAATCAACGAGCGAGGATTTACGAGCAGCCGCAGGCGCCCCGCGAGCGGACCGCGGGCGAGCCGCGCGGCGCCCGCGCACCTCACGCACACGATTTTGTCAAACGCCCTCGGGACACACGGATTTGGTCATCCGTTTAATAAACAGAAATACCAAACGGTTTACACTGTAAATCAGATAGCGGCGCATGGTTCAGACCCCCCGATCCACATGAATAGTGAACGCGCTTATCTGGCTCGGGTACGCGACATCTTCATTATCGCCGAGTGTTAAAACTTGTTAATCTGTCACTTAGTTAATTATTATGCGAGGGCCGCAGTTAATTGATTCAGCCGACGACAAAATGTTAATAAGCGGTGATAGCGCTGGTGAAACGGTGCTTCTGTCCGGAGACGCTACGTTTTGAAATGCAAATCGTGCTTTTGGAATATTGGTGTGGATAGCGCCGATAAGAGACGCGGCTGACTGAATTAATATACGTGTAACACGCGATTTTGCACTTTGTGTACAGCTGTGTTATCGAGAGCGGCGCGCGCGCCGGTGTGCGCGCGTCGTCACACCGCGCGTCTGTGTGCACCGGCCTTAATGCAACTAATATATCTTTATATGGTAATGGAGTCCGTTTTATGCCACCTAATATCAGTTATTACCGAATAATACGGCTGCAAGTGCGCAATTTAAGTCTAGACTTAATTTGATTGTTCACCTCTAAACATCCATTATAAAGTTCCTAATCAAATTGAAACCGCTTAAAAGGGTTAATTAAATTCTCACATTAGTAACCCAAATGGCTTTCCGCACAAGCTTATGAGTTCTTAATACGTATTTTATAGATATCATTATGTACTTAGGTCCAAAAAAAAAGAACAAACCTAAGATACAAAAAATATACATTTCTGTTCATTTATCCCGAAAAAGAGGAGCAAAGTGCACACTTTTGAATCAATGACTCTTAGAATAAACCCTACTAAGACCAAGCAACGGCAACCTTTGCATATTTTAACTTATCATAGACTAAAAAATTACTAAAAAACCTTGTTAAAAGAACAATTAAAAGCGATGTCTATTGTTGTAATTAAAAATACTCAAACGTTTTAATTAATTACATCTAGACACTTCATATTAAAATTAGCACGAGACGAGCTATATCTGAATATCATTCACTCATAGAATTATTTTAAATATTTTTCGTATAGCCACACATTACAATAAAAGTTGATCATTAAAAATTAAGATCGATAGAATGTCATAATTTTTAAGAACTAGATAGACAATGTCGATTAAAACGATTTTATTTTTGATCACGTAAAATATAACATAAGAAGTATGTATCCTTGCGAACAAGGTTTGGTATGAAATAAAGCGTATTAAATGCTCCTGATAAGTGACAGGTTCATTGGCACATTAGGCCTAATGAATTCGTCGGGAGCGCACGGCGGGACAGGCGGCTGCGACCGGCGGCTGCGGCAGCGGCTGGCGGCTCCTTACTCAGCCTCACACAAAACAAACAGGACCGTTTTAATGTCCGCGTTAAGTGATATGATAGCGTGTTAATGGTGTGTTGCATGCGTTTATTTAATTAATTAAATATGAAGGGCTCGCGAATCGTAATCAGGGGCTCCCAGGCCTCGCGCGTCGCGGTCGGCACCGTCGTCGCTCGTACTGATAACACTTGCCTCTTTCATAAATACGACGTTTTGTGTGTTTGTTTTCTGGTTTGAGAGTAAGTCAAATATTAAGAACACGGTTTTATTCAGATGGCATTGCAAGTATCTGGAGTCTCAATGAAAACTACCTATTGTAGCGCTCGATGAAATTTCTTCCTAAACTTAATAATTCAATAACTTTTGATTTTGTAGGACGAATTCGATGAAATAAACGCTATGCTGAACGTCAAATGAAGAAAAAAATATTATAGTGACTCTAGTCGTCCGTTTGGAAAAGGTAGATTGTTATGGAGAAGAACGGACAAGAAACTCTATGGTTACTCTTTTCAAAAATATCGATCATTGTGACTGTCAAAACGCCAACCATTTTTGTGATTGACAAAATTGTCGAAATGTCCTTGTTGTGATCAATCCCTTATTTTTTCCATTTCGACAATTGCTTTCTCTAACAGAACGAAACTTTGTCTAGTCTCTGGTCAAAGCTATTGGTAGTCAAAGACAAGAGTGCACATTCTATTGATTTTACAGCAAACTTAACCATACGCATCTTAGTCGCAATCTGTTTGTAACATTTTTGACAGATTTTTTTTTTGAGATAATTTCTAGATTACTTTTTACTAGGAAGGACGCTTCCTAGTTTCGCAGAGCTCTGTCATTGGTACTCTTTTTGATCAGTGGCTTTAGCTACAGCTAGATTAAACAATCATTTTATTAACGACTAGCTAACTCGGCAAACGTTGTTTTGCCATATGGTAAAAAAATAACCTACGACCTTTTCTCAGACCTACCAAATATACACTAAAATTTTCATAAAAATCGGTCAAGCCGTTTCGGAGAGTTCGATAACAAACACTAGGTTTTTATATATTAGACTAGCTGACATCACCTTTGTTGGGCGGTATATTTCGGGTTAATATAACACTCTCAAATCTATGACACTCACAAATAACGTGGCTTTTTATTGGTACAAGAAATTTCAAAATCGGTTTAGTAGATCCAGAGATTACCTCCTACAACCTCACAAACTCACAAATTTTACCTCTTTATAATATTAATACCCCTACAACCTCACAACCTCACAAACTTTACCTCTATATAATATTAAGTATAGAAGTATAGATAATATCCGTCAAAAAGTGAAAATGTGACATTTCGATGTCACATTGAATTGTTAGTGAATTTAGCCGACAACGTGACATTTGGGCAGCGCATGTCTATCCCAGACTTTTTGGACTTCTTGGCTACACAAAGTGGCATTCTATCAACGAATTCGATTTTCGAAATGGCAAAATATATGAGATTGATCACGTGACATTTCGACAACGTTTGTCAATCCCATACACTTTTGACGTTTTAACGATTACCTTCGCCACGCTGACACTGACAGAATGTTATTTGTCTAAAGCCTAAGAGTCTATTTCAATCGCCACGCTATCGTTGATTCTAATGTATCTAGTGAGGCCAAATCTCTCTGTGCTACCAATTCCTCTCTTCACCCAGGTTGTTTATAATTATCAGTCTTAAAACTTTCTTATCATGCTATCTTTCTTGATCCTTCTCATGGCTTAGGTATTTATGCCATACCCTTTGCATCACTTCTGTGAGAGCCTAGCACGAATGTTTTTGAAGTAACTTAACGTAAAATTTTACTATAACTAGGTACATAGTACTCGTTTCGCACATAATATGTATTTGAATTGCATATTTTTGTATGATACAAATTGTGTATATCGCATAAAATTGAACAAAAATACTATGGGGTTGTAGTTATTATATTCAAAATTCACTTACGTTAACGATATGGTAACGTCACTATGTATCCAGGGTTGCGGAATTTGTTCGAAAGAGTCACCGCGGCCCTGGAACACAAAGGGCACTAGGAGGAACACGGATGGGTTTTAGTCAGTAAGAGTCTGACACTCCCTTCTGCTTCACCCAGGGCGGAAGGAGTCATTTGATGAATACAAATCCTTCAAAAAAAAAACTCACTATGCATACCAACGTTAAAATATTCGTGTGTATAGGACATCAAATTTCATCTTATTATGAAGACGTTATATTGGCATATTAGGTACTTACCAATTAATTAATTTAAGCTTTGGGCCTTATGTTAAGTTTCATTTACATTTAGTAAACACTATTCGTCTTATTACAAAACAACGCTTAAGTACTGGTTTAAACCAAGACTAACAAGTCTAGGATTGTTACGGTATTAACGCTAGTACCAGGTTTAAAATGTGTTCCAATTACAAAATTAAGACTATTCGAGGATCAGTTAGTACCAAAGAAAGTCCATGGTTTAAATAATATCCACAGATAAGAAACAAAAATGGCATTCTTTCATTCGTTCATACAATCATTATTTGAAGAAACGTTCCGTTTCTCAAAATATTTATAATATAATAACAATTCGAATGCTTAAATAATTAACTATCGATACAACAATATGTTATAAATTGTTCTTTGTTTATGATACAATATATTGAACAAGCAGAACTTGTACTTTTGACGCGCTTTTTATAATCGAGATATCATATTCTTTAACACTTCTAGCGTGAACTGGAGCGACGACGGCTGTTTACATAGTCATGTTGCATCCTTTTTAATTAATAAATTACCTTTTTATTTTTATTCTTTGTTCTTAATATTTCTGTTACGAGATTTGTTTCGGATAAATCGTCACGTAAATGATCTCCAAAACGTTTTCTGAATCTATACTTATTTCTAAAATCTACGTTACTCAATTCAAAAAAATTCACACGATGATGATGTCTTTTAGATCGCCAAGACTATCCAACATATCCAAATCCATCAATTCAATTCATATTAGTATCAATTTTTAACAAATTTACATAGAAAAACACAAAATATTAGTCAACGCCAACCTCAAATAAATTAGTACCGAAGTTAAACTAGGGGTCTCGGCGGACTAACTTTGGTACCATAGTTAGTTCAGGAACTAGTGATAAACTTCATTTTATAATAACGTTTTATATAGTCATGGTTTAAACCTAGTGTTAATCCCAGTACTAAATTTAGATCGTGTTTTGTAATAAGACGGTATGAGCTTATTTTTTATACAATGAGAGTTGGTATATTAACTACTAGGGGACGTCACGCGGTTTCACCCGCGTAGTTCCCATTCCCGTGGGAGTACGGGGATAATATGTAGCCTATGTTACTCCCTGATAATGTAGATATCCAATACTAAAAGAATTTTTCAAATCGGTCCAGTAGTTTCGGAGCCTATTCAATTCAACCAAACAAATCTTTCTTCTTTATATAGAATAGAATATAATTCTCAGTACTATGTGTAATATTATATATAAGTTATTGAAAATATAGATTGAGGCCGTCTCACTGAAAGCGAGCTCATATATTTAAAGACAAACTTTGAGCTTTTTTTTTTTAGCTTAGTGGAAATTAACATTTAAATTGCAAAGCACGATTTAGTTCTGCATTTTTGATATGTTGTATAGATCAGTTCGAGTGCGTAGTGCGCAGCGGGTACAAATTTTTCGAAGTTGCAAATTTGGATTAGTCAAAATCACACTACTCGTAACTGGTCCATATAACATACCAAAAAGCAGAACTACATCTAGCTTTACGATTTTAGCCTTTTTTAGCGTCGATTTCTACTGGGCTATTGGCTAAAAAAAGAGAAAGAGACATAGTACTGCGAGTAGTCTTGGGTGAACAGCAGAGAATAAGGAAGACGCATTTAATTTTTATTAGTTTACTAAAGAAATGCTTATTATTTAAAAAAACAACCATTTATTTATTTCTAGGCAATTCTGTCCCATTGCAAGGCAATATCGTCCCTTTCTTCCTTCCATTCATCCCGGCTTTGGACAAGTGTGAACCTATCCTGTCGATAGGCGTCTCGTCCCACCATCCCCGCCTGGGTCTGCCGCGAAGTCGCCGGACAATTTATGGGAACCATTTATGGTTGCTCTAGCCCATGAGTCGTTCGATATGCGGTAGACGTGTCCGGCCCAGTCTCTTTTAAGCTTGGGTGCTTTTAGGGTGTAGTTGGCTGTTTTAAAGTGCAGCACTAAGTTTCTAAAGCAGTCCGTTAAACTGACTCTCAGAATGCTGCACTCTATTGCTTGCTTGTAAACCTCACGCTTGAACCTCTACCAAGAAAACAACTATGAATTTTTCAAATAGCTTCAAAACTTAATACTTTGACGTGTTCTCTGAAGAGTAAAGGCGCTTCCGCAAAAGGGATACGAGTAGAATTAGGGAATGCAAAGAACCAGAATTCCCGGTTACTTTCGATACTTTAACTGGCTATTAAGGTATCGAAAGTACCGGGAATCCCGGTTCTTTGCATTCCCTAGACAGAATCACAAGAATAGATACATTCATTTAAGGATTATTTTCTTTACTAACCTCGTTTTTCAATTAATTCTGATTCTGTTTTCACTGTATTTGCAATTATGTTTACAACTAACCTGTTGAAAAATATTGTTTCATACATATTCCCATATTAGAGTCAAGACGTTTAAGGAGAGAGGCAGTGCGGTAGTGTTTACAAACTTTCAAAACTACTCCGCACTAGTCTTATTAGTACTACATACATAACTCTATGCGTATTTACTACGAATTCCTTCCTTTCAATAGTTATGGAGTAAGTAATGTGTAACTAACTCGATGAAGGCGGATCTGATTGATAATGTTTGTTGTTGGCCAATCAGCTATCAGCAAACACACAAAACGCGAATGGTCCTACACAGAAGATTACCACGTCTATCTCTTCACTCCGATTGCGAGTATTTGACGAAAAACCGTTTTAATTTAAAAAAATTATAGTCTCTCGTTTGATCACAATCTCACCTGATGAAAAGCGATGACGTAGCCGCTTGCCTACAACTAACCTATTCACTCTTGACTTGAAGACACCCCACAGTAGCTATTAGGAAACCATGAGGGTGTTCCACTCCGTAGCTGTACCCACAGTGAAAGTATTTCCTAAACTTTTCGTGCTTTCAATCAAACTTGAAGACATTTTACATAGGTAAGTTCCCGCATTATGTGAAAATGCACCATCTATATTTTCACAGACGTTTATGTAGTATCTATCTAAAGAACGGTAGCTAGCAGATTAGGTTAATAGCTATTTAAACTTTTAATGATATTGATAATAAATGTCACTTAGAAACAAACAAGGTGGAGCACACCTTGCACGCTAGCACTGCGTCGGCTGGCACTGCGCCTGAATGTCACGCCGCTCGTAAAACATACCAACGAGATTACTACACAAACAATTATTACTGGAGAAACTTTAATGACACATAAACTATATTGGGGCATAAATAGACCTCAGTTGAACCTCGCAGTGTAGTGCCGCGACCACACAAACGGCCGGCTGCTTGCAGGCTCGCGCGTGGTTTCTTCAAGTCACAGAGGTGTGGCCTCGCTACTATACCGTCGGCGTGATCGTTAGCAATAAAATTGCAGCAACTTTAATATTATAATAGTGCTGGGGTAGTGCGCATGTGCGGTGGCCTTTTGCCGCTCACGTAATCTCTCATTCATTTATTTTTTAATAGCATGACCACGCGGCGAAGGCGCATCCATCCTGCGCCCGCGTGCGGCGCTAGTCGACGAGGAGCGAGAACATTACATTTGCTACGCGAACGCTTTTTGTGTTAAGAGCTGTGTGCTTTGCGAAATTATTATAATTGTTGTTTCTTCAATGACACCGACAAGGTCCCGCTAACGTGTACCGATTGGCTCAACATCACAATATACCGTTTAGGATCACTCTTCTCTTGATGCATGAGCGACGATTTAAAACTTTTTGCAGAGATAATCGCTGGTTTTTTTAGGTTCGGAATGGACACCATCGTTTGATGAACTTGGCAAAAAACTAATAAAACACAGCTCGTATACCTGTGGTGTAAGTACTGCACGCTCTGTTACACTTTTTACTAAACTCATAAAGTGGAAAGTTTTCTATCTCCCACCATTTAACATTCTTTCAAATGTCGTTGTAGTTTAAATAACAACAACAACAACAAACAATAATAACAATATAGTCATAATAACAATCTTTTTGCCAAATACGTATAAAAACAAATGTAATCTATTTTTCCTTAAAACCAGGACATGTCTTTGATCCTCTACACTTTTATTTGGTGATGTTTATTAAAATTCGCCATCTAAAAGGTCACTGTAATAATTTTAGCAATTATAGTTACATTCTTTTTTACCGAATAATAAATTGCGAGGATTATAGCAGTCAAATCAGGGCCGCCTCAAGCATATACGGCTCGGAGTGGCAACGCCAGCCAGCTTATTTAATGGAAACTGCATCTACTACGACTACCAAGTGCAAAATGCAAATTCTATAAAATTGTAGTACCCTGGCTCAAAAAAGCTGGATATTATTTATTTCCAGTTATATAAATAAGAGTGCTAAACAATGAAGATACATCAATAAGATGTAAGATCGAAAACTTTTGCAAACCGCCGCGGATAGAGATTTTCTTAAAACCATTAATTCAAAAATAGAGTGACTTGCTTTTTAACAAATACACTAAACTTAATCAAACTAAAATATAGCATCAAATTCGTCCTCAACGCTGTCAGCTGGTAATGTGCCCAAGAGACTGGCGGCATTGCCACGTTGAATGGCCATGGTTAATCTCTGCCCAAAGTAAAAGCCAGCTCTTGGGTCACGGGATGTGTCAACTAGCCGTGTCTAAATTTCTTTGAAAAGGCAAGAGTATCGACACAGGTTGCGTCCCACACTAAAGACCTACCCATCTTCTAAGGAAACAAACACATACCGTCCGGTCTTTTGCCACCGTCACGTGCCAAGCCATTGGGCTCTAAAACGGCTGGAACGCCGACGATGACGAGAGCTCGTCGGATCATGTCATTTAAATTAGCGTGTCGTGCAAAACGGCCTGCACTGCTGTTACAAGAAAGGCCGTGGTGCCCGAGGCTGTCGACTTGCTTTATACTGAATAGTCTAAGTAATGATTGAACAGTGGCTTATCTACTAAAGACCCAGAGAGAGTAGATTTGTCATAGGTACACCAATCCAACAAGGCTTACGATTTTTTTCACAGTAGGCATGCTCCTCCTAGGCCTATGCACCCAAGTTTATTGCACCCCTTGCATCTAGGGTAAAAGCCGGCCCTGAGTCGAACGATGATATATATTCCTTTAATCCGCATGCATGTTCGGTCGCCATTGGGAACTTACACCTTGTAATCGTTGTAGTATCTTATTTTGTGTAACAATTGTCCTGTCTTCATACATCATAGGTACACGATAGTGGTATAAATTGTCAGTGTCTTCCTTTACATTCTCCTGCTGGCGAGTGCTCATTGTTTGTCTGCCCGCGTTCCCTGTTCTGTCCGCCCGCGTTCCGTGTATTGTCCGCCAGCGTGACGTGTGTGTTTGCGCAGGAGTTTCGGCGCCAAGTGCTCGAAGTGCTGCCGCGGCATCTCGTCATCGGACTGGGTGCGCAAGGCGCGCGAGCAGGTGTACCACCTCGCGTGCTTCGCGTGCGACGCGTGCGGCCGCCAGCTGTCCACCGGCGAGCAGTTCGCGCTGCACGAGGACCGCGTGCTCTGCAAGCCGCACTATCTCGAAACGCTAGATGGAGGGTCCATCTCGTCTGATGGTGAGCTGATTTTGAGTCTTTAGTTAGTCTAGTTTGTTCCCAATTTTGATTGAATAGCAAATGATTACAAAAAAGAAAAAAAAACAATTGCTGAGGCGCTTAACTAAGACAGTGCCTGAGGTTGGCGTCCGGTACAGGAGGGCGTGGAAAAAGCTTTCGCATGACGAATCGAAAGCTTTGCTGATGGGTGTCAACTTCCCTCCTGCAACAAACATCAGGCACTGTCTCAGTTAAGCGATAGACAGACATATACTAAAAAATTAAATTCCCTAAACGGTCCTCTTTTAGTAAGTAGACTAACAAATCCAATATGTGCAAAAACGATGTGAACCACAGACGGGTGCGACTCAGAAGGTTACCACAAGAGCAAGGCGAAGCGGGTGCGGACGACCTTCACGGAGGAGCAGCTGCAGGTGTTGCAGGCCAACTTCCAGCTGGACTCCAACCCAGACGGCCAGGACCTGGAGCGCATCGCACAGGTCACCGGCCTCAGCAAGCGGGTGACGCAGGTGTGGTTCCAGAACAGCCGCGCGCGCCAGAAGAAGCATCAGCACACCGGGAAGGGCAAGCAGAGCCAACGTTAGTATGCCCTGGGCGAGGTGGAGTGGTGGGGGAGACGTGCTTCTACGTTTACATTGACACAGAAAACATTTTAATCCTTAATTTTAGATCCTCAAAGTCTTAGAAGCACGTCCTTCCTATAGTGATACAAAATTAGCACCGCTTGTAGCAGCTCATTGGCGAAATTCTCAAGTTATTTGCCTAGCGATCTGCTCCGCGACCTCTGCGCTGTGTTGACTGCCTGTGTTTACCATGTCCCGTGTGTCCGCAGTGGTGTCCCGTGACGCGGACCCGGCGGGGTTTGGCCGCCCCATCAACCTGCACCTCACCTACTCCTTCCAGAACAAACCACCTTTTGTACCGATAGGTAAGGACAACATTACTTTTACTAATATTTTAGTGTGCTTTGGTCTTCGTGGTCTTCTTCTTATTGCATTTTAACTTTTTTTTATTACTGACAGTCTCGCTTTTGATCACTATCTCACCTGATGGTAAGCGATGATGTGGTTGACGATGGAGTACGCTTGCCTAGAAGTGACATGTCCACTCTTGACTTAAAGCCCCCAGGTTGTACCTATCAGGCAACACAGCCTCCAGCAGGGAATCCAAATCCTTAGCTATACGCAAAATGAAAGTGTTCCCAAAATGTTTTGTGCGTATGGGTGCATGGGATGTCCACGTGTACCGGTACCGTGTACTCCGATGATACGAACGGGTTTGGAGAATAAAATTTTAAAATTCCGAGGCCAACTAACAATGCAATTGATAACATGATTAGTGGCATTTTATAAGCTTGCAAACAATCTAATCAAGAGCTCACTGGCTGAAACGCACTGAGTGTGAAGCTCGTAATACGTTTTAATTATAGCTATATCCAATATCGTCTAGACTCTAGACTGCTATCCAATTATTTCCGTAAACTTCTTACAATAATTTAACCAGGCAACACTTTTTTGTTGTCCATTATTGTAAAAGCTATTATTGCTTTCGCTACATGCATTCGCATGGTGTGGCGACTCGTTCCTATAAATAACAAAAATAATAATCATATATGTCAGTTGGTAAAAGCTACTGTGTTTTTAGGGTTCCGCACCTCGAAATTAAAACACGGAACCCTTATAGGATCACTTTGCTGTCCGTCCGTCCGTCTGTCCGTCAAGACCCTTTGTCTCGGGAACGCGTGGAGGTATCGAGTTGAAATTACTCAAGTCTACTGTCCCTTGAAGCTTTGAAAAAATCAAACTTCTAAGTTCACGTAAAAAAAATATACGGCCGTTTGAGCCGCAAAAAACGCACTCTCAAGGGAATCAAAATCTATAGGGTATTTCCCGTTGACCTAGAACTATAAAATTTGGCAAGTAATACCGTCTTATACTACAAATTTACGGAAAAATCTGAAAAGCTCAGAAAAAAATGCAAGACTCGATTCCTGTACTATTTATATGTACCTACAAATTTAAAATTATAGCATCCTTGTTAGGAACTGCAGGTTATTCCCGCAAAACTGTTAGCACAAGACTTGGAAAAGCTATAAAAGAAAAATAAAGGTGATAAGGCACACACGATATCTCAACGATAATCGTGACAAACCATTGTTGCGTGCTAACATCGAGCCTCGCATCCCATCAATCTTAGCTGGTAAACTTCAGATAATAATGTTGTTATGTGGTGTTTTCCAGATGGAACATCTTTCACGGATTCCTCAATGGATGAGCTGTCAGAAGACTCATCGATCCACTGCATGCAGAGCGAGGTGTGAGCAGGGAACACACGCCGCCCCGGTTTGAGAGCTCCCGCGCGTCACGCGCCTCTGTACAGACTCGCCATATCTTACTACATCGTAACGATCTTAGAAATCTAATATATTGCTAGTTTTGCCATGTACTACACCAATAGCACGTTAATTGCCCTGTTTGCCATACATCATGTATTTTCTAATCTTAAAAATATGTATCTGCTGAGGGTCAGTTGTAGCAAGTGTGAGTTTAGTGTTAGGTAAACTGTAAAAAATATCAATAGTTATATCATGCGAGACTTGTAAATTCTCGCAACATTTTAAATCTTTAATATGGAGACATCATGTATTTGTAATAACTGATAGCAGGACGCATAATACCTAGTGTTTAACTTTTGTAATTTTAACAAAAACATAACTTATGAATCTCTATGCGGACATTTAATATTTATTGTAAAAAGTTATATTTATTTATTTCTAGTAACTGTGATACTTTCTCTTTCGCAACTGTTCTCGGTTTGTTTACACTCCTTATTATTGCAATAAAACATAAACTTTATTCTATATGCAATTTTATACATCTTTAGAATACTATAGTTTAGTGCCAAATCGTAAACATAAGCGGTAGACAGCTAATTAAATGTGTGAAAAGCAATAGAACTTGAGTGAGTCTACTTGTACGTATATTAATTCTTACATATTGTTCCAATCTATGTTTTGTAGGCCTAAATGTAGGCTAGAGGAACGTCCCGTCAACACCTAAGCAGAGTCTCTAGTGCTTGGTCCAGTAACTACGTTTTCGGCGGCGCCACTTGCAATTCAACACAGTGTCGCAAAACCAGAAAACCGCAAGTTCAAGGTTCATCCCTTAGGAAAAGTTCCTCATAATTATGAGTACAATCACACTTCCGATTTGCGTGTATATTTGTCATAGCGTCACATGTTAAACATGAATGATGAATCATGGGGTTCTCTGGTTAGTCTATTAACCCAAAGGTTGACTGGTAGAGAATATCTTGTTGCATTAAGTCGGCAAGCATGTACTATATAATAAGCTTTTAAATCGTGCAAGTACTTGGCATCTTAGAACAAGCACTAAGTAGACTCATTGATAGTAAAATCATTAACTTTTCTAAGGGCAGATTTTTCAATAGTATAGTATATATAATATATTTATATTTTTCTCTCAACTAAAGAACAAACCGGTCTGACAGCTTTTGCATAGAAAATTTGTTAAATAGACTAAATATTTATTCTTTCAGTTAAAATATGTGTCAGACTATTGAACAATAAGCCATTAGAGATGTTTCATGCCGAAACTGTTACCTGCAGCTGAAATCTGAAGTAAACTGTAAACTATAATATTCATCATGGATATAATTTAATTTCTGTATTGTAAAAAGTAGAAAAATAAGGCATAAGTATCTCAGCAATAGGGATGATTCCTGAGTAAAAAAAATATGATTCTATCTAATGAGTCAGTTAGATTATCGAAAAATATTGAACACGTGTTTTTTGTTTTATCAAATCAAAAAAAATGCGAAGATAAAACGCATCAAAATCAGGAGTGGGGGCTGGTGACGTCACTTGTTTGTAAAAAGTGACGTCGGGCGAGTTTCCAACGCACTGTAACGTCTTAATTTTTTTGTTTACGTGTAAAAAGAAAAAACACGAGCCCCATATATTTTGAAAATCTATCTGACGGACTAATTAGATTTTTTTAGTCACCTACCCTGTTCTAGTTCTTGTATTGTCTGTCAATTACATCGCCGTAGTGTACCGACGATATTATTAAATTTTGTTCAGTATTGTAAATAAATGAAAAACTGGTGTACTATTAATATTATTGTAAATAAGGCGTGGGAGCACAATGGGCGTGCGGTCGCCGCGAGCTGCGCGAGCGCTGGCCGCTCGCCGAGTGTTACCACAGATAGGATATATTAACTTATGCTGTAGATGTTAAGTGACATGTAGGGCATCGTCTTGTCATTTTATAGTTATTAAGTAGTTGCTACAAGTACTAGGTACTTAAGTTTATTCTGTACAAATTTTTAAATATATTATGTTGGTTAATTGCTGTTTACATTTTTAAAAGTCCTCTAAGAGTACCTATCTAACATGTATAAACCTTCTCGATTCAAATATTAGGTATAATTAGGGTTACTTTCCTTAAAAGGTAAAAACGGAACCCTTATGGAAAGAATTCGTTGTCTGTTCGTACGGATGTCAGGTCTGTCAGTCTGTCAAAACCCTTACCTTTGTACTGGCACATGTTTTTTTACGGTGCCGTTTACGAGTTATTTACGAAAAACTAAAAAAGGACCTTTACGGGTGTCTTTTTATCAGTGAGCTTTAGGGGACTCGTAAACGGGGAAATCCCTGGGGATTTTCCCCGTTTATAAGTTATTTACCTCCCCATCCGCCCGAAGCTCCACCCCCATCAGTACTTTTAGTATGTTGTTTAAGACACCATACAACTATGCCAAAATTCGCTTATACACGGATTATTTCTCCTATTTTTCATTCCTTGGGTGGACTATCATAGTTTTTTCTGACAATAAAATTATTATGTTATTATGTTGTTATTATTATTATAAGGCAACTGGCTTTTGCGTCAAATCAGCTCGATTTGACACATTCAATTACACCTACTTACTCATCTACTTCTCGTTGATCCCAGAATCACGGGATTTTTTCGACAAAAAGTACTTGCCATAATAGCTTACATTTTAACTTTAGGCAAATATGCATCCGAATATCCGATTTCTAGTTATAACTCATAAATTATAAGTGTTTCGGAAATTAACAGGAATTTCAAAAAAGTCATAATTCGTTAACAATTTATTTACTTCAACTATCATTAGATTAACCTTACTTACAATAATCTTATCAGTAAATACAACATATACTTTTAAAATGTACTTAATTATTTACAAAACATTATGTTTAATCAGAATATACAGATACACCCTTTATATCGCTATCTAGGTATGTCTTGAACTGTCCAGTAATGAATGCATCTATCGGCTGTAGACCACATCTAAATAAATAATTATCGTCTAGAATAATTATTCGTATTGAGTATTAAACATGAGAGCAATGTTTACTATAATAACGAACACAATAATCCAGATCTTTAATAAAACAAAGATATCGTTAACATTGCTTATTCTATAAATCAAACAATGCCATGCAACTTCAGCATCCATTATAAACGCATTTCAAACTAAATTAAAAAGTACTTAATCATTTACGAGACTCTAAGCAGAACTCCTGACCGGAATATTATCATCTATGTTTATAATTACTTGGAATATCAGAATCCTGTAGAATGTGGGCGTTGGTCCAGCCAAGCCACAATACCTTGTAGAATGTCGAGCTGCCATCGGTACCCACTATACTTGGAGGTATGTGAGGTAAGCATTAGCTGAAGGCACAGAGGTCCACTTCTTGTCATGAAGGATTAGAAACACACAATGCGGGCTGAGATAATGCAGTCCATGCAGCTTGGTTTGCATTCAAATCGAGCTCAAGCGACTGCAGTAGGTATAGTGTAGTTAGATGCACGGAGATGCCTCAGCGTGCAATGCCAGTGGTCGTTCCATGTGCGCGGTTCGATGTGTCCTATAAAGCGGAGCTCCTCCACCTGGCCTGTCTATAACTTGTCCATGGCGTTCAGGAGCAGGTTCATCTCCTGATGTACCTCCCGCAGCAGATCCTTCATCTGTCGCGGAGAGTCCAGGATGTCCACGCTCTGAGTGTAAGGGTTGTATCTCACACCGAAGTCACGAGGGATCTTTTGGGCGAATTTTCTGGAATTTCATCAATTGTCAATGTTAATGCAAAAGTTAAGGAAGCGTTCCTGATTCATCCAGTATTCATTACATTTTTTTACCATAACATGGTTGTACCAATAGTAAAACCAAGTTATTACATTACTTTAAATTTTCAAACATGCTGCTTAGTCGTAGCTTATCCAATTCGCAATCTAATGAATCACGACATTTCTTTCCCAATTCTAACATTATTTTACTCCATAGTGACATTATATAATTTTTCAACTACAAACGCAACAAGAACCACTCAAGGCAGTAACTCACATCATCCTCTCCTTAGCATCTTCAAAGCTGTTGGCGACGAAGTAGACGGGCTGGTACTCCGTGATGGGGTACTTGGTGTCGCCGGTGGTGTCGGGGTCGAACTCCCGCAGCTCTGGCTTGTCGGAGAGGCAGTACTGCAGCTCCCCAAATGAAGACAGGAGACCGGCGCCGAACGCCTTCAGCTTGCCTTCTTGCCGACACAGACCGAACTCAACCGTGAACCAGAAGCACTGAAATGTAGATGGAGATACTTAGCTATCTCGCAGAATTTTCTTGAATTTGCGAGTAAAAAAGGAAACTTACAGCAAACCTTCCTATTTAGATCGGAGAAAAACCCTCAAGGTGGGTCTACTCTAGACGAGCCGAGCACGAGCGAAGCACGAGCCGAGCCAAAATTCGTGTAGTGTGGACCGATTTACGAGCCTCGAACGAGCGCGCTTCGAGCGTTTGGCTCGTGCTCAACTGTGCTCCGCCTATTGTCGGTTTTTTGACGAGCACAAAGAGATTTGCATCGCGCTCGCAGTACGATCATGAACGCGTTCAGTGACAAACGTTTCGCTCGAGCATCATGGAAACGTTGACAGAAGATGTTTGTTTGCAATTAATTGAATTATATTAAAATAATCCAATGATGGACCCAAATCATGAGGATTACTATAAAAAAAATAAGAAGTTTGATGCATGGTCTCGTATATGACTTGTTGAATAAATCTGTCTTTACATAAATTTGTAGATACCATCATCTTGGCCTTCTAGCTTTTTTACTGACTTCGGCTATAACAATCGCTGCAGCAGCAGCGGTTGCTGCAATAGCCAACTCGTCCAGAGTTGCGAGCATACTGCGGAAAGCTATGTTCGAGGAGAGTGATTGCTGTAGGCTCGTTGTACGTCCACACTTGACACCCCGAGTAGAGCGGCTTGCGCTCAGCTCGTGCTCGGCTCGTCTAGCATAGACCCACCTTAAGGCTGTAGACGAGTACTACACTATCAGCGGTAACGCTTACCAAAAAGTCAAAATTGTACAGGATTGATAAGCATCAACGAAATACCGCGAGATCGCTTCCTTACATTTTGGTATTTCAAAAACCATTTACACCTGAATTACACTTTGTCCATTTTGTTCAGAGCCCCTTTTTTAGATTTTAAATCATCAACTCCCTTCCAATCCCTGCGGAGAGGAAGGGAGTGTCAGTCTCTTATCGACTAAAACCCACCCGTGTTCCTCTAAATGCCCCTTTACATTTTAGGGCTGCGGTAACTCTTTCAAACAAACTCTGCAACGTCTAGAGCCTCTGATATTGTACACTTTCAAAGCATGTGTCACGATAAAAAGTAAGTTCAATCGTACTCACGGTAGCAAGTTTCTCAATATAGTCATCAGGAGCTCCGAGGGAGGCGAGTCCGATCTCCTGAGAGAACTGCGCGAAGGCGGGGTCGGCAAAGAGCGGCGCGTGGCCCAGCAGCTCGTGGCACACGTCGGGCTCCGGCGTGTACAGCGGCCGCGAGTGGTGCCGGATGTACTGGGTGCTGTGGAACACGCGGAACGCCAGTCCTGCCAGGAAGTCACGGGAGGACAGGAGACCAGCCACTGGCCGGAGCGTGAAGCCCGTGCAGTCTGCAATGGAGGATTTCTTGTTTAATAGGAGTTCTTTCTTTAACAAGTTCTTTGTACGCTTTCTTGATATAAAGCAAAATGGTCCCAGCGATATCAAAAGTTATTCATTCAAATTAGGCTGACAGCTACACTTTTTGAACGTCAATAGGGAATATGCATGCGATTTTTTTATTTGCAAAATGAAATACTTATTAGCTCTAATAAACAATTATGAAATTATTATTTAAATACCTTCATCAGCGATGAAGTTATATAGTTTCAAAGTTTACAATTAGAAAGAGTAGTCCGATATGAATTGTGACGTCAAAGTTCTTGGCGCCTATACAGCTGCCATAGAAAACAGCGTTTTCGCGAGGACAGATATATTTGTTTAAAATAATTATATCTCGTTTGTTTTTCGAGCAATTTTGATTCTATTTTCACTGTTAGTATTATATTTGTGTATATTTTTAGATAAACTGTATAGATAATAAAAGTTTTTTTCGTGCATATTCCCTATTTTGCAATAAGATAGTCTCCTAAACCACCCACCCGTCACCACTTCCCTGTGTTAAGGTTACGAAGAAGTGGCGCAACTAACTCCCCAACAATGTAGGTACTGTCTGTTAAGCATAAAAGATCAGCTTACCCTTGAGGAAGTTAGAAACATCCTCCAACTGCGGAATATTATCTTCCCTGTAGCCACAGTTCTCAATGAGCAGCGGGAAGACGTGGTTGTGTTCCTTGCAGGCGTGGGTGGGGTACAGCTCAGTCAGCTTCCTGAAGACTGCTCCCCAGGTGGCGATCTCCTCCTTGGTGTAGTCCACGTGCGGCAGGGGCTGGCCGTACTTGTAGTTATAGGCGATGTCCGCGAAGTACTTGCGGCGCGCGCGGTACTCGGGGTCGGTGAACCCAGGGTGGTCCGAGTCCAGCTCCGCGCCGTACGACAGGATCTGGTTGGCGAACCTGTCCAAGTCGCGGATACGACGAGGGAACCAGGGCACCGCGTCTAGTGGAGAGGAAATATTGTTATTGAGAAGCTGAAGAAGTCTGTAGTTTCATTATATGCGTTAGTACCTAGATGGTATTCTATAGTTAATATCGAATGCAAACAAAATACTACTTTCACCGTAATCATTGTTTGCAATGAGGGTTTTCCGAAAATTTACTCCACCAGTTGACGCAACATAGGCGAGAGGTCCTCTTCATTGAAAAAGTGACTTTGACATTAACATGACGTCTTTTTTTTATTTGTGATGTGTTTGCTTTTGACTCTATATAGTCTAGGTCAGAGATGACAGAGACAAAGTCTACGATGGAGCGAGCTCACCCAGAAAGAGCCTGTGCACTCTAACTTTGAAGAGATTAGCGTTGTAAGCGTTTGGAAACACAGACGCAGGCAGAGAGTTCCACTCCTTTGCTGTGCGCATTATAAAAGACGTTTGGAAGCGCTTAGTGCGAATTGGTGGAATAGCAACAAGGTAGGGATGGTAAGATGCAGTGCGTCTGGATGTCCGATGGTGGAAGGGGGCCAGTAGGATGAGGTCTTGGAGTTCTTGGGTACGTCGATGCCAACTCAACAAATGTGTAAAAACAAGCTATTTGATAGGTGTTTGAGACTGACGCCTCAGTGCTGCCATCTGGTGCTCGACATTTCAGGAAACCCTCGTTGTTTTTGCAAGGATTATTCTATTATGATTAATTTAGACTTGATCACAGCTGCCATAGATACGCGATTCATTAAAAAAATAAAAATTAAACTTACATCTGTTATCCTTATAATTTCTAGAAATTATATTCAAGTAGCCGACATTGTTCTTCAGCTCATCTAGGGCTGCTCCGAAGTCTCCGGCACCATGTTCGCACTCCACCATGAACTCGTACCCTGGCCTTCTGGCTGAGGACCGGGACTCGATGTGCATGAGGTTGACTCCGTGTGAGGAGAAGACGCTCAAGAACTTGGCGAGCGCTCCAGCCTCGTCGGGAGTGGCCGGGGAGAACAGGAGCCAGGTGGACTTGCTGGAGTCGCGACCCTCGCGAATGTAGTTGCCTCCCTCCATCAGTTTTGGCTGGAAAAAAAATGGAAATGTTACAGTATTGCAATAAATGGTTCAGTATCGTTTTAAATTCAATAAGAGAATTATTCCGAGTTCCCAGCGTGTTTCTTCTTCGCTAGTTCGCACAGCACAGGGTACTATTATCATCAAGACTAGTAATATAGTTTCTTATTGTCAACGAAAATGTTCATGATGTATGCACAATAGACAGGCATCTGTCTGTCTATTGTGCACAGATCATGAACATTCATTCATTTAGACAAACACTGAAACTTTTATTGGCCCAATAAGAGTTACAGTGTTTGTCTCTATCTGAGAAGTTCCGAGATAAAACTTGGGAACTAAACACTAGAACATTAGAAATGATCTATCACGCTTGCGTCACAGTGAGGTCAACTCGGCTTGATAACCTGCGGCCCATTTAGTAGCATCTGGCCAAGAGGCTACATCCAGGTTGCGTGGAATTAGCGCGATAACCCCGGGGCGGCGGGGCCCGGGCGGCTGGCAGTGCACGTCACGTACGCGGCACAACGCGCGCCAAGCTCCCGGCCTGCTATCTACAGAATTGAACTTATCACAGAGTGCGTTGTGCACCAAACGGCGCATGATGCTCTTGTTATCGGTAATCCAAAGACAAGTGTAGACGTCCGCTGTTTACGATTAATATGTCATCGGTAAAAGTTATCCCACTTATAAACAGTTTGTTTTCAACTGCAGTTTTACTATGTTGTGTTTTGTTGTTTTATGTTTTGTTTCATTATACAAGTCATTCCAACTCAGTACCTACATTAACTCGAGTCAACCGGCTACGTTTTTCTACCACCTTAATTATATTCCTATTTTTAATTGCTTGGGTTTAATTATACTATAAAGCAAATAATAAAACTAGCCGTAAAATCGTTAAATGAAAACGTAATAATCTTTATTTTAATTATATTTTAATTGCGAATATAAAAAATTAATAACAAGGTTTCTTATCAAGTTTCTTATTATTATTGTTGACATTTGCTAAAATAATAAGTATAAAAATTAATACATAATGATAACCCGATGTTTTAATGGACGAATTATGACGAGTGTGTTTTGCCAAAATGTAGAAAATTGATATAATTATCGCGAGCCATGACTTCACTTCATAACAGAAAAGCTTATGTAATATTCAGCGACAATACATAGTACCTAGTTTATTTAATAATTTGCCTGCTTTGTCACGTTCCACGAAAACACACATTACGCTCGGGAGATAATTAATCGGATCACGTTAAATTCAATTACAGGGTGCAATGAGTGCGATAAACTTACTCAGATTTCTCGTGGTCTGAGCATATTTAGGTATTTCGTTAGTTAGAGTACAATCCAGCCCATAATTTTGCGTGCTGGGTACCCCATAAGTGTCCCTAACCTGGTGCAGTGGTGCTTGCAGGAAAATGGTTACTAGCATAATACAATCATATCATATAGGTAACAATAGTGCTGATGAAGACGATGCATTTAATTCATGGTAAACGTCGTGCAATACAAGGTTTAGGCTGACTGTCCTCTGGAGCGGAGAGGAGAGGAGTAGAGAAAGATTATCCAAACGGAATTGCATAATATCTCCGCTCCGCATCAGAAACTGGGATTTGAAGATCAAACGAATACATAATATTCGGCATCTGCCTTAGGGTGCAAACATAAAGATACAGGTTCCCGATGCAGGCAGATCTGTACGGGCCGGTGCCGATCGGTGCATGTAATATTCCCAGGTTGTCTTATGCGCTCAGTTATAAAGAAACAGGTTTAAACTTGTCGGTGCCGAAGAGTACCGAATACCTGGACCGAGCCATATGTTCGACGGACTGAAGGAAATGGTTGTCAATAAGGA